>BSBM01000841.1:20519500-21920500 GCA_027924585.1 Larix kaempferi
AGATACTCGTGTTATGTACTCATTTGTTCTAGATCTAAACCATTTAGGCTAGGGATATCTATTTGAGTTCGCTCATACAGATTGTCTGTAAACATCTCCACATAGGAATACTTAGTGACTTGCATGTGCTAACAAGTGTAAGTGTAGTTGATCAAGTCACTTTAGAGTTGGGGTTTCAAAGTTATTGAAATCACTATTTCCCTAATCTCTCTCCCTCTATATCCATTGGTTTAATCTAATACCGATCCTATTTTCCAACCGAGATAGTACAACCATTCCATAAATGATAGCTCAATAATATATCAGGGTTCTAGAAGCAGTTTATCAGGGTATCTTCTCTATCATACTATCTAATCATACATTAGTTCCCTGTAGCTATAAGCAGTGTTTGGCATTTTGGGGTCAAACTTGGGTCTCCTCCATAGCTAGCTTCATTGGATCTTAGTGTCCTAGGTAATTTAAAGTGACTAGAATCCTACCCGGAGTGACAACCAATACATTTTTAGGGGGGTGGGATCCTCGAGGGTCATAACTTTAGCAATCGTCATTCTCTGTCGTCCTGAATAAGATAAATTGTTTGTGTTGATGCAAGAATTGTGATAACAATACCGACTCAACTTGTTGAATCTCAACAAATAATTTTGTCTAAATATAAAGCGTAAAATAATTTCATCATATCGTAAACAAAATTTCCATATTTCTTCAATCTTTCATTCTTGCAAGCAAACTTGCTTTTGACTTGGAGGATTACTAGATCATAGTCGCCTTTGATTTTCAATATTTTAATCCCCTTGTCTTTAGCAATTTGCAATCCTAACAAAAAATCCTCATATTCAACCATGTTGTTCGTTGCATCAAAATTTAATCGAAAGGCATAGTTGAAAGGCAACAGTTATTTGTGATCTGGATCATTATTTTGATCACTTTTGACTTGGTTGACCCAGTTTGACCAAGTCAAACATAGAGTCTGGGATGAGTATGGGAAGACAGTGTTCGATATGAATTATTCATGGCCCTGATGTGTCTATTAGATAGTTCCATGCTTCAAAAAACAGTTTCAGATGATGGTTTGAAGGATTTTTATTATTATTATCATTTACAGGTCATTATTTTATTATTCTGGGCATGGATGAGCTTACAGATGTATCCATTGATGGTCACATAGTGTATGAGTACTCATTCCTAGTGGATTTGGGAATTCTAAGTCCATTGGGACACTCAGTTATCAATTTTGGGCAGTTACAGGTGATGATATTGTCAGATTACCACTGTGCTCCAATTTCCCATCCAGAAATGGCTTATCCAACACTTTTATTGATTATTTTGGTTATCCTAGGGTGCTACTTAGAGGATATGGGGTACATCCAATCATTATTACCATATTAACCCATCCCTAGACATTATGGTGCAGTCAGTTTGGTTCTCAGGGCATGTGGCAGAGAGTTACAATCATTTTTGTACCTTCAAAGGTGGTTTTCCAGCTTGTTCTTCGGCATCATTGGGGTCCACACATCATCCCATTCATTAGTTTGGGGGTTTATTATTGTATTTTTGGGCACACGCCTTGTGTCTTTTGTCACTTTATCACATGAAGTATTATTTTTTATGTAGGTGGGGCATTAGTATAGTGAATATGTGATATCCTAGACCCCCCCACAATTTTATGCCATTATTTTGTGTCCCTAGTCATGTTATGAGGCTCACATTCCCCCCTAGGGCATCATTGAGGGAGGACGCCCCCCTTAATTTGAGTGATCCATGTTTTATTATTACAGCTCATCTTAGTGTTGATTATCATTATTATATATTATGATCTCAACCACTCATTTAGAAATTGGTTAGGGTTTTGGTTTCTCTCATTCCTAGTTAAAGAAGATACCCCCTCATTTGTATGGGACTTTTGGCTCTTGGCTATTGGAATAGAATACTATTTTGTGAGAAATTATTGTGATCTTGGTTTGGATGTTGGCTATGATGATTGAAACTACTTTTCCATTGCACTGAAAGATCTTGGTGAATATTTTCATATTTGGATCCACATTTTTATTTGCAAAAATAGAACAATTTGGAAGAGGGGCACACTGGCTGGGGAGGATCACCTTGTCTCTCTCTCTCTCAGATCTGGTTTATTCAGGTAGTGATTTTGTCTTTGTACCAATTATTCTCTTCATTTTACTTATTGCTTGCATCTACCTTCATTGTTGCTTACTGATTGATTTTTTCTCCTTGGTTTTGTAGGAAGAGAGGGGTGCACTTGTGAACTTGGGAAAATCATGGGAGCGAGAGAAATACCAAAAATTTCATTTGATATTTGTAGGAATAATCATCGTCATTTAGGCATCCATTCTCATCATCCAGGTATGCATCACAAGATACATATTTTTTCCTTTAACTTACCCATCTGTCATTTACATTAAAACCCTAACTACTAAAACTTATAAAAAATGTATGGGTTTTATTATTTGGAGTTCTAGTGAACCATTTCTGATTTTTCACCTTTAGGCCTAGCCCCAAGTAGGTCCTCAAGGGAATCTTGCTCCGTGGACTCCATCTACCCTTTTTCCTAGGCATTGATCTCTTCATGCTTGTGCCCTCCTTGGTTTGCTTGCTTTTCAGATAGTTGTTACCCTATTTTTCGAGCTTGCGACCTTTGATACTATTAGATCTATCTCCAAGATGTGCTAGGAATCCCTAACTTCTTCAGATCCACTACTTGGGACCATTTTCCCTATTTTAAGTACACATTTCCCAAGGCAGTTTAATTTGATCATTTACCCAAGCACCTACATCCTAGATCCGTTCTTAATATTTAAATCATTGTGTCTAATATAATTAAGGTTGAATCTCATATATCATAAGCCTCCACAGTGATTTTGTTCCTTAGATATAAGTTTTCACACCCATCACCTTACGTACCCTATTGAATAGCTTGATTTGGCGATTGGGTTAGATATTTCCTATCAGGAGTAGATCAGGGTCTCCCCCTTTTCTATCTGGGGCTTGGATAGCAAGAAGCAAAGAGTGCCTCGATTGGCGTGGCAACCAATCCATATTGGGAATCGAGGCCCTATTAGATCACCTCTTTAGTTGCATGTCTCCTCTACCATCCTAGATAGGATCATCATTAGTCATCACATTCATTGATGCCACAAAATCCAACATGCCATTATATAGATAAGGTAATATAATTTTATTGATGTCCTACAAATGACCAAAAAAGTAGGTCAATGGGACTCTTAGGTACCAATATGTCAATACAAAATGGCAGCACAAAGGTGGATCCTATAAAATGAAATACAGAAAGAAAAGTAAGACCAGAAACCTAGATATCAAACTCCACAAATCAAGTAGATATCAAACTCCACAAATCAAGATCCAATCTAGGAGATAGATGTATAGAGATAGTGGATATAGGGCATATGAAACAAAAGGCATATATCTGTCATGTTATGCTGGAGCAATCTCTCCTAATATCCGAAGTTGACTGGAGGAAGCGTAGAGTAGAACCTTGTCCAAAGGAAGAGATGAAACGCCTGGTAGATAAGGTAACATGTCTCTTGTAATGTCCCCATCTTGACCCTATTGCATTAATATTGTAAATGATGTAAATATTTTTATTTAGTCATGGTGAGGAGCTCAAGGCCAAGGCGCTGCCATTGATTTATCGTTCTATGTATCGGCAATTAGAATAGATGCATATGGTTCTTGTGCTAGCCATGCACAATGTAAATTCGGACATCATGTAAATATGCAATTTTAATGAAAACCCCACAACCAGCTATGCAATGCAACAAAGAGATGGGGCATGATCTTACAAGGAATAGGGAGGAAAAATAACCAAACCCTTGAGCCATGGAGTCAATCCATGTGTCAATGAGAAAACCCATGAGATCCCAACTAGCCATTTTGGCTTATGCCCCAATCATTAGATTCTTCCAAGAGTTGGTTGAGGCAGTTAATGCCTTGGGAATGATGAGGTATGGCAGCCAATTTCAGGTATGGGCAAGCCATCAATCTGGGAATTCGATTTTTTGCTTGCAAGGCAAGAAATCACCCACGTTTTGCCTTCCCAAGCCATTCTGAACCAGGGTCTTTCCTCTCTCACGCAGCCTGGGGCGAACTAGGGTTTTTCCTTCACGTTTTCACCATTTCTCTGCATTCTTCCATGCCTAGGAACTCGGTTTTGGTTAGCACAGTGGCTGGGAGAAGAGAACCATGATTTTCTGGGGTTATAGAGGCCGTTTCTGCCCATGAAATGCCCATGGACGTTTTTCTGAAAACAATTATGCTCCTGGGGTTGTTTTCCCATTTTCCCATTTTCGTTTTGGGCTTTCCCACGTTTTTCTGAACTGGTTGAAATCCCATCGTTGGGCATCCTACTGCAAAAAATCCCAACACTTGCATTTCTGGCTGTTATGTCCCTCCCTGTTTAGTTTGAACCTGTGAGCAGGAGATTCAGGAGTGGAAGAGGACAAATTTGGATTGATGAGCCCAATGAAGTATCCATAGCTCAATGGTTGAGCCACTAGCCTAGTAATTCACCTATGTCCATCTCTTAGCAGCCTGAGAAACCCCACTGCTAATTGGTTTGGTTGATTCTGGTGTATCTTTGGCTATGTGAGAGCCTGCTTTCCCCTTTTCCTTGTGGAGATCATGCCCAGCTCGGGGGTGGCAGTGGTGTTGAGAGATTGAGGAGCACACTGGCCTACGGTTGGGTGGAACGTTGCAGAAGCGTAGCTAGTTGCTCAAGGACTACTTGGTTTAAGATAAGTATTCTCATTTGCTAACTTGATATTGCTTAATTGATGAATGACATGAAAATATGGAATGTATGATGGATGTGTAATGGAATTAAATTCTGCTGTGTTTTCAAGATTTTATGCATTTGCATATCTCCATCTACAATTTATATGAATGCTTATTTGATTAAGTATGGGACTAGATGTCTAGTATTATTGTTAGTGTCCTCTCCATAGCCTTGTAGGATAGGAGGGACATTACATCTCTGTTTGGAGTGATGTGCCTACCTTTGTGCCATAGAATAATATGGCCTACAGCTGGTACAAGTTCAAGACTATCTATGTCACTAGGGTTGGAAATAAGAGGAAGAAATTATTCACATCTGAATAGATATGGAGTTGAAATAAGTTGCGTCATCTATTGGCCTCTTGGTACCCCTTAGAAATGGGAGGATAGGAAAAAAGGAACTAATATACTTGCTAGAAACTAATCTAGTAGATGAAGGTGACTAAAGGACAAGAGAGCGGAGAAGGAGGGCCTCCTACAAATACAAGGCCATGCATCTTTGGTTGGGGAACTGAAAGAACCTAGCCAGGGTCTGAAGCTCACTAAGAAGAATCTCTCTTAAATACAATGGAACTATTTGCAAATCTCGTAGTATACAGGATTATGAAATATGAAGTGCTCCTCTATCTCACCCTCTTGAAGGTGGAAAACCTAGAATATCATGTTTGATCGATCAATATGGTGATATGTATCAACCATAAGATGGTGGGAGCTGGGCACTCTGAAGTAATTCATTCACCACCAATGTAATGTAGAAATGTTGGTGAGTTCCAGATCCTTTATCTTTTCCTTGTAATATGATTGGCACATATTGACTCTCTTCCTTACAGTTATAGTCAACAATTTCTTTAGAAGTTTCAACAAACTTTAGTAACCTTTTCTTTTCTAACGGTATCTCAATTATCTTTGATATGGGAACAAGCATCCTTGCATTAGACATCCATCCACCTAAGTCATTATTCAAATCATTAAATGAACTTGGAGGATTAATTATTTTATGAGAGGTTTTAGAAGTTAATATTTCATGAGCATTTTGAACATATTCATTCCCTCTCCTTTGATGTGTTAATCCCCTATCCTTCATCACTTGAAACACGTGTTTGCGGGTGGGGGGGTGCGGTGGGATTTTCACCATATAATCTTGTTATTTTATCGATTCCCATGATCTTCTCTTTAACATGAGACATTTTATTTTAGTTGAGGAAACAAGTCTTTCCCATTGTGTTGATGCTATTATAAAATCCAACAAATTTATTATACTCATCTTCAAGGGTTTCATCCTCATAAATTTGTCTAATGTATGCACAACCTTTTTCATCATGAAACTCATTACACTTTTTAATAGGCCTTTGTTTAATAGGGCCCTTATTTCCATTCCATCCCCCAATCCCCTTAGGTTGTACTCTACTTTTTTTTATTTCTCTCCACTTGAATCAACCTATTCTCAACGAATTGTGTTTGTTGAGTAAAATTAAGCTCCATATTCTTAATTGCTTTTGTTAGATATTTGGAAAGATCGTGCATAGAGTCTTGGTTATCACTAGTACTTTCTTTAAACTTATGCTCAATATTTGGTATTCTAAATCCAAGCACATTTTATTTTCCTGAAACCAACATAGTCTCATTTCTATTCTTTGTAGATGTTTGAGCTATCTTTAGGTCTTGGGAATCCTTATCCTCAGTTGATACATCATTTAGCTACTAAAAGTTTCTAGGTAATAAATGAGAATAGATGCTTCAAGAGGCTTGATCATGGTGTGCATACTCTTTAGCAATTCAGTGAATCTTTATCAAATCCTTCCAAGGTCTCATTTTCATTCTTTTTAACTATCATCAACTAAAAAGGGTGAATTTAGTTTACATTCACTAATGGACCAAAAGAAATATTTACGAAGTCATGTGCTCAGTAGCACTAGTATCTCCAACAACCAAACATCTTCAAAGTCACTCCGAAAAGAATAATTGGAATCTATTAAATATTTTGACTATTGACGAGTGATAAAAAAACTCAACACCACTTTGATCTTCGTCCTAATCGTTGGCATTTGCATATTGATTTGAGTTTGAAGGTTCCTTGAACTTTGGCAGTTTATTATTTGGAATTATATAGTTTGCTGCAAAATATCCAACTCTATTACAACGTATGCAAGTAAATTGAATCATACATCTTCCTCTTCCAGGCTAATCATTATGGTTTGGAGGTCTTCCCGATTGACTTCTTCTAGAATAATTTGATCCTTGTGGGAAATTACTGCTATTTCCTCTGCGTTGACTCCATCCACGACTGCAACCTCTATAAGAAGATTGATCACTTCCTCTACCTCTTCCTCTTGATATTTTTGCTTTACTTGAATTTGTGAAAAGAAGATCTTCACGAGACTATTTCTGTTTTCCAAAAGACTTACTATGTAGAGTTAGTAACTCACTAAATGAGTCAAAATTTGGTGATGATAGTTTATTAGTAATTTGTAATGTTTCAATGAAGTGTTTATAAAATTCCAATAAGTCATTTATCATAATCGAGATTAAAAATATATTCTCAAGCTTATCATAACCACTTTTAATGATATCTTGGAGAATATTATTCACTCTAGAAATGTACTCTAATACATCATCACCATCACTTAATCATTGACTCAAAATCCTAATTTGCAAATATATTCTTTGAGAAGCAGGAGGTGTATCAAAAGGTTTACGGAATTGATTCCATGCAAACCAAGCTAAGGGAGAATTTTCAATATGAATACTTAAATGATTATCTATAGAAAAGTGAATTAAGGCGAGCATATTTTCGTCTTTCAATTCCCTTTTAGTTAAGGAAGTTGCATCGATGGGCTTAGTTGTAGAAGAATCACCATCCCTTATTCTACACCATAATTAATTATAAGTTAACGTGTTTTGCATGTGGCATTTCCAAGGCTTGTAGTTCTAGGGTCCATCCAGTTTGTCTGAATCGATGAAAAGATTGATCAACTTAGACATGACTAATAGCCTTGATGATTGTAATTTGCAAGTGATTAATACCACACAAATGTAAAGATCACAAGCGTAAAAAGAAAATAATGCACGCACTCCATGCAAAGGAGTACCATTTTAGGGGTTTGGCCTTGACCCTCTAAAAATCATCGTCAAAAAGAGAATTTGAGAGAGTAGTTTAAATCACTTCTCTCAATCTAATAATTGCAAAGATGTCTTCGTCCTCGAGATTACAAAATGATATCAATATCTTTTTTTGTAAAATGTGTCAAATTTTCAAATTAATTATAAGTTAACGTGTTTTGCATGTGGCATTTCCAAGGCTTGTAGTTCTAGGGTCCATCCAGTTTGTCTAAATCGATGAAAAGATTGATCAACTTAGACATGACTAATAGCCTTGATGATTGTAATTTGCAAGTGATTAATACCACACAAATGTAAATATCACAAGCGTAAAAAGAAAATAATGCACGCACTCCATGCAAAGGAGTACCATTTTAGGGGTTTGGCCTTGACCCTCTAAAAATCATCGTCAAAAAGAGAATTTGAGAGAGTAGTTTAAATCACTTCTCTCAATCTAATAATTACAAAGATGTCTTCGTCCTCGAGATTACAAAATGATATCAATATTTTTTTTGTAAAATGTGTCAAACTTTCAAAAATTTTACTCATAAAATTATGAAATGTGTGCCCCTTTTGAAGTGAACAAAGAGTTTGAATCTTCAATTACAACTTTTAATGAAAAAAGCCCCCAAATGTAAACTCTTTAACTTTGAAAATACAAAATGAATGTTCTTGCTACAAATCCACCTATTTTGAACTTAACACAAGTTCAAAATAATAATAATAAATCTTATTATGAATGCAATAAGTGGACCTTCTTTAGTATTTCCGGTCATATCTCTCTACTTCTGCTGGCGTCGGGTCTCTTTGTTTTTTTTTATCATATCTCCCTACTTCCATCGGCATTGGGTCTCTCTGCTTCCAGAACTCTTCCCTACTCACATTAAACTTCTCTGCTTCCAACGACAACACTCATGCTCTCCAATTCATTTCCTTTCACACAAAATCATGCATTTTCAAGGTATCATTTCCATGGGTGACGTGGCTATCCACTGCTCTGATGTCATCCGACGCGATCTCCCTACAGATATCCCTTCATATTGTCGGTGTTGACGCATAGCAATAAGTATTTTAAATAATAAATAAGTAGCTTATGGTTTTATATATATAACATTATAAATTATTTTAATATATATATAATCTTCATTATATTATATTAATATGCTGTAAAATATTTATTTTTGAAAAATATGTATATGGAAGAACCCAAACCTTATTTGAATCCTCATAGATGTTAAGAATTGTAATCTTAATGGTCATGAGTTGGTTAATTAGTTGAGTTTGTTAGTTGACAAGGACACTTGGCTGTCCCATAGTATTTCGTGTCCCATAGTATTGGACAATAGTATTGTTGTTATGTAATTCTATATAAGCTTGAAGTTAATAATCAGTAGGCAATGAATATGCCCTTATGTGTTCCATCTTCTATTTGTTCTTGTCTTGTATATTTTAACATGGTATCAGAGTGTATGGTCTGATCCATACCTGTATTTGGGGTAAGCCTTTTCACATAGTGGAAAGCACACTCACACGAGAAGGGAACACGCCATCGTGGAGGAACAACTTCATAGCACCAGGGCTGCATCATTTTTTTTTTCCATTGGAAGTGCCGGTGCACCTATCCCTTTCGGGAACTATGACACGGCGCACCTGTTTCATAGAAGAGACACATCGAATACACACTCTCTGCATAGACGAATCGCATCACCGACGCACTTGTTGTTAAGGGAAAGCGCATTGAACACTGTTCACTTACATGGATTTTGTTTGACGCACCCTCTGACGCACTATGTTAGCTAAAGAAGTAGCGACACTCTGTTTTAAAGACATTCATACAATATGGAAAGTACCAACATGGAGCAGATCGTCGAACCAATGTTGATCGGCACAAACTATGAGTTTTGGTCAATCAAGATGAAGACTGTTATCACATATATAGTAGCCGGGCTACCATACATTATTTTTCTGGTTCCAGTACACTATTCAGCCAGTTCCCTTACATTTGAGATGCTGAGATGAGCATCTATATTGGATTACTATCAGATTTTGGACAACAGTTGTATTCCCATGCCATGACTGAGTCTCAAGACACTCAGAGAGATGACCGATGTAGCCATTATACCATTTGTACAAAGCAGTCAGTAGTGCCCAGAGTTATAGTAGCAGTTTCAGAGGACAGATGATTGTACAGGTTGATGAGCATTCAAGTATTATGACTCAGCAGGTATATCATTGTGTTATGGTTATATTGCTTTTATACTTATTCTTGTAGCATGTCTTAGCACTTAGTGTCATGATCTGGCGATCATATAGATATGTGGACCTGGTTGATCTTATTATATATATTATATTATCCCTACTCAGACTTAGAAGTTCACTACTCATACTCATTGGTTTTACCCTCCTTAGGGAGAATAGAGGTGATTATTCCACCATACCTTGGCCTGCTAGTGTTGGCTCCATTATTCATTATCTTCATCCATCCATTGCCTACCTTTTAGTTTATCACCTTGACTTACTACTTGACTAGTGGCATGGAGGACTTTCCCCCACTGTAGCCTCTGTATTGGATGAGCTTCCCTGTTTACTGTGTCTCAGCTCTGAGTTGGTGACAAAACTTACCTTTGGTAAGTTGGATTGTAGGCCTAAATCATTCTGGTTGGTTGTCTCGATGTTTGGCATTGGCTCGAACTCCCCCTAGTCACTTGAGATGTTGTTAGCTAAAACTGAAAGCTCATGTACTACGTATGGAAACTGATAAATTCGCCCATGGAAACTAAAAAGGGTAGGAGCGATAAACTGCTGAAAAATACTCCTTGAAGAGTATAAGAAAGGTCCAAAAACCACTGATTCTTAAAAGCTATATCTAAACAATTGCTGACCTTATATATGTATGAAAAACATGCCCTGGATGCAAGCTGTAACTAGTTGTGCTTATCAGCACACCTGAGATCCGAAGGGTTATGTAGGCCAAAAAGGCCATGAAATGAAATTGAATGATCCTGATGAACCTGGATCAACTTGATATAGACATGATGCCTAAGTTGAATAAGCACTCTCTAAACAACTTATCCATTTGTGAGACACAGCCATTCCCTGTGTTGTTGCTCATTCAATATATACTATGGTGTGTATTCCCTTTCCCATTGCCAAAGTGTCACAAATTTAAGTCGGTCAAGTCATCCCTTAGCCTAGCCAGTCATTTTAGCCTTCACCCTTCACTAGCAAATTGATCACAGCTATGAAGTGAGTATGGTCTTGAAAGTCTGGTCTGAGTAATAATAATAATTAATGACATTATATATTTGGATTTAGATCGCCAGTAATGATTACTTTTTGTTATAATTGTTATTTGAATAAGTTGTAGAGCATGCATTAACCTTTGACACTTTCCAACAGCTTCTGATGATAGATCTGAGTTATATTTGGTCATGTTGACTTGGTCAAACTTAGTTTGACCAAGGTCAACCATAGGACATGAGATGCTTGGACCTTGTGATGATATGGATTGATGATATATGGTCTATGTACATGTACATGATGAATCTATGCAACAGCTACAAGGTTATGATGATGATTCATGGTTTACAGCATTATTTGATCATTTACAGATTATTATTATTTGCCCTGTGCCGGTATATTGGATATATATATTGATCATGCAGAGACTCATATGGTGTATGAGTACACATCTTGGATGGATTTGGACCTTCTGATTCCAATGAGACAGTTTGTTTTCAGTTCCTGGCACTTACAGTGATGATTGAGCCTCAGTAGGCTATCCCAGTGCAGTTTTGGTCTGTCGGAGGCCCTGTCAGAGCAGATGTGATTTTTATCCAGTTGACCTAGGGCGTTGTGCTTGGAGAGGGTGGTCCAGCCACTTGTTTTTATGATATTACCCCCCTCCCAGACATACTAGTACCCTCACCTTGATAGCGCAGGCACTCTAGGAGGCAGTTTGGGGCAGTTTCACGCTTCCCGAGGCATTTCAGAATTGGTAGAAATGGCTATTGAGGAAATCGATTTGGGCTACTGAGGCAATGTTTTGGCATGGGATGATCAGTGATGATGGATTGATGTCTTCCACACCTCCTCCAGTAGTTTCAGCTTCATCGGGGCCCGCATCCATCACTTATGGCATTTTCTGATGATTTCTGATGTCTTTTGAGGCCTACGATTTGACCATAAAGGCACGATTTGGTATATTGATGACTATTTTATTATTATTGTGCTATGGGGATTGACCAAGGGTGTCTAAAATTACCCCTTGGACCCACCATAAGCTTCCTATTATATTTTGTCATCATGATTTGGTGGGATTCCCCTCTTCTAGGGTGATTTTGTCCACTTACATTATATTTTATTAGTGATCCATGTATTTTATTGTTGAGCTCATCTCAACCATTGATTAGACATTTGTATCTTTTAATCTTAGCCACTCATTCAAAAAGTGGTTAGGTTTTTTATGCCTCTCCTTCTTATTTAAAGGAGAGAGCTTCTCATTGTAAGGGGACTTGCGGCTCTGGATTATTGGAATAGAAAATTATTATTGCATCTATCTCCAGTGTTGTGGTGAATGTTTTTGGTGTTCGTTCGTTGGTTCTTCCTTTGCACTAAGTTATTGGAGATCTTGTTTTGCCATATCTTTTGTACCACATTTTTTGCATCTACAGGTGGAGGCTGATTTGATTTGAGGAGGAAGTATTGGTAGGGGAAGACTCTCCCTACTTCTTCTTTGGATCTCTTCATTGGTAACAGGGAGTATTACTGTCCCAGGACCTTCTATTCTATGTTATCATTGCATTTTACTTGTATTTCCTCCATACTTGACCTCTCTGATTGAAATCGATTTTCCTTGGATTGACAGGTAGAGGAGGGCGCACTTGTGGGCTAGGGCATCAATTTGGCAAGCAAAATCAAGAATTTCTCATTTGATCTCTGCGGGAATATTCCTCAACATCAAAGCATCTCTCTTCATCACTTAGGTATGATCTCAAGATAAGTTCTATCTCCATGATCTATCCACTTGTCTAAAATATTTAAAACCCTAATTAATCAAAACCCCTTTTTTACATTTTTTTAGATCTACTAAGATCTAGTGGCTTCTTGGGTGAGATATTGAAAACCCACCTCTATAGTATCCACGGCATCTCGGATCTATAGTTTGGTGAGGATTGGCCTCCATTTGACCCTCTTCCCAAGGCATTTAGCCTCTCCAAGCAAGGGCGCACTTCCTAGTTTGGTGGGTTGACCTAGATCTAGTATGTGGGTAGTTGAGATCCCGCTTGATTCATGATCTACACATCCAATAACCTACCCCTAGATTGTCACTTTTCTTATTTCTACCTTGTGGGCCCTATTCCACATTTTAAGGGATTTAATCCCCATTTTGGACCACTTGGTATCTTCAAACTCAGATCTAGTAAGATCTAGCCATTGGATTGCCTTGAAATTGTAGATCCATATTCTCACTTGCTTAAACTACTTGGATCTAAAATTTGGATGCCATTGGACTTGTCTTGAGTCATTTATCACCATTTTTACCCTCCTTGGGCAAAGTCTCACCACCTTGGAGATTGGACTTGGTCCACTTCTAGGACGTGGGTACTTGATATTTCAATGGATTTGGAACAGGCATAATTCAAAACCTAGGTCTAGTGTGTCACTTCATCAAATCTTGCCTTGGGGATAGCATTCCTTGTTTTAAGGGATTGTGGTCCACTTAGGTCAAACCTAGATCTAGACCTATTCATCCATCAAGACTTTAATTGCCCACTTGTCTCATGCAATAGGAGTCCTTAACCACAAGTTAACCTTACTTTGACTTTATTATCCCAATTCCCAAGGCATTGGTCTCCCTCCAAGTCAATTCGACTTTCCTAGATTGTTGGATTAACTTGTGGTTTGACCCTTGTGTGGTGAACTAAACCCTTGGATGTCATCATGTATCATGATCAAGCTTGTCACTTGTACTAGTTAGCCCCAATTCAACCCCTAAACTACCCTGCATTGGACACGGTTCCCAAGGCAGTGGATTTTGTCACATTGAACTAGTACCTCAATCCTGGATCCTATTTCACAAATCATAAGTCACTTTCACATCAATAATGAATCAAAGCTATACTCACTGAACCCCTCACTTGTCTTGTGACTTCATCCTAAGGTCTAGGATAAACCATACACCTTACTTCACTTAGAATTAACTTGATTTGGTGTCTTGGTTTTGGTCTCTCTTGTCGGGAGTAGATCGGGTCTCCCCCTTTGTTGTCTGGGCTAGATAACATAAAGCGAAGGTTGCCTCGACTGGCATGACAACCATCTATTGGAGGTCGAGGTGATCGTGGTTGCACCTTTTGAGTTTCCCTTCCCTATTTCCATCCATGAGTGGATACATCCATAGGGGTAACTACAATTTAGGTGATAACAAAGACCTTTCTCCAACTCAACAAATGTTGGGATATGGTTGAAAACGAGTTCTCAGAACCAACAGAAACTGTTGTGGCTGCTATGTCTACTGCTCTTAAGAAATCGCTTGAAGAAAGCCGAGATCGAGATCTCACTGCAAAATGGTTGATCCAAAGCTGCATTGAAGATTTTTCCCACGGATCTCAGGAACTACCACCACATATCAAGCATGGAATATCCTTGCAATTGCATACAAAGGTACCGACAAAGTTAAAACGGTAATACTTCAAACCCTTAGACTTCAATTTGAAAGTCTTAAGATCAAGGAAACTGAAACTGTATATTAGTTCATGACTAGGGTTTCAGATATTGTGACTCAATTCCAAACCTATGGCGAGGCTTTGGAACAAAAGGTTGTTGTTCAAAATATTATTAGATGTCTCACTAAGAAGTTTTCTATGGTTGTTACTGCAATAGAAGAATCTAAAGATCTGTCCAAGTATTCCCTAGAAGAGTTAACAGGGTCCCTTTTGTCCCATGAAGCTAGACTTAGTCAAGAGGAAGAGTCTTTGTCAAATGAATTCAACACTCAGGCTTCATTCAGCAGAGATCGAGGTAGAGGAATTAGAGGACGAGACAGAAGAGGAAGAAGTTCTCATTATATAGAGGATAGAACTACTCATGAACACTCAGATCACTGTGAGAACTCTCACAAATCTCAAAGAGGGAAAAGAAAGAGATGGACTAATAGGTCCAACATTCAGTGAAACTACTGCAAGACGTATGGCCACTATGAATGAGACTTTAGAAAGAAGCAAGCAAATCAGAACAGTGGCAGAGCCCATGTCTCCAATGTTGAAGAAAGCTCATCAGAAGTCATGTTTCTCTCATGCCAAGTGACTTAAGAAGAATATCATTCAAATGTATGGTTGCTAGACAGTGGCTGCAACAATCATATGACAGGTAACAAATCATTATTTTATGATCTTGATTCATCTGTCAATACAAAAATCAAGCTTGGTGATCATTATCTCGTTCCTTCTCAAGGAAAAGGTATTGTACATGTTTTTACCAAACAAAATGAAAAGAAGTCCATAGATGATGTATTCTATGTTCCTAATCTAAAAGTCAATGTGATCAGTGTGGATCAACTGATTAAGAATAAGTACGATGTCAGGTTTATTGATTCATATTGTGTTGTCTATGATAAACCCCCCAGTAGAAGACTCTTATCCAAAGTAGAAATGACCAAGAATAGAATATTTCCACTCAATCTGAGAAGTGCTATCATGTCATAGTCATATGCACATAATATTTCCAGTCTAGATGAATCCTGGTTGCGGCACTGTAGGTACGGTCATCTACCCTTTCAGAGTCTCAGTCATCTGTAAAAATAGTCCATGGTTAAGGGGTTACCAGTTATGAATGAACAATCCAGTTCATGTGGATACTGTATATTAGGGAAACATCAAAGGGACAATTTCTCCACTTCTTCATCTCAATCCAAACAATGCCTTGAGTCAGTTCACACAGACCTATGTGGACCTATGAAAAACCAGTCCATAGGAGGTAATCTATATTTTCTTACCTTTATTGATGATTATAGCAAGAAATTTTGGATCTACTTTCTCAGACATAAATCTGATGCCTTCTCTAAATTCAAAGAGTTCAAGGCGTTGACTGAAAAGCAGTCAGGTAAACCCATCGGAGTACTCAAATTAGATGGTGGAGGTGAGTATGACTCACATGATTTTGCAGAGTTCTATAAACAACATGGCATCCAACACCAATTCACTATAAGATACACTCCACAGTAGAATGGGGTTGCTAAACGAAAATACCGGAGCATCATGAACATGGCCCGAAGTATGTTGTCATACAAGAAGCTGTCAGACGATTATTGGGCTAAAGTTGTTGCATGTTCATTTTACTTACTGAACAGATCTCCCACGGTGAGTGTTAAATATAAGATACCTGAATAAGCATGGAGTGACACTAAGATTAGTGTTTCACGTCTCAGGGTATTTGGATGTAGCCTATGCACACATACCTGATGAAATAAGGAGAAAACTAGACAAGAAGAGTGAAAGATGTATTTTCACTGGTTACAGTGAACATCAGAAAGCCTACAAACTGTATAATCCTATCACCAAAAAGGTTGTGGTGAGCATGTATGTTAAATTCCTTGAAGACAAATGTTGGAATGACACAATAGATATTCAGCAGAATGACATTCCAATACCACCAGAACCACTCAGAATTCCCAGACTGGAGATACAGCAACAGCAGCAAGAAGCAACACCAACATATAGTCCACCACAGAACCAGAGAACCATAAGCTTAAGGGAGTGATATGAACGGACTCTTGTTATTGATGAGCAACTACAATATGCTATATTTTCCTGTCAGCCACCATCATTTGATGAAGTAGTAAAAGATACACAGTGGGTACAAGCAATGAATGAAGAAATTGATTCTATTGAAATGAATCAAAATTAGGATCTTATTGATCTACCATCAGACAAAAGTAGTATTGGATTTAAATGGGTATATAATACCAAACTCAATGAAAAATCAGAGATAGAGAAGCACAAATCAAGGTTGGTTGCAAAAGTATTTTCTCAACAATATGGTGTAGACTAAGATGAAACCTTTGCTCCAGTAGCAAGGGTGGACACCATCAAAGATATACTTGCAATAATAGCTCAAAACTAGTGTCTTGTTTATCAAATGGATGTGAAATCTGCCTTTCTCAATGGCATACTTGAAGAATAAGTCAATGTATACCAACCACCTGGTTATGTTGTCAAAGGTCAAGAACACAAGGTATGTAAGCTAAAAAAGGCCTTGTATGATCTAAAAAAAATCCACGAGCTTGGTATAGCAGAATTGATTCTTACCTCATCAATAATGGGTTCAATAGGAGCAGCAATGAACCCACTATGTATGTCAAAACAAATCAACAAGGTAACATTCTACTTGTATGTCTTTATGTTGATGATATGATTTATACTGGAAATATGATGCTAGAATATTTTAAGACATTTATGAAAAAGGAGTTTGAAATGACTGATCTTGGTCTCATGAAGTATTTCCTTGGTCTGGAATTTTACCAAAGTGAAAATGGCATCTTCATCTGTAAGCATAAGTATGCTACAAACATTCTGCAAAGATTCAGAATGGATAAATGCAAACCAACAGAAACCCCCATTGCTACACGAACCAAGTTAAGCAAGAATGATGAAGGACCAGAAGTAAATTCTACAATTTACAAAAGATTGGTAGGAAGTTTAATGTATTTAACTACAACTAGACCTGATTTGATGTATGATGTAAGTTTGATCTCTAGATTTATCGAGTCTCACAAAGACTCTCATTAGAAAGTTGGTAAAATAATTCTAAGATATGTTGCAGGCACAATTGGTTATGGAATTTGGTACACTCATTCACCAGACAGTACTCTTACAGGGTACACTGACAGTGATTTTGCAGGCAGTATTGATGATAAGAAAATCACATCTGGCTATGCTTTCCATTTTGGTACCAATCTGATTTCATGGGCCTCTCAGAAACAACCCATTGTTAGTATGTCTTCTGCAGAAGCAAAATATGTCACATCAACTACAACAACATGCCACGTAGTTTGGCTAAGAAGACTTTTGAAGGATATGGGACACACAGAAAAAGAGCCAACAATTATTTATTGTGACAATAGTTCTGCCATACAATTGTCCAACCATAATGTTTTTCATAGAAAGAGTAAACACATTAACCTCGCTATCACTTTATACGTGAGTTAGTCAATAATGGAGAGATTACTTTGATGTTTTGTGGCTCTAAGGAGCAATTGGCTAATATGTTTACCAAACCTTTGGGAACATCTGCATTTGAGTTTCAGAGGAAGCACTTAGGCATTGATAGTGCTGAGAATACCATCCCATTTGAGATTAAGGGGGTGTGTTAATAATTGTAATATCGATGGTCATGAGTTGGTTAATTAGTCGAGTTTGTTAGTTAACTAGGACAGTTGGTTGTCCCATAGTATTCCTGTCCCATAGTATTGGACAGTAGTATTACTGTTATAATCCTATATAAGCTTGAAGTTAATAATCAGAAGGAAATGAACATTCCCTTAAGTGTTCCATCTTCTATTTGTTCTTGTCTTGTATATTTTAACAATAGAAGGCCCATTACTGAAGAGAATAGGAGAACTCTCATGGGCCATACATCACCAGATCCAACTAGAATTAATTTGTTAGAGGAGCATAGAGAATAATATCTTGGATATCTCTCCCATTGTGATGGTGCCCAATATTCACCAAAGAACATCAATTAGGTTGAATATTTTTATTATGATGAGTATGTTGGTCGTATCCTATTAATTGAAGAAGAAAATGATCATGAAATATTGAATCCTAGTATCCATTTCCTTGAGCATAATAGTTGGATGAATGGGATAGCACGATTCCATAATCAAAGAGAAATATGAGAGCTCTAATGAGATGAATGCCATGGCATTATCCCTATTGATATTTATGGGACACTAAATCTCATGATTATCTTGTCTTCTAAGAATTCCATGACTACTTTATCGGTTTCCTTCTTCGCAAGAATGGATTCAACCCATCTAGTAAAGTAATATGTCGTGGTGAGGATCCAAGTATAACCATTGGCTGAATTATTGTGAAATTTGATAATGAAATCAATTCCCCGCTATTAGAAAGGGGCTTCTACTATGAATGGCTATAAAGGGAGAGAAACTAACTTTTATTTTCCTATGAAAATTTCACAAGGCTCACATGCTCTAACAAATATATGAACATCTAAAAATAAAGTGGGTGAATAATATACTTCTCCCAAAATTTTACGAGTTGTTGTAATGGGAGCATAATGTTCTCCACATACTCCTTCATGTAACTCCTTCATGATTTTATTGGCCTCTTTGTCATCAACACACTTAAGTATCAATCCATCAAGGTCTCTCTAACCCTTATGTGTTCCATCTTCTATTTGTTCTTGTCTTGTATATTTTAACAATAGAAGGCCCATTACTGAAGAGAATAGGAGAACTCTCATAGGCCAGACATCACCAGATCTAGCTAAAATTAATTGGTCAAAGGAGCATAGAGAATAATATCTTGGATATCTCTCCCATTGTGATGATGCCCAATCTTCGCCAAAGAACATCAATTAGGTTGAATATTTTTATTATGATGAGTATGTTGGTCGTATCCTATTAATTGAAAAAGAAATGATCATGAAATCTTGAATCCTAGTATCCATTTCCTTGAGCATAATAATTGGATGAATGGGATAGCACGATTCCATAATCAAAGAGAAATATGAGAACTCTAATGAGATGAATGCCATGGCATTATCTCTGTTGATATTTATGGGACACTAAATCTCATGATTATCTTGTCTTATAAGAATTCCATGACTACTTTATCAGTTTCCTTCTTCGCAAGAATGGATTCAACCCATCTAGTAAAGTAATATGTCGTGCTGAGGATCCAAGTATAACCATTGGCTGAATTATTGTGAAATTTGATAATGAAATCAATTCCCCGCTATTAGAAAGGGGCTTCTACTATGAATGGCTATAAAGGGAGAGAAACTAACTTTTATTTTCCTATGAAAATTTGACAAGGCTCACATGCTCTAACAAATATATGAACATCTAAAAATAAAGTGGGCGAATAATATCCTTCTCCCAAAATTTTACGAGTTGTTGTAATGGGAGCATAATGTTCTCCACATACTCCTTCATGAGTTTATTGGCCTCTTTTTCATCAATACACTTAAGTATCAATCCATCAGGGTCTCTCTAACCCATACCATTTTGAATGAAGCAATACTTATATGCTTTCAACCTTAATCATAATCTTTTATGAACAACCAAGTGAATTGGCCAAGTGATATTCTTAAGATAATAAATGATGTGTGCATACCACTCATGATCTTCCAATATTTCCATGAGTGTGGGGTACATTGGGGATTCATTCAATGTGTTTATTCCCAATGCGATTACAATAAATTTTGAAATATAAATGTTATTTTATTTTGACAAATGGTTTTCGAGGGGTTTGATCAAATCGTTTTGGGTACTTACCTTGATCCGAAGAGATGCATAGAGTTCATCCCCTTTTCCCAAAGGCACCAAATAAATATTGTCTTCCTCTCCAACCAAGTCGCACTTGTAAAACCGATGAACTTCTACCTACAAAAAAACGAGAAAACTATCAGAGAGGAAAATTGCCTTAACTAATAGATAATCCCAGTGTCTTGCAAATAAAATGATATAGTATGGGAGACAAAAGGAAAAAACAAGAGAAATATAGCAAGAGAAAATCAATCCCATTCACAAATAAACCCCCTGTCAGAGAGAGATCTCCCAAAATGCCGAAGTTTTCCTCGAGTTGCCATGGGTGAAGTCATCATTCTTTTTCTTGCGAGTGAATCACCACAAAAAAAAATTATGGAAAGAGAGATGCTTGATCTAGTGGTAGAAGAGGCTTAGTATGACATAAAATCGATCCATCATCCCAGTCACAATAGAAATCCACCACAAAAATAATTTGATACTATTGAATAACAATCCAAGAGTCCCTTGCAAATGAGGATCTCTCTTTATTTTATAGCTAAGGGATGAGAAAAATACCTAACCAATCCATATGTGGATGGTTGATATTAAAACATTCAATGCATTGATCAATGGTGGAGATTAAATCTCACTTTATCTCCTTTTTACAAGATAGAAATGTCAAACCTAGGTAAGGGTGGCGAGTTACCTCTTATGCCCACGATACATTGATAGATACACACGTGAGATACATCAAATAAACTCCTAGGGGGATTAATTAACCCCTAGGGAATAGTAATCCACTTTTACAATAGCATCTAGCTCAAGATACAAATCACCAAGTGAAAAAGTTTCCCTAGATAAGAGAAAGGAACCCCCATGGAGGAAATAAAACAAGTGAAGTGATAACATAATAAAATGCTAGGAAAAATGGCCAATAGTCTCTAGGGGGTCATCATAACATAACCCAAGTCCCCTTTTTCCAATCATTATTCCCAAGTCATCCATCTCAAACCTTGGTCATCTTTTAATTTTGAATTATTTAGCTAGAAACCATAGTAAATATTCAATTTGCTAAAAAATGGATCTTTCCTTTCCTAGAACAGAAATATGATTACACTAATGAACCTAGAGACCTGCAAAACACTAGGATCGTTTACTCATATGCCCCTAACCAATCTACCATGATCTTTGTGAAGAAAACTCCAAGTATTTTAATAGAAACAAGCTTAATTATTTTCCGCAACCTTTATAAAAATGTTGAATTAAGCCTTTTCTTCAACAATGGATACTTGGAGGGGTCCAATTGGAATCTAATGGAAACAATATGAACATTGATAACCTATAGTGGGATCCCACTACTGACTTGACCCGTTGACCAAGTCAATGTAAGGTTTAACCAAGTCAAAAAGTCAACATATGGTCAAAATATGACCAAAACTCAATATAAGCAAATAATCAAGATTGATGCTTGCAATAGGTATTAGTATTCTCATCATGATTAATATTGGTAAACAACTAAATGTTAATTTATATCATACAAGTGGTGATCAATATAAAAACAACATAAGAAAGATCATAACTCAATGTGACACAAGGAAAAAGCAGCAGTTCTACATGCATACTCTTATTCACATTAATTTCCATGTAATCTATAGATCAATCCTCCCTCTCTTGGGTGAATTGGAATAAATAGTATTCATAGATTTTGCTCAAAGTGAAGTTGACTATAGGAAAGACTTGATTTACCTTTGGAGAGAAGGGATTTCATGGGCCTCTTTGACATTTGTTGGAATGACGAAAACTAGGGAAGCAAGGTGTCTCACAAATGGATGAAGTGCTTAGAAAGCACCCTTTCAAGTCCAGCAAGCCCCCCTTTGTTTCACAATTTCATAATTTGCATTTTATTTCTTTTGACTTTCATTTGATTTCTAATTTTTTCACTTTTTGCATTTCTATGGATATTTCATTGAACCACATTTGCATTTTGCATGCCTTTAGCTAGCTAGCATCCAAAGGTACCTGTTATCACATACTTTGTAGCAGGGAGCTACTACTTATTTTTATTGGTCATATTTCCAGTCATGAGCCTAGCCCTTAAACTTGAGGCAGATGATTTTCAGAATATATTAGTGGTGGATGATACATATATGTTCAGCTAGATCATTTAGGGGCAACAATTGTGGGGCCACTCTTTTCATTTCGAGTCCTATTTATGACATCCCTTGTTTAGGCATAATGAGACCTTGGTTAACTAGATAAAATCATTCAGTTGGATGTACTCCTTCCTTTCCATGCAGATACAAAAGTATAGGTGGATTTCATGTTTAGTAGCAGTTTCTAAGCAGGTATATGGCATGAATTTTTTATGGATTTCATACTTGTATTGGTACACTGAGCATGCTAGGTTGTTTTCATGCATTGGTGATCATTATTTTAATCAAGTTTTCATAGTTAGGCTTCCACCTGGAATGATATAGTGAATTTAGTTTTAAGTTTCTTTTGCATTCTTTTCTTTGTGTTACTCCATATCTAAAGTATAGATCAGTTCCCCCTCTCCTGGTTCCACATCACAGTCTTACTCCACCCATCCATTGTTTCCATTTGATTCTTAAAATACCTTAACTTGGACTTGACTGATAAACTTGAGGACATCCCCCGCTATGACCTCTTTGACTGGACAACCTCAATATCTTCCTATGTTTTGGCTTTGAAGTGTGTGGCTTTGTCTTCAGTCTTTTCAATCTCTTTCGTCTTGCACCCGGGATAATTGAGTGCAGTTAGGTTGTCTTATGTCACCAAAAGCGTATCCCCTAGACTCGAAGTAAGTACTCCCAAAACTATGAAATGCTTAAAAGTCCTTGAAATTAGTTAGTGGCTAAAGGGGAAGGTACTCATAATTTGTATGATGTTTCGCCTACTTGTCGCAAAAAGGAATTACTGAGGAAACTTTGTTGGGCCTATGGACGCTCACTGGTAGCGGAGCTAAGGCCATGGTAGTAATGGTGCTCACAAGACTTTCTATGTCTAATATCTTTTAGTCATGAAGCTAACTAAAGGAAAATCAAAATGAAAAACATGCT
Source organism: Larix kaempferi (assembly GCA_027924585.1). Lineage (NCBI taxonomy): Eukaryota > Viridiplantae > Streptophyta > Pinopsida > Pinales > Pinaceae > Larix > Larix kaempferi. Next base: position 20,542,976 of record BSBM01000841.1, read on the forward strand.
TCAATGATATATCCAAAGAAATGCAAAATGCAATAAAGTGAAAGTGAAATGTGAAATTCAAATGCTGTGAAATAAATAAATGGGGGGCTTGTTAGTGTCGAAAAGGTGCCTTTCCAACACTTTATCCATCTGGGAGACACCTCCCTTCCCTATTGTTTGCTAGTCAAACAAATGTCACAATGGCCCTGTAAATCCCATTTCTCTGAAGGTGAATTAAGTTTATCCATAAGTCAAACCTTACTTTGACCAAAGCCAGTATTGTATCGCTTTCCACCTCACCCAAGAGAGAGAAAGGGGATTGATCTATAGTTAACATTTGTGGTTCATGTGAATTGAAGTATGTACTTGGAATTGTCACTTCTATTATTTAATCATACTGAGTAATGGTATTTCTTTTGCTTTCTTTCGAGTTAATCGCCATTGTAGGGAATCACTTAGCATTTAGTCATCTTTCCATACCTGTCATGATAAGGACTAACACTGTTTGCATGCAACATCCTTGATTTATATGCTCAATCTCAATTTTTTTAGTTTTGACTTGGCCAACAGGTCAAACCCGTAGCGGGACCCCACTACAAGTTGTCAGTGTTCATCTTAGTGCCTTTGGAGGCCAATTGGGCCATCCCATGCAATAGATTGTGGAAAATTGGCTTAATTCATTATTTTTATAAAGTCAACAAAAATAATTAAGCCAATTTTTAAATAAAAAATGGAAAATAATTCATAGAGGTTATGATAGATTCCTCTAGGGTGTATGAGCAGTGGATCCTAGTGTATTTGATGTTTTTGCATCCATCTATGTAATCAAATTATCATTTTGTGAAAAGTAAGAGTAAATCATGAGCATTTTAAATATTTATAGAGAATTCCAGCTGAAAAATTAAATTAATATAAAGTGACCTAGGTATGATATGTGTGGCAAGGGACAAATGATTTCCAAGATGTGACTTGGGTTATGTCGGCATGGCTCCTTATATGTAATTGGATTACTTCCATGGCATATCTTCATGTCACCATAGCATTAGCTTCATCTCCCCCCATGGGAATGTCTTTCTTCATAAGATGGCGACTTTCACTATGAGTAGTGTATCAATCATGTCAAATGTCTATATAAAGTTCTAAAATCATTCTTGAGGGTGAATTTAACCCCAAGGATGATACATGATCTATTATTGTTGTATTTTATGATTTGTATCTTGGTCTTAGGAGGTAATCCCCCCCCCTCACTTAGGATGACTTATTCCAACTTGATCCATGTATTAGTCAGAGATTAAATATCCACCATTGATGTCACGTACCCACCCATCCATACAAGGCCAGGCAGGGAACATGATGCCAAATTCAGGGCTTTCACATGATCTCAGCCCATTCGTTAGATTAAAATATGAGTGTGCAGATGTAAAACAAATGAATTATGCACAGCATAATTTAAAACTAATCCACACCCAATTCATGCTCATCCAGCATATCAAAATAATCATTAATTAAGCATTGCAGAAGTAAATACATAGACATAAAAACACTTATCTTCATTTTGCAACTGCCCCAAGCAACTAGCTATGTCACTGCAACGTTCCACCCAACCATAGGATCTTCGACAGCTTATGCTGAGTCCGTCTGAAGGCCACCCCTGAGCTGGGCATGATTCTCACAAGGAAAGGGGACATTCACTCTCTCACAACCAATTAATCATTCCATCTGAGCCAAGCTAGTCCATAGCTGGGTTTATCAGGCTACAATTGAGCCATGGATGCTTATTCTCAAGCTCAAGCCAAAGCAATGAATTCCCATACCCATACCCCAACATATTCATTTCTCACATAGCAAGCACAAACATTGGGCACAGATACACATTTCCAGCAATGGAATTCACAAACAAGATGGCCATAGATTTTCCCCAAATCGTGGCTCACCCAAAACGAGCGATGGGGAGGAAAATGCATCCACAGGGAGGAAAAACGTTTTCTCCCCAACTCTCTCAGCATTTAACAACAAAAACGGTCTCTATGGAACCCCCGTTCCATTCCCCTTCTTCCCCACTAGTATACAACACAAAAACGCCCTTCTCTACTGGGAGAATGAAGGAAAAACACATCAAACATGCATGGAAAACGCCCAGGTAGCTCTAAACTCATGAGGGAGAAGGAATGATTATGGATAATGGCTTGGGGGAGAAATTCATGGCTCTTTTCTTGCCCAAGAAGCAAAACACGAATTCCCATGCAGGGTGGTTTGCCCATACCCGAATTTGGACAGCCATACCTCCCATTCCCCAAGGCATTAACTACCTCAACCAACTCTTGGGAGAAATCAATGATTGGGTACAAAAGTCAACATGGGTAGTTGAAGGTTTGGTGGGTTCTCTCATTGACACTTGGCTTGACTTGAGTGGCTCAAGGGTTTGAATGCTCCCCCCCTCCAAATTCCTTGTGAAATCATGCCCCCATCTCTTTGTTGCATTGCATAGCTAGTTGTTGGTATTTTTATTAAAATGCATATTACATGATGTTGAAGTTCCAATGTGCCTGGCTAGCATGTAAACCATGTGCATTAATAAATCGATGGCGGGGCCTTGGCCTTGGGCTCCTCACCACGATTTCATAACAATATTACATCATTTAAAATGTTAAAGTGATAGGGTCTAGATGGGGATGTGACAATTGATCTTTCAGTTTTATATTTTAACCTCAACCATCGATTAAAAAGTTGGTTAGGGATTTAGCTCCTCCCTTAGCTATAAAAGAGAGGGAGATCCTCATTTGTAAAGGAATTTTTACTCTTGGAGAAATAACAAAAAATTGTCTTGTGGCTCATTTCTCTTGTATCTTGGGATGATGTAATGTTTTTTGCATTTGTAATATCCTTTGCTACTAGATCCATTTTTCTTCTTCTCGAGGACAATTTGTTTTGGGGTTTTCATTTGTAGGGAAAAGGAGGGGCAATTTCTCCAATTAATGACTCTGGCATATTGGGGACTCTCTCTGATAGGGAGTAAACTATGAATGAGAAAATTTTGTTTCGACCATTATTCTTTTGGCATTTTTTCTTTGTCTCTTATCGATTATTGTATTTGCAAATCAATGTAATTTTCCCAGTCATTTCCATTTGGTTTTTCTAACAATTATCTTGTTTGTTTTGCAGGTAGAATTTCACTGGATTTTCACAAGTGAATTGAGAAGAGGAAGGAGAATATCTATTTGGTGTCATTGAATCTTCGAGATGAACTCTTCCAAGCATATCGGATCAAGGTAAGCACCTCATTTCAAAATTCTCCATTCCATTTTTCATCTAAAATAAAATCAAAATTTTACATTTTTGAAAATCGTGTTTTTATGTGTATAGGGTCGAATTTCTCATGAGTGTGACTCTCTTGAGAATTTGGGAGAATTTACTAAACCCTATCAATTTCATTTCTACCAATTTTCCAATACCTTTGGTGGTGACATAGTACAAATGATTTCATTTAAATGTTTGAGAATCGATTTCTTGTGAAGGGGTCGATTTTCTTTGGGTGTTATCTTTGTTTGCTTTGGGTGTCTATTTAAAAACCCTTTAGAACTTATTTCGACCTATTTATCCATATGGATGGTCAAAAACAATTTTGTTTCAAGGCTTTAGATATTGTCTTTCTCATGAAAATATATTCAATGGTCCTCTGATGCATTATCTCAAGCATTTATGACTACACCATAAGAAAAAAAATATTTATTATCCTTCAATTGAAATCGCATTTGATTTTAGAGAAGGTCGTTTTGCTTGTGGAAGTCATATTTACCCTAGGCATCACTTCTGAGACCATAACAACTTGATTTTGGGCACGATTTCATCAAAAAATCAAGTTCATTTTCCAAAGGAGAGGTCTCACTTCTTGATTAGAGGTCATTTTGACCATATATTTTGTTTAGTGTGATTGGAAATAATTTAATTTATCAACGATAGCCAAAACAATTTGATCTTGGGGTTTGATCTTCCATTATTTAATACTAAAACGAATTCCTTCTCTCAATAGTGAAATCACATTTGTGTTTACAGGGCCATTTTTCTTCGGGTTCCATCATCTTGTTTTAAAAAGACTTCATATATCACCACAAAATCCAATGAATTGATTGATATTCCATCTCATTATTAAACGAATTGATCTCTCACACAATAAACTCGCAGTAGGGTTTGAGGACTATTTTCACTTGATTGTTGGAAATCTTTGTCTTCGATATTTCCATTTATCATCTTCGGCTACAACATTGTGATATAGACTCCATTTTCCCATCCAGGAAGCACTGACCCATTAAAAATACTAATTCTCTCTTAGAGTTTGAAGTTGTCTCCACATAGGAATACTTAGTGACTTCCATGTGCTAACAAGTGTAAGTGTAGTTGATCAAGTCGCTTTAGAGTATCTTCTCTATTGCCCTAATCTCTCTCTCTCTCTAGATCGATTGGTTTAATCTAAGACTGATCCTATTTTCCAACCGAGATAGTACAACCATTCCATAAATGACGGCTCAATAATATTTCAGGGCTCTAGAAGCAGTTTCTCAGGGTATCTTCTCTATCATACTATCTAATCATACATCAATGCCCTGCATCTATAAGAAGTGTTTGACCTTTTGGGGTCGAACCTAGGTCTCCTAGGTCTCCTCCATGGCTAGATTAGTTGGCTCTTAGTGTCCTAGGTAGGTTAAAGTGATGAGAATCTTACTTGGAATGACAACCAATACACTTTTAGGGGGCATAGGATCCTCGAGGGTCATAACTTTAGCAATCATCATTCTATGTCATCCTAAATAGGATCAATTGTTTGGGTTGCTGCAAGAATTGTGATAATAGTATTGGCTCAACTTACTGACTCTCAACAAATAATTTTGTTTAAGAATAAAGCATAAAATAATTTCATCATATCGTAAACAAAATTTCCATATTTCTTCAATCTTTCATTCTTGCAAGAAAAATTGCTTTTGACTTGGAGGCTTACTAGATCGGAGTCACCTTTGATTTTCAATATTTTAATCCCCTTGTGTTTAGCAATTTGCAAGTCTAACAACAATGCCTCATATTCAGCCATGTTGTTCGTTGCACCAAACTTTCATGGAAAGGCATAGTTGAAAACTTCACTATTTGGATAGATTAATACAATCCTAGCACCAGTGCTTGACTTAGAGTGAGCCCCATCAAAATTCATCTTCAATACTTCAACAACCTCTTATTTATGGAACTCTTTCTTAGTCAGTGCTTCAAAATTTTAAAATATGGCATAACTACCTATATCTTCTTCAACTAACATCAGTTCACTCATGGGTTCTAAAGGACCCTCTACATGGTATCTCTTCATCTTCTCTCTATGCAAGATGACAAATGTGTTATCACAAGCAAGAATGGTTGCATAAGGCAAATCCATTTGAATACTTCCTCCTAGATTTGCTTCCCATTTCCTTGATAGGAGCATTCCCCATTGATAAAGAACATCTATTACTACAACATCCATTAGAAACGATATGTCCAGATGAGAAACTAGGCGAACCTTGAGATCCTTGATAAGACCAAAAAATTCAATTGATCTTGAATCCACGGCACAAATATTGGTATAAGGTCTTGTTTCTGTTATCACATCCATAGTAGTTTGGCTACCATGATTGCATACCAGTTCTTAGTATATTTTTGAGCGAGTCCTTTGCACATTTGGTTGAGATCAGTTGATGATGAGAAGCATTTTGATGATCACTCTCATGTATCCAGTGGATCCAGAGCTTGTACATTTGATAGCCTCATACTAGGACTAGGCCCCATGACCCCAGATCGGTGACTGAGTTATCCATTTCCTATCATCCAGAGCAAATTGTTGACAGTGCCCATGATGATTTCTTTAGATGCAGTGTTTCAGTATGGTTCAGATGATCATATTAGTACTTCAAGTATATATGATATAGCAGGTATATCTTGTGCATTAGGATTTTTGAGTTGTTATTTCCTTTATCTAGGTATCTTTGACTGTGTATATGATGATTGTTTATTGGCTATATTACATATACCATGCTTAGTTTTGGTTTAGAGTAGAAGTGGCCAGTCACTATGAGTAGGAGATTCTTGTGTATACTCGTTGGTCATGCCCTTACCTTATAAGTACAGACTCGGTCATTCCCTTTTAGAGGGATTTTTCTATCCATGGAATCATTAGTCACTTCACCCATCCATCCGTTATCCTCCATTCATGATTTTATCCTAACTTACACCTTAACTACTGATATCGAGGAATTCCACCACCTAGACCTCTTTGTTGGATAGATTCCTTGTATATTTTGTGTCTCAGCTTTGGAGTGTGTGATTCTAATCACAGTGATTGTTCTCCTCTAGTCCTCAAAACCAAGTATGCCTACCAACAGTGTTGCTAAACACTAAAGCATTGGAACTTAAATGCTATTGTGATAATCTGCAGTAGGATCCTACAGCTAAAACAAACCTCACAATCAAACTCAATCAAGAAGTGCAGAGAAGAAGAGAATAATTCACTCAACAATCACTCATGAACACAGAAAATGGAGAATAGCAGTATCATCCACCAGTTGTGAGTTGGCACTGTGAAAACTGAATACAATAATACAATAACTGTCAATAGAATTCGAATTAACCAAGAGTTCATTCGAATCATGCTCAAAGCCTAGCTTGGACAACATTGGAGACATCATCCAATCAGTAGTAGCAATCATAAATGGTCAATAGTCAGTCACATGAGTCTAACTAAGTCTAACTGAGCCATGTGAGCACAAATCAGGGGATGGAGACTCCAAGGAGGGTGCATGAGGATGTAAGAAGGTCAAGTGGCACTCCAGAACTAGCTAACTAGGAGCTGCAGGCAGTTAGCATGAGCAATCAGTGGAAGAATTGCTCAATCAATGCTCTAACTGACTGTCAGACACCTGGTAGGTGAGATAAGGTGCTCTAACTGAATGATAACTCCTGGTAGGTGAGAAAAGGTGCACATGTCATGCAGGAGAGTCAAAGAGGGCGCATCAGGTAGGTAGGAGGAATACTGGGGGATGAAGACAGGATCTAGGGAGCTGAAATTAGTCTCTAGGTGCTAGGGAGACCACCAAAATGATGTTTGGATGCATGCAGTTGCATGAAAATGCTTTCCTGATGATTGGATGCATGCAAAATGCATGCAGATATGCAAATCTGAAAAATGATGGCGAGAATATTCCAACACCCTCTGCAAGCTATACTATGAGGTAATAACTGAAAACTGAAAAAATAGGACCCTGGTGACTGAGACCTGTTTTCACCTAAGCTGTAGTTACCCCTATGGATGTATCCACTCATGGATGGAAATAGGGAAGGGCAACTCAAAGGTGCAACCACGATCACCTCGACCTCCAATATATGGTTGTCACGCCAGTCGAGGCAACCTTCACTTTATGTTATCTAGCCCAGACAACAAAGGGGCAGACCCGATCTACTCCCGACAGGAGAGATCAAAACCAAGACACCAAATCAGGTTATTTCTAAGTGAAGTAAGGTGTATGGTTTATCCTAGACCTTAAGACGAAGTCACAAGACAAGTGAGGGATTCAAAGAGTGTGGCTTTGGTTCATTGTTGATGTGAGAGTGACTTATGATATTTGAAATGAGATCTAGGATAATGGAGAGTGATTTATGATAATGGAGTCAAAATATAGTTAACTTGTGGTTAAGGACTCCTATTGCATGAGACAAGTGGGCAATTAAGGTCTTGATGGATGAATAGGTCTAGATCAAGGTTTGACCAAAGTGGACCACAATCCCTTAAAATAAGGAATGCTATCCCTAAGGCAATATTTGACAAAGTGACCTACTAGACCTAGGTTTTGAATTATTTTGTTCCAAATCCTTAAAAATCTCAAGTACCCACGTCCTAGAAGTGAGTCAACTCACTTCTCCAAGGTGGTGCGACTTTACCCAAGGAGGCCTAAAAGTGGGGTAAGTGGGGTCAAGACAAGTCCGATGACATCCAAACTTTAGATCCGGGTAGGTTAGTCAAGTAGGAGTATGGATCTATAATTTCACGGAAATCCGACGGCTAGATCTTACTAGATCTGAGTTTGAGGATACCAAGTGGTCCAAAATGGGGATTAAATCCCTTAAAATGTGGAATAGGGCCCACAAGGTAGAAATCAGAAAAGTGACGATCTGGGGGTAGGTTATTGGATGTGTAGATCACGAATCAAGTGGAATCTCAACTACCCACGTACTAGATCTAGGTCAACCCACCCAAACTAGGAAGTGCGCCCTTGCTTGGAGAAGGCTAAATGCCTTGGGAAGAGGGTCAAATGGAGGCCAATCCTCACCAAGCTATAGATCCGGGATGCCTTGGATACTATAGAGGTGGGTTTTAAATATCTTACCCAAAGAGCCACTAGATCTTAGTAGATATGAAAAAATGTAAAAATGGGGGTTTTGATTAATTAGGGTTTTAAATATTTTAGACAAGTGGATAGATCATGGAAAGAAATTACCTTGAGATCATGCCTGAGTGATGTGAATGAGATGCCTTGATGTTGAGGAAGATTCCTGCAGAGATCAAATGAAAGATTGTTGATTTTGCTTGCCAAATTGATGCCCTAGCCCACAAGTGCACCCTCCTCTACCTGTCAATCCAAGGAAAATCAATTTCAATCAGAGAGGTCAAGTATGGAGGAAATACAAGTAAAATGCAATGATAACATAGAATAGAAGGTCCTGGGACAGTAATACTCCCTGTTACCAACGAAGAGATCCAAAGAAGAAGTAGGGAGAGTCTTCCCCTACCAATACCTCCTCCTCAAAGCAAATCGGCCTCCACCTGTAGATGCAAAAATGTGGTACAAAAGATATGGCAAGCAAGATCTCCAATAACTCAGTGCAAAGGAAGAACCAACGAACGAACACCAAAAACATTCACCACAACACTAGAGATAGATGCAATAATAATTTTCTATTCCAATAATCCAGAGCCACCCGCCCCCTTTACAATGAGAGGCTCTCTCCTTTAAATAGGAAGGAGAGGCACCAAAACCCTAACCACTTTTTGAATGAGTGGCTAAGATTAAAAGATACAAATGTCTAATCAATGGTTGAGATGAGCTCAACAATAAAATACATGGATCACTAATAAAATATTATATGAGTGGACAAAATCGCCCTAGAAGAGGGGAATCCCACCAAATCATGATGACAAAATATAATAAAGGGCTTATGGTGGGTCCAAGGGGTAATTTTATCCCTCCTTGGTCAATCCCCATAGCACAATAATCATAAAATAATCCTCAATGTACCAAATCGTGCCTCCATGGTCAAATCGTAGGCCTCAAAAAGACCTCAGAAATCCTCAGAAAGTGCCATAAATGATGGATGCGGGCCCCGATGAAGCTGAAACTGCTGGAGGAGGTGTGGAGGACCCCGATCTATCATCACTGATCATCCCATACCATAACATTGCCTCAATATCCCAAATCGATTTCCTCAATAGCCATTTCTACCAATCCTGAAATGCCTCGAGAAGCGTGAAACCGCCCCAAACTGCCTCCTGGAGTGCCTGCGCTGTCAAGGTGAGGGCACCAGTTTGTCCAGGAGGGGGTTAATATGGTAAAAACAAGTGGCTGGACCACCCCCTCCAAGTACAGTGCCCTAGGTCAACCGGATAAAAATCACATCTGCTCTGACAGGGCCTCCGACAGACCAAAACTGCACTAGGACAGCCTACTGAGGAAAAATCATCACTGTAAGTGCCCGGAAATGAAAACAAACTGTCTCATTAGACTCAGAAGGTCCAAATCCATCCAAGATGTGTACTCATACACCATATGAGTCTCTGCATGATCAAAATATATATCCAATATACCGGAACAGGGCCAATAATAATAATCTGTAAATGATCAAACACTGCTATAAACCAAGAATCATCATCATAACCCTGTAGTTGCTGCATAGAATCATCATGTACATGTACATAGACCATATATCATCTATCCATATCATCATAAGGTCCAACCATCTCATGTCCTATGGTTGAACTTGGTCTAACCAAGTCAGCATGACCAAATATAACTCAGACCATCATCAGAAGCTGCTGCAAAGTGTCCAAGGTTAATGCATGCTCTACGACTTATTCAAATAACAATTATAACACAAAGCAATCATTACTGGCGATCTAAGTCCAAATATATAATGTCATTAATTATTATTATTACTCAGGTTAGACTTTTAGGATCATACTCACTTCATAGCTGCATAGCTGTGATCAATTTGCTAATGAAGGGTGAAGGCTAAAATAACTGGCTAGGCTAAGGGATGACTTGACTGACTTAACTTTGTGACACTTTGGCAAAGGGAGAGGGAAAACACACCGTAGTATATATTGAATGAGCAACAACACAGGGAATGGCGGTGTCTCACAAATGGATGAGTTGTTCAAAGAGAGTTTATTCACCTTTAACAGATGCGCACAATCCATAATAAAAATAAGGCCAGCAATTGTTTTGATATAGCATTTAAGTTCCATTGATTTTTGGGCCTGAAGTTTCCATAGCCTTGGTCTATGTGTGTTTACAAACACATTGCATAGATTTACATTTATTTTAGGCTTTCTGCTGCAGGTGTGTTTTTAAGGCACTTGTTTACCTGAGCACTTCTAGGTGTGTCATGGACAGCTTGTTTACCTAGGTATTTACATTTCCAAAAGATATAACATTTTATTTTCATGGCCATTTTCATTTGTCATGCCTTTCATTCATGTGTGTTTAGAAACACATTGCATGAATGGGTTTTTCATACAAGATATAGCATTTCATTTTTCCAGATTTTGTATTCATGGCAGCACTAAAAGTTTCAGGTTTAGCCAACACAACTTTAGTGACTAGGGGGAATTCACAAGGACCTCCAACTCACCATAGGCAAGTTTTGTCACCAACTCAGAGCCGAGACACAATAAACAGGGAAGCTCATCCAATACAGAGGCTACAATGGGGAAAAGATGTCACTAGTCAAGTAGTAAGTCAGGGTGATAAACTAAAAGGTAGGCAATGGATGGATGAAGATAATGAATAATGGAGCCGACACTAGCAAGCCAAGGTATGGTGGAATGATCACCTCTATTCTCCCTAAGGAGGGTAATACCAATGAGTATGAATAGTGAACTTCTAAGTCTGAGTAGGGACAATGTAATATATATAATAAGATCAACCAGGTCCACATATCTATATGATCGCCAGATCATGACACTAAGTGCTAAGACATGCTATAAGAATAAGTATAAAAGCAATATAACCATAACACAATGATATACCTGCTGAGTCATATACCTGAATGCTCATCAACCTGTACCATCATCTGTCCTCTGAAACTGCTGTTGTGGATCTGGGCACTACTGACTGCTCTGTACCAATGGTATAATGGCTAAATTGGTCATCTCTCTGAGTGTCCTGAGACTCAGTCATGGCATGGGGAATGTACACTGCTGTCCACAATCTGATAGTGATCCAATATAGATGCTCATCTCAGCATCTCAAATGTAAGGGAACTGGCTGAATAGTGTACTGGAATCAGAAAAATAATGTATGGTAGCCCGGCTACTATAAATGTGATAACATCTGGCTCCGGCTGGGACAAGTGCTCTGCTGAAATGAGCGCTTGAGAACCTCAGAATCTCTGGTCCTCGAACTCTGCCACTCGAATCCACAATCCAATACTCTACCATTTTGCTTCCAACTTTTTATTTTTGCAACCTATTTCTGCATTCACAAACATCAAAAATACCTCATGCCGCATGTGTGGGAAAAATATAAGACCAACTGAAATAAAATCTATTCTATGTCAGAAATATAAATGCATGAAATATATAAGTGCAGGAAAGTAAATCAAACTACTAACATAATTTGCAAAATTTGAAATTTATTGTGCAAGAAAAAGAAAAGTGACAGGTACTCAATTAAACTAGGAGCTTACAAAGGAGCTTAGGAAAAGAACATAAAAAGGTGCCAGACTCAATGGATGAAAAGACTAACTACTGCCCAAGTAGGCTTATTCAGTTTCCTACCTACTCTAATCTAACCAGTCATCACAAATGCTAGGTAAAATCATAAATCCAGTGCAACCATTCATCAAACATATTAGTGATTCTTCTTTGATTTCTGGTAATGAAACAAGTCATGATTGGATTAAAGATCAAAGAATTTGGTAATGCAGTCTTCCAGGTTTGTTCAAAAATTGAATAAAGGTTTGAATGGTGCAAAATTAAATCATGCCAAGGAAGAGATTGACTGCTGCAAACATCCTCCATCCAAGAATTGATAGGATCATAAAATTCATGCAAGTTATTGCTTAAGATTGATGAAGGAAAAATATAAGGCTTGTAACTCAATTCTTTTTCACAGAACATAACTTCCTCATTTACTTCTCTTACATATTCAATTTGGTTTTCCCTGAGATTAATGATCAAATAGAAACCAAGTGGGGATAACTTAAAGTTCAAAGGACGAAAAAACAAAGTCAAGCCCACTTGATGCTCAAAAATGGAGAAAAGGTGAAATTGATCTTTAAATATCTTTTCTAGCCACCAAGAATGATTGATAACTTGACAACAAGCATTATGGTTCCAAAGTGACTGAAAAGGGAAATGAAGTGCTTTTTCTCCAAACATGTAATCACACTTATACTTCCTATTAAAAAATTCCAAGGCAAAAAATTGACTAGAGCACCAACCCAAAGATGATTGAAAGAGTTGGGAAAGGAGGGTGGATTGCAAATATGAAAATTCTCCCAAATGGATAAACAAGTTTGACTTTGGATTTTGATAATAGAAAACATTCTTTATTCTAGGAATAATTTCAAGCTTTTGATCAAATTCAATATTTACAACCCAAGGACAAGATTGACCATAACTATCTAACTCTAAGTTATCTTGATTAAAGATGAAAAAAGGAAAATTTAAAGATTCATTGTAAGAAGTGGAACAAAGATTAGAACACCTAGTATGATTTATTAACTCTTCCTCATCTTGATATTGATCTTTTATTAATTCATCATTAAAATTATAAGAGGATAAGTGATCATTTTCATTTAATTGATCAGGGGTGAAATTAATAATTTCATTTAACATATCCTGATTATTTGCACAATGATCACCTGAAATCATCACTAGAGAATCTTGATCTATGTCCCTACTTTCTTCTTCTTCAGTAAGTTGATAAGGAATTGAATGATCTCTAAAGACAGAATGACTAATGAGTTTCTCTGGGCGAGGAACTTCAGTAGACCTGTTAACTAAAAGCTCATCCTCATAAATTCCCTCAAGATCAGTGTTCGGATATCCACATCATCTTTTTCAGGATCTTGCATGCAAATTAGGGTTTGCATGCAGAATCTAGGGTTTGCATGCACCTGCATGCACTGGCATGCATCCCAGTCACCAGTTTGATGCCTCCAGCACCTTATCCACTTCATTCTAGCACCCGGGAGCCACCTACTACAGAGTTTTAGCCCTCCTAAGCTGAAAGGCGCCCACTTCTCACCTACTGCCAGAGAAGGGCGCACTTGCTCACCTACCACTGCAGTTCCACTTCAGTTACATTCAGTTAGCTCCGATTCTCCCTGATTTGAGGCTAGTTTCACTCCTGACTGACTGTATCACTTCCGTTGGACCTCCAGTTTGATTAGGTGACTTGTTCTGACTTCAGTTAGCCTCCCATGCGCCCCCACTGAGCCTCCAGATCCTAAATCAGTGCTACACACTTCAGTTACACTTATTACACTCAATTAGACTCAGATTGACACCTGGATGACTGGTTGTTGTGCATTGATGAGCACCACCGATTGATTGATGAGGACTTCTAGTTAGAGTCAAGCTACTCCATTCTGTAATTCGAATGACCTCCTTAGGCAATTCGAATTGCTCTATCATTGTGACAGTTTGTATTGTAATTCATTCACCCTTTCTGGGATAGATAGCACTGCTGCATGTTTTGCACAGTTTTGCACCATATTTTCTATGTTCATCTATTGTGATTGATTTACTTGTTCATTAGATCTGCTGTGACTAATTTTACAATCAGGACTAGGGCTACCTGAAAAGCAATTTGAAAATTTATGGTTTGTACAATTATTAAAGATTTGACTTTCGATTGACTCAAAAGTAGAAGACTTATCATTAGAAGAAATTGGGCAGGAAAGGTCATATCCGGATGTTGACAAATCACTTGATATTTGATTGTTAAATGATTCCACAATAGGATCGGAAAGGAGAAGGTTTTGATCTTGGATTTGATTTGAAAGATACATATCATCGAATTCACTTCCCCATTCTTCTAGGAATTTATTTTCAAACATGTCATAACCAGAAATGCTATTGGGTTTCAAATTCGAAAGCCAGAGTCCAGCTCTTTCTTTGAAAGATGAAGCCAATAGTCTCATACACACATCCTCATGGGTTATGGATAACTCTTTAATAATTTCCCTAAAAAGTTCAAGGTGTCTTTTAGCAGAGATTTCATAACTTCTATCGAAAATAGGCAACCTTGCACATGCTTGATGAGGAATATGATGAGGATACCCAACAATTTTTGAAAATTCAAAAACTTTTAAACGACCGAAAGTTCTAGGTCGCTCAGAAGCAGCCATGGATAATATTTTTTATTTTTTATATTTTTATATTTATTTTTAAATTCAAGAACCTGAAAACAAAATGATGCACCCCATGGGTTCTAGATAACGATAAGATCTGTCTAAATTCTAGTGTTATAGGGATGTAAATGAGCTCGCACCTTAGCGGAGTGACGATTGGGAGTCGCCAGGTAGATTTAAACTCTTCTACCAAGATATATGTCGTTGTATATGCAGGAGAGAGTGAATAATGACTACTAGTTTGTCCAAGGTAAGCCTATACCCTCCAATGCCAAAATGTTAGGCAAGAAGAACGGGAGTAAGGATTGAGAAATATATGTCAAACCAGAGTAAGCTATTGCCTCCCCGGTAGCGGCGCCAAAATGTTTTCACCTAAGCTGTAGTTACCCCTATGGATGTATCCACTCATGGATGGTAATAGGGAAGGGCAACTCAAAGGTGCAACCACGATCACCTCGACCTCCAATATATGGTTTTCATGCCAGTCGAGGCAACTTTCACTTTATGTTATCTAGCCTAGACAACAAAGGGGGAGACCCGATCTACTCCCGACAGGAGAGATCAAAACCAAGACACCAAATCAGGTTATTTCTAAGTGAAGTAAGGTGTATGGTTTATCCTAGACCTTAAGACGAAGTCACAAGACAAGTGAGGGATTCAAAGAGTGTGGCTTTGGTTCATTGTTGATGTGAGAGTGACTTATGATATTTGAAATGAGATCTAGGATTAGAGTACTAGTTCAATGTTAGAAAATCCACTACCTTGGGAACCGTGTCCAATGCAGGGTAGTTTAGGGGTTGAATTGGGGCTAACTAGTACAAGTGACAAGCTTGATCATGATACATGATGGCTTCAAGGGTTTAGTTCACCATGCTAAAGCCAAACCACAAGTTAATCCAACAATCTAGGAAAGTCAAATTGACTTGGAGAGAAGCCAGTGCCTTGGGAATTGGGATAATGGAGTCAAAATATAGTTAACTTGTGGTTAAGGACTCCTATTGCATGAGACAAGTGGGCAATCAAGGTCTTGATGGATGAATAGGTCTAGATCTAGGTTTGACCAAAGTGGACCACAATCCCTTAAAATAAGGAATGCTATCCCCAAGGCAATATTTGACAAAGTGACCTACTAGACCTAGGTTTTGAATTATTCCCGTTCCAAATCCTTAAAAATCGCAAGTACCCACGTCCTAGAAGTGAGTCAACTAACTTCTCCAAGGTGGTGCGACTTTACCCAAGGAGGCCTAAAAGTGGGGTAAGTGGGGTCAAGACAAGTCCGATGACATGCAAACTTTAGATCCGGGTAGGTTAGTCAAGTAGGAGTATGGATCTATAATTTCACGGAAATCCGACGGCTAGATCTTACTAGATCTGAGTTTGAGGATACCAAGTGGTCCAAAATGGGGATTAAATCCCTTAAAATGTGGAATAGGGCCCACAAGGTAGAAATCAGAAAAGTGACAATCTGGGGGTAGGTTATTGGATGTGTAGATCACGAATCAAGTGGAATCTCAACTACCCACGTACTAGATCTAGGTCAACCCACCCAAACTAGGAAGTGTGCCCTTGCTTGGAGAAGGCTAAATGCCTTGGGAAGAGGGTCAAATGGAGACCAATCCTCACCAAGCTATAGATCCGGGATGCCTTGGATACTATAGAGGTGGGTTTTAAATATCTTACCCAAAGAGCCACTAGATCTTAGTAGATCTGAAAAAATGTAAAAATGGGGGTTTTGATTAATTAGGGTTTTAAATATTTTAGACAAGTGGATAGATCATGGAAAGAAATTACCTTGAGATCATACCTGAGTGATGTGAATGAGATTCCTTGATGTTGAGGAATATTCCCGCAGAGATCAAGTGAAAGATTGTTGATTTTGCTTGCCAAATTGATGCCCTAGCCCACAAGTGCGCCCTCCTCTACCTGTCAATCCAAGGAAAATCGATTTCAATCAGAGAGGTCAAGTATGGAGGAAATACAACTAAACTGCAATGATAACATAGAATAGAAGGTCCTGGGACAGTAATACTCCCTGTTACCAACGAAGAGATCCAAAGAAGAAGTAGGGAGAGTCTTCCCCTACCAATACCTCCTCCTCAAAGCAAATCGACCTCCACCTGTAGATGCAAAAATGTGGTACAAAAGATATGGCAAGCAAGATCTCCAATAACTCAGTGCAAAGGAAGAACCAACGAACGAACACCAAAAACATTCACCACAACACTAGAGATAGATGCAATAATAATTTTCTATTCCAATAATCCAGAGCCACCCGTCCCCTTTACAATGAGAGGCTCTCTCCTTTAAATAGGAAGGAGAGGCACCAAAACCCTAACCACTTTTTGAATGAGTGGCTAAGATTAAAAGATACAAATGTCTAATCAATGGTTGAGATGAGCTCAACAATAAAATACATGGATCACTAATAAAATATTATATGAGTGGACAAAATCGCCCTAGAAGAGGGGAATCCCACCAAATCATGATGACAAAATATAATAAAGGGCTTATGGTGGGTCCAAGGGGTAATTTTATCCCTCCTTGGTCAATCCCCATAGCACAATAATCATAAAATAATCCTCAATGTACCAAATCGTGCCTCCATGGTCAAATCGTAGGCCTCAAAAAGACCTCAGAAATCCTCAGAAAGTGCCATAAATGATGGATGCGGGCCCCGATGAAGCTGAAACTGCTGGAGGAGGTGTGGAGGACCCCGATCTATCATCACTGATCATCCCATGCCATAACATTGCCTCAGTAGCCCAAATCGATTTCCTCAATAGCCATTTCTACCAATCCTGAAATGCCTCGGGAAGCGTGAAACCGCCCCAAACTGCCTTGGAGTGCCTGCGCTGTCAAGGTGAGGGAACCAGTGTGTCCGGGAGGGGGGTAATATGGTAAAAACAAGTGGCTGGACCACCCCCTCCAAGTACAGCACCCTAGGTCAACCGGATAAAAATCACATCTGCTCTGACAGGGCCTCCGACAGACCAAAACTGCACTAGGACAGCCTACTGAGGCCAAATCATCACTATAAGTGCCCGGAACTGAAAAAAAACTATCTCCTTGGACTCAGAAGGTCCAAATCCATCCAAGATGTATACTCATACACCATATGAGTCTCTGCATGATCAAAATATATATCCAATATACCGGAACAGGGCCAATAATAATAATCTGTAAATGATCAAACACTGCTGTAAACCAAGAATCATCATCATAACCCTGTAGCTGCTACATAGAATCATCATGTACATGCACATAGACCATATATCATCTATCCATATCATCATAAGGTCCAACCATCTCATGTCCTATGGTTGACCTTGGTCTAACCAAGTCAACATGACCAACTATAACTCAGACCATCATCAGAAGCTGCTGCAAAGTGTCCAAGGTTAATGCATGCTCTACGACTTATTCAAATAACAATTATAACACAAAGCAATCATTACTGGCGATCTAAGTCCAAATATATAATGTCATTAATTATTATTATTACTCAGGTTAGACTTTCACGATCATACTCACTTCATTGCTGTGATCAATTTGCTAGTGAAGGGTGAAGGCTAAAATAACTGGCTAGGCTAAGGGATGACTTGAGTGACTTAAATTTGTGACACTTTGGCAAAGGGAGAGGGAAAACACACCGTAGTATATATTGAATGAGCAACAACACAGGGAATGGCGGTGTCTCACAAATGGATGAGTTGTTCAAAGAGAGTTTATTCACCTTTAACAGATGCGCACAATCCATAATACAAATAAGGCCAGCAATTGTTTTGGTATAGCATTTAAGTTCCATTGCTTTTTGGGCCTGAAGTTTCGATAGCCTTGGTCTATGTGTGTTTACAAACACATTGCATAGATTTACATTTATTTTAGGCTTTCTGCTGCAGGTGTGTTTTTAAGGCACTTGTTTACCTGAGCACTTCTAGGTGTGTCATGGACAACTTGTTTACCTAGGTATTTACATTTCCAAAAGATATAACATTTTATTTTCATGGCCATTTTCATTTGGCATGCCTTTCATTCATGTGTGTTTAGAAACACATTGCATGAATGGGATTTTCATACAAGATATAGCTTTTCATTTTTCCAGATTTTGTATTCATGGCAGCACTAAAAGTTTCAGGTTTATCCAACACAACTTTAGTGACTAGGGGGAATTCACAAGGAACTCCAACTCACCATAGGCAAGTTTTGTCACCAACTCAGAGCTGAGACACAATAAATAGGGAAGCTCATCCAATACAGAGGCTACAGTGGGGAAAAGATGTCACTAGTCAAGTAGTAAGTCAGGGTGATAAACTAAAAGGTAGGCAATGGATGGATGAAGATAATGAATAATGGAGCCGACACTAGCAAGCCAAGGTATGGTGGAATGATCACCTCTATTCTCCCTAACGAGGGTAATACCAATGAGTATGAATAGTGAACTTCTAAGTCTGAGTAGGGACAATGTAATATATATAATAAGATCAACCAGGTCCACATATCTATATGATCGCCAGATCATGACACTAAGTGCTAAGACATGCTATAAGAATAAGTATAAAAGCAATATAACCATAACACAATGATATACCTGCTAAGTCATATACCTGAATGCTCATCAACCTGTACCATCATCTGTCCTCTGAAACTGCTGCTGTGGATCTGGGCACTACTGACTGCTCTGTACCAATGGTATAATGGCTACATTGGTCATCTCTCTGAGTGTCCTGAGACTCAGTCATGGCATGGGGAATGTACACTGCTGTCCACAATCTGATAGTGATCCAATATAGATGCTCATCTCAGCATCTCAAATGTAAGGGAACTGGCTGAATAGTGTACTGGAATCAGAAAAATAATGTATGGTAGCCCAGCTACTATAAATGTGATAACAAGACCAAAGGTCACCACGTACAATCAATCTAAATAAACTAAGTGAGGAAAGAGGGAAAACCCAGTGGGAAGAAATCCCTCCCTCAAAATAGACTGAAGGATACTAATGTAGCATATCATCACTCACCCCAGAAGGAGGAAAGTGTCCTTCTTTTCAGAAGAAGGATCGATCGATCTAAGATGGATCAGTAATGTGAGAAGGATGAAACCTTCCATTCTGAAAAATCTGATCTGTTTCTTCTATGATCATGTGGATCACCAACCAAATCAACAGCAGATTGGAGAGTAATGGCTTCCCATCAAGGAAGAGGAGGATCATCATGTGAGAGATCATCAGGTTCTTGTGGATCTGGATCTCCCATTCGCTCATCTTCATCATCAGTTGCTATACCTTCAAGTTCTTGTGGATCTGGGTCCAGCATTCGCTCGCCATCATCTACATCTTCAGTTCTGAATCTGACATCTCATGTGATGAAGGTTTGCTCTCTTTATCATCATCACTTCCAAACTCGGAATCTAAAATATCATGTGAAGAAGCAAGTACAACTGGCTCATCATCACTTCCAAACTCTGAATCTGAAATCTCATGTGAAGAAGCAAGTACAACTGGCTCATCATTTCTTCCAAAATCTGAATCTGAAATCTCATGTGAAGAAGCAAGTACAAGTGGCTCATCATCACTTCCAAATTCTGAATCTGAAATCTCATGTGGAGAAGCAAGTGAAGCTGACTCATCATCACTTTCAAATTCTGAATCTGAAATCTCATGTGATGCAGCTTTTCTCTCTTGTTCATCATCACTCAAAAGACGAACAAATCCAAAAATGTGAATATCATGAAACTGTTTCAAAATGTGCATGTAGTTCTTTGATATCTCCTTTGAACCAACATGGGTGAGATCTTTATCAAAAGAACTAGGACATGATGATGATGGATCTTTAACAAGATCATTGGTGGATGCAATACTGGTGGCCCACTTTGAAATAGGAGTTGAACCAATAGTTGCTAGATTCTCAGGTTCTTGTGGATCTGGATCTAGCATTCCCACTTCTTCAAGAGCCCTCTTTTTCCCAATCTTCTTTGGTGAATCTTTTCCTTTCAAGCAACCCTTGAGGATTCCACGAGAAAACTTGCCATTGGGAAGACCTTCAACCACATTTTGAGCTTGCAAGTTTTGCAAGTGCTTGTAGTTGAGATGAGATAGACTACTCTATTCATTTGCATGAGAGTGAAGAGAAGACTACTTTGAGAGAGGTAAGCAGTGTGAAAACTCATAGAGTTTTGTCTTATGACTTACAACACCTTTAGCAATGATTTTCCCTGAAACCATGTGTTGTATCTCGACTTCATTTGGAGAAAAGATCACTCTTTTGGGCTCTCCAATATGAGTCATTTGATACACTGAAAGTAGATTTGCTATGAGAGAAGGAACATAAAGCACATCAGAAAAGTAGCCATGGTCAAGATTGATTCTTCCAATCCCCTAAGAGGAGACTTCTGAACCATTTCCCAACTTGATGTAAGGGCCAACTGAGTATTCAAAGTTGGAGAAGAGATATTTGGAAGAAGACATATGTCTTGAAGCTCCTGAATCTATGATGAATGAGGATTTTTTTGATGCACTTGCCATGAGGGCATGGCATCTCTCTTTGTCCTCAGATCTAGAAGGTTCAGTATCAGTATCTTTCTTCCTTGCACATGCAAGTATAGGGAGATTTTTCTTCTCAAGTAATTGAGCCATCAAGTCTATAGTCTTCTTCATATAAGAACACTCAGGATGAAATCCCCGATGACAATATGTGCACTTGGATCTCCCTTTGTGAGATTGCTTGTTCTTCTTTGAGTTTGAAGCCCCATCTGACTAATATGGAACATCTTTTGGCTTTGTATCATTCGCTCTCTTTTCAGAAAACTTTTGCTTTCCCTTTGCATTCACTCTTTTGGTCTCAGCAGCTGTAAGGGCCAAATCTAAATTTGGTTTGATCATTTCCATGGATATTAACTTCTCCTCCTCTTGTGTGACATATTGGATAAATTCATCAAGTGAGGGAAACTTCCATTTTGGAATGGACATCTTAGATGACTGAAATGTGGAGACAAAAAATGAGAATTTTGGCCCCAATTTGGAGAGAATGGAAAGAATGAGTTGTTTGTCTTCTTTCACTATCTCATATCTCTTCAATTGAGAAATCAATCTTTTGAACATGGTTAAGAAGGCATTGATGGATTCGAAGCTTTCAGGACTCAATGAGATGAGTTCATTCTCCAATTTATGACCTTTCAGATCATCTTTCTCTCCAAAGAGGGATTCGAGCTTGTTCCAAACCTATTTTGGATATGTTAGATCGACGACATGGAAGTGAAGATCTTCAGAAATTGAGAGAAGAAGTAATCCTACTACTTCATCAAGCCTATCCAAGTACTTGGATTTCTCTATTGCACTAAGTGGTTCGACCATAGTTCCATTTAGTATCCTGGTGAAGCTCTTGGACCTCATGAAGAGAGATATCTTGGATTTCCATTTGACATAGTTGGAAGAATTGAGTTTTAGATCCATCTGAGCAATGAAGGTCGAATTGAAGAGCAATTCGAATGGGTGAATAAACCTGCAAAACAAGAAGAGTTTTGTTGATGGAGATTTGCTACACTTCGAAAGAACACTGATTTAGGACATTGAGCACATATGACTAAGTCCTTCACACCTAGATAGACCTCACTGGATTTCTCTAGTGAATTCAAGGTAATGGCACCAGGATTTGCTATGGAAAATCAGAGGCTTCTGGTGCTCAAGTGAAAGACAGTTTCTCAAAGAAATGTTGCAACTGCTGCAATGGTTGCAATTCGAATAAATGCTGCAAGCTCTAATACCATATGATAATCTACAATAGGATCTAGCAACTGAAACAAAGCTCACAATCAAACTCAATCAAGAAGTGTAGAGAAGAAGAGAAGAATGCACTCAATAATCACTCATGAACACAGAAAATGGAGAATAGCAGTATCATACATCAGCTGTGAGTTGGCACTATGAAAACTGAATACAATAATACAATAAATGTCAATAGAATTTGAATTAACCAAGGAGGTCATTCAAATCATGCTCAAAGTCTAGCTTGGACAACATTGGAGATATCATCCAATCAGTAGTAGCAGACATAAATGGTCAATAGTCAGTCAAATGAGTCTAACTGAGTCATGTGAGCACAAATCAAGGGATGAAGACTCCAAGTAGGGCACATGAGGTTGTTAGAAGTTCAAGTGGCACTCCAAAACTAGCTAACTAGGAGCTGCAGGTAGTTAGCATGAGCAATCAGTGGAAGAACTGCTCAATCAATGCTCTAACTGACTGTCAGACACCTGGTAGGTGAGATAAGGAGTTGTAACTGAATGATAACTCCTGGTAGGTGAGAAAAGGCGCACATGTCATGCAGGAGAGTCAAAGAGGGTGCATCAGGTAGGTAGGAGGGCTACTAGGGGCTGAAGACAGGCTCTAGGGAGCTGAAATTAGGCTCTAGGTGTTGGGGAGACCACCAAAATGATGACTAGATGCATGCAGTTGCATGAAAATGCATGCATGATGATTGGATGCATGCATGATGACTGGATGCATGCATACATGCAAATCTGAAGAATGATGGTGAGAATATTCCAACAGCTATATCTAAAGGAATGTTAAGTCAACGAAAACAATGTTTCTAAACACTGCCATACATATCTATATTAGCTAATCAGTGGCCAAAGGAAAAGCACTCATTCTTGTTTGATGTAAGGCCATTTTTCCCCAAAGGGAAACATGGTGGTCTCTCCATCACACCTATGGACGATCGTGGGAAATGGAGGTCATACTGAGTCATATCTGAATCCTAGAAGGATTTCAGGTCACCTTCTTTTGGAGGTTGGCTTGTGAAAATATTTAAATGAAATTGAATGCAAAATATCAAAGTGTGAAAAGATGACAATAATTTGCTTAAAGGTTGCTTTTCTAGAGTCTATTGGAAGTAGTATCATCACTCTACCCATTTGTTGGACACCTCCATCCCCTTTGTTTTTCTCTATCCAGCATATGTGTAGATGGTTTCCTTGGTTCCTTTATCTGAGAGATTGCAGTGTTGAGCTTGTAAGTATATCCCCCAAACCTAGCTTTGTTTCTCCACCCTCACCCTGTTAGGAACCCATGTCAACCCTTCTCTTTACTTTGTTAGTATATTGTTGTTGGACGCATATGCTTTGTAGGTCATCCCGTAGTATTTGTTGATCCATAGTTTGTATTATTGTTGTTAGACGCATATGCTTTGTAAGTCATCTATAGTATTTGTTGATCCATAGTTTGTGTTGGCCCATGGTATTGACCCATAGTATTGGCACCTAGACTTAGTATATAAGTTTCTGTTGAGGCCAATGAAGGCACCATGAAGTTATTTGTATTAAGCTTTCTCAAAGGAGGTTGCCCCCATCGAAGTGTCCTACGATCAATAAAATATTTTGTGATCTCGTATATTGTGAATTTTATCAATTAATTGTTGTAGGTTCTTCACATCTGGTATCAGAGCACTTTCTTGGGCTCGTTGGTGAAATTTCTGCCAAATTTTGTTTTTCGCATATGTTGTCGGTTCGAATCTGGGAATAATACCTATCCACTTAACTGTGGGAAGTACTTGGGCATAATCCCTAAAACTCATTGTGAGGAGTACTATGGGAACCCCAAAGTAGCTGGCCCATTGAGAGGACCTGCCAGTGAAAAGGGAAACGACCCCTACCTGATTGACTAGTTCCCACCTGTGAGGTAAACCAAGAGCTGTCGTTTCTGGCAAAGCGGTTATCAATTTTACGTTAACCGTGGAGTGAGGGGTACTTCCCCAATATGCAAGCCATCAGACAGCATTGGTGACCGAGTGAATCCCCTAAACTGTTTGAAAGCTGAGCATACCTGGGGTCCATATCTATGTTCAGCTGATAAATCACAGATTTCCTCTGTCCAAAACTATTGTCGATCACTTCCACGCCGTTTCAGATCAGTTTGTTTCCGATCACTTCCGTGCCATTGCAGATCCATCTATTTTCGATCACTTCTGCATTGTTGCATATCCATCTGTTTCTGATCCCTTCTGCGCTGTTGTAGATCCATCTGTTTCCGATCCCTTCCACGTCGTTGCAGCTATTTTTTTGCCATATCTCCCTTGTTTTCACTCAGTTTCCCTTGAAACTTCCTTGACACCCTTGCAATATCATTCTGCATATTTAATTCTTGAGGACCCTATCCCAAATTCCACTTCCCAAAGCCATAAATCCCACATTTGTTTATTTTTA
The DNA here is from genome assembly GCA_027924585.1 of Larix kaempferi. Classification (NCBI taxonomy): domain Eukaryota; kingdom Viridiplantae; phylum Streptophyta; class Pinopsida; order Pinales; family Pinaceae; genus Larix; species Larix kaempferi. The sequence continues at coordinate 20,567,798 of BSBM01000841.1, forward strand.
GGGTTTTCCATAACTTCTTTGATTTTCACCCACTCGCCTTCAAATTTTACCACAGCGTTCATTTCCTATTTCTGCTTCTTTGACCCTCTCTACCAAATTTTCTCATTACTTTACCCCGCTTTTGAAATCTTACTTTTCTGCTTCCCTGTCCATTCGAAAGTGTCCGAAACCTAGTCAAACCCAAATTACCCATCCGATTTTTTCCCAAATCCATATTTTCCTTTACCAAAACAGTTTCTGTTTTTGTTTTTTTACCCACTCAAAAAAAAACTCTTGATGGTTGTCACCCACGCAGGAGCAAAAACCATGGAGGAAGAACTTGCAGCCCTCAAAGCCAAACTCCAGGATCTGGATGAAAAAATTCTCGGCCTCCATCTTGAGCAGTCACCCATGAACAATAAACAACAATCAGAGTCTTCTTCAGACAGTGGGTTGTCTTCTTCCAGCAATTTCTGTGGTCCGAAGCTTGATTTTCCTCGCTTCAATGGTACTGATCTGGCTAAATGGATCTATAGGGAAGAGCAATATTTCAGTCTACATAATACTTTTGATGTCACCAAAGTTCCACTTTCCTCATTTCATTGGGAACAAGAAGCTCTTCAATGTATATTTTTCTAAGTTTTTCAGCTTGCTAGTTTTAGTGTCAATATTTTCAGTTTTAGTTTTCAGTTCTTTTTCTCATGGCTGGAAATTAAAACAATATATTTCTAACAACTTAAAACATTGCTGTTACACATTCTTTTGACAAAAAAAAAATAAATGCATTCACAAAAAAAAAAAATTCAGACACTAGATTTTTTGCCAATATCCCTGGAAAAACCCCTACGTAGAAAACCAATCAGAGAGAGAGAGAGAGATTTTATTTCTTCAACAAAAGATAGAACAACAATACAGTGAAAATACAACTTATCTCCACCACCCAGAATCTCCTTGAAATTTGTGCCCATCTTTCTTCTTGATTTCTGTGCTACAAATTGAACCTCTAAATTCATGCATGCGGCCTCGGAATGCGTGTAGAATAGAGCCTCAAAATCTGTGTTGAAGAAAATAGTCCGTACAGACTATACGGACCTCGATTTTCATGCCCTGAAAACCTTCTCGAAAACTGTGCAGAAACCTCCTCGAAATTCATGCTTGAGATGACCTCAAAATATGTGCTGGTATTTCTTGGGATTCGTGACAGATTCTCCCTCAAAAATAGTGTCCATATTTCATGTTGTACGGACTGTACTGCCACCTCGGTTTTTGTGTTGTACCTTGCCTCGAAAACTGTGCCTTCTCGAAAATCATGTTGCTTTTTTGTACTTGCTATTGCTGTCTCAAAATATGTGCCTCCCTTCTCTCTTACTCTCCACAACTCACTCTTCACTCAAAAAAAAAGTGAGTTCTCCTTGCCTCCCTTGCCTTTTTGTCTAAACCCTAGGGTTCTCCAAATCCAATGGATGAGATTAGATTAGATCGATGGATGAGATTAAATGCTCTCATTAAATCTCATAAATATTAATTTCACTCACCCACTTAAATTTTCCAAAAAGTGACTTTATGTTCTAAAGTCAAATTGAATGTTCATCTCAAGTTATTTAATGCAAGGGTCACTTTATTTCCCCACTTAAGTGACTTAGGCAAAATAATCAGTTAGGGAACACTTCCTAGGTACAAAATTTAACACTCCCTCTTACCAAGAAAGGTGTTCTGCACCACTCCCAACTTGTCTCTGAAGAAGACAAACTTGTCCCTCCCCAAAGATTTCGTCGGAATATCTGCTACCTACTCATCAGTGGATATGTAGTGTGACTCTACTGCTTCGCTCTCAACATAGTCATGGATGAAATGGTACCTGGTCTCAATATGCTTTGACTTGTCATGGAATATTGGATTCTCAGAGAGTTGAATGCAACTCTGATTGTCACAGTAGATCACCATAGGCCTAAGCTCCTGATCAAACAAGTCTACCAACATATTACGAAGCCACAGTGCCTCGTAAGTAGCCTGACTGGCTGCCATATACTCAGCCTCGACAGAAATCAATGCAATAGACTTCTGTTTCCAACTGAACCACAACACTGCTGCCGAACCCAAACTGAAACAACAACTAGAAGTGCTCTTTTGATCTCTCACACTGCCTGCCCAGTCTGAATCTATGAAACCAACCAAACTGACTCCACCTGAACCCATGTAGTCCAATCCATAGTTCACTGTACCTGCACGGTATCTCAGCACATGTTTTGTGATAGTCCATTGTACACTCCTAGGTTCCACCATGATCTGGATAAAAGTATTCACCACAAAACACAAGCCTGGACTAGAGATGACCAGATACATCAACGACCCAATGAGTTGACGGTAAAGTGTAGGATTCACCAACTTACCCTCAGAAGCATGAAGCCGCTTCTAGTTGGTGATCATAGTTGTGGACATCAGCCTACAATCCTCCATCTGAAATCTCCTCAGAATATCAATTGCATACTTCCCCTGTCCCAGGAAAATATGACCAGGCTCCTGCCAAACCTCCATCCCCAGATAATAATGCATCAACCCAATGTCAGTCATCTCGTACTCTGTAGCAAGGTCTCTCTTGCAATGTGCAATGAGACGCTCCTATCCAGTGATAAACAAGTCATAAACATATAAAAAAAGAATGAGAGGATCTCCACCAACCACAATATAGTAAAGGTTGGGATCAGCCTCACTCTTCTGAAAACCCATCGATGTAAAATACACATCAATCCTAGAGTACCAAGCTCTAGGATCTTGCTTCAGTCCATACAAGGCTTTCCTCATCTTGCACACATGAGAATCTCTCCCAAGAATCTCAAATCCCTGTGGTTGCTCTAAGTAAACCTCCTCCTGCAGAAGACCATTGAGAAATGCGGTCTTCACATCCATCTGGTTGATCTTCCAACCCATCTCTACTGCTATAGAAATTACTGCTCTGATGGAAGAATAACGAGCAACTGGTGCAAAGGTCTCATCGTAATCAACTCCCTCTATCTGTGAGAGACCCTATGCCACAAACCGATCCTTGTACTTCTCCACAATGCCATCCGCAGCATGCTTCACCTTGTAGACCCACTTGGAAGTCACGACCGTCTTCCCCTCTAGTATCGGTACTATCTCCCATGAATCATTCTTCATGATGGAATGGTACTCTTCCATCATGGCATCTCTCCAAACCTGATGCTGAGAGGCCTCCTCAAATTTGGAAGGCTCTGAATCACGAAGACTCGCAACAAGATCCATACCCAATCTATCCGGCATCACTACTGTCCTCACCTAGTCTTGGGGCCTACCAAATGCCTCTGCCTCCTCCAAGGTATCATGAAGCCATTTAGGCTTCCTCTTCCTTGAAGGCTCCTCCCATACTGGTTTATCCTCATCTGAAGAAATTTCATAAGTAGATGGCCCAACAACATGTGGACCAGTAATCCGTGAACCAGTCACTAAAGAACCTGTAACCTGAGAACTAGAACCTATCCCTGGAGTACCTGCTGACTGAACCACTGAACCTGAAGAACCTGTGCCTTTCATCGGTGACCCAGTCACTCCAGAAACCTGTGGACCTGTGATTTGTACTGAAGAAGCCTGAGTCACCTGAGGTGTGGAAGCCAGTGGCTCCTTATGCTCCAACTCTATGGACTTCCTGAAGGCTCTCTCCTCATCAAACTACACTTCTCGCCTCACAACAACCTTCTTCTGGCCAGGAAGGTAAATGCGGTAAGCCTTCGAAGTCTCATCATATTCCACAAAGATGCCTCTCTCTGTAGTGGGATCAAGCTTCGTCCTCTTCTCAAAAGGGACATGAGAGTAAGTCAAGATACCAAATATGCAAAAATGGCCAACCTCAGGCGTCTTTCCTGTAAACATCTCCTCAAGAGTCTTCCTCCCCAAGGTACGATGGGGAATCCTGTTCTGCATATAAACTGTAGTACTGCATGCCTCTGCCCAAAGAAAGAACAGTAAACTCTTATCATGAAGCATTTCTTTCGCTTCTCCCACAATCGACCTATTCTTCCTCTCTGAAACTCCATTCTGCTCAGGAGTGTATGGAACTGTCAGCTGTCTCTGAATGCCCTCCTGAATGCAAAACCCATTGATTTCCTTGGTAGTATACTCACCCCCATTGTCCGATCTCAACACCCGAATCCTCCTCCCTGTTTGATTCTCCACAAGGGCTTTGAACCCTTGGAAGACTCTCAATACTAAGGTGGACTTCTTGCTCCTCAAGAAGTAGATCCAAGTCTTCCTGGATTAGTCATCGATGAAAAAGATATAGTACTCAAATCCAATCAAAGAAACTGATGACATATGACCACATATATCAATATGGATCAAATCAAGTACTCCTGCTACTCTGCTGTCACTTCTTGGAAAAGCAGTCTTGGTGTACTTTCCCAAAGCACACCCCCTGCAAACATCACTCTACTCTATGATAAACTTTGGTAACCCTGTAACCATGCTCTTCAACAATCTCAAAGATGGGTGATGCAAGTGGGCCATCCTCCGATGCCATAGCTCATAAAGTTCACTGCTGCTGCTGTGTGCCAGAGTGTGCTGCGGCTGAAACAAGAGCTTGTATATTTTTCCACGTCTAACCCCAATGTCCATGGAGGTAGATAATCATGTAGTCTTGGGGAATACCTGTACTCATCCATCCAAGAAACAAACCCCAATACCCCTGTCCTCAATGGTGGAAACTGTTACAAGGTTCTTCTTCAGCCAAGGGACAAATAACACATCCCTCAGATTCATAGGACTCATAGACTCCCTCTGAAAGGTAATGGTCCCCACGACCAACTTCTGTGACAATGGTGTCATCACCTAGTACAACCTCCACATCTGTACCTATATGTGAAAGCTTGGATAACATCTCTCGAGCACCTGTCATGTGGCTCGAAGCTCCGTTTTCAATATACCAATTTCCAGTGGTGGATGCACTCATCTAATGGCCTGTCAATAAGGAATACTCCATATCCATATCCACATCAGTGCTGGTAACTATAGAGGATCTCTCTCTCTCAATCTGTCCAGCACATAGAGAAAACTCTCTCTGAAATCTATCTCCGAAGTCATCAACCTCCACTGAAGCTGCAGTCTACTGTCTCTTCTTCTTCTTGCTTGGACACTGTGAAGCATAGTTCCCAAATCTCTAACAACCATAACACTTGACTTTACTCAATTCCTTCTTCTGCCCACCCTACTGCTGCTTGGACACACCCTGCTTGGGGCCCTTCTTCTTCTTCTTTCCCTTTGTTTTTGAAGCCACATTCTCCTCATCTTCCATACCTTATGAAGAACTGCCCTGTATAAGATCTCTCCTAGTCTCCTCCTGCAAAAAATCATCCCATAGTCTCTCCCATGAAGGAGAGTTCTCTCTGCCCACTATAGCCTACACAAATACACCCCAAGGCTTGGAATCACCATTCACTACTGCCCGCACAAGCACAGTAGCAGTGACCAGCTCCCCAACTGTTGCTAGCTCATCTCTAACTACAGATATCCTGGTAAGGTAAGATGTCACTCCCTCTCCACCATTCATCTTTATACTTTTCAATTTCTCCTTAAGAACCATCTTTCGATTCTCATTAGTACTCTCATATAAACTGGTTAAAGCATTCCACATCAAATGTGCCCTAGCTTTACCTGAAATGTGAGGAATGATATGGTCTTTAACTACATCACGAATTATTCTTCTAGCTTTATAGTCCTTCTTGTTGAAGGCTGATAATGTTGTTGCATCTGTAGCAGCGGGAATTTAAACAGGGTTTGTTGTAGTGTTTCTTACCACCTCCTCCCACAGTTCATTTTCCTAAAAAATCAACAAAATCCTAGCCTTCCATGGCACAAAGTTTCTTGTCCCATCTAGCCTATCCTCCAACCTAAGTCCTGTTGCCATCTTAGTTTCAACCCAACAAGGTGTTGTTCACTAACAGAAGAAAATACTAACATCACCTTGTTGGGTTGACATTGTTATGGCTATAGGACTTAGGTTGGAGGATAGGCTAGATGGGATAGGAAACTTTGTGCCATGGAAGGCTAGGATTTTGCTCATTTTAAGGGAAAATGAACTATGGGCAGAGGTGGTAAGAAACACTATAGCAAACCCTGTTTAGATTCTTGTTGCTACAGATGTAGCAACATTATCAACCTTCAACAAGAAAGACTGTAAAGCTATAAGAATAATTCTTGATGCAGTTAAAGACCAAATCATTCCTCACATCTCAGGTAAAGCTGGGGCACATTTGATGTGGAGTGCTTTAACCAATTTATACGAGAGTACTAATGAGAATCGGAAGACGGTTCTTAAGGAGAAATTGAAAAGTATAAAGATGAATGGTGGAGAGGGAGTGACATCTTACCTTACTAGGATATCTGCAGTTAGAGATGAGCTAGCGGCAATTGGGGAGGTGGTCACTGATACTTAGCTGGTGCGGACAACAGTGAATGGGGCTTCCAGGCCTTGGGGTGCATTTGTGCAGGTTATAGTGAGCAGAGAGAACTTACCTTCATGGGAGATACTGTGGGATGATTTTGTGCAGGAGGATACCAGGAGAGGTTTTGTACAGGGCAATTCTTCATAGGGTAGGGAAGATGAGAAGAATGTGGCTTTGACAGCAAAGGGCAAGAAGAAGAAGAAGGGCCCCAAGGTGGGGCCAAACAGCAGAAGCAGCAACAGGGTGGGCAGAAGAAGGACTTGAGTAAAATCAAGCGTTATGGTTGTCAGAGATTTGGGCACTATGCTTCACAGTGTACAAGCAAGAAGAAGAAGAGACAACAGACTGCAACTTCAGTGGAGGTTGATGACTTCGGAGATAGATTTCAGAGATATTTTTCTCTATGTGCTGGACAGATTGAGAGAGAGAGCCTCTATAGTTACCAGCACTGATGTGGATATGGAGATGGAGTATTCCTTATTGACAGGCCATCGGATGAGTGCATCCACCACTAGCACTTGGTATATTGACAGCGGAGCTTCGAGCCACATGACAAGTGCTTGAGAGATGTTCTCTGAGATTTCAAAGACAGGTACAGATGTGGAGGTTGTACTAGGAGACGACACCATTAGAGAAGTTGGTCATGGGACCATTACCTTTCAAACGGATTCTATGAGTCGTATGACTCTGAGGGATGTGTTATTTGTCCCTGGGCTGAAGAAGAACCTTGTATCAGTTTCCACCATTCAGGACAGGGGTCTTGGGGTTTGTTTCTTGGAGGGACGAGTAAAGGTATTCCCCAAGACTACAGGATTATCTACTTCCATGGACATTGGGGTTAGAAGTGGAAAACTATAAAAGCTCTTGTTTCATCCGTAGCACGCTCTGGCACACAACAACAGCAGTGAGATTTGTGAGCTATGGCATCGGAGGATGGCCCACTTGCATCACCCAACTTTGATATTGTGGAGGAGCATGGTTACAAGATTACTAGAGTTCAGCACAAAGCAGAGTGATGTTTTCAGGGGGTTTGCTTTGGGAAAGTACACCAAGACTGCTTTTCCAAGCAGTGACAGCAGGGTAGTAGGAGTACTTGATTTGAACCATACTGATATATGTGGTCCTATGTCATCAGTTTCTTTGACTGGATTTGAGTACTATATCTCTTTCATCGATGACTACTCCAAGAAGACCTAGATCTACTTCTTGAGGAGCAAGAAGTCACCCTTAGTATTGAGAGTCTTCCAAGGGTTCAAAGCCCCTATGGAGAATCAGAAAGGGAGAAGGATTCAGGTGTTGAGATCAGACAATGGCGGTGAGTATACCTCCAAGGAGTTCGATGGATTTTACATTCAGGAGGGCATTCAGAGACAACTGACAGTTCCATACACTCCTGAGCAGAATGAAGTTGCAGAGAAGAAGAACAGGTCGATTGTGGGAGTAGCGAAAGCAATGCTTCATGATCAGAGTTTACTGTTCTTTCTTTGGGTAGAGGCATGCAGTACTGCAGTTTATTTGCAGAACAAGAGTCCCCATTGTGCCTTGGGGAGGAAGACTCTTGAGGAAATGTTTACAGGAAAGAAGCCTAAGGTTGGCAATTTTTGCATATTTGGTAGCTTGACTTACTCTCATGTCCCTTCTAAGAAGAGGACAAAGCTTGATCCCACTGCAGAGAGAGGCATCATTGTGGGATATGACCAAACTTCGAAGGCTTACCGCATTTACCTTCCTAGCTAGAAGAAGGTTGTTGTGAGGCAGGAAGTGAAGTTTGATGAGGAGAGAGCCTTCAGGAAGTCCAGAGAGTTGGACCATGGGGATCCACCAACTTACACACCTTAGGTGACTCAGGCTTCTTCAGTACAAATCATAGGTCCATAGGTTTCCGGAGTGACTCGGTCACAGGTGACAGGCATAGGTTCTTCAGGTTCAGTGGTTCAGTCAACAGGTACTCTAGGGATAGGTTCTAGTTCTCAGGTTACAGGTTCTTCAGTGACTGCTTCACGGACTACTGGTCCACAGGTTGTTGGGCCATCTATTTCTGGGAGTTCTTAAGATGAGGATAGACTAGTATGGGAGGAGCCTTCAAGGAAGAGGAAGCCTAAATGGCTTCATGATACCTTGGAGGAGGAAGAGGCATTTGGTAGGCCCCAAGAGGAAGTCAAGACAGTAGTGATGTCGGATAGATTAGGTATGGCTCTTGTTGCAAGTCTTCGTGATTTAAAGCCTGCCACATTAAAGGAGGCCTCTCAGCATCAGGTTTGGAGAGATGCCATGATGGAAGAGTACTATTCCATCATGAAGAATCATGCATGGGAGATAGTACCGATACCAGAGGGGAAGTCTATCGTGACTTCCAAGTGGATCTACAAGGTGAAGCATGCTGCAGATGGAAGTGTGGAGAAGTACAAGGCTCGGTTTGTGGCACGGGGGTTCTCACAGATAAAGGGAGATGATTATGATGAGACCTTTGGGCCGGTTTCTTGTTATTCTTCCATCAGGAAAGTGATTTCTATAGCAGTAGAGATGGGTTGGAAGATCCACCAGATGGATGTGAAGACTACATTTCTCAATGGTCTTCTGTAGGAGGAGGTTTACTTAGATCAATGACAGGGATTTGAGATTCATGGGAGAGTTTCTCATGTGTGTAGGCTGAGGAAAGCCTTGTATGGACTGAAGCAAGCTCCTAGAGCTTGGTACTCCAGGATTGATGCGTATTTGACATCGACGGGTTTTCATAAGAGTGAGGATGATCCCAACCTTTACTAAATTGTGGTTGGTGAAGATCCTCTCATTCTTTTGTTATATGTTGATGACTTGTTTATTACTAGAGAGGAGCGTATCATTGCACATTGCAAGAGAGACCTTGCTACAGAGTACGAGATGAATGACATTGGGTTGATGCATTATTATATGGGGATGGAGGTTTGGCAGGAGCTTGGTCATATTTTCCTGGGATAGGGGAAGTATCCAGTTTATATTCTGAGGAGATTTTGGATGGAGGATTGCAAGCCGATGTACACACCTATGATCACCAACTGGAAGCAGCTTCATGCTTCTGAGGTGAATCCTACACTTTACCGTCAGCTCATTGGGTCGTTGATGTATCTAGTCAACACCGGGGTAGACTTGTGTTTTGCGGTGAACACTCTTAGCCAGTTCATGGTGGATCCTAGGAATGTAAACTGGACTACCACAAAACATGTGCTGAAATACCTTGCAAGTACAATGGACTATGGATTGGACTGCAGGGGTTTGGGTGGAGTCATTTTGGTTTGTTTCACAGATTCATACTGGGCAGACAGTGTGAGGGATCAGAAGAGCACTTCCGGTTGTTGTTCCAGTTTGGGCTTGGCAGTAGTTTCGTGGTTCAGTCGAAAACAAAAGTACGTTGCGTTGAGTTCTGCCGAGGCTGAGTATATGGCATCCAGTCAGGATTCTTGCGAGGCATTGTGGCTTCGTAAGTTGTTGGTAGACTTGTTTGATTAGGAGCTTAGGCCTACGGTGATCTACTGTGACAATCAGAGTTGCATTCATCTCTCTAAGAATCCAGTGTTCCATGACAAGTCAAAGCATATTGAGATCATGTACCATTTCATCCTTGACTACGTTTATAGAGGAGCAGAAGAGTTGCAGTACATATCCACTGATGAGAAGGTAGCAGATATTATGACGAAATCTTTGGGGAGGGGCAAGTTTGTCTTCGTTTGAGACAAGTTGGGAGTGGTGCAGAACACCTTCCTTGGTAAGAGGGAGCGTTAAATTTTGTACCTAGGAAGTGTTCCCTAAGTGATTATTTTGCCTAAGTCACTTAAGTGGGGAAATAAAGTGACCCTTGTATTAAATGACTTGATATGAGCATTTTATTTGACTTTAGAACATAAAGTCACTTTTTGGAAAATTTAAGTGGGTGAGTGAAATTAATATTTATGAGATTTAAATGAGAGCATTTAATATCATCCATTGATCTAATCTAATCTCATTCGTTGGATTTGGAGAACCCTAGGGTTTAGACAAAAATCCAAGGGAGGCAAGGAGAACTCATTTTTTTTTTATTGAAGAGTGAGTTGTGGAGAGTAAGAGAGAAGGGAGGCGTGGATTTAGAGACAGTAGCAGCAAGTACATAGCAACAGCACGGTTTTCAAGAAGGGACAGTTTTCAAGGCAAGTTATAGCACAGAAATCGAGGTGGTCGTACAGTCCGTATAGCAAGAAATCTGGGCACTATTTTCAAGGGAGAATCTGACGCAAATCCTGACAAATACTAGCGCAAATTTCGAGGTCATCTCAGGCACAAATTTCGAGAAGGTTTCTACATAGTTTTCGAGAAGGTTTTCAGGGCATGAAAACCGAGGTCCATACAATCTGTATGGACTGTTTTTTAGCACAGATTTCGAGGCTTTGTTCTACATGCATTCTGAGGCTGCAGGCATGAATTTTGAGGTTCAGTTTGTGGCACAGAAATCGAGAAGAAAGATGGGCACAAATTTCAAGCAGATTCTGGGTGGTGGAGATAAGTTGTATTTTCACTGTATTGTTGTTCTATCTTTTGCTGAAGAAATAAAATCTCTCTCTCTCTCTCTTAGACCAGTTTTCCCTGTGGGGGTTTTTCCAGGGATATTGGCCAAAAATCTAGTGTCTGAATTTGTTTTATTGTGCATGCATTTATTTTATTTCTGTCAAAAGAATGTGTAACTGTAGTTTTTTAAGTTGTTAGAAAAATATTGTTTTAATTTCCAGCCATGAGAAAAAGAAATGAAAACTAAAACTAAAAATATTGACACTAAAATGAGCAAGCTGAAAACTCAGAAAAATCTACATTCAATAGTATCGTTGGTACATCAAGGCTCATGGAGATCCAAAATGGCCAAATTTTTGCTAGCTCCTTTTGCAACGATTTGGTTCTAGTTCTTTTGATGACTTCATAGGAGCCATCACTAAACTTCGCCAAACTGGAACTATGAGAGAGTATCAAACCGAATTTGAGAAACTAGTCAACCAGACTGAAGGATTACCTGATGACTTCTACAAGAGTTGTTTTATCAGTGGTCTAAAGGATGCAATCTGCTCTGAGGTCAAAATGTTCAGTCCCAACACAATGATGGAATCCCTGGGGTTGGAAAAGTTGGCAGAAGACAAGATTGCATCCCAACAACGCTCCAAACCCACTTTTGTTCCCTTCAGAAATAAGGGTTCTCAACGACCTCCCATCCCACCAGCTCCTCGACCAAATCCTATCAAGCATTTGTTTGAAACAGAGATGTGGGCACACAGAGAAAAAGGTCTTTGTTATAATTGTGATGAGAAATTTACTCGAGGACATAGATGTGTTTAACAAAATATCTATCTCTTGGATGTGGATTCTCCAACTGCCTCTGAAATTGGTGAAGAAGCTCCAGATACAATAGATGATCAGGTCGACATTCAGGAGTCGCCTATTGACCCTCCGTCTTAGGATGACCACCTAGAGATATCTCTCCATGCTTTAGCCGGAATCACCACCCCCCAAATAATGAGGTTCAAGGGTTACTTCAAGAAGCTTCCTCTTACAATACTCATTGACTCTGGTAACACTCATAACTTCATTGACCCTCGGATCGCCAAACAAGTTGATTGTTTTGTCCATCCTTGATCCAAATTTGAAGTCATGGTTTCCAATGGGGGCACCTTAACTTGCAAAGGGAAGTGTCACAGTGTCAGTATCTCTATGGGAGATTATAACCTGCGCTCTCACATGTTTTCCTTGACCTTAGGAGGATGTGATGTGGTTTTGGGAACTCATTGGCTACGCGCACTTGGCCCCATCTTATGGGATTTTGCTGAACTTTGGATGTAGTTTTCACCCAATGGACAAAAACACACATTGACAGGGCGTACAACCAGGGTCTCTCAGCATCATCAGTTCACATCGGATGGAGAAACTCCTTAAGAATAATTCACATGGTGTCATTTCTCAGATCTATTTCATTCAGATGCAACCATCAATGGTCTCCACTACTCCCTTGGATCTACAACAAATTCTGGATCGATATACAAGTGTCTTTGTTGAACTAGTGGGATTTCCACCTTCAAGGCCAGAGGACCATCGTATTCATCTCCTTCCTGGAAGCGTTCCTCCCAACACCAAGCCCTATCGCTACCCATTTCACCAAAAAAAATATATTGAAATGTTCGTTCGAGACTTACTGAAACAAGGAATTATTTGCCCAAGCACTATTTCTTTTTCTTAACTAGTTCTTCTTGTCCGCAAAAAAAATGGGTCATGGGGCCTTTGCATTGACTTCCAAGCACTTAATCATGTCACAATCAAGCATAAGTTTCCGATTCCTGTTGTTGATGAGCTTCTTGATGAGCTTCATGGTGCTCAATTTTTCTCCAAGTTGGATCTGTTCCGGGTATCATCAAATTCGGGTTCATGAGGATGATATCCCTAAAACAGCTTTCCACACACATGATGGCCACTATGAGTTTTTGGTCATGCCCTTTGGCCTCACTAATGCTCCTTCCACATTCCAGGAATTGATGAATAAAATATTCTGGCCCTACTTGTGGAAATTCATTCTGGTCTTCTTTGATGATATCTTCATCTACAGTAAGACATGGGCTGAACATCTCCAGCATCTGGATCTTGTAATGCAACTTTTCTCTGGCCATCATCTCCACACCAAACAGTCTAAATGTGTTTTCGAACAGAAGGAAGTAGAGTATCTCGGTCACATTATTTAAGCACAAGGGATTCGTGTGGATCCTTCCAAAATCGCTTCCGTGAACAATTGGCCGCATCCTCAGACACTCAAGAGCCTTCGTGGTTTTTTGGGGTTGAATGGCTACTATCGCAAGTTTGTCAAGGATTATGGAAATATTTCAACTCCATTAACTGCTCTATTGAAAAAGGATGCTTTTACATGGACACATGCTATTGAGTGTGCATGTGACAAACTGAAACAAGCTATGTGTACTACACCTGTTCTAGCTATGCTCGATTTTTCCAAGCCCTTCACTATTGAGAGTGATGCTTGTGGAAATGGACTTGGTGGTGTTATCCTTCAAGATGAACATCCCATTGCGTTCACTAGCAAATCCCTTTCAAGTAATAATTTAGCTGCCTATGCATATGAGAAGGAAATGATGGCTATTTTGCATGCAGTACAGAAGTGGCAACCATACCTATTAGGGAATCATTTCTGCATCAAGACTGATCACCAGAGTCTGAAACATTTCTTGGAACAATGTGTATCCTCCCCAGCACAACAGAAATGGGTTAGAAAACTCATGGGTTATGACTATGAGATCACTTACTAGAAGGGTAAGGACAATATTGTGGCGGATGCTCTTTCTCACACATTTGATGACCAAGTTTCTATTTCAGCTATTTCTATGCATGTTCCAAATTGGTTGCAATCTGTTCAACAGGGCTATGTCAATGACTCTTCATTATCTAAAATCATCCAATGCTTGGCCAACAACCCTTATGTTGTACCACATTACCCTTGGGATGGTGCTTCCCTGAGATACAAGGGTCATTTGGTGCTTCCCCAGAGCACAAATATTCAACAGGTTGTCTTCTATGAACTCCATGCTTCTCCATCGGCAGGGCACTATGGGTTCCTCAAAACACATGAGTGGGCACGACGTAACTTCTTTTGGCAGGGAATGAAAATGAAAATTCAATATATGGTGGCTGAATGTGATACCTGCCAACGCAATAAGGGTGAAACGACACTCCTTCTGGGATTGCTCGAACCCTTTCCCATACCTACATGGATTTGGACCAGATATTTCTATGGATTTCATTGAAGGGATCCCTAAAACTGGAGGGAAGACAATGATATTGGTTGTGGTTGATCGCCTCTCCAAATATAGTCATTTTTTTTCTCTAAGCCATCCCTATATAGCCTCCTCAGTTGCTCAAATTTTCCTGTACCAGATATTTCGTCTTCATGGAATCCCTTCTTCCATTGTCTCGGATCGTGATGCGACTTTCACCAGTCATTTTTGGATAGAACTATTTCTCCACACTAGCACCAAACTGAAGACGAGTTCAGGGTATCACCCACAAACAGATGTTCAGACTGAAATTATCAATAAATGCTTGGAAACTTATCTTCATTGCTTCACCTCTGAACAACAACATCAGTGGGCAAAGTGGCTCCCTCTCACTGAATGGTGGTACAATACATATTACCACAATGCCTCTAAAATGACTCCAAATGAAGCAGTCTATGGCCAGGCACCGCCAGTTCTTCTTCCATACACCCCCAGCAGTTCACCAATTCAGGAATTTGACACGGTCCTTTGAAACCACAATCCGATTCTTCGCATTTTGCGGGACAATCTTCACATGGCAATAAATCGCATGAAGAAACAAGCCGATCAACACCATTCTGAGCGCACTTTTCAAGCAAGTGATATGGTTTTTCTTCGTCTCCAGCCTTACAAGCAATCCTCCCTAAAACTCAAAGGGCACCATAAGCTCTCTCCAAAGTTATATGGGCCATATAGGATTCTTCAGAAGATTGGGTCTGTTGCTTATAAATTGGAACTTCCTCCTTCTTCCCGCATTCATCCAGTATTTCATGTCTCTTTTCTGAAGAAAGTTCTTGGCACCAACATCAGAGGACAAACTATTTTACCATAATTGGATAATGAACGATCCATCATTTTGGAGCCGGAGACCGTCCTCAATAGGCGCACTCGTCAGCTTCGCTCTTGCTCTCTCATAGAGGTCTTAATTCAGTGGCACAGAATGCAACCAGAGGATGCTACATGGGAACCACTCATTCAGATTCAACAACAATTTCCACATCTAAAGCTTTGAGGACAAAGATTTTTCTAAGGGGGAGGGGATGTTAGGAGCCCATGTCAACCCTTCTCTTTACTTTGTTAGTATATTGTTGTTGGACGCATATGCTTTGTAAGTCGTCCCGTATTATTTGTTGATCCATAGTTTGTATTATTGTTGTTGGATGTATATGCTTTGTAAGTCATCCCGTAGTACTTGTTGATCCATAGTTTGTAATGGCCCATGGTATTGACCCATAGTATTAGCGCCTAGACTTAGTATATAAATTTGTGTTGAGGTCAATGAATGCACCGTGAAGATATTTGTATTGAGCTTGATCAAAGGAGGTTGCCCCCTCAAAGTGGCCTGCGATCAATAAAATATTCTGTGATCTCATATATTGTGCATTTTATCAATTAATTGTTGCAAGTTCCTCACACACCCATGGTTAGTAATATTGGCCTAGTTTGTAAATGAGTATACACTTGAGGTTCCTATTTATAGTGGTTGGTTACTTTGATCTTAGATTATTATTATTATTATTATATTTACATGATCATGCCAGTTGAACATCATTCTATGCATTTTTATCGCTACTGATATAATTGAAGAAGCATATCTCATCCATTTGTACTTGCATCAGTAGTTATTTGTGATCTGGATCATTATTTTGATCAGTTTTGATCCAATCAACCCAGTTTGACCAAGTCAACCATAGGGACAGGGATGAGTATGGGAAGATAGTGTTCAAGATGGATTATTCACGGGCCTTTTGTGTCCATTAGATGGTTCCATGCTTCAAACAACAGTTTCCAATGATGGTTTGATGGATTTTTATTATTATTATCATTTACAAACCATTATTTTATTATTTTGAGCATGGTTGAGCTTACATATGTATCTCTTGATGGTCACATAGTGTATGAGTACTCATTCCTAGTGGATTTGGTCATTCTAATTCCATTGATACACTGATTTATCAGTTCTGAGAAGTTGCAAGTCATGATATTGTCAGATTACCACTTTGCTCTAGTTTGCCATGCAGTAATGGCATGTCTGTGATGCACCTGCAACAATTAATTACTAAGAATATGCGAAATAGAAGAAATGACAGAACTCATAATCACTTTTATATTGATCACAGGCCACTTCGAGGGGGCAACCTCCTATGAGAAAGCTCAATACAAATAACTTCACCGTCCTTCATAGGTCTCAACACACACTTATATACTAAGTCTAGGCGCCAATACTATGGGTCAAAACCATGGGCCACTACAAACTATGGATCACAATACTACGGGCGACTTACAAAGCATATGCGCCAACAACAATAACACAAACTATTGATCAACAAATACTATGGGACGACTTACAAAGCATATGCGTCCAACAACATACTAACAAAGTAAAGACATGGGTTCCTAACATCCCCTACCCCTTCAAAAAAAGCTTTGTCCTCAAAGCTTTAGATGTGGAAATTGTTGTTGAATCTGAAGGAGTGGTTCCCATGTAGCATCCTCTGGTTGCATGTCGTGCCACTGAATTAAGACCTCTGTGATAGAGTGAGAGCGAAGCTGACACGTGCACCGATTGAGGATGGCCTCCAGCTCCAAAAGGATGGATCCTTCATTATCCAGTTCGGGTAAAATCGTTTGTCCACTGATGTTGGTGCCAAGAACTTTCTTCAGACAAGAGACATGAAAGACTGGATGAATGCGGGAAGAAGGAGGAAGTTCCAATTTATAAGCAACGGACCCAATCTTCTGAAGAATCCGATATGGCCCATAGAACTTTGGAGTGAGCTTATGACGCCCTTTGAGTTTCAAGGAGGATTGCTTGTACGGCTGGAGACGAAGAAAAACCATATCGCCGACTTGAAAAGTGCGCTCAGAACGGTGCTGATCAGCTTGTTGCTTCATACAATTTCTTGCCATGTGAAGATTGTCCCGCAAAATGCGAAGAATCTGATCGCTGTTTCGAAGGACCGTGTCAACTTCCTGAACTGGTGAACTGGTGGGGGTGTATGGAAGAAGAACTGGAGGTACCTGACCATAGACTGCTTCATATGGGGTCATTTTAGAGGCAGTGTGGTAAGAGGTATTGTACCACCATTCAGCGAGAGGGAGCCACTTTGCCCACTGATGTTGTTGTTCCGAGGTGAAGCAACGAAGATAAGTTTCCAAGCATTTATTGATAATTTCAGTCTGACCATCTGTTTGTGGGTGATACCCTGAACTCATCTTCAGTTTGGTGCCAGTGTGGCGAAATAGTTCTGTCCAAAAATGACTGGTGAAAGTTGCATCACGATCCGAGACAATGGAAGAAGGGATGCCATGAAGACGAAAGATTTGGTCCAGGAAAATTTGAGCGACGGAGGAGGCTGTATAGGGATGGCTGAGAGCACAAAAATGACTATATTTGGAGAGGCGATCAACCACAACGAGATTCAATGTCTTCCTGCCAGATTTAGGGAGCCCTTCAATGAAATCCATAGAAATATCTGTCCAAATCCATGTAGGTATGGGCAAGGGTTCAAGCAATCCTGGAAGGAGTGTTGTTTCACCCTTATTGCGCTGGCAGGTATCACATTCGGCCACCATCTGTTGAATTTTCCTTTTCATGCCCTACCAAAAGAAGTTATGCCGTGCTCTTTCATACGTTTTGAGGAACCCAGAGTGCCTTGCCGATGGAGAAGCAAGGAGTTCATAGAAGACAGCCTGTTGAAGATCTGGGCTCTAGGGAAGCACTAGACGACCCTTGTATCGCAGAGAAGCACCATCCCAAGAGTAATGTGGTACAGCAGAAGGGTTGTTGGTCAAGCGTTGGATGATTTGAGATAAGGAAGAGTCATTGACATAACCCTGTTGAATAGATTGCAACCAATTTGGAACATGCATAGAAATAGCTGAAAGAGAACCTTGGGCATCAAATGTGCGAGAAAGAGCATTTGGCACAATATTGTCTTTACCCTTCTTGTAAGTGATCTCATAGTCATAACCTATGAGTTTGATAACCCATTTCTGTTGTGCCGGGGAGGAGACACGCTGTTCCAAGAAATATTTCAGACTCTGGTGATCAGTCTTGATGCAGAAATGATTCCCTAATAGGTATGGGTGCCACTTCTGTACTGCATGCAAAATAGCCATCATTTCCTTCTCATAGGTAGAGGCAGCTAAATTCTTACCTGAAAGGGCTTTGCTCGTGAACGCAATGGGGTGTTCATCTTGAAGGAGAACAGCACCAAGTCCATTGCCGCAAGCATCACTCTCAATAGTGAAGGGCTTGGAAAAATCGGGCATAGCTAGAACAGGTGTAATACACATAGCTTGTTTTAGTTTGTCAAATGCACACTGAGCAGCAGGTGTCCATGTAAAAGCATCCTTTTTCAATAGAGTAGTTAATGCAGCTGCAATATTCCCATAATCCTTGAAAAACTTGCGGTAGTAGCCAGTCAACCCCAAAAAACCACGAAGGCTCTTGAGTGTCTGAGGATGCGGCCAATTGTTCATGGCATCGATTTTGGCAGGATCCATGTGAACCCCTTGTGCTGAGATAATGTGCCCGAGATACTCAACTTCCTTCTGTCCAAAAAAACATTTAGACTGATTGGCATGGAGATGATGGTCAGAGAAAAGTTGCATGACAAGATCCAGATGCTGGAGATGTTCATCCCATGTTTTACTGTAGATGAGGATATCATCAAAGAATACCAGAATGAATTTCCGCAAGTAGGGTCGAAATATTTTATTCATTAAGGCGTGGAATGTGGAAGGAGCATTAGTGAGGCCAAAGGGCATGACCAAAAACTCATAATGGCCATCATGTGTGCGGAAAGCTGTTTTAAGAATATCATCCTCATGAACCCGAATTTGATGATACCCAGAACGAAGATCCAACTTGGAGAAAAAGTGAGCCCCATGAAGCTCATCAAGAAGCTCATCAACAACAGGAATTGGAAACTTATCATTGATGGTGAGGTGATTAAGTGCTCGGAAGTCAATGCAAAGGTGCCATGACCCATCTTTTTTGCGGACAAGAATAACTGGAGAAGAAAAGGAACTAGTGCTTGGGCGAATAATACCTTGCTTCAATAAGTCTCGAACGAGCATTTCAATCTTTGTTTTTTGGTGAAATGGGTAGCGATAGGGCCTGATGTTGGGAGGAACGCTGCCAGGAAGGAGCTGAATACGATGGTCTTCTGGCCTGGAAGGTGGCAATCCCACTGGTTCAGTAAAGACACCTGTATATCGAT
Source organism: Larix kaempferi (assembly GCA_027924585.1). Classification (NCBI taxonomy): domain Eukaryota; kingdom Viridiplantae; phylum Streptophyta; class Pinopsida; order Pinales; family Pinaceae; genus Larix; species Larix kaempferi. Next base: position 20,587,259 of record BSBM01000841.1, read on the forward strand.
CCAGAATTTGTTGTAGATCCAAAGGAGTAGTGGAGACCGCTGATGGTTTCATCTCAATGGAATGGAGCTGAGCGATGACACCATGTGAATTCTTCTTGAGGAGTTTTTCCATGCGATGTGAACTGATGATGCTGAGAGAACCTAGTTGTAATCCTGTCAATGTGTGTTTTTTTTCCATTGAGGAAAAACTGCATCCAAAGTTCAGCAAAATCCCATAAGATAGGGCCAAGTGTGCGTAGCCATTGAGCGCCCAAAACCACATCACATCCGCCTAAGGTCAAGGAAAACATGTCAGAGTGCAAGGTATAATCTCCCATAGAGATACACACATTTCGACACTTCCCTTTGCAAGGTAAGGTGCCCCCATTGGCAACCATGACTTCAAAGTTGGAGCAAGGATGGATAAAACAATAAGCTTGTTTGGCGATCCGAGGGTCAATGAAATTATGAGTGCTACCAGAATCAATTAGTATTGTAAGAGGAAGCTTCTTGAAGTAACCCCTGACTCGCATTGTTTGGGTGGTGGTGATTCCGGCTAAAGCATGGAGAGATATCTCTGGCTGGTCATCTTGAGACGGAGGGTCAATAGGCGGTTCCTGAATGTCGGCTGGAGCATCCAGTGTTTTTGGATCTTCGTCACCAATTTTAGAGGCAGGCGGAGAATCCACATCCAATAGATAGAGCTTTTGCTGAACACATCGATGTCCCCGAGTGAATTTCTCATCACAATTATAGCAAAGCCCCTTTTCTCTGCATGCTTGCATCTCTGTTTCAGACAAACGCTTGATAGGAGTCGGTCGAGGAGCCTGCGGTATAGGTGGTTGTTGAGAACCCATATTTCGGAAGGGAACAAAAGTGGGCTTGGAGCATTGTTGGGCTGCAATCTTGTCTTCTGCCAACTTAGCCAACCCTAGGGCTTCCATCATTGTGGTGGGACATAACATTTTGACCTCATAGCAGATGGAATCCTTTAGACCACTCATAAAAAAACTCCGGTAAAAGTCATCAGACAATCCTTCGGTGTGATTGGCTAGGTTCTCAAATTCGGTTTGATACTCTCTCACAGTGCCAATTTGGCGAAGTTTAGTGAGGGCTCCTATGAAGTCATCAAAATCACTAGGACCAAATCGTTGCAAAAGGAGCTGGCAAAAGTCTGACCATTTGGGATCTGGATGAGCCTTGATGTACCAACGGTACCATTGAAGAGCTTCCTGTTCCAAATGAAAGGATGCCAGCGGAACTTTGTTGACATCAAAAGTATTATGCAGACTGAAATACTGTTCTGCATGATAGATCCATCCAGTTGGATCAGTACCATTGAAGCGAGGAAAATCAAGCTTCGAACCACGAAAATTGCTGGAAGAAGAGAACCCATTGTTTGTTGAAGACTCGGACTGCCGTTTGTTGTTCATAGCTGAATGTTCAAGATGGAGGCCGAGAAATTTTTCATCCAGATCCTGAAATTTGGCTTGGATGGCTGCAAGTGCATCTTCCATGGTTTTTGCTCCTACACGGGTGACAACCATAACCAGGAGGTTTTTTTTTTTGTGACTGGGTAGGAAAACAAAAACAGAAACTGCTTCAGTAAGGGAAAATCTGGACTTGGGAAAAAATCTGAAGGGTAATTGGGGTTTGACTAGGTGTTGGACACTGTCGACTAGACAAGGAAGCAAAAATGAGGATTTCAGAAGCGGGGTGAAAGAATGGGAAAATTTGGCAGAGGGGGACAAAGAAGCAGAATTCAGAAAGGAACTCTGTGGTCAAATTTGAAGGTGATTGGGTGAAATCTGAGGAAGGTATGGCAAACCCTAAAAATAGACAAATGTGGGATTTCAGGCTTTGGGAAGGGGAATTGGGGATAGGGTCCTCGAGGATGAAATATGCAGAATGGGATGACAGGGGTTCCCCGAAAATTTCAAGGGAAACAGAGTGAAAACAAGGGAGATATGGAGAAAAAATTGATTTTTTTTTTTTTCCAGATTGGAGCTGCTACGGCTCGGAAGGGATCTGGAACATCGCCGAATGGATTAAAAATAGCTGGATCTAGAATGGATTGCAAAATGGATTTGAAACGGTGCAGCAGTGATCGACAACAGTTCAGCTGAAAGTAGATATGGACCCCAGGTATGTGCGGCTTCCTAACAGTTCAGGGGTTTCACTTGACCACCAATGCTGTCTGACGGCTTGCGTATTGGGGCAGTACCCCTCACTCCATGGCTCAGGTAAAACTTATAACCGCTTTGCCACAAACGACAACTCTTAGTTTACCTCATGGATGGGAACTAGTCAATCAGGTAGGGGTCGTTGCCCTTTTCGCTGGCAGGTCCTCTTAATGGGCCAGCTATTTCGAGGTTCCTGTGGTACTCCTCACAATGAGTTTTAGGGCTTATGCCCAAGTACTTCCCACAGTTAAGCGGATAGGGATTATTCCCAAATCCGAACCTGCAATAGATGTGAAAAAAAAAAAAAATTGGCAGAAATTTCACCCAGCGAGCCCAAGAAGGTGCTTTGATACCAGATGTGATGCACCTGCAACAATTAATTACTAAGAATATGCGAAATAGCAAAAATGACAGAACTCAGAATCACTTTTATATTGATCACAGGCCACTTAGAGGGGGCAAGCTCAATACAAATAACTTCACCGTCCTTCATAGGTCTCAACACACACTTATATACTAAGTCTAGGCGCCAATACTATGGGTCAAAACCATGGGCCACTACAAACTATGGATCACAATACTACGGGCGACTTACAAAGCATATGCACACCAACAACAATAACACAAACTATTGATCAACAAATACTACGGGACGACTTACAAAGCATATGCATCCAACAACAACATACTAACAAAGTAAAGACATGGGTTCCTAACAATGTCCAACACTTTTATTGATTATTTTAGTTCTCCTAGGGAGCTACTGTGGGGATATGGGCTCTATCCAGTCGTTATTACCACATTACCTCATCCCTATACATTATGGTGCAGTAATTTTGGTTCCCTTGGTATGTGGCAGAGAGTTACATGCATTTTTGTACCTTCAGAGGTGATTTTCCGACATTGAAATGGCTAATAAAGGAAATCGATTTGGCTCAGTGGGGAAAGGAAATGGCATGAGATTGGTCTAGGACTTCATGATGATATTTTCCACACCTTCCATCTTGTTCTCCAACATCAGTGGGGTCCACATGTCATCCCATTCATCAGTTTGGGGATTTATTATTGTATTTTTTGGCACACGTCCTAGTGTCTTTTGTCACTTTATCACATGATGTATTATTTTTTATGTAGGTGGGGCATTATTCTAGTGAATATGTGATATCCTAGACCTCCCCACCATATTATGACACTATTTTGGGTCCCTAATCATGTTATGAGGCTCACGTCCCCCCTAGGGCATCATTGAGGGAAGACATCCCCCTTAATTTGAGTGATCCATGTTTTATTATTCAGGATCATCTTAGACATTGATTGTCATTGTTGTATCTTATGATCTCAACCACTCCTTTAGAAAGTAGTTAGGGTTTTGGTCTCTCTCATTCCAATTTAAAGAAGAGACCCCCTCATTTGTAATGGGACTTGTTATCAACTATTTTGTACAATAGTTGAACTTCTATTGAGTCACCAGTTTCATGAACATGTTCAATGTTCATCATCAGTGTTCAGAAGTTCAAAAGTCATTTTCAGGGCAATTTTTGCCCCTTTTGTAATAACTGCATGTTCATACCCCCTTGGGGAAATTGTAAAAAGTTGGTCTAAGCATGGTCCTTTTATAAAATACTTGGCTTAGCTTAGGTTTGGCTATCAGGTGGATACTCTAAAGTGTTTTTTCCTTAGGAATTATGTACTACTCTTTAGTGGCGTATAATTCCTGAGTATTTTACTCACACCTCCAAAGTTGGAGTATTCTCATGGTGGTCGAACCTAGGGATTTTATTAAAGTCTTTGTGTCTAGGATTTTTTACATGTTATCTGTATTGAATAAGTCGTATGGACATGCACTAGGTCCCCTAGGAGTTTGAGTCGATTCCGACGAAAATAATTTTTTGCGTAAATTAGACCATTTTTAATGGTTTACTTAGAAATTTTCTAAATGTAATAAAAGTGTCATTTGGAGGCGTAATTTGGCGTGGGGAGGCTCATTTTGACACTCAGAGCGTCCTTACCCTAGTTCCCACTTTCTTCAGGTTCTGGGCGGTTACATCACCTCTGGGAGCAATTTTGGCCAAAGATGCATCAAACTGGCAATTAATTGCTAAAAAAGGAGAAAATGCACAGTTGATAGAAATTGAAAAAGGTAAAAAATGAATAAAAAAAGCATTGGAAAAGGTTAAAGATGGATTATAAGGGGTGTACAATCACATGAAAGAGACAAAGCACATGTTTAAATGAAACTTAGGATAGCGAATAACAATTTCAAAAGAGGGTGGGCGTGGGCCTCCCTCACGTGAGCCTCCTTCACGCATTTGACCCTTCGTATGTTGGGAGAATAAACCAATGGGGTAGGATTTGGTTCCAAGGGGAGAGGGGTATCCCTCTTGTGAGGTGGAAGCCACCTCATCTCCCACCAACCCAACCTACCATAATCTCCAAGCTAATCACTCATGCGCCAAACATCTTCACGCCTACCTATTCACGCCAAGCTTCCTTGCCCTCCTCTCCTCATGCATTCGCTTTCCTTATGTATTGCTATAAAAGATAGGCTCTGCTCCATTATTCAATGTGGATAGCAAGAGACCTATGTTGAGATTTGTAACATCGTTTTTTCTTACATTTTTGGAATAAAGATCGAGACTTTGGAGGTCCATGGGTGCAAAGAATCATATGGTGAATGTTTGTCTATTGTGTTGAGGTGACATCTTTCTAAACCCTTCTCCTCTTATGCAAGTGCTTTGTTTCATTCTAGCTTAAGAAGGCTATTATTCTATTCCATAAGGGTAATCATTTGTAGGCTTCAAGTTGATTACTTATGTGATGTTTTCCAAGGTATAAATGAGCAAAACGTATTCAGTTGTACTAATGTTGATTTGATATTGATTGATTTAACATACTATTTGTTTGATCTCACTTGCTTTGAGTGTTTTGTGGTTTTGCAGGAGTTACTGAAGGTGAAGACAAGTTTGAGCTTAGTTGCATCTTGCTTGAATTCACAACAAAAGAAATATCTCTTTGTCTACAGGATCTCTGGATTTTGCCTTCCTACCTCCATAACTGAGCTAAAAGGGCTCCTCCTTCACCCTCTTTAAAATCAAAATCAATCCTTTTCTTTCAAGTTGGTTACAATAACGAGTCTCAGTTTTTAAAGGCTAAAACATTCAAGTGTATTCATTGTCATTAGTGAAATAGGTTTTTAGTTTCAAGTTTTACATCTTGCTATCCTATTCGCTTCCCCTAAGTTGCATTTGTTGTCCCTTTTTGCAGCATGTTGTCCCTTTTTGCAGCCTTCTTTCTCCTCATCCATTCACTCTCCTTCAAGGTCCTTCCCTCCACCTCTTTAGATCCTCATCCATTCACTTTTATTCCTTGAGTGCTTGCGCTTTCTCCCTTGATCATCCACCTTTATACAAGAGCATTCGCTCACCTACATGCAATAAGTTTAATTTTCAAATTTCAAAGTTTTATATCAATTGTTGCTTGCTTGTTTGCATCTAGATCTTAGTCATTTTTCAAAGTTTGCATTCTTACTTGATCAAGTTTGTATGTATTTTTTGTTTATATACTAATATTCTAATCCTCCTTTGTCTTGAGCTCTTACCTACAGGAAAACAAGAATATCAAACCAAGAAATCCTAAAAGCTAAAGCAAAACCAAAAGAGCAAAGAGCAAACTCCCAAAAGCACAAAAAATCCATTTCTCCCTCTTCTTCTTTTCCCTTCTAACCTTGTGATTTCAAGGAGAAATAAACATCATTCATTGTATAAAAGATCAATAAAGAGAAAGTGGGATAAAGGCTCCCACACCCTGCTTCCCCCATTTGGGGAAAGTTTGTATCGTCCTTTTAGTACTTCATTTGCTTTATACCTGCACAAGTAGATTAGACTTGATTGTTAGATTGTTTCATGTTTTGATATACTGCTATAATAAGTGCTTTTTGCTTTCTGCCTAGTTAGTTAGTTTCAATTTCTTGTTTATATAAATTTGCTTAAAAAGGAATCAAAGACTCTTGAATCTCACTGAAAAGTGGATCAAGAGCACTCTCTATCGGAGAGGTTGTCTTCTTTTCTTAGTTAGATTTCCTGCTTTTATATAAACTACTAAAAAGAACATAAAGTCTCTTGAATCTCACTATAAAGTGGATCAAGAGCACTCTCTGTCATAGAGATTATTACTTTAAGTTGTTTAGTTTCATTTCACTTTAATTTTCTCTTGTTCATAAATCTCTTGAATCTCACCATAAGGAAGATCAAGAGTGCTCTCTATCGAAGGGTCAGCGGTTCTTGCTTTATTCACATAATAAAATTGGAACGAACATTTATCTACACTGTGTATGCTCTACCCACTTGTGGGATACCCAGAAGCAGTGTATCTTGTTAATTCTTCACATTTAATTCCACTTCAACCATTAATAAAATGAATCCCGAGAAAACCAACAGAAATCCAGCGTTGATGGCTATAATCGAAAGTGGGAAAATTCTACCTGGGGACGCGGGAATGACTGGTACGAGACCTTAAGGGTTGTCAGAGCAGTGATGAGATTTGATTGGTTCACCTAGGGAGCTGTGCATGGAGGGGGTGGTCTAGCCACTTAATATTACCATATTACCCTCCTCCCAAAGAGCCTGGTGGGATCAGCTTGACAGCATAGGCACTCCAGGAAGCAGTTTTGGGCATGTTCACATTTCCCGAGGCAGTTAAAAAATGGTAAAAATGGCTACTAAGGGATTCGATTTGGGCTACTGAGGCAAGGGATTGGAATGGGATGATGTTTGATGATGAGTGGGATGTCTTCCACACCTTCTCCAGCAGTTTCAGCTTCCAGTGGGACCCACACCCATCACTTCCAGCATTTTATATTGATTTCTGGAGCCTCCTAAGGCTCACGACTTTCCCAGAGAGGCGATTGACCAAGGGTGTTAAAAATTACCCCTTGGACCCACCATGAGCTATATCTTATATTTTATCATTGAGATTTGGTGGGACCGCCTCTCCTAGGGTGACTTGGTCCATTGATGTATTGTATTGTTATATTGATCCATGTACTTTATTGTTGGGCTCATCTCAACCATTGATTAGATCACTTTGATCTTTTAATCTTAGCCATCCATTCAAAAGGTGGTTAGGGTTTTGGTCTCTCTCCATCTTATTTAAAGGAGAGAGCTTCTCATTGTAAAGGGTCTTTGGCTCTTGGAATCTTGATAATAGAAAAACATTCTTGTGGAAATTCTTGGATCTCCTTTGCATCTGGTGTTCTTAGATGGTGATTGGAAATTCTATTGCACCCTAGCATTTGGAAATTTGTGGTAAGATCTATCTTTTCGGGAAACTTTGTCTTGTCTACAGGAGGGCGACTTCAACTTGGGCATTTTTGCAAGGCTTCTTCAACTCGCTCACTTGACATTTTCTTGTATTAGGGGGTTATCATTAGTATCATTGTGATCTATGCTATCTTGCTGTTATTTCTCTTGTGGCATTAGTCTTATCTCTTGATTGCATCAAATCTGATATTGTTGACGTTTGTTGTGCCGGAGAGAGGGTACATTGGCTTCCTTGGACAAAATCGATCTCACAGAAAACTACCTCAAATCTTTTCAAATTGATCGGGTTTGCATAGATCATCATCATCAAGACATCTACAAGGTTATCCAAGTAAGATCCACAGGTTGGTCCACTATTTATTGATCCCAATCCATTGGCATAAGCATTTAACTGTTAAAACCCTCATTAATTCAAACCCTCATTTTACATTTTCTTAGATCTACTTGGATCTAGTAATCTTTTGGGTAAGATATTGAAAACCCACCTCTATAGAATCCACGACAATTCATATCTATAGTTTGGTGTGGATTTGCTTCCATTTGACCCCTTTCCCAAGGCACATTAGCCTCTCCAAGGGAGGTTGCACTTCCTGAGAGAGAGGGCTTACTAGGTTCCAAGATCTGAGTAGGTGAGATCCCGCTTGATTCAAAATCCTCTTATCAGATAACCTACCCCTAGTATCTCACTTCTTTGATTTTTGCCTTGTGGGCCCCATTCCTCATTTTGAGGGTTGTGCCCCACTTGGGTCATTGAGTGAGCTACTTTTAATCTCAGATCTACTGATATATAGCCATTGGATGCTCTTGATATTCAAAACCCACCTTGCTTTGCACCTTAACAACCTCGATCTACAGTTTGGTGGACATCCAACTCCATTTGGCCCATTTTCCAAGGCACTGATCCTTCTCTAAGCCCTCACGACTTTCCTGCGTTGTTAGATTTCCTTGTGGGTTGATCTCTGTCTGGATGCTTGCACACTTAGATATTGTCATATCCTTTCATCAAGCATAGCTAGAAAACCCTAATTATCAGATCTCTGATTTGGGACACTTTCCTTGTTTTAAGGGTCACGTTTCCCAAGGCAGTTGATTTTGAACATTTGAAACTAGATTTGAATCCTAGAATCATACTTAATCCTATAACCACTGTGTGTTATCTTTCTTCATCAAATCACATCCTTCCTAAGCCTCCACAGTGGTCCTAACTCCTCAATTCTAGGGTTCCATACCTATCACCCCACGTACTTCATTAGATTGATTTGATCTGGTGATTGGGTTGATCTCTCCTATCGAGAGTAGATCTGGGTCTCCCCCTCTTGGATTTGATATCTAAAGTGAAGAGTGCCTTGGTTGGTGTGACAACCATCCTTTTGGGAAGTAGGGCTCTCTTGTTTCACCACTTTAGTTGCATGTACCCTCTACCATCCACTTTGCATCCATCTATAGGGGCAACTACAAGATTGGTGATAACAATACCGAGAAGAAGTGTAGCTTGTTAATTCTTCACATTTAATTCCACTTCAACCATTAATAAAATACATCCCGAGAAAACCAATAGAAATCCGATGTTGATCGCTATAATTGAAAGTGGGAAAATTCTTCCTGGGGACGCGGGGAACGACTGGTATGATACCTTAATGGCACAGTTAGGCTACATCCTTGTTGGTGTAGTATTGAACACCGCTCTAGAGACTCCATCCATCCCACATGTCCTTGTACAGAGCCACTTAGATTATAATCCGGACATACCTCCTGTACCACAAGGTATATCTTGGAGATTCCCTTTCCCATAATAATCAACTTCACCCCAAATTTACAATAAAAGTTACCAAGAAGCATTTGCAAAACTTTCCCAAGCACACCAAAGACATGTTTTAAGCATCCCATTGGCACTGGTCTATTCTTTAAAGCAATTTGCTTATTTTGTGTCGTGATTTATCCGCAATTACAATATTTATAAATTAAAATTCCGTGGATGTTTCATTTATAAGTTTTCATCATTTATGGTTGTGCATCATCCATTTATTTTGCAAATACATGCTTGGATTTAATTCATTATTGTAAATCATTAAAAACTCCTAAAAACAACACCCATCCTCTGTGAAAATCCTCACAGCAGATCTAAGAGATGATGTACCTCACAAGAAAGTAATTGATTAAGCAAGAAAATAGAAGAAGAGTGGTCAATGCAGTATAATGAGAAACAAAATAATAATAAAGTAGAACTCGGATAGAAGCAAAAATACTTCACACACACTAATTAATTAATTACGATATGGACAATAAGTAGTACAATGCATGAGGATTCGAATGCCAAGGTGGCAATTCGAATTAGCCTTCATGGAGTGATCAAAAGATCACTGGAGTGTCATCGGAGCACAACTAGTAGTCTATCTCATCATCGGTGGAGTCATCAATGCACAAGTAACTGTCAACCGTCAGTCAAACTGAGTCCAACTGAGTGTGGTAGGTGTAACTGAATGTAACTGACACATGGAGACACTAACTGAATGAAGGAGGCTCAGTGGAGGACGCATGAGGAGCTAACTGGAGTCAGAACAGGTATTCATGTCTCATCAGAGGTCAATCAGAGTGATAACAGCAGTGAGGAGTCAGTCTGGCCTCAAATCAAGGAAAGAATGGTGGCTAACTGAAGTAAACTGGACTCGTAGGTGAGAAAGGCGCCCTTCTCATGCAGTAGGTGAAAGGAGGGCGCATGGTAGGCTAGGAGGGCTGAAACTGAGTGGAAGGAAGCTCTGGGGGCTAGCTAACTGAGGGCTAGGTGCTGGGACTAATGACTGGAATTCATGCAAATGCATGGAAACCCTAAATGATGCATGCAAACCCTAAAAGTGCATGCATGACTGAAAATGTAAATGATCAAAATACTGGTGGGACTAGGATGGAGTATAGGAATATCCCAACATCCTCATCATACATTCAAACATAAAAACACTTAAGAGCCTTAGAAACTATTTGTTAGGGTCTACCCCCCTTGGCTTTGTTAGGATTTTTCCTAAAGGGAGGAGTCGAGATCAGGCGACAACACCTGACTCTTTGCTTGCCCCCAAGGCCACACATTCCCCAAAAGCAGCTTCGAAATATTTCTACCGATGTGTGCACATTAGCAGGAAACATTCTTGGCACCGTTGTCAAGGAAAGTTTTTTTGTTCCTGGATGACTTTACCTTAGTTTTTTATTATTTCTTTTTTACCTTAATCTTTTTGATAGATTTTTAGTCTAAATAACTCTCTGAAATTAGATTTGATCCATCTAGCGACTCCACTATCATTAAACTTACCAAGGTATTCAACAAGAAGGAACTCTATAGGTCTACTTGATTTCATCCCTGAACCCGAAAAGGTTTAGCAAAGGATATTAAACATGTTGTATTCTTGTAGTATCCTTAAATATTTAGGATCTGAGTCTGTTTCGGACATGCATTGTCTTTTTGTAGAAAATAATAATTGTTTGTCTAACACACTAGGATAATTTTGTAGTCCCCTTAATATTACCCAGATAGCAGGTCAACCACATGCTCTACCAGACAAAGCTATAGATAAAATGCCCAACTTCACTGGCACCGATGCCATCACTGCAAGTCATCATCTAAAAGCTTCTCCAAATGTCTTAGCAGCTGGGTCAGGGATCCAACAAATAAACATGAAGATGTCTACATGAAACTTTTTTCCCTATCCTTGGAAGGAGATGCTGGTGGTTGATTCATCAACTTACCTGATAGCTCCTTTGCAACTTTAGCAACTTTCAAAACTGCTTTCACCAACAATTTTGGAGAAAAGAAAGATCCATGTCATCAGTTATTTGCTTTAACCAACATCAAAAGAAGTGAAAATGAAACTATGGATGAATTTAACAAGAATTTCATGGACTTGACAAACATCATCCACACAGACTTCAATCCTACAACACAGTCTATCTTGGTCTACTACATTGAAGCACTAAGTGGTGAAATGCAGTATCAAATTAGAGACAAAGAGCCCACCACCCTTTTGATGGCCCAGGATATGGCTATTAAAATTGACAGTAACATGCAATCATCTGGAAAATCCAACATTCCTGGCTATTCAAGGGCCTTGACCCCCATGAAGCCAACTGAACCTAAGGAAAAGGATTCCTTTTCCCAAAAGGATACTTATGAGAGAAAGATGTTGGAAATGAGAAAGAAGATGGAAAACATGGAAATGAAGCATCTTGCTCAGATTAAAGAAATTCAGAATAGGGTCATTGCCATGGAAAGATCTCAGACTCAACCATTCAGAGAAACTACCCTCAGAAAACAAACTGGCCAAAGAAAGGTCCTAACCATGAAAAGAGGCCTCCTCACCAGTTGGAAGTTGCTAACATGGTTGAGAACTACACACCCTTCTGAAGGGCATGTAAATATTTCCATGAGGAATCCACTTGTTACTTTGCATGCTATGTTCAAGAACATGGTTTTATGGAGGGTAGTAATAGTGAGCCTGATTTTTTCAATGCAGTAGGTGATATCCATGCCATTCCTAGGGAAAGTTGGAAGCAAGCAAGACAATATAGTCAAGAAATAGACAACTTGATTAAAAACTATGGAGAAAGGCCTTCTCATGAGCAAATCCATAACATGAAAAAGTTCAAAGGTGTCACCTATCATAGAAAGGGAAATGATGGACCCAACATGCAAATCCTCCCAAGGTAATAATTCCTAATGAGTCTAGTGAGTCCAATGATTTAAATTTTGATTGGGGTAATTGGTTTAACACTGCTAAAATACCTATACCTGTTACCAAATTATACAAAATTACTGGACAAAAAGAGAAATTTTTGAAAGTCTTAGATCCTCCTACTTCTACAAATCCCCCCCACTCCTATAAATCCTCCTACCCCTAAAAAGGTCACTTTTTCAGAAACTATAGAGAAACCTTCCGCAAGTAATAACAATTTCTCAGAAGACCCCCTAGTAATTCTACATACCAAGTACCCAAGAAGAGAATATCATCCCCCTGTTTATGTATCATTGATGATAGGTGATCTTCTTCTACATAATTGTATGTTACACTCAGGGTCTTCTTCCAACATTATGACTAAAAAGGTCATGTACCAACTCAACCTTAAAACATATAGACCATATCAAAACGTTTGTGCCATGGATTCTGAACAGGTTGATGTGGTTGGCATTATTGAAAATCAACTAGTAAGGTTAGCCAAGTATCCGGATATCCATGTAACTATGGACATCCTTGTCATAGATGTTCCAGATAAATGGATGTTGCTTTCTAGGAAGTGGGATGCCATTTTAGGAGGATGGATCCAAATGGATTGGTCTGATGCCACTATATTGGAATCAGAGGATTCATTAGTGAAATTTCATAATGAAAAATAAAATAAATATCATGTGGAAAATCCCAAGAAACCCTTGAATCAATATGTCTATAATACTGAGGATCTTGGGAGTTATGCAATTAACTCTACCTTTCTATCCCCTATTCAAGAAAATATTAAAAATGAAAAGGTAGATGAAATTTGGGGTGTGTATGATAACACTCCTCCTTGTTCTCCGCTTGGTGTTGAGGCTTTGGAAAGTTTTGTTCCTTGTAATATCTTTGAAACCAAACCTTTTGAATATAATTGTTATGAACATAAGGATGTGTATATCCAGGGATATGATGAAATTCATGAAGACTCCCCCATATTTGACAAGGATGTAGGTGAGGTGATGACTATTGGACATACATTGAAAAACCCATTTTGATGTATCAAGAGAAGGGAGTGTGGATCTTGAAAACTTGGGGCATTTGGACATGGAAGAATAGCATGCTATTTTTTCATATGAGTAGTCAGAGACATGCATGAGTATCAGCAATGAGGACTTGGGGAAGAAATGAGTTGAAGATCCAGATTGGGCACAATTGATTGAAGATATTTCTCAGCCATCGTCTTCACATGCGGATGTTCGTTATGATTTGGAGCAGTTTGAGTCTTGTGCTTATACGAGAATTTATCATCAAAAGATCCCATCAAATCAACATGGTGAAGCGGTTAACCTGCATCATCATTCAGAAATTTTTATCAGCCCTATCCTGTCATGGATAGAGGAGACCTGCAGGAGGACTTACCATGTGGGGCATCACATCAAAGATCTATCACATACTTATGATTTCCCATCAATCCCTCCCATCCAGAATATCTAGGCAGGTTTGCACTTTCTAATAAGCATGTCCTTGCTTTGGCTGGTAACCAGAGACAACGTAAACAATTATTATATTGATGACATGCTTAGATGGTTACATTGGATTTCTGATTACACTTAACATTTTCCTTTATAGCATACCTAGAGTAGAAAAATAAGCTCCTCAAAGTGAGCATTTACTTTATGCATTTCTTTCCAATACTTAGGAACAATAACTTTTTCTTTAGTTAAGTTTTAGTTTTTATGAATAAACGCAGCTTATGGTTCATTGGCTTTTTTATATAAAACTTGTGCTACTGAAGGTTTTTCTTGTCAAGGTTGAGATGTTTTTACAGGTTATATAAAACAAGAGATTCTGGTGTTATCGTATCCTCTCCTTTCCTGAAGGCCAGATCGAGCATGCATCCCACAGTTGGAGTCAAATGTTACCAACTATTTTGTACAATAGTTCAACTTCTATTGAGCCGCCAGTTTCGTGAACATGTTCAATGTTCATCATCAGTGTTCAGAAGTCATTTTCAGGGCAATTTTTGCCCCTTTTGTAATAACTGCATGTTCATACCCCCTTGGGGAAATTGTAAAAAGTTGGTCTAAGCATGGTCCTTTATAAAATGCTCGACTTACCTTAGGTTTGGCTATTAGGTGGATACTCTAGAGTTTTTTTTCCTTAGGAATTATGTGCTACTCTTCAGTGGCGTATAATTCATGAATTTTTCACTCACCTCCAAAGCTAGAGTATTCTCATGGTGGTCGAACCTAGGGAGGTTATTAAAGTCTTTGTGTCTAGGATTTTTTACATGCTATCCATCTCGAATAAGTCGTATCGACATGCGCTAGTTCCCCTAGGATTTTGAGTCGATTTCGACGAAAATAATTTTTTTCGTAAATTAGACCATTTTTTAATGGTTTAATTGGAAAATTTCTAAATGTAATAAAAGTGTCGTCTGGAGGCGGCATTTTGCGTGGGGAGACTCTTTTTGACGCTCAAAGCGTCCTCTTTACACTAGTGCCCACATTCTTCAGGTTTTGGGCAATTACGTTACCTCTAGGAGCAATTTTGGATAAAGATGCATCAAACTGGCATTTAATTGCTAAAAAGGGAGAAAATGCACAGTTAAGAAAAATTGAAAAAAGTAAAAAATGAATTAAAAAAAGCATTGGAAAAGGTTGAAGATGGATTATAAGGGGTGTACGATCACATGAAAGAGATAAAGCACATGGTTTAATGAAACTTAGGATAGTGAATACCAATTTCAAAAGAGGGTGAGCATGGGCCTCCCTCACGTGAGCCTCCTTCCCGCATTTGACCATTCGTATGTTGGGAGAATAAACCAATGTGTTAGGCGTTGTTTCCAAGGGGAGAGGGGCGCCCCTCTTGTGAGGTGGCAGACACCTCATCTCCCACCAACCCAACCTACCATAATCTCCAAGCTAATCACTCATGCACCAAACCTCTTCATGCTAAGATTCCTCGCCCTCCTCTCCTCATGCATTCGCTTGCCTTCAATATTGCTATAAAAGCTAGGCTCTGCTCCATTATTCAAGGTGGATAGCAGGAGACCTATGCTGAGATTTGTAACATTGTTTTTGCTTACATTTTTGGAATAAAGATCAAGACTTTGGAGGTCCATGGGTGCAAAGAATCATATGATGAATGTTTGTCTATTGTGTTGAGGTGACATCTTTCTGAACCCTTCTCCTCTTATGCAAGTGCTTTGTTTCATTCTAGCTTAAGAAGGCTATCATTCTAGTCCATAAGGGTAATCATGTGTAGGATTCAAGTTGATTACTTATGTGATGTTTTCCAAGGTATAAATAAGCAAAACGTATTTAGTTGTACTAATGTTGATTTGATCTTGGTTGATTAAGGATACTAGTTGTTTGATCTCACTTGCTTTGAGTGTTTTGTGGCTATGCAGGAGTTACTGAAGGTGAAGACAAGTTTGAGCTCAGTTGCATCTTGCTTGACTTCACAACAAAAGACCTTTTTTGAAACTAATATCTCTTTGTCTGCAGGATCTCTGGATTTCTTCTTCCTACCTCCAAAACTGAGCTAAAAGGGCTCCTCCTTCACCCTCTTTAAAATAAACATCAATCCTTTTCTTTCAAGTTGGTTAAAATAGCGAGTCTCAGTTTTTAAAGGATAAAACATTCAAGTGTATTCATTGTCATTAGTGCAATAGGTTGTTAGTTTCAACTTTTACATCTTGCTGGCCTATTCGCTTCTCCTAAGTTGCATTTGTTATCCTTTTTTGCAGCCTGCTTTCTCCTCATCCATTTGCTCTCCTTCAAGGTCCTTCGCTCCACCTCTTTAACTCCTCATCCATTCACTTTTCTTACTTGAGTGCTTGCACTTTCTCCCTTGATCATTCACCTTTATCCAAGAGCATTCGCTCACCTACATGCAAGAAGTTTAATTTTCAAATTTCAAAGTTTTATATCATTTGTTGCTTGCTTGTTTGTATCTAGATCTTAGTCATTTTTCAAAGTTTGCATCTTACTTGATCTAGTTTGTATTTTTATATATATATATACTAATCTTCTAATCATCCTTTGTATTTAGCTTGTACCTATAGGAAAACAAGAATATCAAACCATGAAATCCTAAAAGCTAAAGCAAAACCAAAAGAGCAAAGAGCAAACTCCCAAAAGCACAAAAAATCCATTTCTCCCTCTTCTTCATTCCCCTTCTAACCTTATGCTTTCAAGGAGAAATAAACATCATTCATTGTATAAAATATCAATAAAGAGAAAGTGGGATAAAGGCTCCCACACCCTACTTCCCCCATTTGGGGAAAGCTTGTATCGTCCTTTTAGTACTTCATTTGCTTTATACCTGCACAAGTAGATTAGCCTTGATTGTTAGATTAGTTTCATGTTTTGATATACTGCTAGAATAAGTGATTTTTGCTTTTCGCCTAGTTAGTTAGTTTCAATTTCTTGTTTATATAAATTTGCTTAAAAAGGAATCAAAGACTCTTGAATCTCACTGAAAAGTGGATCAAGAGAACTCTCTATCTGAGAGGTTGTCTTGTTTTCTTAGTTCGATTTCCTACTTGTATATAAACTACTAAAAATAACATAAAGTCTCTTGAATCTCACTGTAAAGTGGATCAAGAGCACTCTCTGTCGGAGAGATTCTTACTTTAAGTTGTTTAGTTTCATTTCACTTTAGTTTTCTCTTGTTCATAAATATCTTGAATCTCGCCATAAGGCAGATCAAGAGTGCTCTCTACACTGTGTATGCTCTACCCACTTGTGGGATACCCAGAAGCAATGTATCTTGTTAATTCTTCACATTTAATTCCACTTCAACCATTAATAAAATACATCCCGAGAAAACCAACGAAAATCCGATGTTGATCGCTATAATCGAAAGTGGGAAAATTCTGCCTGGGGATGCGGGAATGACTAGTACGAGACCTTAAGGGCACAGTTAGGCTCATCCTTGTTGGTGTAGTGTTGAACACCGCTCTAGAGACTTCGTCCATCCCACATGTCCTTGTACAAAGCCACTTAGATTGTAATCCGAACATACCTCCTGTACCGCAAGGTATATCTTGGAGATTCCCTTTCCCATAATAATCAACTTCACCCCAAAATTTACAATAAAAGTTACCAAGAAGCATTTGCAAAAATTTCCCAAGCACAGCAAAGACACGTTTTAAGCATCCCATTGGCACTGGTCTATTATTTAAAGCAGTTTTCTTATTTTGTGTCGTGATTTATCTGCAATTACAATATTTATAAAATAAAATTTCGTGGATCTTTCATTTATAAGTTTTCATCATATATGGTTGTGCATCATCTATTTATTTGCAAATACATGCTTGGATTTAATTCATTATTGTAAATCATTAAAAACTCTTAAAAACAACACCCATCCTCATCATACATTCGAACACAAAAACACTTAAGAGCCTTAGAAACTCTTTGTTAGGGTCTACCCCCCTTGTCTTCATTAGAAGTTTTCCTAAACAGAGGAGTTGGGATCAGGTGACAACACCTGACTCTTTGCTTTCCCCCAAGGCCACACATTCCCCAAAAGTAGCTTCGAAAGATTTATGCTGTTGTTTGCACATCGGCAAGAAACAGGACTTTTGGCTCTTGGCTCTTGGAATAGAATAATATTTTGTGAGAAATTCTTGTGATCTTGGTTTGGATGTTGTGTATGATGATTGAAACTACTTTTACATTTCACTGAAAGATATTGGTGAATATTTGCATATTTTGAATCCACATTTTTATTTCCAGGTGAAGAGGACGATTTGGAAGAGGGGTGCACTAGCTGGGGAGGCTCACCTTGTCTCTCTCTCTCTCAGATCCAGTTTATTCAGGGATTTATTTTGTCTTTGTTCCAATTATTCTCTGCATTTTACTTCTTGCTTGCATCTACCTTCATTGTTTCTTACTGATTGAGTTTTTCTCCTTGGTTGTGCAGGAATAGGGGGGCGCACTTGTGGACTTGGGAAAATCACGGGAGAAAGAGAAACACCAAAAATATCATTTGATCTTTGTGGGATTAATCAGCGTCATTCAAGATTCCATTCTCATCATCCAGGTATGCATAACAAGGTACGTATTTGTTCCTTTAACTTACCCATCTGTCATTTACATTAAAACCCTAACTGCAAAAACTTGTAAAAAAAAATTGGGTTTAATTATTTGGATTTCTGGCAAACCATTTCTGGGTTTTCACCTTTAGGCCTAGCCCCAGGTGGGTCCTCAAGGGCATCTTTGGAGTCCACCCTTTTTCCTAGGCACTAATCTCTTCATGCGTGCGCCCTCCTTGGTTTGCTTGCTTTCTGGATAGTTGGTACCTTGTTTTCCGAGCTTGTGACCTTTGATACTGTAAGATCTATCTCAAATCTATCTCCACTAATTGGGACCATTTTCCCTGTTTTAAGTACACGTTTCCCAAGGAAGTTCAATTTGATCATTTACACCAGCACTTACATCCTAGATTCATTCTGAATCTTAAAATCAATGTGTTTAATATAATTAAGGTTGAATCTCATATATCATAAGCCACCACAGTTATTTTTTTCCTTATATATAGGGTTCCACACCCCTCACCTTACGTACCCTATTGAATAGCTTAATCTAGTGATTAGGTTAGATCTCTCCTGTCAAGAGTAGATTAGGGTCTCCCCCTTTGCTATCTGGGGCTTGGATAACAAGAAGCAAAGAGTGCCTCGATTGGTGTAAAAACCAATCCATCTTGGGAATCATGGCCCTCTTAGATCACCTCTTTAGTTTCCTGTCTCCTCTACCATCCTGGATACGATCATCACTAGTAATCATGTTCATTGATGCCACAAAATCCAACATGCCATTATATAGATAATATAAGATAATTTTATTGATGTCCTACAAATGACCACAAAAGTCAATGGGACTGTCAGGTACCGATATGTCAATACAACGTGGTAGCACAAAGGAGGCTCCTATAAAATGAAATGCATAAAGAAAATTAAGACCAGAAACCTAGATATCAAAATCCACAAATGGAGAGCCAATCTAGGAGAGAGATGCATAGAGATAGTAGATATAGGGCCTATGAAAAAAAAAGACATATCTCTGTCATGTTATGTTGGAGCCATCTCTCCTAATATCTAAAGCCGACAGGAGTAAGCATAGAAAAAACCTTGTCCAAAGAAGAGTTGAAAGAAACGGTAGATAAGGTAACATGTCTCTGTTTGGAGTGATGTGCCTACATTTTTTCCATAGAAGAAGATGTCCAACAACTGGTACGAGGTCAAGACTATCTATGTCACTGGGTTTGGACAGAAGAGGAATAAATTCTTCGCATCTAAATAGATCTGGCGTTGAAAGACGTTCCATCATCTATCTGCCTCTTGGTACCCCTTAGAAATGGGAGCATCGGAAAAAGGAACTAATCTACTTGCTAGAGACTACTCTAGTAGATGAAGGTGACTAAGGACAAGAGAGCGGATAAGGATGGCCTCCTATAAATACAAGGTCGGGCATCTTTGGTTGGGGAACTGAAAGAACCTGGCTAGGGTCGAAATCTTACTAAGAAGAAACTATCTAAAAATACAATGTAACTGTCTACAAATTTCATAGTATACAGGACGATGAAAGATGAACTGCTCCTCTGTCTCACCCTCTTGAAGGTGGAAAACCTAGTATATCATGTTTGATCGATCAATATGGTGATCTGTCTCAACCCTAAGATGGTGGGATCCCACTCTGAAGTAATTCATTCACCATCAATCTAATGTAGAAAGGTTGGTGAGTTCCATATCCTTTATCCATTCCTTGTAATATGATTGACACATCTTGACTCTCTTCCTTATGGTTTTACTCAATCATTTACTTAGAAGTTTCAACAAACTTTAGTCACCTTTTCTTTTCCGAAGGTATCTCAATTATCTTTGATATGGGAACAAGAATCCTTCCATTAGATATCCATCCACCTAAGTCAATATTCAAATCATTAAATGAACTTGGAGGATTAATTCTTTTATGAGAGGTTTTAGAAGTTAATCTTTCATGAGCATTTTGAACATATTCATTCCCTCTCCTTTGATATGTTACTCCTATCTTTCATCATTTGCAACACTTGTTTGGGAGGGTGGGCGGTGGGATTTTCATTATATAATCTTGTGATTTTATATATTCCCATGCTCTTCTCTTTAACATGAGACATTTTATTTTAGTTGAGGGAAAAAGTATTTCCCATTGTGTTGATGCTATTATAAAATCTAGCAAATTTATTATCCTCATATTCAACGATTACATCCTCATAAATTTGTCTAATGTATGCACAACCTTTTTCATCATGCAACTCATTACACTTTCTACAAAAAGGGGGCCCCTCATGTTCAACTATATTAGTCATTTCTACTTGATCTAGGGGTTTTTTAGTAGGCCTTTGTTGAAAAGGGCCCTTATTTCCATTCCATCCCCCAATCCCCTTAGGTTATACTCTACTTTGTTGATTTCTCTCCACTTGTATCAACCTATTCTCGACGGTTTGTGTTTTTTGAGTAAAATTAAGCTCCATATTCTTAATTTTTTATGTTATATATTTGACCATATCCTACATAGAGTCTTGATTATCACTAGTACTTGCTTTAGACTTATGCTCAATCTTTTCTATTGTAAATCCAAGCACATTTGATTTTCCTGAAACCAACATAGTTTCATTTCTATTATTTAGGTGATATACTCATTTTCATTAACAAGTGAGCCTAAGGAGATTGATCTCATCCCTAGGCTATAAGCTCAAACCTTGAACCAACGCCTTTGAAATCTTGGGTTAATAGTATATAAGTGTTGAATCTTTGCTTAAATTTTTAAATGACAATCGACATGAGGGTTTGAGAGTGAACTTGGCTAAATCTTAAACCTTATTTGCATTTTGGATTTCAAAGTCCAAGAGCTAATCAATTAACCATAGACTCCATTTTTCCCATCACAAGCACTAATCTTATCAAAATCAAGTTGCCCTTAAACATATAAGTCCTCTTTACGTAAAATGTTTGTTGTATTGCTCATTTTGATTATATCATCTTTAGAAAGCTTTTGAATCTAGGGTGTGTCTAAGCTTTAAGATCTTTTTCCCTAATATCATTTTTGTCCTTAGATTTGGCTACATCAATATAATATCATTTATCGGTGTAAGGTTTCATCCAGGATCCCTTATGTTAGATAATTAATATTGAGATTCGGTTTCCTAGCAAGATATCTCTCCCACAAGGATTGATCAGGGTATCCCTGATTTCCCCCCTCTCAGTGTGGCTTAAAGTGAAGAGTTATCTCGCTCGGTGTCATGACCAATTATATTTCAGTGAGCGTGATTCTCTAGGGTCACTCTTTAGCTTCCTGACCCCTCTACCATCCTGGATAGGATCACTTCTTGGAGAAGCTACAAGTTAAGTGCTAACATTTTTGGGGCCATTTTTGGGGTGATCAAGGCTTACCTTTGGTGTTTGTGCATTGTTTCCCACCGTGTTGATCTTCTCATCATATCGCATACGGATTTGATTTATGTGACTGCATTTCACATTTTCTTAACTTTATCCAGTCACGTATTTTGTTTCTTTCGCAGAATCTCTTATTGCTCCCAATGACATATCCTTTGGTAAATAGGAATTTTCAATTCACCTGGTGACTCCACAATGCGACTACACTAAGGAGAGACCCCACACCCATTCTTACGATCTCAGAAGTCAAAGTAACAAAAATAAAGTGGAAGGGACTCCTATTACTTACCACTGGAACCCAAACCGTAAACATCCAAAATCCCAGTCCTCTAACTTCTTTTGGAATATTGTGAATTCTCCTGGGTCTCTGAGTCAAATCTTAGGGTCCCCTTCGAGTCAGCAAGTTTCTCCAACTCCCCATACTCTACAACCAAATCCAATGGTTGGAAACAATCCAAGATCTCGTACTTTTAACAATCGGGCTAGGACATCACCTTTAGATTTTTCCCAAATAGTTGGTTCACCCCACGATATGCCCGACAAATATTTCGATAAAATCCCAAATTTTAGTGGCAATTGTGCAACATTAATTGAGGATCACATAGACTCTATGTGGCAACACTTGGATTTTCATTTGTGCTCATTTACTAATCTTTATATCTTGACTTGGCGTATGGTAGTTATGCATTGGTGATATTTACATTGTTCTTATTGGTTGTTTAGAGTAGAGGTGATTCAGTTACTATGAGTAAGAAGTTCTTGTGTATAATCGTTGTTCATTCCCTTATCATAGTATGGACTTGGTCATTTCCCCCCATAGGTTCTTTGCTAGCCATGGCCTCATTTTGTCATTTTCCCCATCCATCTGTTATCTTCCACTTTTGATTTGATCCCGACTTGCACCTTAAATAGTGATATCGAGGAATTCACCTACTTATGCCTCTGTGTTGGATAGATTCCATGTTTTATTTGTGTCTCGGCTCTGGAGTGTGTGATTCTAGTCACATGGATTGTTCTCCTTTTGTCCTCGAAAACAATTATGCCTAACAAAAGTGTCTTTAGAGACGAAAGCATAATAACTTAAATGTCACATCTAAATGGATGCTCAGTCAGCAAAAACAATGTTGCTAAACACTATTGCAAATAAATTTAATGTCTATCATAGCTAGTCAATTGCTAAGGGATGAGCACTCATCCTTCGTATGATGTAAGGTCATTTTCCTCGATAGGGAAACAGAGTGGTCACTCCATTGCACCTATGGACGGTGGCGGGAAATAGAGGTCATACTGATTCATTATCTGAGGCCCGCAAGGCTATTAGGGCACTTGCTCTTGGAGGATGACTAGTGAAAGTTGATCAAAAGTTAAAGTTAAATCTTAAATCTTAAAGTATGTAAAGCTGACTATGAATTAAATGCAGTAAAGGTTGCTTGTCTAGATTCTACTGGAAACACTCTCATCACTCTAACCATTTGTGAGACAGCGCCATCCCCTAGTGTTTCTCTATCCAACATATGCATAGGTGGTCTCCCCTTTGTCCTTCATCCGAGAGGTCATAGTGTTGAGGTTGTCAAGTCAAACCCCTTTTCCTAGCCTTTTTTCTTCCACCTTCACCCATTTCTAGCAAAATGTCCAACTCTATAAATGAGTATACACTTGAGGTTCTTGTTTAGAGTGACTGGTTACTTTGATCTAGAATTATTATTTATGTTTTATATTCATGAAAACTAGTTAAATGCTACTTTATGCTCTAGTCTTGCTGCCAATATAAATAAGGGAGCATATTTTACCCATTTGTACTTGCACGATCAATGATTTTCAACTTGCGTCATTATTTTTATCATTCTTGACCTGGTCAACCCATTTTGACCAAGTCAACAGCAAGTTCCAAGATGAGTCGGGTCGACAGTGTTCAATATTGATTATTCATGGTCCTTTGGTTCCCATCAGATGGTTCCATGCTCCATTAAGTGGTTTCATATAATGTTTTGTGGTATTTGTATTATTATCAATAGTTACAGGCCATTATTTTTATTCATTCGGGCATGGATGAGCTTATAGATGCATCTCTTGATGGAAACATGGTGTATGAGTACTCATTCTTAGTGGATTTGGACATTCTGATTCCATTTGCACACTCACGTTTCAGTTATGGGCACATATAGTTGATATTTTGGCCAGTTCATCATCTAGCAACAGATTGCCATGTAAAAATGGTCTGTATAAGACTCACATAGATCATTATTTTTATCCTAGGGATATACAGGGGAGATATGGGGTGAAACCACTCATTATTACCATATTCCCATGTCCCTAGACTTATTGGTGTAGTCAGATTAGTGCCTGGATAACTTGGCAGTGAGTTACAAGCATTTTTATCTTTTGAGCTGATGTTCCAACAGTAGAATTAATGGAAGAATGGATAGCAAGGAAATCGATTTGGCTCAGGGAGGAAAGCAAATGGCATGAGATTGGTCTGAGACTTTTTATTGACACTTCCTACATCCTCTGGCATAGCCTCCGTCATTTGTGGGGTGCACACGTCCTCCTAGTCATCACTTGGGGGCGCCTTCTTATGTTTTTGGGGCACACGTCCTAGTGTCTTTGACACTTTATGTTATGTATTGTGATTATGATGTATATGGGGTTGGCTAGTGAAGATGTTTCATACCTCCTAGCCCCCCCACCATGATATTATGTTGATATCCTAGTCTCATGTTGTGATTTGCGTCCCCCCTAGGGCATCATTGAGGGAGTGCATCCCACTCATTTAGAGTGATCTCATGTATATTGTATCTGACAGTTGTTAGCCATTGATCTTGTTGTATCATCTTTTAATGTTATCCCTTCATACTTTTGGGGTTTAGGGTTTTGGATTGTGAGATCCTATTTATATGATCTCTCACCATTTGTAAAGGGACTTTTGGCTCTGGAATATTGGAATAAAAACACTATTTTTGCATATCTATATTGGATGCTTTGATGAATTTTCTTGTACATGATTGGAATGCCTCTCTTTTGGACTTCTTAGTGGATTTTGTATGATTTCAACACTATTTTTGTGGAGGCCTAATTGATTGTCTGCAGGGGTGCGATTTGCTTAGGAGACTAATTGTGAGGGTTTCTCCATTAATTTGCTTCGGGAAATCTCTTCATCTTTCAGGGAGTAACCAATTGTGAATATTACATTGAGTTATTGTATTTTAGATTTCATGCATGGTTTATTTTTATCTGTTGAGCAAATCTAACATTTGTTGTTTGACTTTGCATGTAGAGAGGGCGCACTTCCTTCTTGAACCCACATGTTTTAGCTTGGAATCATCTGGATATCACTAGGAATTGTAACCAATTGTTAGGATCATCAATGTACTTTGCGGACACAAGCTATTCGATGTGATATCTACAAGGTATGTTGGATTTTCATGTTTCTACTCCAATTGTCATAAAAGTTTTCAAAGTTTTAAAACCCTAGATTTTTAGCTATGATAGATACGGTGATTATTTCGGCATAAGGACTAAAACCCAAGTCCAAAATCATAGAGAAACCCTAGAGACCAAGTTTGGGACAAATCTAACTCCATTAACCCACAGATCTAGCACTGGTCACTTCTAGGCAATTCTCCCTTCTTGGGTTTTTAGTCATTTCACCAGATCTATCAATTGGGTGTTTCTTGAATAACCTAAAATCCTTAGATCTATCATCAAGAAACCAACCTAGTGCCATTTCGTCCCTTCAATCACTCAATCGGGTTCACATTTATTTATTTTTCCTAAGGCCTAGGTGGATCTCATTTGGATACTTCATATTGGCACTAGATCTATCTAGATCTACTTCCATAATTTCATTGTCATACATTTTCTCAATAGTTGAGAACTCTCTCTTTGCCTAAGCCTCCTCAACCAACCCCTAACTCCTATAAACCACATATCTCCCCTTGATCTAGATCCGTCTACTTGGGATCTCACTCTTACTTACATTCCATACCTCTTAGAGTGCCTTTACTAGGTTCATTAGCCCTCATAGGTTGGCTAGGGTCTCCCCCTTGATCTTTCCTTGGCTTGATCTAAAGTTACAAGATCCCATTTGGTGTTACAACCCTTAATCAAGCGGTGAACAAGGCCCTTGCAAGTGTCACTGATTTATCTTCCCACCTCTACCATCCTAGATAGGATCCCTTTAGTGGCAGCTACTATCTGTGTGATAAAAGGGCCCAAACCTTACTGGAATCCTCATAAAAGGCCCATTACTGAAGAGAATAGGATAAATCCCGTGGGCCAAACATCACCAGAACGAGATGGAATTAATTGGTCGTAGGAGCATAGAGAATAAGATCTCGGATATCTATCCCATTGTGACGATGCCCAAGATTCGCCAAAGAACATCAATTAGGTTTAAGATTTTGATTATGATGATGATTTGGTTGTATTCTATTAATTGAATAAGAAAATGATCATGAAATATTGAATCCTAGTATTCATTTCCTTGAGCATAATAGTTGGATGAATGGGATAGCATGATTCCATAATCAAAACATAAATATGAGAGCTCTGATGATATGAACGCCATGGCATTATCCTTTTTTATCTTTACATGACACTAAATCTCGTGATTATCTTGTCTTCTAAGAATTCCATGACTACTTTATCGGTTTCCTTCTTCGCAAGAATGGATTCAACCCATCTAGTAAAGTAATATGTCGTGGTGAGGATCCAAGTATAACCATTGATTGAATTATTGTGAAAATTGATAATGAAATCAAGTCCCCACTATTAGATAGGGGATTCTACTATGAATGGCTATAAAGGGAAAGAAACTAACTTTTCTTTTCCTGTGAAAATTTGACAAGGCTCACATGCTCTAACAAATATATGAACGTCTAAAAATAAAGCGGGTGAATAATATCCTTCTCCCAAACTATTACGAGTTATCGTAATGGGAGCATAATGTTCTCCACATACTCCTTTATGTAACTCCTTCATGAGTTTATTGGCCTCTTTGTCATCAACACACTTAAGTATCAATCCATTAGGGTCTCTCTAACCCAGGACATTTTGTATGAAGCAATACTTAGATGCTTTCAACCTTAATCCTCTTCCTTTATGAACAAACAAGTGACTTGGACAAGTGAGATTTTTAATATAATAAATGATGTCTGCATACCACTCATGATCTTCCGATATTTCCATGATTGTGGGGTACTAGGGATTCATTCAATGTGTTTATGCCCAATGCAATTACAATAAATTTTGAAATATAAATTTTATTTTATTTTGACAAATGGTTTTTGAGGGGTTTGATCAAATCGTTTTGGGTACTTACCTTGATCCAAATATATGCATAGAGTTCATCCCCTTTTCCCAAAGGCACCAAATAAATCTTGTCTTCCTCTCCAACCAAGTTGCACTTGTAAAACCGGTGAGCTTCTACCTATAAAACAAATGAGAAACTATCAGAGAGGCAAATTGCCTTAACTAAAAGATAATCCCATTATCTTGCAAATAAAATGAGCTAGTATGGGAGACAAAAGTAATAACAAGAGAAAGATAGCAAGATCAAATCGATCCCATTCACAGATAAACCCCCTGTCAGAGAGAGATATCCCAAAATGCGCAATTTGTCCTCGAGTCGCCATGAGTGAAGTTGTCGTCCTTTTCCTTGCAAGTGAATCACTAAAAAAATAATTTACGGCAAGAGAGAAGCTTGATCTAGTGGTAGAAGAGGCTTAGTATGACATAAAATCAATCCATCATCCCAATCACAATAGAAATGCACCACAAAAATAATTTGATACTATTCAATAACGAGCCAAGAGTCCTTTACAAATTTGGAGCTCTCTTTATTTTATAGATAAGGGAGGAGAAAAATCCCTAACCGATCCATTATATGTGGATGGTTGATATTAAAACATTCAATGCATTGATCAATGGTGGAGATTAAATCTCACTTTATCTATTTTTTACAAGATAGAAATTTCAAACCTAGGTAAGGGGGGCGATGAATTACCTCTTATGCCCACGATACATTGATATATACCTGCATGAGATACATCAAATAACACCCTAGGGGGCTTAATTAACCCCTAGGGAATAATAATCCACTTTTACAATAACATCTAGCTCAAGATACAAATCACCAAGTGAAAACGTTTCCCTCCCTAGGAGAAAGGCACCCCCCATGGGGGAAATGAAGCATGTGAATTCATAACATAATAAAATGCTAAAGAAAGTGGTCAATAGTCTCTAGGGGGTAATTATAACATAACCCAAGTCACATTTTTCCATTCATTAGTCCCAAGTCATTCATCTCAAACCTTGGTCATCTTTTAATTTTTAATTGTTTAGTTAGAAACCATAATAAATCTTCAATTTGTTCAAATCTAGATCTTTCCTTGCCTAGAATGGAAATATGATTACATGGATGGACGTAGATACCTCAAAACACTAGGATCGATTACTCATATGCCCCTAACCAATCTACCATGATCTCTGTGAAGAAAACTCCAAATATTTTAATAGAAACATGCTTAATTATTTTCCGCAGCCTTTATAAAAATGTTGAATTAAGCCTTTTCTTCAACAACTGATACTTGGGGGGATCCAATTGGCCTCCAATGGAAACGATATGAACATTGATAACCTATAGTGGGATCCCATTGCTGACTTGACCCGTTAACCAAGTCAAGCCAGGTTTAACCAAGTAAAAACGTCAACATATGGTAAAAACATGACCAAAACTCAATATAAGCACATAATCAAGATTGATGCCTACAATAGGTATTAGTATGTTCATCATGATTAATATTTGTAAACGACTAAATTTTAATTTATACCATACAAGTGGTGATCAATATAACAACAACATAATCAAGACCATAACTCAATGTGACACAAGGAAAAAGTAACAGTTCTACATGCATACTCTTATTCACATTGATTGTCATGTAATCTATAGATCAATCCTCCCTCTCTACGGTGAACTGGAATAAATGGTATTCATAGATTTTTCTCAAACTGAAGTTGACTATAGGAAAAACTTGAATCACCTTTGGAGAGAAGGGATTTGATGGGCCTCTGTGACATTTATTGGAATGACGAACACTAGGGAAGCAAGGTGTCTCACAAATGGATGAAGTGCTTAGAAAGCACCCTTTCGAGTCCAATAAGCCCCCCTTTGTTTCACAATTTCATACTTTACATTTCATTTCGTTTGAATTTCATTTGATTTCTCATTTTTTCACTTTTTGCATTTCTATGGATATTTCATTGAACTACATTAGCATTTTGCATTCCTTTAGTTAGCTAGTGTCCAAAGGTACATGTTATCACATACTTTGTAGTAGGGAGCTACTACTTAGTTTTGTTGGTCATATTTCTAGTCATGAGCCTAGTCCTTACACTTGAGGCAGATGGTTTTAAGAATATATCAGTGGTGGATGACACATATATGTTCAACTCGATCATTCAAGGGTAGCAATTGTGGGGCCACTCTTGTCATTTCGAGTCCTATTTCTGACATCCCTTGTTTAGGAATAATGAGACCTTGTTTCACTAGAGAAAAGTAGTCAGTTGGATGTAGTCCTTCCTTGCCATGCAGATACAATAGTGGCAGTACAGGTGGATTGCATGTTTAGTAGATGTTATAAGCAGGTATATGGCATGAAGCTTATGATGGATTTCATACTTGTATTGGTAGACTGACCATGTTAAGTTGTTGTCGTGCATTGGTGATCATTATTTTAATCAAGTTTTCATAGTTAGGCTTCCACCTGGAATGATATAGTGACTTTAGTGTTAAGTTTATTTTGCGTGCTTTTATTTGTGTTACTCCATATGTGAAGTATAGATCATTTCCCCCTCTCCTGGTTCCACATCACAGTCTTACTCCACCCATCCATTGTTTCCATTTGATTCTTAAAATCCCTTGACTTGGACTTGACTGGTAAACATGAGGATGTCCCCCACTTTGACCTATTTGACTAGACAACCTCAATGTCTTCCAATGTCTCGGATCTGAAGTGTGTGGCTTCGTCTTCATTCTTGTCAATCTCTTTTGTCTTGCACCCAAGATAATTGAGTGCAGTTCGGTTGTCTTATGTCACCAGAAGTGTATCCCCTAGACTCGAAGCAAGTACTCCCAAAAATATGAAATGATTAAAATTCCTTGAAATTAGTTAGTGGCTAAAGGGGAAGGTACTCATCATTTGTATGGTGTTTCTCCTACTTTCTGTAAAAAGGAATTACTATGTAAACTCTGTTGGGGCTATGGATGCTCACTGGTAGAGGAGCTAAGGCCTTGGCAGTAATAGTGTTCACAAGACTTTCCATGTTCGATACCTTTTAGTCATGAAGATAACTAAAGGAAAATCAAAATGAAAAACATGCTTCAATGATATATCCAAAGAAATGCAAAGTGCAATAAAGTGAAAGTGAAATGTGAAATTCAAATGCTGTGAAATAAATAAATGGGGGGCTTGTTAGAGTCGAAAGGGTGCCTTTCCAGCACTTTATCCATCTAGGAGACACCTCCCTTCCCTATTGTTCACTAGTCAAACAAATGTCAAAATGGCCCCGTGAATCCCAGTTCTCAGAAGGTGAATTAAGTCTATCCATAAGTCAACCTCACTTTGACCAAAGCCAGTATTGTATCGTTTTCCGCCTCACCCAGGGAGAGAAAGGGGATTGATCTATAGTTAACATGTGTGGTTCATGTGAATTGAAGTATGTACTTGGAACTGTCACTTCTATTGTTTAATCATATTGAGTAATGGTCTTGATTTTGATTTATTTCGAGTTAATCACCATTGTAGGGCATAAATTAACATTTAGTCATATTTCCATACTTGTCATGATAAGGACTAACACCTTTTACATGCAACATCCTTGATTTATATGCTCAGTCTCATTTTTGTTAGTTTTGACTTGGTCAACAGGTCAAAACTGCAGCGAGACCCCACTACAAGTTGTCAATGTTCATCTTAGTTCCTTTGGAGGCCAATTGGGCCATCCCATGCATTATATTGTTGAAAATTGACTTAATTCATTATTTTATAAAGTCAACAAAAATAATTAAGCCAATTTTTGAATAAAAATTGCAAAATAATTCATAGAGGCTATGATAGATTGCTCCAGGGTGTATGAGCAGTAGATCCTAGTGTATTTGATGTTTTTGCATCCATCTATGCAGTCAGATTATCATTTTGGGAAAAGGAAGAGTAAATCATGAGCATTTTAAATATTTATATAGAATTCCAGTTGAAAAAATTAATTAATTAAAAGTGACCTAAGTATGATATGTGTGGCAAGGGACAAATGATTTCCAAGATGTGACTTGGGTTATATCGACATGGCTCCTTAGATGTAATTGGATGACTTCCATGGCATATATTCATGTCACCTTAGCATGAGCTTCATCACCCCCATGGGGATGTCTTTATTCGTAAAAGGGCGACTTTCACTATGAGTGACGTATCTATCATGTCAAATGTCTATATAAAGTTGTAAAATAATTCGTGAGGGTGAATTTAGACCCTTAGATGATACATGATCTATTATTGTTGTATTTTATGATTTGTATCTTGGTCTTAGGAGGTAATTCTCCCCCTTCACTTAGGATGACTTATTCCAGCTTTAACCATGTATTAGTCAGAGATTAAATCTCCACCATTGATATTTCATTTTTATCTTTTAACCTCAACCATCGATTAAAAAGTTGGTTAGGGATTTAGCTCCTCCCTTAGCTATAAAAGAAAGGGGTCTCCTCATTTGTAAAGGACTTTTGACTCTTAGATAAATAATAAAAAAAATTCGTGCGGCTCATTTCTCTTGTATCTTGGGATGAATGGGAATGATTTTTGCCTTTGTAATCTCCTTCACTACTAGATCCATTTTTCTTCTTCTCGAGGAAAATTTCTATTGGGGTTTCTATCTGTAGGGAAAAGGAAGGAGTAATATGTGAATGAGAAAATTTTGTTTCTACCATTATTCTTTTGTCATTTCTTCTTTGTCTCCTGTAGACCATTGTATTTGCAAATCACTGTAATTTTTTTAGTCATTGCCATTTGGTTTCTCTGACAATTATCTTGTTTGTTTTGCAGGTAGAATTTCACTGGATTTTCACAAGTGAATTGAGAAGAGGAAGGAGAATATCTATTTGGTGTCGTTGAATCTTCGAGCCGAACTCTTCCAACCATATCAGATCAAGGTAAGTACCTCATTTCAAAATTCTCCATTCCATTTTTCATCTAAAATAAAATCAAAATTTTACATTTTTGCAAATCGTGTTTTTATGTGTAGAGGGCCGAATTTCTCATGGTTGTGACTCTCTTGTGCATTTGGGCGAATTTATTAAAACCTATCGATTTCATTTCTACGAATTTTCCAATATGTTTGCTGGTGACACAGTAAAAATGATTTCATTTTAAGTGTTTGAGGGTCGATTTCTTGGAAATGGGTCGATTTTATTTGGGTGTTATCTTTGTTTGATTTGGGCGTCTCTTTAAAAACCTTTCAGAACTTATTTAGACTTATTTATCCATATGGATGGTCAAAAACAATTTTGTTTCAGGGATTTAAATATCGTCTTTCTCATGAAAATATATTCGTTGGCCCTGTGATGCATTATCTCAAGCATTTATGACTGCACCATAAGAAAAAAATTATTTATTATCCTTCAATTGAAATCGCATTTGCTTTTAGAGAAGGTCGTTTTTCTTGTGGAAGTCATATTTACCCTAGGCATCACTTCTGAGACCATAACGACTTGATTTTGGGCACGATTTCATCAAAAAATCGAGTTCATTTTCCAAAGGAGAGGTCGCACTTCTTGATTAGAGGTCATTTTGGCCCTCTATTTTGTTTAGTGTGATTGGAAATAATTTAATTTATCAACGACAGCCAAAACGATTTGATCTTGGGTTTTGATCTTCCATTATTCAATCTTAAAAATGAATTCTTGATCTCAATAGTGAAATCACATCTGTGTTTACAGGGCCATCTATCTTCAGGTTCCATCATCTTGTTTTAAAAAGACTTCATCTATCACTACAAACTCCAATGAATTGATTGATATTCCATCTCATTGTTAAACGAATTGATCTCTCACACAATAAACTCGCACTAGGGTTTGAGGACTATTTTCACTTGATCGTTGGAAATATTTGTCTTTGGGATATTTCCATTCATCATCTCCGACTACAACATTGTGATATAGACTCCATTTTCCCGTCCAGGATGCATTGACCCATTAAAAATACAAATTCGCTCTTAGAGTTTGAAGTTGTCTCCACATAGGAATACTTAGCGACTTCCATGTGCTAACAAGTGTAAGCGTAGTTGATCAAGTCGCTTAAGAGTTAGGGTTACAAAGTTATTGAAATCACTATTTCCCTAATCTCTCTCCCTCTAGATCCATTGGTTTAATCTAAGACTGATCCTATTTTCCAACCGAGATAGTACAACCATTCCATAAATGACAGCTCAATAATATTTCAGGGTTCTAGAAGCAGTTTCTTAGGGTATATTCTCTATCATACTATCTAATCAAAAGTCAGTTCCCTGTAGATATAAGAAGTGTTTTTCATTTTGGGGTCGAACCTAGGTCTCCTCCATGGCTAGCTTAGGTGGCTCTTAGTGTCCTAGGTAGGCTAAAGTGACAAGAATATTACCCGGAGTGACAACCAATACATTTTTAGGGGGCGTAGGATCCTCAAGGGTCATAACTTTAGCAATCGTCATTCTCTGTCGTCCTGAATAGGATCAATTGTTTGGGTTGCTGCAATAATGGTGATAACAGTACCAGCTCAACTTGTTGACTCTCAACAAATAATTTTGTTCAAAGATAAAGCATAAAATAATTTCATCATATCGTAAACAAAATTTCCATATTTCTTCAATCTTTCATTCTTGCAAGCAAACTTTCTTTTGACTTGGAGGATTACTTGATCGGAGTCGCCTTTTATTTTCAATATTTTAATCCCCTTGTATTTAGCAATTTGCAAGCCTAACAACAATGCCTCATATTCAGCCATGTTGTTCGTTGCATCAAACTTTCATGGAAAGGAATAGTTGAAAACTTCACTCTTTGGATAGATTAATACAATCCTAGCATAAGTGTTTTACTTAGAGTGAGCCCCATCAAAATTCATCTTCAACACTTCAACAACCTCTTATTTATGGAACTCTTTCTTAATCAGTGCTTCAAAATTTAAAAATATGGCATACCTACCTATATCTTCTTCAACTAACATCGGTTCACTCATGGGTTCTACAGGACCCTCTACATGGTATCTCTTCATTTTCTCTCTATGCAAGATGAAAAATGTGTTATCACAAGCAAGAATGGTTGCCTAAGGAAAATCAATTTGAATACTTCCTCCTAGACTTGCTTCCCATTTCCTTGATAGGAGAATTCCCCATTGATAAAGAACATCTATTACTACAACATCCATTAGAAACAATATGTCCATATGAGAAACTAGGCAAACCTTGAGATCCTTGATAAGACCAAACACTTCAATTTATCTTGAATCCACTGCACATATATTGGTATAAGGTCTTGTTTCTGTTGTCACATCCATAGTAGCTGGGATACCATGATTGTATACCAGTTCTTATTATATTTTTGAGCAAGTCCTTTGTGCATTTGGTAGAGATTAGTTGATGATGAGCAACATTTTGATGATCACTCTCATGCATCTAGTGGATCTAGAGCTTGTACATTTGATAGTCTCATACCAAGACTGAGCCCCATGACCCCAGATCGGTGATTGAGTCAGCCATTTCCTATCATCCAGAGCAGATTGTTGACAATGCCCATGATGATTTCTTCAGCTGCAGTGTTTCAGTATGGTTCAAATGATCATATTAGTACTTTAAGTATATATGATCCAGCAGGTATATCTTGTGCATTTGGATTGTTGAGTTGCTCTTTCCTTTATCTAGGTAGCTTTGACTGGGTATATGATGATTGTTTATTGGCTATATTACATATACTATACTTACTTTTGGTTTAGAGTAGAAGTGGTCAGTCAATATGACTAGGAGATTCTTGTGTATACTCATTGGTCATGCCCTTACCTTATAAGTACAGACTCATTCATTCCCTTTTAGAGGGATTTTTCTATCCATGGAATCATTAGTCACTTCACCCATCCATCTGTTATCCTCCAGTCATGGTTTTATCCTGACTTACACCTTAACTATTGATATCGAGGACTTCCCCCACCTAGACCTCTTTGTTGGATAGATTCCTTGTCTATTTTGTGTCTCGGCTCTGAAGTGTGTGATTCTAATCCCAGTGATTTTTCTCCTCTAGTCCTCGCAACCAAGTATTCCTACCAACTATGTAGCTAAACACTAAAGCATCGGAACTTAAATGCTATATCTAAAGGAATGATAAGTCAACAAAAACAGTGTTGCTAAACAGTACCATACATATCTATATTAGCTAATCAATGGCCAAAGGACAAGGACTCATCATTGTTTTATGTAAGGTCGTTTTTCCCCACACAGAAATAGGGTGGTCCCTCCATCGCACCTATGGACGGTCGTGGGAAATGGAGGTCATACCGAGTCATATCTGAAGCCTAGAAGGCTTTCAGTGCACCTGCTTTTGGAGGTTGGCTTGTGAAGATATTTATATGAAATTAAATGCAAAATATCAAAGTGTGAAAAGATGACAATAATTTGATAAAAGGTTGCTTGTCTAGAGTCTATTAGAAGCAGTCTCATCACTCTACCCATTTGTTAGACACCTCCATCACCTTTGTTTTTCTCTATCCATCATATGTGTAGGTGGTTTCCTTGGTTCCTTTATCCGAGAGATTGGAGTGTTGAGATTGTCAAGTATATCCCCCAAACCTAGCCTTATTTCTCCACCCTCACCCATGGTTAGCAATATTGGCCTAGTCTGTAAATGAGTATACACTTGAGGTTCCTGTTTATAGTGGTTGGTTACTTTGATCTGAGCTTATTATTATTATTATTATTATATTTACATGATCATGCCAGTTGAACATAATTATATGCATTAGTCTCGCTATTGATGTAATTGAAGGAGCAAATATCATCCATTTGTACTTGCATCAATAGTTATTTGTGATCTGGATCATTATTTTGATCAGTTTTGACCCGGTCAACCCAGTTTGACCAAGTCAACCATAGGGACATGGATGAGTATGGGAAGATAGTGTTAGAGATGGATTATTCATGGCCCTTTTGTGTCCATTAGATGGTTCCATGCTTCAAACAACAGTTTCAAATGATGGTTTGATGGATTTTATTATTATTATCATTTACAGACCATTATTTTATTATTTCGGGCATGGTTGAGCTTACAGATGTATCTCTTGATGGTCACATAGTGTATGATTACTCATTCCTAGTGGATTTGGGCATTCTGAGTCCATTGGTACACTCAGTTATCAGTTCCTGGCAGTTACAAGTGACGATATTGTCAGATTACCACTTTGCTCCAGTTTGCCATGCAGAAATGGCCTATCCAACACTTTTATTGATTATTTTGGTTCTCCTAGGGTGCTACTGATGGGATATGGGGTCTATCTAGTCGTTAATACCATATTTCCCCATCCCTAGACATTATGGTGCAGACATTTTGGTTCCTCGGGCATGTGGAAGAGAGTTACATGCATTTTTGTACCTTCAGAGGTGGTTTTCCAATAGTGAAAGGGCTAATAAAGGAAATAAATTTGGCTCAGTGAGGTAATGAAATGGCATGATATTGGTCTAGGACTTCATGATGATATTTTAAACACCTTCCATCTTGGTATCCGACATCAGTGGGGTCCACACGTCATCCCATTCATCAGTTTGGGGGTTTATTATTGTATTTTTGGGCACACGTCCTAGTGTCTTTTGTCACTTTATCACATGATGTATTATTTTTTATGTAGGTGGCGCATTATTCTAGTGAATATGTTATCTCCTAGACCCCCCCAACATGTTATGACATTATTTTGTGTCCCTAGTCATGTTATGAGGCTCAAGTCCCCCTTAGGGAGTCATTGAGGGAGGACATCCCTCTTAATTTGAGTGATCCATGTTTTATTATTCCGGCTCATCTTATCCGTTGATTATCATTGTTGTATCTTATGATTTCAACCACTCCTTTAGAAATTGGTTAGGTTTTTGGTCTCTCTCATTCCTATTTAAAGAAGAGACCCCCTCATTTGTAATGGGACTTTTGGCTCTTAGCTATTGGAATAGAATACTATTTTGTGAGAAATTCTTGTGATATTGGTTGGGATGTTGGCTATTATGATTGAAACTAATTTTCCATTGCACTAAAAGATATTGGTGAATATTTGCATATTTTGGATCCACATTTTTATTTGCAGGTGAAGAGGACGATTTGGAAGAGGGGCGCACTGGCTGGGGAGGCTCTCCCTGTCTCTCTCTCTCTCTCAGATCCAGTTTATTCATGGAGTTATTTTGTCTTTGTACCAATTATTATCTGCATTTTACTTATTGCTTTTATCTACCTTCATTGTTGCTTACTGATTGAATTTTTCTCCTTGGTTTTGCAAGAAGAGAGGGGCGCACTTGTGGACTTGGGAAGATCATGGGAGAAAGAGAAACACCAAAAATATCATTTGATCTTTGCAGGATCAATCATCGTCATTCATGCTTCCATTCTCATCATCCAGGTACGCATCACAAGGTACGTATTTGTTCCTTTAACTTACCCATCTGTCATTTACATTAAAACCGTAACTGCTAAAACTTGTAAAAAAAATTTGGGTTTAATTATTTGGATTTCTGACAGACCATTTCTGGGTTTTTCACCTTTAGTCCTAGCCCCAGGTGGGTCCTCAAGGGAATCTTGCTCTATGGAATCAACCCTTTTTCCTGGGCACTAATCTCTTCATGCTTGCGCCCTCCTTGGTTTGCTTGCTTTCTGGATAGTTGGTACCTTGTTTTCCGAGCTTGTGACCTTTGATATTGTCGGATCTATCTCCAAGCCATGCAAGGAAGCCCTAACTCCTTTAGATCCACTAATTGGGACCATTTTCCCTGTTTTAAGTACACGTTTCCCAAGGAAGTTCAATTTGATCATTTACCCTAGAACCTACATCCTAGATCCATTCTTAATATTTAAATCATTATGTCTAATATAATTAAGGTTGAATCTCATATATCATAAGCCTCCACAGTGATTTTGTTCCTTAGATCTAGGGTTCCACACCCCTCACCTTACGTACCCTATTGAATAGCTTGATATGGTGATTAGGTTAGATCTCTCATGTCAAGAGTAGATCAAGGTCTCCCCCTTTTCTATTTGGGGCTTGGATAGCAAGAAGCAAAGAGTGTCTCGATTGGCGTGACAACCAATCCATCTTGGGAATCAAATCCCTCTTATTTTAATAATTTGGGAGAGTTTGACAAGTAAAAGTGTTATTTTTAATAATTTTCCTAGTTGTTATAATTATGGAATTTCTGCAATTTTTACTATTTTTAGTCATTTATAGAATTGGGTTTCTTTCTTGTTACACCTAAAGAAATTAATCACAAGTACACAAAGGAAATTTCCAGTAGTTTTAACCACTAATCTCTTCAAGCTCTAATCACTAATAACCAATAATCCAAGTGTTATTGATTGTGTCTTGACATTTGGATTTATCTAACAAGTGGTTATTGTTATCTTTGCTAAGTCAATGGTTGATGCACTTTGTTGATAAGATCTAATTGATTCAGTGAAATAAGTAGGACATGCTGCTAAACCAATATTGCTAAAGTATTATTATTGTATATTTGGTATATTTTCTCGTTTCATTGTTATTGGGTTTACCATTGCAATTGAATATTATAAGTGAATTTAATAGCTAAATTTGAACATCTATTGCAAATTATTAGCTCATATGTTGTTTAAACTTCGAAGTGCATGAATTAGATTTACATTGTGTAATGTGCTTAGAGATAGTCTACATTAAATTTAATAGTGTTATATCATTCATCTAAACTTAAACAAATAATCAATCTAGTAGGGATACCCCCCTAGGATGAGATTTAAAGACAAATCCTAAAGTGAGAAGCTGTGAGTTGAGGTGACACTGACAAGCAACCTTTGTTTCCACCTAGGTT
The DNA here is from genome assembly GCA_027924585.1 of Larix kaempferi. Lineage (NCBI taxonomy): Eukaryota > Viridiplantae > Streptophyta > Pinopsida > Pinales > Pinaceae > Larix > Larix kaempferi. Next base: position 20,625,972 of record BSBM01000841.1, read on the forward strand.
GTGCTAGTGGGTTGAGATATTTATTGTTTACGTACAAATTGGGAAGTAATAGGTACTCTTTTTGTGAACTTATTTATCAAAAAAATTGGTATTTTTATAACATGCCATAAATCTAGGAATGATACCCATGCCTTCGACGTAGAAATATGGGCCAGTGATCTCCCATAGTCCTATGAGGATTCTAGACTTTACATAAGAGCTCTATGTACACTCCATTTAGTTGGTCTATGGCCAAGACACAATTGTTGCACTGGGATAATTTACCCCATGTTTATCCATTTCCCTCATGTCAAGATGGGGAGATGGAAACTTAGATGAAGAAATATTGCAAACCTTCCTCAAAGTACATACCAAATTATTATATTGGCAACAATAGGTACAAATCAAATGATTTCAGAATATAACCCTATATTTTTCCACTTTTACTACTTTAAGTGCATGATATTTTTTGTCTTAAGCTTTAGTCCACTCTAAAAGACTCAAAAATCATTTGTTTTAACTTTGAGGAGAAAGAAATCTCATTTACCATCATTGATGGTCCAACATGTCCCTATGGACTCAAGTGTGGGCAACGAAATACTCTATAAGTGTAATGTACCCAATTAAAAATTTAGGCGCATTAACTCCAACCTTCCAATAGAGATTAAATTGATCCCCAATTTTATCCAAACAATGGCTTTATTATTTTTACTGGAATATGAATAATATGGTGCAGCGCAAAATCTACTGTCAAACCACTATAAGGTTCCCAATCAAATCTGATAGATCACAACCATAATATTACCTATCCAAAATTAGATATCTCAACCCCAATACAACCCCAGAGAATCACTGGATTCGAAACTTGGAGCACTAGTTCAAATCTGACCACACAGGACACTAGGTTTCCAACTCTTCCCAAACTACCCCTAACTCACTCGAATTTGACCCAAACATATTTTGAGGGACACGAACACATCTAATATGACCATTAACAGACATCGAAAAACTTTATGGAAGCTTTGAACATTAAAACTTAACACTACACTGATATTTCTAACTGGGGTGCGCAAGCATAAATGTATAAATTAACCGACCAGTAAAATTATCATAACTCGGGCATACATAAGCCTTTTTGAGTGAAATAAAAAGTGTTTCCTAATGTAAAATACACTACTGATTCAATGGAACATGTCTCACAACTCAGAGACACTCATAAATGGCCGAACCAGAAGATTACTCTCAACCCACTTCACACCGACACAAGATTAAGAACACCCACACCTATAGAGCTTCCAAACCAAACCCAAATGCTTCCAAACACTCAAATCAATCCTAATGGATTAATAACATACAAAAGGGACTCATATGAAGGTTTCATATCAAAACATTAAGTTTACACAACCACATTCAAACATATATGCTCATAGATACCATTTATTCATAGATCAACCCCGTGCTTGAATATGGAACAACATAAGAGGAAAAACACTATGATTTTTATTATAAATGGGAAATTTTCAGAGATTAAATCAATGGATGATACAACAGCTATAAATACAGAGAAATATCTACTGCAAAAAGAGTAGATATGGTTTCTATAGAACCACAGAGGAAAGAGGGAGAATTACTGCTCCAAATGAGTGATTTCCTTCCACAGTTGTGCCCTCCACAAGCAACATTTAGACTAGAAATTTCAGATATGCCACCTATGGTGTGAAATCCATCAAATATGAGTGATATACATCCATTAGATCAATCTTCATGAGATTTGGACAGCCATAGGTGCACCCTCCTCAAGCAGAAGCCACCACAAACACTACACTCCTGGAACTCAAACACACCAACATGAATTCGAACCAACTACTGAACATGGACATGAACATATATAATAAACTATATATAGAAATATTAAGGTGACTTCTTCTCTCAATAATCAGCTACAATGAAGCTTCGTGAAGAGACCAGGGTGATCTCCTCCTCTCTACTAGCTAGGGTGGGATCTTTCACAACCGAAACTAGTTTACAATTGTAAGGGGCACATCTCTCAAGCTTGAAAAGCCATAAGAGATATCCTATTCAAAATAAAAAAAATGTCTAAAATCCCCCTCTCAAGAGGCCTGCATCCTTTTTATAGACTCCATTGATCCCTTCCCCCCTCATTCTAGAATTCTCTCACAAAAATATTAATTAATGATATTTTCATGAAAAAATGATTATTTGAGACCTTAACTCACTCTCTAATGTTATTTTGACCAAATAATACTTTACCTTCCTTGGCAATTCGAATTAGAGGGGTTTGGATTGATTTTAGGGAGTTGCAACTCATGTGGGCCCACCTACCACCTCATGCTCCCTTCTTGGGGAGTTACAATTTCTAGTGTACCTTCATTAGCTATTTTTAGGACTTTCTACTTGTCATAGATCCCTTTTTCCTCAATTCTAAGAGACTCTCCCTCATTTGGTGGGAGTTACACTTCACTTGTCTTCTTCCACCACTAATGCGCCCCTCCTGGCTATTTTTAGCCTGCCTCATTCATGAGATTCCTTGGTAGTTACTACTCCACTAGTGTGCCCTTCTTGTCCACATTGGTCTAATGACACATTGTTTACAAATTTAGATATCATACTTCATGCATTTATGGCCCACATCAACACCCTTAATAATTTTTCGTGAACCTTACAAGGTGACTTATCCATTGCCTCCCCTAGTCTAATGGAGTGGCCCATAACAAAATATTTGGGGACATTACAATAAGTATTGAGAATATATGATGAATTCTTAAGTATTAATATTGTGACCCCTATATCATGAATCAAGTAGTTTATATCACATCCATTTTTGCCTTCTTATCTATGAATCAAGAATATATCCACCATATGACTCATCATTATGTGGACATGTAGGTGTATGAGAAGTAGAGTTTTCCCTATGGTCAACATGACAAATACTCACAGTTACATTTAAATGACAAAGTTTCTTTCAACATGTCAACCATTTGGTTAGGTTACCAAGGCACTGAAAGGAAAAAAGGTGAAGATGATACATGGAGGGTGATAGTTTTTTATAATTCATCTTAGACAAATAGTTGTTGAACTTACCAAATACCTAACAAAATTGGTGACAACCGGTTGAGCTAACCCCTTGGGATTTTCATTTCATTTAAAACAGACATTTTCATGTATTAAAAAGAAACACACAGAAATGGAATATTTCACCATAAAATTTAAAAAACACTCTATGTTTTCATGTTGGTAAATACAATAGAGTGGGTTAATCCCCTCCTTTAGCACATTGGCATGTATACACAAGATTAATTAATTTGGTTTTCACAAAAATACAAGCAAGGTCATTTTAAAATATTTAGAAACTTTGGAATTTTATATGTGAAGTTTTTTTAGAATCTATTAATAAGGTAGAACATGCGACTTGAAAACAATGGTGTTTCTTAATCCATTTGTTTATTTAATGATATTGTTAATTAATCATTAAAGCCCTCAATTGTAAACAATAGTTTAGGTCATCTGAAAGGAACTAAAAAAACATTCTAACACATATGATAAACATTAAGGTTTCATATATTTCATATTTTTACATAGGGCTTCATATATTCATATTTGCACATAACATAAAAAATTTACAGTTTTGATCTTCATTTTGAAAAGATTTCTAGTTTTTCAAAATCCCATTTTGGTAGAAACCATGCAATAAATTCCCATATAACAGAGAGAGGATGAGACTCGACATTTAAACTAATTCATCAATCATGAAGAGAAAGGAAAGGATAGCTCTGCATGTGGTTTATTTCCTTGGTTTTTGTGTTTTTAACCTTTTTTAACGATGAGGTTTTATGATTTTCTTCAAATCATGGGTTTATTGGCAGCATTTATGGAGGATATCATGCACGCAAAAGCACTTATGGTTATTATCATTAAAGGTGAAGGGTTGACCCAAATTCCATATCATTCTATGTTGCACATGCAGGATCTTCACAATATGGAGATTCCATAGAAAGAAACAAAGAAATTTCAAGGTCCCATTAGAAACATAGGGAACAATAGAAAGGGATTTTAGAAAAATTGTTGTTCAAAGATGGCTACTATAACCCTAGTTACTCCATTATAAATGTCATTAAGAATGTACAAAAACTTCATAGCATTGAAAGGTGAAAGGAAAAATGTATTTTGTATTCACTCCCATCTCAATTTCAATCAATAACCTCTACCTCCCAATCAAATACTATTGTTCGAAGATTTCAAAGTCCAACCTGCTCTTTTGTAACCAAGGGAAAACTATGAGTTTTGTTTTTTTTAACATTTCTAAGTGTTTCCATCTCAATTTCCTATTTTGTAACTCTGTCTATGTTTATCCTATGACACTAATGCGGTTTCTTAAATAAGTATGGCCCAATTTTCACCATGATTAAGGACAATTTTGTATATCCTATATGGTAATACTTGGATTATTACAACCATGGTTCAAATCTGTTTATCACTTTCTGATTTATCGTCTACCTAATTTAAATTATATTTTATGTTATTAATGGGACAAATTCACCAAAATCAACCCCCAATATGGCAACAAAGAAAGAACTTCCATTAATTTATTGATGGAACAATGTATATGATATATTGAGAATGAAAAAATATATGAACCTAAGTATGGTATTGATTTTAGAATGAATGATGTGTAATAAATAATTAGTTACAAATGATGAAAACACACATCCATTGGGACATTAATATTAACTTGGAGGTGGATGCCAAGTCTTGTAGAGGAACAATATCACTTTGGCTGGGTGTGAGTTCTCCCACCCAAAGGGTTTTTAGGCCTCCAACCTAAAGGGTTTTTATGCCCTTCTCTTTTCCTTTCCTAGATATTTTTACTTTTTTTAAAATAATTTTGCATATCTTATCCTTTTTAAAGTGTCATTTTTTCAAACTTGTACATGTATCCAATTGTGGAAACAAAGCAATAATCAAGAAATTATCGATGTTTGTGTTTTTTTTCCATAAAATGGCCATGGTTATGAAATAACTATCAATATGTTGGATTCAATACTAGGCTTAATGAGAATTTTTTGAAAAAATATCATTGTTTAGAGTTGTTGTGCTTTGTAACAGTGGTTAGTATTCACACACAATATCATGGGTGGTTTTAGGGCCAGTAACGATAGGCATTCTACCAATAATTATATAGATATTTGTGGTTGTGCACAAGTTATTGTTGGACATAAGTATATTCATATTGTGGCTATTTCATATTAGTGATGGACATAAATTAACTCTTGCATGTTACAAATACTTAGCATACTATATACAATAGTAGTTATAAGCACTATTAGTTTGGAGGATTATCTATAATGAAGCACCATTATCTTTTTTCTTTTTTTAAGTAGGAAAAGACCTACAATACTTGAGGCCTATCCCATGCTGATACAATCTACAAAAGTCCTGAAGTGCACTAACATCATTATATGCAAAAAAAGGCATTGTCTTCTTGTTACTATAGGTTAAGATTGAGTCCAATATGATTAAATGTATTGTAGTAAATGGAAGATAATTAGGTGTTCCGTAGTTTACTATTCCTAATTGATTTTTTATCATTTTATTTAAGTTTATTGTATTACAAAATCTATAAAGTCTGGGTAGGGTTACATCCCATAACACATGAGAGAGATACATGCAACAACACAATATGATATAATGAATAACTGCTACAATTATTATATAAAAGTTCACCTCCTTATATATGCTTACTGATGGAGCAAATCATTTCCACTTATGAATGTGGAATGGATTTGTTTTATACAAAAATACAAAAACATAACTAAGTCATAAAGTTGTTTTTATTACAACATGGAAGCTTATATACTGTCACCCCCTCTTAAGGATTACAATGTTCAAACTCAAACTAACTAAAAGAAAAGAAACACTAATTGAAAACAAGGTATCATAAGTAATCAAAAACAAACATTCTTCAAAATATTCTTCTCTGAAAAAATTTCCTAGAATAGATAGAGCTCCATCAAGTTTCCTCGTAACCGTCATAAAGGTGTACCTCCTAATTCATAAAGGTGTGGCTCCTAATTTGAATTCTTGAATTCCTAGATTCCTCCTCCCCAAATTATTGAATTACAAATCGCCAAAAATATTGGACAACCGTCCATATTAAGATTTATCTACACTTTATCCCTTCCTATCTTCAAGGTGTAGGCAGTGATGGCTACATCACTTTTGATAAATTCGAGACCATAGGTTGTGTGACCCATCTTCTTGCAACTTGTAAACATTGTAATATAAATGAGCTAGATTACTACATGATGAAACCCTAAATCATCCTATTGATAAATATTGATAAATACTACTAAAACAAATGTTGTTGAAGGTAAATTAAACTATTAGAAAATCATTGAGAAACTTCCAAATGCAAGAATAGGGATAAACTAGTAGAACAATATCTCATTTGTAATTGATTTTTTGCCCCTTCTTCCTCCTTAAGGATGAAAATGCTCATGTTGCACCTATGATCATTTTAAAAACACCCCTTGGCATTCAATTGTTATTGTCTTGACAATGTGGCTCCTTCCCTTCATGGTTTTGTAAACAAGAAAGGTAGATCAATTATCCAATTCCTTCAACACTGCATAGCAACTCCTCGACAACATTTTGTGATTATCTAGTCTTTCGATCAAGCCTTCTCTAATTCTCCATATTGTCATTCAATGAAAGAGAAGAGCATACTTAGTTTTTCAAGAAAAAAATAGATCTCTAACCTACATGACTAGTCCTATGCTCACTCCCACCCTAATACCATATTACAAAATCTAGAAACCTTAGATAGGGTTAGGTCACATAGCACATGAGAGAGCTACACATAATAACACAATATGATATTATGAATAAATTCTGAAATTATTACAAAGTTCACCTCCTTTTGTACGATTACTCATGGAGCAAATCATTTCCACTTATGAATGTGGGATAGATTTGCTTTACATAAAAAATCCAAAAACATAACTAAGTCATAAATTGACTTTTATTACAACATGTAAGCCTTACATCCTAATTTATTTTATTATGATTTGTAAAAGTATTTTATTTATAACTATGTTTTCATTTAAATATATCAATTAATACATTGTTCTCCAAAATTCTTTTGACACTCCATTTACTTAAAGGAATAATGGAGAGCAGAGTGGCACGATCAAGAAAGTTAAGGTTTCTCCCTAGTTTCCTTGCCTCCTAGTGATAGTGGCCAAGACTCTACAATATTTCCCTTGGGTCCTTCTTATGCCATTCAAGGAAAGAAATATTTATAGTGATGAGTAGGATGGAAGAAATGGCTCTAGAATTCCCCAACAAAACCTTCAAAGTCATTATTTCCTTGTTATATCAAGCAAGCTCGGCATTATCTCCTAAACTTTACTCTCATGGATGAATCCAAATGGTTAATGTTATGGCCTTTCCTTCCATCCAAATTGACATTGAAGCTCTAGAGAAAGATGATTTTATATTCTACATAATTTTATATGTTGTTTCAACAATTATTGACCCTAGATAGTAGGCCTTCACTAGTGGATCTTTCTCACCTATAATCACCTGCTCAAAGAGGAAGTTTCCATCTATTCATTTTCTAAATTCTTATTCATTGTGACTTTAGAATTAGTTTCATACAAGGAATTAGTATTCAACTTGAGACCCTATTTCTAGGGCCACATCGACCTATGCATTTGTTATCACATACATTGTAGATTGTTATCACATGCATTTGTTATCACATACATTTGGATACTTGTATTTTGCTCGTTTACTTATCTTGGTAGCTTGATTGGGTATATGGAGATCATGCATTGGCGATGTTTTATGTTGTTCTTATTGGATGGTTTAGAGTAGAGGTGATCTAGTTACTTTGAGTAAGAGGTTATTGTGTATACTCGTTGGTCATTCCCTTATCATAGTATGGACTTTTTCATTCCCCCCATAGGGTCTTTTCTAGTCATGGAATCATGTTTTGACCTTCCCCATTCATCCGTTATCATCCATTCTTGATTGTATCCTGAATTACACCTTAACTAGTGATATCGAGGACTTCCCCGACTTATGCCTCTATGTTGGATAGACTCCATGTTTACCTTGTGTCTAGGCTCTGGAGTGTGTGATTGTTGACACAGCGATTGTCGACAGGGGTTCACTTCGCACTGATGTCAACAAAATTCAACCAAACACCCTTAAACACCGACCCATAAAGGTTTTACCCTTCCCGGCAACACTCGTAGAGTGAGTGAAGTCTCACTCGAGATGATTAAGGGGGTTGCAGGAACCAGGATTCCGCAGTGGGGGGAGGACATGCATGAATTCTCACTCTACAACTACCGAAACCAGAGATTGTGCCTTCGCATTATGCTAACAGTTCATGCATTCATTCATTCCTTTCGCATATTCAGTGTATAATCAACATTCACATTAACATGGTTAAACTAATCATTCGCATCAACAACAATTACTAAACCACAAAGCCTTAAACATTTCGCAAACACTTGCATTCATCATTTAATGGAAACAAAGATAAAAGATATAACCATAACCGAACATCTTCATGCATTCATCAAATCCTGCGGTATAACCTTCGCAGAAAAAGTTTAAAACACCTTATCGCGGATCCATACAAAATTGTTGAATACAAAGCAAAACATAGGATGATGCTAAAAACATCATATTCTAGGATCCCACTATGATGCCCTTAGGATTACAATCATACTCCTATTTATATCAAACTAAATGGTTACAAAACGGTCCACGTGACCCATTCTAACTAACTAAACCAATCTTGTGTTTTCGTCGACTCCTTGTTCTCCACGAATGGTCCTTTCTTCCGTGGATTGTCCTTCTTTGTTGTTGTCGGCTTCCGCACTTTATGCGGTCTAACCCCATGCCAATAGTGATTCTATTCACAGTGATTGTTCTCCTTTAGTCCTTGAAACCGAGTATGCCTAAAAAAAGTGTCTCTAGACACTAAAGCATCAGAACGTAAGTGTTTCGTATCTAAATAGATGCTAAGTCAGCAAAAACAGTGTTGCTAAAAATATTGCAAATAAATTAAATGTCTACCATAACTAGTCAGTTGCCAAGGTACGAGCACTCATCCTTTGTATGATGTAAGGTCGTTTGCCTCTACGGGGAAACAAGTTGTTCACTCCATCACACCTATGGAAGTCGGTGGGAAATGGAGGTCATACCGAGTCATTATCTGAGTCCCACAAGGATATTCAGGGCACCTGCTCTTGGAGGATCACTAGTGAAAGTTTATCTGAAGTTAAAGTTAATGTTAAATCTTAAAGTGTGCAAAGCTGACGATGAATTAAATTGAAATAAAGGTTACTTGTCTAGAGTCTATTGCAAGTTGTCTCAACACTCTACCCATTTGTGAGACACCACCATCCCCTAGTGTTTCTCTATCCAACATATGTATAGGTGGTTTCCCCTTTATCCTTCATTCGAGATGTTGCAATGTTGAGGTTTCCAATTCAAACCCCTAGGCCTAACCTTGCATCTTCCACCTTCACCCGTAACTAGCAAAATGGCCAAGTCTGTAAATGAGTATACACTTTAGGTTCATGTTTGAAGTGATTGGTTACTTTGATCTAGACTTATTATTGATACTTTATATTTTTAATTGCCAGTTAAAAGCCACTTTATGATTTAGTATTGCTATCAATATAAATAAGGGAATATATCTTATCCATTTGTACTTGCAGCATCAGTTATTTTCAATCTGGGTCATTATTTTGATCATTCTTGACCTAGTCAACACAGTTTGACCAAGTCAATAGCAGGTTTCGTGATAAGTTTGGCCAATGATGTTCGATATTGATTATTCATGGTCCTTTGGTTCCCATTAGATGGTTCCATTCTTCAGACAATGGTTTCATATGATGGTTTGTGATATTTGTATTATTATCAGCAGTTACAAACCATTATTTTTATTATCTGGGCATGGATGAGCTTACAGATGATTATCCTGATGGACACATGGTGCATGGGTACTCATTCCTACTTGAATTGGACTTTTTGAGTCCATTGGAACAATTATTTTTCATTTTCGGGCACATACAGTTGATGTTATGGTCATTTAATCACTTAGCAGCAGAGTGCCATGTAAAAATGGTGTACATGACTTACAGAGATCAGTATCTTTCTCCTAGGGTGCTACAGAGGAGATATGGGGTTCCTCAACTCATTATTACCATATTATCATGTCCCCGGACTCATTGGTGCATTCAGATGGTTTCCCGAAGCATGTGGATGTGAGTTACAGGAATTTTTATCTTTTTTGAGGTGATGTTTCGACAACAAAAAAATGGAAGAATGGCTAGCAAGGAAATCGATTTGGCTCATTGAGGAAAGGAAATGACATGATATTGGTTCGATACTTGATATTGATGTTTCCTACATCCTCCGACATGGTCTCCATCATCAATGGGGTCCACACATCCCCTAGTCATCTCTTGGGGGTGTCTTCTTATGTTAATGTAAAGGGCACACGTCCTAGTGACTTTAGTCACTTTATTATGTATCTGATGTTTATTGTATATGGGATTGGATAGTGAAGATGTTGTTACCTCCTATCCACCCTAACATGATGTCATGTTGATGTTCCTAGTGCCATGTCATGTCATATGCCCCCCCTAGGGCGTCATTGAGGGAATGCGTCCCCCTTCTTTTAAGTGATCCATGTATACTGTATCTAGAACTTATTAGTCGTTGATATTGTTGTATTATATTTTAATATCAAACGCTCATTCAAAAAGTGGTTAGGGTTTTGGTCTCTCTCGATTCTATTTAAGAGAGAGGACCCCCTCATTGTAAAGGGACTTTTGGCTCTGGATTTTTGGCAATAAAGAAATGTTTTTGGGGAAAAATCTTGTTTCTTTGAATAATAATGTTCTCGTGCTTGATTGTAGATCTGATAGCCTAAGACGCCCTTGTCATTTGATGATGTATCCATGCTATACGTGTTAGATTAGTGTGTGCTCTATAGGAGGGCGACTTCATTGGAGGATTTCATGGGGCTTCTTTGGATCTATCCACTAGATGAGTAAAATAATCAAGGAGTAACAGTCCATTGTATCTTTGATGAATGTTCATGCTTTTTTATTCTTCTTGCATCATTTACTTTCCATTTTTGTGAATCAAGTCTCATTGAGCTTGTCACTTGCAGGAAGGAGGGTGCACTAGTTCAAGAAGGAAAAACGATTTCATCTTGGAGATCATCATTTCGGCTTGGAATTGCTTCGAAGGGGTTGGAGAATCTTTTCACTTAGAATCCAAAAGACACAAGAGGTAAGTCCCATTGATTTTATTATGTTTGATGATCTATTTAATTAGTTTACATATACATTTACTGCTAAACCCTAACTGCTAAAACTGATAAAAATTCTCTAACTCTAATAATTTAGAATATTGGCAAAAAAATTCTGGGTTTTTATATTTAGGCCTAGCCCTAAATGGGTATCCTAGCCTAGAGGACTCCATCTTCCCCTTTTTCCTAGGCACTGGTCTTCATGCCTTACACCCTCCTTGGCTTAGCCATTTTCTGAGTTGTTTTGAGGTCCAATCATTGCTTGTATGCTAAAATATTGTCAAATAACTCTTCAAGCTTCATCCAAAAGGTGCTAAAAAACCTCATCTTGACCCTAACCTTCTGCCTTGGTCATGTTTCCTAAGGCAGCAAGAATCACTATATTTTTCTAGTACATTGATCCCAGATCTGTTATTTAAACACATAGTCACTTGTACTATTCACATTTGGGTTGATATTTTACATCTCTTAAGCCTCTCAATCCAAGCATAATCTATCTCGTGACTTCATCCTTAAATATAGGGTTCCATATCCCTGTCACCTTACGTATTATACTGTATAAGTTTGATCTGGTGATTGGGTTAGATATCTCCTGTCAGGAGTAGATCAGGGTCTCCCCTTTTTCTACCTAAGGCTTTGGTAGCATAAATTGAAGAGGGCCTCAGTTGGTGTGACAAGTAATCTATATGGGGATCGAAGACCTCTTAGGTCACCTCTTTAGTTTCCTAGCTCCTCTACCATCCTTGATAGGATCATCTAATAGGGGAAACTACAATTTGCGTGATAACAATATTAAATCGTAGTTCCCCACATTTGATCCCACCTCTAATTCTCTCTCAACTTCGTTGATATGGATAACTCTTCCTAATCTCCCTCTTTTATTCGAATATAATGAGTCATTTCATGAAATATGAAATTCCATTGCCATGTTTCACTTATGAAGTATAGAAATAAAGAAGAGGTGTATCACCATTTGTTCTCAAATCTATGTGGATATGGACTTGTCTAAAAGTCTTCCTTAAGAGATGAGGCTAGTTGCAACACACTTTATTTGGAACGAACTTTTAGACTGAGAAAATTGAATTTCAATATTGAGCTTCTTTTGGAACAAGGGTTGGAGTGGTTCAATGCCTTAATATTAACAAATTGACAACCTTTCCATTAGAAAGAGAAAACTAAAGAAACCCACATGGTGGAAAGTGTTGATCCATTTTCTGGTCAACATGGATATGGTCACAAAGTGTTGCGACAAGTACCTTTGCTTAATGAAAAATTGCAAAGGTTAACCAACCTAATTACTTTCTTTGCTTGACTTCCACATTGTTCTAATTGCCTTGCCAATCATTTCCTAAATATGATACTAATGGGCTCACCTCCTAGAGTGCACCCGAGTGATTATGAAAACTATTTTCATTATGATGTTGTGTTCAAGCTTCTTTCAGTTATATTTACTCTACATGATGATGATGTTATTATGGCTTCATACTTATGGATGTTATGACATGATTATCATTGTGATGGTTATATATAATTTGATTCTATTCAAACTTATAGGGCACTTGAAATCATCCATGTGAAACATCAATATGTAGGCAATAAGAATATCTAGTTGGCTTCCAATGCTTTTTTGGTTATGATCCTTGAAGGTCCTCATTTTTGGTTCATTGTAATATGATATACCTATAAATAAAAAAATTAGTTTTATTGAATGGTGTATGCCCCAATGCTCTTATGCTACAACCATATTGATGACCCTAAGAGCTTGAAATCTTGGCAATTGAAAGCCTATGTTCATTAAGAGCTAAATACAAAACTTGAAGCCTCTACCTAACCTCAACGACTAATGAGGAATCGATAAGATCCCAAATCTACACATTCCAAACACTTGGGATGTATGTTTGCAACTACTTGGGTTGTGATTCATTGAATTGGAAATTTATTAACAATGTATTTCATACATTGGGCAAATGCTTGTGGATGTCAATTGGTGCTTTCAAATAAGTTTTCCATTGGAAATCTATCATGAAAAATGGGCATACTACTTTCCTTAGGATACATCCGATCAATACTTGATGTAAATGCATTGTGGTGCATGGTTCTTTGTGAAGCTATATCAACCCTCCATTTTGATCAAATGGTGGAGAATCAAGCTCACTCTTCTATATGCATTTACCCTAGCTATATGGAATATTCATCTCATTGTTTGGCCTTTTCTTCAACTCTATTTTAGGAATCTTGGATTTAGCCTATGCATTTGCTCTAATGTTGGAGGATCAAATTTTTTGCTTGAGACTGGCCTTCCTCTCTACATCCTTGTGAATGATGGCCATGTTGTATTAAATAACCAAATCCTACATTAATTGCAACCCATGTGGAGATATTTTGACCTAGGGAGTTTGTTATTTTTCAACCGGCATGGAGGTTAAAATAATCACAACTTTGAGTCCAAACCCAAGAACTAGGAAGGAGTTAAGCTTCATAAGGAATGACCTACATGTAACTCTCATATTGTGTTGCTTAATAGTCGTTAAAGGTGCAACTAGGTTGATTTTTCCTCATGCTCATACTCTTGTTTACTAAGTTATCTCTCCCATTGTATTCTAGGTATGAAACCATTAATAGCACAAGCCTTCTCAATCCCATGGATGGTAGTCCAAAGGTTTTAAATCACATCCCAACACTCATTTTCTAGTTCATGGTTTGTTTTAAGAATTGGCAAGTCGTGAGGCTAAATCCCATGTAACTTATTTACTCATACCCTTTTCAAGTTTCAATGTATGTGTTGGGTCAAACCCCAAGGTTTTTGGAAGGTTGTGGGCATAACATTGAAGCCCATGAGTCTATTTTCTCTTAAAATTCCTTTACCCACACTCATAAGCCTAAAAAAATTTCAAACCTTTGTTGGCAACCATTTTACAAATAGATTTGTGTCATGGGGATGAGTTGGTTGAATACAAGCTCAATGGTTTCTCACCCACATAGAATTTATGTTGTCATTGGCATGTTTTAATAGTATATGCTAATATATATTATCATGACAGAGCCATGATCTTGATCGCCAAGGTCGGATCATGCGGGGAGGCTTTGATTGTATGATTTGGTAGAACAACAATTACATGGTTTATTCATTTGAAGAACCCAACCTTGATTCCAAACTTGCTAGTTATGCATAGATCTCATACATTGTTAAGTGGTTTCTTTGCTAGGAATTTACCTTGTTTGCATTAAATGGGAAAGGGAATCACATGCATAAATAGTGAATTTAAAGGACCTTGATTAAATACACAACTCTACACATATTTCTTTGGTTATATGGATGCCTAATGCCTGACATTATTGAAGAGCTTGCATACATATTTTGTTTGGTTTATATCCATGCACAAAATTTGTTGGTTACATATATCTATGCCCGGAACGGTTGGAAGAGGTACGTACATCATAGCGTTGATATTTATATAACTATGGAAAAAAATTGTGATGACTGGATAAGGAGTTATATGCATAGGGGTTGATTTTTTCCTTGTATATAAGCATAGTTAGGATTATGGTTATACATACATGCTCGCACATGATGGGATAAGACTATATATACATGCCATAATTGTTGACAAGAGATTGCATGTAACTCATTGTTGCATGCTACTTTATATATATGCATATACTAGATTGTGCGGAGTTACATGCATAAGATGGATTATTGGTTTTGTTGTTGCAAAATTTACCATTTGTATGATTGCAAGGAAAAACGACTACTTAAACCAGCAAAACCAAAGAGATATACCCCTAAGTGTCACACAGGTAGACCTCTCTCTCTTTAGGTCTCCTGGACTCCTAAAAGAAATCTATACTAACAACAAGAGGTCCCCAACTAATATTTTCAAGGTACTAACTAAGGGTTCCACATGCAATCCTAAATAGGGTACAATGCAAGATGGGATAGCTTTCTCAAGTACTAACCTAAGTGATTTTTAGAATGACTAAATGTACTTAGGGAAATTGAAAAAGTAAAATGAAGTACATCTATCTCAATGGTTGAGAGAACTATGGGAAATTCTGAGAAATTCAAAGTGATTCTCATGACGAAAGATTTTTTTTTAGTACACCGTGAATTCATTCATTCATAACACATGCTCTTAAGATAAAAACAAATCAATGTCATGAGAATTAAAATCAGCAACAAATAGGTTTCTTGAACAAGTGCAAATTGGTAGTATACTTGATGAAAGCACAAGTAAATTATAGCATTTGAAATATCAAGATAATTGCATTCACTAGTGACTCATTCAACTATAAATTTAATGCAAGTGTTGATATATTGAAAATAAAGTGAAACGAAAGAAGTGTTTGCTTGAGTTGTAACAATTTCACTTAAGGAAGACTTCTTAACTTGTAAAAATGTAAGTGTTGGCCTTTGGCAAAGAGGATATTTGCAAGAGATCAAGGATTAGGAACCATTTTTTAATAGTATAGAAGGTGCTTTGTGTTGATCTTATTACTTTAGTTTCCAGCAATAGTAAACATGCGAAGTAAGAGAAATAACCTAGAGACATTCTACTTAACAATACACAATGCTAGGAATATAAAAGAACATTCAACACATGAAATTGCTTGCTATAAAATAATATGTAAGATAAACAAATCAACAAGCATAAAAGAGGACATTCAACATGATAACCAACACAAGATAGACAACCATTTAGTTTAGTTAGTCCTTATCTTATTAGGTGTGTGTGTGTGTGTGTTTTTCCCTACTCTTATATATTGTGATTAAGTACAACGAGGAAAGACATGTGTAGCACTTTCCCAAGAAGGTGGATCTAACTCTAAAGGCTAGTTACAATGTTGAAGTTTCAGAAATAGTAATAAAATATGTAAAAGGAGAGGAGAGGAAGAGGATAAGATGAGGGGAGAAACCAATGCCTTTAAAATATTAATATGGAAAATGTAGACTATAGAACCCTTCAACTATAGCAACTTTGTAATCCTTCACAGAAAAGGAGGCTTCTTGGAAATACATTCATTGTCCCACTTAATGTTTAACCAACCTATTTATTCCACTTCCTCGAACCTACAATGATAAGGAGGCTTCCCAGCAATCCAATACCTAAAACAAACTCTCAAGAGGGTTAGATAAATCATTAAAGCAGTACTAATACTTAAAATGAACTAAAAAGGATTCTTGGCAATCCCTATTTCATCTAACTACTAATCAAATAGGGAGGCTTCTTAGCAATCCCTATTACGTTTTTACTTTAATAAAACAAATAGGACAAATTTTACTTAATCCTTGTTGAAGAAAAACATTGAAGCTATGGAAAGCAAACTTGGAAATCCATTTACTATATCATCATTAAGCACAAAAAGAACACTTAGCTTCACAGTAGAATCCCAAATCTATATTATCATTCCAACATATCTCCAATCCAATGAGTTACAATGAGTTCATCCTCTCCTTTTCTATCCCAAGGAGGGCGAATAGGGTTTGTACCATGTTCATGGGTACAATAATGAGTGATGATCTCAAGAGATAACCAAAATACAAATAAATGGCTAAGATCCTTGATCCATGTGCAAAATCTAACCAAAATAGTCAAGAGAATTCCAAGTCGTTGCCTCTAAAAGGGTGAATAATCTAGACCATGTAAAAAAAATAGTAAAATAATGTCAAATACCATGTTCCTCCTCAAAACCATGAGCTAAAACCATGTCCATGGCTAAAACTGTGTGCCAATACCATGTGCTAGCCTCCCAAGTCAAATCATTGATCAAACTATCCTCCATGAGTCAAATCATTCAGCAAGTTGGTCCATGAGAGAGGGGGTGTCGATCCATGTGAAGAAGTATAGATCAAGGGATTGTGAAATTCTAAATCACAAAATATCTAAGAGCTGAGTGTACCTCACAGAGAAAGAATGAGCAGAAAAGATGAATTAGAGTGAAAATTGCAGTAAAAATGAGCAGACAATTAATCATGCATGAGAACTCAGATAAGAGTAGAATAATGTCACATGATCCAATAATTAGTATAATGAAAAATGATGTTACAATGGAGAGAATTCGAATCACACAGGAGAATTCGAGTCTCAGTTGATCTAGCATAGGAATTGTCACCAGTGGAGTGCTCTGGCAAACCCAAACTCAACTGAACTGAACCTAAACTCAGTTAACTGACTAAGGAGGGCACATCCATGAGTTTTTCATGCAAATAAATTAGAAAATGGAACATTAGGCCACAATCAGTGGAAATTGGAGCATAAAACCCCCACAAGAGTTAGCTAAATCAGGTAGACTGAACTGGAACACGGAGTGGGCTCCTAAAATATAGGTAATTGACTTAAGTGGTCCTAAAATGATGCATGTAGGGCACAGAAGGTGATATGTGGATCCTAGATGACATCTGCACACCACTAGGGGGGGAATGACATCATCAACTACTAGGAAAATGAAATAATTTTAGGCAGGACAAGGATGGAGTATTAAAATATCCTAACACCCCCCCTTAATCCATACTTGTGCATCATGGGCCCTAGTTACTAAGACCAAAGGTCACCCATACAATCAAATAAATGATGAAAAATAAAATAATTGTCCATGAACCAAGTAAATGGGGAAAATATCATGGGAACCCCCCCCCTAAAAAATAGGACAGCAATAGAGAATTCAAAGAACCTTCACACTAAGCAGAGAAGGAAAAAACTTTCCTGAGTGAAAGCCTTTGTAAAAATGTAGGCAATATGCTCCTATGTAGTATATAAATGCAGGTGTTGGATTTAGATCTAGACCTGCTCCTCTGATGTACCTCCCACTTGGTCGAAGTTGTTATTGCCAAAATAAATCTTCTAGGAACTCTTCTTTCTACTGGAGTGAATGGCTCATTGTAGTCCAAATCATGAACCTTTGAGTACCCTTTGTCAACCAACTAAGATTTGTACTTGGTTGTAGATCCCCCATGGAAAATCTCTTCAAGGGATTGTGGATCAAATCCCACCATCATGTAGCACCTCTCTGAGAGAAGTGGATCTGCATGACATAGTGCAAGGTTTGCATGATACTGAGATCTGGTAGTTCTATGGTCAGATATATCCCAAACTATGTTCCCAATATCTACAAAGACTTTGTGATCCCATATTGGCCTTGGCCATGGATTGGGAGCAGGAGTTGGATCTGGATCTGGATCTTCTTGAACTTTATTCTCAACATCAATATCTTGATCATCATATTCATTAGAATAGATATCACTATGATCTTCATCATATGCGAATGGAGTAGGCAGAGAGTATGTCAAAAAGTGAGAGAATTCATATGCCTTTGAGGCATGGTTTGCAAACCCTTTCTCTATAATATTCCCAGAAGAGATCTCTGCAATCTTAATTGTGTCAGGACCAAAGACCACTTTCTTTGGTGAACGTGTGTGAGTCATCTGATAAACATACAACAAATTTGTTGACAAAGAAGGCACAAAATAGAACATTTTTAAACTTTACATGCTCCAAATTATTGTGCCCTTCCCTTCAGCAAAGGTCCGAGAGTTATCTCGCATGTGAATAATCAAACCATCATTGATATCTAGAGAAGAAAATGATTCTTTGTAGGCAACCATGTGGTTGGAGGATCCTGAATCTATGAGGAAGGGCTTGTCATTGTGAAAATACAACCTTCAGTGCATGGAATCTCTCATGACCATCAAAATCACTTCCAGAATCAGTCTCTCTTGCACCTTCTGGAAGGGCAGTGTTGTGTTGTTCAAGATGTTTGGTCATCTAATCTATCTTCTTCTGCATGCAAGAGCTCTTTGGGTGGTTTCCTTTCTTGCAATAGGAACACTCGGATTTCTCAAATCCCTTTTGTTTGTCCTTCTTGGATCTAGAGGCTCCTTCCAATGGACTAGACTTGCATTCTGCTTGGGTTCATATTGCCTCTTCTCTTTGCCCTTGTGCTTCCCTTTGGCATTCACACTTTTTGACTCTCCATCCATAAGAGCCTGATTTTTGGAGGCTTGCAAAGCGCCCATCTGAATCAATTTTTTTTGTTCTTGGATGAGATATTTGATGAATGCATCTAGAGATGGAATTTTCCAACCAGGGATTGACAATGTCTCTGAATGGAAGGTAGAAACAAAGAAGAATAAATCAGGACCTAGCTTTCTCAGAATGGATAGCACCAACTGCTCATCCTTCTTCTAAATGCCACACTGCTTGCATTGCATGACCAAAGATTTGAATTTGGAAAAGAATTGTTGGATGGTCTTGAAACTGCTGGGTTGAAGAGAAATCAACTCATTCTCCAAAATATGGCCCCTTAGCTCATCTTGTTTTCCGAAGAGGGTCTCCAAATTCAACCAAAACTCTCTTGGATTCTTCAATCCTTTGAGGTGGAAGAGTAGATCTCTCGAAATACGAATACACATGAAACCAAATGTTTCATCCAATCTATTCAGATACTTGGACTTGTCAACAACTGCTTGAGGTTCGACCTCCGTCCCCATTGTTACCCTATATAGTGACTTGTTGCGCAATACCATCTGCATATCATCCCTCCAGCCAAGGTAATTGAAGGGTGTCAAGATCCTGGGAGAGAGAGGAGAGTTTGAATTGTCCATGAGAACTATTGGAGCGAATACAAGGTGAAAATGCTATTACTGCTTCAACTCAAAAATATTTCAATAACATACAAAAAGCTCTCAATTTTTGGAGATAGACTACTACTGAGCACTTCTTTATGACAATAGGAACATTTTTTTGGATCCTTCACACCTAGCTAGACCTCAAAGGATTTCTCCAATGAATTCAATGCAATGGCATCGGGATTTGCTATGGAAATCCAGAGGCTTCTGGTGCACTACTGAAAGCAGCTGCTCAACCTACACTCAAATGGCTCTGATACCATGTGAAATTCTAAATCACAGCATATCTAAGAGCTGAGTGTACCTCACAGAGAAAGAATGAGCAGAAAAGATGAATTAGAGTGAAAACTACAGTAAAAATGAGCAGACAATTAATCATGCATGAGAACTCAGATAGGAGCAGAATAATTTCACATGATCCAATAATAAGTATAATGAACAATGATGTTACAATGGAGAGAATTCGAATCACACATGAGAATTCGAGTCTCAGTTGATCTAGCATAGGAATTGTCACCACTGGAGTGCTCTGGTAGACCCAAACTTGACTAAACTGAACCTAAACTCAATTAACTGAAGACACAATTAGTTAACTGGCTAAGGAGGGCGCATCCATGAGTTTGTCATGCAAATCAATCAGAAAATGGCGCATGAAGCCACAATCAGTGGCAATCGGAGCATAAAACCCCCACAAGGGTCAACTAACTCAGGTAGACCCTTAAGTGGTCTACCTGACCCTTAAGTGGTCAAGCTCCTAAAATATAGGGAACTGACTTAAGTGGTCTTAAACTAATGCATGCAGGGCACAGAAGGTGGCAGATGGATCATGGATGACATCTGCACACCACTAGGGGGAAAATGACATCATCAGCTACTAGGAAAATGAAATAATATTAGGTAGGATAAGGATGGAATATTAAAATATCCTAACATGGATGAGATCTAATCATGAAGTGATATCAAGGCTAGATGATCCCATTAAACCTCAACATGTGTGACATTGTGCCAAAACATCAAGAGGTTCCTTAACATGTGTGCATAATTGCCACACAAGCAAATCGGCCTCTAGTAGTCGCCTCTAGAACCTCATAAAAGTAGTAAAGTGCAAAACTCAATGTTAAAACATAACATAAAGTGCACTAAGATAGGCTCTAGTAATAATATTTGCCTCAACTTAGGAAGATAAACTGATAAACAATAGTAGTAAGTTGTGATAGTCATCAACTTGTTGAAATACACATGTTAAACACCCTAAAGGTTGAAAAGCACTGAAATACCAAGTCATTGGGATATGTAAAGGCGTGGATGGATAGAAGATCCAAATGGGTTCCCAAAAATGCCAAGTAGTTGTGAACCTTGTGGCTAAATCAAATCCATGTACAATCATGAAATCTGGCAGATTACTCAGTGCTCACTGATACTATCTGAGTGACCCCTGTGGAAACTGCATGAACTAGAGGAGCATTTTTCCATGCAACCCTGTAGGTTGATAGTAGGGCCAAATGGGTGTCCAAATATCCATCAATAGATTTGGAAAACACTAAGTGCATCAAAACCATGCATGATCATGAAATCAGGACTGTAGAACACTATGCAATGTAGCCACCACCCTATAGAAATGATTGATATGTGGTAGTAGTGATCAATTTGATGGCATATACCTCAATAAGTGGTCAAATGGGTATCTGAATATGTGCTCAAAATGCACAGATACCATGTACAACAAAATATGGCATATTAGTCCCTAAGTGAATCGAACTAGCCTCCATATAAAACTGAACAGCAAGCACTGAATCAAATAGCTGTGAAAAAAGGCATGATGATATCTTTGTAACACTGTAATGATGATGTACTGTAGTCACAGAATTTACCAAGAGGACAAACAATAGTAATGTACATATGCAAAATCAATGTACATAGCAATTATGATGCATTTAACTGTTTATTATGAGTCATCATATACCATAGTCATGAGAAACATGAAAACATACCCCTTAAGTATCTTCAATAAATCCACTGGGTTAATAATTTAACAACATATAATTACCATGTTAACCTCAAAGCATTTACAAAGGACTAGTTCTTCTTCGGGGTAGATATTATGACTCACAAGGTTCGAACATTTGTTGGCTTCGGTTGACTGAATGACTCGAGATAAGGGAATCAATGCTCCTTTGAAGTTTTACCAACCATGCAAATAACAATTAATAGAAAGTGTCTTACCAAAAGGGAGTGTGCTACGAAGTACCTTCCCCTTTGACCCTAGTAGTAATATATCCCTTTATTTCTTTTTTCTTTCACTTTTTCTTTTTGCACGGGATTAACATGTTGAAGGATACTGGACCTGGTTTTACATATTTCAGATACCAGTGATGACATGGCCTTAGCTGTAGAGTTAACAAGTATCCATAGTCACGACAAAGTTGCTACATTAGGCACTTGCATGCAAATGGACCTTTCCCTACTACCAGTAAAGCATCCATAACCCCCAACAAGGATTACCTATTCTTCCACCTGTTAACCATTTTATTTTGATAGCTTGGGGAATTTTTTTGGATCCGAGGAGAAAGCACTGCTCAATTTTAGACCTTAATTACTATTACAGTCAGCCTCAGAAAGCGTACCCAATAACCTCTTACGTTAGGATTATCTACTTGTAGTTCATCCTTACTATTGCAGTTAGCCTTGGGGAGCATACTCAGGAACCTCATCTATTAGGATCCACTACAACACAACAACCAAAGACACATAGGAAAGAAAACAATAAGCACATATGGTGACAATTCCACGGGGGGGAGGGGGTGGGGAGGGGAGAAAGAGTCAATCAAAACACCTTTAAACCATTGGGATGCAGATACAAAGTGAAGTAATATGGATAATATGGAGAAGTTCAAAATGAAACTTAAAAAAGGGGAATATTCCTTACCAATTCAAGAGTCATCTTGGTTCATGGTACGTAAGTAAATCAAAACCCATTCACCCTCGTTAACCTATGATTGGTACTACCAGATATATTCATCAAAACAACTAAATATGTTATAAAGTAGTGGTAACATACAACATCATGATATACATCAAAATCTTCTATCATGGTATAGTAGTAAACATGGCATCATGGTAGCATCATCACATCACTCATAGCATATGAAGGTCGCAGAAACAGTAAAAGTAGAGAATAAAAATATGGAATACATCAACAGAATGAAGCAAAAAAATAAATCCAAGTATTCCAATACAAGATGTAGCATAACAGGTTTATATAGCAAGGTGCACATTTTCTGTTATTCCCAGTTATGCCTAGATTTGACAAATGCTGGAAAAGTTGATGGTTAATAGTGGACCACACTAGCATTGTTTATTTTCCAGAAGGACCAAATCTCCATTGCAAATATTCCTAAGCTATGCAAGGATTTTGTTGATGATTAGATGTTTGATTACATGGGTGTTAAAACATACACGAGCAACAAGGTGATGGAAACGGCTTATTATCCAACTCAATGTATTCACACCAAAGCTACAAATATATAGTACAATGGGTGATGCCACCTCATGGAGAGATTTTCTCTAGATCCTAACACCTCGCATGGTGACTAGGCTAGAAAATCTTATTCAAATCTATTAGTCATCATTTAGGATAAATCACTATTATACTAAATGATAAATACAAATAAAGGTAACAATTAAACTTTGTGATTGGTAATGTAAGCCATAAGATAACATTCCCCCCTTCAATCACAAGTCTATATGTCTATATCAACTAAGCAATAAACATTAATGTTTAAGATGATATGTTGGATCTTTTAGAAGCCTTCATTTGTGATTCAATGAAAAATATGCCTTAAAAATCGTCAAACTGGACACTGAATGGTTCATATAAAATGAACTGGAATTTAGAAGTGAACAACTACCATTGTATGAACATTCCTTGTTTACTTGACAATTTGATCATTTTCCAAGTGATTTAGTTAGAAGAGGCTGATGTCTTCTACTAATTGGTGAACATGTAGTATCACCACTCTATTCTCAGTTAACAAAGAGAATCACCGAAGTGCTCTCTTAATATTGACACTGCTATATCTCGAACAACATCCCAATGTATCATGTATTTAAGTCCGCCATCTATAGATTATTGTTTCCCATTTGGTAATTTGTTTGTCGGAGTTTTCCATCTACAAACTGTTGTTTCCCATTTGGCAATTTGTTTATTGGAGTCTTCCATCTACGGATTATTGTTGCCCATTTGACAATTTGTTTGTTGGAGTCTGCCATCTACAGAATTTTGTTGTCAAGACTTGAAATCTAACAACCATCATCAATATTACCCCCTTTGTCAGCTGAAACATGACAATATTTGTTTCTAGTCGTTTTGGTTGACCATTAACCATTTTCACTTCACAGTGTACCCTCCCTCTTAAGTTGCAAGAGAGTACCATTTTTATTTCAACTCAAAGCAAGCATGTGCAAACAACCACATGTTATCTCATCCCATAAGGTCCATGGGCCATAAAGGAACCAATTCATAGTTATATACTCCCTTGTCAAATACAAGGTGGGATAAATGAAAAGTTGTCTGCTATAAGATGGGTCTTTAGTCGAGATTAAATTCTTCGGTAACACTGATATAGTTTCTTGGTTTTTGATGACCATTGCCAAGGATTGATCGACCCATAGTGAATCTTTAATCTTGAATGCTTCTTCAATGTGGAGCATATTTCCAATGAATGACTTTGTTTTCCACAATGCTGACAAGGATGGAGATCAAAACATTGATCTTCCATATGATCAACTCTTTGGCAATGTTAGCACTTAACATTCTAAACTTGAACATGTGAAGTTGAATTTTCCTGAAGGAATCCAACACTCACAATCAAAACTAGTTTGGAATATGAAAATTGTTGTGATATCCATATCCTAAGCCATGTCGATTCCTATTGAAGTGTAATTCTTCCCAAGTTCTGATGATCGTCTTATAGATATCATGTTGTACTTGATGATGTGATTTACATTCAATTTCACTTATACTTGTATCACATTGTGCTTTGGTATCTTCGACATGTGATTCATCTTCATTGAAAACTTATTCTAAAGTTGTATTACTCTGATGTTCCTATGTTATATGTTGATAAATCATCATCATCATCATCATCAACATCAAAAAGAGGGTTGTTCTGAACAATGACTAGTTCAAGATGCTTATTGATTCCTGATTTTGAGATCCCTAGTTTCATCATTCAATAGTTGGGATTGTGCTTGAAGAAGTGTAACTTTATCTTGTGGCATTTGCAAATAAGTTAGCACTAATTGAAGACGTGCTTTGTTGAGTATGATTGTGTTGTTTTCAGCGGTGATTATTAGAGTGTTCAACAACTCTAATAATTCAATACTTTGCGTCATTTCAAATGTTAAATGAGGCCTCTTGTGTAGGTAGGTTCTAAAAACAATTTGACTCAACAAAAGAAAGGCTTCTTGCAACTCTGCCCTTTTGATAGTAAGAGACTCAACTATTTTCAATGTAGACTTGGAATTACAATGACTCGATCAATTTTCAACTGTCAGGTTCAACTGAGAATGCACCCAGTTACAAATTCAACTCAACTTGATTTTGACACTTACAAAAAGAACTATTTGCAAGTACACTATTTGAAGTTGATTTTGAATTTGAAGTGTTCTTCAAAATTGCATACAAATTGTTCCTTTAATTGATAACTTGATGTATCCATTAATTGCATGGATTGTGCCGCCTAAATCCATTTAATTTCTCGATGTGATCAACAACTTGAATGATGTGTGGTGTTTGTTTGCCAAGTTAAATGTGTCAAAAACTAGACACAAATTACTATCATCAAGCATCTAAAAATTCATGCAGCATACATGACACAATCACCATCGCACAAACACAAATTACCTTTACACCCCCTTATTCAATTTCAAAGTAATCTAATACGAGAGCCCAAAGAAGATGATTTTATTAAGATTTCCTTCTTGAGAGCATAATTGTATGGGAATTTGTGGTCTTCACAATTTCAACTTTTAATCAAAGGCTAAGCCTTCAACAAGGGTAAACTATACTCTCCCATCGCTTACAATATGGTCAACCATAATCCAAGTTGATTACAATTTCCAAAAGCATCGCTAGTTTGTCCATTTAAATTACAACTTCTATTTGAATAGAATTCCAACGAGGTCAACAATATTCACCCATCACTGTCTTCTTATCTCTGCATTCTTTCCACCAAAAGCGTACATACAACACCATTTACATTTCTATGAGCTCAACAATATTCACCCATCATTGTCTTCTTATCTCTGTGTTCTTTCCACCAAAAGCGTACATACAACACCATTTACATTTCTATGAGATAGAATCACATACAACTAGCATACCCCCAAAGCGGGGGAAATGAAACGCCGAGAAGAACTTCAATATGTTGTAAAATGAAAGAAAGTTGTGTGTACATAGACAATATAATTTTATGTGTTTGAAAGCAAGTTTAGATAATTTATGGTAGGGATAGTAGTCAATGAAATTGAAAAGAAAACTCTTGCAAGTACTAATAAGCAATAAATACAAACCCATGTAATCAATTGCAAGTAAAATGAACTGTACATTAATTTGTCATACGAAAAAATATACATATGTGAGTAAAACAATAAAGGGCTGGGTTGTGATCAAGTTTGGCTCTAAATATATTGGAAATCAACATTAGTATTTTCATTTGATAGGGGCAGTGTAGGGATTAAGGATTGCAATTTTAAGTGTGAAAGGGATAGAGGATGAAGGTGTGCCTCTTGTTTTTTTTGAAGCGATACATATGAAGTGTCTTTCATCTTTGCATAGCATTTGAAGGAGAACGAGAGTTTAATTCGGATTCCTTATAATGTTGTAATATGTGGCATTGCTATGAAGGTCAATCCTTGACGTTGATTGTTGCTAATGTTAATGGTTACCCTTGTTAATGTCAATCCTTGGGATTTATGGATAGTCAATTTACAAGTCGTCTCTACTTCGATTTATGGGTGGAATTGGTATGTGTTTTTGTTGAGATTGGTCCCATGGAAGACCATTGTAATTATCAAATTTCATGACAACACAGGTTGGTAACTTAAGAGGGCTAGATCTAGGTGTGCATACAATTTGCATGACCAATCCAAGTGCACCATTTACTAATCCTTATAAGATTCCAATGATGAAAAACAACAAAAAATTGAGATTGTATAACATTTAGCTTTCTTCCTTAGAAATTCGTGATTATGCAAGTTTTAAGAGTTGTGAGTTTGTATGCAACGTTGATGGTTATTGTTTTGGCATTTGCAATCCTACGACAACATTAGTGGACTTTTTCACTATTGCATCATTCAAAGCTTAAAAGACCGTGAGTTTCACTAGTGATCTACATTGTCACGCAAATTAAGTATGTTAAAATATTAAAAGAAGTTAAAAATGGATAAAATTAGAAGGTCAAAAATTAATTAGAAAAATTGTAAAAGTTTAATTGATTGATAATAAAATCTATGTATTTAAAAAAATTGTAAAAAGGTAAAAATTTATAAATAATAAAAAACATCAACATTACTTCATTATTAAAGATAAATTTGTTTTTTTTTAACTTATCAATTTTTTAAATCACTCCTCTTGGGTGGCTTCCTCAATGGAATCATTGAGTAATCCAACATGCATAGCTCGTGGATAGACTTCTTCATACACCAAACATTTTTCTTGGGTGGCTTCCTCAATGGAATCATTGAGTCATCCAACTTGCATAGCTCGTGGATAGACAACTTCGAAAGAAAATTGCTCACAAATGCTTTCTTATGATCCCTTTGTTTGGAGTCGCATGAGAAGAAATGTGGCAGTAGATGGCCATTTACAACTCTCTTGGCTTACATAAAAGGTAGACCCTGTTACCCCCATTTTGTATAGATGCTACCTTGTGATTCTCATAAAAAGGTTTACAGCGGGGGTAAATGTTCGAGATGGTTGATTTATGTTTCATTGTATGGTTTTGATGATCTTGATGATGGAGAGAGCACTTGACATGATTCACCAATTATGTTGCATGGGAACCTATCATTGACCTCCCCCTTGGGACCTAAAACTCAGTCTTTGAAAAAGCCTCCCTTAGCCTTTGGTTGGACCTTTACCTACTATACTAAGCCCTATGCCTTGGATAACCAATTAAAGAATATATTTTCCACCTAGATTAACAAGCAATAGATTGTTTGTCACTCCGATAAGGTAATCTACAGTAGCCAATACATCTTGTGATAATGAAATAATCTCTTTCTCGGGTATAACAAGGTTAAGTTTTTGGTTCGGATTTCGTCAACCAGTCTTTCCCAATTCAAATTTTTATCGGAAATTTTTTTCCAAAATTTCTTTACATAGATACTCGTAAAATACCAAATCGCCACTTACACAGTAGAGTTTTTTATAAAACTCTAGAAACCCATGTTGTAGATTTTCTTGAAACCCAACATTTAAGACTTCAAATAAATGAGTCCATCTTCATGGAATCTTCATTAATGTTGGTCATAGTTTTGCTAAGCTTTATGCCATAGCTATTGATCTTTACCTATCTGTCTAGTTCAAAAGGAATGGTCGAGAAGCTAGAGGGATCATATATTTTCTCTATGTGCTATTATTTTCTTTACTGCTCCTTCGTTGACTTTCGGAAGCCCATTGGCATTGTTCCTAGGCACCTACTAATTGAGCGGCTTTGTGCCCTTGGAGTATTTTATCGTCTTGTATTTACTGTGATGTTACTATATGAGATAGTGGTTTGGTTTTTTTTAGCTCTCCCTCGGCCTTATCACCATTGGTTATACCTTCATCTGAACTCCTCAATACCTTGGATAAGATCAAGTCCTCCAACTACGCATGTTGTCTATCCGCAAAATCCCAAAATACCTTGCTTCAACTTCGAATATTTAATTTATGCATATGCTTGGAGCTGAATCGTCCCAACGAAAGCAACCCTTATCACTAGAAAAGCACTATCCCGAATGGAGAGGTGTTTAGCAGGTGACAGGGCTAAATCACCTACATTCATCGCTCAAATTTGTTTGCCTTTTCGATGCATATTTGCGTTATAACACCCATACAGTGGCCATCCCAAAGGTAATTTTATGGTGGATGGATGTATTTCCTGGTACCGCTCGGTCAAGTGAGGACCTTAGTGAGGGATATTATTATTGGATAATGAATGTAAATGAATATATTTACTGCTAGTCATGTAGGCAGGCCTCTTGGAATGAATCAAGCAGGCCCCTCCACACGGCTAGGAGGGATGGCCATCTGAAGGTTAGATGCTTTGGGCAGATTGGGTCGTTAGGATATCCAGTCGAGAATCCTTTTACACACCCACCTTAATAGTTAATAGTCTAACCACGAACTTCATGAAAGCGAGGCACAACAGAGCATCGCTACCATCAGTTCAACGAGGCAAGTTATATTAACAAAACCTAAAATTTTGTGCCATTTTTAATCCTAAGTTTTGTGCATTGATTTTTGGCATAATAATTTAACACACCTATCCATAAATATTTTATTCTATAAGTGAAAATTTAGAATTTGTTTTCATTGCTTTGCCATCCAGATGTCTACTTGCGCCAATATCTTTTGGACTGCGGTTAACATCTCCAACATCGTATTAGATATGTGATATCATCTAGTAACAAATACAGTAGATATAGCAATAATATCCTAATAACTGGAATGTCTATTTACTCTAGGAGGTATTTATGAGGAGGTAATGGCAGAGCCCTCCTATCTCTCACTTTTTTTTAATCCTATAAACTATAGGACTATAACATTTATTTATTGTTTGAAGCCAAAGGTGTTAGTTTGTCAGGTTAGGGATGTTCACAAAGGGTCAGAAAAAGAATGCTATTACCGTAACCCTCCTAATAACCAAACCGGTATTTATATCACTTATATCGGTAGAAATAACCAAACAGGGATTAATATCATTAGAAGGACTGCGTAGTGTTTGCATGCAACACAGTTGGCAATGCATACTTTTCCCACTATCTCACTATCTGCATGCCTACATAGTGGCTCTCTGTAGAGTAGCCTGAGCACTCCAATAGAGCATAGGAAACTGAATCTGCCCAAAGGACTCTGGTTTCTTTCAACAGTTAAAAACCACTCATGTCGTTGCCTTGGACGCATGTCCTTCTAAGCCGGTCAGAGCCTCGGTCAGATTCGATTTCGGGCTGAGACGTGTAAGAAATTGTAAAAACGTGTCAATATTTTGGACAATCCTTTAATTTAAAGCTTTGGGTATGTGTGTGCCGAAGAGAAATTAAGCATTTGATCTGTCATTGTGAGGGCTCACTGTTTTTGGTTGTTGTGGTTTCCGTCGGGTTAGAGTCAGTAAGAATGTGGAGAAATGGTTCATCTTTTCAGCAAAATGAGGAAGGCTAGGAAGTGGCCTCCTCTCTCAAGGGTAAGAGCCAAGTCCCTCCAACTGCAGCAACAAACCGGCCAAGGGGTGGTGCTTACATCCACGGCAAGCCTGGAATTGGAGCTTGGAAGGAGAAGGGATCTTATAGTATGGAAGGCGATAAGCCTGGCCGCTGGGCGATAAGCTAGTAGTGATCAAGACAAAGCTTATAAGGAACGGGGATGGAAGGAGTCGAGGAAATCTCATCAGAGGAATGGAAGTCTAGAAAATAGGACCACCACAACCAAGAATGTTAGTGGCTAGGGTCAATATGGCAAGGCAAATCAGACAACGCAGAGCAGTTGGAAGCCCGAAAGCTCAGAGTCTGTTGTTGAAAAGATGAGCAGGCAGGATGTTGTTGTCCCTCCCCCACTTTCCAATGGTTGGCAATGGGGAAGCCACAATAGCGGCAACACCAGATTGAATTCTTTGATGGCATCACCGATGCATGGGAAAGGTGTTGGACATGTGGGTGCAAATGCTAATGAAGAGAATTCTAAATTGGGAAGTAAGATGTTATCTAAACTTCTTCCTTTTGAGCAATTAGGGGGACCATTTCATGAAACGGGCGGAGCTGGCTATCAATCCAGTGATGGCGATGCAGAAATTGATAATCTAGACAATGACAAGGATTTTATGAGTAGCGATGACTGCTTTTGAAGGGAGTGATGTAAGCCATGAGACTTGAAAGAAGAATAAATGATTCAACAATTTTTTTGAATCCTTGGATAGCCTGGGTCTTGAGGAAGTGAATGATCTAGAGAGGCAGTGGCATTGCAACCTATTTTAGGCCATGCCAAAACTATCAGAACAAAGAGGATAAAGGTGCACCACATGCCAAAACTGAACAAAGAGGATAAAGGTGCACCACAAACTTGCAGAAGTACTGGAAGAAGAGTTGAGAAGGAGACTTGGCGTTTTAGAAATCTTTGTTTGAGCGATCAGATGACGATGGTGGGAGCACTTGATTGGCCAATGACATACGACGAAATTTGGAGTAAAACCAACCCCTTAAAGGAAGGCCTTTGGCGTTATTACAGAATTGTGTGATCCAACAATCAAATAACCACTTCTTTTGTTAGATACTGTAGACCATTGAATTAATATTAAGATGTTATATTGAAATTTACATTTCATGTGGGATAAATACGCTTCCAATATAAAAAACAATAACTCACGTTTTGCCAAAGCTCCTGTTTGCGATATTCAGTGTTGGCTCAGTTCTGTGGATTTGGCTCTTCTTGTTGTTCCTTGTGATGAATGGGATGTTTTTGTGGGAAAACTTACCGAGGCTGGCATCACTCTGTCCCCGGAGACAGATCGGTTGGTCTGGGAGGCCAATGGCATGACGGGCTCGGTGACGGCTAAACTTGCATATGGTTTGTATTGTTTGACACAACTTTTTTCCATTAATAAAATGTTGTATTTTTCGCTTTGAAATAAAAAAAAAAAAACTCACGTATTTCGACAAACACGTATCGATCACCTAGTCGCATAAAAGAAGAGAGAGAGTTGGTCCACTCAAAATAATGGGAATTGTAGATTTGAACGAAGGGTGAACGAAAGCCGCAGATTGCAGAGGAGTAAGAGATGTCACTTGGGTGGGCCACTAACTGCAAATCGCGAATATTTGAGTGACACAAGAAGGCATTGAACAATAATAGAAAGAAGAACATTCAATTGTTGTTAACCATTGATAGGCCTGCAACAAAAAAATACATGCAAAAAGATCTCAAACAATTTATCCTCAATTTAAGAACTGGTCCACCGCAACAGATTTCACCATGCTTCCACTGCTTTTCAAGGAACGATCACTGCGTATAGGGACATCTCTTTTCCACCATCTCGAATTCGATCATTGGGTAATCGCAGCCTTGTGTGTTTGTTATTTGTTATTTTGCAGATCTCCAGAGAATGGATCTGTGTCTTCCTGGGAAAATCAATTGCAAATTGGGCAGACCTATGGATGACTGTTGGCTGGAAACGACTACTGGATCCGTGACAAAGTTGTTCAGGCTTCATTGAAGCATCAGAGAATCAAATCTTCGAATCAAAGAATCGAAGAATCAGATTGCAAATAGATGGACTATGGAGAAATGTTTGGATAGCTCATGTGGAGATTACACGATGTCGTTAAAGATCGCGTGGAGATCGCTTTCGTTGAACTTTGTTGAGGCCGCAAATCACTGGCATAATTGGACTGTTCATCCGTGGAGGGTTCTCTGAAACTTTCTATTGTGTGAATCTTCAAATCACGTGAAGGCACCAATGGAGAGTTCTGTAATCTTTGATAACGCAAGTATTATTGGATATCGCATTCCTTAATACAAAGATCATTGTATCTTCTTCGCCCTCGTCGACAGCTACTGGGGCGTTTGATATCGCTCTAAGTAGTTCAGATCTAATTTGGACCATATATCAAATCGTGAGGAGAGGAGATCGAATAGATCATAGTAGTATAATTTGAATACGAATACGGATATGATTTAATATGGGAAAAAATATGTAATAAAAAATTTCAATATGGATAAAATATGAAGTAGACTTCTTATATATAATACTTTTAATCAAATATATAAACCAAATAAATTGATGGTTATTTATATTTTATAGTTATGAAATAATTAAAATTTGGTTTTTTAAAATTGGTTTTTAAAATTTACTTTTTTCATAAGTAAGAATCTATATTAGTATCATATCTATACCAAATATTTGACGAATTGAATTGTTCTGAATTTTCATAAAAATGCCAATACTACCGAATTATGCTATTAAGGTTTTGTTCATACGATAAAACCAATTCTTTATATTTAAGCACCAACGGATCTATCTCAGTGATTTACATCAACAAGTCTTTCTCTAATGGAGAGTCAACAACACTTTTTCAAACCTTCTTTGTTTGAGTTCAGCATGCGGGCTGCTTATGGAGTGCCTTGGTATTGTTTTTCTTAACATCTAATTTCGATGAGGAAAATCGATCCATATTTTTCTGTGCATAGCATGGCTACTATCACGTGGATCCATGGAGAAACTACCATAGATCCTAACACTAGTAGCGCCTTAAAAGCTATAAGGGATATGATACCATATTAAAACATACACGAGCAACAAGGTGACGAAAAAGGATTACTAGCCAACTCAATGTATTCACACCAAAGCTACAAACATACAGTGCAATAGGTGACGTCACCTCATGGAGAGATTTGCTCTAGATCCTTGTATTGTATGGTGACTAGGATAGGCAATCTTATCCAAATCTTTTAGTCATCATTCAGGATAAATCACAATTATCATAAATGGAAAATACAAATAAATGTGACAATTAAACTTTGTGATTGGTAATGTAAGCCAAGAGTCAATCAAATCAACTTTAAACCATTGGGATGCAAATACAAAGTGAAGTAATATGGATGATATGGAGAAGGTCAAAAATGAAACTTAAAAGGGGGGGAATATTCCTTGCAAAGCCAAGAGTCATCTTGGTTCATGGTATGTAAGTAAATAAAAACCCATTCACCTTCATCAACCTATGACCGGTACTCGTAGCTATACTAATCAAAACAACCAAATACATTATACAATAGCAGTAAAGTACATCAACATGATATACAACAAGCGCCAAGCAAGCTTGAGTATTCTGGAAATAGAGTACAGTGAAAGGGGGAGTAACATCTTGAATAATGTTTCCATGCTAGAAGATGCATCTGTGTGTGAAGAAGAGCATGAGGAATTTCAAGAAATTAAAGGTTTGGTAGAAGATGGTGGATCCCACTACGCTGAGTTACAAGTGGATGACACTCATCATGATGAAGTTGAAGTTGCCAATGAAGCAACCAATGAAGCCCACTATGCAAATGCACGGGTTGATGATGAAGACGAAAACAAAGAAGTTGCAATTGAAGATGTCAATGTAGCAGCCTATGATGGTTAAGTTTCCAATGAAGCAACCATTGATTCAATGAATCCAACAAATATTGTTGATGAAGATGAAGTTGAAATTGCTCATGAAGCAATATACCTTGATGAAGTGAATTAGGAAGATGATGAAGTAAATCATGTTGTGCAAGTGGATGATGAAGACAAAGATGTTTTTGTTGAAGCAAAGGCAATTATAGTAGAAGTTGCACATGAAGCAATTGAAGCAACATAAGTTGAAGAAATAGAAAAAGTAGAAGAACCAAATGAAGAAGAAGAGAATGATAAGGAAGATGTGCCATGGGGCATAGTTGATTTTACTAATGGTTTATCTGATTTTGCAGGCATAGAAGATGAAGAATGCAGCCAGGTTGAAAACACTGCAAGAAGAAAGGTTGAAGAAGAAATGAAGGCAGCCATGAATGTTTTTGAAAATGGAATAGAGAAAGATGATATGAAGACATATTGTAATCTTGAAGATCCCATTGATAATATCTTTATGATGTGGAGTCTTGAAGAGATTCAATTTTATCATCCATTGTTGAGTTGCATTGAAGAATATGAGGATGACAGTATGACACATGATGAGAACAACAAGTGGGTATCAAGCATACCAACATTACAGCATTTGAATATTGAGATTGTAGTCCATTGTGTGAAGGGAATTAGGTAGGATAATGATGAAAAACAAACAACACGGAGTTTTACAGTTGAAGATGATGATAACAAGTCTAAGAAGAAGAAAAACATTGAAAGTGTCAAAGTTTGGAGCAGCAAGTACAAAAAGAAACTGGATCAACATATAGTAGCAAAGAAGGTTAATATGAAGTTGTTTGAACAATTTGTAATCCTAGTTGAGACATAGACCAGTAGCCTTAGAAGCAATAAGGTAGTATGTTTTAGGAGAAATTTGATCATTTGTTTAGTGGTCATAATTAAGGGGGAGTGTTGAAGTATGCTAATTACTCCCTCCAATTGGTTGGTTGGCAAGTCAAGAAGTTATTAGCTCTATGCAAGTCTCGATATTGACACGGTCAAACTCAATGCATTGAACTTAGACAGCTAGGTCATTCTAGAGAAGTCTCCACTATGTATTTAAATAGTTCACGACGTAATAGGAATGAAACCAATTGTTGTCTTCCTCTGTCGAATATTTTTACATAATGAGGTAGAAAAAACTAGCAAAACAAAAGGCCACTACCATTTTCTCATGTTTCCCAATGAACCTTGAAAATCTAAGCAGGATGAACCTTGAAAATGTGAGCGAGATAAAGAGGAAAATATCTAAAATGATAGAGGTAGTTTCACTTGAAGTAAATCAAGATCGATGGAACCAAGAGTAGAAGTCTCATCTTTGTTAAAGTTTTAACACAAGAGAAACATAAAAGGGCGGAACACAAGTGGGAAGATTGAATGCCTTCTCATCATTAAGCATAAGCATATATAGGATTACATCAAACCAAAACCATGGGACAATACCATGAGACAGAAAATACTATGGGACAGTAATGCTAACTAAATAGTGAAAGCGGCCAACCAACTACTCAACTAATTAATGCACTAATGACCGGTAGTGGACCGATGAGATTACAATTCTTAACACACCCCCTTAATCTCATCTGGGACAATATTCTCAGCACTATCAATGCCTAAGTGTTGTCTATGAAACTCAAAAGCAAGTGTTCCCAATGATTTGATAAACATGTCATCCAATTGCTCCTTAGAGCTACAAAATAGTAAAGTGATTTCTCCATTATTAACTAACACACGAATGAAATGATAGAGAGTGTCTCTAAAATCCAACGCGACCAAATGGCCTATGTCAACATTAGTAAATCCCAAATTCATGCAATTGCAGCCAAGCCGTCTCTAATGCCTTACATCGATGCGGTTAAGTGGATTATAGACAATGCCAACCCCCAGGACCGTTCCTTCAACGATATAAACCAAACTTTGTTGGATTCCTTTTGACCTGAATTTTTTGCCAAGGTTTATGCACTTAGGAGTCCTCAACAACTTCTATCGAAGCAATTCCTAGAGTCTTCTGCAACCCTCTTTAATTTTAATGAAATGATTAAATCTTGGATGGAAAACCCTGCCATTCATGCTCCTAAAATTGATAGGCAATACCATGTTTCCTGGTTTAGAGAACCCTTTTCTTTATTAGAAGCCATGTTATGCAGGTTGTATGGGTTACCCAACTATGCAGTATTCAAAGCAGGGGCACCTGTGGCACATCATATTCTCACCACTAGTGAATCCTTCAACTGGGCACAGATATTATCAATGGTTTTGAAGGAAGCTATTGAGAAGTACAAGAAAACCCATGCCTCCAAGAAACCAACATTCTATCTATCTGGTTATGTCATGGATATGTTTTGTTCAGCCTTCCCTTTTCCTGCCATGGGATGGAATTGGACTAGAGAAGGACCTCCTGTCCATATCTATTGTTCAGCATTGTGGGAATACAACTTTGTACCCCTCATCTATGATATCTGTGATCATTTTATGGGTTCTATTTATTATAAGATTTTAAAAGAGGATGCCCCTACTTTTTCTTCACAGGCCAAGGCATTGATGACAACTATGGGAGATTGGTATGTTGGGGAATATTTCTCTTACAACGGAATTTGGGGCAGAAAAACAATTCATCTTTTGCCCATAATTGTACCTGATAGGATGGTTATTGAAGAGATATCATTTTCAAACTGTTATAGATGGTGTGTTCCCTCGATTCATTGGAGAAAAGAAGAAAGGTTGGCCTAAATTTCCTCTTACCCTTGGACTTTTGGTTATTCAGAATTCCACACATGCCACTTTGCTTGGGAAAATGATTACATCCGTGAAGCTTTGGGAGGCCCACAAAAGGATGCATGATCCTAAGTCTTTCTTGGCCAATCACTTTACAAAAGAGCACATAAAGAGTAGCTATGTGCATCAAACAAAGTCTGGTGATTCCATTTATAAATGTGTCAATTATTTTCAGGATGTATTAAACAGAGTCACCTCTCAGGAGGAAAAAGGTTTCATTCACCAGTACCAACAAGAACTCAAGTTGAAAGTGATACAAGACAGAAAGCTCAAGTTGTCAGATGAAGACAAGGCTCAGAAGGAATTGATAGAAAAAGAATCCCAGAAAAATCAGGTTAAAACTCCTTTGCTATTGACCTATCAAGCAGAAGATAAAGGAAAAGCTCCATTTGAGGATTCTCAAAAGCCCCAAACCCTGGCGAATCCTAATGCCTTAATAAAATATGATGAAAACATGAGAAATAACTTAGCTTTGATGATTTTTGCAATTGAAACCAAAACTACTGCTTCAACACCTCCAGCCAAGAAGCAGAAAACAAAAGTGTCAGTGGCAGGGAATGCGTTGTTGCATATTGATGACAGTGACTTGGAAGATGAGTTTCCTATCACCAACTTTCCTGTTCCAGTGACTATTTCTGCTGATTTGACAGTGGCCACGTCATTCACTCCGCTTCCCCCTAAGCAAATTGAAAATCCATTGATAGAGGATGCTTTCCCAGACATCCACTTTCCCAAAATCACCACCACTATTGCTGTAAAATCCTCTCCACTTCTTACCATCCCTTCCATTGTGCCATCTCCACCATCATCAAACCTTGTTGTTCCTCCCACTCCTCCATCTACTCAACTTCCTACCCCTATGGAGATTTCCCTCAATCTTGTTGAAATGCAAGTTTCTTCTGCATCTTCAGATCCTATCACTTCATCCATAATCCCCATTTCTTTTCATTTAGTCTCCACTAGTGTAACAACTTCCATCTCCATACCTCAAATAAGCATGCATATCCCTACCCCTGCTACTTCACAACCTGTGTCTTTGGTCACTGTTTCAAGAGTGTCATCATCCCCTTCTGAAGAAATTGCAGATTTTCGTGAGGATGCAGTGGTCTCACTTGGTGAGTATTTCTGGAGTAAATCTGAAAAGGCAGTGGTAAAGAAAAGTTCGAAAAGAACCATGGAAGGGACACTGGTGCAGGGTATTGTTCCTAATCAAATCATATGGAAAAGAGCTTCCACAGATGTTAAACTGGAAGCCTTGGAAACAATTGTTGCAATGGGAGCCTTTGTTGGTGCCAATTTTGATTATGTTGCCTCACTCAATAGGGAAATTGAGAAGAAAGAAGAGGAATTGCAAGATCTCAGGCGGAAACACACTCAAATGGATGAACAATATCAATCTCAGTTGTAGGAATTGAAGGACAGTTATGAAGATCAAATTCAAAAAATACAATCACAGAATGAGGATCTGAAGCAACAAATTCTAGAAGCACAAGGACGGAATACTCAATATGATGAGAAGTTGACAGTTCTTGAGCAACAGTTGGAGGCATCACAGTCAATTCCTGCTGCTTCTTCCTTTTCATAGTTTTCCAAAGAGGAGTTTAAAGAATTCACTTTGAGAGTAAATGATGATTTCAGAAATATTTTAATTGAATTATTTGAGGGGTTGAATGAGATTCAAGATGTCTTCAACTCCTTTGAACATTTTTCAGACATTCTGTGTGATCATAACCAAAGAAGAAATGATGCTACTAAAGCTTTTGAAGATATTATTGATTGGCAAAAGTACATCAAGGATAAACCTAGAGTAGTTCTTGTTTTAGACAATATCAAACTAAGGAGGATAAAAATCTCTTTAGAATCCTGGGAGAATGTCTGTGACATGATTGAATCTATCGTTGAAGAAGGTCAGAAAGTCTGCAGGAAGAGATGGTTTGCCTCTGATAATTTACTTGGTTTGTTGAATTTCCCTGTTATGAATCAGATAGAAAATTCTCTTCCACCCAAGCTCATGATCACACAGGTTGAAGAAAAGTATTTGAAATCTAAGGAGCGAATTGAGCAGTTGGAGCAGATTTAGATAACAGAAATCAAAGAATTGGTTGAATCACCGATGTCTTCAGGGATGAAAGTAAATGTCTTCTTACAGGAATGGTCAAAGGCCAAGAAAAGGGAAATCGAAGCTTTCACATGCAAGGCCCAACTGCAACTTGAACATGCCCATTATCAGGATGTTGATGATCTTTTGGATGTGTTTTCCAAATGGAAATCTGCCCTTGGCAAATCTTGAACCAATAGCTTGTAATCCCTAATTTCATGGGAAATTTGTTTCTTTGTAACTTTTTTTTATCATTATTTAAAGAGACTTAAATCTCATGGGAAAGAAGGGGGAAACAAAACCGTCGAAGGAAAGAACTGGAGACACACTGTGTATTTGGAGCATTGTAATTTCTTGCAATCTTTAAAGAATATCAGTCAGTTTTTCTTTTCCTTTATTTTGTTAATACGTTTATCAAGTTTCCTTGATGAATACTGGTTTTCATACATTTATTCAATAACTTTGCTTTGGGTTGCATAATTATAAACATATAAATCTGTATGTTAATTTTTCATCTAGGATTTGTATGCAGATAATGTAACATCAAATTTCTTTATTTGGTTCACATTGTCTAATCCATTTTTTGCAATTACATAAAATTCATTATCATGTGTTAATTTGTCGATTAGCATGTTATTTGCAGAACAACAATCCAATATAATTCTTTGAATATAATAAATTTGTTTTCACTATCTTGTTTTTTCAAAGAAGGTTATGTCAGAGATGATCCATATGTTTATTGATTAGTATGACATCTATATAATTTTCAATATTTGATAGTTCTGAGAATCTACAACTACAATTCCCTTATTTAATTAGTTTTAAGTAGATTAATTTTATTTTTCTTTTACTTGTCTTCTTTCTATTCACGTTTCTTGATAAACTTTCCTGCTCTTCCCTAGAAGGAAGAGATATCCATTTGGATTACTTCCACAGTGCAAATGGAGGCCTGATATCCGTCAGAGTTAGTTATACCAAACATTCTAAGGATAGAATAATCCTTGTGTGGGGTTATTTGAAGACTTCATATTGGGCTATCTCTTTTGTGTTGTTTCCTGGGATACTTCCAGCACATCCGAGGCATCAACAGTACCCTATGAGAGTACTAGCTGGTGAATGATAGTACCAAAGTCTATATCCAATTGTACCTGCAACATATCTCATAATTCTTTTACCAACTTTCCAGTGAGAATCTTTGGGAGACTCCATAAACCCGGAGATCAAGTTGACAACATACATCAAATCAAGTCTAGTTGCAGTCAAATACATTAAACTGCCTACCCTTCTTTTATAAATTGTAGATTTCACTACTAGTCCATCATCATTCTTACTTAACTTATTGCATGTAGTAATGGGGGTTTCTGTTGGTTTTCATTTATGCATCCTGAATATCTGCAGAATGTCTATACTTATGTCGGCAGATGCAGATTCCATATTCACTTTGGTTAACTTCCAGACCAAGGAATTACCTCATAAGGCCTAGATCAATCATTTGAAATTCTTTTTACATGACTGTCTTAAATTCTTCTAACATCAAATTTCCAGTATAAATCATATCATCAACATAAAGGCATACAATCACAATGCTACATTGTTGATTTGTTTTGACATACAGAGTGGGCTCATTGCTCCTATTGAACCCATTGTTGATGAGGTAGGAATCAATCCTACTGTACCAAGCTCGGGGATCTTGTTTTAGACCATACAAGCCCTTTTTCATCTTGCACGCTTTGTGTTGTTTACCATTGACTGCATATCCAGGTGGCTGGTCTACATAGACTTCTCTTCAAGTATGCCATTAAGAAAGGCATATTTCAAGTCCAGTTGATAAACAGGCCATTTATTTTGAGCTTCTATTGCAAGTCGAACTCTGATGGTTTCCATCCTTGCTACTGGATAAAAGGTTTCATCATAATCCACACCATATTGCTGAGCAAATCCTTTGGAAACCAACTTGGCTTTGTGCTTCTCTATCTATGCTTTTTCATTCATTTTGGTCTTATAGACCCATTTGACTCCAATACTGCTTTTGTATGGTGGGAAATCAACAAGATCCCAAGTCTGATTTCTTTCTATAGCATCAATCTCTTCATTCATTGCTTGTACCCACTGTGCATCCTTTACTACTTCCTCAAAAGATGTGGGATGACAGGAAAAAAGAGCATATTGTAGTTGCTCATCAATAATAGGAATATGCTCATATATCTCCCTCAAAATTTTTGTTTTATGGTTCTGTGATGGATTGTCTGTTGG
Source organism: Larix kaempferi (assembly GCA_027924585.1). Classification (NCBI taxonomy): domain Eukaryota; kingdom Viridiplantae; phylum Streptophyta; class Pinopsida; order Pinales; family Pinaceae; genus Larix; species Larix kaempferi. Next base: position 20,667,458 of record BSBM01000841.1, read on the forward strand.
TGTTTCTTCTTGTCGTTGTACCTCCAATATGGGCAATCTGAGAGGTAGATCTGAAATTTCCTTTTGCTGAAGCATTTTGAGGATCACTCCAGCATTTTTCTTCAAGGAAATTGAAATCTCTGCTCACCACAACCTTTTTGGTGACAGGGATATACAGCTTGTAGGCCTTGCGATGTTCACTATAACCAGTGAAAATACATTTCTCACTCCTTTTGTCCAACTTTTTTCTCAATTCTTCAGGTACATGTGTGAATGCTACACATCCAAAAACTCTGAGATGTGAGACACTAATCTTAGTGCCACTCCAAGCTTCTTCAGGAATTTTGTCTTTAACACTCATGGTGGGAGATATGTTCAATAAGTAAACTGAACTTGCAACAACTTCATCCAAATAATCATCTAACAACTTCTTATATGACATCATGCTTCGAGCCATGTTCATGGTGGTCATGTTCTTCCGTTCAACGACTCCATTCTACTACGGAGTGTATCTAGTAGTGAACTGGTGTTGGATGCCATGTTGTTTGCAGAACTCTATAAATTCATGTGAGTCATGTTCACCTCCACCATCTGACCTTAGCACTTTGATGGATTTACCAAACTGCTTTTCAGTAAATGCCTCGAATTTTATAAACTTGGATAAGGTATCTGATTTGTGCATGAGAATGTAAACCCAAAATTTCCTGCTATAGTCATCAATACAAGTCAGAAAATAAAGACTACCTCTTCTGGATTGGGCTTGCATGGGTCCACATAGATATGTGTGAATAATTAACTGAAGTTGTTCTTTGGCTCGAGATGTGGAAGTGGGGAAGTTGTCCCTTTGATGTTTCCCTAAGATACAATCTTCACAAGAACTGGATTGTTCATTCATGACTGGTAACCCCTTGACCATTGACTGTTTTTTTGCAGAAGACTGAGACTCTAGAAGGGTAGATGACCAAACCCGCAATGCCACAACCAAGTTTCATCTAGACTGGAGACATTATGTGCATATGATTGTGACAGGATAACACTTCTGAGACTAAGAGGGAATATTCTATTATTGGTCATTTTTACTTTGGCTAAGAGTCTTCTACTGGGGGATTTATCATAGATGGCACAATAAGTATCAATAAACCTGACATTATACTTGTTCTGAATCAGTTGGCCCACACTGATCAGATTGAATTTCATATTAGGAACATAGAATACATCATGTATAAACTTCTTCTCATTCTGTTTAGTAAGAACATGAACAATGCATTTTCCTTGAGCAAGAACAAGATAATAATGATCACCTAGCTTGATTTTGTATTGACAAAGGAATCTAAGCAAGAAAATAACAATTTGTCACATATCATATGATTGTTGCAGCCACTGTCCAGCAACCATACATCTGAGTGATACTCTTCTTCAGTTACTTGAATGAAAGGAACATGAGCTTTGATGAGCTCTGATGATCCTTCATTGGTGTTACCCTATCTAGGGTTTCTTGTTTATTGGTTCTCGAAATAAGTACCCTTTTCTTATTCAAATAAAAATTAGGTGCTAACATGTATCACAAATAAATCACAACCCATGCCAAATTCTCTCATGTATTATGTAATAAATCGTAAATACACAACAAACCTTGAATTTACTCTAAACTTTGTATTCCCAAACCCTTTGTTTATTGGAATACAAATTAGGCCAACTCACATTTTTCATGAACAATCACAACTCGTGCCAAATTCTCTGTACTATTATGTCAAAAAACATAAATACACAACAAGCCTTGAATTTACTCTAAACATTGTAGCCCCCATTAATTGCTAGGTATAACTTTTTTTTAATTTCACTCCAAACCATGACCCATGAAATACATTCCATTTCAGTGATTCCTTTTGAAACCATCATCATTAGCTTTAGTTCACTAGTGGAAATAAGTTGTTAATAGATAAGTAGTCACAAGTTGCCAATAGATAAGAAGCCTTTAGACTCTCCTAATGACACCTAGGGAGGTGTAAGGATTTTGTAGATTAGTAGAATACAAGTGGTTCCAATAAATAGGTGTTTAAATCCAACATTAAACCTTGAAAAAATGACCCAATCCTACAATATAGTAGGGCTATGCCATATTGTAGCACTTTTTTGTTTTGCATTTGTTTACACCATATACATATGTATTAATTTTTGGGGAAGAATTTTAATTTTGATTATTGTGCTTGAAAGCACAAACTTCCAATGCATGTCAACTTGGTTTTAGTAAATTGCACAATACACTATGGAATTTCACCTATGTGTTGGCATCAAAGATAAAATCCTTCACAAACACAAGTATTTCACCAAAACTCTTTCCACCACTGACATATCCCTGCTTTCACTCCATTTTCACAAAACTACTTGAGATTGAACAATTTCATAAATCCTTCACAAGCAGTGTTGATATTAATCTTTTAGTGAACATTATAGTGTATCGATTTACGACCTTATGGGGTGGTCATTTATTTTTAACGTCTTTTTCTATAAATTTATAATTATACATACATTTGCATTATATAAAATATTAGAAGTTGCACATGAGCACATTATGAGATAGGAAATCAAGAGGATCGTTTATTTTCCCATCCATGTTCAAATCTCACTAACATCTATTATGAAAAAAAAGTAGGGGATATTTATGCTCATCCAGAAACATGAGGTGCATGTAAGGAGTATAGCCCTAAATTTATATGGGGGAGATATGCGGTTGGAAAGGTATCGACAATTTCACTCTCACTTAAGTGCTTGAGGGTGGGATGAAATATTCCACACATTTTAGCCTGAGGGGTTAGCTATTGAATGGAATTTGGCTAGTTCTATGTGGGCAGGTGCATGGTTCAAATTCCCTTGGGTGAGGCATAATAATCTATAATAACAAGTTTACTATAGATGCCATCCACAAATTTCGGAAGCATACCTTTGGTCTCCCCACAATGTTTACATTGGAAAAAATAAATAATATGAGGAACATTTTAACAAAAAGATTAAAAAAATTGTTTGGGCTAGCCTAGAGCTTGACACAATGCTTTTTGCTCCAAATCCCCCCAATAAGTTGCATTTTGTCCTGGTTTAGTATTTTTATTACCCTTTCTATGGTTCACAAATTTAAATAAAATAATGGTTGTTTTTGCATGCATTATTTTGTCACCATTGCAGACCCTTTCCCAAAAAATTTCCAAGTTACACCCAAAGTACTATCCCCCCACCTTGAGGCAAATCTTGTGTTGCTTTCGTCATCCCCAAAATCCTCAAACTACCTTTGGCCTCTTTAAAAGCAAACCCATTGAAAACCCCTAGGATACCCTTTGTCCCTCCACTTTGTACTAGAATACCTTGAAGTCATAGATGTGGTTAGACAGGTCGAAGGCATGAAGGTTGCTAAGCTTGAATTCCCAAGTCCCATGGATGGTTGAGATTGGCTCCGCCAATGTAAACCAGTGTTCTAAACCAAATTGCAAGATGGAAATATATCAGAGAACCAAAGTGTTTAAGTCATCGATCTATCAGAGAACCAAATTGTTTAATTCATCGTGAATAGCGATGATCTAAACTGTCGGAAAATATTATTGGTTTATATTTGATCCTGGGAGTTAAGCTCATCGTAGGATGGCAAGAATTATAATGTTGTGAATAATGTATCCACCCTTATGAAGGTTTAGATTTACAGTGGGTATGCTAATGTACGAGATGGGGTCCATCAAGGCAAAGAAGGGTTAAACCACCGCAAATGGTTGCAACTTACCCTACTTGACCAAGATCTATGAGATGCATTTTATCATAGGGGTACACCATTTTAGGAAACTGAAGAGTCTAAACAACCATGAATGGCCACAATTCAATCCATAGAGATATGATCAATAACATAGGTTGCATGGCGACAAATGAGTCATCTGAGAGATGAAAAGAACCAAAGTGTCGTGAATGGATAATCTTGGCTCCACCCAAATGAACTAAGGTTGAGATTTATTGTGAGGCCGTGGGAAAGAGTCATAGGTGGCCATTCCTAATGAAATTTGGCGGGCATGATCTCTCCATGATAAAAAAGCTATTTCCATTCACATGAATAAGGGATGTTGTTTCCTAAAAGACCCACTACCTAAAAGTGGATTATGTCTATGGGGCCATCCAAAAGGCTTTGCACATGTCATAGAGGGAATATTTAAGCAATTTCAAAATATGACAACACATCATTGGCTCAATATGTTGACAAAGCAAAAAATTTTGAGTATGAAGGAGTAGGTATTATATTTTTGGAAGCCATATGCCCTCTAATCAGATTATTCTGTCGAAAATTCCAATATAATTTCTAGGGTCTTGTTTTTTGTCCTACAAGTCTATAGAGAAAAAAAAATCATTTCAAGGATCAGAAGTTCAAATCAACAACAAATGGGTAAAAATAGAGCATAGGCCATCAGAAACTAAAGATATGCTTGGATTATCACTATTTTTGCTTAAACAAGTGATTATTCTTCTTCTTCCCCTTCTCTTATTTTATTCGTATTCTATTTGCAAGCATTATCTAAGAAATATAATTTGTAAAGGGATGCAATGAGGTCTAATACCATGATTTTATAGACCCAACTCCTACTGTTGTATAAACAAATGGTTGTTTTAGAACTAAGATTTTATAGTGCCCACCCCTAGACTTGTTATTTTAAAAATAAATTGGTGGGTTTATTGTTTTAATTATAACTTATAAGGTTGTTGCTACAAGTGAATAATAGATTCAAGCAAGTTACTAGTGTTTCCCTCTTCATTTTCTATCTCAAGTAGTGTTGAATAAACAAATGGATCTATATCTGCCTTTCCCATTTGGTTTTTGGCCTAATGAATATGTGTGAGGAAAATAGTTTAGCCTCCTCCAAAGCTCCATTCGTTTTTTCTATGTTATTTGTCAAGAACAACTAGATCATCATGAGACCATGGTTTAGAAGATCATTCCTATCACTAAAATCTATTAAATCCCCTTGTTGTTTTACATATTGGTCACCCCTAAACTACAGTTAAAAATAATTTTATTTTCTTTTAAATAAATTGAAAAGGCAAGACCATGCACCATGTTACCCTTGCAATAAATCTGTTGGAGCTCCATAGATAAAAAAAAAAAAAAAAAAAAATGTTCTCATGTGACATGTAACAATAAATTTTAGGACAATTGAGGGTACCCCTCTATCCTGAGGATTGGATAAAAGACCTAAAGTGGCACAGGGTGGCACAGGAAGGTTCTCCTGCACATTATACCCCAGCATTGAGACCCTAGTAATAGAGGATAACAACCTAGGGGACAATACAATGCAATAATTGAAAATGTTCTAGTGCATGAAGAAGTACAAAACCCAAACAACCATGAGAAGTACACGAAATTATCTCTAAGTCAATTAGAGGAGATTTTATTTTCTATATTTGAATTTAAAATTATTTAGGTAGCATCTATATCAATCAAAACAGCCTTATGGAAGAAATTGAAAATTCATATTTCCAACTATATAGGGCAATATTAGGTAGTAAAATTCAACATTATGTAAACAAAAATTGGACTTTTAGAGAAACGTTTATAAATTATGTTTCAATACATTGAAGAGGTATTTGCATAACCAAGAGCCTCTATCCAGATTGGGAAAGGCAATAAGGAATTACCTCACACAGTGATGAGCATATGCATACAACACTACATCTATTTCTTGGAGAACCCAGCTGAATTTCATCACTAAAATAGGTTAGTCTTCATCATTATAAGACCGCCTTTGTAATATAAAATAAGGGCACATCCATTGTTCATTAAGGATTATCATTGGGCCTAAAATCCCTTAGTTTCCTTCGATATGTATTGTTTATTGTATTGTTTATGAAATTTAAGGTCATGCGCATTTATCTAAGTTCAACATATGGACCTAGATAGTTGACACTAAGTCGTGAAGAGTGTATAAATAAAGTAGGATTATATTGTAAGAGAATCATGAGCAATATATTTTATTATAAATACTATAGCTATAGTATAATAGAAGTTAGTTTGGATATTGATAGCTTGTGTTATATATGTGTTAATCTTATGGGTTATTGTCCAGAATACTATGTTTGTGTTGCAATTTATCTTTTGTGTATCTTAGTACATAGATCTGTACATGCTTTTGGGTTACTATTTATGTCATCCAAGTATTGATTAAGTATCATCCCTAAAAAATTGCAAATGTTCTTCCACCAATAAATTAGTAGGAAGAACCATGTATTGACATACTTGAAAAAAAATTGTAAGAAGCACCATCTGTGTTGGCATATTGGAGGTCACATCATGTGAGGTTGTATCTCCTTGAGCATAACATAAAACATTATATAAATTTGGAGAGATTTCGTATAATTTTTGTGTCCCCAATCATTACATATAACATCATATAAATTAGGGGAGAAACCAATAAGGGACTGGTCATCATATTTGAAACATAGTTGTTCTAATCCAAATAATATCATCACAAATGACCTATGAACTTCTTTTTGAGGTAAAAATTGAGTTATACACATCAAATAATCTATGATAATGTCATCGGATGAACATGGATAGAGATACAAAATAAGAAACCTATATAGAAATACTTAAGTCTATTCAAAACCAAAACAAGGAATGTATAGTTTACCCTTAGTTGTAGAAGACAAGGTTGGACAATAACATTTACCCTCGGTTGCAAAAGAAAAAGGTTGGACAATAAAATACTACCTTACCAATACCTTTTTAATTATGAGTTCAAGGTGTTGATTGAGACGAAAATTGGTGGAGTATCCTCTCTTTTTTCCATTTTTACTTATTGTGTGCATGACTATTTAAACCAAGAGAATTCAGTGTTTTCTTCTACATTGTCATGAAATATGAGTACATTGGAAATTCCATCTATAATTGAGCAGCTAAGGTTATGCTAGTCATCTTTGAACAACTTTTACAAAATATTTTTTTATCATTTGGTTGGTTTCAAATGGAACCATGTAATTTCTTTGTTACTATCCATGGAACCTCCAAACTGTGGAGATCCTACAAGTACAACATCGAACGATGTAGAAATGGGGCTACACCCACCTAATCTTCAACAATGATCCCAATATAAATTTCTAAATTCCTTAAACTCTCCATGTTTGTTTCCAATAAACAACTAATATGAAAACAAAACCATATAATGCTATTTCTTAAAAATAATTGGTTAAAAACAACATAATACTAAGGAAATAAACCATGTATAGAATTATGCTTCCTCCAACTAATATGAAAACAAAACCATAAAATATTATTTTTTAAAAATGATTGATTAAAAATAACATAATAATGGGGAAATAATATGAGTTATGCTTCCTCTTCCTCTTTGTAATTATTGAATTTGTTTTCATATGACCTTTCATCCCCTCCGTTATATGGTATCTCCTACATGGCTTATACTAAGAAAGCTCTCAAAAATGTGGTTGAAAAGTCTAAAATACGCTTTTAGGTGTTAATATGAAACATATAAAAGTAAATAACAATAAAAAACACAACAATGCTAATGTGGTTGAAAACCCTTAAATACCCTTTTAAGTGTCAATATGAAACATATACAAGTAAATAATAATAAAAAACACAACTATGTTAGAATGTTTTTTCCCTACTTTGATTCTTTCGAGATTTCAAAAAATCCATGTTTGAATAAGCAACCTTATCATTATTCTTATTATATGTTATAATGTTTTCCATCCATCCCTTTAGGTTTTGAAGGAAGTTTCGTATCTAATATATTAATAATGTCGTTAAACAAATCCATTTTCCAAGAAATGGGATTGAAGAAATTCGTAGTTGAATATTGAACATGTCCTACACTAATAATAACTTTGGCAAACACATTACCTATAAATTCCAAAGTGGCTAAATTTTGTAGGTTTTGAAGAGAGTTTCGTATCTAATAGATTAATAATATCGTTAAACAAATCCATTTTCTAAGAAATAAGATTGACGAAATTCGAAGTTGAATACTTAACATGTCCTACCCTAATAATAACTTTGGCAAACACATTACCTATAAATTCCAAAGTGGCTAAATGTTGTAAAATGAACTTGTTTGTGCCTATTGTGCAAATCCACCTAACCTATCCTATGTGTACATGTCAATGTGGAAAGGGAAGGGATTGGCCTTGTTATCACATCCATAGTAAATGGGTTACCATGATTGCAGATCAGTTTCCAATATATTTTTGGGCCAATCCTTTGCACATTTTGGTTGAGATCAATTAATGATGAGCAGCATATTGATGATCACTCTCATGTATTCAGTGGATCCAGAGCTTATACATTTGACAGTGTCATGCCAAGACTGAGCCCCATGACCCCAAGCCGGTGATTGAGTTAGCCATTTACTATCATCGAGAGCAGATTGTTGACAGTGCCCATGATTATTTCTTTAATTGCAATGTTTCAGTATGGTTCAGATGATCATATCAGTGCTTCGGGTATATATGATCCAGCAGGTATATCTTGTGCATTTGGATTGTTGAGTTGCTCTTTCCTTTATCTAGGTAGATTTGAATGGGTATATGATGATTGTTTACTGGCGATATTCTATATACTATACTTACTTTTGGTTTAGAGTAGAAGTGGTCAGTTACTATGAGTAGGAGATTCTTGTGTATACTTGTTGGTCATGCTCTTACCTTATAAGTACATACTCGGTCACTCCCTTTTATAGGGCTTTTTCTATCCATGGCATCATCAGTCACTTCCCCCATCCATCCATTATCTTCCAGTTTTGATTTTATCCCGACTTACACCTTAACTAGTGATCTCGAGGACTTCCCCCACCTAGACCTATGTGTTGGATAGATTCCTTGTTTACATTGTGTCTCGGCTCTAGGGTGTGTGATTCTAGTCACAGTGATTGTTCTCCTCTAGTCCTCAAAACCAAGTATGCCTACCAACAACATTGCTAAACACTAAAGCATCAGAACTTAAATGCTAGATCTAAAGGAATGATAAGTCAACAAAAACAGTGTTGCTAAACACTACCATACATATATATATTAGCTAGTCAGTAGCCAAAGGACGAGCACTCATCCGTGTTTGATGTAAGGCCATTTGTCCCCACAGGACAACAGGGTGGTCACTTCATCGCACCTATGGACAATGGCAGGCAATGGAGGTCATACCAAGTCATATCTGAAGCCCAGTAGGCTTTCAAGGCACCTGATTTTGGATGTTGGCTAGTGAAAATATTTAAATTCAATTAAATGCAAAATCTCAAAGTGTGAAAAGATGACAATAATTTGCTAAAAGGTTGCTTGTCTGGAGTCTATTGGAAGCAATCTCATCACTCTACCCATTTGTGAGACACCTCCATCCCATGTATTTTTCTCTATCCAGCATATGTGTAGGTGGTTTCCCTAGTTCCTTTATCCGAGAGATTGCAGTGTTAAGGTTGTAAAGTATTTCCCGTTTTCCTAGCCTTGTTCTCCACCCTCACCCATGGTTAGCAAATTGGCCCAGTATGTAAATGAGTATACACTTGAGGTTCATGTTTATAGTGGTTAGTTACTTTGATTTGAGCTTATTATTATTATTATTATATTTACATTATCATGCCAGTTAAACATCATTCTATGATTTATTCTCGCTACCGATATTATTGAAGGAGCATATCTCATCCACTTGTACTTGCAGCAGTAGTTATTTATGATATGGATCATTATTTTGATCAGTTTTGACCTGGTCAACCCAGTTTGACCAAGTCAACCCCAGGTCTAGGATGAGTTTGGGAAGACAATGTTCGATATGGATTATTCATGGACCATATGTTTCCATTAGATGGTTCCATGCCTCAAACAACATTTTCAAATGATGTTTTAATGGATTTTTATTATTATTATCATTTGCAAGCCATTATTTTATTATTCTAGGCATGGATGAGCTTACAGATGTATCTCTTGATGGTCACATGGTGTATGAGTACTCATTCCTAGTGGATTTGTGAATTTTGAGTCCATTGGTGTACTCGATTATCAGTTCCGGGCAGTTTCAGGTGATTATATTGTCATATTACCACTTTTCTCCAATTTGCCATGCAAAAATGGCTTGTCCAACACTTTTATTGATTATTTTGGTTCTCCTAGGGAGATCCTGAGGGGATATGGGTTCCAACCAGTCATTATTACCATATTACCACATCCTCGGACATTATTATGCAGTCAGTTTGGTACCCCAGGCATGTGGCAAAGAGTTACAGGCATTTGTGTACCTTCAGAGGTGGTTTTCCGACAGTGAAATGGCTAATAAAGGAAATCAATTTGGCTCAATGGGGTAAGGAAATGGAATGAAATTGGTCTGGGAATTCATGATGATATTTTCCACAACTTCCAACTTGGTCTCCGGCATCAATGGGGTCCACACGTCACCCCATTCATCAATTGGGGGTTTAATATTGTATTTTTGGGCACACATCCTAGTGTCTTTTGACACTTTATAACATGATGTATTATTTTCGATGTAGGTGGGGCACTAGTCTAGTGATGATGTGATCTCCTAGACCCCCCCACCATGTTATGACATTATGTTGTGTCCCTAGTCATGTTATGAGGCTCACATCCCCCTTAGGGCGTCATTGACGGAGGACGTCCCCCTTATTTTGAGTGATCCATGTTTTATTATTCCGGCTCATCTTAGCCGTTGATTATCATTGTTGCATCTTATGATCTCAACCACTCATTCAGAAAGTGGTTAGGGTTTTGGTCTCTCTCATTCCTATTTAAAGAAGAGACCCCCTCATTTGTAAAGGGACTTTTGGCTCTTAGCTATTGGAATAAAAAAATTATTCTTGTGATATCGGGTTGGATGTTGGATATGGTGATTGAGACTACTTTTCCATTGCACTGAAAGATCTTGGTGAATATTTTGCATATTTTGGATCTACATTTTTATTTGCAAGTGAAGAGGGCGATTTGGAAGAGGGGTGCACTGGCTGGGGAGGCTCACCATGTCTCTCTCTCTCTCAGATACGATTTATTCAAGGAGTGATTTTGTCTATGTACCAATTATTATCTGCATTTTAATTCTTGCTTGCATCTACCTTCATTTCTGATTATTGGTTGAGTTTTGCTCCTTGGTTTTACAGGAAGAGAGGGGCACACTTGTGGACTTGGGAAAATCGTGGGAGCAAGAGAAACACCAAAAATTTCATTTGATCTTTGTGGGAGTAATCCTTGTCATTCTGGAATCCATTCTCATCATCCAGGTACACATCACAAGGTACATATGTGTTCCTTTAACTTAAACATCTGTCATTTACATTGAAACCTTAACTGCTAAAACTTATAAAAATTCTCTAGGTTTTTAATTATTTGGATTTATGGCGAACCATTTCTGGGTTTTCACCTTTAGGCCTAGCCCCAAGTGGGTCCTCAAGGGCGTCTTGCTCTGTGGACTCCATCGACCCTTTTTCCTAGGCACTGATCTCTCCATGCTTGTGCCCTACTTGGTTTGCTTGCTTTTCGGATAGTTGGTACCTTGTTCTTCGAGCTTGGGACCTTTGATATTGTTAGATCTATCTCCAAGTTGTACTAGGAATCCCTATTCCTCTCAGATCAACTCCTTGGGACCATTTTCCCCTTTTTAAGTACACGTTTCCCAAGGCATTTGATTTTGATCATTTACCCTAGCACCTACATCCTAGATCCATTACTAATTCTGAGTTACTATCATTGAACAAATCTAATATCTCATCTTCCTTAATCTTCTACAGTAATTCTATCCCTTAGATCTAGGGTTTCATACCCCTCATCTTATGTACCCTATTGAATAGCTTGATTTGGTGATTGGGTTAGATCTCTCTTATCAAGAGTAGATAAGGGTCTTCCCCTTTGCTATCTGGGGCTTGGATAGCAATAAGCGAAGAGTGCCTCAATTGGCGTGACAACCAATCCATCTTGGGAATCGAGGCCCTCTTAGGTCACCTATTTAGTTGACTATTTCCTCTACCATCCTGGATAGGATCATCATTTGGGGCAACTACAAGTTGTGTGATAACAGGCTCCGCTAATTTTCTCTTGATAGCATTAAAAAACTAAATAGTTCTTTGAATTTTATGGTGAAATTATTGATGGAATAGCAAGTTCATCCCGTCTCTAGATCCTTTCGAAATAATCGATGTAATCCTTATGAAATAGTCGATGTAATCCTTTTGAAATAGTTGGTGTAATTTTTTCAACGGTCAAAGGTCAATTAGGTAGTCGACTAGATAGTTGACTGTGCAGTGAAGTGGTTAGGAAACCAATGGTAGACCTAGCCAAGTTGATTGGTGCGTAGGTCAAGGAAACAAATTAGAGATCTAGGCATGCCTAAGGTGATCAAAGTTTATTTTCATCCATATATTATGGGAATTAGTTATGATTTTGGTTATGTATAGATTATGCAGAGGATCAATCTATCAATGCATGAAAATATATGTTGAGCTATCCTCACCTATGCTTCATTGTCATTACATGTCTATCGACACCACCCATATTAGAATTCATTAATATTATTCATTATAGCACGTTTCTATCAACACCAACTCATATTGGAATTCATTATTATTCATTTGTACTCATCATATTGTATACAAGGTACTTTAGAGGTTGTCACTCGCATGCATGTTTCTGTCGAAACAGATCTCCCTAGTAGATTGAATCATGTTTTGACTTGAAAATTGGAACAGGATTTGCAAAATGATTATGAGTTCTAATTGCGAACGTGTGGTTCCAAATGGCCATAACTATGGCACGTGGGAAAAAGATATAGAAACATTATTAAAGAGTAAAGCACTTTGGTAATTTACAAATATTGTGGTTCCAACCCCTCAGAATGAACATAAGAATCATGGTGATTTTTTTCTGAAGTAAACTATGTTAAAGGATCGAAACATTCTCTACGTTTCGAGTGGACACTCCACCCATCACTTTCCATTGTTGTTCAAGAGCTATACCCTGATGATGGGTGGGGTGTCCGCTCGAAACACAGGGAATGTTTCGATCCTTTAAGAGAGTTTACTCCAGAAAAAATCACCATGATGTTGATTAACTATGAGAACCTACATTCTACAACATAAGTTCAATATCAATGGAAAGAAGGATGATGTTGTAGGGGTCATTACAACCTACATCTCTAGGGTGATTCACTTTCATACAAGTGAGGTCGATTGTGTAAATCAAGCCCAAATGATGTTCTTAACTCTATTAATAAACATGGATGGAATTCAAGTGATGCAGTTTGAAAAAGAGTTGATCACTCTTAGTCCTCTCTCCTTTGATAGGATTGAGGACACTCTGGCTCATGTAAAGGATATTTTAGTTAAAATTGGGAGAATGTGGAAATGATTTTTCAAAAAAGATGGTGACCTTAAAGAATTGATATTGATGAGTCTAAATAAACCCTATGATGTGTTATGTTTGGCATTCCATGCTAGTTGGGATTTCATAAAAGAAGATGGTAAAGACTATACATTTTATTATTTCTATGATTTCCTAATTAGTGCATAGGAAATGTTGTTTGATGAAGGTAAACTTGAGAAAAAGAAATAGGCCCATCTCCTTAAGGGAAGATGTCGATAAAACTATAGAGAAAGAGGTGAAGGATACAATCAATAAAAAGATCATAGGGGTTACCATGATAAGGATTATGTCAACTAGACCAACTAAAATAACCATGATGATCAATGATCGACTAATAAAGGTAAGAATCATAAGACCTATCATTACTGTGTAAATATGAGACGTGTCAAGAGGAAAGTCGCTGGAAGAAGACCAAAGATATTGAGGATAAGGTTAGGAAGCTTTCCCACTATCAATTAGTCAATTGACCAACCTACAGCATTTATTTTCAGTGGGTAAGGGAAATTACTATACCTTCTCTAGTAACACCTCTTAGGCATTGCATGCTCACACTTCTAAAAGTGAATGTTGGTTGAATCTTGTTGTAGTGATCATATGGATAAGGATGCTAACTCTCACTTTCCTTCATTGTAGCTTATCCTAATATCATTATTTTAATGGATGTAATTGTCACTGACATTGGGCTAGATGCATGCAGTATGTTGCTCTCATGAAAGTGGGAAACTAGTTTGAGTGGAAGCATACAACTAGATCTATAATGTGCAACCATCCTTATAGTTGACAATACCTATGTCAAACTGTACACAGAACCTATGACGAAATTTCATATTGAAGGCCCAAAGGAACACATGAATGAATATGTATTTTATTGAGATAATTTTGGAAATTATGTTATATTGACTCAATCTACAAATACACCTATGGACAACAATCCAAATGATGATCAGGATGCCATTTGGGAGATGCGCTTTGATGGGGCCAAAGAGAGGTTGAGCGCTAGAGCATGGGTTGTATTCACATCTCCAAGAGGTGAACCTATACCATGTTCTTATAGGTTAGAATATGGTTGAACTACCAATGTAGTTGAGTATGAAGCCATGTTGTTGGGGTTGGAATTAACAAGGGAAATGAATATTAATAACATTGGAAGTAGTTGGTGATTCTAACCTTATAGTGCAACAACTAAGAAACTGATGCACTACAAAAATTGATAGAGAAAAGAAGTACATAAGTGAAATTTGGGATAATATTGAATTTTATGCTTTCTCCATCAAGGTTGTCCCTGGAGATTTGAATTAACACCCTAATGTGTTCCCTATAGCAGCAACAAATATTTAACCATGTAATGGGATGTTAAGTTTGATTTCTAAAATGGGGGTTTTCTTTAGACCTGTTGTTCCTAATAATGTAGACAAATTGCAAGTTTTTTAAATGATGCACAAGTCACCATATTTTTTACTAATTTGCATCAAATGGAGATTCAAGATAACCAATCATGCAATTCAAAGAAAACAAATTTTCGAATGAGTTCATTCATTTGCAAAAGTTATTTAATTGAGATGATAAGGCCAACAACTATTAAAAGTTAAGTAAGCTAAAGGATAACATTGAGATCAATATTGGAACTAAATTACACAATGATCTCATATGCATTCAGATGCAATGTAGTGTTGAAAGAAAGAAGAGAAAGAATAGAGATTGAAACCTTAATTAGAGAATACAAGGACATATTCGCACGGAGCTATGAAGACCTCAAGGGATAAAAGAGGGATGTCATCAAGAATACAATTCCTTTGAAGGATGGAACTAAACCTTTTCGACAAAAGCAAAGGCACATGAATCCCATTCTTCCACCAATTACTCAAAAAGTGTTATAGAAGATGCTAGAAGTCAGAATCATTGCTCCTACCAGAAATTCAATTTGGATTGCAAATTTAGTCCCGATGAGAAAGAAGAATGGAGAAAAAAAATTATGCGTTGGTTTACAAAATTTGAATCCGTTGTCCCTTGAATACATTTACCTCCGGCCCAATATGGAACATTTGTTGTTGAAGGTTATAGG
This sequence comes from Larix kaempferi, assembly GCA_027924585.1. Classification (NCBI taxonomy): domain Eukaryota; kingdom Viridiplantae; phylum Streptophyta; class Pinopsida; order Pinales; family Pinaceae; genus Larix; species Larix kaempferi. Next base: position 20,682,885 of record BSBM01000841.1, read on the forward strand.
ATCGTATATGACTTCCATGTTGGATGATTGTTCAGGGTATATTCAAGTGCTTGTAAAACAAAGTATCAGGACAAAACAACATTCAATGGGGTACATTCACGTATCTGAGCATCCCATTCAAATTACTTAATGCCAGATCCACCTTCTTGAGAGAAACGGATGACACATTCTATGACATCATGGGTAAGATTATTGTGGTTTATCCAAATGCTTTAACAGTTTTTTCTAAAGATATAAGTGCACATGTCCGTCATCTTAGATAGGTCTTCGAGAGGTGTAGGATATATAGAATTTCTCTTAACCCTAAGAAAACAGTTTTTGGGATTAATGAAGGAAAACTTGTGGGCATATTGTATCAAACAAGGGTTTAAAAGTGATATAGCCAGTGGAAGGGACTGAACAAGTGCCATTGCCCACATATTTGAAGGCAATACAATCTTTCTTTGGAAAAATAAATTTTATTAGAACATTTATACCTAACTTTGTTGAGATTGTTAATCTTATTTCTACTATGTTGAAGAAGGAACAAGAGTTCAAATGGAATGCATAAAGTAGAGAAGCCTTTCAAAAAATCGAAGAAGCAATATCATCGTCCCTAATTTTGGTCAGTCCAAATTGTTTTCCAGTAGGTTGCACTTAGGTGGACTCCTTATGAACCTCAGAATACTTGAACAACTTGCATTGTTCATTGTTAGAGTTCAAAAGTTCATCAGGCCAAAAAAATTTCCCTTTGTAAATTTTGCGTGTCCAAACCCCCATGGGGGAATTGTAATAAGTTGGTCTAAGCATGGTACTTTTGTAAAAGGCTTGGCCTACCTTAGGTTTAGTTGTCAAGGAATACTCTAGAGTGTTTTTTCCTTAGGAATTATGTGTTGCACTTCAGTGGCGTATAATTCTCGAGTTTTTCACGCACACCTCCAAAGCTGGAGTATTTTCCATGGTGGTCGAACCTTATGAGGTTATTAAATTCTATGTGTCTATGTATTTTTAACATGCTAGCCATCAATAATAAGTCGTATGGACATGCACTAGGTCCCCTAGGAGTTTGAGTTCATTCCGGCAAAAATAATGTTTTTTGTAAAATTAGACCATTTTTTAATGGTTTAAATGGAAAATTTTAAATTGTAATAAAAGTATGGTCTGGAGGAGGATTTTGGCATGGGAATGCTCGTTTTCACACTCATAGCATCCTCTTTACTATGGGACCCGGTATTCCTATGTTTCATATGATTAAATTATCATTATGAGCATTTTTCCTTATCGGACCGACATAATGGCATTTTAATGCTAATGATGCGACAAATTGCACCAAAATATATTAAAAAATGGCATTTGTATGTGCCAATTGAGTTGGCATTTGGTCAAATATGGAGGGAGACTTAGGTAAGGTAATAATCATGTTTTAATATATCATATGATATGGAAGTCAAATGATATCATGTTGAAGGATGCGCTCAACTCCATGTGAGGGTAGAGGGGCGCATATCTCATGTGTAAAGCGCATAAGTATGGGGCAGCACATCATTGAGGGGTGATACAAACAAGAATGGAGTCGCCTACCTCTCATGAGGTGGTGCACCCTCCTCTGAGTGGATCTAAATCATATCAAGCAATGCATGGATCACTCCTATGATCGCTCCCCTCTTGTAGATATTCCCCCTCCTCTTGGATGCGCCCCCCTCCCTCTCTCCCATTATATAAAAGTAGGGTTATGATCCTCTTTCTATATGGATGCATTGAAACTTTCCTAATTTTTTAATTGCTACTCTTTGAATATATTTAGAAAGGATTTGGAGGTCCATCTTGCACATTGGTGTTGGATATTGAGCTTATGAGGTGATATTGTGTCTTGTTTTTCATTTATTGCTTCCATTTACATGTATGATGTAGTTTATGTGCTATAGAGATAAGCATTTGCGGTTGACAATTTGATTTTTTTTTTAGATGCAAAGAGATCTAGAAGTAACCAACAGTATTCAGTTATACTTAGGTTCTTTTGTTTTCTTTTTATTCTAACACGCTGGATCTCACATTTCTTGTTGCAAGTCTTATTTCTTAAGCTGCATATCACAATCTACAAAGAGGATTGGAACTCAATTGTGTCTTCTTCTCTTTGGGCACTCTTCTTTCTAACATTTTTCTTACAGATGTTTCCCAAGAACAATTGCAAGGACCTAGCTTGGGCTTAAGATCTTCATATGTCTTCTCAAAACAAAGTTTCTTCCCTTCTTTTTTCATTTTTTGCTAAATAGCTTAAGAAGTAGATGTGTGTCTTTTACGCATATTATTTCAAATCTATTCATCTTTTGCATATTCAAAAAGGTTATATCTTAAAATTCTCAAGAAGCTTTCTTTATCACTAGATCTAAACTGAAATTGTACTTGTATTTTAAAAAAAATCAAATATTTTTTCAAGTACAATTTTTTTCAATTTTTTATTTTTTATTTTTTATTCTTGTTTCCCATAATATTCTAATCATATTAGCTTTCTGGTTTTTATCAAGTCCAAGGAAAAACAGAAGGAAGTTATGGCCATTTTTCGACAGAATGTGTCAAAAAGACATTCCGTGGACCCCCTTCTTCAAGCTTTTATTTCTAGAAATTTGTAAGCCCTTAGATCCAAGTTAAATGGAGTAAGAGGTACTTCTTTGAGCAAATATTGTAAAAATTATAAACGAGAGAAAGTGGGATACACACCACCCACACCCCATCCCCTCTTGGGGGATCCGCAGTGTCTAAATTTTGTGGTATAAATTTTTCTAACATAACACAAAGCACACAAACCAGATTCACTACAGGACTGTATACTTGATTTATTAATTTGTCATTTTTCATTTCGCAAAGTAATTTAGAAATAACATTGATCTCATTGCCACGAATTATGCTCTCACCACCACATAAAGGCATTGTCGATTAGTGGTGGTTGATAAAAAAAGTGACACATAGATCCGGTGCTTCATATCTTTCTGTTTTTTCTTTAGAATTTTATTTTCAAAGCATAAACCAAAATAAACATTTGGTCTACAAGTCAAAGTATGCCTTTTCCCCTTGCGGGCAATTTGCCTGGTCCTGTGGGAAATCAGAAAGAATTGTATCCACTATTTATATCTTCACATTTAATTAACAACTCATCATAATAAAAGTAACAACCCCTCACATAGTGACAATCTGACACTGCGATAATTGAGTTTTGCGTGGGAAAATTTCTCAAAAGAAGCAGGAACAACTGGGAGGCGACCTCAGGGCACAGTTAGGCTACACCCTTGTTGGTGTAGTGTTGAAAACTGGCCTAGAGACTCCATTCCATCCCACACGTCTTCGTGAGAAGCCACATTCCCTCAATTTCCGAACATTGCTCCCTGTACCTCATGGTATCTCAAGAGTTTCCCTTTTTCCCTTAACAAGCTTCAAACCCTTTAATAATTTAAAATCAACCAAGAGACATTTGCAAAACGTTTCCCTTTCAGCAGCATCTTTCATGTATTGACTCCATCTGGCACTAGTCCACAACAACAATCATTTTGTATTATGCTTAATAATAGTAAATTCTTGTTGTATCTTTATATATTGGTGGTCTTGTATCTTCTGATGTTGAAAGCATATCTTTAAAACATTTTTGCAAACAAACTTGGACTTTTGTAATCATGCCTTCTCAAAACTCCTAAAAAAATCCTTAATTAACTTTTCTAGAAACATTCTAATAACCTTAGAAACATTCTGTAGGGACTACCCCCCTTGGCTTCGGTTAGGAGTTGGCCTCAATGGAGTCAAGATCAGGTGACAGCCTTGACTCGAGACTTACCCCCAAGGGCGCACCAAGCAGTGGCATAGATTTTTGCTGCGTTAACCAAGTGCGCGATCCGACGACAACACAAATCATGAAAAGAATTTTCATATTCTCTTCTGCATTAGAAGGTGTTGTTGTAGGAGTTTTGTTGTAGAAAAATAGTCAAAACTTGGATCAGCGTATAGAATTCATAAGAAAATCCATGAGCAAAAGATGGATTGGATTTTTTTATCATGGAGAAGAAAGCATAAGCATTGGTGCAAGCTTTAAAACATTTTAGAATTTATAATGGGCATTCCAGAGTGGTTTCACTTATGCCTCATCCCATGGTACAAGACATTCTTTCTCAGCAAGAATGTTTTTTGTGGAAGAGAAAAATGGATCTCTAAAATTCAAGAATATGACCTAGAACTTAAGCATGATAAGTTGATAAAGGGGAAAGGATTATCCAAATTACTCACAGAAAATAATAAGGCCATTCTTCAACTTGAAAACAAGTCAAATCATGAACTAATGTTCGATGTTTTTGAAAATTTGCGGAAAAGTGAAAGGTATATCATTTATTATTTGCATAATTTGTCATGTCAATATTATGTAATAGGTTCCAAAAGGAGAGCTTTGAGGTTTAGGTTGGAGGAACTTGGATGGTTTGATTCCTAGATATGTTCATCCCGATAAGGCCCAAATGTTAATGAATGAGATGCACAATGGACTTTGTGGTGGACCTTTTGCACCAAAAACAACCAAGCATAAAATTTTGAGAATTAGTTATTGTTGGCCCACAATATATTATGTTGTGCATAATTTTGTTAGATATTTCCAACCTTACTAGTTGTTTACAAGGAAAGTGAAGGCGGTGTCCTTACCATTGCATTATGTGGTTGTGGAAGCACCATTTCAGAAATGGGGTTTGGATTTTGTAGGAAAATTTCATCACAACTCAAGTAATGGGCATGAATGGATCATTAAAACCATGGATTATTTTTCCAAATAAGTTGAAGCGGTCCCTACAAAGAAGGATACAAGTAAGGTAATCATTGATTTCATTGAGGAGAACATTAACAATCAATTTGGGGTCCCAACAAAGATTCTGACAAATAATGCCCAACCTTTTAGTTCTATTGATATGGTGAACTCTGTCTTCTTTATGGCACTGTACTTTCTCATTCATCAAGTTATTATCCCTAGGGTAATGAATTATCTAAATCATGTAACAAGAACCTCTTGAAGATCATTAAAAAGACATATGGAGATAACAAGAGTTGGTACAAACAGCGTAAATTTGCACTTTAGGCTGATAGAATTACAAGAAAACAAACTATTGGAAAGATCCATGTTGAGCTAATCTATGGAATGGATGTGACTTTTCCAATCCATGTGAAGATCTCGGTATATAAATTATTGCAGCCTTTCACCACAAATCAGCATGCCATAGAGGCAAGGATTGATCAACTTTTAGAGTTGGATGAACATAGGAGAGAAACTCTTTAGAAATGTATAACAAGCCAAGATGACACCAAGACGAAGTTTGATAAGAAATCCAAGCCTAGGATCTTCAAAGAAGGAGATATTGTTCTTGAGTGGAATAAGAAGCATGAGAAGCCTAGAGATCATAATAAATATGACAAATTGTGGCTTGGACCTTTCTAATTGAAGTGGTTGTTGGATCAAAAACATTTTATCTCAACCATCTGGATGGAGAAAAGATAGATTTTCCCATGAATAGGAAATTCTCAACAATACTATTGTTGAAGGCATTAATGCCTTTATAGAGTAGGATGAATAATCTCTATGAGAATTAGAGTAGGAGGTGTTATAATTCCCTTTGGAATTTCGACTCATGCCTTGTTTTGTAGAGTCATTTTGTAAACATTGTAGATTGAGAAATAATATTATGATTTTGGATTATATACTAGGGGTGATAGAGATGTGAATGTTTGGATCCATCACACCATACATTTTTAAACATTTCATTTTATGCAGGTACATCATGATATGGAGATTCCAGAGTTCTCTTGCACCCTATAAGAGTGTGCAGTCCCCATATGGAGCCAGTAGTTACCACCTAAAGATGCATGAAATATTCACCGATTGAGTTAGAGGATGACGATTCCATACATTGGGTTGATTATCTTTTTTGTCGAGAAGGTTTCTACACAATTTGATGCATACTCTTCCACTAGAGAATGCCTTTTCTTTATCTTCATAATTCTCAAGGCATGAGTTGCATATTTGGAGGCATAATGAAGGTCATTAGCATACTTCACAAGGCATAAATGAAGGTTCTAGTAGGACACCCTTTAGGAGACGATAACACGTGGCATATAGAACCCCTCTTTCAAATTCAAAGGAACATGCCATAAGAGGAATGCTTTGATCTAGAAATGCCACATGGCATTTGGGGAACTCTTGTCACATGTGGAAAAGAGGAGGAGGTAATAATCATTTATTAGAACAAATTTCCTGTGCTCTCTTGTCAAAATAATAATTTATTAAGGGAGTGCTTGGTCTATGAGGAGGACAAGTGGCATGTTTGACACATTCAAAACTTGTGAACCAATCAATTGGAACCCTATAAGTGGAATGCCCTATTATTAGGTGTTTCTAGAGATTTCTTTTATTATTTTATTTAAAGAGTAGTTGCAATGGAATATTATAAATGCAAGGATTCGCCTCATTTACAATTCGTGATTTCATCTTGGAAAGAATACCTTTAACTAGTGTGTTGGTCGTTAAGGATATTTTGAGTAGATTTGGAGCTTTTTTCTATGAGTTTTAGGGGCCACTATATGCATGTAAGGATGTTTATTTTATACTTGTTATATTTATTCTTTGTTGGGATACAATTTATTGTTTACAGTGAGTTTTACTAGCAAAAGAAGGGGATGAAAAGAGGGACGTGGTTGTTCTATTGAAGCTATTTTGATATCAGATCTAGGACATGTAATATTCATGGTCGTTACTCAATGGAAAATTGTTCTATTGCTTCATATGTTTGTTTTTTATCTCATTTATTGATACAAGTACTTAATAATTGTGTCAATGTACTTAGATGTAAGTGTAATAACAGATATGATATACCTAGTAAACAATGTTGTTTTAGTATGTTCGTTGAGTTATTTTCCCTCGCAATCGAGTTCCAAACACTTAGCATTGTTCCCAAATCTATAACCCGTGTATAAGGCACTTGTCTCCATGAAATCACCATAAAATAACTGAAACCCTTAAATCTTCTACCTTGCAAATATGAAAATTGTTATTCGGTTCTAAAGACAAATTAGAATCCTAATAGTGAATCCCCCCTTGTGCTAGAAAAGAATCACCTTAAAGAGAGGGAAGTAACCACCAAAGTGACAGTGGGTGGTACTTCTATTTTAGTCTAAATGTGCATCTCCGTGTTGGACTTGAATGATTTTTGAAGTATAGGTTTAGAAGGTAACACTAAGAAATCCCCTGATAAACTACCTAATCAAAGGATGAAATATAGAATATAGTGGAGAAGGGAGGCCTTGGAAATCATTCCTAGGAATATACATCCACATCAATTGGATTCATTGAGATGCATGTCCCCTTTTACTCATGGTGAGCTCCATCTTCATCTGTAACTTCAGCTTCATCCCTAGCATTTCCCTCTTCAACCACAACTCCCTAAATAGCAAAGATGAGGGCATCATATTTGTTGCCCAACTACTCAAGCTCTTTCATGATGGCACCCTCCTTGGTTTTCATGCAATCAATGCTGCAAGTAATTAATTCTTTGATACGCAAATACAAGACCGTAATTTTTGCATATTTGGATTCCTTTCCATGAGAGTGACCTATGTCTAGAATAGCCATCCAAACTTCCTCATGAGATTTGTGGTTTTTGTGTGGCTCATTTTCATATAACCATGGTTTCTAAGTTCTCCACATCTTTCCAAGTGGACTCAAAATGACAGGTCTAGTAATTTGCAGCGATGGGCTCTGCTTTAGATATTTTTTATTTTCACCCTGAAGGCCCATGACCTTTCATCTTCTTGTCACTACCACTAGCATTAATGCTATCCAAATCTTCATACAATAGCTATAGCCTCCTCTAATCCATCCTCCACCACAAAATTCTCGTCAAATAGCACCAAATTTCTAGGAAAAACACCTAAGAAGTTTCTAATAGGATAAATCCATAATACTATAACCTTCCTCCGCAAGTAGGTAGCATGAGAATGCTTGTCATATCCTTTCAAAATAACACCCATAGTCATGACTTCCTTTGATGGTAATTCATCCTACATGAGAAACAATAATTAAGGACCTTGTCTCGTCGCCAATATGTATCTTGTTCTTCTAGGAAAACAAGTACCATCGTATCCTTCCTCCCTCATGTTGTGATTATTACCAATTTTCATTCCCACCCACATCCCCATGTCCATATACCAGATGACTTCCACCATCTTTCCTGACCCTTCCACCACATATAGGATAATTTGTTATCAATGTTCTTATTGTTGATTATTTATGTTTAAATTTATTATTCTTAGTGAGTAAATAAATAGGAGGTTAGTTTTAGAAATTATATTCAATAGTTTGGAAGAAAACTAGCTAACTATTATTATTAGTAGTAGTAGTAGTAGTAGAAGAAGATTCAAGAATTCTAAATCCAAAATGGGAGGGGGAAAAATCAAGGATAGTTAAATTGTCTTATTTTAAGTTCGAGTATTAGTGAGAAAATAGGTTTACAAGGGAGGTTAACAAGAGAAATTTAAAAGGAGGGAAAGTAAAGGCAAGAAGATTCAAGATAAGATAAGAGAATAGGGGAGAATAAGGGAAAGAAAAGGGGAAACCAAATTTCAATGGGGAGAAAGTGGTTTGGTATTCAAGCTTGGTTGATGATAAGGGCACAGGTTTGGCTCAATTTTAGGCCATCTTATGTATTCATATTGTTAGGATTCTTTCCAATTTCAATAGCTTCCCTAATTTGTTAAATGGATTACGGTTGATGGTCTCTAGAGAGAAAATTTTCAAAGAAGATGAGGTGTTTAGGATGTTGGGTGTGTTCAGCCATCAACAAAATTTTCGATATGATTATGGTTGGTATCAACAATGTATTCCTTGATATAGGTTTGGATGCATCAACTTTTTTTGCCTATATAGGAGGTGTTACATGAGAAAAGGATTTCATAAACACTTTGTTGTTGAAGGGGGTCACTTTATAATTAACTAATTTGAACATGTTTTTGAGGGTTTTATGAGGTTTAAAGATGGAATTAAAGTTCTTTTTATATAATTATTTTGTGATTCTATCAATGATCCATTGGATGCAAGGAATATAGGCCTGGGAGATCTTGGTTTTTTGTTCAAGCGGGAGAGTTTTATGTTGGTTGTATTTTCAAAAGGAAATTGTAATTGGATTGTTATATATCCGTTGTTATTAAGGAATTTTCTTAAATGAGCTATCTTTTTTTCTAGATGATTATGCTCAGATATTTGTATGACCTAGATGACTAAGGTGTTAAGGACCATAGAATTGTGAGAAGGGTGATATCAATAGTTAGCATGAAGGTATCAATCAATGTGGGTTCTCATTTTGTATACCTCATGGGATAAAGGATCCATAATATGTTTGGTGACTAAGACATCTAAGATAGGTAGGCTATGGTTGTTTTGAATTTACCTAGTGAATTGGATGTATTTGGAAAAACAATTCAAGTGGATGAGAAACTGATCATTTTTTTTGCAACCGCGTGGCCAAATGACAAAGCATCATCAATTACGAAAATTGCGAGAATTGTTATATCAAGAGTGGCAATGTTGAATATGAACTTGATGGCATCTTTAACAAGAATTTAGCGAGAAAGGAGACAAAATTGAAACTAACTAAAAGGTATTGTTTGTCCAAATGGATATTTCGAATTGTGTGGATGGAATTACCCATGTCAAAATCATGAGGTTGCACTTACTAAAAACTATTCAAAACATGTGCATTTATGGATTTATAAAAATTACCCATAGTATCCTTCCCTTATTTCTCTAGACACCTAATGGTAGATCTATTTCAATTTTTTCCTTTTGGGTAATTAAAAAATTGTGTTCTCATATATTTATAAATCCCCCTATCTCAAAACTACACATTTTTTAGGATTCCTTACTTGTCATTAAGTGGATGAAGATGGAATTTGTGTCAAGGAATTTTACCCTTCAACCATTATTGGATGAGAACAAGGGAATACTTACAGGGATTAACTCTCACTCCTTTCAGCATATCTTTCGAGAAAGAAATGAAATTGTTGATGGGTTGTCGAAGGCAAGGAATCAATTCGTGCATGGGGAAAGCTACATTCAAGAGGAGCTCAATGGACATATTTTTGAATAATCTCACCTTCCTTTCCTTTAATCCTCACTTCATTATGGTTTTTTTAGGGAACTATAGTCAAAATTTGTTTTTGATGAAATGGAATATTGGGAACCATGAATAAAAACACCGTTGTTCATTGTTGTTTACTATATATAGGGACCTTTATAAATAGTGTTTATGTTGTTTGAACAAAGCCACATATTTCTTTGGTTTTAATCTAGACAGGGAACACATGCTTTTGAAGATTTAGGGATGGAGAACTTATGGATGGAACTCTTACTCTAATTATCGATCTAGAAAAGGCTTGTTGAATGGTAGTCAACATCTTGGATATGAAATTTTTTCCTTTTTGAATAAAATTACGATTTTTTTTCCACATAAAAAAGTAATAATAATAATTTTAAAGTCCCCTACCCCCATTTTTTTCCAAAGAAAAAAATCCTTTGATTTCCAACTATTTCAAGAAACAAAAACTATTTATAATATATTTATGAGCCCTAATACTTTAAAAAAAATAGTAATGCATAATGAATCTTACTAGCATAGCCAAAGACGAAAAAATCTTGCAAAAGTCAAATAAGTTGCCATATCCAACCTCACATACCACAAATATTCTAAATAGTGTGTTGGGATAAAACTATCTAATCCTCACATAATCATATTTGGTCTATGTGCACCCAATATAACAACGATGAGAAGATAGGCCACCATATCCAATCTCAAGAGCCATCAACATAAACTTATAAGAGGGTCAAGTTATAGGTCTAACCATCATTGAACATATGAAGTTACATATAACTGAAAAAGGTACTCAAACAAAATGTCCCTAGCTATGAACTCGCAGAAAGCTAGGGAGGAAGAAAACTGCTAGAGTAGGGTTACGTCCACTAATTGTCATCCAAACCAAGGTCATGAAAGTCCAGTTGTGATTGGACGAGTGAAGATTTCAGCTGCGGTTGAAAGATGGCTCAAAGAGGTGTAAATGTCTGTGGTGTAGGACGGAGAGCGCGAGGTGCAAGAGTTACAGTTGATCGTGAAATGTTCAATGAATGCATGTGAACAATGAGAAGCTTAACCAATGCGGTCACAACGATCAAAGAGAGCCAAAGGCGTGGATGCATTCCCGATGCACTTGACCATGGCGATGAGGAAGTCGAAGAAATGGAAGTCCGAGAAGCAGCAGAAGAATAACCAGAAGATAAACTGATCAAGCTACTGATAGAGATGAGGGGTAAGACAAAGATGGATGTACCTACCTACTCAGGAAGTCTGGATCCAAAAGACTTGATAGACTGGTTCAGAGAAATGGAGAAATAATTCCACATAGAGCAGCTAGAGGATCCTAAAAGGGTTTAAAACTACATGTCTGAGGTTGAAGGGTCATGCCTCATTGTGGTGGGACAATGTACAGGTTGACAGAGTCAAGAAAGGCAAGGAGAAAATCAAGTCTTGGGACAGAATGGTTGCCAAGCTGAAAGGGAAGTTCTTGCCTAACGACTATGTGATTTCTTTGTTTAGGAAGTTGCAAAACTTTTGACAGAAAGAAATGACCGTGAAAAAATACACGGAAGAGTTCTATAGACTGTCGATAAGATCCGGTCAAACCGACGAAGGTGAAGAAGCAGTCGCAAGATATGTGAACGGCTTGAAGTATGTCATACAGGACGAGTTGATCCTGTCGAAGTTCAGAATGGTTGGAGAATCCTACCAACTAGCTCTGAAGGCAGAATAAAATTTCTCGAGAAGAACCGCATCGACTAGAGGGAGGATGACTCGTCGAGGTGCGAAGACTGTTTCCGCGAAGGGGCAAAGAAGCGAGACTAGGAGAGAAGCCGTCAAAGACAATCGACGTGCGAAAGGGACAATGACCAAGGAGAAAGCATAGGGAAATCGACAGGAAGGTCGAGAGACCCGCGGTCAGGGTGCATTTGGTCGAAATGGTCCAGCAAATAGAAAAGGAGCTAACAGACCAGTTATCGTCTGTTATAAGTGTCACGGAGTGGATCACAACTCCTATGAATGCCCAGAGAATCTACACGTGGCAGAAGAGTCGAAACCCAGACGTCGACAAGAGAAGCAAGGCAACGAGAGGACGAATTCAACATCCGACAGTGGCGAAGAGGGTAGAGGAAAAGGTTGAAACATGACGGCCAGGAGAACATTGGTCCAGGACAACCAGCGCAAAGAGAAGGAGTTGGCATAGCGAAAGGCCATCTTTCGGACCAAAGTGTTGATCGCCGACAGGTATTGCAAGACCATTGTCAATGGTGGAAGTACAGAGAATTTAGTGTCGACGGAGGTCATCGACAAGTTGGGTTTGAGATGTCAGCAACACCCAAATCCATACAAGATATCCTGGTTACAGAAAGGACATCATGTGAAGGTAACCAAACAGTGCATGATCAACTTTAAGGTTGGAAAGTTTGAAGACAGTGTATTGTGTGGCGTAATCCCAATGGACGATTGTCATCTGTTGTTAGGGAGACCATGGAAATATGATCGGAAGATGATCTACGATGGTCGAGCCAACACAGTCACAGTGTGGAAAAATGGCACGCGGAGGATGTTGAAGCCAAAGAAGGAGGATCGAGCCAACTGCAAGCAAGGTGAGAGCAACTATTGGGAGAAGCGAGTGCATGGACTTTATTGCATTTGCATTTGCATTTGCATGGACACAAGCAACACCAAAAAACATTGAGTCAAGGACTTTAATCAAGAGCATCCATTAAAGCCCATATAAGAAAACAGTAGCATAAAAACACTAATTGAGACAACTCCAATATTGCATTTGCATGGACACGAGCAACACCAAAAAACATTGAGTCAAGGACTTTGATCAAGAGCATTCATTAAAGCCCATATAAGAAAACAGTAGTATAAAAAACCTAATTGCAAGCAATCCACTAGATTCACCTCTAACATCATATAGAAGCGATATTTTTCAATACCCCCAATTTATTTACCATTATACCAATATATATATTGAGAAAATTCAATTCCCCTTGTATAAACTCAAGTAGTCTTCATCATACTTCTAAGGTGACACTTGTGGATGAAACACTTTAAATATTTAAATAACAAATCTCAATTCAAAAAAACACTTTGAATACCTACCACAGTTTGGTACCAACAAACATCACCTTTGGACTAGTGAGATATTCTCTTCCTTGATAGCATGTTTCCATTGATGATAAAGGTAGGATATGCATATTTGTGAAACATTTATTGAGATGGACTAGTGAGATATTCTCTTCCTTGATAGCATGTTTCCATTGATGATAAAGGTAGGATATGCATATTTGTGAAACATTTATTTCTCAATGAGGAAGAGGAATTGCAGGTAATCACCCCTGACTGATTAAAATGTGAGGAATTGTCGTTAATCACCCCTAACTAATTAATAAACATGTAAAGAATATAAACCAAGATCTTGTTTGTGAATGGTCGTGAGTGCTACCAATTTGATAGAATTAATTTATAAGTAATTACATTTTCCACTCTTCGATTCAATAGACTTACTAAACTAAGATACACAACATGTGTGGACTAACACATTTTTTTAAAGCTTTTCGAACTCTAAAAAGTATTGAATTTTTAAAGTGGTATTTAAAACAATTATTTGTATTCCTACAAAACATATAGATACGGTAAAGACTAAAATTGAGAGGACAACGTAATACCACCTAGTTTCAATTTTTTATAAAGTTCCAGCTTGGACATCAATATCCTCTTGGCACTACTTATTAAAGGATTAAAGTTTTTTTATGACATCATTCATGAAGTAAAACCCTGGTTTGCTGCTATTACTTAAGTAAAGTTTAATTAAAGTTTTTTTATTACATTATTCATAAAATACAATTCAGGTTTGTTACTATTAATTTAAGTAGATAAATATAGAATATAGAAAATTAAGATATGGCCAAAATTAAGTAGCATCATGTTATTTATAAGAATTGAATTTGAATAAGAAAAATAACAATTATTTTTTCTAACCACCCAAACTATATCTAATGAACAGGCTAATACAATTATATACTATTCCTTCTAAATATCACAAATAATCACATTCTAAAATACTTTAGACATAATTCCAATTAGCAGCAGTAGTAAGTGAGGTTCATATGCAACTTCAGTGGTAGCGTTCTTTCCCTACAAACTTACTGTTATATATCTGGACTATGTTATATCAGTCTATTATTGAGCAGTTTATACTATGTACACAGGTGATTTGTTGCTTGAACTTCAAGTTTGAAGAAGCATAATCGAATTCGAGTTGGCTTAAACCCTTGCAAAAATATATATTGTTGTTGAATTTGTTGTATGTAATAATAACTCAGCTTGGTACCATAAATAGATAACAATAATTTCTTCCAACCACCCAAACTACATCCAATAAACAGATTAATACAATTATATAGGATTACATCCAAACATCACAAATAATCACATTCTAAAGTACTTTAGAGTCTAGACATAAGTACTTTAGAGTCTAGACATAGTTCCAATTAGCACCAGTAAGTGAGGTTCATGTGCAACTTCAGTGGTAGCATTCTTTTCCTACAAGCTTACTGTTATATATCTGGACTATGTTATATCAGTCTATTGTTGAGCAGTTTATACTATGTAAGCAGGTGATTTGTTGCTTGAACTTCAAGTTTGAAGAAGCAGAATCGAACCCGGGTTGGCTTAAACCCTTGCAAAAATATATATTGTTGTTGAATTTGTTGCATGCAACAATAAGTCAGCTTGGTAGCACAGAAAGATTGAAAGATTGAGGTCTCCAATTTGCTGGATCTATGACTAGAAGCTCTAGATCTATTATTGTTCTTCAATCTTCAAATTGACTGAGCTCTGGATCTATGACTTTCCGCTACCTACCAACCTGTTTGATCTTTTGACTGTTTGGAGTTTCTATTGTTTCCCCACTAGATTTGGCCAACATTTCACGGTTTTGGCATACATGATGGGGGGATCCACAACTCCAACAGGCGACAACTGTGGCATTTCTAATTTTCTATAGTCTATTGATGTTCGTTTTCCATTATATTTCAGTGACAAAACCAGAAAATATTAGAACAAACTAATAGAAGAGTCTAGACTATATATGAGAAAAGTCCGAACACCAGATAGTAGAGGTTGAATACTAAAACAAACAAACAAAAAATGCAACACTTTGAATCATGCAGATTTAAATCACATGATATGCTCTAGTAAGCAGGAAACAGTATGTCATAGGCACAATAAATGCAAGGAAAAGGCTTTCTTACTGCATATTAGAGACATGCAATTTTGAAGCGCCGAGACTTACAGTACCACCCAGAGAGCATTCTGCAGCAATGGCGCGCCGTCTCCTCTCGAGAAATGAAACCACGAGCAAAATATGTTTTTGCAATTCGGGAAATGCGTTTCAGGATCCCTGCTGTGCGGTACAGTGAACATAGCAAAAGATTTAAGGCGGGATATCGCATTCATTGCTAGTGTCAGGCGCAGGCTTGTGCGGACAGAAATAGTATCGTGAGGCAGAGCGAGCGTTCAATGACAGGTGGTCACAATGCAGTTCCAGCTGAAAATTTAAGTCTTTTACAAGAGAAACGGAAGCAGCAGGCTGCAGGCTGTTTATTCCCTGCTGCCTGCCAGCGGGGAAGTTTTAAATGAAATTTACAACAGTTTAAAATATTTAATGTTTATAAAACTTAGTATTTGTAGATTAAAAAAGGAGCCTCACTGTGCTGTGAAGGAAGTTTGTGTATGTGAGGAAGTTTGTTGAGATTTCTAGTGCAACAAACTCTCATGAATTTTATAGTGAAACACGAAGCTAGGCAATTCTTCCTAAAACACCATGAGACTATAAGCATTGAGGATAAAAATTACTTTATCTTAGAGTGTGATGGGTACACCCACATTAAATCACAACTATGATGCGATAGGAATGCTTCTTTCTATGCTTTTTCAGCATAGGAATAAAATTTTATAGCAATCCAAATAATTCTTGTATTTCTCTTAAAACTTATGAAAGGGTGGAGGGCATTATGGAAGGTTTTATTAGTTTAAGCATTAGAACATATGTTAGTTTCATGAGCTTTGGTAAGGTGTCACTTATTAGTCAAGGCAAGAATTCTTGTTATCGGTCTTCCATAATTCAATGTTTTTATGTTTTGTGTAACCCAAAAGGAAAACATTTTTTGGGGCTATTGAGATATTTACAACGTGTTTTTCAACCAATAGAAAACTTTAAGGCTTTATTTGGTGTCTTATCGAGGCAACTATTTAAACTTAAAAGTAAACTTAGTTGTAACAAAGAATTGGGATATGGGAACAAATAATCTAGATATTATGATGTAATTTTTTTATCCCAAAAATATGGGAAGGCGAGTGCGGGGGATCATTCTTGATCTTGACAAAAATATAGTGTTAACATACAAGTGGGGCTTGGGAAAAGCAACCAACATCAAGCGGAATGACACACTCTCTACCTAGGACTTGATCGTATTGTGTCTCTTGGGATTCTAAAAATTGGGATTCTAAAAGTTGCCATTATGAGAGATTCCCTTTTAGTTATTTCTCAAGTCCGAAAACAAGTGGAACTAGAGGACAAGACAGTCGGGAGGTTGCATAAGCGTATCACGGATCTTCTCTAACACATCCCAAACGTCAAGTTGGTGCGTATACGACGAGATAATAACAAGATTGATACACTAGAAATTCAGCCTCGTTGTTGGCAAAAGGGAAACTAGTGCAAAATGGGGCCCAACAAACATTGCATGGGCTCCCCTAAGAATTAAATTAGCAATGCTATCAAGCCCGCTAAATCAACAAAACAATATCAAGTGCAATTAATGAAACCCACTAACATAAATGGCTACCATTGTCGTTTCACATTCCAAGGAAAGGTTGTAAGGTATCACATGCCTTCATGCATGGGAGACCTCACTGGAAGCTTAACCACGAGTTATGAACGACAACGAGGAGGTAATACGTCGAGGAGGTAATACGTCGCTTCTCCCTCTTTTCACTAGTGCATTTTGGATAGAAGCTTGCAAATGAAGGGGAACATAACGGTAATGGTTACTTCGATGCTAGTCGTAGACGTTGCTTTCCCCTACTCCTGGACAAAGCTACTTTCCATCCAAACCATCTGTGGATCGTTGGAAATTAGTAAGGTTGCATTGAGAGTTTGTGTTTGGTTGGACAAAGGGGATATCCTAGTCTATTTTTTCAAGCTATAGGGAATTGAACGTTGGTGGGGAAGACTTGTGTTAACCCCAATATGAATGCGGAAGAAATGGAAGCTAAGATTGTTGAGTTAATGGTTGGCATAAGCGATATAAGAGCGGATAAAAGGGAGTGTGATGTCCCTTTCCGGGTGATCATTCTAAGGGTGATTGGATGAAACTTAGGCCTAAAATTGTTATAATATTAAGGTTTCATTTAATTAAAAATGTGATATTTCAATGGATGGTATTGGATGACCCATGGTATAGGACTCAAAAAGAAGATAAAGGGGAAGGCACTCATCCATTATGGATATCTTGATTTGATATTGATTTCTTGTTATCGTCTGGGGTTTTTCCAAAGTTTTCATTAGGGTTTGGAAAAACCCTCCCATTGTTGGTTTGGTTTTGATGGTGCAACATATCCACCCTAGATAGACAAGGAGGAGGATCCATTCATAGTCTTCACTTGAACTTCATCTTTTGGTTTTGCATCACTTCCAGGTTCTTGTTGGGTGTGTTTTGGTAGCTGCTACAGCAGCCATAGTTATTTGCATTGTCTACCATTTAGTATTCATAATAAAGGTGCCAACAATATTTCTCCATTTTGTTGTGCCCTTGAATGTTCCCAATGTGTTTGAAGAAATGTTTATGAGAATGCAAATTGCTTGTGAAAGTTATAAATGAATGTAAAATTGCTAATTATTTTTCAAATTTACTCAATCAAACACACAACAATTTGCGCCTATCCTATCGAGGACACTGTGTGGTGTCAGAGCTGGAGATCTTGCTAGCCTGGGAGGAATTCAATCGAGGTTTCCAACCGAGACTATAAAGGGGACTTACTTCACTGATGGACTTATTCACCTCCTATATCAACTGTGGAAAACCATTATTGGGGCATCATCATTGTGGGACGCCATCTGCTATAGATTTCATCCATTGCAGAAGGTAAATTGTTTGAAAAAACCCGAGTTTCCTAGATGCAAACCCACGTGATTGGGTGAGTCCATGAAGGTTCTTGTGCAGGACCGTGACCACTTGCCAAATCAGAAGGACTTCATGGATTTATTCTTGAAGAAAACGTGAACAACTTGGGGCAATTCTTGACATCTGGAAATTGTTGGAGGATTGAGCCATCATTGTAGAAATCTGAGTGCTTCCCTTCCATTATAATTTCTTGTGGTTTGGGAAATCGTGGAGTTCGTCCACCCTTTGCATTATGACCCCCGGGTTTTCATTTGGAGAGAGGTCGAAGCTTGTAGAGGTCATGAGGGGACAGAGCGGTGTCGTGCTTAAGCGTTTTGGAAGAGGGTGATTGAGAGTCCAATTCCTCTCATTTTAAGAACCACAGCTTGGCAAGAATCATGGGGTCGATCCACTGATTTGGGAAGAGCGTAAAAATATTGGAGGGAGTCGTGAGCTCTAGAGCAAGGATCTGAGAAATTGGGGAGGGCACATCATTCAAGTGTTTATCATCTAATTCATGACCTTGATTGAAGAAGATTTGTACCATTGCAGAGATATTTGGGGTGCCAAGAGGGCACATTCCATTGTGTCAAAGAGAACCATTAAACTATTGTTATATCACTGTGATTTTTCTTGCAAATAAACTAAGAAAGAGAGATGGATACTTTCTCTCCTCCCCATAGTCTACTAACTACAAAATCTAGCCAAATCGTGTCATAAAGGAGAATTGTGCAGCTACAAGTCAAACTATACAAATGAATCAAATTGTAAACTCTGAGTAACTCTGTTATTTGCTTGATCTTTGCTTTAATGATTAAGTGTAATAAAATATTATTTCGATGTCAAACCTTGTGTTTGTGTAAACTGCGTGATCAAACTCTAAACCCAGAAATACACTGAATACACCAATTCTCATCAATAGTTTGTGTCAACAACATAAGGGAATACTTAGTAAACTTTGAGCCGCAAGCATCAAAGTGTTTGATGGAATCATTAAGTCAATTCAGATCATGGGGTTTATAGAACGCTTGGCTAAATTACTAGACTATCGAGCATTAGATGGGGAGATCCATACAACCTTATCCTTTGAAGAACATTACCACATCATGGACAAATATTTGGACAAGGATCCAGGACATAAATTGAAGGAGATAACATACATGCTTCACCATTGAGAATATCTGGTTTTGGAAGATAAGTTATGTGCAATCATACCCTTTCGAGCGTATTACATCGCCAAACATATCTTCAAGTATGGAAGACATCTCGAGGATTTGGATGTGGATTATCTTAAAATCTTAGAGCTGGGAGATGAGAACATGCATCTAGCCTTACCAAGGACTTGTGCATAGAGGAAGTCCAAACAACAACATATGAGGACGATGACATCAGTATAATGGATGAGTATACATATGATACAGCTTCCAAATCAACAAAATATTGGGATGCAACAGAGAATCCTACTTATAATAACTATAGGGATGTGGAGGATCCAACTTCTTTCCCTATGCATGATGATGATGATTCAATACGTCATCCTATTTATGGCATGTATGACCATGCAGGCATGATTGTACACGGAGGTGAGGAGTTGGGAGAGGGTGCACCCAAGCATGATTGAAGATGATTTCATTTCTTAGGAGGAAGACAACGAAGGGACTAAAGTGATAGACGAGAGCTTGTATGAGGATAATGTTCCATGTGGGTTAGTTAGTCCTTCATATGATAGCCTACATAGTGTTGATGAAATGACAATGCATGATTTGGAAAGCCAAGTATTGGTCACATAGGAATATATTATGCAGGTTTTGACGACAACAGATGGTGCACATAAGTTTGTTGAATACCTTATGTGGAAGACCTAGTTGGAGGAGAGACACGATGGATTTGTAGAAGGGTTCACTAGTACCCAATTGTGCATCATCAAAGAAGCACTAGAACAGTTGAAGTATGATTACTTGCAATTATTCATGGATAGGGACCTTGCTCTTAAGTTCATTGAAGACAAGGAAAGGCAGGTTGAGGATATTTGTTACCAGTTGATCTTGGCATGGTATTCATCCTTGACAGTAGCATAGACTCCACCATATCCAACAATAGTGACACATGAGGGCTTGATTAGCACTCATGATTTGAGAGAAGAGCCTATGGTGATGATTCCGCACGAGGAGAATTCATAGTTGTAGGTGAATGAGGATAGATTTGACACAGAGGGTTTGGTCCTAGCACGAGATCATGAACCGCCTCTCTTGGAGAGAGGCTTGGCCATGGAGGAGGTAGTTGAGCACATTCCATGTAGACCAACTAGTAGGGAAGTATACGCATCCAAATATAGGGTGAACAGATATATGACGGATATGGAGACACATTGGGTTGTAAGCTCAGTTGACATCAGTGGAGTGTTGGCTATAGGATACCCGATGGAATAGGAGGATACAGGAGAATGAAGCAGTATACAGGTGTACATAGTGGCACACGATGAGGTCACAATGAGGTACAGGGACAGTCAGATGGAGCCTTGTATTATCACTTGGAAAACCAGAGTGATGGGTAGAGTTTGTTTCACACCTTATAAGATGGTGTGTGAACTTGGTGACTTTACCATTGACAAGTGGATTCGAGATAGCTCTTACAGGCACTACAGCTTGAAATTCTAGGAGAGGAGGATGCAAATGGGGCATGATAGTCGAATAGTTATGATTAGAGTGGCGCAACGTCATCATGGTGGTATCTTTTTGAGATTTGCTTGGGACCCAAGGATTTAAGTATTAGACAATTCAGTAGCTTTCGTAGAGGCGAGAGCCAGTTCTTGCTTTGGTGAGTTTGGGTCCATATTGGAGCAATTAGTTGAGGGGTTGAGCGAGTTGTTCCAACATCAGGATGCTCTACTTATCGACAATATTCGAGAGGATTCCTATGCCAGTAGAGGATGCTTCACCTCTTCTCTGTTGGTTTAAGCCCTTGGTATCATTTTTAGTTTCGGTCGGATTCATTCGGACGAGCGACAGGGCGTGGAGGCATTGCTTGAGGACAAGCAATCTTGGGAAGGGAGGACTGTGATGTCCCTTTCCAAGTGATCATTCCAGGGGTTATAGGATGATAGTTAGGCCTAAAATTTTTATAATATTAAGGTGTCATTTAATTAAAAAGGGGATATTTTAGTGGATGGTATTGGATGACCCATGGTATGGGACTCAAAAAGAAGATAATATAGAAGGCACTCATCCATTATGGATATCTTGATTTGATATTGATTTCTTGTGACCATCTGGGGGTTTGTCCAGATTTTTCGTGAGGGTTTGGAAAAACCCTTCCATTGTTGGTTTCGATTCAGTGGTGCAACATATCCACCCTGGATAGACAAGGAGGAGGATCCATTCAGGGTCTTCACTTGAGCTACATCTTTTGGTTTGGCGTCACTTCCAGGTTCTTGTTGGGTGTGTTTTGGTAGCTACTATAACAACCATAGTTATTTGTATTTTCTACCATCTATTATTCATAATAAAGGTGCAGAGAATATTTCTCCATTTTGGTGTGTTCTTGAATGTTCCCAATGTATTTGATGAGATTGCAAATTGATTGCGAAAGTTATAAATTATCAATGTAAAATTGCTAATTGTTTGTCAAATTTACTCAATAAAACACACAACAATTTGTGCATATCCTACCGGGGACATTATAGAGATATAAAGAGTAATTTATCATGGAATAGATATGTGTACCTCATTATGGGAAAAATCCACCAATATAGTTGTGTACATCCATAATAAAATCCCGCATGCCATTATAGATGAGAAGACACCAGAATAAGTGGTTATCGGTGAGAAGCCAAACATATCACACTTGAGGATCTTTGGGATCCCAGTATACATTCATGTACCAAAAGAAAAGTGAACAAAGATGGAGCCTTCTGGAAAGAAAGGAACCTTTTTTAGTTATAGCGAGTCATCCAAATCATACCGAATATATGTACCTAGTGAGAGACACATTGAATTCATTTGGTATGTTACCTTCCATGAGGAAGTTGCTTTCAAAAGATCGAAATACATTCATTGTGATTTAGAGATGGAGGATCCTGAGTCTAATTCTCCCCCTTCAGATTTTGAGAGGGAGAAACTAGAAGATGCCTCATATTTGCTAGTTCCTGAAGAACTAGTAGAACTGATTGAGAGGTCACTGTTGGCTGCTTTTTGGACAGACCCGGGTTTTAATGAAGCGCAGCAACAAAACCCCTTGGCGCACTGGCCCTCTCGGCGATGAGCTGCGCGGCAGCTCGAGGTCTCGCCCGAAGTGGCTATGGGGAGGCTAAGGAATCAGGTTTCCTTAACCTAGGCGACGCGGAGACTGTTCTCTCTTCTTGGACGAGTCCTCTAAGGCGAATGTCTGAACCCTCTTCAGACTTATGAGCGCAACAGCTCTCAAGCTCCTGCTCGGCAGCCGAACTGCGCGGTACTTCCACTCCTGCGCTAGGACCAATTATCCTCTGCGCGGATATTCTATGCGTAATTTCACTTGCGGGCTCGTCGTAGCAACACGATCCCCTATCGCTGCGGCGACGTGTCTTACCGATTCCTTCGACCCTTAATGATTATAGTTCCCAAGGAAGCTTCACTGATTTACTCAACACATTCATAAAGGTAATGCAATATTCCTGTATTTGCTTGTTAGTAAACTTAAAACAGGCAATCACTTCAATCACAACATCGTAACAACGAGAAATAAGAAGTCCACCTCCACGGGGAAAACCACGTCCACGGGAGTATCTTATATTAACCAGAAAATGATAGACTTATACAATATGCTGCACACACAGCTGCAGCCTTAGATCTTCCCGAGAAACTCCACGCACACAGCTGGGAGCCCTTCTCTCGATCTATCCTCTTCCTCTCCAGAGGTTACAATAGTTCAGACGTCGACTCTGACTGTCTGCTACTCAAGGATTAGCTTCACTGCTAACCAGCTCTAACTCCTGTTTTCTAGCAACACGGTAGAAAACAATCAACAAGATCATAACAGAGGATGATCAACTCGATCAATCCTTCTTACATCCAGTATCTATTATCTTAGCTAGCGCACTATCTAGCTGACTACTGGCAAACCAACTAACATCTACCCTTCACAATTATGCATATATATAGGTGGCCATGGCGGTCGCACCTTTACAAAACTGTGGGCCTTTCCCAGCAGTAATCCCCAAAAACCCTAACCATGCACATGGCTAGGTGTACTGTAGGCGCCGCTTGCAGTCATGTCGTCGCTTCCTGCAGGCTCAATGAATTCCGGCGCATCTTCGGGTATGGGTGCCTCGTCCTTCGCCTTCAATGCTTTGGTCCGTTGCTCTTCCTTGATCCGAGCAACCATAACTTCTGTACTTAGCCTTAAATGAGGGTAGCTGATCCCTCTACGCCATTGCTTCATTGATTGTGGTAGCTGGGCTTTCCACTCGGCTACCTTCCTTTTCTTCTGACGTGCGTGCGAGCTCCATGATTTCCGGTCCGTAATCTACGCTGAGATTATCCATTTGGCACCGTACTGCGCACCGTCTTCTTCTGTCCCAAAATTGGCGCTTATTCAAAACTTAGCACTCTTCCATACTTGTGCTTTTTCCTCAAAATTCGCAGCTTTTACCCTAGCTGCGGCCTTGGCTCCAACAGGCCCCTAACACTTACTTGTGGCTCACCCTCGAGCCACTCGCACTAGCGCGTGGTCGCTTTACTTGCGCATCTGCTTTTGCTTGGGTCTCCGCGAATGTTTTCTTCCACTGCGCAATAGCGGAGTCCAATTCATCGACACACTCCACAGCAGTCTGCACCGTTTCTGCAGTGGCTTCTTCTTTAGTGATGGCATCAATCACCTCTTGAGATTCAGCAATTTCTTTGATTTTTTCCTCGACTTGGCCAACGATGTCAGCATACTCATCCATGAATGGCTGAATGCTGTTGGTGAGCTTCTCATCTTCAGTTCTGAGCTTGTGGAGTTGCTGTTGCATTCTGCGCACTTCACTCATTTTCTTCATTTTTGGTAAGCCTGTTAAGGCCTTAGCTTCTTCAGTCAGAACAGTTAGGGACTGTTCTGCGGCTTGCACCTGTTCCAAAAGACCAACTTTAAAAGGGAGCTTCTCAAGCTCCGTCCAAGCTTCCATAGCTTGGTTCATCAGGTTGTCGGCTTCCTGTATTCTGTCTTTCATCTGTGTGGAAGCTTTGCTCAGCGCTTCAAATTGTTCTTGCGCATCATCTGTAAACTGCGCGGCAACACGAGCTTCTAGCTCAGCGATCTGGGTTCTATGGCCCTCAGCCATAGTAACTATTTCATGCTCCAGGGTTTTCACCCTTCCTCCAATAATTTGAACTTTCTCAACCAGAGGGAGGTCTGGTTGAATCTCGCAAGCCGACAATTCCTGGGCAATCTCATCCACTGCGTTTCTGATGCCGATGTCTTGCGCCTCATAAAGTGCGAGTTTCTGGGAGATATTTTTATGGCTTGCCTTCAGCTCTATCTCCTGCGATTGCAGTCGTTGATTTTCCTGGAATGTAGAGAGCTCTCTAGCTCTCAACTCAAGAGAAACTTTCTCATGCACTAGCTGTAGAGTCTCTATAGGAATTAGAGACAAATTTATTTCAACGGGCCCAACGGCGCTTACCTGTAGTGCAGCTAGAGGATCCGGAAGTGTCATGCTCGTAGGCGGAATATGCACGACAGTATGCCTTTCTACGAGTTCTTCAACTCGCTCGTTACTTGGAATTTCTTGTGGCACCTGCGAGGTAGATGCTGGCGCATGGGTCTGCGCAATCCTTCCTGCGAGACCTTTTATTTCCACAAACTGCAGATCTAGAGCACTTCTGATGTGAGCGTGCGTGTTGCGCAGCTCGCGAAATTTCTCTTTCAGATACTGGTCGATCCCCGAGGGAATGGCCTCAGAGGGATGCGACACCTTTTGTTTCTTGGTCGCCGTCTCTGTCGATCCTTCATCACTTCTTTGCTCGGGGGCTTCCTTGCCCTTATCCTTCTCTTGCGCAGCGGCGGGTGGCATCGCGGATGCGATGTCGGCGGCTACTCTCCATTCGTCCGACCAAGACTTGATAGTTTCTTCGACATCTTCTGTGGTCATCCTGTAAAGGCCTACGGCCCATTCCTCCTGAATGCCGCAGGGACGGAGGTAAAGTTGATGTAAGTCGGCAGTAAAGGCCAACTTTCCTTCATATATCCTCGATGTCTCCTCACTCAGCCTTGGCATTTCCTGAATGGTATCTCTGAGGAGATAGTAGTATTCACAAAATACAGCGCGGTTCATCTTGCGCTTCGTGGGATTAGGGGATTACCAAAGGTTTACATAGCGGATTCCGGCAGGTTCTCCTGCGCGGCGCGGAAGGAACTGAGTGTTCAGGGGCTCCTTCCACCCGACGAGAGCACATAAAATTAAAAGACAAGAAAAATGGAACGACTGACCGGGGTTATCTTGAACGTTCTGGCAGTCTTCCAAAAAAGAATTGAGGAGGAAGAGGCACCAGTTGTACTACTCTCCCTCCGCAGCTGCGATGGCAAGTTCCATGACAGCTCCAGTAACTTCCTTCGGTCTGCACTTCGTGAGAAGTCTGCCCGCGAGCAAACTTCCTGTATATCTAAGTGCTTCGTCTTCTACTATTGTGAGGTCATAAGCCCGACCTCCTCTTGTAAGGTTGTATTTCTGCACCAGCTTTGCAGCCAGTTTTCTATCCTTCTCCTTTCCCATAAAATGGATATTGGGATCCTTACCAACCTTAGACAGGCCAGTAATGCGATGAATCAAATCGACATTTAAATCGATTGGCCTCCCGAGCCAAAGGTAACCTCCATGAACGCAAGATAGCAGTGTTTTAACGACTGCATTCACTTCATTGCTACGCCCGAAATGCGGTAGCTTTAACAGGTTCAGGAGTCCAGGGCGCTCAAGATTTGCTGCAAATCCCTTCGGGATGAATTCGTCAACCTTTCTGGTGGGATTATGCACTACCGTCAGATATCGGTCTAGCTGGAACTGAGGATACGTTTTATAGTCTCCCAGGTTGAAATCAGAGAACTTGACCAGTGGAAGGTGTCCGAGCAAGGACCCTTCTATTCGCACGCCAGCCGGTAGTGGAGGTAACGGAAGTGGATACTTTGCATTTTTCGGAATATGCACCTCTGGTGCATCTTCTGGACGCGGCGGAATATAATTCACCATAGTGGCCAACGGCTCTGGAACGGGCTCTTTTGGCTGTGGCTGAGATGCTCTTGTGGCCGGAGATTGTCTAGGATCCTGATAACCAGGATGTACATAAGTCGAAGCCGTCACGGGGGTAGTCATGCCGAAATCTAGGCCTCGGCGCAGGAATTGACGAACAACTTCTTCAGTCGACAGGTTCTCCGTCGTGAACGGGTATACGTAACAAGAACTAGGACAGAAACAGCGGAACAGCGTGGGATATGAACACTGACAACAAGGGAAGCGCTTTGCACAACTCGGCTCTGAAAACAATGGCTTAGATTCTCAAACAAGACTATGCAGCTCGAGAAAAGTAACCCGAAATTATACAAGTGTGGGGTATTTATAGCTAAGGTGATAGTCAATGCGGGCAAGTGGGGCTACTAGCTATAGGCGGCTATGCATGAGTTGACAACCCTTCTATCCCCTTCGCGTTTGCGGTGCATTTATTGTGATGGACGGGCTCTGACAGGCTTCCGGGAGAAGCTAAAACTTTCCGTCACATGGTTTAAATGCAAATCTTACGGAGATCAAGCCGAATCTGTCAGAGCGGCTATACTTAAATGGCGGGTCTATCCTTCATTTATTCAGACACGGCTACATAACTGCTGTAATTCAAATTTTTCGGCGGGTCATTTCAACTTAGGAAACTATGCCTATAGGGGTCCACAACAAAACTTCTTCAAGCGGCAAATTATCACAGGGAACTGCGCAAGAGCGACAGTTCGACGGTCCGGGGAGAACCTTCGCAAGAGCGCAAATATAAGCTCGCTCAATCCCAAATTTTTATTCGGTATGCGCGGATGTTTCTAGGAACTGCGCGGGAAGCCGGAGACTGAGTGTCTCGCAACTTCCGTGTAGACTGATAATGCGATGCCTCTTTCAACTACACTGGACATCTGCATTTCTTTGAGCAGCTATTTAAGTTGACAGGGCGGGGTGGCCGTCGCGGTAAAGCTTGAGCCGACTCCCGTTGATCTTTGTAGGCAAAACTTCTCCATTCAGCTTCGCAAGCTGAACTGCTCCTCCTTCTGTTATTTTTATTACCTGAAAAGGGCCTAACCAATGTACACGAAACTTGCCTGGAAACTTGGTGAATTTACTGTCATAGAGGAGTACCAAGTCTCGTTCCTGAAAGACTTTATTCTTAATATGCCTGTCATGCCAAGCTTTCTGTCTTGCCTTCTGTACCTGTTGATGGAATCCGGCTAAGAGTCTGTCTTCTTCTAAGGCAAGCAGTTGTGAGAGTCTTGCGCTCATAGTATCAGGATCTGTCATTTCTGTAATTTGCGCAATTCTGAGACTGGGAATAATGTATTCCATAGGCATAACTGCTTCTTGTCCATACACCAAACTGAAAGGTGTGTGGCCTGTTAATTTCTTGCATGTGGTTCTGTAAGCCCATAATACAGCTGTGACTCTAAGGTCCCAATCATCTCTTTGTTGATTACAGATCTTCGTCAGGGCATTCTCAAGAATTTTATTGAATGCCTCCACCGTGCCATTAGCTTGAGGATGGTAGGGTGTACTCTTATGGTGACTAATTTGGAATTCTTCAGTAAGGGATTCTATAGTGTCATTGAGGAAATGTGTACCCTGATCACTCATTAGAATCAGTGGACATCCAAATCTAGTGATAATATTCTCAAAAATGAACTGCGCGGCCGTGGTAGCGTCGCAGTTCTTAACTGGCTTAGCCTCAGCCCATCTGGTGAGGTATTCAGTAGCTGTAATGATGTATCTTGCGCCGGTTCTTTTTCCTGGGGGGTTGATAGGACCTACAAAATCAATGGCCCATTTATCAAAAGCACGTAGTGCTATTTGAGGTCTTAGTGGCATTTCATCTCTTCTTGAAGGTTTTCCTATTCGCTGGCACACATCGCATCATTTGCAGAATTCCTTAGTATCCTTATGCAATGTCGGCCACCAAAGACCTGCGGCTAAGATCTTCTGAGCAGTCGGCTTCCCTGCGAAATGGCCTCCTGCGGTGCCTGAGTGCGCTTCTGCGATGATAGAGTTCTTTTCATGCGGTAAGATACATCTGCGCAAGACTTCATCGGGGCCCAACTTATAAAGCTGGCCTACTATCAAAGTGAAGTCTGCGGCTTTGACAACAAGTTGTTTCTTCTGCTGGATTGTAAACTCAACTGGCGCTTGTCCAGTACTGAGAAACTCAAGGATATCAGAATAATATTCATCTGCTGCTTGAATAGAGAACAACTACGCGTCAGGCATATTGTCCTCCAGACTTGTAGGTTCCTCTCCTGACTCAATCCTAGATAAGTGGTCAAGTCCTGCATTCAATCTACCTGGCTTTACAATAACTTCAAAATCATATTCTTGAAAGAGCAGTAGCCATCTGCAAATTCTTCCCCCTAACACTGGCTTATTGACCAAGTATTTCAAAGCAGAATGGTCAGTATACATTTTAAAATGTGCACCCAGTAAGTAGTGTCTGAACTTCTGTAGGGCGTACACCATAGCTAGTCCTTCTCTCTCTGTAGTAGTGTAGTTCTTCTCGGCTGTGGAAAACTTTCGGCTAGAGTAAGCAATGGGGTGATCGATACCTCCTTTTCCTGTTTGTGTAAGTACGATCCCCAATGCTATGGAAGAAGCATCGACATGAACATGAAAGGGTTTATTCCAGTCTGGGAAAACTAGAATTGGCGCAGTGATCATCTTGTCTTTAAGTGTGTCCAAGCTCTGTTGGCATTCCTCTGTCCATTGGAATTTCGAATCCTTTTTCAGCAATCTTTCCATAGGTGCTGTGATCTTTGCATAACCTTTGATAAATTTTCTGTAGTATCCAGTATGTCCCAATGTAGTGCGCAATTGTTTGACTGAGTTGGGCGCAGGTAAATTAGCAATGATGGCAACCTTCGCAGGATCCATCAGGAGTCCTTGTCTGCATACAATGTGACCCAACAAAATACCAAAAGGAGCACAGAAGATACATTTTTTCAAGTTAAGGGAAATCTGATGCCGTCTACATTTTTCTAACATCATTCGCAGGTTCGCTATATGGTTCTTTAATAAGCCAAATACAGTCCAGTCATCAAAATAGACTTCTAAGAACTTATGGATGAATTCTTTAAAAACAGCAACAACGACTCTAGAGAAGATAGCAGGAGTGTTTTTAAGACCAAAGGGCATTACCGTGTACTGGAATGAGCCCCATTCAGTCGCAAAAGTAGTCTTATGGCGGTCGTCTGGATGGATTCTGATCTGATGGTATCCCGAAAATCCATCAGTGAAGGAGTAAGCCTCTTGTCCTCCAACATTATCAAGCACTTCATCTGTAAAGGGAGTAGGAAATGGATCATGCGCTGATGCGTCATTGAGTTTGCGCAGGTCCACGCAAATTCTTATTTCACCTTTTGTCTTCTTCTCTTGTACAACCATAGGGCTAATCCAATCGCTTTCTTCTACTGGCTCAATAATACCTGCTGCGAGCATCTTGTCAATTTCTTCTTTGACTTTTTCTTTATAGCGCGGGTTCAACCTGTATGGACGCTGCTTTACTGGCTTGGCATCTGGTTTCAGAGGTATGCGCATCACTCCTAAGTCTCCTAGGATGCCTTTCATTTCTGTGAACTTGGTAGGAAAGATATCCTGGTAGTCACGTAATAAATCTGAAATATGCCCAACAGTTTCATCATCCCAATAGTCTCCTATAGAAGCAAACTTGGGTTCGGCTTCTGTCCCAATGTTAACCTTTTTGAGCTTGATGTGTTCTATAATGGCAGGGATATCAAGCTGAGGACCTTCAACATTGCGCGTCCCTTCTGATTCTGGGATATGGATGTTGCGAGGATCATCCTCCTCTTCTCCAGTGGTGAAATTATAGCATTCTAGGGCATGTTCTATCTGAACAGCGCAATCTGGTTGGGAATATTCTGGTAATAGACATGGTTCAAATACCTTCTTTTTAATACACTTCAGAGCCTGATCAATACTCGGATGCTCTGACTCAAAGCTGAAGGTAAGTTGAAAACTTTCTATCATAAGAGGCCAAGTAAGAGTGCCTTTGCGCAATTCTGTTTCAGTGTACCAGTTCCTTGGAACTGTGCCCAATGTGTGGATGAATAGGTGAACCCACTCATCGTCCGGAATATCCAACCATTGCTGAATGCATGCTTCAATGTGTGACCTGGGGTCACTGTGTCCCTCATATTTACGCGACACTTCTGCTGCAGTGTCCTGGAATCTGCGCAGTATCAATCTGCGACAGTCTTGCCATGTGTGAATATTCTCTTTATGCGCACCCCACCATCTTGCGGGTGTAGCGTGCAGTGATACATCTAATGCCTGTATGCGCTGCTGTTCTGGAAGCTGTTGTTCATATGCCTGTATGAATTCACTTACGTTAGTTAAACCATCAAAAATTGGAGTGTCAGTTAATTCTGTACCAATCCATCGAATGGATTTAGTCATCATGGCGCAACGTCTTGTAGAAACCTCATGTAAGCGATTCTTCCAGTTTTCCAATCCTGCATCTGAGTCTGATGTGCACGAGCTATCGCATCGCCAGCTGATATGGCCATCTGCTGTGGGATTGACATAGTCACTCTGACTAACAGTCATCTGATACAAACTTTCCATTTGGCGCGCTTCTTCTTCTGCCCGAATGGGTTCTATATACCTTGGTCCTTGAATAGGATCAAGCGGTGCAATGACCCTAATCTGGTCATCCTCGAAGGTCATATGTCTTTTCTTCAAATTGATGACAGCCAAATTATCAAATGCCCAGTCTATACCTAAAAGTGCTGGGTAAGGTCTACTATCATCCAGGATTTTGATTACTTCAAAGTCTGCAGAACTTCTTACTCCCTCAATATCAATAGGTACATTGGGTAATCTACCCAATGGAGAGACTCGTTGCTGGTTCGCGAGTCTTAGCTGGATGGGGGATCTTGTAAGTTGAGGACTTCCCATCTGTTCCCATGTCTGCATGGTGAGAACATTAACTTCTGATCCCAAATCTAAAATAACTTCGTCCATCTCAAATGCTCCAATCTGCGCTGTGAGCCTCATCTCTTTTCCAGTTCTAATGTGACTCCCAATCTGGTGAACAGCACGCTGCGGCGTGTTGGTCGAAGTAGATTGTTGACATTTATCCAATAGGTGTTGAAGTTCCATAGTTGCTTTTTCATTGCGCAACAACTTTAAGCAGTTCCTTAGAAAATTATGGACAGTACCTAGTGCATCTTCATCATCGGGCCTTCCGGATGTAGTGGCCTGTTCTTGTACCAGGTTGTCTTGTCTTAGCACTTGCGATCTAATATCATTATGCGGAGTTGCGACAGAACTTGAAGCTCTGGGATCTGAGAAATACTCTTGGGCTTGCTTGAATGCTTCTTTTTGCTTCTGCAGGTTAAGTGGGGTTGGTTTAATATTAGCGCGGCGCACCCATTGCGTCGCTTGCTTTCTAGTTCCCGACTCTGGCGCACCAGTGGTTGTTCCACTGCGCGTCACAATATTAACTGTACGGTCTGGTTCCATTTTTTCTGCTCCAATCAATTGAATATTCTTGTTGACCTGTGGCATCTTTGCTTGCATTTTAATCATCAATTGAGGGCATTCTTCAATGATATGATCATAAGATTTACAATATCTGCAGAGGGTTGTAGGATTTTGGCAATCTCTTGCAAAATGACCTTGCGCTCCACAATTATAACAAGTGATCTGGCCTCTTCCGCGGCCAAAATTTGTTGTGCGTCCACGGCCTCTGTAATTTCCTGTTCGGCCGTCGCGAGTTTGGTCGTACTATGGACCTGCTATGGGTCCTTGTGCTTCTGACTGTACTCTATAAACATCATGTTTCCTTTCCATCATAAGGTCATATGCTCTGCAATTGTTTTCATCATGGCCTACTGATTTGCAGAAATTACAATATAGATTCTTTGGAGTTTGTACATATTTCTGAAGTAAGTGACATTCTTGAGGTCTATGACCTCTAGTTCTACAGATTTCACACCAAGGCCCCTGTGGCTGTGGTAAAGGGTTAGGTGCTCCAGTTGCAATGTACTCTATGAAAACGGGACAGTGGTCCTTTGAATGACCTTGTGCTTTACATTTTGTACACCATATTTCTTCCTTAACATCCTTGCCTTTCTTAATATCATGCACTTGCAGGGTTAAGTTTGCTAATTGGTTCTGTAACTGCGCAACATCGTTGCTTGTTCCAGCAATTGGTGAAGCTTCTAGTTTCATAGCCATCTCTAGAGCTTGTTCCTGAGTAGTGAGATTCTGTTGCATAAGAGGAAGTCTAATGTGTGGAAGCAGCGCAGCAATGAACCATTCCTTATGCTGTTGTGGTGCAAACTCAAAGCTTACTTGATCTATCAAGGCTTTGAACTTTTGGTCAAAGTCCCATACTGACTCTGTAGGTAACTGCTTTATGTCTTTGAGCTCTGTTATACACTGTGATTCTGATTTAGGTTTCTTGAATTCTCTAATCATTGCATTTCTTACCTCAGCAAGCGTTCTATTCTGTGCTGCTGAGTATTTCATGAACCAAGTTAAGGCTCTTTCTCTTAGTGTGGTTGCTAACTGAACCAGTTTAACAGCATCATCATTAATTTGCTTAATTGTCCAAATGGCTTCACATAGGAACCAGTGTTGCTCAGGGTCTTCTATTCCTGTTCCTCTAAAAGTTGGTAGTTTCATGTCATCACCCATCTTTCTTACGCTAGGTTGAGGTGTAGGTGCTGTAGCAGTTCTTCTGGGCTGGTCGAACAAAGGTGGTACAGAGGTACTAGAAGTACCGTGTGGGCTACTAGAAGGTGTTACTGCGGGATTATACTGAGCTTTGTCTGGCTTTTGCTGTGTAAAAGGGTGGTAAGGGATATGAACGCTCCCTTGTCTTTCTATATGGCTTGCTCTAGGAACTTGACTGTCTTCTGGGCTTGACTCAAAAGAATGTTGGTCAAGGCCTACTTTATACCGTTTTCCACTACGAGTGCAACCAATAACTTCAGGGTCACTATCAGAGTCTACGGACATTACTTGTCTATGCTATTCATCTGAAGCTATACATAGTTTTTCTTTTTCATACAGAAGCATTTTAATCGATA
This sequence comes from Larix kaempferi, assembly GCA_027924585.1. NCBI lineage: Eukaryota > Viridiplantae > Streptophyta > Pinopsida > Pinales > Pinaceae > Larix > Larix kaempferi. The sequence goes on from BSBM01000841.1 coordinate 20,716,480, forward strand.
AGTTCAAAGAATTTAAGAACTTACCTCTAGGTGCTTGAAAGAAACTCCTCTCAGCTTCACTGAAACTCTTTCTTGTATCCACTGCAAACTCAGTGATGAAACCTTCCAGCAGACTATTCAACCAAAAGTCTACTGCGCGGGACACAGAATTGTCTACCCGCTTCAAAATAGTGACTAGCTCAGGGGTCCAAGCGACTGGTCGATCAATATACACAGTGGGTCTAGTATCTGCTAACTTGGCTATCCAAGCATGTAACTCAAGTGCAAATGTGACAAAGAAAATTTTGTGAAGGTCAGTATAGATATACTTCTGCAACCATTCTTCTGGCTGGAGTCTAGAGCTTCTATTTTCTTGTTCAGCGAATTCTTTAGCCTTTAAATCGAACCACTCCTGAATTTGTGTAGCTGTAGGATTCCAGTAACACATTTGTTAGCTAAGCAAGTCTCAAGGAAACAGAACCATTTGTTGGCTCCTCAACAGGGTACAAAGTAACGGAACGATTTGTTGGCTTCAACAACAATCTTCTTCGTCGCAAAAATAGCAAGTCTCACAGTAACAAGTCACAAGGCAACGGAACCATTTGTTGGCTCCTTTCTTTCTCTGGGTTTCGCCTCGATCTCGCGTGTCGCTGAAATAACAAGTCTCATTCACGCGGCAACAGAACCATTTGTTGGCTGCTTTTTGGACATACCCGGGTTTTAATGAAGCGCAGCAACAAAACCCCTTGGCGCACTGGCCCTCTCGGCGACGAGCTGCGCGGCAGCTCGAGGTCTCACCCGAAGTGGCTATGGGGAGGCTAAGGAATCAGGTTTCCTTAACCTAGGTGACGCGGAGACTGTTCTCTCTTCTTGGACGAGTCCTCTAAGGCGAATGTCTGAACCCTCTTCAGACTTATGAGCGCAACAGCTCTCAAGATCCTGCTCGGCAGCCGAACTTCGCGGTACTTCCACTCCTGCGCTAGGACCAATTATCCTCTGCGCAGATATTCTATGCGTAATTTCACTTGCGGGATCGTCGTAGCAACACGATCCCCTATCGCTGCGGCGACGTGTCTTACCGATTCCTTCGACCCTTAACGATTATAGTTCCCAAGGAAGCTTCACTGATTTACTCAACACATTCATAAAGGTAATGCAATATTCCTGTATTTGCTTGTTAGTAAACTTAAAACAGGCAATCACTTCAATCACAACATCGTAACAACGAGAAATAAGAAGTCCACCTCCACGGGGAAAACCACGTCCACGGGAGTATCTTATATTAACCAGAAAATGATAGACTTATACAATATGCTGCGCACACAGCTGCAGCCTTAGATCTTCCCGAGAAACTCCACGCACACAGCTGGGAGCCCTTCTCTCGATCTATCCTCTTCCTCTCCAGAGGTTACAATAGTTCAGACGTCGACTCTGACTGTCTGCTACTCAAGGATTAGCTTCACTGCTAACTAGCTCTAACTCCTGTTTTCTAGCAACACGGTAGAAAACAATCAACAAGATCATAACAGAGGATGATCAACTCGATCAATCCTTCTTACATCCAGTATCTATTATCTTAGCTAGCGCACTATCTAGCTGACTACTGGCTAACCAACTAACATCTACCCTTCACAATTATGCATATATATAGGTGGCCATGGCGGTCGCACCTTTACAAAACTGTGGGCCTTTCCCAGCAGTAATCCCCAAAAACCCTAACCACGCACATGGCTAGGTGTACTGTAGGCGCCGCTTGCAGTCATGTCGCCGCTTCCTGCAGGCTCCATGAATTCCGCCGCAGCTTACGGGTATGGGTGCCTTGTCCTTCGCCTTCAATGCTTTGGTCCATTGCTCTTCCTTGATCCGAGCAACCATAACTTCTGTACTTAGCCTTAAATGAGGGTAGCTGAGCCCTCTACTACATTGCTTCATTGATTGTGGTAGCTGGGCTTTCCACTCGGCTACCTTCCTTTTCTTCTGACGTGCGCGCGAGCTCCATGATTTCCGGTCCGTAATCTACGCTGAGATTATCCATTTGGCACCGTACTGCACACCGTCTTCTTCTGTCCCAAAATTGGCGCTTATTCAAAACTTAGCACTCTTCCATACTTGTGCTTTTTCCTCAAAATTCGCAGCTTTTACCCTAGCTGCGGCCTTGGCTCCAACAGTCACCTAATGAACCTCCTGCTAAAAGAAGATATGCTTGGTGTTGGGATATTTTACAAGATGCAGAGAAACATGGAGCATCAGTAGGCTCATCCAAAGAGCACAAGCAACTTAACAGATATTTAGGGAATGTTGTGATGATGAGTCACATCAGTGATTTAGAACCATCCTCATATGAAGAAGCTGCAAAGCAACAAGTTTGGAAAGATACAATGACGGAATAGTACAACTCTATAATGAAGAATGATGTTTGGGAGGTTTTTCTCAAACCTGATGGGAAGTCCTTTGTGGATTCCAGATGTCTTTACAAGATCAAGCATGTTGTGGATGGTATCATTGAGAATTATAAATCCATATTCGTTAACAGAGGTTTCTCTCAAAAAGAAGGCATCGATTATGATGAGACATTTTCCCCTGTGGCAAGGTACACCACAATCTGAGCAACTATTGCACTTATATCTATTATAGGAAGTAAACTTCACCACATGTATGTGAAGACAACCTTCCTTAATGGTGAGGTTGAGGAATAGGTTTATATTCAACAGTCTAAAGAATTTGTGGTGCATGGGAAGGAGTCCCATGTTTGCAAGCTAAAGAAATCTCTATATGGGATTAAGGAAGCCCCAAGGGCTTGGTACTCCAAAATTGATAGCTACCTTCAGAAATTGGGTTTCTGTAAGAGTGAATTTGATACAACTTTGGACTTCAAATTAGTGAAGAACCAACCGGTTATATTGGTTTTGTATGTTGATGATTTGTTTCTCACTGGAGAGGAACATCTAATTGCTTGGTGCAAGAGGTATCTCAGCTCAAAGTTCAAGATGAAAGACTTAGGTCTAATGCACTACCTTCTTGGCCTTGAGAGCTGGAAAAGAAAAGATGAAATTTTTCTATCTCAAGGGAAGTACATTATGGATATATTGCACAGGTTTGTCATGATATATTTCAAATCTATGACTACACCGATGGTTTCCAATTTGAGAAAACTTCATGAGTCATGCTCTAGATCGGATCCTGTAGATCCCACTTTGTATAGATAGCCTATAGGCTCGCTAATGTACTTGATAGATTTGAGGCCTTATATATGTTATGCCATGAGCATTCTGAGTCAATTTATGCCTGATCCAAGACACAGACACTGAATAGATGCTAAGCATGTGCTTAGGTACCTTCAAGGTACAATTTCATATGGAATCAGATATGCCTCCAGTGGAGGATTCATGTTAGTTGGTTATAAATAATTAGACTGGGGAGGAAGCATTATGGACCGTAAGAGTTCATCTGGATACTATTATAGCCTAGGATCATCTATCATATCTTGGTCCAGCAGGAATCGGGGATCCATATCCCAGAGCGCTATAGAAGCATAATACATAGTTGTTAGTGTTGCTTGTCGAGAAGCAGTGTGGCTCATAAAGCTACTTGCAAGGTTATTTGATGAAAATATTGAGCCTACAATTATTAGGTGTGACAATCAGATTTAGATCAAGCTTTCTGAAAACCCATTGTTTCATGAAAAGTCGAAGCAGATTGAAATGAAGTATCACTTCATCCGAGACATGGTCCAGAAAGGTACAGTGAAACTTCAATACATTGCTACTGATGAGAAGTGTTGGAGGAGCCTAGTCGACAAGTCGACTAGGTCCTCCGCTGACTATGGTCGGCCCAAATCCGTCGATCTATTAGTCGACCTGTCGGGTAGTTGTAACTGAATAACTGTATGTAATCTGTATAAATAGGTTGTAGAGCTGACAAAAGAATATATATATCTTTGCACTGATATTGTACTCTAATTTGGTCCCATTAATATAAAGCTTGTTGTTGTTGTCCCACTGACTCTCTCTTATGGTTGTATGATGTGTGTATGCATGTGACTATTTCTCTATATTGGTATAATGTACTACTCGTAACCGATGCAATCCCCTAGACTACAACATTAGTTCTATTGCTGGTAGTACACATCACTAATAAATGAGAAAGATGCATAAATGATAACATAGAGATAAATACGAGAGTGGTGGGATAAGAAAGTAGCAAACTATATTCAAAATTATGCACAATGGAACAAGCTCACATTAGCACAGGCAAGGCAAAAACTCTTCATTGAGGCCCATGAGAAATTTATAGAGTCTATTCTTGGTGAAATAAAGAAATTCCTTATAGTTGTTCATGACCATATTGGATTCCCATAGTGAAAATTTGTTGATACAAAGGATCCTTAACGGCGGAAGATCAAATTTGTATGAATGGTTCGAGAAAATATGTGAATACTATTGTGAAGAACAAACCATCGAGTAAAGAGAATCCACCAATAAAATCCGACGCAATGTTTACACTTATCTTCATGAAAGTTTCTTTTGCTCCATACCTAGCCTGCTATATAATTTTTTTATCGATAACGGCGTTGGACACATCATTGAACCCCGAAAACCCTAAAGGAGCAAGCTACGACGAATTGGGAAAAGAAGCTAAAATATTGGGAACGGTTCGTGAATGAACGATAGTGGGAATACTTTTTGAGCAAATGAAGACCATTCCTGACCTCATATCCATCGGTCAATAAGAGTTGGGTCGAAATGGAGGGGGTTGTTGAAGATGTGTTCTGAATAAAGAAGTTGGAGGCTAGTCGACGAAAGAATGAAGACCTATAAAAAGTCGAGTCTGCTGCGACGAAATAAATGTCCAGTAGTCCATAAGAAAACAATAGATATCTAAAGACTAGAAAGGGAAAAAATATACAGACAACGAGATAATTTGAGGAGATTTCCAGCCTGTTACATCATAATAGAGGCTTGAAGAAGTCAGAGGAGATGATCGAGCGGCTAAAATACCTACCTAAGTCGAGGGAAAGTAGACTAGTTAAAGAAAAAGGTGAGGCGCCAACATCAGAAGATCGGTCAAACGCAATGGTATTGACCCCCCATAAAATGTGCATCACAATTCCAGATGTTGCAACTCCCGTCAGTTATTTACCTATGATCATGATGACTGGACCGACTATTAGACAAATCATCGAGTGCAACATGGGATTGCAACCAAGAGACACTAACATTTGGAACCGACAAGACCAATGTGGTAGAATCGAAGACTGGTTGATGATACAGCGACCAAAGCGATTTAATTGGATTACATTCACTCCTGATTTCGGGAGACACTCTTTCAATTTATTTTACTCAAACACATCAAAGTACCCGCCCTGCCAGCAACATTATTGATAGAACCTTCCAACTCGTCGGAGTCCTGGCCTGATAAAGAAGAGTCTGTAGAAGAAATACGTTTTTGGGCAGAAATTGCATTCATCAGTAGTCGCCAAGATTCAGTTCATATTAAGTTCTTTCAATAATCAGTCGGTCAGTCCAAAGTCTCATAAAAATAACAATATGGTTGTGTGTCTTCCAGTCAATACTCCTATTTTCAAAGGAGATGGTGATCCTAAAAAGAATTGATTTGTGTGTGAGGCCTTGTGGAAATCTAACCTAATTGATGATGAAAATCAACAAATTGCATGGTTTGCAGGTGGACTCAAAAATTATGCACTCACGTGGTACATGAATTTTTTGGAAGAAGGTCCAAAACCGAAGAAGCAGATCAAAGATGCCTTTCTAGACCACTTCAAGGTCGATGATTCAAAGCATTTGGCAGGACACCACTTGAAGCAGATTAAAAAAAGAGTGGGAGAATCCGTCTAAGAATATGATAGAAGATTTAAATATCTCCTAAGCCAAATGCTCGCCAAAATAGACCCTGTTGTAGTGATTCAATTTTTTGTCGACGGTCTAGCTAAAAGAATCAGAACTCCACTACTGATGCACGAATACATAGCCTATGAAGAGGCCCTAATGAAATCATTAAGAATTGAATCAAATTCAAATCATTCCAGTTTCACCATTGACAAAGAACTTCAAGATAGAATCAAGAGGATGGAGAAAACAATGCAGCATTTGCCTCTCCGACACAATGATCTATGGTGCAGAAAATGATCTAATGAAGGGAATACTAAGGACACTTGTCCTTATGATAATAGGATAACCTATCAAAATAATTATAACATTCAACAAAGAGAAATGAGACTGCCAAAAGAACGACTGAATATCTTTCCTGGAGAAAGGAAGCCAAAACATGTCCAGACGACGCAAACAAATTATTTTTGTGATATATGTGAAATATTTGAGCCCCACACGATGACAGATTTCCCATATAATGTTGATAATGTCAATCCAAAGTGGTGTGGAATTTGTCGGACGATGCAACACTCGACTGCAGAGTGCATAAAGAACTTTAAAGCTAAAGCAAATCACAACACCATCTATCAGACGCAGACAGTCGATCCACGAGCACAGCATAATCGAAATAACGACCATCGCAATTATGGAAATAAAAAACGAGGAGGATACAATGGTCGAGGCAGAAACTATAATAATCAAGCGTACCGACAACCGGGTTGGACTCGACCATGTTATGTATGTTTTAGTGAAGAAAATTTGAGTCTTGGTTGTCCGTGGAAGGACAGGACCGACTTAAAATTTTGTACAAAGTGTGGATTTAGGGATCACAATCTTGAAGAGTGCCCCTTCATGTTAGACGCATTAATAAAAGAAAACATTTTAACATTTTATCGTGTGTCTCTAAAAATGAAGCATGTAGCACTAAAAATCTGCATATAATTACTTGACAAGGCACAAATACTGAGAGGAATAACCGTCATGTCACTCGACTGCACAATAAGCAAGAAGATTATCCTAACTCGACAAAGCAAAAATATATATTCAAAAAATCCTCAGAAATAATCTCACAAATAGCATCAGACGAAAGTAAGGAATAAAATAAAAGTAAAATACTTGATGAATTACTTCATTTATTAAAAAAAGAAGAAGTTGAGGCAAAGTTAATCGAATTAATGCATCTTATCAGAAATAATGGCCAAAATGAAAAAATTAACTAAATGCTATGCAGTCTGAACCAAAAAGAGAAAGTTGATATGGACCCTCTTGTTGATCTGGAAATCTACAGATTTTGTATTTCACAAGTCATCCTCGACTTTCGGTAAGCTAACATCATGACTAGATCGACATGGGAAAGCATTGGTCAGCCATGACTTGAAGAATCAGGGATATATCTCAAATTATCCCACCAAGGATTGATTGAATCCATTAGCGTGTGGAGAAATGTCAAAACTTCAATCATGGGCATCAACAGCCATATCGACTTAAGAATCATTGATCCAAGAGAAGGAGCCAAATCTTTTCCATCATTAGTCGAACGACCGTGGGGACAAAAAATGAAAGCTTCCATTTCATTGGAGCAAGAACGAATTAAACTGAAAGGAGATGGGAGAAAAGTAATTGTACCTTTCAATCCATCTCACGGAAAAACTTGGGCGGAACTTGATGATCATGAGGAAGATATTCGCCATCTGTACCAAATAATACACAAAAATGAAGATTGCATCGAACCCAATAATCATGGATAATTACGATTGGGGACTCCCTTGTCTATTGGATACAAATCTAACACATAATTATATGACTGGAAAATTGAAAACTATGAAGTAAAAGCTCGTTAATGTTAGTCTGTTGAAGTCATACCTAGAAAAAGAATACGGCAATGTTTTACTATACCTATCGTTCCAAAAATCTTAAAAAAGAAAATCAGAGAATATCTGACTATGATTACCACGAAGAAGGAACCAACAAATATTCCACCAATGAGATATAAAGAATGGGAATCTTCGCTCATATTGAAGAAGTATCGAAAAATGTCGGTGAACAAGTCCGACTCCAAACTTTGGTTGAAACATTCACTGGACAAGCCGCACGATGGTGGGATACACATCAATCTCATCTACAAACTTGGACCACTGCTTCCACGAATTTTATTGAACGGTTTGGAGGAATAAAGCTTACAGCACAAATTATAATACCTAAATTCACACAAGGACAAGACCGAGTTCGTCATATCAATTTATGTGAAAATGAATGGAAACAAGCTCTATATTGAGATGAAATACTATACCCTCTTTTTCCAAATACAGTCAAATATTTACCAAGTAAATGGTACAAGATGGAAGAAGCTCGAGGAGACACGTTCAACTGGCCAAAACTTAATTTCATCAAATATTTTGCTTTCATCCAAGAGGGAGAAAACCTACGAGAAGCAGTCAACCAAATTAAAAAAATTATCCAACCGACGGATGAGCCTACTACGTCGAACACGACAGAATGACCTCAACCCACCTACAATAATCTTACAATAAGAAAAATGTGTCGGTCGACACAACTTGAGCTTGAAAACGATAAAACATTGGGCAATATTTTTCAATGGAAAAGACAACATTGTGAAGTTCAAAATCCTGTCAAAACATTGATGAACATCAGTAGAGAAGGGAAATAAGAACCAAAATGATTGACTGCAAGCGACTTTCCTCAAGATTTTATAGAATTTAAAGAAGGTGATCGAAATATTAATGAACAAAGAGCATTGGAATGGATGGACGCGGAAATAAAACTAAAAGAAGTCGACATTTCAAATGACGACCGACCAAAGTTGGAAAAAATTGGAGATTATTGGTCTGATCAACAAATAGCCAGCATTACCAATTTACTGAAAGAATATCAAGATGTTTTTGCACAGGACTATAAATATTTAAAAGGACTAGTCCAATAAATCGGTGAAATGAGGATCGAACTAAATCCCAATTCCAAGCTAGTTAAGAAATGACCTTATAATTTGGAACACAAATATAAGGATATAGTAAAAAAGGTGATTGATAATATGCTCATTGCGGAAATTATCTATCCAGTTGACCAGTCTGAATGGAATAGTCCCATGGTCTTCCAACCGAAAAAACACAACCCTACAAAATTAAGAATATGTGTCAACTTCATAGGATTGAATAAAGTCATGTTAACCGATCCATTCCCCACACCCTTCACCGAAGAAATTATTAATGAAGTTGCAGGTCACGAATACCATTCTTTCACCAGTGGATTTTCTGGCTACAATCAAGTGCCTATTGCAAAAGAATGACAGCACAAAATGACATTTGTCTGTGAATTTGGATCATTTTCATATAGATTCATGCCATTTGGACTCAAGAATGCACCAGCGGTATTTTCCAGGATAGTGGTAAAAGCATTTCAAGAATATATATATAAAACTATGGTAGTTTACTTTGATGACTGGACAATATATTCACTATTAAAATATCATATCTAGTGTCTTCGACTGATGCTAGAACGTTGCCATCAGATCCAATCACTAAACATTAAAAAGTGCATCTTTTCCACTCCAATTGGTATCTTACTTGGACATATTGTATGTAAAGAAGGGATAAAAGTCGATTATGCCAAGATTAAAGTCATTCTCGTGTTGAAACCTCGAGTGAATCGAAAGCAAGTTCGCATACTTCTTGGTCACACAAGTTATTACCGGAAATTTATCAGGCACTACTCTGATATGACATATCTATTGTAGGAATTACTCAAATACAATCAAGACTTCAGATGGTCGGAAGAATGTGCAGAGTCATTTGAGCGACTTAAAATAAAACTCGTCAAGGTAGCAATATTGAGATTCCCGAATTGGTCTATTCAATTACATGTTCATATCGACGCACCAGGCATTGCAGTTGGTGCAATTCTTACCCAACTAGAAGAAGACGGGATGGACCACCCGAATGCATATGCTAGTCGAAAATTAAACAAGGCTGAGAGAAACTATTCTACTATAGAACGAGAATCTCTAGGCATGGTTTTTGCAATCCATAAATACCAGAATTACCTTATAGCTAATCCATTTAAATTGTATACAGATCATCAAGCACTCAAGTATCTAGTCAATAAACCTATGCACCATGGTCGTCTATGCAGATGGTTACTCTTGTTCCAGGAATTTGATTTTGAAATAATTGTTCGATCGGGGAAAAATAATGTCGGAGCCGACCACCTGTCCCAGGTTGAAACAGGAGAAGATCTTGACGGTATCGATGACGAATTACCTGATGCCCTACTATTTCATGTTGAAGTCGTCCCAATCGAATTGCAGGCCATAACAGAATTCCTTGAGCAAGGACAATCCCCTATCGAAATGCCGAAAAAAAAAGGTAATTGCGATGAAATTTGCACCTTATACTTTAATAAATGGATTTTTGTATAAGCTTGGAACCAAAAATGTACTAAGACGATGCGTACTAGAGCATGAGCACCAAGATATTATTGAAGAATCGCATAGTGGACCTATTGGAGGGCACTATCACGCCGACACGACTACGTGAAAAATCCTACAGTCTAGTCTATGGTGGCCAACATTGCATAAAGACTGCAGAAATCGAGTAGATAAATGCGACAAATGCCAAAGACTAGGCCGACCGCTACCAAAGAATGAAATGGCATTGATATCATTTGAAATATGGGCAATCGACTTCATTGGACCATTTCCAGTACCTAGGCAACGAACGAAAGCTCGATACATTATCACTGGAATCGAATATGTTACTAAATGGGTGGAAGTTGAAGCTGTCGAAGCATGTTCCAGTGAAGTAGCTGCAAAATTCATATATGAGAATATCGTCACAAGGTTTGGCTTACCCCTCACTCTTATTAGTGACAGAGGGACACATTTTCTTAATAAGACGATATTGGTACTACTAAATTAATTTATGATCAATCATCACAAGAGTTCTTTGTATCATCCACAGTCGAATGGAGAGATCGAAGCATTTAATAAAAAATTAACTAAAGGTTTAAGAAAGCTCTATAGTACTAAGAAAGATGATTGGGACAACATGATACCAGTTATTTTATGGGCATAGAGGACAACATATAAACGATCAACCGCCCAAACACCGTTCAAATTAGTCTATGGACAAGAAGTAGTCGTTCCACTACACTTTAAGCAGCAGGCACTGATTATTGCAGATATACTCCACTTGGATATTGTTAAAGCTACAGAAAATAGACACTTCGACCTATCCAAGTTAGAAGAACATCGTCGGATCGCCATCCAGCATCAGGAAGTACAAAAACAACAGCAAAGGGCATGGCATGATCGCAAACATTCAAAACAAAATTATATCAGTCGATGACTTAGCACTACTTTATGATAGTAGCATTAAAGGAAAACCTAATAAATTGCATATATCATGACTTGGGCCATATGTCATTAAATAAATCAATCAAAATGGATCCATTCGACTAAGAACATTACAAGGAAATGTTTTTTCCAAATTCGTCAATGGTGCCAGATTGAAGAGTTATAAATCTTGGAACGGGTATTGAACCGACTGAATGGTTGTATCATCATTTGGCCGACCATCGTGCCCCAAAAACTAATTACTTCATAATAATGGTAGATTGGACCAGGGAATAGGAAGACAAGTCCCAGTTGGAAAATGAACTGATCAACTGACAAAAGGAAGGTACCCAGCACCGACTACCATATTTCTTAACAGCCATTGGATCAACTGACCGTGTCAGAAATCACACGAAGACTGTCTACTGAAGCATATTTTTCTTCACACGAGTCACACAAGCCATCACTCATTACCAGTTCCGCCACAGTCGTAGACACTTTATATGTCATCATTTAAACCACCTCCATGTCAGCATACAACTCACTTTAATGGCATCGATCTGATTGATACACGTACGATTATTCAAGCAAATCCGTAGCAACTGCATAGAATATCTATGGAAACCATCGCACCATACTTCGACATTTGTCATTTCCATATCCATCCCATACCTATCATATCATAACTTCGCTAGCCACTCTCAACTTCTGCTATAAAAGGCCGCCCATACCCCGTATAGCATCACAGTGAAATCCTTGGGAAGCCATGGCATTCTTCTTCGCCACCCCTGTCCTTTTTCCCTTATTATTCTATCAGAGATGCTTGAGCTTCATGATTGTTTCCCATCACTCCTCGTGATATATGAGAATTTTGACGTCCCTCCAATGGTATCTACCCTCCACTCCATGATATATGATCATTTCGAGAAATATTGATGTTCCAAGACCAGGAGTTGTCATTATGTTCCTTGCCACCAATCACGTTCCCGAAGCTCCTATTCCTAGGGTCAATTGATTTTCAAGCTGGAGCGAACGTGGAAATTCTAGCAGACCAAGTAACTATTTTCTTGGACGTTTTTCTTCTCTGAAACAACATTCAACTGTCTTGTTGGTCATCTACATGATTGCAGAGTCGTCAAATGTTGTTCAATACCAGACTCAATGCATAGATTTTGTTCAATACTAGATCATGCTATCAACTAGTTATCCTTACATTGGCACATTTCCAGTGCTAACTTAGTAGTCCAAGTATAGCCACTATAGTAGTTCGTATCAGTCCAGATTCATCAATTGTATACATTTAGTTCGCAAATCATCAGCAACAACGACTTTCAATTTTTCATCCAAATTTAGGTTACTTTTTGATATCTTTGGGACAAAGAATTGCTTTGTCAGTGGGGGAGATGTTGGAGGAGCCTAGTCGACAAGTTGACTAGGTCCTCCACCCACTATGGTTGGCCCATAGTCGTTGGTATGTTATTCAACCGACCAGGTAGTTTTAATCGAATAACTGTATGTAATATTTAGAAATAGGTTGTAGAGCCGACAACAAAATAGATAGATCTATGCACTAATATTGTACTCTGCTTTGGTCCCATTAATATAAAGCTTGTTGTTGTTGTCCCGCTTACTCTCTCTTATGGTTGTATGATGTGTGTATTCATGTGACGCTTTCTCTATATTGGTATAATGTACTACTGGTAACCGATGGAATCCCCTAGACTACAACAAGAATATTGCAGATGTGTTAACAAATCCTTTGTCAGTGACAAAGTTCAGGTACTTCTGATACAAGCTTGGTATGGCAGATAATGCCTCCCTCATTAAGAGGGAGTGTTAAATGTACAACATCATGAGACATTCTCCAAATCAATCTTGTGCATCCAAGATTGATCCTCCTGTATAGAGGTGAACACTTTGATTGCTTTATGTGTAAAGGTTATTCCTCCCATATAGAGGTAATTGATCAAAGTAATGATGTTGTAAATTCTTGTTGGACAAGGCTTCGAACTTGTGTTTCAAGTCATGATTCTCATGTGAAGCTTCCGTATAAAGGTATCCATGGGATGGACCTCCCATATAGAGGTGGAACTTTTGTATAAAGGTCATGCTTTACTTGTTAAAAGCATTTAATGTTGTGTGATGTATTATTAACCATGATCACCAGATTGCTATTAAGTCTCCTTTAGAGATTGATCACCTCTAAAGTGAATTACTTTAGCATATGATCATTTGGTATAGAATAATATACTATGATCACAACATTCGATAATTCTTCTTAGTATAATGTAATGTGATGGGTAATTAAAGTTAGCACATATTGATCATGTAGTAAAATATAAAGAGATAAAGATAAAAGCATAGAGAAAAATAGAATTCAAATTGGTCAAGAGATGACTAAGTGAACTTGAATTGTCAAGCTTCAGTTAAAGCCACAATGTATGCCTTAGTTAACTAAAGAATTCACAGTGGTCACTACAAGTAAATCAATCAACATGATTTCAGTTAATAATAGTTAACTAAGTGTTAAATAAGAAGGACTAGTTAACTAAAGTGTTTTCACTTTAGTTAAACTAAAAGACGACACTTCAGTAAATCAAGGAGAACTCAAATTGATCACTACAGTGATGTTATCAAGAAAGAATCATTTAAAGAGAGTTAACTAAGTGACAACAAAGAAGATCTAGTTAACTTCGTGTTATTGCATGAAGAAACTTATGTTAAACTAAAAGATGACACTTGAGTTGCGACACTTGCATGACGACACTTAAGTTAGCCACCTAACTAAGTGGTAAAGATTTCAGTTAAGAGGAGTGTTCATCCTAAGAGACAGTTCAGTGAGATGAAGCACTTCATGAGAAGTGGGGTGCACTTCTTCATGCAAGATTGATACATCTAGTGTGAGGGCAATTTTATCCTGAAGTTAGAAGAAGTCAATGCATGAGAAGAATGTATAAATATGTTATACAAGATTGATAAATTCAATGTGAAGCAAATTCTCTTCGCCATTGAAGGCAAGGCGCTTTTCTTTGTGCAAGTTATTCTTCTTCTTGTTATTGATGTGTTGGGCACATTGGAAAACACATCCAATTGATCTTTCTTCTCTATTGATTATGTATCTTCACTAAGAGTGTTTTGGTGATCTCTTATATTCTGAAAGTAATCTGATATGTTGTAAAAGAAAGCATTCTCTGTTATCCATTATATTATACTGAGAAGAATTGTTGGGGTTTTTGTTCTCATAGTTTTGAAGATTTTCCCCAGGGTATATCTTGTGTTATGGATGTATGAATTTCATGTGATTGAATTGTCTCATTGTTTCAAGTTTTTGTCTCTAAAAGAATTGAAGATCAAATCTCAACCAAATATTGACAATTTTAGTGTCACTCAATCCTGTAGAACTCAAAACTTGCAATTTATACAAAGATATATATGTAAGAATACTCTCTGTAAGAATACTTGCAATTTTGTTTAAACCTACTACTAATTTCTAAATCCTTGCAAAATTCTCAGCACCTATTAGTCCAAATTGTTAGAAAAACAGGATCGCAGAGCAATAACAATAAACAGAAATGCAAATATAATCACACATACACATTACAAGAGAGACACAGATATATCGTGGTTCACCCAACTTGGGCTACGTCCACACTGAATTTTCCAGTCCTTATTATTATTACCGTCCAGCAAGATGAAGGGATACAACCTGCAGCACAACCGCTGCACTTCCTCTTCTCAGTTTCACAGTCTCTCTCCAGATCTCAAAGATCTTTACAATGCATAAAACCTAATACATCAACCCTAGCCGTATTACAATGTCCTTCTTTTATAAGGGAAATACAATGGGAAAATACCACGGGATACCCAAAACCATGGGCCCGCAAAACAGCTGGCGAAAACAGCCCCAAAAATTTCCTTCGGGGGCGTTGCCCCCGAACCCCCATTTCTCGGGGGCGCTGCCCCCGGACCCCCCAGCCAGGGGGGATGGTCCCCCCTGGAACCCCGTGGGGGGGCGATGCCCCCCCACACCCCCCCGCTGGGGTGAGTGTACAGTCCACCTACATATCATATAGAACTGGGGTACAAACACAGCTGATACAATATCATTTATGAGACTAGAAGATCTGGCTCCACAACCAACAATCTCCCACTTGGAGACTGATCACAACAACTCCACCGCTGCTGGACTTGGACTTGGCAAATTTCTCCTCTTCACCTTCATGCTAGAAGGCCAACTGAAACCGAGCACGAACTCAGTTTCTCTCTGGTCACTACCTTTGTGAACATGTCTGCAGGATTCTGGCTAGTATGTATCTTTTCCAACTTTAACAGTTCATCTTCCAGAACAGAGCGTATGAAATGGTACTTGAGCTGTATATGTTTAGTCCTGGAATGGAATGCTGAGTTCTTTGCAAGGTGAATGGCACTCTGGCTGTCACTATACAGTCTGCTATCCTTCTGCTTCTTACCCACTTCCTCCATAAACCTCTGCAACCAAATCATCTCTTTACTAGCCTCTGTAATGGCAACATACTCTGCTTCTGTTGTTGAAAGTGAAACAACCTTCTGTAGTTTCGAGATCCAGCTTACTGCTGTTCCACCTACAGTAAACACATACCCTGTGGTACTCCTCCTGCTATCCTTGTCACCTGCCATATTTGCATCAACATATCCCTGTAGAACAGTGTCTGAACCTCCAAAACATAATGCCTCAGTGGTAGTGCCTCTCAAATACCTGAGAATCCACTATACTGCCTTCCAATGTTCTTTACCTGGATTGTTCATATATCTGCTCACAACTCCCACTGCATGTGCAATATCTGGTCTTGTGCACACCATGGCATACATCAAGCTGCCAACTGCTGATTGATAGGGAACCTTGGACATGTAATCTATCTCTTCTTGTGTCTTGGGACACATTTCCTTACTTAGACTGAAATGGCTAGCCAAAGGTGTACTTACAGGTTTTGCATTCTGCATTCTGAACCTCTCCAACACCTTTTGTATGTACTCACTTTGAGACAATGTTAATTTGCGATTTTTCCTGTCTCTTGTTATTCTCATACCAAGGATTTGCTTTGCAGCACCCAAATCCTTCATCGCAAATGAATTAGCTAGCTTTCTTTTGAGTACATTTATATCCTGCATGTCAGACCCTGCAACAAGCATGTCATCCACATACAATAACAAGATAATATATCTTCCATTGTCTAGCTTCTTGAAATAAACACAGTGATCAGAATGGCATCTACTATAACCTTGTTCTGTCATAAACCTGTCAAACTTTAGATACCACTGCCTTGGAGCTTGCTTCAATCCATACAAGCTCTTTTTCAACCTGCATACCAGATCCTCCTTACCTTTGACCTCATACCCTTGTGGCTGCTGCATATATATTTATTCCTCCAAATCCCCATGGAGGAAAGCTGTTTTTACATCTAATTGTTCAAGATTCAAATCTTCTACCGCCACTAGACTTAAGATAGTCCTAATTGAAGTCATCTTTACAACAGGAGAAAATATTTCATCAAAATCTATACCTTTCTTCTGTGCAAACCCCTTTACAACAAGTCTGGCCTTGTACCGCTTCTTACCTCCTTCTTCTTCCTTCAACCTGTAAATCCATTTGTTTTGCAATGCTCTTTTACCAGCAGGCAACTTAACCAAATCCCAAGTCTGGTTTCCTACCAATGAGTCCATCTCCTCATTCATGCCTTGCTCCCACTTCTTTCTAGTTTCCACCTGCATTGCTTCTTCATAACATTCTGGTTCACCAGAATCAGTCATCAATAAATAATACATTGAAGGAGAGTATCGTTCAGGGAGTCTACTTAACCTGGTAGATCTTCTTACAGTTGCAGGAGTTTCAGGTACTTGCTGCTGCTCTTGATTTTCTGGCACCTTCGGAACTTCATTTTCTTTAACTTCATCAAGCACTATGTACTCTGTGCTTTCCTTTTCCTGTTTCTTTCCCTGCAACTGATCTTTATACATGACCTTTTCATTGAATATCACATCTCTACTCCTGATGATTTTGTTATTTTCATAATCCCATAAACGATAACCAAATTCATCAACCCCATATCCAATAAAGGTACATTTCTTGGATTTTGCTTCAAGCTTTGTTCTATTTTCTTTATCAATATGGACAAATGCTTCACAACCAAACGTTCTAAGAAATGAGTAGTTTACCTTTTTATCTGTCCATGCTTCCTCTGGAATACCACCATCCAAAGCACTTGAAGGTCCTCTGTTTATTAAATAAACAGCAGTATTTACAGCATCCGCCCAAAACTGTAAGGGCAACCCTGCATGCAGTCTCATACACCTTGCACGCTCCATGATCGTTCTGTTCATCCTTTCTGACACACCATTTTCCTGTGGTGTTCCTGGGACTGTCTTCTCTCTACGAATCCCATGGTATGAACAGTAACTATCAAACTCCTTGCCGCAGTACTCACCTCCATTATCAGATCTGAGACACTTCAATCTTTTTCCTGTCTCATTCTCAACCAAAGCTTTCCACTTCTTAAAAGTAGCAAACACATCATATTTCTGTCTAATGCAATAAACCCAAGTTTTTCTAGTTGCATCATCAATAAATGTAACATAATAATGAGAGCCACCAAGAGATTGTACCTGAGCCGGTCCCCATACATCTGTATGCACAAGCTCTAATTTTTCATTCTTCTTCTGTTTCCCAACCCTGAGAAATCTGACTCTCTTCTGTTTTCCATAAACACAGTTTTCACAGAATTCCAAACTTACCTGCTTCAAATCCGGCAGCAACTTCCTTGAGTGGAGAATCTGCATCCCCTTCTCACTCATGTGGCCAAGCCTATGATGCCACAATGCTGTATCTGTTCCTATGGAAGCTAAAGAGATAGAATGGTCAGTATTATGAGGACATAAATACAACGTACCTACTCTGTCTCCTTTTGCTATCACCATTGATCCTTTAGTGATCTTCCACCACTTTTCTCCGAACGTAGATAGACAGCCGCCATCTCCCAACTGCCCTGTTGAGATCAGATTTCTTTTCATAGCAGGAATATGCCTAACATCTTTCAACAACCAATCAGTTCCATTCTTAACTTTTATCCATACCTTACCCATTCCAACAATTTTACATGGCTCATCATCACCCAATAAAACATGTCCAAAATCGCCAGGAACATACTCATGAAAGTATTTCCTATGGGGTGTAGCATGACATGAAGCTCCTGAATCTACTACCCAATAATCACTAGTATTATCTAATGCAAGAATCAAAGCATCTTGTAACACATCACCTGCTACATTTGCTTCCTGGGTAGTTTCCTTCTTTGCATCTCCTTTCTTCTTTAGAGATTTGCAGTCTTTCTTCAGATGTCCTTTCTTTCCACAGTTCCAACACTCTATCTTTCCCAGTCTGGAATTGGATCTGCCTGTTTTAGACTTTCCACGATTACCTTGGCTCTTTCCTCTCTCCTTTTGTCTTCCTCTGCTCTCCATTGTCAACGCATTACCTGATGTCTCACCTGTGCTTTTTCTTCGCATTTCCTCGCTAAGAATAACACCAATAACATCATCAAATTTCAAGGTGTTTGAACCAGAGACAGAGTTACTTACAGCCATGACCAAGCTATTCCAGCTTTCTGGCAATGAACACAAGATTAGAAGAGCCCTAACCTCATCATCAAAGGTCACGCTTACAGAACTTAGCTGATTTGTAACCGTATTAAACTCATTTAAATGATCAGTAACAGATCCACCTTCAGACATCTTCATATTAAATAAACGCTTCATTAGAAATACCTTGTTGGAAGCCGAGGGTTTTTCATACAGCTTACCCAATGCTTTCATCAAACCCTCTGTTGTCGTTTCTTTTGAGATATTGAAAGCCACCGACGAAGCCAGGCTCAACCGTATTGTTCCCAGAGCCTTTCTGTCAAGAACCACCCATTCTTCGTCCTTCATAGTCGTCGGCTGCTTTGCTTTTCCTCCCAACGGTAGGTATAGATCCTTCTGGTATAGATAGTCCTCCATTTGCATCTTCCATAACCCGAAGTTTTGGCCGTTAAACTTCTCGACCTTAAACTTTCCTTCTTCTGCCATTGCTCCCACTCGAACCAGAAACCCTAGCTTCCTGCGGGTTTAACTGCCAAATAGACCTTTGGCTCTGATACCAATTGTTAGAAAAACAGGATCGCAGAGCAATAACAATAAACAGAAATGCAAATATAATCACACATACACATTACAAGAGAGACACAGATATATCGTGGTTCACCCAACTTGGGCTACGTCCACACTGAATTTGCCAGTCCTTATTATTATTACCGTCCAGCAAGATGAAGGGATACAACCTGCAGCACAACCGCTGCACTTCCTCTTCTCAGTTTCACAGTCTCTCTCCAGATCTCAAAGATCTTTACAATGCATAAAACCTAATACATCAACCCTAGCCGTATTACAATGTCCTTCTTTTATAAGGGAAATACAATGGGAAAATACCACGGGATACCCAAAACCATGGGCCCGCAAAACAGCTGGCGAAAACAGCCCCAAAAATTTCCTTCGGGGGCGTTGCCCCCGAACCCCCATTTCTCGGGGGCGCTGCCCCCGGACCCCCCAGCCAGGGGGGATGGTCCCCCCTGGAACCCCGTGGGGGGGCGATGCCCCCCCACACCCCCCCGCTGGGGTGAGTGTACAGTCCACCTACATATCATATAGAACTGGGGTACAAACACAGCTGATACAATATCATTTATGAGACTAGAAGATCTGGCTCCACAACCAACACAAATAGGGAGTCGGGAAATGTTAACCTAGAATGTCTATGCTTATTTTCCAAGGAATGACAAATGGAGGATGAGATGCATTTGATGTTATGTTGTCTTATATATGAATAAGTAAGACATAAACATTAATTGGGCCCATAGATATAAACAATTAATTATGTATGAATATTTCAATAATTTACATAGCTTGTTGAGTTTGTGAACATAACAAATAGATAGTTATATTAAGAATTTTATAAAATACCACCCAAAAATAAGTATATTACAAGTTCACGTATCCTTGAGATAAAACCTCAAATATTAGTCATTGGGATTGGATTTTCGATCGAAAATGGATTGGAATTTTTAATAAGGTAGTTAATGTGATTGAAGGTTTTGTGTAGGAGAGATCATATAAATTTATAACAAAATAAAGAGAAATTTATATGTAAAATGTATACGCAAAGATGGATATAATGTACATAGATTGGGGAACATTCACATGCCTATTTAAGACTATTATGAATAAAAGATGAATCATAATAATAAATACCATATGTTGTTATATATATATGGTTAAATCTAATAAAATAATTCCTTCAATTTATGTATTGTTGGGTATGTGTTATATTCTTTGCATGATTACCCACCTTCTAGCGTGGGTTTGACCCACTTTTGGCTATTTTTCACCCCGTTTTTTGTTATTTTTTCAGCCCATTGTATTTTGATTCTGGTTTAGAAATTAGGGTTTTGAAGGTTGGTAAAGACCTATATATTGTATTGTAAACAGTTGAGTTAGTACAATGAAAGAAACAAAGAGAGTGGTGAAGCTCTAGTTAAGTTGGTTTTATCGGTTAAGGGTTTCCAAGGTAAAATAGATGTGTGATGTGTGTGCACTATTGTTTTAATTTCTATTTATGCTTAAGAATTGTATGCATTGTCACACTTAATCAGGTTTAAAACTAACATCTGGTATCAGAGGAATATTTGGCTTCAAGAGACGCCTTTTTTGTTGAGGTTTTAGCTCGATCCTTGGGTCTGTGATAAACCCGGTTTCAATGGGATCTCTATAGGGGTGATTATTTTGCTAAAAGAATGGTGAGCAATTCTAGAGTTGATATCGAAAAATTTATTGGACAAAATTTCGAGCTGTGGAAGCTCAAGATGGAGGATATTCTAGTAAACAAGGAATAGTGGGGGTCGTGGATCCAGGTACAAAACCTACAACTATGTTGAAAGAATATTGGATAGAAAGGCGAGGAGTACGATTCACCTTTGTCTCTTTGATTTTATGTTATTGAATGTCTCTCGAGAAGAGAATGCAAAGAAGTTGTGTAAAAACCTAGGGAATCTATATCAATCAAAGTCCCCAATAAATAAATTGTTTCTGCAGAAGACACTGTATAATCTCAGGTTGAAAGATGATGTCTTTGTGATAGAGCATTTAAATGAATTCAATACTCTAGTAAGTCAACTGATCTCGGTTGATATTAAGATAGAGGAAGAAGAGAAGTGTATTACCTTGCTATTCTCTCTACTAGATTCTTGGGATAATCTGGTTGTAGCAATAGGTAGTACTACTAAATCTACATTAAAGTTTGAGGATGTAGTTGCATCCCTTTTATCAGAGGAAATGAGGATAAAATACATGGAAATTCATAGAACTGATGCCTTATCTGTGAAATATTGTTACACCATATTTTGCCACCTTATGAGCATTAGCACTCCTTGGCCTCCCTTGCCCATTTGAAGACTCAAATCCATATCTTTGGTTCTCCTTGAACCCATTTTTCCCTATTTTTCCTCTTGTACGTGACCTACTTCAGTACACCTCGCATATACGCTTGTTGCATTACTACAGCCGGCGTACATCGATTTTTGGTAAACAAAAGTAAAATCTCTATTTTTCACTCCAAAAAGCGGCCATTGTGATCTTTGGCCTTCCATGTATATTGAAATGACTCGATCCGACCTTTTACTTGCCTTTGGAGGGTTATATATTGAGCTATTGTGATGCATGGAGGGGGAGGAGAAAGAGAGGAGTGTCGAAACTCTACCAAAATTTTGCCTTGATTGCTTGAGTCTACATCCATTGATCCTAGTTGTTGTGAACCATTTATGTTCACCTCCCAAACTTTATACAGAAAAATCCTGAGTTTCTTAGCCTTTTGACTCATTTTTTTCATCTATCTTTCCCTGTACGCGACTTTGTTGTGGTTTACCCGCGTATACCCGTGATTGTCATTGAACCAGCCCGCGTACATATGCTACTGTTCATTTAACAATTGCGTACAACTTCGTGTTAGCCTTGTTTCTAATGTTTGGTTGATGCTGGGTGAGTTATGGGTGTTCCTGAGTCTTGCTGAGCCTGTATCTTGACTGTTTCTTGCCTTTTTAGTGACTGGAAGCTCCTCTTTCTTTGCTTTTGAGAAATTTGTTTTTTAGCCATTTTTTCTTTTTTTATAGATCATTTCATTAGTTGAATATTGCTTTTTGGGTTTGTTGGGTTATATGCACTGCATTCTCTACATTCGTTTTCTGAAATGTATTGATTCTAGCTGCATTTTCATTCATTTATATTGAAAATACAAAAAAAAATTGCTTTTTGTACTTGCATTTTGGATTTGAGTGCTTGTGACTTCATTAGGGATTGATTGGGCATAAAATATTGTAGAGAGATTGCATTTTATTTATGAAGAAGAGACTTTGGTTTGACTTTCATTTAGTAGCATACATTTTTCTATTGGAAGATGAGTCTAATGTTTTCATGGTGTGCATATTATTGAGTCATTTCATATCACTAGTTTCACGGCCATATTCCTTTGAGTAAGCACAACCAATAAAATTAACGCTTAATTAAAATTTATTAGAACGTTTTTATTTTCTAGGGTGCACCAACAAGTATAGGTTGTAGATTCTTGGAATAGAACCTGTGGGAGTAAACAACCCAATACTGTCAAACAAACATGATGTGTCTGACCAAGGAGCGGTGAAACCCATGGTATACATCAGTGTTCTCAGGAGGCTCTACTCACGCCATATTTAAGCACGAGGTCACGAGAGGTAGGTTGCATAGATAGCCCTCCAATACTTGTTGAATGTGGGAGATATATCCAGGATTTGTTTGTATCTGGGGAATCTTGAGGGATTTTACCCTTTTGAGTTTAGGGCTTAGCTACCCTGCCCATACGGAGGATCCCACCTGCGACTATTCTCCTGAGCATTGGTTATATGTGGTGACCTTAGTTTCCTTACCTAGGTATCGCATAAGGCATTTGCAGCGGCTATTCTGTGAGTGTCTTGAGTCACATAGGGGTCAGACAACACATTGTGTTCCCACATTGAAGTCTGAGGGCCCCCTTATAACTGATTTTTTTACCTCTGTTTATAGTTTGGGAGTCCCAATCCTCTACTAGGCGAGACATACCGGCGGTAGTGTCGGGAGTTCCCTCGAGCCAGTCCCCTGTTGTGTGCATTTTGGTTGTAGCTTCTTTTAGGTGTGTGCTCTGTGACGATTTAGTGGGTTGTTAGGAGATGTTTGTTTGTTGGTTCTTTGGAGTCATCATGGATCGAGATCCATCTCTATGTCGATCTCGTTGGTTGGTTGGTTTACCAGCTAGCGATCTGTTAAAGTCTCTTCACAAGAGACGTCGGAGGACTATCGTTGGTCCTTTATTGACCTCACACGAGCTTCAGAGAGCTCCCACTATGAGTTCTGCATCTGGAACGTTAGGAGTCCCAGTGACTTCGTCCGCTAGCACGAAGAGAACTTCCCCTCCTCACACATACTCTTTGAGTACATGACGATAGGGAGGTTCATCACACACCACTCCTCATGGGTTTGGGGAATCCCATACCACTAGTAGGAACCTGTTTGATGATACATGGTCATCAGGTCATCTGTATAGTTCATCTAAGGGTTTTTTAGGTTTTGGTTCTACATCCATCTTCACAACCCCATACCCTTTTACATTTGGTATGCCTGGCTTTATGTCGAGTGCTACTTCCTCCCTGTTCAGTAGTCACGCTAGCTCTATCATTGGGGTTGGGGTCACCATACCCCCTTTTACTACTTATCAGTTCGGGAGTGATCACATCCCTCCCTCTTCTCTGAATGTTGGAGGATGGCCTCCTCCTTCATTATCCCCTAGTGTTAGTGTGAATCCTTTTAGGAGTGTAGGTTTCACGATAGGCATCGGATCTACGACCTATATCCCATCCGTTAACCCGTATGCCTCTTTGCATATGCCTTCGAATGCTTATATGATTCCGCATCCTCCCCCTCCTTCTAGTTCTTCGGCTCCCTGGGGTGGGAACATACTGATTTCTTATGGCCCTTACTTGGTTGGTTTTTCCACGTCAAGTGGTTATATGGTACCCCATTCTTATGGAGGTAATTTTCATGGTTATTCAGTCAGTTTTTTCCCTTATCCCGTTCCCTCCAATGGAGCTCTGTCTATGCACATACCTACGTATCCTCATATGGGTAAGGTGGGAGGAGCATATTATCCTACTGTTCATGGCCATGGACTCTACCAGAGTTCGTCAGCACCTCAAGTTTCAACCTAGATGTCCATGGTATCATCCTCGTTTTCGCAGGGTCAGTCTCTCCAGGGAGCCTGTGCTCAAGATTCGCCTCCTCAGCTCCCATTCCTCACTAGGTTGAACTTGCCTGATCTTTCAGAGCTTACAAATGATCTGGTGTGTCATGACTATACATGGACCCCAGCCCACACTAAGATTCCTTTCAATGTTCCAAATTTTGAAGGGAAGAAAGGTGAATATCCAGGTGATCATGTCACCACGTTCCATCTATGGTGCTCCTCGAACTCCTTAAACCACGATTCCATTCATTTGAGGCTATTTCAACGCACCCTTACAGGGGCTGCCGCAAAATGGTATGTCGAGTTGCCTAGGGGCACGTATAAGAGATTCAACGATTTGGCTTTGGTTTTTCTAGATCACTTTCAGTTGTCGTTTCGTTACGACACTAGCACTGAAATCTTGTCCACCTTCCGCCAGGATAAAACCACGCATATTTTTTATCACATTCAAGAGTGGCGTCAACAGAAGAGGTTAGTAAAATCCAACAATCCTCCGGATTTCCTCTTGGAATGGTTCCTCAAGTCCCTACTCCCTTATATTTTGAAGGACGTTTCGTTGTCCGAAATTATGACTGAGGAACAAGGCATATTTAGATTTCAACAGTTAGACCTGGTCTATGCTCAATCTAGGATTTTGTATGATGTTATACCTGACGGACCGCGATCAATACATGAGTCCAAGCCCGCTCCTGGACCGCATGCCAATGGAATTTTTGGTTCCGCAAGTGCTCGTTCCGTAGATATGGTTATGAATCAGATGCATAATCTGTCTATTAACCAGTCTACTTCTGGACAGGCTCCCACCTCGTCTGTTTCCAGCCAGTCGTCCGATGTACATTTCGTGCAATCGACGAACCCATCCCGAAACTAGCAGCCTGGTGGGAAAAATAAAGGGAAGAATAACCATAGGGGTGGTGACAATAAGAATAAGAAATGGAACACTGACCCTCCTCGAGATGGCAAAAATTTTGGTGGGGACAGCAAGCACAAGCATAAGGTGAAGTTTCCTTGTAAACTTTTCTCTGAGGATCACCTTACACATTTGTGTCCTCGTATGGAGGAAGCATCGAAGCACACCACACAAACCCAGTTGTGCTGACCAACCCCCTTCCTCATCATCAGAATATGGCTTCTGGTGCTTCCATCATTGGTCATGGGACTACCGAAACTTCGACTTCTTCTACTCATGACAGCGGTTTTGGATGCGTAAACATGGTCAAATCTGAGTTTTGTGTTGCTACTCACTCGCGTGATTATGGAGCTCCGCAACCTTCTTTTGGGAATGATCTCCCTCCACTCGAGATTCCATTGCATATTGATAAACCAAACCCTATGTCACGGGTACCGAAAGGTGTCCTCAAGCACTCAACACATAATCCTAATGCCCGAACTGCCCAGAATTACTCGATTGTGGAAGATCTAGGCCAAACCCTGTGTGCTATGTCAGCTCTCGAAGTACTTCAGGCTTGTCCTTCACAAAGGAACGCGCTTCTATGTGCTTTGGGAGTCCTTGATCCTCATAACCTGAATGTAATCAAGTTTGACACTACTGATGTTCAGCCTCGGTTTCCCTATCATGTGTCTTTCCAAGTTCATGTTAGGTGTTTAGAGATGATCGTTAAGCGTACTGTCGTTGACGAAGGTTCTTCCACTTCAGTGATGTATTTAGCTTGTTGGAAGGCTCTCGGCTCTCCTCCATTGGCAAAGTCCATGACCATGATTACTGCATTTGATGGTCGCTCTTTCAGGCCGCATGGTATTATACCCTCCCTTGAGGTCCACTTGGGTGGGAAGTCGGTGCCTATAGAGGTCGAGGTGGTTGATGCTCCCCTTGACTATAACCTTTTACTAGGTCAGAATTGGATCTACGCTATGAAAGTGATCATATCCTCTGTTTTTAGAGTCATTTGATTTCCCCATGAAGGAAAGATTGTGTCAGTCGATCAACTATCCTTTACTAGTTCCAATCCCATAGCATTGCAGGGATCTGTGGTCCCTCAAATCGAAAATTCTCAGCCAGAAACTGGGAATGTTGGTGTAGGCTTATATTCCTCCTTGATGAGATATTTTGATTTTTCTACACCAATCTCCTTTATATGAACCATCTCCGATGATACCTCTTCATTGTTGCATCATGTACCGTTTCGAACATCGTACTTTAGTGACCCATGGACTATATATTCCATGAGTTCCTTGTCGGGAGACACTTCGCACATCGGAATGGCCATGCCCTTGTCTGCAGCTGAGCTTGCTTATTGCGATATTCAACAAGTCACTACAGAGCCTAATCTCTCTTCTTCAAGGACAGAGGAAGAAGATCCTGTTACGCTGCCCGCATGGGTAGTTGACTCGTCTTGTTCACATGACTGCCTTGATGATACTTTACCTTTGGATGAAGCCATTATCAAGGCCATGAACGGAAATGACAAGCCTTGGGAAGACCTCCATCATAGATCTTATTTCCTTCCCAACCTTGATTTTATTGAGCAAGATGAGTTTCGATCGACTCTAGCCAAGAAAGTTGGTCACCCTGTGGTTCCTTTGGAGTCACATGGCATTTACACGGAGGGAATTATGGCTAATATTTCCCCTACTATCTCGATCAACATTTCTCATACTCCCGAAAAAGTCGAAAATGTATACATCGGTGGTGATTGTTCCCTTGAGGAAATCCATATTTACACCAATTTATTCAAAGAGTTTCGGGATGTGTTTTCCTGGTCATACGAGGATATGCCAGGTATTGACCCCAGTATTGTTGAAAACGAGATTAATACTTACCCTCATGTTAATCCAATTCGACAACGTCTTCGTGTGGTTAATCCTAGGAAGGAAGCCGCCATTAAGGAAGAGGTAGAGAAACTGCTTAAGGCTGGTTTCATCTACCCAGTTCCCATTACCGAATGGGTATCCAACCCCGTTCCTGTGGATAAGAAGCAAGGAACCATCCGTGTGTGCACTAACTTTCACGACATGAATAAAGTGTGTCCTAAAGATAACTTCCCCACCCCTTTCATAGATCAAATCTTGGATGAGTGTGTGGGAAGCGAAGTATTCTCGTTTATGGACAGATTTTTGGGCTATAATCAGATCCAAATCAAACCTGAGGACCAACATGAAACTTCATTTATATGTCCTTGGGGTACCTTCGCATACCGGAAAATTCCCTTCGGCCTTAAAAATGTCGGAGCTACGTTTCGGTGGACCATGACCTATTCTTTTCATGATCTTAAATGTATAGTGTAGGCTTACCTGGATGATCTTTTTGCTCACTCTCATAGTAGAGTGGATCACCCAGGTCACCTCCGTCTTATTTCCGAGAGATGCCATCATTATAAAATTCATTTGAATTCGAACAAGTTTATTTTTTGCGTGAAAATTGGTCGCCTTCTAGGGTTTATAGTCTCGTAGGAGGGTATTAGAGTCGATTCATGGAAGGTTGAGGCAATACTTCAGTTTCCTCCCCTACGTACTTTGGTTCAACTCCAGAGACTCCAAGGGAAAGCCAATTTCTTATGTCATTTCATCGTGAACTTTTCTGGTCTTACTAAGGGTTTCGCGCGATTATTGAAGAAAGACACCCCTTTTATCTGGGATGAGCGAGCCCAACAGTCTTTCGATGCTCTTAAGAAATCCTTGGTATAGGCCCCTCTCCTTAGTCCACCCGACTATGCGAGATATTTTTTTTCTTTATGTGGTCGCGTCTCAAGAGACAATTGGTATGGTCTTGGTTCAGGAAGACGATATGCTCCAAGAGAATGGTATCTATTATCTCAGTCGAAACCTAGTAGACGTTGAACTAAGGTATTCTCACGTGGAGAAACTGGCCCTTGCGACTGTTCTTGCAGTACAGAGAATACGACACTGCATCTTGCTTAGGAAACCCACGGTCATAGCGCATGTCAATCCATTTCAGTTCATGCTTACATGACGTTTGATTGGGGGGAAGTATAATAAATGGATTGTCATCCTTGAGGAGTTCGATCTTGATTTTGCTTTGGAAAATTCTGTGAAGTCTTTGGTTTTTGCGGAGATGATGTCATATTTTCCTAGACTTGATGAAGAAGTGGTCCATGAGGACTCATTCGTTGATGAGCATTTATTCCTTATCTCGTCGTCAGACCCTTGGTATGGATACATCATTATATATCTCCAGAATCTGAAGTTCCCTTCGCATCTTTCGTGAGATGAGCAACGGTGTGTGAGACAACATGCCAAATATTATGTCATCGTCGGTGAGACTTTGTATCGCCAAGGAAAGGACTTTCTCATGAGTCGTTGCTTGACTCATGAAGAGGTGGAGTTAATGCTAAATGATTGCAATAGTGGGGCATGTGGTGGTCACTTATCCGGGCTTGCTACAGCTCAACGTATCTTGCAAGCGGGTTATTTTTGGCCTACGATATTTAAAGATTATATTAACGCTGTAAAGAGATGCCACCCTTTTCAGGTGTTTTCACGAAATGTACACTCGCATCCTACCCCTCTCTATTCAGTCGTCAGCGTCGGTCCCTTCACCAAGTGGGGGTTTGATTTCATGGATTGAAACCCAGCTTCGGTCGAGGGGTAGCGTCATATCATAGTGGACGTAGATTACTTTACCAAATGGGCTGAGGCAATGTCGACCGTTAAATCCGATGGTGAAACAATAGCCCGCTTCATGTTCAATCAGATCATAGCTCGATTTGGTATCCCAAGAGAGATTGTCATTGATCATGGTAGTCACTTTCAAAATAAGATGATCGTTGAATTATCGCTTAAGCTTGATTTTAGGTAGGATCACTCATCATCATATTATCCCTAAGCGAATGGCGGGGTCAAGGCAGTCAATAAGTCCCTTAAGGCCATTCTCCAAAAGACCATCCAACAAAGAAAGAATAATTGGAATATCATGTTGTATCTTACTTTGTGGGCTTATCGAACCGTAGTAAAGACTTCCACCAATTTCTCATCTTTCCAGTTAGTTCATGGTGTGGAGTCCATCTTACCGATTGAATGCGAGATCCCTTCTTTGAAGCTATCCATAGAACTCCTCCCTGATACTTCGGATGTAGAGCAACTCTTAGTCCACCTCGAGCAGCTTGATGAGCAGCGTCAGATGCTCGTCTGGATGCTGCCATGGCAATAGATGCCAATAAACATCGTGTCAAGGCCCAGTACAATAGGTCTGTCCATCCCCGACAATATGATGAAGGTGACTTGGTTCTTCTTTTTTACCAAGCTAAAGAACCCTTGGGGGCAGGCAATTTTAACCCGACGTGGCACGGTCCTTACATTGTGAAGTGTGTCCTTGAGAAAGGAGCCTATGTGTTAGAATATTATGAGGGGAACGTCCTGAAGGAGCCTAGAAATGGGCTCTATCTCAAGTGGTATTATGCTTGAGCTTCTATATTGAGCTGATACTTTGTATACTATTGTATATTTTATGTACATAGTTTAGTTTTCCCTTGGATGTTTTTAGTCTGTTGATTCGCTTCCTTTTGGTTGACAGATGTCAGCAGAGTCTCCGGTGTTCTTAGGATTCGCAGATGGGGCCAGCCATCATACGCAGAGGTTAGATTCTGTTGCTTGGGTTATTTACTCGCCTGACAACCAGCTTGTGTCTTCGGGAGGTACTTGTCTTGGTCCTACATCGACTAATGTGGTTGAGTATAGTGTTGTTATTGAGTTGCTTCATGATTCCATTTCGCATGGTATCTAGTCTTTAGAGGTCCGCCTGGATTCACAACTAGTTGTGTCTTAGTTGAACGGTCGGTACTGTGTGAGGGATACCACGCTACTAAGGAGATTCTTAAGGGTAATACTCTTGGAACGTCATTTTGATTTTATTACTTATATTCATGTTCCAAAACGTTTTAATCATGTTGCTGATGCATACGCTAACTATGTTCTAGATTGGCATTTGTCACATAATTAAAAGAAGCAATGAATCACACATTTAACATTCATACATTCGTACACATAATATAGTAGAGTCAAAAAATCATATATTTTTCATTATCAAAGTTTATATGTCCAAAAAGTGATGTCATAGTACAAAACTGGAGCTCGTAGCTCTCAAATATACATATATCTGATACAAAAAATGAGATCCCATGGAATCTAATCCCTATGGGGAGGTCTTGCCACCTCGGCAGGATGAGTCTGCATATAGTAGTGCATGGCGTTGGCTATACGTCGTAGCATCTGCACCCATGCAGTTGGTAACCCCACTACATGCCTCTGCATCGCCTCAGGGAGATGCTCCACCTCAATCATAGGTGCCCGGGTAGTCATGCGACTCAAGTTTACCCGTACAGTCTCTAGTGTGCGCTCTGTTGTTGCACCTACTATCTCTCCACCCCTACCTCTGCGTCGATGTCGTGGGAAGCCTTGTGGTCTTCCCGGAACTAAATATGAAAGAAAACACCCCATCATTAATACATGATATCACACCAAAAATATTTTGCTTTCACTTTAAAAAAAAATACAAATATATATATATATATATTCGAAACTTAAAAAGAGTGTCTTACCAATGTCTCTGAAGGTGGCCCCTGGTGGAAGTGGCATGTCTTGATCTCCTCTATAGTCGATCCCCTCATAGGGATAGTCATTTGTGGCGATCACATGTCACCGACACTAGTGTAAAAACACATCTGTATATGGAGAGGTCGGTCGGCCACCACCCCTGTCGTGTTAGTATCTATGCCCACTGGATCTGAGCAAGATCTCGGAGACTATGAGGAGGGACTTCCACCCTCGGACTAAGTCCTGGTACCCTCTCAAATAAGAAAATGCATAGTATACTCCCAAAGATTAATTTTTTGGTCCGCCCCAACTTGCACTCTGTCAGCTGGTGTTTCATTGTACCCAGCAGTGTAGTACACCAGTCATATATTGTAGGCCTCAAGCACTCAAGCGCATAGAATATCAATGGCCTCGAGGCTTGGTGAAGTGAATAAAACCTCGCTATCCTCCCGAGAGTGAGGATGATGATCTTCATACTCAGGCTCGATATAGCCTCTACGGGGACTTGGCTACCCACTTTTTGGGTGCCCTCAATGCAATACCTGTTAATATAGTCACTTATTGTGACCCCTCCCCCTATGTTGCGAGATCTAAGGATTGCCACCTCTCCTGGGCAGGATAAGCTAGTAAGGAAGTATATGTCCTCCACTTCCAATGGAAGTGGTTGTCCATCCATGTCGAAATGATGAGCTTTCGGGTCCCAGTAGTTTACCAATTCAATGAGTAATCGATTTTGGGCCCTTAAACCCTCAATACTCCAAAACTTGTATAAACTACAAGCTTGTAATGCTTGTTGGGCAGCCAAATCACCTCCAACTTGATGATCAATTGCATCATGTTCCCTCTCCCTCCACTCTATCACCATCCTGTGGAAAAATCAAGGAGTTTTTAGGGTCAAAACATGTAAAAAACCCTTACCCACGGCGCTATACGCGGCCTATTTCAGAGGCCCTCGTGCGTATACGCGGGCTACATTTTGTTTGCCCACGCATACCCGCCCCTCCACGCGACCCGATAAACCATATCCCGCGTACAACGCAAAGTGAGCATAAAATAATTTAAAAAGCTAAATATATACCAAAAAAAAACAATTTGAAAACCATAGATTTGAAAGGAAGGATGAGAGCTCTTACCTGGTCCTGACGGTTCGCGATTTCGTTGCTCCTAGCTCCCAGAATCGTCGCTTGAAGATCGAGGGTAAAAACCACCAAAATGCACTATGTTGGGTAAAAATGAAAATGGTATGGTAAAAATATTTATTTTTACTATTTATTACTTTTTCCTACCCACTTTTATATAGTTTTGACTATTTTTAGAGCCTTTTCGACTAATATATCGTTGTGAGGTATCTTTTTTAGCAGTATTTTGCATCGAGAGTGGATTTTGAACCTTTTCACGCCTTCAGCAGGTATTTTCTACACCCGTCATATAGGTTAGGATGTCATTACGCCTGCATTATTGCATTGACCTTATGACCATATTCATAAACCTTAGGTGCGACCCCACTTTTTAATTGACACGGAACCTTCATGCTGCTTTAGAAGTGTCGTTATTTGGCGGTAGGGCTTGTCTGATCATGAGTGCCCTAGTTAGATCCTTTTTATGTCTTATGGCACCCGTGGAGTTGTTCCTCCTTAGGATTGGGAGTCCTTTGTAGTCCCTCCATGACATTGCGATGAAGACTCATACTCTACTTTATCTTTATTCTAGCCATCTCCCATAAGGACTCACTGTTTATGTCAAGTTGTGAATGCATTGCATTATCCTACTTGCCTTTGAACCTTGTGTCGGCTCCCGCTTTCTCATTTATTAGCCATTTTCCTGAGCACTTTGCCTTCCGAGCCAAGCAGAGCCTTAATTTATCTTTCACAGCTTAATGACCCTTACCTTGAGGGAACAACCCCCCGAGTGTCCATATCCTGCACATGATTCCTTGCATTGAGCATAGGTATGTTCCATTCCCTGGAACTAGTTTGCTTTCTTGTGACATTGTTCCCTCACTGTTGTATCATAAGCAATTAATTATATTCTTTTTCAAGCTACATAATATGAAAAAGACAAAAAAAAATCATATAAATTAAAAAGCCAGACGGGAAAATTTTACTACCTTGTATTGGAAACTATCGTGTCTACTTTGAACAGAACATTCATGTCTGCTCCATGTTTCATGGGTTGGAATATTAGTATGACCTTAGGAAGATGTACTCGTTTCTCAGATCTTACTCCACCGGTTGGTTAAGCTTCCAGTCATTATGGAGCCTTTGTTGATGCCTCATGCGTCACAAAGTATTGTCAGTATCCAGTATTGTCAGTATCCAGTATTGAGTCTATGTTGCCTGAGTCCATCCATCCACTCATGCTCTTATTCAAAGGAAGTTTTTAAACCAGAATCGGCCACTCCTCAGATCTCTTGATTTCATGTCCCAAATTTGGAATTGAGTCACAATGGCCTAATCACATTAGCCATATTCATTAGAGTTTGTAAAATTGATGTTAAGGGTCAAATAATTGCCAAGGAGGAAAATTACTAGTTTCCTAGGTTTGGGGTGGAAGCTTTGGGATTTGGAATAAGGGGGATAATAAATGATGTTTAGACATTAGAAGGGTTCAATTATTTAATAAATAGAGTGAATAAAGAAATTGAAGAGAAATCCTAGATGACAAATGGTTTTGGAGACATATGGAGGATGTGGGACCCACACTAGCTTGATTTTTCATAATAAATGGTATCTCTCTTTTGCAAATTCGAATTAATGGGAATGTGAACACTCTTGGGTGAGTTGGTAAGTCATAACACATGTCATTTATCATCTTAGGTCGAATTGGGAAGGATTGGTAACCTCCATGGAAGATAAAGAGTCAAAGTGGAAGTTTGTGGACACTTGGGCTAGATTCCCTAGCCCCTATGACACCAATGATGGAGCATCTATGACAACTATGACAAATTGCAGACCTGACCTCTGACATCTGACCACTATGACATGTCAGCCCCAAAAATAGGCTCAAGGAAGTCGAATTTTGGAGTTGGAGAAGCCAAAGAGACTCAAAATCAAATTTGGGAGAAGATGGAAGGTTGGAACTAGGAGACAAGTGGCAAATGTGGAATATTTCCTAAATGGAAATCTATTGAATCTATTGAGAGGATTTCGACCCTTAGAAGGATAATGTTGGTTATAAAATGTAGAAATGAAGCATGAGAATGGCTTTTGATCATTTGTATAATTTGCAATTG
Source organism: Larix kaempferi (assembly GCA_027924585.1). Taxonomy (NCBI): domain Eukaryota; kingdom Viridiplantae; phylum Streptophyta; class Pinopsida; order Pinales; family Pinaceae; genus Larix; species Larix kaempferi. The sequence goes on from BSBM01000841.1 coordinate 20,750,802, forward strand.
CATTTGTGAAGAGGGAGAGCTAGTGGATGACTAGTTTCTTGCCTTAGCCAATTTCGAGGGTGAAAGATTCCCATCCAAGTTGGAAATTGGAAAGGCCATTCATACCTTTCATTTGGAGCTTTAATGGAGTCTTTATTTGCAGGTGTAAGATACAGGGCAGCTCATGGTTTCTTCTATTGCAGCTCGTTCCTTCAACCATTTCCAGTTTTGATGGCATATTCTTGATCCTTGAGGGAGGGCGTTTTTGGTGAGCTATTGTACTCTTTGGGGGAGCTTCTAATGCACCATTTCTTTTGTAATATGAATTAAATACTCTGTTCTTCATCTCCAGAAAGTTTCAGGTCGAAATTCCAAGTAGAAATGTATAAATCTCATTTTTAATGGAAGAACAATGCCATTTCCCCACTACCTTGTTGTGAACCAATGTATTGATGATGATTTCGAATGAATGGATGATTCTATGATGAATTTGTGATTAATGGACTGCCATGGATGTATTTTACAAGTTTCATGTACTATACTTGAGCATTTGAAGTATTTTTACTCAGTTTAATTGCATTGGGAGAAGAAATAGTGCCATTTCCCCAAGGGTCGAATTGGTGATTTTTGCAGTTGAATGGGAGAGGGTGAGAACAGTTGTAATAAACCATTAATGGTGCATATGAGACCTTAATAACATATTTAACACATTACATACCTCTGTTCATAAATTTGAGTGGGTTTGGAGGCATTTGGGAAGCCATTTTCAGTGCTTACCTTAGGGGGATTTGAACCCCAAATTACTAGTAAAATTGCATACTTGGTCCAGAATCTTAAGAGAGTTTGCAGAGGTATTTTGGTGGCCATATGTTATCCCTGAACATCATATTCAATCCCTAATATCATTCATACACCTTCCTTGAATATTTGAAGGCATTTGGAGTCAATTTGAGACCTAGAGACCAATACTAGTCAAGGGGAAATCACTAGTAAAGTTACCTACATTGACCAGAATTGAAAGAGTATTTGCAGAAGTGTTTTAAAGGTACAAAGGCATCCTTGAAACACATATTTATGTTCTAATATCATTCATATACCTTCTCAGAATATTTGGGATCATTTGGGGCAAATTTGGGACCTAGAGATCGAAACTAGTCAAAGGTCGAACCAAGGAAAAAAAGTGGAAAATTGCAATTTTAATAAAATTCCTAACAAGGGACATTACACTTGACTATTGCATGTTGATCATCTCTTATGCATCCAATTCGATCACATATGATGTTCCACCCTACACCCTGTGCCTACTTTCATCATTGGTGGGTGACCTTGAACTTAGCAAGTGACATTTCATCATTGGTCCTTGACTAAGTGGTTTCCCTTGTGTTCAACGGCAAGACATATATTCACACATTGGGATTCGTGTCGTGCCTTGGTTTCCATTATATCCCATTGGTGGTTTCCTCTCTCATGTCAATAGTCTTCATCATTGGCTCCTATTCAGGAGGTCTCTCCCGTGCACTACTTGCATCTTGTACACACATGAGAGACGCACCCTGTTTTTGGTTCGTTCATCCTGTTCGTCCGAGTTCTTCCAAATCTTTCAGCTTAGCTGCTACCTCGTGTTGGTTGATGGGGGATCCATTAATGCTTCCCTTCCAGCGAATCCAACTCATTTATTCTGGAATCGAGATTTAGAGTCCTTTGAGTACCTTGAGACTTGCAGTCATCAGTGGTAGGTTCTCTCGCCATCGACAGTTGGGAATTCATTAATGTCCCCTAATCGATGAATTCGTCAAGTGTTCGACGTCAACACCTTTATTCACACTTGGTGAATGTACTCAGTGCCTTGGTACCCATTTTCATCATTGGTGGGTTATCTCGTGTATGTTAATGGTATACCTCAATAGCCAGTAATCAGACAATGTCACATCAGGTTCGACATCAGTACCTTTATTCACTTGATGGGGCATTCACCATAGATGGTATGTGTAGAAGACCTCAAACTTCAGTGGCATTCAGTATATGCTACTTGTGATCGTGATTGTACCTATGAGGGATTGTTCTCATACATCAGCAATTTGTACCATCGGTCTGCATCAGATGTTTCCTCTTCAGCAGGAAACCATATCTTACTGTATATGGGTCATGGTTATGACCATTCATGACATGTATTCACTATATACTGCCCATTCATGGCCATTGTATCATATTTCTATGTACCGATATGTACACAGAGATATCATTGTATTGTGATGAGTGGGCTACTCCTTCTATTTGTGTCTCCATCACTCCACTTATGATATTTGTAATGTATTTCGGCCATTGTAGTACCCTCTCTGACCTCACACATTAGGGGGCATTTGTTACACCATATTTTGCCAACTTGTGAGTATTAGCACTCCTTGGCCTCCCTTACCCATTTGAAGACTCAAAACCATATCTTTGGTTCTCCTTGAACCCATTTTTCACTATTTTTCCTCCTATACGCAACCTACTTCAGTACACCTCGTGTATACGCTTGTTGCATTACTACAACCATCGTACATCGTTTTTTGGTAAACAAAAGTAAAATCTCTATTTTTCACTCCAAAAAGCGTCCATTGTGATCTTTGGCCTTCCATGTATCTTGAAACGACTCGATCCGACCTTTCACTTGCCTTTGGAGGGTTATATATTGAACTATTGTGATGCATGGAGGGGAAGGAGAAAGAGAGGAGCATAGAAACTCTACCAAAATTTTGCCTTGATTGCTTGAGTCTACATCCATTGATCCTAGTTGGTGTGAACCATTTATGTTCACCTCCCAAACTCTTTCATATCTTGTGAAGGATTTGTTCTTTTACTCGTGAGTTTTCCATTGTATGGGGGATTGAAGTGGTGAAGGCACAAGTGGAGGGACCTAGTTCTTGGTTCACATGAGTTGCCGACAGGAGGTTGTATCTTGTACTTCTTGTTTACATTAATAGAAATACTCATTTTCTCATCCATTTATGTTGTGAATGATCATTTATTATCATTGGGTACATTTGATTATATATATCATGGATTATGCTATTGTATATGCTGACCTCTTTTACATATCATATACACTTGTTTGTGTTTATTGTTGAGGCTAAGTTGCAGGTTCAAGTGTTGTGATTCGAAATCTCAACGGAATTCCTCCTCAGACGTCCGGTTGAGGTAGGTCCTTCATTGTGTTTATCAGCATTTACATTTATATAGAATATATTGGGAAGTGATTTGATTTTTAGATTTCATCCGTCTGTTGTGGTCTACCCTGAACCATAGGAATTTTTTCTTCGAAACAGATATTGTTCCAAAGATTGGAAAAACATATCTACAAGAGGGAGATCTAAATCTAGGGGAAGATCTAAATCTCTAAGAGAATCTTTGAAGAGACTATGTTATAAATGTGGTAAGGCTCGGCATTATAAGAAGAAATGTTAATCAAAAGGTGTTGAAAGAGGTAAAGGGTCAGAGGATACTCACTCCACAGAAGGAGGGTATATGTACTTGGGTTCTACAGGTACAGATCCAGGAAGTGATGCTTGGTTGATTGACTCAGGAGCTTCCTTTCAAATGACTCCAAACAGGATTGGTTCTGTGATCAGTATGAAAGGTATAATGTAGGGGATGTCCTCCTGGGGGATGATTTGACGGAAAAAATCATAGGATGTTGAGAAGTGAAGTTACTGCTGAAGGATGGAAGGATTATAACCCTTTCTAGTGTTTTTCACATTCCAGATCTATCCAGAAACCTGATACCTATTAGAAAAATGGGCGGTGCAGGTGTAAAGACTATATTTGAAAAGGAGAGATGGAAAATGGTTCGAGGAGAAATGGTTTTGATGAGGGGATTTCGTTGCAGAACTATGTATAAGTTATTGGGAAGCACTTTCACTGATGAGTGTAACAGCTCTATTGTTCCTGAGAGAAAAAGTGAAGAAATTAAAGACATTGATGTTTCTAAAGAAGATATTATGTTGTGGAATTGAAGGTAGGGACACATTGGAGAGAAAAGAATCCAAGAATTACAAGGTAAAGGTATGGTTGCAGGTATGTCCAATTGCAAACTAGATTTTAAATTATGTGACAATTGTTTATATGGGAAGCAAAATCGAGTGAGATTTCCTTCTGGTGCTACAAGGGAAAAGGAGATCCTGGAGTTAATACATAGTGATGTGTTTGGTCCTGTACATGTTCCACCATAGGGAGGATATGTGTATTATGTGTCATTTATAGATGATTTCTCGAGGAATATGTGGTTGTACTTCCTGAAAAAGAAACCTGGGTTTTTCAGTAAATGCAAGGAGTTCAAGGCTATTGTGGAAAACCAAATAGGAAGGAAAATAAAAGTTCTGACAACTAACAATGGAGGTGAATTTTTCCTTGAAGAGTTTGATTAGTTCTGCAAATAGTGTGGTATAGCATGACAAAATACAAATCCATAAACACCCCGACAAAATGGGGTTGCAGTAAGGATGAATAGGACGTCGATGGAGAAGGCAAGGAGTATGCTCAGTGATGCAGGATTAGCACAATAATTCCAGGTTGAAGTTGTCGGCACTGCATGTTATCTAAAGAATCGATCACCCACATTAGCATTGGTCGAAAAGACTCCTCATGAGGTATTGTATGGTAAGAAGCCTTATGTTGCACATCTTATTTTATTTTAGTGTGATGATTTTTTTCATGTTCCTAAGGAGAAAAGGAGCCAGATGGATAATAAAGCAGAGAAATGTATCTTTATTGGATATAAAGATGGTTTGAAAGGTTACAAACTGTGGAATCTTGTAACAAGGAAAACAGTGTACAATCGAGATGTGGTCTTGAGAGAAGTTGAGAACACTTCCATATATGAAAATGAATAAAAAGAAAAAGGACTAGAGAGAATGGAGTTTGAGATAAAGAATGAAGGATCTGATTCAACTAAGGAGGACGAATCATCTAAATCAGAGGATGAGGTGGAACCACAAACTCCAGTCTTGAGGAGATCTAACCGTGTAAAGATACCAGCTGAAAGGTATATTCCACCCAATTTTCATTATGGTTTTGTTCAGTACGCTTTTAATGATGAGACTAGATCTGTTACAGAGGCAATTAATTCTGAAGAGTGCAAACTTTGGAAAAAGGCCATGGGAGAATAAATGGAGGCTTTGGAGAAAAACAAGGCCTAGGATTTGTTCAAATTGCTTGATGGAATGAAACTTGTTGGTAGCAAATGGATGTTCAAAAATAAATCGAATGCAACAGGAAAATTTCAGAAGTATAAGGCTCGGCTGGTAGCAAAAGGTTATTCTCAAGTAGAGGGAATTGAGTTTAGTGAGATATTATCTCTTGTTGAAATATTTACTTCCATTGGAATCCTATTGTCTCTTGTTGCGGCATTTGATCCGGAGGTAGAACTAATGGATGTAAAAATAACATTCCTACACGAGGACCTGGAAGAAGAAATCTACATGAAGCAACCTGAAGGACTTACAGTAAAGGGTAAGAAGGAGATGGTTTGTACGTTGAATAAGTCCCTTTATGGTATAAAACAATATCCAAGGATGTGGTACCAGAAGTTCGACACATACATATTGGGACTGGAATTTGTGAGAAGCAAAGTTGATCACTGTGTCTATTGCAAGCAGGTTGGAAAATATTTTGTTTATGTAGTGTTGTGTGTCAATGACATGTTGTTGGTTGGAAACAGCATGAAGGTTATCAAGGAGGTGAAAACGCAACTATCCTCCAAGTTCAACATGAAGGATCTCGGTGCTTCTAATTTCATCTTGAGGATGGAGATCAAGAGAAATCATGCAAAAAGGAAACTCTGCATAAACCAGAGAAAACATGTTTAAACAATATTGCACAGGTTTAATATGCAGGAATTTAAACCAGTAAAAGTCCATATTCTTATAGGTGTAAGATTATATGTAGAGGAATGTCCATAGATTGAAGAAAAAAAGAATACATGTCGCGTGTTCATTATGCTAGTGCAGTTGGAAGTTTGATGTATGCCATGTGTTATCGGACAATCCACTCGAGCGGATGCGAGCAGGATCTCCCTAGCTCAAAGTGAGTCTAGAACAAATAGAACAGACTACTAATGCATTTCCTAGATCTACTTAAGGATCGAGTACTAGATGTCTTACCTTTCACTTCGCAATCCTTTCTCGTGAATGTTGCTCTGCGTCTCACGGTCGTCAGATCCAAGCTGCAAGACCTGTCAAGACAAGAAACAAGAGAAACCAGTCAAAGACATCTATACAATAAGAGATCTAAGTAAATAGTTAAGCAAGTAAACTACTCAATATCATTGCACACATGAACAATATTGGTGGAAAGCATTTGTATTACTGCAAAAAGAGGAGTACATAATAGAGATATAGAACTACAACCAAGGCTTAATGCTGTAGCCCTTCTCTGACAAATCCAATTGCCATATCCTTCCAAGGAAGTATGAGTTCTCCAATGGGTGAGTGCAGATGTTCTAAGAGTGATTTCACCAGCATGTAGATACCATAGCCTTCCTCCCTTTGGGATGGGAGTGAGCTTCGTTTATATAGGACTAAATGGACAGGGTATGGATAGGATAGGTTGAGAGATGGTAGGAGAGACGTAAGGGATCTCTCCAAAGGTTTAGGTGTTACTGGACAATCCACTCGAGCGGGCGCGAGCAGGATCTCCCTAGCTCAATGCGAGTCTAGAACAAATAGAACAGACTACAAATACGTTTCCTAGATCTACTTAAGGATCAAGTGCTAGATGTCTTACCTCTTTGGTCCGCTATCCTTTCTCCCAAATGTTTCTCCACGTCCCACGGTCGTCAGATCCAAGCTGCAAGACCTGTCAAGACACAAAAGCAAGAGAAAGGAGTAAAGAGCATCTATACAATAAGAGATCTATGTAAACAGTTAAGCAGGTAAATAACACAACATCATTACACATAAGAATTATATTGGTGGAAAGCATTTGTATTACTGTAAATAGAGGAGTACATGATAGAGATATAGGACTACAACCAGAGATTTAATGTAGCAGCCCTTCTCCGACCAAGCCAATTTCCATGCCCTTCCAAGGAAGCATGAATTCTCCAAGAGGTGAGTGAAGGTGTCTTAAGAGAGATTTCCCCAGCATGTAAGGATGATAGGCTTCCTCCTAAGATAGATTTCACCAGCATGTAGATACCATAGTCTTCCTCCCTTTGGTATGGGAGTGAGCCTCACTTATATAGGACTAAGTGGATAGGGTAGGTTGAGAGATGATAGGAGAGAGATAGGGGATCTTCCCAAAGGGTTAGGGGTCGAGTACCAACTCTCCTATAGGTCAGGGATAACGCCCCAAATGAGCAAGTTTCGAGAAGGATCTCGAATAGGCTATTTTTTCCCATTAACAGACCTCGTCGCACCCTATAGTGGAGCAAGCTGCGATGTCGCATGTTGCTAGTGTGCAAGCTGCGACGACCTCTCAGAAGTTTGTACAACTAAGTACAAATCCTCCTGATGAATACTTGGTCCAGGTGACTGCAGGGATGTATACACTGAATCTGATGATGAGTAGATTTTAGGTGTAACAGAATGCCTCCCAAAGCATGAAGCTATTAAGGATGTACAGGTGAAGTGCTTTGATAGAAATAATGGCAAAAGACTCGTTGGATGAAGGACGTTGCTACAGTACAACTGACTCTGAACAGACAATCTCATATGAAGTACAACATGGCTGTCGACCAACACATTGCAGATCCATGTAGTAATGACCGACTGAACACAATCATGGCTACTAGACACAAGTGTAGATCCATGATGAGATGATAACACATCCACGACCAATACAAAAGTGGATCCGCGTAATATGACTCAATACAAACTCCATCGCAACCTATGTAAAACATGACTCCCCAGGGTCTTCAAGATGAACCTACAATGACACGAATCTATCCATGTGATTACAAATGTCTTGACGTCGAACATGGTAGAAACCACTTTATTACCGGTCATTGATGTAAACCGTTAACAAGTGCGAGGGAGATCACCATTAATGTCAATGATTCCCAAGGTATCACAGTACATATCATCGAGCGTGAATAAATGATTTGAAGTCGAACGCAAGATGAAATCTTTCAATCAAGAGTCAATTATGTAAACTCATGATGAAAGAAAGGTAACCTGCCATTGAGGCATGCAGGGCCAAGGTACTTGACTGGTTTCTAGATTCAATCCTTGGATGATGAGTTGAAGTCGACAAGGATGAATCCATCGAAGGAGGGCCGTGATGAATCTCCCATCAATCGACACGAAACACGACAAAAGATGTGTAGAGTGGATCGGATGGTACAACAACATGTAAGACTAACTCAAAGTAACAATGGCATGACGACGTGTGTACTGACTGTAGATGATAAATAGTGGGTGTGTTCTTGAACATGGGCATGGCATGACTTGGCAGTATTGACATGAGAATGACGCAGACTTCTAATGCAACTGATGGTGGAAGATTTCTCTGAATGACTCAAAGGAGTAACAAGACTCAGAAAGTAAGCATGGACTCATAGGAAAATAGATGACCCAAGTACTGTATGCAAATGCAGATGAGTGCCATGTTCAAGAACGACTGTATACTGCCACTAAGGTATGTAACACAAACACTTTCATTTTTTCCCATCATGAACGATGAGTGCCTCATGTGTTTTTTACGAGCTTGATGAGGGTAACCAGATGCTCGGTATAGCTCATCTCATAGATGAGTCCAATCCCAAATATTTTTCAAACCTAGGATAGGAGGGGTTCGTCCCATGACGGGCCCTTCAATGTGAAAATTTAACGAGTCCATAGAAGGTAAACTCGGTCGTCATTTCATGTTTAGAGAGTCTGAAAAGAACTAAAGAAGACTCCAACGGTCCTTTTTCGTAAAGTTAGCCTCATCGCCCGAAAAAGTGTAAAACACCGCGGTAGAGGACTCTTCTAGTCATGATTGGCTAGAGTATTCCTTTTTCGTAATTAGTGCCTCCTGGTCCGAAAAAAGGGTAAAATATCACCAGAAAGACAGCCGTTCAAATACTTTAACGAGCGTGAATGCGACAAGTTCGCTTGGCGATATTTTCAATTTTAGGGAGTCTGAAAAGAGCTTAACTATGGACTCTGGGGGGTGTCCTTTTCCGTGGAAGTTTAACGAGCCTGAAAAAGTGATAAATCATAACTCGGTACTTGTTCTCATGGTTGGGTGAGTATGAGAACAAATGAAGAGTGAACTCATCCTCATGCAATAATTACGAATAACAAAAAATAATAATGACAAAGCATTGAAAGGGGTGTTCATACCTGTAGTTACCGTTGGTAACGTGAGAAACGGCACAAAAAACCACTTTATGACTCATGTACACTAGAAAAAGTGTCAAATAGCCCCAAATATAATGACAAACGGTTGAAACTATATTAAATGGCCCAAAAGCATCAAAATATTTGAAAAAGAATATTCCATTCTATTTATAAATAGAAATATGGGCCAAAAATAGAAACATTATTCAAATTGCCAATTTGGGTGGAGAAGTACCAATTTGGAGCCAAAACTTCCTTTACCGATTTCGGGAACTATGATCCGCCATTTCACCAGCCGTCCGGACCAGGTACGCCTAAATCTCATCTAGCAACTTTGCAGTGGTTTATTTTTTCATTTCTTGTTCATTTTTTGAGTTTTTTGGTGGTTTGTGGAAGGGCCATTACGGCCTCGGCTCGTCGCAAGTGGCCCTTTAGGGACTTGCGACGAGGCCGAGTCGTCGCAAGCCTCAAAAATGAGACCTGCGATGACGTCGCGCTGTACCTAAACGCGAGGTGCGACGGCGGAAACCCAAAACTCAAACACAAAAAACAATTCAAAAAATGAGCTTGTGAATGTTGAGGAAGGACCTAACAGGGTTTAATTGCCCCTTTTGGCAGGTTACAAGCAAGCAAAAATGATACTAGAGTGGTGGGAGAGAGAACATGAAGTGGAAGATGAGCAAGCCGCAAACGATCCACAATGTGTGGCTGCTTTGAGAAACTGTGGGTTGCTCAAATTCTTCGAGATACAGGGAATGAGAGCCCAGATCCCGTTCCTGACACACATGCTCCAGAGTTGGGATGCGGCCCAACAATACTTTGTGATAGGTGAGCATATCCTCACGATTGACATTGAGGATATCTACTTTCTGACCGATTTTTCCCGAAGAGGGGACGCTGTACAACTCATTGGGACACGGACTAGTGATCGTACAGTTGAGGACATGGTGTCGCAGCACTGCATAGCTACTTCTCGTCCCTCCAGCGGGAATATACTCATCAGAGATGTGGTGATTTGTCCCCTGCAAACCATACTGCTCACTATTACTAGGGTGGCGGGTAGCCAAGCTCCACATATGGCTACTCGGACTCAGATGTTGTATGCGGAGGACTGTATGTCCCCCATGGTCTTCAACTGGTGCGAGGGTCTCCTCGCCAACATCCGAGCTCAGCTGACTAAGTGTCGGCGCGGGGAGCTCAAGCAGTTTGGGTACAGATCGATCATAGTATCGTTCCTATTGGAGCAGGTTCCTCTCCTACGTCTGCAGCTAGTACTTGATGACAGGGAGCCCAGGGATCCCCATATGCTCAGATGGGCTGAGGTCATGACCCGTCATGGTGGCGGGCCCATCATTAGCTTCAGTCCTGAGTTTTTCAGCTAGCTAGAAGGCCAGTTACTTATGGTCGAGGACTTTCCATACAGCAGCACGGACTTCTGAGAGGATCTTGACTTGGCGCTACCAGAGGGTGCAGCATGGGGTGACATAGGTAAGAACAAAACCCTTGTATTTTTTGGTTTTGTATATTATATTATTTTTTTGATGTAGTGCTGACAAGTGCGCAATGTGTGTGCAGATGTGGGCCCCGTGAAACCAGTAGGTCTCTCCCTTCTGGCGAGGAGAGACAGAGGTGGGGAGGCAGTCGTTCCTGCAGGTGCTCATCCTGCCATTGAGGAGATGGAGGAGGTGTACATGAACCTATCCATGCTGACTGTGGAGGTACCAGAGCCGGCCATTGATGACCTACCGAGGCCCATGCAGAGATTTGGGGTGGGAGCGTCCGTGCGCTTCAACTCTTTACTCCGCAAGGTGGCTCGTACTGTAGACTGCTTTCTCACCCAGTGTCAGAGAGCTATTAGAGCAAGGGGTGTACGGGTCAAGCATTCAGCCTGATTTCACTTTTATACTTGTAATGAGAGCTTAGAGGCCTCATATTTTTGTATTTACTGAAAGCTTATGACGCTTCAGATTTTTGTAGAGACTCACTGAAATCCATCGTGCTTCAGATTTTGTAGAGACTCACTGAAAGCCATCGTGCTTCAGATTTTGTAGAGACTCACTGAAAGCCATCGTGCTTCAGATTTTGTACCAGCACTAATTTTGAGCGATTTATATATATATACAGACATTACCGATGATTTATACATTATGTGTCTTTAGAATGATTAGTGATGTGATCTTGTTTTTATGTTTGCTTCTGTACGTTATATTTACATGTTGTGAATGCTTTTACATATTATGGATGTTATGTGTGTGCAATGTACCAATCCAAAATGAAATTGGCCATCGAGTCAGCAACTGTGTTTAACTCCCATGGAATGTGCAGGTATTGAACAGATTCAAATGACCTTTCCAAGAGACGTACTCGTCTGAAGAGACAGAGTAAGATGGGATCACGGATGGCGTAAACCCGGTTCACATGGGAAACCACTAATTGAGAATCCATGTGGATGACAATGTGGTTCATACCCAAGGAAATGGCGTTAGTTAGGGTTCTGATTACTGCCTGATATTCTGCGGCATTGTTGGTCGCAAACCCTAGGCAACTTCCTTCTGAGCTAATGAGCTCACCTATTGGGGAATACAGTACCCAGGCTGCCGAAGCAAGGTTACGGGTATGTCGGCTGGCACTGTCTGCGGATCCATAGCACGTTTCCATCTGCACACGTAGACAGAACATGGCATAAGAAGCGGAAACAAGATCAAAAGACACTCGAAAAGAAATGCGTCACACCACACAAAAACACGCCATGTACAGTATATACAAGCAAGTCTATCCATGTGAGATCAAGCATAGTATCTCTTTTGGTAAAGCCCATTGCGGGGTTCACCCAAAGAGATTCTGTCATAATCTTCCAGTTCGTAGGCACCTTTTTCCAACACACGTTTGACTATGTAGGGTCCATGCCACATGGACTCGAACTTCCCAGCTCCTAGCTTATCGTGCTTCTAGTCGTAAGTGAGGACCAGGTCACCCTCATTGAAGATATGAGGTTTGAATGACTTGTCATACTGGGCTTTGATGCGTCTCTCATGTGCTTCATTGGCAAGAGCGGCATCTCGGCGAGACTCGTCAAGTTTTGCTAAGTGCAAGAGACGTTCTTCCTCAGTGGTAGTGTTAGGAAGAAGTTCGACCGCAAGCTGTAGAGACGGGATTTTGCACTCTATCAGTAAGACAGCCTCCAATCCATATACCAATTGGAAGGGAGTGAATCCTGTGGCAGTTTTGACAGTAGTTCGGTAGGCCCATAATGCTGAAAAGAGCATGTTATGCCAGTTGGACTTATGTGTCCCTACCATCCTTTGGACTATAGTTTTCAAGACCTTGTTAATTGCCTCGACCTGTGCATTGGATTGCGGGTAGTAGGGTGTTGATTTTTCATGGCGAAAACCCAACCTGTCGCTCAATTCATCAACCATATGGTTCTGAAAATGAGAACCATGGTCGGTGACTATGGCCTGCAGAACTCCAAACCGTGCTATTACATGATTGAACATGAAGAGTGCGGCGGTTTTGCCGTCGTTTTGGCATGTAGGCATAGCCTCGGCCCACTTTGTGAAGTAATCCACAGCTACGATGATATAACTATGCCCCCCGGCCGAGGTAGGATTACAGTGCATAAAATCAATGCCTCATTTTGAAAATGGGCCAACAGCAATAATCGGATGTAGTGGGGCAGGATGAGTGCGCTTCTTCATATGGAAGTGTTGGCAAGGAGGACATTTTTTGATGGCCTCACTACAATCTTTGAAGATAGTAGGCCAGTAATATCCTATGCGCAAAATCTTCTAGGCTGGAGACATCCCAAAGAGATGAGCGCCACATGCCCCAGTGTGACAGTCATTTAGAACACGTTCAGCCTCATCATGAGTGAGACAACGTCGAAGAATTAAATCGATGCCATGACGATACAAAGTATCATTGATGATTAAATAATACTTTGCATGGTGACAAATCTTACAACGGTTATCACAAGAAATTTGAGGGTTGAAGCGTTGGGTTTGAAGATACAACAAGATATCTCCATACCACGGATCAATCATACAGATGAGAAATAATGATTCATCCGGAAATGAGTCATTGTGCTCAACTTCTGCATCATGACGGGGAAGGTCGCAAATGAGCTCGGCAAACACGAAAGACTTCTTAGACTTAGCTTTCTCGAAAAGAAGATCAAATTCTTGCAGTATCACAATCCAGTGTGAATACTTTCCCCCAAGCACCTGACGTGTCAGTACGTGGTACATGGGGTTCGAGTTGGCAATGATGGTGGTGGTGCGGAGCAAGATGTAGTGGCGGAACTTCTGGATGACAATGACTACTGCGAAAGCAAGTTTTTCTACATGTGAATATCTGGTTTCAGCGTCGGCTAGACCCTTACTTGCATAGTATATCACATGTTCCTGAGCGTTTTGATCCTCCTGTACCAAAACCATGGCAATAGTGGTAGCAGAAGCGGCGAGATATAAGATGTAATCTCGATAATAATTAGGCGGTTGGAGTACGGGGGCATGCGTGATGGCATGTTTGATACTGTCGAAGGATTTTTTAGCTTGATCGTCCCAAATGAACGGGACGTCTTTCTTGAGCAGTCTCATATAGCCCTGGGTATTCTTCGCGAAATTACAAACAAAACATCGTAAGTAAGTCGCCTTCCCTTGGAGACTTTGAAGTTTTGTAACATCAGTCAGAGGTGGTAGGTTGATGATGGCCTACACCTTTAAGGGATCAATGCGGATCACATCCTTCGAAACGATAAATCCTAAGAGGCATATGGACTCAACACAAAAGATACACTTATGAGGATTCAGACAGATATTGTACCGTTTGCATCTGAGGAAGATGGTCGTCAGATGGTCGATGTGGAACTCGCGTTGCTTTGAATGAGCAGGGAGATCGTCTAGGTAGGGTTCCACAAAGTCCTTAATATCATGGAAGGCGTACGACATAGCCCGTTGAAACTTGGCACCACCATTTTTAAGGCCAAATGGGAGCTTGCGATAAGCAAATGTACCCCATGGGAAGATGAAATCCATCTTATGTTGGTCAGTTGGGCTGATCTCAATTTGGTTGTAACCAGAAAAGCCATCCATGAATGAGAAGATGACGCTTCCGGCACAGTTGTCAATAATCTGGTCGATGAAGGGGTTCGGGTAGTTGTCTTTTGGACAGGCCCGATTAAGGTCCCGATAATCAACACAGACGCAAATGGTGCCCTGCTTTTTGTTCATAGGAACGACGTTTGAGACCCAATCCGTCAATGGGACAGATAGATAAAACCAGCCTTTAAGAGCTTTTCAATTTCTGCTTTAATTGTCGTAGTCTTTCGAGGGTGTACCGGTCGTAACTTTTGGCAGACAGGTTTGATGTCAGGATAGGTTTTTATTTCGTGAGAAACAATCGCATGGGTCTATCCTAGGAATCTCCTCATAGGACCAAGCAAATATGTCTCGAAATTGCTTGAACAAGGCCGTGCTAACAGCAATTTCTTCAGGGGAACACTTCTGGCCTATGCGAATGTGTTCCACTATACCAGGTTTCACCGAGATGTCTACCGGGGTGGTTGGCTCAATGTTGGCCAAGTTTCCCTCCGTGTCCATAAGACATGTAAGGATGGGGGAACTGAGGGGATGCATAGATATCCAGTGAAAAGAGGGTATGGATGTTGTTCTATATGTACTCCAAAGGAGGAAAAAAAGATTACCTATGGTGGAGATCATCCCACGGACTGTCATTAATATTCATTACTTCCATGATGGACTCGTCTGAATGAAAAGTCCGAAGTAAGAGATCAGGTAGAGAGGATGTCTGTCATAGAGAACAAGAGGGGGAGGCCATGGTTATATGGTCCTTCGACGCTGGTTGGATAGCCTCATAAATACGTTCAGCGGGTGAAAGAGGCATCATGTCTCCAAGCAGGTGTGTTGTGGCTTCATCCGGTACAAGCCAAGCATCGTTTGAGTGAGATAAAATCTCAGTGGAGATCATGTTCACCGTAGCAACATGATTAGGGGGGGCCGCGGCTGGAAAAACACCCATGAGAGATGAATCTTTCAAAAGGCCAACCCCTACACTCTCATACTATTTTGACATTTGTCCAATGGAAGGAACATGGTCACCAGGATGAGTAGTGGCGTCCGATGTACAAAAATCTAACTGGTCGATAGTAACAATTCGTCCTTGGTGGGGGAATTGTACTATGTTGAAGACTGAAGAGGCTACCGCCTGCATGGTATAAAACCAGTTGCGATCGAGCAGGAGATTATAATCTAACGGGGCTGAGACCACTTCCACCTTAATGGTTACGGTCTTTCCGCCCAACTCAACTGCAAGAGCTTGTAAGATCCCATGAGTTTGAAAGCCACGCCCGTCGAATGCTTTCAACGTGGTAGTAGAATGATTCAATTCGAGGGAGCCAATGGCTCTCCAACAAGCGATGGACATGACGGAAGTGGAGGCTCCTTCATCCAAAAGGGTACGATGGATAATCTTTCCAGCAATGTTTGCAGAAACTTGGAATGCGAGCTGGTGCGAGAGCCTCGACTTAAATTTGTCAAGTCGGAACATGATGGTATTCGAGGAATCCGGGTCAACTGCACCAATAGCTGCAAGGAGATTTTTGCATTGATTGGGACAATTCTGCAAAACTTCCAGCGTAGACATGGCACAAGGAGCTTGTGCCAAGTCCTCTACGATATTGCAATTGAAAACGGCTTTTCGAATCGTACTCTTGGGGGGACGCAATATCGAATCTAAGGAGGGCTTCTCGATGGTGAGAGAAGTCAATGGTATAGTGACGTCAATTAAGGAGTCGGAAGCTTTTTTAGCATTACTTCCGGTGGATTCCTTCGAAGGTACCGGTTCGTAAGATCGCGAGCGAGTAGTTAAATTGATCGCCTCGTTACGCAACATGAGAACATGCGCGGTATTGGATGGTTCCCCCTGGGATGGGGGGGTTTGAGCAATCATCTGCTGGTTTTGAGCAGGAAATGGATCGTTGAGGACTACGGGAGTCGGTTTACCCCTAAGAAACTTTTTCACTTCGTCTCTATGGGGACACTCTTTGGAGAAATGGTCTTCTCCACACAATAAACAAGGATATTTCAGTTTTCGTTTCTGCTTGGTATCGTCGGGAGTGCTCTTTGGTTCCTGCTGGGTAGAAGACTTTTTGGGTTTCCCCTTGTTCTTCTTTTTGCTGTTAAACTTCTGAGATGAAGCTGATTGAACAGAATTAACCTCTTCAGTTACAGCAGGAGTGGTGGACTTGGCGGTGCTGTGGCCAGCCAAAGTCGGTTGGATGATCCAACAGTGCTAGCAGTAGGCTAGGTGTTAAGGGAACCAATGATCCCATCAGCTTGGGGTCCCTTATGCGGTTTCATGGGATCGTTAACGTCCTAGGGTGCGTCAATCAAAATATTGAACAGAGTGTCGGACTGAGTGTAGACCAAGTCTAGTAGATGGGCACTCGTGATGGCTTGTTCTTCGGCGACAGCACCTCTCATGGCAACATCTTTTTCTATGGTGGGAATGAGCAATTGAGTAAACCAGTCTGCTAGGAGCTGATCCAGAATGGGAGATTTAATGAGACGTCGTCTCCTTCGCCATTCATGGATATGATCTAAAATGTGAGTGGTGGTATTCTGACGGAGCGAGGTTAAAAGCTCAGTACCAGTCTCATACCATATAGGCAGCTGGAAATGTGTCAAAAAGTTCATAGCAAGAGAGCCAAAATCAGGAAAAGAGTGCGGTGGCAACTCAATGTACCACTTGGCAGCCAAACCGGTGAGAGTCCTTTGAAACAATATAAGACGAATTGAATCGTCCATTAAGGAATTAGATGAACACCATAATTGGTATGTCATCACGTGGTTCTTGGGGTCTTCACCCGGCTTGCCATCAAACTTGGGGATATCAGATGGAAGTTTCACCAGAATCAGTGGCCAGTTAGATCCATGGTAAATAGGATCATTGGTTAAACAGGAAAGGTCAGGCAGGTCCAAAGTATCCAGAAAGGGTAGATGTCGATTAGGATGCGCGTATTGATAATATTGATATGGTGTGTAAGGACTAAACTGATCATAAGGTGTACCAGGATGAAACTGACCGTAGGGGGGTGTGTCGCCCAGACTATAAGGAGGTACGCCACCATAAGGTGGTCCATTCCAATAAGGTGGGGGTCCACCTCCACCTCCGGGAGGGGGTAGAGATCCTCCGCCACCATCGGGAGGAGGTGGGGGTCCATAACCATAATAAGGTGGCCCACCACTGCCTCCACCCGGAGGGGATGGTGGACCACTTCCGCCGCCAAAAGGATGGGGGCCTCCACCGCCACCACCACCACCATAGTAATTAGGTCCTCCACCGCCTTTTCTTGGAGGGGGTGGTGGGCCGCCTCTGCCACCCGAAGGGAAATATCCTCCTCCACCATGATAAGGTGGTCCCCCATCGCCCCCGCCTGGAGGGGGTGGTGGACCATTCCCGCCACTGCCCGGGGGGTGGGGATGTTGTAGGTAAAATGAGGTGGACCTCCACTAATGTTAGGTGGGGGCCTGCGGCTCCAACATGAGGTGGGGGAGGACCGATCGGGGGTGGTGGTACTCGAGGGATAGTCGGTTGGGGTCCGTGTTGAAACACAGGTTGTTGCCCCCATAGAGTGTATGGATTCCCGGGATAAGGTATACCATATGGCGCATTTCCAGGATTAGGTTGGCCCAGCATAGGATTAACGGAACCTAGATATGCTTGACTCCATGAGGGTTGAGTTACATTTGACGACCCTCCAACATGAGATAATCCCGTGGTGGACAATCTAGCGGGTTGGGATGGTTCAACGGAAGGCCCGTTGGGGTTTCCTCCGCCCATGTTCTGGTTAGGAAACGGGGGTTTCCCCCCAGCCACAGCAGGCTGACCACTATTCGAAGGGTGAACCAACGTCAGTTGTTGACTAGCTACCATAGTAATAACATTACCAATAAGGTAACTCGGGGGAACGGAGTACCCTCCCCTCTAATTTTGAGGTGGGGGAGGAACTGGCAAAGTAACTGTGGTAGTGACAGGTGTGTGGGACTGTTGTCCTTCCACCGGTTGGTTCACTTGAGGTGCAAGAATGGACTCCTGCGAAGGTTGGCCAATCTCATTAGTGGTCACATGGTGGGGTGTTTCAGGTGATCCAAAAGATATCGAATGAACTGGGATGGGTTGGTAAGGGGGTAACGATGGGTATTCAACCCATCGTTGGAGACTTGACTGCCGACACTCTTCAGCTATGAAACGAAAGTGAGCCAATTGGCCACAAAAGTAGGCTAAAGTGTCTTCCGGAGTAGTCTCACTGGGTGAGAATGAGATGGAAAAATGAGCCACTGGGTGGTCTGTAGAAGATGTCCAATAAGCTGCTGAAGGACCAACAGTTGTTGTAGGGTCGTCCTGGGGTCGGTTTATCCATTCCAATGATCCAGGTTCTCCTGGGATGACGAGAGGAAGGTCATGTGAAGTGGGGGGTTGTGCTCCTTCATCCTATGTGGGATGAGAGGCAGGTGAATCTGGACGAGTTTGTGGAAACAAAATTCCTCCCACATTCAAAGTGGGGTTCCCTACTTCAGTAACTACAACCGCGTTATGTTGATCCATTATTACCCTCGAAATAACCTCTGGGTTAAGAGGATATTCGGGTGGCAAGTTCGAGATCCTACAGGACCTTCTCCAGGAAAAATATTCCAGAGTATCAGGAAAATCAGCCAAAAAAGGCCGAAACAACGCTTCTCCTAAGGGTATGCTAAAAGAAAAGTAGTCCAAAAAAAACCTACTCAAACTAAGGCAAGAAGCAAACTTATGTGACAGAGTAGATTCAAAAGTCTGGAACCTCGCAGGATTATCAAGGCATCGCAAACCGCGATATACTGCAGGGTCCAACAATATGATGCGACAAGGAGGATTGGGACCGTACCCTTGCCTGCATACCCGATTACCTGGACAGTACATGCGTGCTAATCTCCCCGAGTGTTGTTCTCGGTGTATTGCTTTGCCAAGACGTCCAAATGGTTAACTTGGTTGGTTTCAGGAATCCTAATGGTGTCTCTCGATATACGCAAGGTACGTGGGAGCTCAAATCCGTAGTGGTGCTGTCTAATGACCAGCCGTTGGCACAAGACCTTCCAATATACGTGTCGAGTACGTGATACACCCTTTGATATACACCAAGTACGGATTATGGTACTTAGTGGGAACGTGAAGGAGATCGATATACCGATGTATGTGGAAGACTACAATACCCCCGGACTACAGTGCTGGCAAGTAATGACAGCTGCCACGCTTAACAACGCCGGAACACATCTCTAACTTACACACAAGTTGCTAAAAATTTTACCTAGTTCTACCGTTAATTTTATCTTGGACGGTTAGGTGAATGCATGAGGTGAGTACATAATCGGAAGCATAATGCAAGCCCTGACTACATGCACAAAATATTCTTTTCTTTCAATGAATTCTAGCTATGGGAAGGAGAAATCTTTTTCCAATAATATTGCCAAAACAAACTCAATGCAACACAATCTCAATTCAAACAAATTTGACAATGAAAGTACTCTTTTCCTTTTTCAACGAAACACAAAAGTACACAACACTACTATCCAAATCAAATCATTTTTTCTTTTCTTTTCCTTTGCTCTTCAAATCAAAACGACACTAAGTAATGAAATGAGAGGATTCTGAAATAGGATATGCAAGCTTTTCACTTTTTCTTTCAATGATCTAAAGACAACAAAAATAAAAATAAAAATGCATATATATTTCCTTAACATGGAAACAATTTTGCAAAAAATGATTGATTCATAATTTGAGAAAAACACAGTAGATGATACATTTATTCAACTTTTCCAAAATACAAATGAGACTTTTCCAATGCACAACAATCTTTCTTCAATAATTTTTTGAGAAACAATGGGAAAGAAGCACTTTTACTCTTTCAATGGATGCATCAACACAATAATCTGATAACAACTTTGCTTTCAGATCTAAATGACTGAAAAGAAAATGCTACTTGCGGCACTCATAGACTAAGAAAACTCAAGAAAAGACAAGCACTCAACCAAGCTGAAAGACACACTAAACTCAAAATCAAGCAGCATCAAGCAAACTAAGCAAGCAAAGCTCAAAACAAATGTAAATGAGGTCTGGAAGGTGATCCAATGCAATCATCAGATCAGGAATGGAAGGAAGGGAATGCAAGAGTGAATGGATGAAGGTGAGGAAGACAAAAGTATCCACCACTACTGATTTCAAACTTGTCCAAAGTGGAACCCAAAGTCAATCCAAATGAAACCAAACTCTCAACACACGAATCATAAGTGGGATCTCTGGCTGGATCTTGCATCACAGAGGGAGTTCATACATCAAACCAAGGCTCAGACTGTCAAATGAGTGAATGGATGCCTGTATGCAAAGTCTCGACAGATCGGTGCACTCTGTCTTTGCAAACAGTGTGACGTCGCAGGATACCTATACGAGAGGTGCGACGATGTCACAGTTTATCAGTGCATAGACTACAACGAGTAAGCAACAGACAAAAGACAGAGACTCAAAAACACACCGTGTCGCTCTGTTCTCACTGCCCAGGTGCGACAGGCGAGTTCTAGATTCAAAAATGAATCAAATCTCTCAATAATGAACCATAAACAGGCTTGAAACTGAGTTGTATAAACTCAAAGGAAGAATATCAGGATCTTCAATGTGAAGATCTGACAATGGAGTCATTCCTAAGAAGTGAAATGGAAAATAATGATAACAAGGCTTGTGTGAAGTAATCAACTGAAAGTGACTCTCAGATTTAATGACTACTAAACAAAGCAAACGCTACTCCCCAGTATGGTCGCCAGATTTGTTACCAGACAATCCACTCGAGCGGGGGCGAGCAGGATCTCCCTGGCTCAATGCGAGTCTAGAACAAGTAGAACATACTACAAATACATTTCCTATATCTACTTAAGGATCAAGTGCTAGATGTCTTACCTCTTTGGTCCGCTATCCTTTCTCCCAAATGTTGCTCCACGTCCCATGGTCGTCAGATCCAAGCTGCAAGACCTGTCAAGACACAAAAGCAAGAGAAACGAGTAAAGAGCATCTATACAATAAGAGATCTATGTAAACAATTAAGCAGGTAAACAACACAACATCATTACACATAAGAACGATATTGATGGAAAGCATTTGTATTACTGTAAATAGAGGAGTACATGATAGAGATATAGGACTACAACCATAGACTTAACGTAGCATCCCTTCTCTGACCAAGCCAATTGCCATGCCTTTCCAAGGAAGCATGAATTCTCCAAGAGGTGAGTGAAGGTGTCTTAAGAGAGATTTCCCCAGCATGTAAGGATGATAGGCTTCCTCCTAAGATAGATTTCACCAGCATGTAGATACCATAGTCTTCCTCCCTTTGGTATGGGAGTGAGCCTCACTTATATAGGACTAAGTGGATAAGGTAGGTTGAGAGATGATAGGAGAGAGATAGGGGATCTTCCCAAAGGGTTAGGGGTCGAGTACCAACTCTCCTAGAGGTCAGGGATAGTGCCCCAAATGAGCAAGTTTCGAGAAGGATCTCGAATAGGCTATTTTTTCCCATTAATAGACCTCATCGCACCCTGCAGTGGAGCAAGTTGCGACGTCGCATGTTGTTAGTGTGCAACCTACGACGACCTCTCAGAAGTTTGTACAACTGAGTACAAATCCTCCAGATGAATACTTGGTCCAGGTGACTTCAGGGATGTATACACTGAATCTGATGATGAGTAGATTTTAGGTGTAACATTAGGAACCGAGTGCCAACTCTTCCAAGAGGTCAGGGATAGGGTCCCAAGTCAGTAAGCTTCGAGATGGATCTCGAAGAATCTATTTTTGCCATCTAACTGACTTCGTCGCACCCTGTAATGGGGCAAGGTGCGATGTCGCATGTTGCTAGTGTGCAGCATGCAACGACCCTTCAAAACTTAGCAAAATTGGGTACAAATCCTCCCAAGATGATTACTTAGTCCAAGTATCTTCAGGGGTGTATACACTGAATCTTATGATGAGTATATTTTGGGTGTAACACCATGGTATGCACTAGACCATACATTTCCCATGTAGTGGAGTATTTGAGTAGGTATATGTCAAAACCAGGAAAGGAGCAACGGACATCTATGAAGAGGGTGTTTAGGTATTTGCGTGGAAGTATACATAGTGCAATCTGTTATCAAGGAAGAACTGGACATGACAAAGTGTTGAATGTACATGGCTTTGTTGATGCTGACTGGGATGGAGATCTGGATCGTAGAAGATCTACAAGTGGGTATGTATTTAACCTATTTGGAGGTGTTATCAATTGGATGAGGAAGAAATAGGCTGTAGTGGCACTATTAATTATAGAAACTGAATACATGGAAGCCATCATGCACGTAAAGAGGTTGTATGGTTGCAGATATTTTGTTCGGACATTGGGTTTGAACAACAAGTTGTAAGGTTAGATTGTGACAGACAAAGTGCAATCTTCCTAGGCAAGAACCTTGCTTATCACTAAAAAACGAAGCATATTGATGTGCAATATCACTTTGTAAGAGACATGGTTGAAAGAAAGAAGGTGTTATTGGAGAAAGTCAACACTTTGAAGAATGTTGTAGATTCATTGGAAAAATAAGTGAGCATTGAGAAGTTCCCATGGTGTAAAGAAGCAATGGGTTTTTGTTCCCTGGATTGTTGATCCAATAAAATAGTGTTCCCCATATATACAGAGAAAACAACAAGTGGGAGAATGTTGGGTATGTGTTATATTCTCTACATTACTACCCACATTCTAGTGGGGGTTCGGCCCTTTTTTGGTTATTTTCGGCCAATTGTATTAAGATTTTGGTTTAGGAATTAGGGTTTCGGAGGTTGGTAAAGACCTATATATTGTATTGTAAATAGTTGATTTAATATACTAAGAGAAACAAAGAGAGCGGTGAAGCTCTAGTTAAGGTGGTTTTCCCAATTAAGGGTTTCCAAGGTAAAATCTATGTGTAATGTGTGTGTGTGCTCTTATTTTACTTTATGTTTATGCTTAAGAATTGTATGCATTGTTACAGTTAATTAGGTTCAGACTAACATGTATGATTGAATCTAATCACAAAATTAGTTTTTTGAATTATGTTATATATATATCTATATATATATATATAATCTTGATGATGGAAAAACTAATTCCCTCTTCTCAGGAGTTTATACAGTTAAATTGGGTTCTTTAGCCCTCGTAGAAGAATAGTTTAATGAAGCAAAGGAGAGGTGGCGGGAACAATTATGGAAGCTAACAAGTCCATTGAAGTCTAAAATTATGTTATGGATCGCCTTTAAAAATAAACTTATGACTGGGATATCGGTATCAAATGGGGTTGGTGTGGTCCTAATTAGTGCTCCCTCTGCCGAAGCAATGTAGAAACGATCGATCATCTCTTTGTAGCATGCCCTTATTTCAAATATGCCTGGAATATTTCTACATGCAAGTTAAATTAAAATTTACATTAGTCCAAGGATAGACTAGTCGACCGTGATTTAGAGTGGATTATGAACACTTCGGTATCCAGATTCAAATCCTTTCCTTGCCACATTGTGTACGTTGCTTAGTGGGCGCGAAATATGCACATTTTACAGGATATCTTTGTCCCAATAGAAGTAACATCTAGTCTGGCGGAAAAACTGTCCAACGATCATAAGACAGAACTAAAGTAAAAAAATATAAGAAATCCAATTATGTCTCAGTTGTATTATTATAGCTCATCAGGATTCTTCGACAGAGATAGTCAGGGTCATCCACCGAAGTGCAAAGTTGGAGCAGTCCTCTTCCTAAACTAGAATCATTAATTCTTTATCAGGTACACTCCATGTCTTGGTTACAACACAAAAGTTGGTCTAATAGCTTTATGGATGTTACTTCATTTTGCGTCGTCAAACAAAATATTAGAAAGATGCAAGTGTTGGGTGATTCTAAATTACTTATCAATTGGGAAAATAAATGCATCCAAATCAACTGCATTAGCTTACGCTACCTTATATAAAAAAATTAAGGACTCCATATCATCCTTCGAATGGATACCTTTTTTCATGTTTATAGAGAAGTAAACATTCAGATAGACACCCTTTCAAAACAAGCTCTTTAGTTGAAGGAAGGCTCTTTCGCATTCTATGAGTTATTTAAAGCCACAGAGCGCAAGTCCTTGGAGTTCATTTTTTAATTTTCACATGTTTATGATGGTGGTTAATGTGGTTGTGAGTTTTTGCTCTTTGTTTTGCAATATGTTGTTTTGGAAATGATAGTATTAGTCCAAGCTATATGAATTTCTTAGTGAATTGTATGATATCATTTAAAGGCTAAAGGGATTTTGTCAGTAAGTTTTTTAACTATAAATCTATGCAAATCTTGTTCCAGATATGGCATATAGTCCCTCAGACCGTTCCATGTATATTATTTTCTTTCAATATATGTGTGTGTGTGTGTGTGTAATGGAGATCTAACAAGCCACCCAGGAAGTGTTGAAGCAGGCCATGCATATTAGAGGGTAACCAAATTGGAATTCAATTAGAGATTTATTTTTCAGAGATAGTTGTGGTTGAATTGATATTCTTCTAGGTTTTTTAATGAGAGGAGGATAGAGTCGGATAGGGTTCCAGGAGGTGTTTCGCTACCTAGGGTTAGGGTTTCGAGAGGAACTATGGAATATGTGGTTGTCATAGGTGGAGGATTTTCCAACTTGGAGGAAAAGGGAGGTTCCTTGATCCCATTCAATAAGGGAAGAAAGCAATGCATAGAGGATAATTCCAGATCTCTCACAGTCAATTTCCCATTCAATTAAATTTTGGAGGGCACAAAACTCATGAGGGATTGTACTCTCTACTTTTGTGTAAGCAAGCCTATAGTCTCCAAGATTTTTGGTTGGCTTGATGAGATTTAGGTTTGCCTAGAAACTAGCAAGGTCAAATTTTCCCCTTTGAAAAGGAGTTCTTCTCCTTTATTTTTGCTAATTCGAAGGATCATATGGCAGTACTGTAGGTTGGCCTTTGGTATTTTAGTGAAGTAGGGCTAGTTCTTTTTCCATGGAAAAATAATTTTGACTCTTCACATATATGCTTTACATGATATTCATATTTTATAGGTTCGTTTATCTAGCATGTCCCCTCATCTTTGTTTTCCAAAGGTGTTGAGGGCCTTTGGCGAAACCTTGGGTGAATTTTAGAAAGCTTCTAAGGAAATATAGTGAAGGAGTCCCTCATATTTTAGTCCTTATGAAAACAAATGGAGGACTTCCTAAAAAGATAAATCTGGTTTATGGGGTTCAGAAGTGGGTTCAATATCTTGATTATGAGAAGTTTCCTTTTTATTGTAGATTTTTCCACCTTGTTGGACACATTTTGTGTGACTATATCGGGAGGGTTCTAACTTACAAAAGGAAAATGGTGTCTTGAATAAGGATTATTCAATTTGTATCAGACTTGTTAACATGCTTAACCTAGGTGTAAATGTTCCCATAGTAGATGGCCTTGGGAACCTTTCTCGTTCTATTTCGCTTATCCATCCTCTACTAGTGGTCGGGTCTTTAGAGGATTTGGTTGGTCCTATGATTTAGCATTTGGGTGGGCTTATGGAGTAGGAATCGGCTCCACCTCCTTTTTTTACTTCCCTATATCTAGTTTAGGTGGTTGATAATAGCATAATGTCCATTTTGGACGTAATGGTGGCTCTTGTTCCTTCTCCAATTGGGCGTTCTAAGTTGGGGTGATGACAATAGTGGGTGATCCTCATCTAGTTTCTCTTTTGGAGTATACAAAGAGTCTTTATCTTGATTTTCAGAAGGTTGGTGTGGTGGATTAGGATATCAATATGGAGCCTCTTGTTACTGCTTTGTCAAAAGGAGTCATGGTGGAGCAACTCTCGATAGGTTCTCGCTTGCATCACACTGTTTTCTCCCCTTAGCTTCTTCAATCTTCATCGGGGGGTCTAGAGACTTCAGTCTCCCACACTTCTTCTAAGGACTTTTTAATCTCACATCCTTGTCAAGGTTTCTTCACATCTTCACAAACTAACTTTCATTCTCCTTGTGGCGTGGTAAATTGTGGGGATGTCAGGAACAACTCTATTCCTTCTATTGTTGATTCAATCTATTTTCCTTCTATGGATTCAACTACTTCTCTACTTCATGGTTCGACTATTCCATATGATTATAAGCATAAGTCTTATGCTCCTTAGGTCCTTTCTCTGTCGATTTCCCAAAATCGAGGAGCACTTTTAAAAATTTAAGCCTTTGTATTAGATCCTGAACTCTGATGGAGGTTTTGTTGTTGGTCCCTAAGCCTTACTTTTGGTTTCTTGGAGCCCTGGGGGCATGTATTTTTTTGTAAGATCCTTTCGATTCTAGTGATTGTTAGTTGATGCCACATTTCTAGTTTTTTCTTCTATGGGGAGGTAGTAACCACTTTGTGGGTTTGGGACAACAAAAAAGTATTATATCCCTACAAGTGGTGGTGAAACTTCCTTCATTTGATTGATATGTATACACTGCTCATGCAATATTATTTGAATCAATAGAAAAAGCATGAATTTTTTGTTTGGAAAAAATATATATAATCTAGTCAAAGTAGTTTTGCAAAATATCGCAATTACTACTATTAAGTATTTAACTAACTCAAATTCCATAAATTAGACACACTGAGTATCTCTCCTCTTCAAGATTATTTCCAAATTTCTAAATAGAACTTGAAACCAAAAATCAATTACATGCATATATAATACAATTTAAAAAACCAATAACATGCCCATATGACATTGCATTTATGTTGTTATATTAATATTGTCTTTATTGGTCGGCCAGGACCTTAATTGCAATTGTATGGTTGGATAGGGCCTTAATTGTAATTGTACCCTTTTCCTCCTATGTATATACCAAGGAGACATAGTTTCAAGGTCATCTCATCTAATCTTATGCATATGATAGATTGCAAAAGGAATTTTCTCCCTCAAATAGGCTTGTTATTCATCTCCTTATTCAATCTGGAGGCATTGGGTTACTCGTTCTTTCTATTTTTATGGAATTTTGGGAATTTGGTGCATAACCTTTAGTATCAAAGCCATTTTCTCTATAAATACTTTTCTAGGACATTTCAGATAGAGAAATTTTGAGGATCCTCAAGAGACAATCCAAGGTACATGTGGTAAAAATTTAAGTCCTAGTTCGCTATAGTTTTTACTTATAGCCTATGGAAGTTGGGGATTTTTACTAGTCCAAAAACAAGTCTCAAAAATGTGTTATTGATAAAACTATTGTATCTAAAACTTGAAAGCTCCAAATTGAGTGCCATCTATTTCATCAGAAAGAATATGTACTATAGTGTTCGTGGTAATTATCGCATAATCAAAATTAGAAAATCAGATGTGTGGAAGTTTGTATAAGTTGGCTCTTGTAAAAGGGACAAAAACAACAAGTTTTGGGAAAGTCACCATAATTTTCTCTTGTCGCATTAGAATTTGATAAAACCTACTGCATTACAAAGAAGACATACCAAGATACTAGATTTCAAAATATCAAATTCAAAGGTGCTGAAATTTTAGAGATTATTTGGGAAAAAGGTGGACTAGCAAGGCAACCTACAAGCTAGGGTTTTGAAAGGTATGTTAACTTTAAACTTGCATAAATTTTGATTGAAATGATTTCTAGGGTGATTCAAAAGGTGTAACAATTAAAATAAATAGAGCAGAGCTCTCTTAAATATTAGTGGGGTCAAATGGAAATAGATGGAGCAAAATTTATATGCCTGATAACCTCCCCAAGGCTTATATATGACACAAGATGAGCATGATGATGTGAACTTTGAGGTATCCAACTTTACTGAAAGAGTAGAAAACCTTGAAAATACAATGCCAAGAAAGGTGGACATCTTGAATATGGTAAATAAGGATGAATTCCAAACATTCAAAGGGGATATCCAAGTCAAATTCCAAACATTCAAAGGAGATACCAAGTCAAATTCCAAACATTCAAATGGGATATCCAACTTGACATCAAAAATAACCTTGAAAACATGAGGGGGGGCTTGTTTAGGACATAAGAAACCTACTTACTCCAAAATCAGCTCCTCAAGGAGAGGATAAGAAGAATAATATGGTGGAGTCCCAATAATCTCAGGAGAATAATCCATCATACTTAGAGAACAAGAGACTTGAGTCCCAGACACCTGATCACTCATTACTCCAACATCAATGTAATCATGGGTACTTCAAGGAACCAAGGAACTACTTCATTCTCGATATAAATATGAAGAAGTTTGACGAAAATGATCCCGTAATATGGATATTCCATATGGAAAATATATTTGATCTACACCAAGTGTCGACTTTACAAAAGGTAACTATCGTATCCTTGTATCTAGAATTTGATAAATTTGTTCGGTATTAATGGCTTTGTGATTTTAAAAAGGACTATATTGTCTCTTTGTCGGTATTTATGGATGAATTGATATCACATTATTGGGATATTAAGAGAAACAACTTCTTTATCCAACTGATAAATCTCAGGCAAAGAGGTCCAATTGCACAACGCATTAAGAACTTTCAAAAGTTGATTTTTAGAGTGAAGTACAATTCAAAGGATAATTTGTTGGATCTCTTTTTGGGAACTTTAAAGGAGAGCATTCAACATGAGGTATGCCTCTTTGAACCTAAATCAATGGAGAATGCTTTTAGTTTGGAAAGTAAAGTTGAAGGTAAAAATACGTCTACTAGAAGGGTTGCCACAAACACCTATAGAGAGGGAAACGCGCCCTCCCAAAAAAAAACTCACTAAACTACAAGTTTGACACCTCAGCAAGTGGAGGAAAGAAGAGAAAGGGCATTATGTTTCAATTGTGACAACAAGTATAGTAAGGGGCATAAGTTCAATGAAAATAAATTATTCTACATAGATTGTAAAGGGGAAGAAGATCTAAAGTTGAAACAATATTAAGAGGTTGAACTATAAGATACTACTCCAACCATTTATTTTCATGCATTGGCCGGCATTAGCACTCTTTAAACTCTTGATATTGAAGGATATACCAAAAATAAAAATGTAACATTGTTGATTGATTATGGTAGTACCCATAACTTCATTCATTGCAAATTAGCCAAACTTTTCAATTGTTTTTTTATATCCAACAACAAAGTTTCAATTAATGATTGTAGATGAAGGTACCATAAATATTTTAGGAAGGTGCAATAGTATTAATATTATCGTGGGGGATTATTTATTGGATAGGTAAATAAGTGCAATCCAAATGGTAGGTGTTGATATTGTATTAGGGGTCCAATAGTTACAATCATTGGGAATAGTGGATGTTACTTTTCAGGAACTATTTATGAGATTCTCCTTAGAAAGTAACAAAATTGAACTCAAATGTATGTAGTGGAAACCATCTAAAGTGATAATCTCTGGCAACATGACCAAACTTCTAAATAAGGGGCACCATGGTGTAACTTCACAATTGTGCTCACTAGATTTATAGCATCTATAAGTTGTGTTCCATTGGATCTCCAAGGAGTTATTGACAATCATTCCAAGGTATTTGGAGAGAGGCCTAAAGGTATTGCACCTATTCGAGATCGTGATTGTGTTATTCACCTACAACCAGGAAGTGTACCACCTAAAGTTAGACTTTATAGGTACCCATATACACAAAAGAGTGAGATTGAGTATATATGGTTCAAGAAATGTCAGATGTTGGCATAATTCATCCTAGCCAAAGTGTTTTGTTTGTACCAATTGTGATGGTTTTAAAAAAGGAAGGTTCATGGAGTATGTGTCTAGATCATAGAGAGACCAACAAGATGACCATTAGAGATAAGTTTCATATTCTTGTCGTGTATGAATTATTAGATGAATTAAAAGGAGCAATTTGTTTACCAAGTTGTATCTATGTCTTGGATATCATCAAATTAGAATGAGGCAAGAAGACATTCTGGAAACAACCTTTAGAATACATGATGGGAATTATGAATTTTTGGTGATTCTATTTGGCCTTACCATTGCACCCTCCACATTTCAATGTTGATGAACTCTATTTTTAAACCCTTTGTAGGGAAATTTGTTTTGGTATTTTTTGATAATATACTAATCTATAACAAATATTGGGAAGAGCATTTTCAACATGTTGAAAGGGTCTTGAAACTAATGGAGAAGCAACAACTATGTGTCAAGCCTTCTAAGTGTGCCTTTGGGGTTGAAAAAGCATAATATTTGGGTCATTTGTATCTCATGAAGGCATCAAAGTGGAGAATAGCAAAATCAAATCTATGATGGAGTGTGCAATTCCCAAAACCTTAAATAATCTTAGGGTATTCTTAGGATTGATAGGTTGTTATTGCAAGTTCATCAATAATTATGGTCAAATAGAAACACCTCTAATAATGTTCATGAAAAAGGAGGCATTTTCTTGGACTCAAGAAGATACCAAATCTTTTGAAAAACTTAAAGAGTCTATGTCTATAAATATTGTATTAACCACTCCTTACTTCACAAAAACATTTATTGTGGAGTGCGATGCCTCAAGGCATGGCATTTGTGTAGTTTTAATGCAAGAAAGAAGACCCCTTGAATTTGAAATTTTCCAACTTAAAGGAAAAAAATTACTCAAACCGATTTATCAAAAGGAAACATGGGTCATACTACATGCAGTTAAGAAATGGCACCCTTACCTAATAGAATGGCACTTCAAGGAAATAATAGATCATGATAGTCTTAAGTACCTCTTGGAGCAATGATTATCTTAAGAAAAGTAACAAAGATGGATTACAAAGTTGCTAGGTTGTGACTTTGAAATTATATACAAAAAAGGAAAAAAAAATGTGGTGGTAGATGCACTTTAAAGGTAAGAAGAAGACACAAAGGACTTACTTTTTGCTATTTCCATTTTGCAATCTAATTGGGTGAAAGAAGCAAGGATAAAATGGAATCAATATCATAAGGCATGCAATATATTTCAAAAACTACAAGAGGAACCTAGTGCATTAGATAAATATATACCGAAAATTGGTTCACCATCGCACCAAGTTTGCCTATATTTATGTAAGAATTCCCAATTCAAATAGAAGGTCCTTCTGTAATTGCACACTTCTCCTATTGGAGTACATTCGGGGTTATTGAAAACTTACGAGAACATCAAGAAGGAATTTTCTCGAGAAGGTATTGAAACTAATGTCCAAATGTTTGTGGTATAATGTTTAGTTTGCCAACAAAATAATGGAGAGATAATCAAGACATTGAGTCCTCTACAACCATTAGCCATAATGAGTTAGTGATGGGAAGAGGTATCAATGGAATTTATCATACGTCTACCAATATCTGAAGAAAAGAATGTGATCATGGTAGTGGTGGATCAACACATAAAGTATGCTCATTTGTTCTCACTTTATTATCCTTTTAAAGTAAGTACAATAGCTATAACATTCAATGGAAATAGTTCATAAGATACATGGAATCCACATGATTATTGTAATTGATAGAGATCCAATTTTCACTGGTAAATTTTGGAAGAAAATATTTTGTTGGTTGGGAACTCAATTGTCTCACAACTTGTCTTACCATTCTCAATCCACTAGGAAAAATAAGATTGTAAATAAATGTCTAGAAGGGTATCTTCATTGCTTTTCATATGATAAACAAACGCAATGGGTCAAGTGGTTTCCCTTGGCAGAATGGCTGCAACACATCCTCCTGTAGTTCATAAAAATATCACTATTTATGGGACTTTATTGTTGCCATCCTTAAACCATCACATCATCCTTGAAAGTTAAATCTAAGATTCAAGCAATGGAGGATCACATAGAGCACCAACAAGAGGTTCTCCAACTATTAAAAGATAGCTTGGCTATAATGCAAAATAGGGTGAAACAACAAGGAGATCAATATTGTAATGAAAGGAAATTTAAAGTGGGGGATTGGGTATTTTTGAGGCTACAACATACAAATAAATGTCTTCCAAGCAACAAAAGAAGGACAATAAATTAGCACCCAAATACTGTGGTCCCTATATGGTGTTGCAGAGGATTGGAAGTATGGCTTACAAATTGGAGCTACCTCCATCTCCATGCTTACATCCAATATTCCATGTTTCTTTTCCAAAAAAGGTAATTGGCCAGAAGATCCTAATTCATACTACTTTAGTATAGACTGATGAGGGAAGGAAAATGATACCAGAACCTAACACAATACTGGACAAATGGATCAAGCAATTGTGAAATTGAGCAATTGCTAAGTACCTCATCAAGTGGGAGAACTTGCCAATAGCAACAACGACATAGGAATATGATTTCTTCATGTTGAAACATCCAAAATCAATCAAGTGTTGATGAAAACACTTGTTTGAATGGAAGAGGCATGTTAAGCCCTATATATTGTGACATCACATTTCTATTGTTATATTAGTATTGTCTTTATTAGTCAACTAGGACCTTAATAGTAATCGTACCCTTTGTCTCCTATATATATATATGACAAATGGATAAAGCAATTATGAAATTGAGCAATTACTAAGCACCTCATAAAGTGGGAGAACTTTCCAATAGCAACAACTAAACAGGAATATGACTTCTTCATGTTGAAACATCCACAATCAATCAAGTGTTGAGGAAAACACTTGTTTGAATGGAAGAGGCACGTTAAGCCCTATATATTGTGACATCACATTTCTATTGTTATATTAATATTTTCTTTATTAGTCAACTAGGACCTTAGTAGTAATTGTACCCTTTGTCTCTTATATATATATATATATACCAAGGAGAGCTAGTTTGTAGATCATCTCATTTCAACTTGTGCATCTGACACATTGTAAAAGGAGGTTTCCCCCCTCAAATAGGCTTCTTATTCATCTCTTTATTTCATTCTCAAGGTGGTTTGTTACTCTTTCTTTTTGTTGTTATTTTATCTTGGGAATTTAGTGCATAACAATATGACACTATTGTGAATAATACTTGAAACTGAAAACCAATTATAAGTAGATATAATAATGCTAAACTTGAGCATTTTGAAAATAAAAAACTCAATCCATCAAACTATATATAAAGTTGTAGTGTCTCAAGCCATAAAACTATATATGAAATTGTAATGTCACATTTAAAAAATGAGCATTCTGCAAGTAAAAATTCAATCCATAAAACTATATAGAAAATGTCATGTCACTCAATAGGTAGAAAAGTTTGTAAAGTTGGAACTTTTCAACTTTATTTTATTGTTATTGTATATATGGGATTAAACAAATAATATTATTTCTTCTATTTAAAAGAGGATAATTGTTACTTATATTGTACTAACAACAAGCATTGTTGTATTTGATGGTATAAATATGTCATTATAAGGTGCATGTGTACACACACATGGAGAGAGAGAGAGAGAGAGAGAGAGTCTTTCATTATAAGGTGCATGTGTACACACACATGGGGGAAGAGAGAGAGAGAGAGAGAGAGAGAGAGAGTCTTTCATTATAAGGTGCATGTGTACACACGCATGGGGAAAGAGAGAGAGAGAGAGAGAGAGAATTTCCACAATTAATATTCCCCACTAAAACATGTATTATCAGCTACACTTCATGTCATTATATTCTCTATGATGAACACCAACCTGAAAATTGGTGGTGACTACCAATTATTTTTGTTGTAGGTTATTACATTGTTCGTGTGTTGGAGAACAAGGCCGAAATGGAGGCCCATCGGCCTTCGCCTTCAAAGATAGTTTTTTGTTACAAGCTACTTCAAAGTTGTAGTTTTACTCTAAACATATTTACTCTAAGACCTTTTTGTATAATGTGGTGGGGTCATCGAAGTAGATAAAATTGGGGCGGTTGCAGGAAACAATGTTGATCGCTGACAATTAAAATTAGAAGTAATACACCCAATGTGAATACCAGAACATAGAAAAAGGTTTAACAGACTACAAACAACATTGAGGAAGTGGGACAACATAAGAAATATGTTCCATGGTTGAGCTAAGACGCAGGAGAAGGACAATAACAATCGTTGTATTAGAGTTGCATATGGTGGGTGGGATGAGACACCTACTAGAGTAAATAATCCTCCTAGAGCATGTTATGATGAGTCTAATGGGATAAACCACACTCAAATATACCTCCCGAGTCAACCATGAGTCAAAATCCTAAATTTGGGGGCACCTTCCCTAATTTGAGGGCGCATTCCTTGATTTGGAGGAGTTTTACCCTGGTTTAAGGAGGAGTTCAGTTAGAACTAGATTTGCTCCACTAATTTAGTTCTAATTGAACACTAACTGATCCATAACACTCATTAGTGCCCAAATTAGGTCAGTAGTGCCCTTTTTGAGTGATTTAGGGACTTTCATGCTCCACCTCAGTTAAACTAAGTGACGAAAAGTCCCTCGATCAATTAAACTCAGTCTAGGTGAGTTGCATGACTAATTGAGGTTATCTACACTTAGTTAAGCCCGACTAGCCCTTTTAGGATGGCATCGAAAATTCGAATGGCCTTATAACCTAACTCAAATTTCCTCTCTATAAATTGTAACCTTCTCCATTCATTCTTTCATTCATTCACTATGAATAATATCATTGTTCCTTCCTCTCTTCCAAGTTTATTGTGTAATAATTTGTGTTATTCAATTATTCTATAATTGTTAATGCTTTATTTGATCTTCACTATATATCTTGTTAGATTATGTACCTAGATACATGAATGCTCAAATCTTATATGGTATCAGAGCATAGGGGGTTCTAAACTAGCTAGTGTGCTAGTGTTGTTTGTCAAGCTTTTGTAGCCATCATGGAGGATTTTGCAGCCATCAAAGGAAACTTTTGCATCCAATAAATAAGGATTCTGCAGCCCCCAGGAAGGCTCTCTTGCAGCCACTAAACAAGGCATTTGTAGCCACCATTATTGCAGATTGAATAAAGCTTTATTGGTGCCACCAAGGAAGCACTTTGCTGCAGCCATCAAAAAAAAATTTACAGCCATGGATATACCTTTGTTATACCTCAATATTACACATTCAATCCTAGTGTCGCATCCTTGCACCAGCGACCTAAACGACACTTCCCCTTAATGATCATCTAGATATCCAGGAGTGAAATCTATTGCCTGAACACTGAAATCAACACCATACATGCCACGTGTCACCCAGACAGACCTCATTTGTAGGAATTATCACACTCTGCACAATTGATGGGGCACAATAATTAGGGTTACTGCATTCTGCTCCTACCCTAGGGCGCAATAATACCGCGTGATGCTCAATCCTAGGGGTGCGATAATCCACTTTTAGCCTTTTTGCCATGGACTGTGGGATCTTACCTTTAGAGAGATTTTATTGGGATTGCCACCTATGATTCGATCCCAACCCCCCTCTCTGTTTAGCAGGCCTGATCCACTAAACACTCTCTAGATCCATCATATTCTCTTGTTGGTTAACCCTTCCCAATCCTATAAGAGAGGGGCATTCCATGAGCCAAAGAGAGGACTTTTGGGGCATCAAACCTATGATCATAATCCTTTTGCAAAGATAGCTAGAGAAAGGACTTGGAGCTGGAGTGGGCTTGGACATCAAGCAACTGCTTTGTAAGCACTCTTGAGTTCTCAATGAAATATAACTTGTCTTATTTCCCTATTTATGCGTATTGATCGTGATTCATTGACATAAATTGTATTCAGTAGAATATAGATCTAACTTTTGATTCAATTATTTGGAAGATAGTGTGCACTTGTTTGTCATTTTAATCTCTACAGGTTCATCGCGAGGACTTTGGGATCAAAGACTCGATTGGACAAACATTGGAATGGAAGTTCAGTTGTCTTCTTTCTCATATATCAAATGTTAGATTTGGAAATACTAGTTTAGATCTAGGGAATGAGGTAGCATTTGTTTCCTTTTTTTCTTAGCATAGAGTTGATCTTTGTCACTTTATCCTAAGAGAGCTTCTTCTTACCCGTAGGAAGAAATCTCTACAACAACCTTCTAATCATATACTAACCCCATTCAATTATTTTGAATGGAATTCAAGAATGGAGATGCTCTTAAGAATGAAGGGGTTGTACCGGATCACCATGGGAAACAAGATGGAACCAATGGCTCTTGTTGAAAAGTCCAAATATCTTAGCTGGATGGATGAAGCACATGGGATGCTATGTTATCCTATGTCTCTTGAATTGCTTTAACATATTCAAGCCAATGAAGGCCCCCAATGATAAATGGACCACCTTGTCAAAACTATTTGGTACACAATATGAGACGAGGGATCATCTTTTGGAAGTAGAGTTAACGAATTTCAGACCAAGTGAGTTTGAATCCATACAAGAATTCTTTACAAACATCATATATTTCCTCTTGTAGCTCAAGATGTGCAATATTACTAAAGAGGATACTCAAATGGTACTTTCTATCCTTTCTATGTTGGGTCATGAATTCAACACTTTTGTTTCATCATTTCACTCTGCTAGATTAGCACTTGGAGCATCTTTCACCATGCCTTGTTTGGATTTTTTTGTTGCCTCTCTCATTCAAGAGCAGGACAATATTTCTCAAATCCAGCATACAAAGGTCCTCAAATTCTCATGCACTTGCAGCAAATGAGGATAGAAAGAAAGCTAATAAGAACAAGATTTCATACAAAGGCAAGAAGGAGCAAAAATCCAAGTTGTCTTATGACAAGACCACCTCCAATGAAGGGAAGACCGAGGAGGAGATTCCCGTGTGTACCTACTATAGAAAGGGGCCTCATAAAGAATAAAATTGCACGTATAATATTTTTTTGCAGAAAATGAAGACAAAGTACGCAACCAAGTCCTCCTCCCAAAAGGGGACATGCACTTGTGACAATTTTAGCTTCAAAGTCAACCTCTTGGATACTAGATTATGGAGCTTCAAATCACATGGATTCATCCAAGGACATGTCCACATGCATGCAGCCAACATTTTTTCAATATGTACTCATGGGAGACAATACTCCAATCAAGGTATGTGGAAAAGGTGATATTTTACAAGAAAGTGGACAGTTTCAAGATGTTTTATTTGTACCTTCTCTCTCTGAAAATCTGCTCTCCATCTACCAAATCACACACTTGGGCCATGGTAAAAAATTTCTCTTCACCAAAAACTCAGTAATCATTTTAGATTCAATTGATGGTTCAAATATTGCTCTTGGAAAAGCTGATCACAAAAACAAATTGTATGTTTTTTCGAAGTTTTTGCCTAAAACTCCTACTTCAGCTTTGTTAATGCATTCTAATGATGTTAATAAGTTATGTCATGGGATATTTGGGAACCTTAACTATCCTCACTTGCATCAATTAATCAAGGAAGACATGGTAGTAGGGATTCCACCTATCTCTTTCTCAGATGGAGTTTGTGCGGGATGTGCTCTTGGTAAGCACCCTGAAGAAAAATTTAAGGAAAGGCTAGGAGAACAACATCTCCTCTTCAATTAGTCCATAATAATATTACTGGGATTTTTCCTCACCTCTCTATGAATAAAGCAAGATATGTACTAACCTTCATTGATGATTTTTCTAGATACACAGGGGTGTACTTCCTAAAACACAAAGATGATGTATTTGCTTGTCTTCAAGATTTTAAAGCTCTTGCATGGAAACAGTCTAGTAAGGGAGTTAAGATCCTTCGCACGGGTAATGGTGGGGAGTATGGCAATAAAGATCTACATCAGTTATACTCTGCAGCTAGTATAGAGTTGCAACATACCATTCCTTTGTGAAATTATGTAACCCAATAGACCATTGAACATATGGAATACTTAATATTGTAACAACCCGCATATATTAACATATGGAATATTTAATATAATGTAAAATAATAAAAAGAAACATGAAAAAGAAGTAACGGAAAGCAAATTTTGCATAATGATAGAAAATTAAACAAGAAATTAAGAAAAAGGGAGAAGGGAGAAGGGGGAAATAAAAGGAGGAAGACAAGAAGAGAGGGGAGTATTTTTTCTTTTGGGCCTTTTTGGGTTGAGAGCTTTGGGGAGAGCAGGAGAAGAAGGAGGAGGCTAACAGCAAGAGGAAAGAGAGAAAGCAAGCACTGGAATAGGGTTAATTCTTGGGGATCGGGGGCCTAATCCATTGGCTAGGGGTTGGTTGGGTGGAGATTCGTCCCCCCACCTTTAGTTGCAGACATTGGAGCTGTCAAGGTAACTACCAGGTCATCTAATCAGGTAAGGCTCTTTAAATTTTCGTAGAATATTTTTTAATTGTTGATGGATCCATTGTTTGTATTCAGATCTCCTTTGCATGTTGGTTCTTTGTTGTTTACTGGTTTTATGAGTTTGAGGTTATTAGATCCACTGTTTGTATTCAAATCTCCTTTTCATGTTGGTTCTTTGTTGTTTACTGGTTTTTATGAGTTTGAGGCCATTACATTTGGTATCAGAGCATCGTTCAAATGCTGAAACCTGAGGGATTGTCCCTTGCTTCCCTCATTTTTGCTATAGATCTAATTTGAATAACCTCAGTTAGTATGACTTTGTTGTTCACAGTCACGTTACAGATCTGGTTTGTAAATTGCAGTCGATTCTAGTGACCAAGATTTAACAGGACTGCTAAAGATCCTTTTTTATTTCTAAGCGATTATACATCCCTCTCTACAGCATGCAGGCATCAATTCCTGCATCTACTTCCAAAATAACCTCCTCTGCTATCTTCATTGCACAACAAGCTTTAAATTGAACCTAGAATAATGAAATTTGATGCCAGATTGGTTCCATAATACCCCTTTTTGGCCACCATGTTATCCTCCCTTCTCTGTGGTGTAGAATATCCTAAATCTTGTCTGTATTTAACATAAATCTTGTTTCGTCAACTTCCTAATTGATCGGATTTTAGATTTTTCCAATGGTTGTGGAACAACATGGGATTCTGTGAGCTCCCTTTGCCGCCGCCTGTTTCTGGTATTGATCGAGGTTCAAACCTAAGTCTTGTTGATGTATTTGTAACTTTGGAAGATATTCACTTGTATATTACATTTGTACTTTATTGTATATCCAACAGAGATGTATTATTCCTCTGATTGGATGTGTCGCCATTTGTATTTGCAAGTGTCGCAAGTTACATTGTAAGTGTCATCATTTGTATTGATGGGTTATTAGACCACCAATGTGGGGTCGGCCCTGTTGGTTTATTGGCAGGTCAAGTCAATGTATAAATAGAGGGTGTGCCTCTCTCATTCTATTCATTCACTCACTTCTCAAGCTCGCATAGCTAAGTGAGAAAGTGGCGCACATGTGGAGGAGGAGGAGTATCTGCTAGAGACATCTTATTGGGTTTGATCCTTGTGATCTTGTATTGGGGCTTATTCTATCTCTGAGGAAGTTGCGGGTTTTTTCACCTTCTTGGTTTTCCCCGGTGAAACTTTGTGTCTCTTGTGTGCTTGTTATTGTGTCTATGATTGATATGTTGTACATGTTATTCTCTTAGAGATCCTGAATGATAATGGAATGAAATTATCGAAAAATTAACATGGTATCAGAGCTGACCTAAGAAGGCATTGTGCAGCTACGGAAGATAGGGCTTCTTAATTTTTTGGGTTCTCTCCACAGATCATCAAAGGTAAGAGTCTAGATTGACTCTCCTAGCAAGGGTGCATCTTTCTGTCAAGACAGAATTCAATTCTGAGCATTCTCATTTTTTGCCCTGGAAATTAGGGTTTCTGCAAAAGTTGGAATTTATGAAATATGAGACCACGGCTGGAAGCTCCTCTAAAAAATCAAATTTTAGAGCTTTGGATCGAACTTTTTGGTTGGGTGAAGCTCCGAGAAAATCAAACCCTAATTCAGGGTCCTGTCTAATGAATCCAAAAGTTTCAAAAGCAATTTTGAGGGGTGAAAATTTGCAGATTTCAAATTCTGAGTATACCAGCTTGACCAGCTCAGCAAGGCGCATCTTTCCATCCTTTCAGAAGTTTGAAATTCAAATTTTGAATTTTTAGGGTTTCTCTAACAAACCCTAATCCAGCTCCAGATCCAGTTTTTAGCAAATCAAGTGGTAAGACCGAATAACTTTTCTATTTCCATTTGAAGTACTCTTTAAGATGTCTCATCACACCAAGCTTGAGGATAAGCTTGAAGGAGTTGATAACTTCCGAGCCTGGAAGTACAGGATTGGGTTAATCCTATAAGAGAATGAGTTGGACACTTACATAAGTGAAGAGGTTCATGTCCCAGAGGGAGAAGAGGC
This sequence comes from Larix kaempferi, assembly GCA_027924585.1. Taxonomy (NCBI): domain Eukaryota; kingdom Viridiplantae; phylum Streptophyta; class Pinopsida; order Pinales; family Pinaceae; genus Larix; species Larix kaempferi. Next base: position 20,791,317 of record BSBM01000841.1, read on the forward strand.
TAAAGCCTTACACAAGAAGAACTTGGTCAAGGCTAAGAGAATCATTGTTGATTCTATCAAAGACCATCCCATACCTCATGTGTCTTCCCTAAAGACACATCAGGAGATGTTTGAATCCTTGACCAAGTTGTTTGAAGGAAAGAACATAAATCGGAAGATGACTCTGCGGAACCATTTGAAACAGGTAAAGCTTCAGAATGGAGAGACCATTCAATCCTACTTTTATAAGGTCTCTCAAATCAAGGAACAACTTGAAGCTGTGGATGAAGTAGTAGAGAATGGGGAAATTGTAATGACCACATTGAATGGCCTACCTAGGTCATGGGACTCCTTCATCCAAGGAATCTGTGCAAGAAGGAAACTGATCTCTTTCAGTAGACTATGGGAGGAATGTTCACAAGAAGAATCTAGGCTTGTGGCCCGAGAAGAAAAGATGGGAAATGAAGATCAAGCTCTCACAGTACACACCAAGAAAGGAAAGTCCAAGAGGGAGCAATCTTATCACAAGAAAACTCCACACCATCATCATAGAGATAAGAAAGATCTAAGATGTTTTACATGTAATGAGAAGGGAAACTTTTCCTCAGAATGTCCTAAGAAAAAAAAAAAAACAACAACAACTTCAACAAGAAGAAGAAGAGCAACAAGAAGAGATATCATGCTCATGTTGTTGAGGATGATGAACCTCCCAAGAAGAAGACTAGAACAGAAAGTGATGACTCATCAAGTGAAGATGAATATGTTCTAATATCTGCTCTCACAGGTACTATCTCTCATGGATGTGATCATTGGCTTATTGATAGTGGGGCTTCCAAACACATGACTAGGTTTAAAGAATCCTTTGTAGATCTATCTGAACATGAGTCACCTCATAAGGTGAAACTTGGGGATGACTATCAATATCCTATAAAAGGAAGTGGTGAAGCCTCCTACAAACTAGACTCGGGGAAGTATTCGAAAATGAAAGATGTTCTATATGTACCTGGGCTAAAGAAGAATCTCCTATCCATATCATCTTTGGATGCAAAAGGAATTAGAGTTGCATTTGTGGATGGCCAAGTACTCATGTGGCCTAAGGGTAAGACCATAGATGATGCAGTAGTGATTGGAGAGCAAGAGGGAGGATTGTACAAATTAAAGGGACAACCTGAACATGCCATGGTACATGAGTCCATGGAGCAAAGTGAAATTTGGCACAGAAGGCTTACACACATGCACTATAGAGCACTACCAATTGCAAGAAAACCAGTAGAAGGTCCTCCTGAAATCCAGTCAAAGCATGAAGGGGTTTGCAAAGGATGTGCAAAAGGAAAGAACACAAATAAAGCATTTCCAAGCAGTGAAAGCAAAGCAAAAGGAATCTTGGAAATTATCCACTCCGATGTATGTGGTCCGATGTCATCCAGTTCTCTGAGTGGGTATGTATACTATGTTTCCTTCATTGATGATTTATCTAGGAAGACTTGGGTTTATTTCTTGAAGAATAAAGATGAAGTATTTGATAAGTTCAAGGAATTCAAAAGCCTTGATAGAAAATCAAACTGATAAGAAGATCAAGACCTTCAGATCCGACAATGGCGGAGAATTTACTTCAAGTGATTTCAAGAAGCTATGCAGTGATTCATGGATTAAGAGGGACTTGACTGCTCCCTACAAACCACAACAAAATGGATTTGCAGAAAGGAAGAATAGAACTATCATGGAAGCAGCACGGGCAATGCTTCATGACCAGGATCTGCCTATGCATATATGGGCAGAAGCAGCTAGGACAGTTGTATATGTGAAGAACAGAACACCTCACAAGATACTTGACAACAAGACACTAGAAGAAGTTTTCTATAGTAAGAAACCTGAAGTTAGCCATCTCAGAATATTTGGCTGTCAAGTATTTACACACATTCCAAAGGAAAAGAGAACAAAGCTATATCCTTCAGGAAAGAAGGGCATCTTTGTGGGTTACAGTGAAAGCTCGAAGGCTTACAGAATATACTTTCCAGGGTTCAAGAAGATTGACATCAACAAGGATGTAACATTTTATGAAGACTCAGCATACATCAAATCAAGGAAGACACTTGTTGAAGACCATGAAGAACCAAAGGTAACCAGATTTCAAGACACTATTATGAAAGAAGTAATTCCAGAAGAAGATCGTGAAATTGAAGATCCACAAGAACCTATAGATCCACCCCGTGAGAAGAACTCTCACAAGAGGAAACCTGCATGGGCTAGAGAGCTCATCCAATATGCAGAAAGGTATGGCATTCCAGAAGAAGAACACAGAGAAAGGAAGAGGACTAGATCACATACCAGTTATGTTGCCTTTCTCTGTGACATTATGAACAAAGAACCTTCCAGTTATGAAGAAGCAGCGGAAAAGAAAGAATGGAAGGATGCCATGATCGAGGAGTACCAGTCGATCATGAAGAATGATGTTTGGGATGTGGTCCCAAGACCTGAAGGGAATTCTATTGTGACTTCCAAGTGGATCTATAAGATTAAGCATGTTGCAGATGGCAGCATAGAGAAATACAAGGTGAGGTTTGTAGCTCATGGCTTCTCCCAAAAAGAAGGAATAGACTATGAAGAGACTTTTGCTCCTGTAGCTACATACACTTCCATCAGAACAGTACTTTCCCTGGTTGCAATGATGAAGTGGAAGATACATCAGATGGATGTCAAGACAGCTTTCTTGAATGGTGTAGTCGAAGAGGAAGTGTATGTGGAGCAGCCACTCGGGTTTGAGACACATGATAGGGAGTCATATGTGTGCAGATTGAAGAAATCCTTGTATGGCTTGAAGCAAGCTCCTAGGACTTGGTATGGTAGGATAGACAACTTTCTATCCAGTTTGGGATTTACCAAGAGTAAAGCGGATTCCAACCTTTACTACAAGGTTGAGGAAGGCAATCCAGTGATACTACTATTGTATGTGGATGACATGTTTGTTACAGGTGAGGATAGATTGATTGTTGATACAAAGAGGAATCTTGTTGCCGAGTTCGAGATGAAGGACTTGGGGATGATGCACTACTTTCTAGGCATGGAGGTGTGGTAGAGTGCAAATGGAATCTTCCTTGGACAAGGGAAGTATGCAGTAGATATCCTGAAGCGGTTTGGGATGATGGAATGCAAGGCCATGGCCACACCTATGGAATCAAACCTAAAGCTTCTGTGTGATGCTTCATCTGATCTGGTTGATGTCACAGTGTATCGTCAGATGATTGGGTCCTTGATGTACCTGATGAACACGAGACCAAATATTTGCTTTGCGGTGAACACATTGAGCCAGTTCCTGACGGATCCCAGAGGTGTTCACCTGGTTGCTGTAAAGCATATTCTGAGGTACCTGAAGGGTACAATTGATTATGGGCTCAAGTATGATGCGAATCAAAAGTTTAACCTGGAGGGTTATGTTGATTCAGATTGGGCAGGCAGTGCTACAGATAGGAAGAGCACTTCTGGGTGTTGCTTCAGTATGGGATCAGGTGTGATCTCTTGGTTTAGCAGGAAGCAGTCCTGCGTAGCACTGAGTACAGCTGAAGCAGAGTATGTTGCAGCTTGTTTGGCTAGTTGTGAGGCAGTATGGATTAGGAAGCTACTATCTGAGTTATTTGATCTCCCATTGGATGCTACTGGTATCTTTTGTGACAACCAGAGTTGTGTGAAGTTGTCTGAGAACCCAGTGTTCCATGACAGGTCAAAGCACATTGGGATCAAATATCACTATATCAGGGATATGGTGCAGAGAGGAGCAGTGAAGCTCCTGTATGTTGCGACGGATGAGCAAGTTGCAGATGTGTTGACGAAACCACTAGTCGGGGTGAAGTTTGAGTACTTCAAAGAGAGGCTTGGTGTTCTTCAGATTGAAGACACTTCGAGGAAGAAGTGATGGGACACATTTGCAGGAGCCATTCCAAGCATGGTGATAGGAGGATCCTTCCATGGTTATGGATGTAAGCACTGTGTGATGAGCATTAGGACGATGCTCCAATTCCTGCTTTGTATATGCATCAGTTGGATGCTTTGTATGATTAGTTGGATGATGTATGATGATATGCACCAGGATGATGCAGTGACGATGATCAGGATGATCATGTGTGATGAGTATCAGGATGATACTCTGGATGATATGCATAAGGATGATGCTATGATGATCATCAGGATGATCATGTGTGATGAGTATCAGGATGATACTCTGGATGATATGCATCAGGACGATGCTATGATGATGATCAGGATGATCATGTCATGATGTACATTAGGATGATGTATGGTGAATATCAGGTTGATACTCTATGGCCGTGGACAGGTTGTGCAGATGAGCATGTAAATTGACCTGGGAGATCTTTCCGGTCGTGCTTCGGCACATAAAGGATCTTGGGACACTCTTTCTAGGTTTTGCTCTGAGAGGACATGTAATATTGCCCTAGGAGATCTTGTCGGTCATGCTACGGCACATAAAGGATCCTGGGATACTCTTTAGAGGTTTTTTCCTATGGCATATAATATTGCCCTGGGAGATCCAATAGGTTGAGCTGTGTGCTCGTAATCAGTCCTAGGATGCTCTTTCAAGGTTTTTCCATGACCACATGTAATATTGCCCTGGGAGATCTTGTCGGTCGTGCTTCGGCACATAAAGGATCCTGGTATACTCTTTCGAGGTTTTGTGGTGACCACATGTAATATTGCCCTGGGAGATCTTGTTGGTCGTGCTTTGGCACATAAAGGATCCTGGTATACTCTGTCGAGGTTTTGTGGTGGGGGTCACATGTAAGTTGACATGGGAGATCTTGTCGGTCATGCTTCGGCACATAAAGGATCCTGGGATACTCTTTCGAGGCATTGTGACGCACGTAATAAGTCCTGAGGATTCCACAGTATGGCCAGTGTTGATGAAGACCTACAAGAGGTGGGCCTACATCCAGTATGAAAAAGGGTTGGCTCTGTAGAACTTCCTATGAGGAGAAGAATTATAAGATAGCCTCGTGATCGAGATGTCGAGTACAACAGCAGTGATGATGATGATGCTTTGTGATCCAGTGATGATGATCCAGCTCCAGAATTGAAGACTTGTGCCAATATGTATTGATGACCTATGTCTAGAGAATACCTTCCTAGTTAAGAGGGAGTGTTGATGTATTTGTAACTTCGGAAGATATTCACTTGTATATTACATTTGTAATTTATTGTATATTCAACAGAGATGTATTATTCCTCTGATTGGAAGTGTCGTCATTTGTATTTGCAAGTGTCGCAAGTTACATTGTAAGTGTCGTCATTTGTATTGATGGGTTATTAGACCACCAATGTGGGGTCGGCCCCAATTAGGTCATGTGGTTGGGTTATTAGGCTTCCTTAGGAAGTCGGCCCTGTTGGTTTATTGGCAGGTCAAGTCAATGTATAAATAGAGGGTGTGCCTCTCTCATTCTATTCATTCACTCACTTCTCAAGCTCGCATAGCTAAGTGAGAAAGTGGCGCACATGTGGAGGAGGAGGAGTATCTGCTAGAGACGTCTTATTGGGTTTGATCCTTGTGATCTTGTATTGGGTCTTATTCTATCTCTGAGGAAGTTGCGGGGTTTTTCACCTTCTTGGTTTTCCCCGGTGAATCTCTGTGTCTCTTGTGTGCTTGTTATTGTGTTTATGATTGATATGTTGTAGATATGATGTACATGTTATTCTCTTAGAGATCCTGAATCATAATGGAATGAAATTATCGAAAAATTAACAAGTCTATTGAGGGGAAAAAAATGGTAGATTTGATATATAATTCTTTCATTGGGTCGATGATTGATGCAGATTGTGATGGTTTGGTTCAACAAAATTATTTGATTTTGTTCAATAAATTGGTTGTGGTGGTCAAAATATGGGTTGGATCGGAATTAACTTGTCGTTTGTTGGTTTGGAGTTCATATGTTCCTCGATTCCTTTGAATTTATCATGAATCTGGTTTTCAGATTATATATATACCCAACCTTTAAATTATGGAATTTTGTTTACAAAGCATCTAAGGTGATACGTGATAGTTTTTCATTTGATGCATTTATTTCTCGTTATTGTATCCATAATGATAGAGATGATTTATAACTAATTACCCCCACCGAAAGTTTTTGCAATCTGCATGTTGGCTTTGAGGTGTAAGCCTGGAGTTGATATAATAGCACCTTCCTTCACTTTGGTGCCAACATTGCTAACACTTTGGTGCCAACATTGCTAACCCTTTTGCCGTGCCTGTTTATGGCAGGGGTGTTATGCCTTGTGGACTGCCATTAGCTTCCATGTAGCATATTCATATCCATATCCATATCCTTATCCATATATCTATTTGACGCTGCAAATTATCTTACTACAGTGACATATCTATATGTTGAGGAGTTTGTATGTCTATGTTGAGGAGTTGTGGGAGACGTGGATGGTTTATAAGGTATTACTCCACACCCAAAAACATTGAAAAATCTTGAAACTGGGTTTGGGGTCCAAGTACCAGGTTGATGTAATACCATCCTAATGTTTTTTGGCTTTCATTGTCATGGTTTTTTTTTGGCTTCCCGGTTTGTGGTTCACTCAATAGCATATCCCTTTGATTTTGTTCCCTTCTATGACTCTTTGTGATTGTTGATATTTCGTTCTCATCATGCCTCAAAAGTTAAAACCCTCATTTAGATCAAATCATGCATGAATAAAGATATGTGGAAGTTCTGTCTTCTACTAAAACCAAGTGATGTGCAACGCATATGAATATATTATAATTTTATCCTAGTAGTAGCTTATGTCCCGACAATATTATTTTTTTTGTTTTCTTTAGGTGACCCAATGAATGGAATCTTTTGGTTAACATACCTTTTCTTTATGACAGTTGACTCTCTGTCCCACTTGTCCCCGAGACATGTTTGCATTCATCATTTATTTTAATTCCATGGTTTTCACAGAATTGTATCAGAATGATTGGTTATTCTTGGATAAGAATCAAGATTATAAATCAACTGCTCTTTGGCAGATGTTTATAGCAATGACATATTGTCTTCATTTCTCTATGCATATGTAAAACATCAATAACAAGTTTACCTTCTTAGCTGACACTGATATATTTATTAAAATATTATGATTGTGTAGTGTAGTTCAATACTTCTCTATGATCTTCTAATCTGCCAATTTTGTAACCTTCCTTAGTGTCTATGTTGGGAATTGGTTAATCCCAGTTAGGTCCGTTTGTCAAGGTCTCATTGCTGCTTCAAGGATTTTTTTTATTATTGTTTTTTGGACCTGCTTTTGTATTATTATTAAAAAAAAATGTTTACGGTCTTTACCTGGAACCCTTAGAATGTGACCATCCATGTTAGATCAGCTTTTGTTGAAGAATTTAAAACAGCATGCCACCAACCTTGGAATTATTTACGGTCTTAATGTGTGCATGCTGGGGAGAGCTTCCAACATAGTGCTCAGCAAATTGTTTAGACTAACGTGGACACTCCAAATAAAACAATTGATACATATGCATAAGGTCTGCAACAAGTTTCAATCCATATGGAAGATTCAGCTTCATCTGTTCTCTCGACCAGAGAGAGACATCGGTCACTAACGATTGTTTTATATTCCTGCTATAAATGTCAAACTTGGATTAACATTTTTCATTTTCTCTAACCATTACATCAGTTTGTCTATATCAGAATTATTTCCAATTATATTATTTGGGCGAGACATTGCAGTCAGCATTTTCTTGAATTATATTTCTGTTGAGTTGTTAATACCTAATCAGCAAGTTGATTGTGGTTAGAGGAAGTTGGAAAGTTGGAACCCCTGGGTCTCTGCTCTAGATGTGTTAGTGATATAATGGGTCTCTGCTCCAAGGAAATGGAGAGGGTGCGGCCAGGGTAACGCAACCCGAGACTATAGATTGAACCTTTAAATTGTATGTTTTTTTGTTTATTGGTATGCCAATTAGAAGTATGAGGGTGCAGGCCCATATTCTGTTTACAATTAGATTATATATATATACTTATTCAGTCTACGCTTTTCTACCCCGGAATCATTACTCACTATGTTGTGTTGAGTTCCTCCTATGGTTCTATGTCCACTACCATGTGTGCTGCTACATCTACCATTCGTTTATCACTATTTACTATCATTGTTTAACACGCGTGGTGTACCAACTCTCTTCATTCATAACGTTTGATTAATTTTTCATTTGCCTTCTGCAATCATGCCATTACCCTGGATCTCTATCAACACTCCCATTACTTTTTTTTAAGTGTTACATAATTAATAATATTTAATTATGGATTTAATTATGGTAACGTCTTTGCCATCTACCTATAGTTGGTGTGTACTTTTCAACAAATGGCCTGCCATTTAAAGCATTGAGTAATGAAAACTTCCCAACATTTCCAGGTGAAAAAAAAAAGACACTGAAATACATTCCTATGTGAATTTAATCTCTTGCGTTCAAGTCGTCGAAGACGGGTCACATGAAATACCGAAACAGGATCTTCAGGGTATCCAATATAAATTAAATAAGGCTTTTGACTGGATCCATATGGATCATGGGAGCCCACACAGATAATAATAAAAAATCCATTCAAGGTCAAAACACCCAAAGCATTCTTCTCCTTGAATTCTCATAGATATTTGCTTCCCATGGACTTTCTGAAGCATTGGAGAAAATATCTTCCAGCTCTTATGGTCGCAATGCCCCCATCACCATCGATGAATATTGAAAAGATCCACTTTAGGAAATCCATGACTTCACTGGTTAACTCTATGCTCTAGTCAGGTGCCCGCTTGAACTGAGTTGTTGGAAGGAGCTCATTTCTAAGCTTAATCTCATCATTATAATCAAACTTTCGCAAAACTATCCAAGTGGTTTCAAGTCATCTCTTTTTAATAAATAGTGCAAAGAGAAAAAGAAATCCTGACAATGGGTGCCTTGTTTATTGACACCTTCTGAAAGTTTTTTTCAAACAACTTTCGTCACCCCAACAATTTCCGAAGGATGTAGAGGAGCATTAAAACATTTGACCTGAAAATCATTCAGTTCAGTATCACGTGAGTATCACTAAGAGCTCCATCTCTGTCCTGATCACATAGATTGAATATTCTCTTCAATGAACTTACACAACGATGATTTAGTGTTTGAGTTTCTTATCAAATAAAGGTGTTGTATCTTCATCAAGAGAAATCTTTCTACCGATGCAGATCATAACTTGATTTCCGCAACTTATTTTAGGGTTTCTGCTACCGTTTAAATTCTTCCAACTCTCAACGGTCCACGTCCAACGGTCAACCTTCTGCAAACTCAATATTTTTTTAATTCCAACATGCTTCCATTATCACTAGTCACCAAAGATCCACGTTGATTATTCTCCCGTCGTGATAATAACCTTCATGTGAACTGCATCCATGCATTATTCTCAGAGTAAAACGACCTTACAACCCTCTTGCATCGGTTATCATTTACCTCCTGTCTACTTTTATTCTAGTGGAAAAGCTCCTCCATCCCCGCGATGTTTATATTACAAATGAATCCGAAGCTTGTGCACATCATTCCATCGTTACATTTCGTTTAAGTGAGGCGTCGAATCTTTTTGACTTGCTTAAAGACGGAACTTTCAACACCTGTCTTTCATCTTCCATTACTGTTGTGATATTTCTAATTCCTTATGGGCTTTCATTATGCTCACAGCCTCTGCGCAGGTGGTCTCGGTCACGCTTTCTTCAACGGTTATTTCAAATGTTCAACGTTTCAAATTTTTTAAGGATGGCACTCTGTCATTTCCTGCTCATGCATCATTTTGGAAAGAATTGGAGGCGTTGTGTTGTTGTGGGTTCTACGATCAGTTGGCCATGCCGAACGTTGAATGATCATATCGAAGATGCGAACGATCCAGTAGCGAAATTCTTTCATCATAAACCAAGCAATCCATCCTAGAAGAATACATGTCATCTCGTTCATGATGTCTAGATCCTTATGTGTCGTCCACCTGATCTTTATCCTTGCCACGTTGCTCTTCATGAAATTGCATAGAAAGATAAGCATTTTTTGGTGTATATGTATATATATATATATATATGGGGTTTTGAGAAGTCCATTGCATCCCATCCCATAAACCAACTAGATGTCATGATATTTTAAACCAAAGAGTCCATTTTTCTCACCAAGTCATATACTATTGTATTCCATAAAATAACCTTGGTGATGGAATTATTTAACTAGCCCATCAATCACAAGGTATACTTTTCCACCAAAATGAAATTTACAAACATAAAAAAAAATTGGTGATTTTTCTTGTTAATGATTTCAAGTTTAAATGGAATGTGCTACATATCCATTCAAATCTTCTTTCGTAGAGTATTACTAAGTGGATGCATACATACACACAATATATCTATATTTATATATTATTGCTTTGGCTTTTATAGATAATGATAACATCAACTAATGGAAGAAGAATCTTCCAGCACTAATTGTAGAACAATTAATGAAATCCCACATTGAATGTTATGCATATTTTCATAAAGTAAATATAGGTAAAGAATTTTATTGTAAATATCAACAAAAGCAACAAACTGAAGGCTCCCTTACAACTCTTTAAATAGAATATAATTCTTGTAACTCTTATTTTGAAGTAAATTTTGGGCTAGTATGGGAGATCTATACATGAATTTTAATTAAAAAATAATAATTATTAAACCTTTCAAAGCTTTGTGAACACTTAAATCATATGTTATGCTTGGTATCACTCTCGTATCGTCCAAATATTGTGCTTACATAATCAAACTTATAATTCTAATAGATGGAAAAGGTGTAGTTAAAATGTTATATGATTAGGATTTGGATATGTTATAGATGATTCTTGCCAACTCCAAACTGGGTCGTGTCATTTTAACTAGATGTCGAGCTTGTTCCCTTATAGCGTGTAGTTAAACCATCAATTTAATTACTCGAGTTATTGCCCAGTTAAGTAAGGTTTATAATTAAAATAATAAATATGTTGTGAGTTCGATTGATGGTCATATAACGCAGTAATTAATGTTGAGTTTACATTCGTGGGAATGGAGTCCTTGTAAACCAACGTTCCATGTTCTACATTTTGGTATCAAAATCATGTTGATTCTATTAATTCATGTTGATATTCAATCAGAATTTTAAAGTTTTAGAGTTAGAAGACATATGATACACATTTCATGTTGATACTGAGTTAGTATTTTATAGTTTCTTATGGTTTCTAAAGTTAGAATCTACATGTTTCATATTTCATGTTGATTCTCAGTTTTTCATGCTACTACTCGATTTCCATGATGCACATTTCATGTTTATTATGGTTTCTAGATGTATAGGACATGAGATAAATGACACACTGATTGTTGATACTCAATTGGTAATTTATAGTTTTATTTATGACATCTTGAAATGTAAGTTATGTGGTACATGATATGGTGTTATTACATGCTGTTCGTTAGAATGATGCCTTATAGACATGTGATTCATGGTCATGCATTATTCATGTGAAATTTGATGATTGTTATTTATAGCCATGATATTTATAGCCATGGGTTGTGCATGTGATACTTCTTGATGTTATTTCATGACGTTATAGGTGCTTTATAAGACGGGTGGTGTGTGGAACATAAAATGATATTATTTCGTGATGATATTAATCTAGCATTTTAATAGCTTATCATGGCATCTAGAGATAAATGACATTTGGCGCATAAATGGTATGAACTCATGCTGTGGTTTATTAAGGTTTATTACAGCTATGTCATGTATTAGTGAGAGATAAGAGATTATATAAGACATTTGGTGTATGACATATTATCATTTCATGCTAATCCTTATTGCTCCTCGTAGAATGCATATTTTGATATAATGATGGATTATATAAGATGTTACTCCATGTTGATATTACTAATGTTGAATTATGTTAGCTTATCATGACATATTAATAAGATGCTTGGTGAATTTATGAGAGTATTATGACCAGTTATTTATAATGATAGCATGGAGCCTCGGAATGTATTAGATTTTTAACTTGGCATGTCTTAGCATGATAAGGGTTTATGATGTAATGTAATGCAATATGAATTGGTGACAAGACATTTTTTTAGCACATGATTCAAGGTTGATTTCATGATATCTTGGTATCTTGAGAAATGGATACTAATCATTATTCATTGTGGTAAGTGCAAGTTGTTCCAGGTAAACCACTCAAATAATCCTGATAAGGCTAATAATTATGTGATTTCGTGGGAACCCATAACCACGAATGAAAATGGCTACTATAAATATATTAGGGGCTGGGGGACAAGCCCAACAATTAAATCTATTCCATGAGCTCTTGACTTCTTCCAGAAGTCCACGGTTAGAGCCACACTCACCGAGAGGGAGGTTTATGTAGAAGGACTTCTGATGCCTGGGGTTAGTGCCTTGAGAGTGAAGGTGGAGTATGTTTAGGCTATCCTTTTGATATGCTTGGGGTATAATGATCCTAATATCATGATCGGGGTATCGGGAACCAGATGTCTATTAGCACCTATGAGGCCTAGATTCCGGTTAAATTCCGATGGAGCCGTACTATTACCAGAAGTTGGGAGGGTGGAAATGACGCAATAAATTCTTGGGGAAATTCGGATGCCTACTATATGATCTGCGGACAGGTTACTGTAGATGTTTCGTGCCATGGCGAGTGGGACCATCAGGAGTTGAGGGGAGGTTTATGGAGGTGGCGGATGGTATGATTCTCAGGGAGAGGGTGAGTAAGGAGAGAGGAAATATACAAATACACACTTATTATTAATTAAATTTCTAATGTTTCTATGTGTATGATGCATAATTGTTGATATGGTTGCATACTAGACACATAGGGAATAAACTAAGAGCATGTTGTAACTTAAGGTGTTTGATTGTATTAGTGTAGGTTGGAGATTTCTATGTGATGGACACACATATAAATCTCTTATCTTCACTGTTACAGAGAAAAAATTCCTATGGCTTGGGGTATACCACAACATATAGATGAACTCAAGAAAATAAACTCATTCTCCAACATATCCTATATAAATGTAAATGTGGATAAACAACATAGAGAGCCTACCTCAATCCGGACATTCGGTGAAGAATTCCATTGAACTTTTGGATCACAACACTTGAACCTGCAACTTAGTCTCAACAATAAACGCAAACAAGTGCATATGATATATAAATGATGTTAACATATACAATAGCAGAGTCCATGATATATATAAGAAAATGTACTCAATGATAATAAACAATCATTCACAATATAAATGGACGAGAAAATTAGTATTTTTATTTATATGAACAAGAAGTACAAGATAAACCTCTTGTCGACAACTCATCTGAACCAAGAACTAGGTCCCTTTACTTGTGCCTCCACCACTTCAATCCCCCATACAATGGCAAACTCAGCAAAAGAATGAATTCTTCATAAGATATGAAAGAGTTTGGGAGGTGAACATAAATGGTTCACAACAACCAGGATCAATGGATGTAGACTCAAGCAAGGGAAAATTTCAATAGAGTTTCAATGCTCTTCTCTTTCTCCTCTCCTTTCATGCATAATGGCTCAATATATAACCCTCCAAAGGCAAGTGAAAGGTCGATTCGAGTCTTGTCATGATACATGGAGGGCCAAAGGTCACAATGGATGATTTTGGAGTGAAAAAGGAGATGTTACTCTCTTTTACCAATTAACTCGATGTACGCGGGTTGTAATGGTGCAACCTTTGTATGCATGACTTGTATTGAAGCATCTCTCGTATAGGAGTAAAAGGGGAAAAGGGTTCCAGGAGGACCAAAAATGTGGTTATGGGTCCATAAATGGATAATAGAGGCCAAGGAGTGCTAATGCTCACAAGGTGGAAAAATATGGTGTAACAGATGCCCCCTAATGTTTGAGGTCAGAGAAGGTACTGCGATGGCTGAAATACATTATAAATCTCATAAGTGGAGTAATGGAGACACAAATGGCAAGAGTAGCCCACTCGTCACAAAACAATAATATCTCTGTGTACATATCGGTAAAATACATATCAATCTTATACAATGGCCATGAATAGGCAGTATATAAGGAATACATGTCATGAATGGTCACAGCCATGACCCATATACAGTAAGACATGGTCTCCTACTGAAGAGGAAACAACTGATGCAGACTGATGGTGCAAACTACTGATGTATGAGAATAATCTCCCATAATCAAGTGAATAAGGGTACTGATGTCGAACCTGATGTGACATCGTCTGATTACCAGTAATTGATATATACCATTAACAGACGCGAGCTAACGAAAATGGGCATCAAGGCACTGAGTACATTCATCAAAGTGTGAATAGAGATGAACACTCTGACGAATCCATCTATCAAGGGACATTAATGAATTCCCAATTGTCGTTGGTGAGAGGACCTACCACTAATGACTGCAAGTCTCAAGGTACTCAAATGACTCTAAATATCGATTCCAAAATAAATGAGTTGGATTTGATGGAATGATATTCGCTCGAAGGAGGGAATTAATGGATCCCCCATCACCGAGCACGAGGTAGCAACTAGGCCGAAAGATTTGGAAGAACTTGGATGAACAGGATGAACACCATATGTGATCGAACTGGACTCCTAAGGAATGGTCGACATGCAATTGTCAAGAGATCTACGGAGTGTCGACTCTGGTTTCAAGACTTCCTTTGAACAAGAGCATGAACAGATGAATAGACTCAGGCAACATAGACTCAAGTACTAGATACTGATAATACTTTGTGACACATGAGGCATCAACAAAGGCTCCATAATGACTAGAATCTTAACCAGTCGGTGGAGTGAGATCTGAGAAACGAGTACAGCTCCTAGGGTGTAATGTCCCTTGTTATGAATTTTATTAAAATGGCAATTTTCCACTTTTTTTTCCCTAGTTCGACCTTTGACTAGTTTTGATCTCTAGGTCCTAAATTTGCCCCAAATGATCCCAAATCTTCTGAGAAGGTATATTAATGATATTAGAACATAAATATGTGTTTCAAGGATGCCTTTGGACCTTTAAAATACTTCTGCAAATCCTCTTTCAATTCTGGTCAATGTAGGTAACTTTACTAGTGATTTCCCTTTGACTAGTATTGGTCTCTAGGTCTCAAATTGACTCCAAATGCATTCAAATCTTCCAGGAAGGTGTATGAATGATATTAGGACTTGAATATGATGTTCAGGGATGATATATGGCCACCAAAATACCTCTGCAAACTCTCTTAATATTCTGGACCAAGTATGCAATTTTACTAGTAATTTGGGGTTCAAATCCCCCTAGGGTAAGTACTGAAAATGGCTTCCCAAATGTCTCCAAAGCCACTCAAATTTATGAACATAGGTAGGGAATGTATTAAGGATTTTATTAAGGTCTCATGTGCACCATTAATTTATTATTATATATGTTCCAACCCTCTGCCATTCAACTGCAAAAATCACCAATTCAACCGTTGGGGAAATGGCACTATTTCTTCTCCCAATGCAATTAAACTAAGTAAAAATAATTCAAATGTTCAAGTACAGTACATGAAACTTATAAAATACATCCATGCCAGTCCAATAATCACAAATGCATCAGAGAATCATCCATTCATTCGAAATCATTAGCATTACATTGATTCACAACAAGGTAGTGGGGAAATGGCACTGTCCTTTCATTAAAATTGAGATTTATACATTTCTACTTGGAATTTCGACCTGAAATTTTCTGAAGATGAAGAACAAAGTATTTACTTCATATTACAAAATAAATGGGGTATTAGAAGCTCCCCCAAAGATTAAAATAGCTCACCAAAAATGCCCTCCCTCAAGGATCAAGAATATGCCATCAAAATTGGAAATGGTTGAAGGAGTGAGCTGCAATAGAAGAAACCATGAGATGCCCTGTAGCTTACACCTGCAAATAAAGACTCCATTAAAGCTCCAAATGAAAGGTCTGAATGTCCTTTCCAATTTCCAACTTGGATGGGAATCTTTCACCCTCGAAATTGTCTAAGGCAAGCAACTAGTCATCCACTAGCTCTCCCTCTTCACAAATGCAATTGCAAATTCTACAAATGATCAAAAGCTGGTTTCATTCTTTTTTATTGACATTTATAAAGTTCTAATGTCCTCCATGGGTCGAATTCCTTCCAAGAGACTCAAGCCAACTCAAGTTGGGAAGAGATTCCAAAGAACGCCACTTGTACAACAATTCCTAGTCTCCCACTTCCACCAAATCACATGTGGAAGCATATTAGGTGCCCCAACACCCTTGAGCGCCCTCTTGGAGTCTATTTTTAGACCTGACATGTCATATATGTCATATGTCAGCATTCAGGTCTGATTTGTGTCATAGGTGTCATAGCATCTTCATCATTGTTGTCATAGAGCTAGGGAATCTAGCCCAAGTGTCTCACTAGCTCCAAATTGACTCTTCCTCTTCCATGGGAGTTACTCTTCCTCTATATTTTGACCTTGGGTGAGTCATGACATGAATAATACCTTTTGGACTCCCCCAAGTATGTTACCATTCACCTTGAATTCAAATTGGTTAGAGAATGATGCCAAGTGTAGTGGGGAAATATAGCCATATGTGGGTCCCACTTCCTCCATGTGTCTTCATGATCAAATGCCACTTTGATTTTCACTTGTATATATTTATTTAGCTCCTTTATTAAATATTTATGCCACTCTAATGTTCAAACATCATTTATTATCCCCATTATTCCAAATCCCAAAGCTTCCACCCCAAACCTAGGAAACTAGTAATCTTCCTCCTTGGCAATTATTTGACCTTTAACATCAATTTTACATACTCTAATGAATATGGCCAATGTGATTAGGCCATTGTGACCCAATTCCAAATTTGGGACATGACAAATCCTCCCTTCCCAATATTGCTTGTCCTCAAGCAATTTCAAACATGGGTGTTGAAGAACCTGCTTCCTGTATAATTCTTTGAAGTTGCCATTGAATTGCCCAACCTTGAGTATTTGAGTTTCTATGAAGATTTTAGAGAGGAACCACCATGCTTGTTGCTGCACTATTCTGATAAAATTCACTTTATTAAGTGGGAAATCCATCTCCCATACTGCTTGTTTCCCCCAAAAATTTCAAACCAATGAGACAAAAATTATTCCAGGGTCCCATTGCTTGTATTGCACCCCAACACTTAAAAGTGCTCTCCAACCCATACCATCAGATAAGAGGATTCCTGGATCCCATTTTCTTGTATGCTTTCTTCCAAACATCATGAGTACAAAATATATATCATCAAAGTACATAACAACATAATGAAAATTTACATCAAGAAGATGCTTCATCAAAAGAATCATGAAAGTGTTTATACCTCCAAGTAAGTAGACCACCATTTGCTAGGTGCATACAATCTTCAAGTGACCAATCAAATCTGCTCCAATGACATTGGTGAGGATCCCATGTCCGATAGTGCTGCTCCAAAAGAATGTGATATGCATCAAAATATTCAGCCATGCATTCTTTCATCCAAGAAGTGAATGAAGAATCTCCACTAAAATCTGAACCAAATAATGAGCAAGAAAAACAAGGAGACTTCAAAGGACTCAAAGAAGTCTCATCCATACATCCATGAGGATATGTATCATCATAAGGTAAAGCAATATGCTGCTGCAATTCTAAATAATGAGGTGCTCTATTCATGTCATCATCAAAAGGAGAGGTAGGAGTTTCATACCCCTCATGTGGCACCACTAGAAAAAAACCTTTCACCCAATTTTCATCCCAAAGTGATGTTGCTGGAAAAGAAGTGTGGGGTGAGGAATTATGAACCAACTTTAATTCTTTACAACTCTTACCCATTGAAATATTTAATTCATCTTCTCCATAATTGGTTGGTCCAACTATTGTGAGATCATGTACCTCTTCCAAGGCTTTGCAACTCTCTCCATGAGGCAACTCATAGTCCCTTTGAACAAGGACAAGTGCTTGTCCTTCTTCTTGTTTTAGTGTAGCATATTCAAGAACCTGCATATCAACATGTACCTCATGTTCTACAATTACATTAGGTTCCTCTTTTGTGACATAAATTATTTCATCCTTTTCCTTGAAAAGAGAACCATTGCTCATTATTTTTTTCGAGTTGCTTCCAAGTTCACTAAGAAACAATTTGAACTCTTGAAAGTATTGCCTCCACTTGTCTTCAAAGGATGGTTCAATTAATTTTCTAAACTCCTCATTCTCCTCTAAGGTTCCTTTCTCATCCTTACTCATGGTGACCAATGAATGCACTTCTTCTCCTACTTCTTCCCTTTCACCAAAGTACATCCAGTTTCAGTTTCTAAGGGTGGTGGATTATTTCTTTGAATCCCGGTCTTCATTAATGTTCTACCACATCAGGTGCCAAGACCATGCTTCGATACCACTGTAATGTCCCTTGTTAGGAATTTTATTAAAATGGCAATTTTCCACCTTTTTTTTCCCTAGTTCGACCTTTGACTAGGTTTAATCTCTAGGTCCCAAATTTGCCCCAAATGATCCCAAATATTCTGAGAAGGTATATGAATGATATTAGAACATAAATATGTGTTTCAGGGATGTCTTTGGACCTTTAAAATACTTCTGCAAATCCTCTTTCAATTCTGGTCAATGTAGGTAACTTTACTAGTGATTTCCCTTTGACTAGTATTGGTCTCTAGGTCTCAAATTGACTCCAAATGCCTTCAAATATTCAAGGAAGGTGTATGAATGATATTAGGACTTGAATATGATGTTCAGGGATGATATATGGCCACCAAAATACCTCTGAAAACTCTCTTAAGATTCTGGACCAAGTATGCAATTTTACTAGTAATTTGGGGTTCAAATCCCCCTGGGCTAAGTACTGAAAATGGCTTCCCAAATGCCTCCAAAGCCACTCAAATTTCTGAAAAGAGGTATGGAAGGTATTAAGGATGTTATTAAGGTCTCATGTGCACCATTAATTGATTATTATATATGTTCCAACCCTCTCCCATTCAACTGCAAAAATCACCAATTCGACCCTTGGGGAAATGGCACTATTTCTTCTCCCAATGCAATTAAACTGAGTAAAAATACTTCAAATGCTCAAGTAAAGTACATGAAACTTGTAAAATACATCCATGGAAGTCCATTAATCACAAATTCATCAGATAATCATCCATTCATTCGAAATCATTAGCATTACATTGATTCACAACAAGGTAGTGGGGAAATGGCACTGTCCTTTCATTAAAATTGAGATTTATACATTTATACTTGGAATTTCGACCTGAAACTTTATGGAGATGAAGAACAGAGTATTTAATTCATATTAAAAAATAAATGGGGAATTAGAATCTCCCCCAAAGAGTACAATAGCTCACCAAAAACGCCCTCCCTCAAGGATCAAGAATATGCCATCAAAACTGGAAATGGTTGAAGGAGTGAGCTGCAATAGAAGAAACCATGAGCTGCCCTGTAGCTTAAACCTAAAAATAAAGACTCAATTAAAGCTCCAAATGAAAGGTCTGAATGGCCTTTCCAATTGCCAACTTGGATGGGAATCTTTCACCCTCGAAATTGGCTAAGGCAAGCAACTAGTCATCCACTAGCTCTCCCTCTTCACAAATGCAATTGCAAATTCTACAAATGACCAAAAGCTGGTTCCATTCTTTTTAATTGAATTTTATAAATTTATAATGTCCTCCATGGGTCGAATTCCTTCCAAGAGACTCATGCCAACTCAAGTTGGGAAGAGATTCCAAAGAACGCCACTTGTACAATAATTCGTAGTCTCCCACTTCCACCAAATCACATGTGGAAGCATATTAGATGCCCTAACACCCTTGAGCGCCCTCTTGGAGTCTATTTTTAGCCCTGACATGTCATATGTGTCATATGTCATCCTTCAGGTCTGATTTGTGTCATAGGTGTCATAGCATCTTCATCATTGTTGTCATAGAGCTAGGGAATCTAGCCCAAGTGTCTCACTAGCTCCAAATTGCCTCTTCCTCTTCCATGGGAGTTACTCTTCCTCTATATTTAGACCTTGGGTGAGTCATGCCATGAATAATGCATTTTGGTCTCCCCCAAGTATGTTACCATTCACCTTGAATTCTAATTGGTGAGAGAATGATGCCAAGTGTAGTGGGGAAATCTAGCCATATGTGGGTCCCACTTCCTCCATGTGTCTTCATGATCAAATGCCACTTTGATTTTCACTTGTATATATTTATTTAGCTCCTTTATTAAATATTTATGCCACTCTAATGTTCAAACATCATTTATTATCCCCATTATTCCAAATCCCAAAGCTTGCACCCCAAACCTAGGAACTAGTAATCTTCCTCCTTGGCAATTATTTGACCTTTAACATCAATTTTACAAACTCTAATGAATATGGCCAATGTGATTAGGACATTGTGACCCAATTCCAAATTTGGGACATGAAATAGGGTCATACTAATGTCCTGACTCACGATACATGGAGTGGATATGGATGCTATGTTCAAAGGCGACACGACAAATTCCAATAGAAGATAGTAAAATTTTCTCGTCCGACTTTTTAATTTATATGATTTTTTCGTCTTTTTCATATTATAAAGCTTGAAAAAAAAATTGCTTTTGGTACAACAATAAGGAAACGAGTGTCACGGGCAAGCAAACTAGTCCCACATGATGGAACATACCTATGCTCAATGCAAGGAAGCATATTCAAGATATAGACACTCGGGGGGGTGTTTCCTCAAGGTGAGGGTCGTCACGCTGCGAAGGATAAATTATAGCTTTGCTTGGCTCGGAAGGAAAAGTGATCAGGCACGTGGCTAAGAACTGAGAAAGCGAGAGTCGGCACAAGGCTCAAAGGCAAGCAAATAATGCAATGCATTCACAACTCGATCTTTAACGGGGAGTCCTTATGGGAGATGGCCAGAATAAAGATAAAGCATATTATGAGTCTTTATCATACTGTCATGGCGGGGCTACAAAGGACTCCCAATACTAAGGAGGAACAAATGCATGGGCGTCGTAAGACATAAAAGGATCTAACTACGGCAACCATGGTCGGACAGGCCCTACCGCCAAATAATGACACTTCTAAAGCAGCATGGAGGTTCTGTATCGGTTAAAAAGCAAAGTCACACCTAAGGTTTATGAATGTGATCATAAGGTTGATGCAAAAATGTAGGCGAAATGACATCCTAACCTATATGCCAATTGAAGAAAATACCTGTCGAAGGCGCGAAAAGGTTCAAAATCCACTCTCGTCGCAAAAAAAATGCTCAAAAAGGCACTTCATGACGACATAGTAGTCCAAAAAAGCTCAAAAATGGCAAAAACTATATAAAAGTGGGTTTGAAAAATTGATAAATAGTAAAAAGAAATGTTTTTACCACATCATTTTCACTTTTCACTCCACATAGTGCATTTGTGTTGTTTTTACCTCTGATCTTCAATCGACAATTCCGGGAGCTAGGAGCGACGAAATCACGAGTCGTTTGGACTAGGTAAGAGATCTCAACTTCCTCTTCAATCCTATATCTTTTAATTTGTTTTTAATGGTGAAATTTTATTTTTTTCCATTGATATACACCCACGATTCATTGTGCGCGACCTATAGATCATCGGGTCGCGTATAGGGCTGGTTGTGCATGAAGAAACTAACAATAGCTCGCGTACACCCACGACTATCCCTGAAATAACTCATGCACAGTGTCGAGGGTAGTTTTTTTTATACACATGGGCACTAAAGATCTCTTTGTTTTCTTCCAGGATGGTTCTAGAATGGAGAGAAAGGGAGCATGACATCATTGATCACCAAGTTCGCGAAGATTTGGCAGCCCAACAAGCATTGCAAGCTTGTGGTTTATACAAATTTTGGAGCATCAGGGATTGGAGGGCCCAAAACCGATTGCTCACTACGTTGGTCAACTACTGGGATGCGGAAACACAACACTTTCGCTTAGATGGGAACCACTTCATCTAGAAGTGGAAGACATATATTTCATCACTAGTTTGTCTCGCCGAGGGGAGGTGTAAAGCCTCCGATATCGCACCGTGGGGGGTGGAGTCACATTAGTGACTATATTGACATGCACTACATTGTTGGCACCCAAAAAGTGGGTAGCCAAATCCCTACCGAGGCTATTGAAAGTCTAAGCATGAAAATTATCATCCTCAGGCTCGGGAGAACAGTAGGGTCAGCTTCGCTTCACCAGGCCTCAAGGCCATTGATATTCTATGTGGCCGAGTGCCTAAGACCCAACTATATATGACTAGTGCACAACATTGTTGGGTACCATAAAAAACATCTCACAGAGTACAAACTAGGGCAGACCAAAAACTTCAGTTTTGGTAGCATATTGTGCAGCTTCTTCTTTGAGAGGGTGTCGGGCTTGAGTTTGAGGGTGGAACTCCCTCCACATAGTCTCTGAGATCCTGCCCAGACCCGGTTGGCAGATATTTTGACATGGCAGGGGGGGTGGTCGACAATCTTCCCCATATATTGATGATTTTTTCTACTAGTGGCGGCGACAAGTGATCGCCATCGACGATTATCCCTATGAGGGGATTGACTTCAAAGGGGATCGCGACATGCCACTACCACCAGGGGCCGCGTTCGGGAAAATTGGTAAGATACTCTTTTTAATTTTTGAATATTTAATTTTATGTATTTTTGTTTTAAGTGAAAGAAAAATCCTTTTTGGTGTGATATAATGTATTGATAATTGACTGTTTGCTCACAAACTTGGGTCCGCGAAGACCACAGGGCTTCCCACGACATCATCATAGGGGCATGGGTGGAGAGGTAGTGGGAGAAACAACAGAGCACACACTAGAGACCGTACGGGACAACCTGACTCATATGACTACCAGGGTGCCAGTGATTGAGGTAGAGCATCTCCCAGAGGCGATGTAGAGACATGTAGTAGGGGTACCTGGCACATGGGTACGATTACTCTGGCGCATAGCCAACACTGTGCATTATTATATACAGACACATCCTATCGAGGCAGCGAGGCCTCCTCGTAGGGATTAGATGCAATTGGGTCCCATTCTTTTGTATCGGATTGTATATTTGAGAGATACGGGCTCCAATTTTGAACTATGACACCACATTTTGGACATATTATTTTGATAATGAAAACTGTGATTTTCTGACTCTACTATTTTGTGTGTATAAATGTATGAATGTTATTTGTGTGATTCATTTATTGATGTGACAAATGCCAATCTAGAACATAATTAGCGTATGCATCAGTTACATGATTAAAACGTCTCGGAACATGAATATATGTAATAAAAACAAATTGACACTCCAAGACTCTTACCCTTAAGAATCTCCTTAGTAGCGTAGGATCCCTCACATGGTATTTGTCCTTCAACTGAGACACAACCAGTTGTGAATCCATGCGGAATTCTAAAGACTAGATACCATGGGAAATGGCATCGCAAAGTAACTCGATAACAGCACTGTACTCAGCCACATTGTTTGATGTAGGACTGAGATAAGCACCTCCTGAAGACACAACCTGGTTGTCGAGTGAGTAAATAACCCACGCAGCAGAAGCTAGTCTCTGTGTATGATGGTTGGCCCCATCCGTGAATCATAAGAACACCGTAGATTCTATTGACATCTGTCAACCAACAAGAAGCGAATCAACAGACTCAAAAAATAAAAGGAAAGATAAACTATGTACAACAACTATACAATAGTATACAAAACTATCAGCTCGAGCTAGAAACTCAAGCATAATACCGCTTGAGATAGAGCCCATTTCTAGGCTCCTTCAGGGCGTTCCCATCATAATCTTCCAACTCATAGGCTCCTTTCTCAAGGACACGCCTCACAATGTAAGGATCGTGCCACATCAGGTTAAACTTGCCTTCCCCCAGGGGTTCCTTAGCTTGGTCATAAAGGAGAACCAAGTCACCTTCAACATACTGTCGTGGACGGAAAGACCTATCATACTAAGCCTTGACACGACATTCGTTTTCATCTATTGGTACGGAGCCGTCTCGACGCTGCTCATCAAGCTGCATGAGGTAGACTAAGCGTTGCTCTACTTCTGAAGGGTTAGGAAGGAGTTCTATGGATAGCCTCAAAGAAGGGATTTCGCATTGAATCGGTAAGATGGACTCCACACCATGAACTAACTAGAAAGGTGAGAAACCGGTGGAAGTCTTTACTGCAGTTCGATAAGCCCACAAAGCAGCATACAACGTGATATTCCAATTACTCTCGCTTTGTCAGATGGTCCTTCGGAGAATGGCCTTAAGGGACTTATTAACTACCTTGACCTGGCCATTCACTTGGGGATAATACGAGGATGAGTGATCTTGTCTAAACCCAAGCTTAAGTGATAATTCCGCCATCATCTTATTTT
Organism: Larix kaempferi; assembly: GCA_027924585.1. NCBI lineage: Eukaryota > Viridiplantae > Streptophyta > Pinopsida > Pinales > Pinaceae > Larix > Larix kaempferi. The sequence continues at coordinate 20,815,692 of BSBM01000841.1, forward strand.
GAAAGTGACTGTCATGGTTAGTGACAATCTCCTTCGGGATACCGAATCGAGCTATAATTTGATTGAATACGAAGTGGGATGCGGTTTCACCATCGGCTTTAATGGTCTGCATGGCCTCAGCCCATTTGGTAAAGTAATTAACGGCCACTATGATATGACGATGCCTCCCAGCCGATGTTGGGTTGCAATCCATAAAATCAACCCCCCACTTGGTGAAGGAACCGACGGTAACGACCGGATAGAGAGGAGCAGGATGCGAGCATACATTTCGAGAAAACACCTGACAAGGGTGACATCTTTTTACAGCGTTAACACAATCTTTAAATATTGTAGGCCAAAAATAACACGCTCGCAAGATACGTTGGGTTGTCGCAAGCATGGATAAGTGACCACCACACACCCCACTATGGCAGTCATTAAGCACTAGCTCCACTTCCTCATGAGTTAAGAAACGACTTAGGAGAGAGTATTTTCCTCGGCGATACAAAGTCTCATCGATGCTAACATAATCTTTGGCATGGTGCCTCACACGTCATCACTTATCTCACGAAAAATGTAAAGGGAACTTCAGAGTCTAGAGATGTATAATGATGTCTCCATAGCAAGGGTCCGTCGACGAGATAAGGAATAAATGCTCATCAACAAATGAGTCTTCATGGACCACTTCCTCATCAAGTCTCGGAAAATCCGACATTAGCTCTGCGAAAACCAATGACTTCACTGACTTTGCCGAAGAAAAATCAAGATCAAATTCCTGAAGGATGACAATACATTTATTATGTTTTCCCCCAATCAGGCGTCATGAGAGCACGAACTGAAATGGATTCACATGTGCTATAACCGTGTTTTTCCTAATCAAAATGTATTGTCGTAATCTTTGGACTGCATGAAAAGTTGCAAGGGCCAGTTTCTTGACGTGAGAATACCTTAGTTCAGCATCTACTAGGTTTTGACTAAGATAATAAATGACATGTTCTTGGAGCTTACCATCCACTTGAACCAAGACCATACCAATCATCTCTTGAGACGCGGCCACATAAAGCAAAAAGTCTCTTTCATAGTCTGGTGGACTAAGAAGAGGGGCCGATACCAAGGATTTCTTAAGAGTGTCAAACGACTGTTAGGCTCGCTCATCCCAGACAAAAGGGGTGTCTTTCTTCAATAATCACACGAAACCCTTAGTAAGACTGCATAGTTTAGAATTAAACAATGTAAGAAAGTATCCCTCCCTTGGAATCTCTAAAGTTGAACCAAATTGCGTGGGGGAGGCAACTGTAGTATTGCCTCAACCTTCAACGGATCGACTCTAATACCTTCCTTCGAGACTATGAACCCTAGAAGGCGACCAGTTTTCATGCAAAAGATGCACTTGTTCGGATTCAAACGAATATTATAACGATGGCATCTCTTGAAAACAAGACGAAGGTGACCTGGGTGATCCATTATACTACGAGAGTGAGCAATAAGGTCGTCCAGGAAAACTTCCATTATCCGCTTAAGATCATGAAAAGCATAGGTCATGGACCATTGAAATGTAGCTGCGGCGTTTTTAAGGCAGAAGGGCGTTTTTCGATATGCGAAGGTTCCCAAAGGACATATAAATGCAGTTTTATGTTGATCCTTGGGTTTAATTTGGATCTGATTATAGCCCGAAAATCCATCCATAAACGAAAAAACTTCGCTTCCTGCACACTCATCCAAGATTTGGTCTATGAATGGGGTGGGGAAGTTATCTTTAGGACATGCTCTATTCAGATCACAAAATTCGGTGCACACACGGACGGTTCCCTGCTTCTTATCCATGGGAACGGGGTTGGATAGCCATTCGGTAAGAGGAACCAGGTAGATGAAACCATCCTTAAGTAGTTTCTCTGCTTCTTCCTTAATGGCGGCTTCCTTCCTAGGATTAATAGCACGAAGACGTTGTCAAACAAGCTTAACATTGGGGTAAGTCTTAATTTCGTGTTCGATGATACTAGGGTAAATACCTGGCATCTCATCATATGACCAAGAAAACACATACCGAAACTCTTTAAATAAATCGATGTAAATACGGATTTCCTCAGGGGAGCAATCTGCACCGATGTATACATTTTTTCCTTTTTCGAGAGTTCGAGAAATGTTGATCGGAATAGTAGGAGAAATATTAGCCATATTCCCCTCCGCGTAAATTCCATGCGACTCCAAAGGAACCACAGGGTGACCAACTTTCTCGGCTAGAGTAGACCGAAACTCATATTGCTCAAGAAGGTCAAGGTTGGGAAGGAAATAAGATCTATGATGTACGTCCTCCCAAGGCTTGTCATGGTCGTTCATGGCCTTGATAATGGCTTCATCTGAAGGTAAAGTATCATCAAGGTAGTCATGTGAACAAGATGAGTCCACTACCCATGCGAGCAGTGTAACGGGATCTTCTTCCTCTGTCCTTGAAGAAGAGAGATCAGGCTCTGAAGTGACTTGTTGAATATCACGATAAGCAAGCTCAGCTGCAGACAAGGGCATGGCCATTCTGATGTGCGAAGAGTCTCTCGACGAGGAACTCATGGAAGATAAGGTCCACGAATCACCAAAATATGATGTCAAAAATGGTACAGGATTCAACAATGAAGGGTCATCATCGGAGATGGTTCCTATAAAGGAGATTGGTTCGGCAAAATCAAAAGATCCCATCAAGGAGGGATATAATCCTACACCAACACTCCCAGTTTCCGTCTGAGAATTTTCAATTTGAGGGACCACAGATCCCCGCGATGCTACAGAATTAAAGGATAGTTGATCGATCATCACAATCTTTCCTTCATGGGGAAAGCAAATAACTCTGAAAACAGAGGATACGATCGCTTTCATAGCGTAAATCCAATTTCGACCCAGTAAAAGGTTGTTGTCGATGGGCGCATCAACCACCTCGACCTCTATAGGCACGGATTTCCCACCCAAGTGGACTTCAAGGGAGGGGAGAATACCATGCGGCTTGAAAGACCGACCGCCAAATGTTGTAAGCAAGGTCGTAGACTTCGACAACGGGGGTGAGCCGAGAGCCTTCCAACAAGATAAATACATTACTGAAGTAGACACACCTTCATCAATGACAATACGCTTAACAATCATTTCCAAACACCTAACATGAACTTGGAAACCTACATGATAGGGTAACCGGGGCTGAACATCAATAGTGTCAAACTTGATGGCATTCGGGCTATCAGAATCGAGGGCTCCCAAAGCAGATAAAAGGGCATTCCTTTGCGAAGGACAAGCCTGAAGTACTTCGAGTGTCGACATAGCTCACGGGGTTTGGCCCAAGTCTTCCATAATTGAGTAGTTCTGGGCGGCTTGGGCATTAATATTATGTGTCGAATGCTTGAGGACACCTTTCGGTACCCGCGACATAATATTGGGATTCTCTATGTGCAATGGAGTCTCAGGTGGAGAGGGCTCATTCCCCATAGAAGGTTGTGGAGCTCCGTAATCACGCAAGCGAGTAGCAACCCAACCTCAGATTTAACCATGTTTACGCATCCAAAAGTGTCGTCACAGGTATAAGAACTCGAAGTTTCATTAGTCCCATGACCGACGGTGGAAACACCAGAAGCCAGATTCTGATGATGAGGAAGGGAATTTTTCAACACAGTTGGGCTCTGTGCGATGTTCTTTGATGCTTCCTCCATACGAGGACACAAATGTGTAAGGTGATCTTTCGAGCAAATTCTACAAGGAAACTTCACCTTACGTCTAGGCATGCGATCCCCACCATCATTTTCACCATCCCGAGGAGGGTTAGCGTTCTCTTTCTTATTCCTATTGTTCCCACCCCTACAGTTATTCTTCCCCTTCTTTTTCCCACCAGGGTGTTGGTTACCAGATGGGTTTGTCGATTGCACAGAATGTACATCGGACGACTAGGTGGAAACGGACGAGGCAGGAGCCTGTCCAGAAGTAGACTGGTTAATAGACAGATTATGCATCTGATTCGTAACCATATCTATAGAACGATCGCTTGCGGAAACAACAATGCCATCGGCATGTGGTCCAGGTATGGGCTTGGGCTCATGTCTTGATCGCGACGCATCAGGTATAATGTCATACAAAATCCCAGACGGACCATATACTAGGTATAACTACTGGGCTTTGAAGATGGCTTGTTCCTCAGTCATAATTCTAGACAATGAAACGTCCTTCGAAATATAAGAGAACAAAGACTTGACGAATCATTCTAGGAGAAAATCTGGAGGAATGTTGGCTTTCACTAATCTCTTCCACCGTCGCCACTCTTGAATGTGATCAGAGATATGCGTGGCTTTACCCTGGCGGAAGGTGGATAAGATTTTGGTGGCAGTATCGTAACGAACCGACAACTGAAAGTGATCTAGAATAAGCAAATCCAAATCGTAGAAGCTCTTGTAAGTGACCCCAGGCAACTCAACATACCATTTCGCGACTGCCCCCATAAGGGTGCATTGAAATATCCTTAAACGGATAGAATCGTGGTTCAAGGAATTCGAGGAGCACCATAGATGGAATGTGGTGACGTGATCACCTGGATCCTCACCCTTCTTCCCTTCAAACTTTGGAACATTGGAAGGGTGCTTGGTGGGGACTGTGGGCCATGTATAGTCATGACACACCGGATCATTCGTGAGCTTAGAAAGGTCGAGCAAGTTTAACCTAGCAAGGAACGAGAGCTGAGGCTGCCAAGCTTGATGACAAGCTCCCAAAAGAGACTGACTTTGTGAAAATGAAGGTGAGACTGTGTACGTCAAAGTCGATACCTGAGGTGCCGACAAACTCTGACAGAAACCGTGACTATGACAAGAAGGATGATATGCTCCTCCAAGATGACCCATATAAGGATACGTAGGTATGTGCATGGAAGGGATTCCATAGGATGGAATGGGATAATGGCTAGGACCGATTGAATAACCATAAAAATTACCCCCATAAGAATGGGGTCCCATATAACTACTCGACAGAGGAGAACTAGTCAAGTAAGGTCCATAAGAAAATGGTACGTTCCCACTCCATGGAACTGAGGATCTAGAAGGAGGAGGAGGATGCGGGATCATATAAGCATTCGTCGGTGCATGCATATATGTAGAGGCATTCGGTTTAGCGGATGGAATATAAGTCGTAGATACGATGCCTATCGTGAAACCTACACTCGAGAAAGGACTCGCACTAACACTAGGGGCTGACAAATGAGGAGTCCCTCCTCCAACATTCAGATAAGATGGAGGGATGTGACCACTCCCACACTGATAAGAAATATAAGTGGGTATAGTGCCCCCAATCCCAATGCTAGAGTTAGCATGACTACTGGAGATGGTGAGAGTAATATTCGGCATAAAACTGGGCATACCCGATGAAAAAGGATCTGAGGTCATAGATACGGATATAGAACCAAAACCTAACACACTCATAGATGAACTATACAGAATACCCGATGACCATGTATCATCGAACGGGTTCCTACTAGTGGGATGGGATGTCCTAAACCCAAGATAAGTGATGTGTGATGAACCTCCCTCCCATTCGGTCCTCAGAGAGTATATGTGAGGAGGGGAAGTTCTCTTCGTGCCAATGGACGGAGTTGCAGGGACTCCCAACGTGCCAGATGCAGAACTCATAATGGGAGCTCTCTGAATCTCAAGAGATGTGAATAAAGGATCGGCGATAGTCCTCTGATGCCTTTTATGAAGACACTGTGACGGATCGCTAGCTGGTAAACCAGCCAACCGACGAGATCGGTGGAGAGCATGATCTCGATCCACGATGACTTCAAAGAGTCAACAAATAAGTGTTGGGCCCAGGTTGAGACAAAAGTGTTGGAAACACCTTTTTGAGATAAGCAGGGAAAGCTGAGCTGAGCACAACTTAGAAATACAATTTTGGCTAAGTATTGAGGATGCTGCGAAGTTGCGCGCAGCATCCAACTTTTGACCAGACTGTAGAGTTGCGCGCAACATCGAATTTTTTGTCGTGATGCGAAGACCAGTACTGCGCAGAAGCAGTGCTGTGGAGTTAGGAGGCCACGTGGATCCAGCAAAGCGGAGTGCTGGACAAGTATCAGGTCAGGTACCGGTTGGACTGGTAGCAGCCATTTTTGGAAAGATATTCCAGGATTGTCGAGCGACGGACATAAGCAAATCAGGAAGGCGGCCACACATGGGTTGTTAAGGAAAGTGACATTTGGCACGCTTGGAAGGCGAAACAGTTCAGCTGAAGAAGCCCGTAGGCACGCGTGCGACAGGAAGGCCGATAGCGACAGGATGAGGACGTGGAGATCCACCATGATCAAGCAGACTCTACCAGGAGCCAGCAAGTCGGTTTGGAAAACCAGCGCAGTTTTGGAAACCCTTAGGGTTTTGGTTTTTAGGTCTTCGACATTGTACAGACACGACCTTTGGACATGATCTATTTAAGAAGAAAATTTTGTATGGGATGGGGTTGCTCTATTTTTGGGGGCTAGATGCTAGTTGCTAGAGTAATCATAATATAACCTTTTGTATTGAGAAATATCTCCGAGCTGAGAATATTGTAAAGGCTCTGCAGCTGTGTGCGCAGAGACCTAGCCGAGAGGAAGGAGAGTCTGCAGCTGAGTGTGCAGACTAAGGACGGTTGCCCCATCCCTTTTGAAAGAAATATATTACCAACCGTTCTTGTGGACGTAGCTTTCCATCCGAGGAAGTGAACCACGTTAAATCTTGTGTTATGCGATTATGTTTTATGAATGGATGACTGTCTGTATTGCCTGTAGAATGAATGTTTGAATGTTTCCTTGCATGCTGTAATAGGAGAAGTTTGATATGCATTTACCAATAGGAGAAGTTTGGGAATGATATGCTAGGTTCCACGGGAACAGATGAATGGCGAACATTTCAATTATATGTTAAGATCGTGAATCAGTCATTTAAGTTTAATACTTTCTTAAACACAGTGAAGGAACGCAGCACGGTTAGTCTCATCTATCATTTCAGTTCACGTCGTAATAATCTAAGTCCTTGAATGAATGCTAGAAAGATAACCAGTAAGTGCCTGAATGGATGGATGGGTGATATTCATCTCAGTGCCTTAAGCTTTTCAAGATCTTCCAAGTAGAGGATAAGTGTGGGTGATTCGCAACTCCAGTAGAAGACTCGCAACAGTAAGAAGTCTTTAAGTGAGGCCCGCGGTGTTTCCGTCACCGTGCCGTAGTCACTAGCAGCGTAGATCCTGCTGCGCACCGCATCGCTTTGACCCGCAACGCACTCCTTCTGCCCCACGCTGCGCAACTTGTTCATATAAACAACTCATCATTTACTGTGGAAACCTGATTCCGCAGTACCCCATAAGATACACCTCGGGTGAGACCTCAGCCTGCTCGCAGGTTGTTTCCGAATGGGCCGGTGTGAAGGGGTTTTGGTGGTTAAAAGGGAGAACCGCAAAGAACCTGGGTCTAATTGGAAACCTCTGGGTCAGTTCAAGCCAACAAATGGTTCTGTTGCCACACTAGAATCCATGATGAGTTGCAATCACGATGTGTGAAGAAGAATATGAGTTCCACGAAGGATCTGACAATTGGCATCCGGAAAAGACAAAAATCCAAGCTTGGTGGGATAATACCATAAGAGACTTTAACAAACAAGAGAATAGACATCCGTGTCTAAGTAACACACAATGGTCAGAGAGATATCTGTTTGACGATATTCACGAGATTTTTTGGGCATCGTTTCCAAACAAGCTGCATGCGTGGATCTCGCGGCTCGCAGAGAAGAAAACTTGTTTCCAGGGAGGAGTACCCACGGAATGGAATCCTGAGCTCACAAAACAGCTCAAAGAGTTAGACAGCTCGTTGTCACGCGCAGTTGACTATTGGGTCGATCATATGCTAGAAGGATTTGTAACAGAATTTGTTGTAGACACACTCAAATCCTACAGCCAAGCAGAAGCAAACCTTTTCGGAGGATTCCAAGGTAAGTTTCTGAACAATCTCAGTCTATACATTAAGATGTTGTTAGCTGAGAAAGGTGTTTTAAGAATGCAGTAATATTCTTGAAGTTTGTCAAGATAAACAGTACATATATTGATTCTGACGAAGAGACACATACTCTTAGAAGTGGTAAGAGATATAAAACTAATAAGAATCTGGGAGGCCCTGGACTCCATATTAATACTGAGATCCCGTGTAACATTGACAACGAAGTTGCACAACCATTTACCCTTGAGAATCCACCGACTGCACAAACCGCGCCACCCTTATCGCAGAACCCACCCGCTACGTAGCCCACCCCGCAGAAGACTCAGTCTAGTCCATCTCTCCCGATAGTCCCATTTGTATTTACTGTGCAGATCCCTTTACAGCAGCCGCGCATTAATCCCGGTGCTCCACCACCTAGTAGCACAATGGCAAACACGGATATGAAACTGCCAATATTCAAAGGAACTGGCCTAGAAGACCCTGTTCAGCATTGGTTCCTTTGTGAAGCTGTATGGAGTGTAAGACAAATCCAGGATCATGTCGTGAAGCAAGCACAGCTCATCACCGCCTTTAGAGACAGAGCTTTACACTGGTTTATGAAATACTCTCAGGTACAGCCCAGAACCCTTGCAGAAATTAAAGCCATGCTGGTGGCTGAGTTCAAGAAACCTAATTCTCAGTCTCAGTGTATAACTGAGCTGAAGGAAATAAAGCAGAGACCAACTGAAACGGTCTGGGAATTTGATCAAAAGTTTAAGACCTTACTAGACCAAGTAAGTTTTGTTATACCGCCAGAACATCATAAAGAATGGTTCATTGCTGCGTTGTTACCCCATATCAGATTACCATTGATGCAACAGAAGGTTCTATCACAGGCAGAGACCTTGGAAATCGCAATGAAGCGGGAAGCTTCGCCGATTGGTGATACTAGTTCTGGGATGTCTCAGATCCAGAACCAGCTGACCACCCTGACACTTGAACTGCAAAGTATGAAAAATGGTAAAGAACAAAGATATGAACTAGACAGGAGGTCTAGTGTACAAGTTGTAAAGGAGAAGGTCATGACTGTGAGCATTGCCCTCTTGTCACGTCCCCATTTTGACCCCCTTCGCATTAAATCGTAAATGATGTAAATATTGTTACTTAATCATGGTGAGGAGCTCAAGGCCAAGGCCCCACCATTGATTTAGCGTTTTATGTATCGGCAAAAAAAGAAATAGATGCCTATGGTTCTTGTGCCAGATGGGCACGATGTAAATAAGACATCATGTAAATACGAATTTTAATGAAAAATACCCACAACTAGCTATGCAATGCAACAAAGAGATGGGGCATGATTCTCCAAGGAATAGGGAGGGGAAATAACCAAACCCTTGAGCCACTAGGGTCAGCCCATGTGTCAATGAGAAAACCCATGAACTCTTAACTATCCATTTTTTTTGTCTCATGCACCCAATCATTTAATTCTTCCAAAGATTGGTTGTGGCAGTTAATGTCTTGGGATTGGAGAAGTATGGCAGTCATATTTTCGTGCATGGGCAAGCCATCAACCTGAATATCGTATTTTTGGCTTGCCGGGCAAGAAAACCCCCACGAAATGCTGCCTAAGGCAATTCCTCATGCATTACGTTCTTCCTCTCACGTAGACTGAGCTCACTGGAATTTATCCTCACGTTTTTCACCATAACCCTGCGTTTTTCCATGCCCAGGAACTCGTTTTGTTTTTGTGCAATAGCTGGGGAAGGAGGGACGCGAGTTGAGACTGAGGGAGAGGTTGTTTTTTCCCCTGGGGCATTTTTCTGGAATGGGTTTTGCTCTCCCAGTCGAAATTTCCAAGTGCCCATACGTTTTGAGTCTACCCACATTTTTCTGAGTTAGTTGAAACCCCATCTCATGCATCTCACTGTAAAAAAACGTTTTATCCTGCCCCATAATTGTGTTCTGCTGTTATGTGCATCCTCGTTTTTGGTTTGAACCTGTGAGCTGAATTTTTGGAGTGGTAGTGGACAAAAGTGGCTTGATAAACCTAGTAAGGGAGACAACCTCTCAAGAAGATCAAGAGGGCTTTGGTTACTCTTCTATGCATACCCTGAGAGCACTAGATAGGGAAGGTATGGCTTGAGGGACTGTACAGCAGTGAAAAGAATACTTCCTTGTGCTGGGTGTGTAGGTATTGTGGGTGCCAAGCTAGATAGATCTTGCAAGGTTATCCCTGGCTCGGTGCTGGAGCTCACTAGCTTAGCAATTCTTCCCTTCCATGTCCTAGCAGCCTGATAAACCCAATTGCAGATTGGCTTGGCTCATCTTGGTGTATGCTTGGCTATGTGTGAGTCTGTTGTTCCCTAGTTCCTTGTAGAGATCATGCCCAGCTTGGGGGTGGCAGTGGTGCTGAGAGATTGAGGAGCACACTGTCCTACGGTTGGGTGGAACGTTGCAGTTGCATAGCCAGTTGCGTGGGACTACTTTCGTATAAGATAAGTATTCTCCTATATTAACTTCCAATTACTTATTTAATGATCATCTTAAATGTATGATGGAGGTGCAATTCTTAATATTCCGCTGTGATTTTCCTAAAAATCATACATTTCCATATGTCTCTGTTATATTATGTGAGTGCTTATGGTTAAAAGTTTCATGGGGCTAGATGCCCAGTTTAGTACCACGTCCGTTATGCACTTTCATGTGTATAAGTTTATTTTGATTTGAATGCTTGTCTCCTATGTATGGGACTAGATGCCCGGTTTAACATCACGATCCCTCCATCTAGTTGGTATGATGGGAGGGGACGTGACACCTCTATTCCGCGACTATCTTAACAGTGGTGCGCCTAACCCATTAAATCAGAATCAGGCCCCATGGTGTGAAATTTGCAGAACCACAGGCCACAGACCTGAAGACTATTACCTTATCCAGAAATACGTGAAAACTCCTAAGAATTTATATTGCAATTTTTGTAAATCAGTTGGACATGATGAATCCAACTGTCGCGCATATGAATTAATGAATGAAAGAAAAAGATATATGGATGCGATGAGAGGCATTGGCGTATACCGCGTACAGGAAGAAAATCAGTCTAAGCAAGATAACAAACAATATGACCAAGGAGGATACAGAGGTCGTGGTGGTGGATACCGCAGCAGAGGAAGAAATGCTAGTCCGGCGCAAGGAAGAGGCCACAGCCAAGTCATTTGTTATAATTGTGGCCAACCCGGTCATGTATCTAGAGATTGTGTTAACCCATGCACCACGTGCAATTATTGTAAATCATTTGAGCATGTTATTGAAGATTGCCCAGGTTAGAGGTGGAAATGCAGAAGAGAAGACGAACAGAAGCTCCGAATCCAAATGTCCAGTGGATCGTAGTAGAAAATAGACCGGTGGATCCGAGCATCAATGTGGTCACGCGCAGTGGCACTGAAACAGGCCACGACAGAGGAGCGGAAGCTTCAACATCAGGGGAGGCACAAACGAAGAAGGATCCCCTTGAAACAGTATGGATAAGGAAAGCTCCAGGAAAAACACCCCCTCTTAACTTACAGAAGAACAAAGAGATCTTCATTGACACACAGGATACCTTTAGAGAACCAATAGATAAGTCATCAAGGATCCCGCTACGCAGTGAAACACCGCATGTTGAAGACATGCCATCTCCTTATGATAAAACAAGCACTGCGACAGATGTCCGTACTTCTATTGCGCAGTTCTTGCGAAGCTGCATGAAGTTACTAAAAAGCGAGAAAGCCATAGTAGAGCTCCAAAAGCTCATCAGCCAGTATGAAACTCAGATTGCAACAGAGACTCCAGATAGCGCTGTAGATCATATAAGGAAACACAAAAGAACAAGCCGAGAGATGAGGCTTACTGCGCAGATAGGAGATTTTGAAATGGATGAAGTCATCCTTGATCTGGGACCAGAAGTGAATGTCTTGACTAAGCAGACATGGCAGCAGATGGGTCGACCAAAGTTGCTCTGGTCACCTATCCAGTTAAGAATGGCTAATCAAGAGAAGTTCATACCTTTTGGCCGATTAGCTAATGTAGTAGTTGACATCGACGGAGTACAGAGTCATGCAGACTTTGAAGTTATTGAAATTGTGGATGATAGTCAACCTTTTCCAGCAATATTGGCAATTGATTGGGCTATGGATAACTTGGCTATCATAAATTTGAAGACAAAGAAGATGATCTTTGAAGGGAAGCATCTTAGGGTCATCGCACCATTGGATCCTAAAGATGGTGATAGATACAGTGAGCCGATTTAGGAGGAATCTGAAGCTCAAGATTTAGACCGACTATACCAGCTGACTGCGAACAAAGAAGACTATATTAATCCTACTGCGGACAGCACGCTCAGCTGGAGATGTGACACTTCGTGTATCTCTGACTCGGATACAGGACTGGAAAATTGGCAAAGCCGCATGCATGAAGTATCAGCAAGAAGATGTGCGCAGGTTACGAAATCACTGCGCTGGATCGGAAAAGAGGTGAGTCCTATTCCCACATATGATGGTTCTGCTAATGTTTACAGTTTCATAAAGGAATATACTGCAGCTATACCAGATGAGCATAGACTACCAGCTTTAGATATAGCATTGCATGATACACCTGCCAGATGGTGGAATGCACATAAGAAGACATTGACCACTTGGGATCAATGCAGAACTAAGATGCAGATCCAGTTCGCTGAAAAGGTTACTTTACCTTTTGAAAAGTATAATGGACAGACAGACCCTAGTCAACATATTGAAGTCTGTTCAAAGGCATGGGTGGAAAGACCACCTACAGAATGGGTACACTTATTTGTACATACATTGGATGCGGGTCCCAGAGAAATGGTACCTCGACCTGGAGCTGCACAGTGAACTCACTGATTGGGAGCTGCTCACTGCGAAGTTCCAGAAGGACTTCAGTTTTGAAGATGAGAATCCATTAATCCATGAAGCATTACAGCTAATCAAGAAGCGCATATTCCAGGATGACTGTCCTCATCAAAACATAACATTGCAGGAATTTTTTGGGACAGATTGCGTTCATGCGCACCTACAGTCAGAATGGAAGGAACATGAAGAGCACTTTATCGAGTGTTACAACTTAGTTGAAGATACCAATGATACAAATGAAGACAATGAGGAGGACCCGTGCAAAATATATATACCAGAGTCAGAAGGCGTGCGCGAGATAGAAGGACCTCCGTTGGAAATCTCAGATATGACTGGACCAGTAAAAACACAAAAAGTGAACATTGGCACAGACAAAGAGCCGAAGTTCGCATCAATAGGAGATTATTGGGATGATCATATTGTTGCAGAGATCGCAGATACCTTACATTATTGGGACAATCGATTATTGGGACAATCAAACTGGAACGTGCCAGATGCAAAAATCATAATGGGATCTCTTTGAAGCTCGTGAGATGTGAATAAAGGACCAACGATAGTCCTCTGATGCCTTTTATGAAGAGACTGTGACGGATCACTAGCTGGTAAACCAGCCAACCGACGAGATCGGTGGAGAGCATGATCTCGATCCACGATGACTTCAAAGAGTCAACAAATAAGCATCTCCTAACGGCCTACTAAATTGTCACAGAGCACACACCTAAAAGAAACTACAGCCAAAATGCACACAACAAGGGACTGGATCAAGGGACCTCCCGACACTACAGCCGGTATGTCTCTCCTAGAAAATGCCTGAGACTCCCAAACTATAACCAGAGGTAACATAATTAGTTATAAGGACCCTCGGACTTCAATGTGCGAACACAATTGTGATGTCTAACCCCTATCTGACTCAGGACACTCACAGAATAACCGCTACAAATTCCCTATGTGATACCTAGGTAAAGCAACTATGGCCACCACATATAACCAATGCTCAGGAAAACAGTCGCAGGTGGGATCTGTCGTATGGGCAGTGTAGCTAAGCCCAAACCTCAAAATGGTCAAATCCCCCGAGAGTCCCCAGATATGAACAAATCCTGGATATATCTCCCACGTTCAGCAAGTATTGGAGGGATATCTCTGCAACTAACCTCCCGTGACGTCATACTTAACTCTGGCGTGATTAAAGCATCCTGAGAACACCGATGTATACCATGGGTTTCACCACTCCCTAGTCATACACATAATGTTTGTTTAATAGTCTTGGATTGTTAACTCACACAGGATCTATTCCAAGACTCTAAACCTATACTAGTTAGTGAACCCTAGAAAAGAAAACGTTCTAATCAATTTTTAATTAAGCGTTAATTTTATTGGTTGTGATTACTCAAAGGGATATGGTCATGAAACTAGTGATGTGAGATGACTCAATAAAATGCATACCCGAAAAACACTAGACTCTTCTATCAATAGAAAAAGTATGCCACTAAATGATAGTCAAACCAAAGTTTCTTTTCGGAAATAAAATGCAATCTCTTAAATCTTTCATGCACAAACAAGCCCTAATGAAGGCACAAGCACTCTAACGCAAAATGCAAATACATAAAGCAAATTTTATTTTATTTTGTATTTACTCTATAAATGAATGAAAATGCAACAATTGTTTTTGTATTTTCAAAAATGAATGAAAATGCAACTAGAATCAAAGATTTTCAGAAAAAGAATGCAGAGAATGCAGTGCAGATAACCCAGCAAACCCCAAAAAGCAACACTCAGTTAAGCCAATGAGCTATAAAAAGAAAAATGGTTAAAAAAACAAAATCTCAAAAACAAAGAAAGAGGAGCTTCTAGACACTAAAAGAGGCAAGGAACAGTCAGGACATAGGCCCAGAAAGACTCAAGAACACCCAGAACTCACCCAGCATCAACCAAATATCACAAACAAGGTTAAACCGGACCTGTACGCGATTGTTCAAAGAACAGTAGCATATGTACGCAGGTTGTAGAAGGAAAAATCGCGTATAGACACGGATAAAACACAACTAGCAAGGGTACAGTGCAGGATAGGTGACCAAAAAATGAGGGAAAGGCCAAAAAAACTGAATATTTTTCTATAAGAACCTAACGACCTACCAACAACACAGAAACTCGAAAGAAAAGAGACCCAAAATAAGGAAAATTGCCCAAAAAAACCCCAAATGGAGATTTGTCCCCAGTGGAATCGCTAATTCTATTACGGATAAAAACTTCCTATGGCTTGGGGTAGACCACAACAGACAGATGAACTCAAGAAAATAAACTCATTCCCCAACATATGCTATATAAATGTAAATGCGAATAAACAACATAGAGAGCCTACCTCAATCTGGGCGTTCGGTGAAGAATTTCGTTGAGCTTTTGGATCACAACACTTGAACCTGCAGCTTAGTCTCAACAATAAACTCAAACAAGTGCATATGATATATAAAAGATGTTAGCATATACAATAGCATAATCCATGATATATATAAGCAAATGTACCCAATGATAATAAACAATCATTCACAATATAAATGGATGAGAAAATGAGTATTTCTATTAATATGAAAAAGAAGTACAAGATACAACCTCATGTCGGCAACTCATCTGAACCAAGCACTAGGTCCCTCCACTTGTGCCTCCACCACTTCAATCCCCCATACAATGGAAAACTTACGAGCAAAAGAATGAATCCTTCACAAGATATGAAAGAGTTTGGGAGGTGAACATAAATGGTTCACAACAACCAGGATCAATGGATGTAGACTCAAGCAAGGCAAAATTTTGACAGAGTTTCAATGATCTTCTCTTTCGCCTCTCCTTCCATGCATAATGGCTCAATATATAACCCTCCAAAGGCAAGTGAAAGGTCGGATCGAGTCGTTTCATGATACATGGAGGGCCGAAGGTCACAATGACCATTTTTTGGAGTGAAAAAGGAGATTTTACTCTCTTTTACCAATTAACTTGGTGTACGCAGGTTGTAATGGTGCAACCTACGTATGCGCGAGTTGTATTGAAGCAGCTCGCGTATAGGAGTCAAGATAGTGAAAAAGGGTTCCAGGAGGACTAAATATGTGGTTATGAGTCCATAAATGGATAATGGAGGCCAAGGAGTGCTAATGCTCACAAGGTGGCAAAATATGGTGTAACATTCACAATAGTACTAGCTACATATATTGTCTATGATTTACTTGATTGATTGAATAAGTATTGTATTTATTGCTTGAGGATTATGACTTCGGGACGAAGTTTCCTGAAGGGGCGGAGTATGTAACAACCCTTATATATGAACATATGGAATATTTAATATAATGCAATATAATGTAAAGTAAAATAATAAAAAGAAACATGAAAAAGAAGTAACGGAAAGAAAATTTTACATAATGATAGAAAATTAAACAAGAAATTAAGAAAAGGGGAGAAGGGGGGAATAAAAGGAGGAAGACAAGAAGAGAGGGGGATATTTTGTCTTTTGGGACTTTTTGGGCTGAGAGATTTGGGAAGAGCAGGAGAAGAAGAAGGAGGCTAACAACAAGAGGAAAGAGAGCAAGAAAGCACTAGGATAGGGTTAATTGTTGGGGGCTCGGGGACCTCAGCCATTGGCTAGGGTTGGTTGGGTGGAGAGTCCACCCCCCACCTTCAGTTGCAGACATTGGAGTTGTCAAGGTAACTACCAGGTCATCTAATCAAGTAAGGCTCTTTAAATTTTCATAGAATATTTTTTAACTATTGATGGATCCACTGTTTGTATTCAGATCTCGTTTGCATGCTGGTTCTTTGTTGTTTACTGGTTTTTGTGAGTTTGATGTTATTAGATCCACTGTTTATATTCAGATATCCTTTGCATGTTGGTTCTTTGTTTTTTATTGGTTTTTATGAGTTTGAGGCCATTACATTTGGTATTAGAGAATGGTTCAAATGCTGAGACTTGAGGGCTTGTCCCTTTCTTCCCTAATTTTTGCTATAGATCTAGTTTGAATAACCTCAGTTAGTATGACTTTGTTATTCATAGTCATGTTACAGATCTAGTTTGTAAATTGTAGTCGAGTCTAGTGACCACGATTTAACATGACAGCCAAAGATCCTTTTTTTATTTTTGAGTGATTATACATCCCTCTCTACAACATGCACGCATCAATTCCTATATCTACTTCCAAAATAACCTTCTCTGCCATCTTCATTGCACAGCAAGCTTTAAATCGAACCTAGAATCGTGAAATTTGATGCTAGATTTGTTGCATAATGCCCCTTTTTGGCCACCGTGTTATCCTTCCTTCTCTCTCGTGTAGAAGATCCTAAATCGTGTATGTATTTAACGTAAATCCCGTTTCGTCAACTACCCAATTTATCGAATTTTAGATTTTTCCAATGGTTGTGGAACAGCACGGGATTCTGTGAGCTCGCTTTGCCGCTGCTTGTTTCTGGTATTGATCGAGGTTCAAACCTAAGTCTATTGAGGGAAAAAAATGGTAGATTCTATATATAATTATTTCATGGGGTCGATGATTGATGTGGATTGTGATGGTTTGGTTAAAAAAAATTATTTGATTTTGTTCAATAAATTGGTTGTGATGGTCAAAATATGGGTTGGATCTAAATTACCTTGTCGTTTGCTGGTTTGGAGTTCATATGTTCCTCGATTCCTCTGAATT
Source organism: Larix kaempferi (assembly GCA_027924585.1). Lineage (NCBI taxonomy): Eukaryota > Viridiplantae > Streptophyta > Pinopsida > Pinales > Pinaceae > Larix > Larix kaempferi. Next base: position 20,833,196 of record BSBM01000841.1, read on the forward strand.
TATCATGAATATGGTTGTTGGCTTATATATATATATATATTACCCGACTTTAAATTATGGAATTTTATTTAGAAAGCATCTAAGGTGATAAGTGATAGTTTTGCATTTGATGCATTTATTTCTCATTATTGTATCCATAATGACAAAGATGATTTATAACTCATTACCCCCACCAAAATTTTTTGCAATCTGCATGTTGGATCTAGGGTGTAAGTCTGGAGTTGATATAATAGCACCTCTCTTCACTTTGGTATCAACATTTCTAACCCTTTTTCCATGCATGTTTATGGCAGGGTGTTATGCCTTGTGGACTGCCATTAGCTTCCATGTAGCATATTCATATCCATATCCCTATCCCTATCCATATATCTATTTGACGCTGCAAATTATCTTACTACGGTGACATATCTCTATATTGAGGAGTTTGTATCTCTATGTTGAGGAGTTGTGGGAGACATAGATAGTTTATAAGGTATTACTCCACACCCAAAAACATTGCAAAATCTGGCAACTGGGTTTAGGGTGCAAGTACCAGGTTGATGTAATACCATCATGACGTTGGATTTCACTATCATGGGTTGTTTTTGGCTTCCCTATTTGTGGTTCACTCAATAGCATATCCCTTTGATTTTGGTCATTTCTTTAACTCAAACTTGGATGAACATTTTTCATTTTCTCTAACCATTACATCAGTTCGTCTTTATCAGAATTATTTCCAGTTATATTATTCGGGCGAGACATTGCAGTCAGCATTTTTTTTAATTATATTTTTGTTGAGATGTTAATACCTAATCACCAAGTTGATTGTGGTTAGAGGAAGTTGGAAAGTTGGAACCCCTGGGTCTCTGCTCTAGATGTGTTATTGATATAATGAATTTCAGTAGTGTTTTCCAAGGAAATGGAGAGGGTGCGGCCAGAGTAACGCAACCCGAGACTATAGATTGGACCTTTAAATTTTGTGTTTTCTTGTTTATTGGTATGCCAAGAAGTATGAGGGCGCAGGCCCATATATATATATATACTTATTCATTCTACGCTTTTCTACCCCAGAATTATTACTCACTATGCTGCGTTGAGTTCCTGCTATGGTTCTCTGTCCACTACCATGTGTGCTGCTACATCTGGCATTAGTTTATCACTATTTATTGTCATTGTTTAACACGCGTGGGGTACCAACTCTCTTCATTCATAATGTTTGATTTGTTTTTCATTTGCCTTCTGCAATCATGCCATTACCCTGGATCTCCATCAACACTCCCATTACGTTTTTTTAGTGTTACATAATTAATAATATTTAATTATGGATTTAATTATGGTAACGCCTTTTCCATCTACCTAGATATTCTTGTCGCCAGCATTTCGTGCCCTCTTTTCTCTTCTGTAAGTGGTATCGGGATCATGCTTATATGTTGAATGCAAAGGAGTATAGAACAAACAACATACTCCAAATGGGATAGCCATCATTCTTCACCATTCGGCACCTCTTCAATAACAATGATCCATTCCTTACCCCAGACTACACCTTTCACACAAAACTGACCATGTACAGTCTCCCAATTTCATAATGACCATAATTGGGAATTCCACAACCATATCTTGGATATGGATAATCTGATATGGACATTGGATGAGGATCTAAATCAACTTTTGCAGCAATCATAACATATGGAACCTCAAAAGTCACTTTTTTTCCAATGAATGGAAACTTCCACAAGCATTTCAACCGTTTTTCTCCATGAATCCTCATCTGAACTATCATAAACAACCACATCTCATGGAGCCAAAATTTATTTAATTTCGAAAAGCTTGTGGACTCAATATTCCAGAATTCCACGCATGACTAGTATTTTCTTTGTCACCTTAGTCATGTCAATAACATTTGTAGCATAATAGTCACCTTTAGTTGGTGTGTACTTTTCAACAAATGGTCTGCCATTTAAAGCATTGAGTAATGCAGACTTCCCAGCATTTCCAGGTGAAAAAAAAAAGACATTGAAATACATCCTATGTGAATTTAATCTCTTACGTTGAAGCCATCAAAGACGGGTCACATGAAATACCGAAACAGGATCTCTAAGGTATCCAATATAAATTAAATAAGGCTTTTGAATGGATCCATATGGGTCATGGGAGCCCACGCAGATAATAAAAAAATCCATTCAAGGTCACAGCACCCAAAGCATTCTTCTCCTTGAATTCTCATAGATATTTGCTTCCCATGGGATTTCTGAAGCATTGGAGAAACGATCTTCCAGCTCTTGTGGTCGCAATGCCCCATCACCATCGATGAATATCGAAAAGATCCACTTTAGGAAATCCATGACTTCATTGGTTAATTCTATGCACTGGTCAGGTGCCCGTTTGAACTGAGTTGTTGGAAGGAGCTCATTTCTAAGCTTAATCTCATAATTATAATCAAACTTTCGCAAAATTGTCCAAGTAGTTTCAAGTCATCTCTTTTTAATAAAGAGTGCATAGAGAAAAAAAAATCATGTCAATGTGGTTCCTTGTTTATTGACACCTTCTGCAAGTTTTTTTGAAACAACTTTCATCACCCCAACAATTTCCGAAGGCTATAGAGGAGCATTAAAAGATTTAACCTAAAAATCATTCAATTCAGTATCACTAAGAGCTCCATCTCTGTCATCATCACATAGATTGAATATTCTCTTCAATGCACTTACACAACGAGGCGTTAGTGTTTGAGTTTCTAAAGATGTTGTATATTCATCAAGAGAAATCTTTCTACAGTTGCAGATCATAACTTGATTTCCGCAACTTCTTCTAGGGTTTTTGCTACCGTATAAATTCTTCCAACTCTCAACGATCCAAGTCCAACGATCGACCGTCTGCAAACTCAATATTTTTTTAATTCCAACATTCTTCCATTATCACCAATCACTAAATATCTCCATGTTGATTATTCTCCCGTCGTGCTAATAACCTTCATGTGAACTGCATCCATGCATTATTCTAAGAGTAAAACGACCTCACAACCTTCTTGCATCAGTTATCATTTGCCTCCTGTCTACTTTTATTCTAGTGGACAAGCTCATCCATCCCTGTGATGTTCATATTACAAATGAATCCAAATCTTGTGCACATCATTCCATCGTTACATTTCGTTTAAGTAACGCGTCAAATCTTTTTTACTTGCTTAAAGACAAAACTTTCAACACCTGTATTTCATCTTCCATTACTGTTGTGACATTCCTAACTCCTTCCGGGCTTTCATTAAGCTCACAGCCTCTGCGCAAGATGTCTCGGTCACGCTTTCTTCAGCGGATATTTCCAATGTTCAACGTTTCAAATTTTTGAAGAATGGCACTCTGTCATTTCCTGCTCATGCATCATTTTGTAAAAGAATTGGAGGCGTTGTGTTGTTTTGGGTCCTACGATCAGCTGGCCATGCCGAACTCTGAATGATCATATTGAAGATGTGAACGATCCAATAGCGAAATTCTTTCATCATAAACCAAGCGATCCATCCTAGAAGATTACATGTCATCTCGTTCATGATGTCTAGATCCTGATGTGTCGTCCACCTTATCTTTATCCTTTCACGTTGCTCTTCGTGCAATTGCGTACGATAAGCATTTTTTTAATATATATCTATCTATCTATATATATGGGTTTTGAGAACTCCATCGCATCGCATCCCATCCCATAAACCAACTAGAGGTCATGAAATTTTAAACCAAAGAGACCATTTTTCTCACCAAGTCATATATTGTTGTATTCCATAAAATAACTTTGGTGATGGAATTATTTAACGAACCCATCAATCACAAGGTATACTTGTCCACCAGAATGAAGTTCACAAACATAAAAAAAAATGGTGATTTTTCGTGTTGATGATATCAAGTTTAAAAGGAATGCTGCTCCATATCCATTCAAATCTTCTTACGTCAAGTATTACTAAGTGGATGCATACATACACACAATATATCTATATTTATATATTAATGTTTTGGTTTTTTAGATAATTATAACATCAAGTAATGGAAGAAGAATCTTCAGGGAGTAATTGTAGAACAATTGATGAAATCCCACATTGAATGTTATGCATATTTTCATGAAGTAAACATAGGTAAAGAATTTTATTGTAAATATCAACAAAGCAACAAACTCAAGGCTCCCTTACAACTCTTTAACTAGAATATAATTCTTGTAACTCTTATTTTGAAGTAAATTTTGGGCTATGGGAGATTTATATATGAATTTTATTTAAAAAATAATAATTATTAAACCTCTCAAAGCTTTGTGAACACTTAAACCATTATGATATGCTTGGTATCACTCTCATATCATCCAAAGATTGTGCCTACATACTCAAACTTATAATTATAATAGATGGAAAAGGTGTAGTTAAAATGTTATATGATTAGGATTTGGATATGCTATAGATGACTCTTTCCAACCCCAAACTGGGTCGTGTCATTTTAGCTAGATGTCGAGCTTGTTCCCTTATAGCGTGTAGTTAAACCATCAATTTAATTACTAGAGACTCATCGCCCAGTTAAGTAGGGTTTATAATTAAAATAATAAATATGTTGTGAGCTCGATTGACGTCCAGATAATGCAGTGATTAATGTTGAGTTTACATTCATGGGAATGGAGAACTTGTAAACCAACGTTAAATGTTCTACATTTTGGTATCAAAATCATGTTGATTCTATTAATTCATGTTGATATTCAATCATTATTTTACAATTCTAGAGTTATAAGACATATGATAAACATTTCATGTTGATACTGAGACAGTATTTTATAGTTTCTTATGGTTTCTGAAGTTAGAAGACATATGTTTCATATTTCACGTTGATACCCAGTTTTTCATGCTGCTACTCGGTTTCCATGATGCACATTTCATGTTTATTATGGTTTCTAGATGTATACATGAGGTACATGACACGTTGATTGTTGATACTCAATTGGTAATTTATAGTTTTATTTATGACATCTTGAAATGTAAGTTATGTGGTACATGATATGGTGTTATTACATGTTGTTCGTTAGAATGATGCCTTATAGACATGTGATTCATGGTCATGCATTATTCATGTGAAATTTGATGATTGTTATTTATAGCCATGGGTTGTGTATGTGATACTTCTTGATGTTATTTCATGATGTTATAGGTGTTTTATAAGACAGATGACGTGTGGAACATAAAATGATATTATTTCGTGATGATATTAATTTAGCATTTTAATAGCTTATCATGGCATCTAGAGATAAATGACATTTGGCGCATAAATGGTATGAACTCATGTTGTGGTTTATTATGGTTTATTACAGCTCTGTCATGTATTAGTGAGAGATAAGAGATTATATAAGACATTTGGTATATGACATATTATCATTTCATGCTAATCCTTACTGCTCCTTGTAGAATGCATATTTTGATATGATGATGGATTATATAAGATGTTACTCCATGTTGATATTACTAATGTTGAATTATGGAAGCTTATCATGACATATTAATAAGATGCTTGGTGAATTTATGAGAGTATCATGACCAGTTATTTATAATGATAGCATGGAGCCTCTGAATGTATTAGATGTTTAACTTGGCATGTCTTAGCATGATAAGGGTTTATGATGTAATGGAATGCAATATGAATTGCTGACAATACATTTTTTTCAGCACATGATTCAAGGTTGATTTCATGATATCTTGTTATCTTGAGAAATGGATACTAATCATTATTCATTGTGGTAAGTGCAAGTTGTTCTAGGTAAACCACTCAAATAAGCCTGATAAGGCTAATAATTCTGTGATTTCATGGGAGCCCATAACCACGAATGGGAATGACTACTGTAAATATATTAGGGGCTGGGGGACAAGCCCAACAATTAACTCTATGACAAGAGCTCTTGACTTCTTCCAGAAGTCCACGGCTAGAGGCACACTCACCGGGAGGGAGGTTTATGTAGAAGGACTTTCGATGCCTGGGGCTAGTGCCTTGAGGGTGCAGGTGGAGGATGTTTAGGCTATCCTTTTGATATGCCTGGGGTATAATGATCCTAATATCATGATCGGGGTATCGGGAACCAGATGTTGGTTAGCACCGATGAGGCCTAGATTCCGGTTAAATTCAGATGGAGCCGTACTATTACCAGAAGTTGGGAGGGTGGCAATGTCGCAATAAATTCTTGGGTAAATTCGGATGCCTATTGTATGATCTACGGACAGGTTACTGTAGATGTTCTATTCCATGGTGAGCGGGACCATCCGGAGTTGGAGGGGAGGTTTATGGAGTTGGTGGATGGTATGATTCTCAGGGAGAGGGTGAGTAAGGAGAGAGGAAATATACAAATGCACACTTATTATCAATTAAATGTCTAATGTTTCTATGTGTATGATGCATAATTGTTTCTATGGTTGCATACTAGACACATAGGGAATAAATTAAGAGCATGTTGTAACTTAAGGTGTATGATTGTATTGGTTTAGGTTGGAGATTTCTATGTGACGGACACACATATAAATCTCTTATCTTCACTGTTACGGAGAAAAAATTCCTATGGCTTGGGGTAGACCACAACAGACAGATGAACTCAAGAAAATAAACTCATTCCCCAACATATGCTATATAAATGTAAATGTGGATAAACAACATAGAAATCCTAGCTCAATCCAGACGTTCGGTGAAGAATTCCGTTGAGCTTTTGGATCACAACACTTGAACCTGCAACTTAGTCTCAACAATAAACGCAAACAAGTGCATTTGATATATAAACGATGTTAGCATATACAATAGCATAGTCCATGATATATGTAAGAAAATGTACCCAATGATAAAAAAAATCATTCACAATATAAATGGATGAGAAAATTAGTATTTCTATTAATATGAACAAGAAGTACAAGATACAGCCTCCTGTCGTCAACTCGTCTGAACCAAGAACTAGGTCCCTCCACTTGTTCCTCCACCACTTCAATCCCCCATACAATGGAAAACTCACGAGCAAAAGAATGAATCCTTCATAAGATATGAAAGAGTTTGGGAGGTGAAAATAAATGGTTGACAACAACCAGGCTTAATGTATGTAGACTCAAGCAAGGCAAAATTTCGATAGAGTTTCAATGCTCTTCTCTTTCTCCTCTCCTTTCATGCATAATGGCACAATATATAACCCTCCAAAGGCAAGTGAAAGCTCAGATCGAATCGTTTCACGATACATGGAGGGCCAAAGGTCACAATGGCTCTTTTTGGAGTGAAAAAGGAGATGTTACTCTCTTTTACAAAACTAACTCGATGTACGCGGGTTGTAATGGTGCAACCTTTGTATGCGCAAGTTGTATTGAAACAGCTCGCATATAGGTGTAAAAATAGGGGAAAAGGGTTCCAGGAGGACCAAAAATGTGGTTCTGAGTCCATAAATGGATAATGGAGTCCAAGGAGTGCTAATGCTCACAAGGTGGAAAAATATGGTGTAACAGATGCCTCCTAATGTGTGAGGTCACAGAAGGTACTACAATGGCCGAAATACATTATAAATCTCAGAAGTGGAGTGATGGAGACACAAATGGCAGGAGTAGCCCACTCGTCACAATACAATGATATCTCTGTGTACATATCAGTAAAATACATATCAATCTGATACAATGGCCATGAATAGGCAGTATATAAGGAATACATGTCATGAATGGTCATAGCCATGACCCATATACAGTAAGATATGGTCTCCCGCTGAAGAGGAAACAACTGATGCAGACTGATGGCGCAAACTACTGATGTATGAGAATAATCTCCAATAGGTACAATCACGATCACAAGTAGCATATACTAAATGCCACTGAAGTTTGGGGTGTTCTACACAAACCATCTACGGTGCACGTCTAATCAAGTGAATAAGGGTACTGATGTCGAACCTGATGTGACATTGTCTGATTACCGGTCATTGATGTATACCGTTAACAGACGTGAGATAACCCTCCAATAATGAAAATGGGCATCAAGGCACTGAGTACATTCATCAAAGTGTGAATAGAGGTGTTCAGGTCGAACACTTTGACGAATCCATCTATCAAGGGACATTAATGAATTCCCAATTGTCAATGGCGAGAGGACCTACCGCTAATGACTGCAAGTCTCAAGGTACTCAAATGAATCTAAATCTCGATTCCAGAATAAATGATTTGGAGTCGATGGAATGAGATTTGCTCAAAGGAGGGATTAATGGATCCCCCATCAACGAGCACGAGGTAGCAACTAGGCTGAAATATTTGGAAGAACTCGAACGAACATGCTAAACACCATATCTAATCGAACTGGACTCAAAAGGAATGGCCGACATGCAATAGTCAAGATATCTGAGGAGTGCCCAACTTTGGTTTCAAGACTTCCTTTGAACAAGATCATGAGCAGATGAATTGACTCAATAAGCATAGACTTAAGTACTAGATACTGATAATACTTTATGACGTATGAGGCATCAACAAAGGCTCCATAATGACTGGAAGCTTAACCAGTCGTTGGAGTGAGATTTGAGAAACGAGTACAGCTCCTAGGGTCATACTAATGTCCCGACTCACGATACATGGAGTGGATATGGGCGCTATGTTCAAAGGCGACATGACAGCTTCCAATATAAGGTAGTAAAATTTTCTCATTTGTCTTTTTAATTTATATGATTTGTTGTCTTTTTCATATTATAAAGCTTGAAAATAAAATTGCTTATGGTACAACAATGAGGAAACGAGTTTCACGGGAAAGAGAAAACTAGTCCCACGCGATGGAACATACCTATGCTCAATGCAAGGAAGCATATGCAAGATATAGACACTCGAGGGGGTGTTTCCTCAAGGTGAGGGTTGTCACGCTGCGAAGGATAAATTATAGGTTTGCTTGGCTAGGAAGGAAGGACTCCCAATACTAAGGAGGAACAATTGCATGGGTGTCATAAGACATAAAAGGATCTAACTATAGCAACCATGGTCGGACAGGCCCTACCGCAAAATAATGACACTTCTAAACCAACATGGAGGTTCCGTATCAGTTAAAAAGCGGAGTCGCACCTAAGTTTTATGAATGTGGTCATAAGGTCGATGCAAAAATGCAAGCGAAATGACATCCTAACCTATATGCTAGTTGAAGAAAATACTTGTCAAAGGCGCGAAAAGGTTCAAAATCCACTCTCGTCGCAAAAAACTGCTCAAAAAGGCACTTCATGACGACATATTTGTCCAAAAAAGCTCAAAAATGGCAAAAACTATATAAAAGTGGGTTTGAAAAATTGATAAATAGTAAAAAGAAATGTTTTTACCACATCATTTTCACTTTTCACTCCACATAGTGCATTTGGGTTGTTTTTACCTCCGATCTTCAATCGACGATTCCGGGAGCTAGGAGCGATGAAATCACGAGCCATCTAGACCAGGTAAGAGATCCCAACTTCCTCTTCAATCCTATAGCTTTTAATTTGTTTTTAATGGTGAAATTTTATTTTTTTCCATTAATATACACCCACGGTTCGATGTACGCGGCCTATATATCATCGGGTCACGTATAGGGCTAGGTGTGTTCGAGCAAACTAACAATAGCTCACGTACACCCGTGACTGTCCCTAAAATAGCTCGCACACAGCACCAAGGGTAGTGTTTTTTATACACATGGGCACTAAAAATCTCTTTGTTTTCTTCCAGGATGGTTCTAGAATGGAGAGAAAGGGAGCATGACATCATTTATCACCAAGTTCGCGAAGATTTGGCTGCCCAACAAGCATTGCAAGCTTGTGGTTTATACAAATTTTGGAGCATCGGGGGTTTGAGGGCCTAAAACCGATTTCTTACTACGTTGGTCAATTACTGGGATGCAGAAGCACAACATTTCAGTAAGATGGGAAACCACTTCATCTGGAAGTGGACGACATATATTTCATCACCGGTTTGTCTCGTCGAGGGGAGGTGTAAAACCTCTGATATCGCACCGTGTGGGGTGGAGTCACTATTAGTGACTATATTGACATGTACTGCGTTGCTCGCACCCAGAAAGTGGGTATCCAAATCACTACCGAGGTTATTGCGAGTCAAAGCATGAAAATTATCATCCTCAAGCTTGGGAGAATAGCAGGGTCAGCTTCGCTTCATCGGGCCTCAAGGCTATTGATATTCTATGCGGCTGAGTGCCTGAGACCGACTGTATATGGCTGGTGCACAACACTATTGGGTACCATAAAAACCAGCTGACGGAGTGCAAACTAGGGCGGACCAAAAACTTTGGTTTTGATAGCATATTGTGCAGCTTCTTCTTTGAGAGGGTGTCGGGCTTGAGTCCGAAGGTGGAAGTCCCTCCACATAGTCTCTAAGATCCTGCCCAGACCCGGTGGGAGGATATATTGACATGGCAGGGGGGTGTTCGGCAGTCTTCCCCATATATTGATGATTTTTTCCAATGGTGATGGCGACAGGTGATCGCCATCGATGACTATCCCTATGAGGGGATTGACTTCATAGGGGATCGCAACATGCCACTACCACCAGGGTCCACGTTCAGGGACATTGGTAAGATACTCTTTTTAAGTTTTGAATATTTAATTTTTTGTATTTTTGTATTAAGAGAAAGCAAAATCCTTTTTGGTGTGATATCATGTATTGATAATTGATTGTTTGCTCGCAAACTTGGGTACGCGAAGACCACGGGGCTTCCCACGATATCATCATAGGGGAACGGCTGGAGAGGTAGTGGGTGCATCAGCAGAGCACACATTAGAGACCGTATGGTTCAATCTGACTCGTATGACTACCAAGGTGCCAATGATTGAGGTAGAGCATCTTCCAGAGGTGATGCAGAGACACGTAGTAGGGGTACCTAGCACTTGGGTGCGATTACTCTGGAGCATAGACAACGCTATGCATTATTATATACAGACACATCCTGTCGAGGTAGCGAGGCCTCCCTGTAGGGATTAGATGCCATGGGGTACCATTATTTTTTATCGGATTGTATATTTGAGAGCTACGAGCTCCAATTTTGCACTATGGCACCACATTTTGGACATATTATTTTGATAATGAAAACTGTGATTTTCTAACTCTACTATTTTGTGTGTACAAATGTATGAATGTTATTTGTGTGATTCGTTTATTGATGTGACAAATGCCAATCTAGGACATAATTAGCGTATGCATCAGTTACATGATTAAAACGTCTCGGAACATGAATATATGTAATAAAAACAAATTGACACTCCAAGACTCTTACCCTTAAGAATCTCCTTAGTAGCATAGGATCCCTCACATGGTACTGGCCGTTCAACTGAGACACAACTAGTTGTGAATCCAGGCGGAATTCTAAAGACAGGCTACCATGCGAAATGGCATCACAAAGTAACTCGATAACAGCACTGTACTCAACCACATTGTTTGATGTAGGGTTCGAGACAAGCGCCTCCTGAAGACACAATCTGGTTGTCGGGTGAGTAAATGACCCACGCAACAGAAGCTAGTCTCTGTGTATGATGGTTGGCCCCATCCGTGAATCCTAAGAACACCGAAGATTCTGTTGACATCTGACAACCAATAGGAATCGAATAAACAGACTCAAAAAATAAAAGGAAATATAAATTATGTACAGTAACTATACAATAGTATACAAAAGTATCAGCTCAAGCTAGAAGCTCAAGCATAATACCGCTTGAGATAGAGCCCATTTCTAGGCTCCTTCAGGGCATTCCCCTCATAATATTCCAACTCATATGCTCCTTTATCAAGGACATGCCTCACAATGTAAGGACCGTGCCACATCGGGTTAAACTTGCCTTCCCCCAGGGGTTCCTTAACTTGGTCATAAAGGAGAACCAAATCACCTTCAGCATACTGTTGGGGACGGAAAGACCTATCATACTGAGCATTGACACGACGTTCATTTGCATCTATTTCTACGGCAGCGTCTCAATGCTGCTCGTGAAGCTGCTCGAGGTAGACTAAGCATTACTCTACTTTTGAAGTGTTAGGAAGGAGTTCTATGGCTAGCTTCAAAGAAGGGATTTCACATTCAATCAGTAAGATGGACTCCACACCATGAACTAACTAAAAAGGTGAGAAATCGGTGGGATTCTTTACTGCGGTTCGATAAGCCCACAAAATAGCATACAACATGGTATTCCAATCACTCTTGCTTTGTCGGATTGTCCTTCGGAGAATGGCCTTAAGGGAATTATTAACTACCTTGACCTAGCCATTTGTTTGGGGATAATACGAGGATGAGTGATCTTGTCTAAACCCAAGCTTAAGTGATAATTCTGCCATCATATTATTTTGAAAGTGACTGTCATGGTCAGTGACAATCTCCTTCAGGATACCGAACCGAGCTATAATTTGATTGAATATGAAGTGGGCCACTGTTTCACCATTGGCTTTAATGGTCTGCATGGCCTCAGCCCATTTGGTAAAGTAATCAATGGCCATTATGATATGACGATGCCCCCTAGCCAAAGCTGGGTTGCAAACCATAAAATCAACCCCCCACTTGGCGAAGGGACCGACGGTGACGACCGGATAGAGAGGAGCAAGATGCGAGCGTACATTCCAAAAAAGCACCTAACAAGGGTGACATCATTTTACAGCGTTAACACAATCTTTAAATATCGTAGGCCAAAAATAACCTGCTCACAAGATACGTTGGGCTGTCGCAAGCATGGATAAGTGACCACCACATGACCCACTATGGCAGTCATTAAGCACTAGCTATGCTTCCTCATGAGTTAAGAAATGACTTAGGAGAGAGTCTTTTCCTCGATGATACAAAGTCTCACTGACGATGACATAATTTTTGGCATGGTGTCTCACACGCCGTCACTCATCTCGCAAAAAATGCGAAGGGAACTTCAGAGTCTAGAGATATATAATGATGTCTCCATACGAAGGGTTTGTCGATGAGATCAGGAATAAATGCTCATCAACAAATGAGTCTTCATGGACCACTACCTCATCAAGTCTTGTAAAATCCAGCATTAGCTCTACGAAAACCAAGGACTTCACTGACTTTGCCGAAGAAAAATCAAGATAAAATTCTTGAAGGATGACAATACATTTATTATATTTCCCCCCAATCAGGCATCGTGAGAGCACGAACTGAAATGGACTGACATGTGCTATAACTGTGGTTTTCCTAAGAAAAATGTATTGTCGTAATCTCTGGACTGCATGAACAGTCGCAAGGGCCAGTTTCTCGACGTGAGAATACCTTAGTTCAATGTCTACTAGGTTTTGACTAAGATAATAAATGACATGTTCTTGGAGCTTATCATCCACCTGAACCAAGACCATACCAATCGTCTCTTGAGACACGGCCACATAAAGCAAAAAGTCTCTTTCATAGTCGGATGGACTAAGAAGTGGGGCCGATACCAAGGATTTCTTAAGAGCGTCGAAAGACTGTTGGGCTCACTCATCCCAGACAAAAGGGGTGTCTTTCTTCAATAATCACAAGAAACCAGACTGGCATAGTTTACAATGAAACGACGTAAGAAAGTATCCCTCCCTTGGAAGCTCTGAAGTTGAACCAAATTGCGTGGGGGAGGCAACCGAAGTATTGCCTCAACCTTCAATGGATCGACTCTAATACCTTCCTTCGAGACTATGAACCCTAGAAGGCGACCAGTTTTCACACAAAAGATGCACTTGTTCGGATTCAAACGAATATTATAACGACGGCATCTCTTGAAAACAAGACGGAGGTGACCTGGGTGATCCATTATACTACGAGAGTGAGCAGTAAGGTTGTCCAGGAAAACTTCCATTATCCACTTAAGATCGTGAAAAGAATAGGTCATGGACCATTGAAATGTAGCTCTGACCTTTTTAAGGCAGAAGGGCGTTTTTTCGGTATGCGAAGGTTCCCAAAGGACATATAAATGCAGTTTTATGTTGATCCTCGGGTTTAATTTGGATCTGATTATAGCCCGAAAAACCATCCATAAACAAAAAAACTTCACTTCCTACATACTCATTCAAGATTTGATCTATGAATGGGGTGGGGAAGTTATCTTTAGGACATGCTCTATTCAGATCACGAAATTCGGTGCACACACAGATGGTTTCCTACTTCTTATCCATGGGAACGGGGTTGGACACCCATTTGGTAAGAGGAAACGGGTAGATGAAACCATCCTTAAGCATTTTCTCTACTTCTGCCTTAATGGTGGCTGCCTTCCTAGAATTAACAGTACGAAAACGTTGTCAAACAAGCTTAACATTGGGAAAAGTCTTAATTTCGTGTTCGACAATACTAGGGTCAATACCTGGCATCTCTTCATATGACCAGGAAAACACATCCCGAAACTCTTTAAATAAATCGATGTAAATACGGATTTTCTGAGGGGAGCAATCTGCACCGATGTATACATTTTCAACTTTTTCGAGAGTTCGAGAAATGTTGATCGAGATAGTAGGAGAAATATTAGCCATATTCCCCTCCGCGTAAATTTCATACGACTCCAAAGGAACCACAAGGTGATCAACTTTCTCGACTAGAGTCGACCGAAACTCATCTTGCTCGAGAAGATCAAGGTTGGGAAGGAAATAAGATATATGATGTACGTCCTCCTAAGGTTTGTCATTGTCATTCATGGCCTTGATAATGGCTTCATTCGAAGGTAAAGTATCATCAAGGCAGTCATGTGAACAAGATGAGTCCAATACCGATGTGGGTAGCGTAACGGGATCTTCTTCCTCTGTCCTTGAAGAACAGAGATTAGGCTCTGCGGTGACTTGTCGAATATCACGATAAGCAAGCGCAGCTGCAGACAAGGGCATAGCCATTCCGATGTGCGAGGAGTCTCTCGACGAGGAACTCATGGAAGATAAGGTCCACGAATCACCAAAATTGTACAGGATTCAACGACGAAGGGTCATCATCGGAGATGGTTCCTATAAAAGAGATTGGTACGGTAAAAACGAAAGATCCCATCAAGGAGGGATATAATCCTACACCAACATTCCCAGTTTCCGGCTGAGAATTTTCAATTTGATGGACCACGGATCCCCGCGCTGCTAAGGAATTAAAGGATAGTTGATCGATCGCACAATCTTGCCTTCACGGGGAAAGCAAATAACTTTGAAAACAGAGGATACGATCGCTTTCATAGCATAAATCCAATTCTGACCCAGTAAAAGGTTGTAGTTGATGGCCGCATCAACCACCTTAACCTGTATAGGCACGGATTTCCCACCCAAGTGGACATCAAGGGAGGGGAGAATACCATGCGGCTTGAAAGACCGACCGTCAAATGCTGTAAGCAAGGTCATAGACTTCGACAACGGGAGTGAGCCGAGATCCTTCCAACAAGATAAAGACATTACGGAAGTAGACGCACCTTCATCAATGACGGTACGCTTAACGATCATTTCCAAACACCTAACATGAACTTGGAAATGTACATGATAGGTTAACCGAGGCTGAACATTAGTAGTGTCAAACTTGATGACATTTGGGCTATCAGAATCGAGGTCTCTCAAAGCAGATAAAAGTGCGTTCCTTTGCGAAGGAAAAACCTGAAGTACTTCGAGTGCCGACATAGCACACGAGGTTTGGCCCAAATCTTCCATAATTGAGTAGTTATGGGTGGCTCGGGTATTAAGATTATGTGTCGAGCGCTTGAGGACACCTTTCGGTACCCGCGACATAATATTGGGCTTCTCGATATGCAATGGAGTCTCAAGTGGAGGGGCCTCATTCCCCATAGAAGGTTGTGGAGCTCCATATTCACACGAGCGAGTAGCAACACAAACCTCATATTTAACCATGTTTACGCATCCAAAAGTGTCATCACAGGTAGAAGAAGTCGAAGTTTCATTAGTCCCATGACCGGTTGTGGAAACACCAAAAGCCATATTTTGATGATGAGGAAGGGGATTTCTCAACACAGCTGGGCTCTGTGCGATGTGCTTCTATGCTTCCTCCATACGAGGACACAAATGTGTAAGGTGATCTTCCGAGCAAACTTTACAAGGAAAATTCACCTTACATCTAGGCTTGTGATCCCCACCAACATTTTCTCCATCCCGAGGAGGGTTAGTGTTCTCTTTCTTATTCCTATTGTCCCACCCCTACAGTTATTCTTCCCCTTCTTTTTCCCACCAGGTTGTTGGTTACCGGATGGGTTTGTCGATTGCACAGAATGTACATCAGCTGACTAGGTGGAAACAGAAGAGGCAGGAGCCTATCCAGAAATAGACTGGTTAATGGACAGATTATGCATATGATTCGTAACCATATCTATGGAACGAGCACTTGAGGAATCAACAATGCCATCGGCATGCGGTCCAGGAACGATCTTGGGCTCATTTCTTGATCGCGACGCATCAGGTATAATGTCATACAAAATCCCAGACTGAGCATAGACTAGGTATAACTACTGGGCTTTGAAGATGGCTTGTTCCTCAGTCATAATTCCGGACAATGAAACATCCTTCGAAATATAAGGGAGCAAAGACTTGAGGAACCATTCCAGGAGAAACTCCGTAGGAATGTTGGCTTTCACTAATCTCTTCCATCGACGCCACTCTTGAATGTGATCAGAGATATGCGTGGCTTTATCCTAGCGGAAGGTGGATAAGATTTCGGTGGCAATATCGTAACGAACCGGAAACTGAAAGTGATCTAGAATAACCAAAGCAAAATCATAGAAGCTCTTGTAAGTGACCCCAGGAAACTCGACATACCATTTCGCGGCTTCCCCCATAAGGGTGTATTGAAATAGCCTTAAACGGATAGAATCGTGGTTCAAGGAATTCGAGGATCACCATAGATGGAATGTGGTGAAGTGATCACCTAGATCCTCACCCTTCTTCCCTTCAAAATTTGGAACATCAGAAGGGAGCTTCGTGGGGACTGGGGGCCATGTATAGTCATGACACACCAGATCATTCGTGAGCTTAGAAAGGTCAGACAAGTTTAACCTAGAAAGGAATGGGAGTTGAGGCTGCGAAGCTTGATAACAAGCTCCCAAAAGAGACTGACTTTGTGAAAATGAAGGTGAGACTGTGTACGTCGAAGTTGATACCTAAGGTGCCAACGAACTCTGATAGAAACCATGACCATGACCAGAAAGATGATATGCTCCTCCAAACTGACCCATATAAGGATACGTAGGTATGTGCATGGAAGGGATTCCATAAGAGGGAATGGGATAATGGCTAGGACCGGTTGAATAACCATAAAAATTACCCCCATAAGAATGGGATCCCATATAACTACTCGACGTAGGAAAACTAGTTGAGTAAGGTCTATAAGAAAATGGTACATTCCCAGTCCATGGAACCGAGGAGCTAGAAGGAGGAGGATGTTGCGGGATCATAGAAGCATCTGTCGGTGCAGGAATATATGTAGAGGCATTCGAGTTACGGATGGAATATAAGTCGTAGATCCGATGGCTATCGTGAAACCTACACTCGAGAAAGGATTCACACTAACACTAGGAGCTGACGAATAAGGAGGCCCTCCTCCAACATTCGGAGAAGATGGAGGGATGTGACCACTCCCAAACTAATAAGAAGTATAAGGGGGTATAGTCCCCCCTATCCCAATTCTAGAGTTAGAATGACTACCGAACACGGTGGGAGTAATATTCGGCATAAAATCGGGCATACCAAATGAAAAAGGATCTGAGGTCGTAGATACGGATATAGAACCAAAACCTAGCACACTCGTAGATGAACTATACGGAACACCTGATGACCATGTACCATCGAACAGGTTCCTATTAGTGGGATGGGATGTCCCAAACCCATGAGAAGTGACGTGTGATGAACCTCCTTCCCGTTCGGTCCTCGGAGAGTATACATGTGGAGGAGAAGTTCTCTTCATGCTAGCAGACGGAGTCGCGGGGACTCCCAACGTGCGAGATGTGGAACTCATAATGGGAGCTCTCTGAAGCTCGTGAGATGTGACTAAAGGACCAGGGATAGTCCTCTGATGCCTCTTACGAAGAGACTGTGACGGATCGCCAGCTGGTAAACCAGCCAACCGACGAGATCGGCGGAGAGCCTGATCTCGATCCACGATTAATTCAAAGAGTCAACAAATAAGCGTCTCCTAACGGCCTACTAAATCATCACAAAGCACACACCTAAGAGAAAATACATCCAAAATGCACACAACAGGGTACTGGATCAAGGGACCTCCCGACACTACAGTCGGTATGTCTCGCCTAGCAGAGGCCTGAGACTCCCAAACTATAACTAGAGGTAACAGAATTAGTTATAAGGGCCCTCAGACTTCAATGTGCGAACACAACTATGATGTCTAACCCCTATCTGACTCAGGACACTCACAGAATAACCACTGCAAATTCCCTATGTGATACCTAGGTAAGGCAACTATGGCCACCATGTATAACCAATGCTCAAGCGAACAGTCACAGGTGGGATCCGTCGTATGGGCAGGGTAGCTAATCCTGAAACTCAAAAGGGTCAAATCCTTCGAGAGTCCCCAGATACGAACAAATCCTGGATATATCTCCCATGTTCAACAAGTATTGGAGGGCTATCTCCGCAACTAACCTCCTGTGACGTCCTGCTTAACTCTAGCGTGAGTAGAGCGTCATGAGAACACCGATTTATACCATGGGTTTCACCACTCCCTGGTCAGACACATAGTGTTTGTTTAATGGTCTTGGATTGTTAACTCACACAGGATCAATTCCAAGACTCTAAACCTATACTAGTTAGTGCACCCTAGAAAAGAAAACGTTCTAATCAATTTTTAATTAAGCGTTAATTTTATTGGTTGTGATTACTCAAAGGGATATGGTCGTGAAACTAGTGATGCGAGATGACTCAATAAAATGCATACCCGAAAAACACTAGACTCTTCTATCAATAGAAAAAGTATGCCACTAAATGACAGTCAAACCAAAGTTTCTTTTCAGAAACAAAATGCAATCTCTTAAATATTTCATGCACAAACAAGCCCTAATGAAAGCACAAGCACTCTAATGCAAAATGCAAATACATAAAACAAATTTTATTTTATTTTGTATTTTCACTATAAATGAATGAAAATGCAATAATTTTTTTTTTGTATTTTCAAAAATCAATGAAATTGCAACTAGAATCAAAGCTTTTCAGAAAAAGAATTCAGAGAATGCAGTGTAGATAACCCTGCAAACCCCAAAAAGCAACACTCAGTTAAGCCAATGAGCTACAAAAAGAAAAATGGTTAAAAAAACAAAATCTAAATACAAAGAAAGAGGAGCTTCCAGTCACTAAAAGGGGCAAGGAACAGTCAGGACATAGTCCTAGAAAGACTCAGGAACACCCAGAACTCACCCAACATCAACCAAATATCACAAACAAGGTTAAACCAGACCTGTACACCCTGTTCAATGAACAGTAGCATATGTACGCGGGCTATAGAAGGCAAAATCGCGTATAGATGCGGGTAAAACACAGCTAGCGAGTGTACAGGGCGGGATAGGTGACAAAAAAATGAGTGGAAAGGCCAAAAAACTCAAGATTTTTCTATAAGAACCTGATGACCTACCAACGACACAGAAACACGAAAGAACAGAGACCCAAAATAAAGAAAATTGCCCAAAAAAACCCCAAATGGAGGCTTCTCCCTAGCGGAATTGCCAATTCTATTACTGATAAAAACTTCCTATGGCTTGGGGTAGACCAAAACAGACAGATGAACTCAAGAAAATAAACTCATTCCCCAACATATGCTATATAAATGTAAATGTGGATAAACAACATAGAAAGCCTACCTCAATCCGGGCGTTCGGTGAAGAATTCCGTTGAGCTTTTGGATCACAACACTTGAACCTGCAGCTTAGTCTCAACAATAAACGCAAATAAGTGCATATGATATATAAAAGATGTTAGCATATACAATAGCATAGTCCATGATATATATAAGCAAATGTACCCAATGATAATAAACGATCATTCACAATATAAATGGACGAGAAAATGAGTATTTCTATTAAAATGAATAAGAAGTACAAGATACAACCTCCTGTCGGCAACTCATCTGAACCAAGAACTAGGTCCCTCCAATTGTGCCTCCACCACTTCAATCCCCCATACAATGGAAACCTTACGAGCAAAAGAATGAATCCTTCTCAAGATATGAAAGAGTTTGGGAGGTGAACATAAATGGTTCACAACAACCAGGATCAATGGATGTAGACTCAAGCAAGGCAAAATTTCGATAGAGTTTCAATGCTCTTCTCTTTCTCCTCTCCTTCCATGCATAATGGCTCAATATATAACCCTCCAAAGGTAAGTGAAAGGTCGGATCGAGTCGTTTCACGATACATGGAGGGCCAAAGGTCACAATGGCCGCTTTTTGGAGTGAAAAAGGGGATTTTACTCTCTTTTACCCATTAACTTGATGTACACAGGTTATAATGGTGCAACCTGCGTATGCACGAGTTGTATTTAAGCAGTTCGCGTATAGCAGTAAAAATAGTGAAAAAGGGTTCCAAGAGGACCAAAAATGTGGTTCTGAGTCCATAAATGGATAATGGAGGCCAAGGAGTGTTAATGCTAACAAGGAGGCAGAATATGGTGTAACATTCACAATAGTACTAGCTACATATATTTTCTATGATTTACTTGATTGATTGAATAAGTATTGCATTTATTGCTTGAGGATTATAACTTCGAGACGAAGTTTCCTGAAAGGGCGGAGTATGTAACAACCCTCATATATGAACATATGGAATATTTAATATAATGCAATATAATGTAATGTAAAATAATAAAAAGAAACGTGAAAAAGAAGTAATGGAAAGCAAATTTTGCATAATGATAGAAAATTAAACAAGAAATTAAGAAAAAGGGAGAAGGGGAGAATAAAGGGAGGAAAACAAGAAGAGAGGGGGATCTTTTGTCTTTTGGGACTTTTTGGGCTGAGAGTTTTGGGGAGAGCAGGAGAAGAAGAAGGAGGCTAACACAAAGAGGAAAGAGATCAAGAAAGCACTGGCATAGGGTTAATTGTTGGGGGCTCAAGGGCCTCAACTATTAGCTGGGGTTGGTTGGGTGGAGAGTCCGTCCCCCACCTTCAGTTGCAGACATTGAAGTTTTCAAGGTAACTACCAGGTCATCTAATCAGGTAAGGCTCTTTAAATTTTCATAGAATATTTGTTAACTGTTGATGGATCCACTGTTTGTATACAAATCTCGTTTGCATTCTAGTTCTTTGTTGTTTACTAGTTTTTGTGAGTTTGATGATATTAGATCCACTGTTTGTATTCAGATCTCCTTTGCATGTTGGTTCTTTGTTGTTTACTGGTTTTTATGAGTTTGAGGCCATTACATTTGGTATTAGAGCATGGTTCAAATGCTGAGACCTGAGGGCTTGTCCCTTTCTTCCCTCATTTTTTCTATAGATCCAGTTTGAATAACCTCAGTTAGTATGACTTTGTTATTCATAGTCATGTTACAAATCTGGTTTGTAAATTGCAGTCGAGTCTAGTGACAGCGATTTAACATGACTGCCAAAGATCCTTTTTTTTTTCGAGCGATTATACATCCATCTCTACAGCATGCAAGCATCAATTCCTGCATCTACTTCCAAAATAACCTCCTCTACTATCTTCATTGCATAGAAAGCTTTAAATCGAACCTAGAATCGTGAAATTTGATGCTAGATTGGTTCCATAATACCCCTTTTTGGCCACTGTGTTATCCTCCCTTCTCTCTGGTGTAGAAGATCCTAAATCCTGTATGTATTTAACGTAAAACCCGTTTCGTCAACTGCCCAATTGATCGAATTTTAGATTTTTCCAATGGTTGTGGAACAGCACGAAATTTTGTGAGCTCGCTTTGTTATCGCTTATTTCTAGTATTGATCGAGGTTCAAACCTAAGTCTATCGAGGGGAAAAAAATGGTAGATTCGATATATAATTCTTTCATGGGGTCGATGATTGATGAGGATTGCGATGGTTTGGTTCAACAAAATTATTTGATTTTGTTCAATAAATTGGTTGTGGTGGTCAAAATATGGGTTGGATCTAAATTACCTTATCGTTTGTTGGTTTGGAGTTCATATGTTCCTTGATTCCTCTGAATTTATCATGAATCTAGTTGTTGGCTTATATATATATATATACCCAACTTTAAATTATGGAATTTTATTTACAAAGCATCTAAGGTGATAAGTGATAGTTTTGCATTTGATGCATTTATTTCTCGTTATTGTATCCATAATGACAAAGATGATTTATAACTCATTACCCCCACCGAAATTTTTTGCAATCTACATGTTGGATCTGGGGTGTAAGTCTGGAGTTGATATAATAGCACCTCCCTTCACTTTGGTGCCAACATTGCTAACCCTTTTTCCATGCATGTTTATGGCAGGGGTGTTATGCCTTGTGGACTGCCATTAGCTTCCATGTAGCATATTCATATCCATATCCCTATCCCTATCCATATATCTATTTGACACTGCAATTTATCTTACTACGATGACATATCTCTATGTTGAGGAGTTTGTATCCCTATGTTGAGGAGTTGTGGGAGACATGGATAGTTTATGAGGTATTATTCCACACCCAAAAACGTTGCAAAATATGGAAACTGGGTTTGGGGTGCAAGTACCAGGTTGATGTAATACCATCCTGACGTTTTTTGGCTTTCACTCTCATGGGTTGTTTTTGGCTTCCCGGTTTGTGGTTAACTCAATAGCATATCCCTTTAATTTTGTTCATTTATATGACTCAAACTTGGATTGACATTTTTCATTTTCTCTAACCATTACATCAGTTCGTCTTTATCAGAATTATTTCCAGTTATATTATTTGGGCGAGACATTGCAGTCAGCATTTTCTTGAATTATATTTTTGTTGAGATGTTAATACCTAATCACCAAGTTGATTGTGGTTAGAGGAAGTTGGAAAGTTGGAACCCGTGGGTCTCTCCTCTAGATGTGTTATTGATATAATGAATTTCAGTAGTGTTTTCCAAGGAAATGGAGAGGGTGCGGCCAGAGTAACGCAACCTGAGACTATAGATTGGACCTTTAAGTTGTGTGTTTTGTTGTTTATTGGTATGCCAAGAAGTATAAGGGCGCAGGCCCATATTCTGTTTACAATGATATTATATATATATACTTATTCATTCTACGATTTTCTACCCCATAATCATTACTCACTATGATGTGTTGAGTTCCTGCTATGGTTCTCTGTCCACTACCATGTGTGCTGCTACATCTGGCATTAGTTTATCACTATTTACTATCATTGTTTAACACATGTGGTGTACCAACTCTCTTCATTCATAACGTTTGATTTATTTTTCATTTGCCTTCTACAATCTTGCCATTACCCTGGATCTCTATCAACACTCCCATTACGTTTTTTTAGTGTTATATAATTAATAATATTTAATTATGGTAACGCCTTTTCCATCTACCTAGATATTCTTGTCGTTGGCATTTCGTGCCCTCTTTTCTCTTTTGTAAGTGGTATCGAAATCATTTTTATATGTCGAATGCAAAGGAGTATAGAACAAACAACATACTCCAAATGGGATAGCCATAATTCGCCGCGTCTTCAATAACAAGGATCCATTCCTTACCCCAGAATATTTTCATGAAGTAAACATAGGTAAAGAAGTTTATTGTAAATATCATTAAAAGCAACCAAGTCAAGGCTCCCTTACAACTCTTTAACTAGAATATAATTCTTGTAACTCTTATTTTCAAGCAAATTTAGCTAGTATGGGAGATCTATACATGAATTTTAATTAAAAAATAATAATTATTAAACCTCTCAAAGCTTTGTGAACACTTAAACCATATGTTATGCTTGGTATCAGTCTCATATCCTCCAAAGATTGTGTCTACATAATCAAACTTATAATTCTAATAGATGGAAAAGGTGTAGTTAAAATGTTATATGATTAGGATTTCGATATGTTATAGATGACTCTTTCCAACTCCAAACTGGGCAGTGTCATTTTAGCTAGAAGTCGAGCATGTTCCCTTATAGAGTGTAGTTAAACCATCAATTTAATTACTCAAGAGTCATCGCCCAGTTAAGTACGGTTTATAATTAACATAATAAATATGTTGTGAGTTCGACTGACGTCCAGATAATGCAGTGATTAATGTTGAGTTTACATTCATGGGAATGGAGTCCTCGTAAACCATCGCTCCATGTTCTACATTTTGGTAACTACATTTTGGTATCAAAATCATGTTGATTCTATTAATTCATGTTGATATTCAATCAGTATTTTACAGTTCTAGAGTTAGAAGACATATTATACATATTTCATGTTGATACTGAGTCAGTATTTTATAGTTTCTTATGGTTTCTAAAGTTAGAAGACATATGTTGCATATTTGATACTCAGTTTTTCATGCTGCTACTCGGTTTCCATGATGCCTATTTCATGTTTTTTATGGTTTCTATATGTATAGGACATGGGGTACATGATACGCTGATTGTTGATACTCAATGGTAAATTATAGCTTTTTTATGACATCTTGAAATGTACGTTATGTTGTACATGATATGGTGTTATTACATGTTGTTCCTTAGAATGATGCCTTCTAGACATGTGATTCATGGTCATGCATTATTCATGTGAAATTTGATGGTTGTTATTTCTAGCCATGAGATTTATAGCCATGGGTTGTGCATGTGATACTTCTTGATGTTATTTCATGACGTTATTGCTGCTTTATAAGACAGATGAAGTGTGGAACATAAAATGATATTATTTTGTGATGATATTAATTTAGCATTTTAATAGTTTATCGGATCCAGAGATAAATGACATTTGGTGCATAAATGGTATGAACTCATGTTGTGGTTTATTATGGTATTTTACAGCTCTGTCATGTATGAGTGAGAGATAAGAGATTATATAAGACATTTGGTATATGACATATTATCATTTCATGCTAATCCTTATTGCTCCCTGTAGAATGGATATTTTGATATGATGAAGGATTATATAAGATGTTACTCCATGTTAATATTACTAATGTTGAATTATCGAAGCTTATCATGACATATTAATAAGATGCTTGGCGAATTTATGAGAGTATCATGACTAGTTATTTATAATGATAGCATGGAGCCTCTAAATGTATAATTAGATGTTTAACTTAGCATGTCATAGCATGATAAGGGTTTATGATGTAATGTAATGCAATATGAACTGGTGACAAGACATTCTTGTTAGCACATGATTCAAGGTTGATTTCATGATATTTTGTTATCTTGAGAACTGGATACTAATCATTATTCATTGTGGTAAGTGCAAGTTGTTCCAGTTAAACCACTCAAATAAGCCCGATAAGGCTAATCATTATGTGATTTTATGGGAGCCCATAACAACGAATGAGAATGGCTACTGTAAATATATTATGGGTTGCGGTACAAGCCCAACAATTAACTCTATGCCAGCAGCTCCTGACTTCTTCCATAATTCCACGGTTAGAGGAACACTCACCGGGAGGAAGGTTTATGTAGAAGGAATTTTGATGCCTAGGGCTAGTGCCTTGAGGGTGCAAGTGGAGGATGTTTACAATATCCTTTCGAGATTCCTGGGGTATAATGATGCTAATATCATGATCGGGTACCGGGAACCAAATGTTGGTTAGCACCAATGAGGCCTAGATTCCGGTTAAATTCCGATGGATTCGTACTATTACCAGAAGTTGGGAGGATGGAAATACCGCGATAACTTCCTGGGGTACTTATGATGCCTACTGTATGATCCACGGACAAGTTACAGTAGAGGGACCGTACCATGGAGAGCGGGACCATCCGGAGTTGGAGGGGAGGTTTATGGAGGTGGTGGATGGTATGATACTCAGGGAGAGGGTGAGTAAGGAGAGAGGAAGTGTGCACGTACACAATTATTATTAATTAAATGTCTAATGTTTCTGTGTATGATGCATAATTGTTTCTATGGTTGCATACTAGACACATAGGGAATAAATTAAGAGCATATTGTAACTTAAGGTGTCTGATTGTATTAGTGTAGGTTGGAGATTTCTATGTGATGGACACACATATAAATATCTTATATTCACAATAGTACTAGCTACATATATTGTCTATGATTTACTTGATTGATTCAATAAGTATTGTATTTATTGCTTGAGGATTATAACTTCGGGTCGAAGTTCCTAAAGGGGGGGAGTATGTAACAACCCTCATATATGAACATATGGAATATTTAATATAATGTAAAATAATAAAAAGAAACATGAAAAAGAAGTGACGGAAAGCAAATTTTACATATTGATAGAAAATTAAACAAGAAATTAACAAAAAGGGTGAAGGGGGGAATAAAAGGAGGAAGACAAGAAGAGAGGGGGATCTTTTGTCTTTTGGGCCTTTTTGGGCTGAGATATTTGGGGAGAGCACGAGAAGAAGAAAGACGCTAACAGCAGGAAGAAAGAGAGAAAGCAAGCAGTGGCATAGGATTAATTGTTAGGGCTCAAGGGCCTCAGCCATTGGCTGAGGTTGGTTGGGTGGAGAGTCGTCCCCCCACCTTCAGTTGCAAACATTGGAGCTGTCAAGGTAACTACCAAGTCATCTAATCAGGTAAGGCTCTTTAAGTTTTCATAGAATATTTTTTAACTGTTGATGGATCCATTGTTTGTATTCAGATCTCCTTTGCATGCTAGTTCTTTGTTGTTTACTGGTTTTTATGAGTTTGAGGTTATTAGATCCACTGTTTGTATTCAGATCTCCTTTGCATGTGGGTTCTTTTTTGTTTACTGGTTTTTATGAGTTTGAGGCCATTACAATGTGCTCTTGGTAAGCACCCTGAAGAAAAATTTAAGGAAAGGCTAGGAAAACAACATCTCTTCTGGAATTAGTCCACAATAATATTACTGGGATTTTTCCTCACCTCTCTATGAATAAAGCAAGATATGTACTAACCTTCATTGATGATTTTTCTAGATACACATGGGTGTACTTCCTAAAACACGAAGATGATGTATTTGCTTGTCTTCAAGATTTTAAAGCTCTTGCATGGAAACAATCTAGTAAGGGAGTTAAGATCCTCCGCACGAATAATGGTGGGGAGTATGTCAATAAAGATGTACATCAGTTATACTCCGCAGATGGTATAGAATTGCAACATACCATTCCTTTGTGGAATTTTGTAACACAACAGACCATTGAACCTGGGAAAATATCACAGTGAAAGAATTAGCAAGGAATAAGAATTGTAGTGAAATCTAGCAAGAATTGAGTAGTAAAATCAAACATGCAAAGAAACTCAGATGTGTATCAAAACTGGTGTCATATTCCATTAATTCGTTTAGTCAAAGAATATAGTACAATAGAGAGAATTCGATTACTCGAGAGGAATTCGAATCTTTCACAGTCTATCATAGGAATTATCCCTCCTATAGTGCTTCGATAGTTGCAAACTCAACTAAGTGTCAGTTAATTGAAGCTACTATCAATCAACTCAGCATACAAGGCGCATCAGTGAGTTAACCATGCAAAACAGGCTAGAGAGGGTACATTACTTGACAGTATGTGGCAATCGGAGCTCAAAACCCCCACTACAGTCATGAACTCAGGTGGACTAAACCATATAACTGAGTTGGTTCCTAAAATATAGGGAACTGACTTTGCATGGCCTAAATTCATGCATGCATGCATGCATGGCCTAAATTCATGCATGGAGGGCGCATCAAGTGGCTAATGAGTTCTAGATAACAACTGAAAAACACTAGGGGGTCAACAACATCATCCAATACTAGGAAAAAGGAAAAGATGCTAAGGTGGAAAAAGGTTGGATTATTAATTATCCTAACACCCCCCCTTAATAAAAACATAGACAAATTGGGCCCTGGTAATTGAGACCAAAGGTCACCCATACAATCAATAATAAAATAAAAAATTGTTCATGAAACTAATGAAATGTGGAAAACCTCATGGGAAAAAAAAACCCTAAAAAATTAATAGCAGGAAACCCAAACAACCTTCACACCAAGCAGAGACCTGAGATAGGAAAATCTCTTTTGAGTAAAAGTCTTTGTAAATATGTCTCCAATATTCTACTCTGTAGGATAGTAATGCAGGTGCTGGATCTGGATCTAGATCTGCTCCTCCGATGTAGCTCCCTCTATTTCGAAGCTGCATTTTCCAAAACAAGTCTAACAGAATCCATTCTTGCTACTAGGGCGAATGTCTCATTGTAGTCCAAGCCATGAACCTGTGATTAACCCTTGGAAACCAATCGATATTTGTACTTGGTTGTAGATCCATTAGAAGCAAGATTTTTTTTGTAGATCCCCTTGCACTAGACTAGCTTTCTCCCTGGCGAAAGAAAGACAATATCCCATGTCTCAATGTTCTTTAGCGACTCATATTCTTCATGCATGGTAGCCTGCCATCTTGGATCATGACAAGCCTCTTTGAAGGATTGTGGATCAGACCCCATCATCATGTATCACCTCTCTGGGAGAAGTTGATCTTTATGACATAGTGTAAGGTTTGCATCTTGAAACTGGTATTTGGTTCTTCTATGGTTAGATGGACTCCCAAACACGTTCCCAGCAGCTCCAAGGAATTTGTGAGCCCATTTTCGCTTTGGATTGGGAGCATGTGTTGGATTTGGATCTGGATCTGCTTGAAATTCATACTCAAAATCAAGATCTGATTCAACTTGGTCCTCATCTTCGGAAGCTGAACCTGGATCATCAGAAGAGACATCATTCTAATCTTCATTGGGTGCAAATGGATTAGCCAAATAATATGGCAAAAAGTTAGAGAATTCATATGCCTTTGAGGCATGGTTTGCAACACCTTTATCTATTATCTTCCCATATGAGATCTATGCAATCTCATTTGTGTCATGTCCAAAAACAACTTTCTTCGGTGAACATGTGTGTGTCATTTGATAAACAGATAACAAGTTTGCTACTAGAGAGGGCACATACAGAACATTGTTGAACTTTCCATGCTCCAACTGTATTGTTCCCTTCCCTTCAGCAGAGATCTGTGAATCATCTCCCATGTGAAAACTAGGACTATCAATGAGATCTAGTGAGTTAAAATACTCTCTTGAGGCAACCATTGGTTCAAGGTTCCATAATATATGAGGAAGGCTTGTGATTGTGAGGATCCAACCTTCATTGTATGTCATCTCTCATGATCATTCGTCTCACTTCCAAAATCAGTATTCTTTGAACCTTACAGGAGGGAAATGTTGTGTTGCTCAAGAAGTTTGGTCATTTGATCTATCTTCTTCTTCATGCAGGAACTCTCTGGATGGTTTCCTTTCTTGCAATAGGTACACTTGGTCTGCTCAAACCTCTTCTTATCCTTCTTCGAACAAGAGGCTCATTCTGATGAATTAGGTTTCCATGATGCCTATTTCATGTTTTTTATGGTTTCTAGATGTATAGGACATGGGGTACATGATACGCTGATTGTTGATACTCAATGGTAAATTATAGCTTTTTTATGACATCTTGAAATGTAAGTTATGTGGTACATGATATGGTGTTATTACATGTTGTTCCTTAGAATGATGCCTTATAGACATGTGATTCATGGTCATGCATTATTCATGTGAAATTTGATGATTGTTATTTCTAGCCATGGGTTGTGCATGTGATACTTCTTGATGTTATTTCATGACGTTATTGCTGCTTTATAAGACAGATGAAGTGTGGAACATAAAATGATATTATTTCGTGATGATATTAATTTAGCATTTTAATAGCTTATCGGATCCAGAGATAAATGACATTTGGTGCATAAATGGTATGAACTCATGTTGTGGTTTATTATGGTATTTTACAGCTCTGTCATGTATTAGTGAGAGATAAGAGATTATATAAGACATTTGGTAGATGACATATTATGATTTCATGCTAATCCTTATTGCTCCCTGTAGAATGCATATTTTTATATGATGATGGATTATATAAGATGTTACTCCATGTTGATATTACTAATGTTGAATTATGGAAACTTATCATGACATATTAATAAGATGCTTGGCGAATTTATGAGAGTATCATGACCATTTATTTATAATGATAGCATGGAGCCTCTAAATGTATAATTAGAGGTTTAACTTGGCATGTCATAGCATGATAAGGGTTTATGATGTAATGTAATGCAATATGAACTGGTGACAGGACATTCTTGTTAGCACATGATTCAAGGTTGATTTCAATATATTTTGTTATCTTGAGAACTGGATACTAATCATTATTAATTGTGGTAAGTGCAAGTTGTTCCAGTTAAAGCACTCAAATAAGCCTGATAAGGCTAATCATTATATGATTTTGTGGGAGCCCATAACCACGAATGAGAATGGATACTGTAAATATATTATGGGCTGGGGGACAAGCCCAATAATTAAGTCTATGCCAGCAGCTCCTGACTTCTTCCAGAAGTCCACGGTTAGAGGAACACTCACCGGGAGGGAGGTTTATGTAGATGGAATTTCGATGCCTAGGGATAGTGCCTTGAGGGTGCAAGTGGAGGATGTTTACGATATCCTTTTGAGATTCCTAAGGTATAATGATCCTAATATCATGATCGGGTACCAGGAACCAGATGTTTGTTAGCACCAATGAGGCCCAGATTCCAGTTAAATTCCGATGGATCCGTACTATTACCAGAAGTATGGAGGGTGGAAATACCGCAATAACATCCTGGGGTACTTATGATGCCTACTGTATGATCCACGGACAAGTTACAGTAGAGGGCCCGTGCCATGGCGAGCGGGACCATCCGGAGTTGGAGGGGAGGTTTATGGAGGTGGTGGATGGTATGATACTCAGGGAGAGGGTGAGTAAGGAGAGAGGAAGTATGCAAATACACACTTATTATTAATTAAATGTCTAATGTTTCTGTGTGTATGATGCATAATTGTTGATATGGTTGCATACTAGACACATAGGGAATAAATTAAGAGCATATTGTAACTTAAGGTGTCTGATTGTATTAGTGTAGGTTGGAGATTTCTATGTGAAGGACACACATATAAATATCTTATATTCACAATAGTACTAGCTACATATATTGTCTATGATTTACTTGATTGATTGAATAAGTATTGTATTTATTGCTTGAGGATTATAACTTCGGGTTGAAGTTCCTGAAGGGGGGGAGTATGTAACAACCCTCATATATGAACATATGGAATATTTAATATAATGTAATATAATATAATGTAAAATAATAAAAAGAAACATGAAAAAGAAGTAACGGAAAGCAAATTTTGCATATTGATAGAAAATTAAACAAGAAATTAAGAAAAAGGGTGAAGGGGGGGAATAAAAGGAAGAAGACAAGAAGAGAGGGGGATCTTTTGTCTTTTGGGCCTTTTTGGGCTTAGATATTTGGGGAGAGCACGAGAAGAAGAAGGAGGCTAACAGCAAGAGGAAAGAGAGAAAGCAAGCAGTGGCATAGGGTTAATTGTTGGGGGCTCGGGGGCCTCAGCCATTGGCTGAGGTTGGTTGGGTGGAGAGTCGTCCCCCCACCTTCAATTGCAAACATTGGAGTTGTCAAGGTAACTACCAGGTCATCTAATCAGGTAAGGCTCTTTAAATTTTCATAGAATATTTTTTAACTGTTGATGGATCCATTGTTTGTATTCAAATCTTCTTTGCATGCTGGTTCTTTGTTGTTTACTGGTTTTTATGAGTTTGAGGTTATTAGATCCACTGTTTGTATTCAGATCTCCTTTTCATGTTGGTTCTTTTTTGTTTACTGGTTTTTATGAGTTTGAGGCCATTACAATGTGCTGTTGGTAAGCACCCTAAAGAAAAATTTAAGGAAAGGCTAGGAAAACAACATCTCTTCTTGAATTAGTCCACAATAATATTACTGGGATTTTTCCTCACCTCTCTATGAATAAAGCAAGATATGTACTAACCTTCATTGATGATTTTTCTAGCTACACATGGGTGTACTTCCTAAAACACGAAGATGATGTATTTGCTTGTCTTCAAGATTTTAAAGCTCTTGCATGGAAACAATCTAGTAAGGGAGTTAAGATCCTCCGCACGGATAATGGTGGGGAGTATGTCAATAAAGATGTACATCAGTTATACTCCGCAGATGGTATAGAATTGCAACATACCATTCCTTTGTGAAATTTTGTAACACAACAAACCATTGAGCCTGGGAAAATATCACAGTGAAAGAATTAGCAAGGATTAAGACTTGCAGTGAAATCTAGCAAGAATTGAGTAGTAAAATCAAACATGCAAAGAAACTCAGATGTGTATCAAAACTGGTGTCATATTCCATTAATTCGTTTAGTCAAAGAATATAGTACAATAGAGAGAATTCGATTGCTCGGGAGGAATTAGAATCTTTCACAGTCTATCATAGGAATTATCCCTTCTATAGTGCTTTGATAGTTGCAAACTCAACTAAATGTCAGTTAATTGAAGCTACTATCAATCAACTCAGCATACAAGGCGCATCAGTGAGTTAACCATGCAAAACAGGCTAGAGAGGGTGCATTACTTGGCAGTATGTGGCAATCGGAGCTCAAAACCCCCACTACTGTCATGAACTCAGGTGGACTGAACCATATAACTGAGTTAGCTCCTAAAATATAGGGAACTGACTTTGCATGGCCTAAATTCATGCATGCATGCATGCATAGCCTAAATTCATGCATGCATGCATGCATGGCCTAAATTCATGCATGGAGGGCCCATCAAGTGGCTAATGAGTCCTAAATAACAACTGAAAAACACTAGGGGGTCAACAACATCATCCAATACTAGGAAAAAGGAAAAGATGCTAAGGTGGAAAAAGGTTGGATTATTAATTATCCTAACACCCCCCCTTAATACAAACTTAGACAAATTGGGCCCTGGTAATTGAGACCAAAGGTCACCCATACAATCAATAATAAAATAAAAAATTGTTCATGAAACTAAGGAAATGTGGAAAACCTAATGGGAAAAAAAAACCCTAAAAAATTAACAGCAGGAAACTCAAACAACCTTCACACCAAGCAGAGACCTGAGATAGGAAAATCTCTTTTGAGTAAAAGTCTTTGTAAATATGTCTCCAATCTTCTACTCTGTAGGATAGTAATGCAGGTGCTAGATCTGGATCTAGATCTGCTCCTCCGATGTAGCTCCCACTGTTTCGAAGCTGCAGTTTCCAAAACAAGTCTAACAAAATCTATTCTTGCTACTGGGGCGAATGTCTCATTGTAGTCGAAGCCATGAACCTGTGATTAACCCTTGGAAACCAATCGATATTTGTACTTGGTTGTAGATCCATTAGAGGCAAGATTTTTTTTGTAGATCCCCTTGTACTGGACTAGCTTTCTCCCTGGCGAAAGAAAGACAATATCCCATGTCTCATTGTTCTTTAGTGACTCATATTCTTCATCCATGGTAGCCTGCCATCTTGGATCATGACAAGCCTCTTTGAAGGATTGTGGATCAGACCCCATCATCATGTATCACCTCTCTGGGAGAAGTTGATCTTTATGACATAGTGTAAGTTTTGCATCTTGAAACTGGGATTTGGTTCTTCTATGGTTAGATGGATCCCTAAATACGTTCCCAGCATCTCCAAGGAATTTGTGAGCCCATTTTTGCCTTGGATTGGGAGTAGGTGTTGGATCTGGATCTGCTTGAAATTCATACTCAAAATCAAGATCTGATTCAACTTGGTCCTCATCTTCGGAAGCTGAACCTGGATCATCAGAAGAGACATCATTCTAATCTTCATCGGGTGCAAATTTATTAGCCAAAGAATATGGCAAAAAGTGAGAGAATTCATATGCCTTTGAGGCATGGTTTGCAACACGTTTAGCTATTAGCTCCCCATATGAGATCTATGCAATCTCATTTGTGTCATGTCCAAAAACAACTTTCTTCGGTGAACAGGTGTGTGTCATTTGATAAACAGATAACAAGTTTGCTGCTAGAGAGGGCACATACAGAACATTGTTGAACTTTCCATGCTCCAGTTGTATTGTTCCCTTCCCTTTAGCAGATATCTGTGAATCATCTCCCATGTGAAAACTAGGACCATCAGTGAGATCTAGTGAGTTAAAATACTCTCTGGAGGCAACCATGTGGTTCGAGGTTCCATAATATATGAGGAAGGCTTGTGATTGTGAGGATCCAACCTTCAGTGTATGTCATCTCTCATGATCATTCGTCTCACTTCCAAAATCAGTATTCTTTGAACCTTGTAGGAGGGAAATGTTGTGTTGCTCAAGAAGTTTGATCACTTGATCCGTCTTCTTCTTCATGCAGGAACTCTCTGGATGGTTTCCTTTCTTGCAATAGTTACACTTGGTCTTCTCAAACCTCTTATTATCCTTCTTGGAACAAGAGGCTCATTCTGATGGATAGGCTTCTCCTTTGGCTTGGATTCAGATTGCTTCTTGTCTTTTCCATTATGCTTCCCTTCAGCATTCACGCTTTTGGAATCCCCAACCATAAGATCATGATTCTTGGAGGCTTTCATGGCTCCCATTTGAATCAGTTTGTCTTGTTCTTAGATCAGGGATTATGTGAATACATCTAAAGAAGGCATTTTCCAATTGGGGATTGACAATCTCTCATAGTGGAAGGTAGACACAAATACTGAAAATTCAAGGCCAAGCTTGCTTAGGATGGATAGCACTAGCCGCTCGTCCTTCTTGTCAATTCCACATTGTTTGCACTGCATAACCAAGGACTTGAACTTTGAAAAGAACTGTTGTATGGTTTCGAAACTGCTGGATTGAAGAGCCGAATTAATTCCTTCTCCAAAACTTGACCTCTTAGCTCATCTTGCTTACCAAAGTGAGTTTCAAGCTTCTGCCAGACCTCCCTTGGGGTTTTCGATCCATTAAGATGGAAGAGTAAGTCTCTGGAGATGTGAATACACATAAAACCAAAAGCCTCATAACCTGTTTAGGTACTTTTCTTTCTCAACAGTTTCTTGAGGTTTGACTTCCTTGCCCGTTGTGACCCTGTACAAACTCTTTTTGCGCAAGACAATCTGCATATCTACCCTCCAATGCAGATAATTTAAGGGTGGCAAGATATTAGTGTCAAAGGAGCATTCAAATTCTCCATTTATAGCTACTGGAGCGAATGCAAACTGCTACTACTACACTGAAAAACTTCTGAAAATATTGCAGAAAACTCTCAAAACCAAGATAAACCAACTATGTTGAGTTGTGATACAATGTGAAATTCTATAACACAATAGATCATCGAGCCTAGGAAAATCTCACAGTGAAAGAATTAGCAAGGAAGAAGAATTGCCGTGAAATCTAATAAGAATTGAGCAGTAAAATCAAGCATGCAAAGAAACTCAAATGTGTATCAAAATTGTTGTCATATTCCATTAATCAGTATATTCAAATAATATAGTACAATAGAGAGAATTCGATTACCCAGGAGGCATTCGAATCAGTCACAGTCTAGCATAGAAATTATCCCTTCTACTTTGCTCTAATAGTTGCAAACTCAACTGAATGTTAGTTAACTAAAGCTATTGTCAGTTAACTGAGCATGCAAGGCGCGTCAGTGAGTTAACCATGCAAAACAGGCTAGAGAGGGTGCATTTGTTGACAGTATGTGGCAATCAGAGCTCAAACCCCCCACTACAGTCATGAACTCGAGTGGACTGAACCAGATCACTGAGTTAGCTCCTAAAATATAGGGAATTGACTCTGCGTGGCCTAAATTCATGCATGCATGACCTAAATTCATTCATGCATGGCCTAAATTCATGCATGGAAGGCGCATCAAGTGGATAATGAGTCGTAGATAACAACTGAACACCACTAGGGGGTCAACAACATCATCCAATACTAGGAAAAAGGAAAATATGCTAAGGTGGACAAAGGTTGGATTATTAATTATCATAACATCCTTATACTCCATATCAAAATGGGGTTGCAGAGTAGAAAAACCGCACATTGAAAGAAATGGAAAATTGCATGCTGCAGTCAAAGAATGTTCCTCCAAAACTATGGGTCGAGGCCATCAATTGTTCAAATTCCATTCAAAATAGAGTAGCACATAAACATTTAAAAGGGATTACTCCTTTTGAAGCATGGACTGGTGAGAAACTAATAGTGAAACGCTTCAGGGTATTTTGATCCAGTGCATGGGCTCGTAACCCCTCCAAGAAAAGGAGGGCCTTGGAACCTCAAAGTGAGGAATGCCTTTTTGTGGGATATCCTAAAGGGTTAAAATTTTATAGGCTTCTGAATGTTAATATTGAAAAACTCTTTATCTAAAGAATTGTCAAATTTGATGAAATGCTTAAAGCTAGTTCCTCTATTGATGCACCACTAGTTATTCACAATGAATTATCTGATTCTTCTTTTAATGCTTCAACTGAAATTTCAGATCCATATACATATTTAGACTCTTATATAGATAATGATGAGTATTATACAAATAAAAGTGTTGCAAACTCAATAATTCAACCTCGTGGGGCAAAGCAAACACTACAAGTAGTCGATGAACTAGTGGGTGATCCTGTCGATACTCAAAGAACCCGTTCAGAGTTTCACGCTGCCACACACACTCTTGAAGACATGGAGCCATTTATTCCCACCCATTGATATAGGTTGTCCTCATCTGAGACTCAAACCAATCGGGAATCCTCCGACGACTCTCACTGGGAGGCTTCCATGGATTAACAATATCAATTCCTCATGGACAACAAAACTTGGGATTTGGTACCTCTTCCTAAAGGGATGAAATTGTTTCAATAGAAATGGGTTTATAAGACCAAGATGGAAGAAAATGGACTTATTATCAATTACTAAGCAAGATTGGTGGCCAAAGTATTCTCTCAAATATAGGGCATTGACTACACAGAAACCTTTTCTCCAGTTGCAAATATGGATTTAGTTTGACTTGTTCTTGCCTTAACAGCTACACAAAAATGGGAGATTCGTCACATGGATGTGAAAAGTTATTTTCTTCATGGGGATCTTGAAGAGGAGATATAAATGGAGAAGCCTCCAAGGTACATTCAAGACTCGTATTTGATATGAAAATTAAAGAAATCATTATATGGACTAAAACAAGCTCCCCAAGCTTGGTATGCAAAAATTGGATTCTTTTCTTTTATCCAAAAAAAATTCAAGATGTAATTTAGACCCTAATGTGTATATGATTCGAGAAGACAACTCTCTCTTACTTATTGTACTTTATGTGGATGATCTCCCCATCACTAGGAGCTCCACTACCTCCATTGCATAGTTCAAATCTTCCCTGCATGACAGATTCTCCGTGACTGACTTAGGACCATTAACACCCAATCAGATTTGGG
Organism: Larix kaempferi; assembly: GCA_027924585.1. Lineage (NCBI taxonomy): Eukaryota > Viridiplantae > Streptophyta > Pinopsida > Pinales > Pinaceae > Larix > Larix kaempferi. The sequence goes on from BSBM01000841.1 coordinate 20,870,442, forward strand.
AGTCACCTTAACACAACCTAAGTATGCCAAAGATCTCATCACTTGATTCAAAATGGATGATTGCAAACCAACTCCATTCCCTTTCCTTTCCAGAGTTCAACTTGAAGATGGAAATACTATACCATTGGTTGAATGTACCCTGTATCGACAGTTAGTTGGGATCCTTCTTTATATTACACACAGTCGACCAAATATCTCCTTTGCGGTTGGGGAAATATCCATATACATACAGGAACCATGTGAGTTTTATTAGAAGGCTGCCAAAATAATATTATGTTATGTGAAGGGGTCACATGATTATAGGATCCACCATGCTATAGCTTGCAAAATTGAACTAGTTGGATACACATATTTGGATTGGGCTCGTGATAGGACAGAGCACAATTCCACTTCTGGTTATTTCTTCAATTTGGGATCAAGAGGTCTATTTTTTGGTCAAGTAAGAAGCAATCCACTGTTGCACTATCAAGAGCGGAAGTAGAGTACAGAGGAGCAGTAAATGCCGCAACACAAGCCATTTGGTTGCAACATATTCTTATTGAATTTGGGATATAGTTTCACAAGCCTACCATCATATTTTGTGACAACCAGGGAGCCATTCATATTTCAAGAGAGCTTGTTCAACACCAACGGACCAAGCACATAAAGATCCATATGCGCTATATCAGAGGGTTGATCCATGATCACCTCATAGATTTGCAGTTCTTCCCTTCCTCTGAGTAGATTGCAAACATATTCACCAAGTCTTTTACTTGGAAGTTATTAATCTAACCGAGAGCTTCCTTGGGAGTAAAAGAAGTTTTGGAAGAGGCTCCTTAAAACCTTCTCCTCGCATTCTCTTCTTTTACATTATCTTTTAAGGGGGGGGTTCCCACTGGGTTTTTCCCTCTTTCCCAGTTTTATAGAGAATATTTATTTATGTGTGCATGGGTACCTAATATGGATGAGAAATTGTTGGGACTCATTATTCTTTTGCTTAGTTTTTTTTACCTAGTTAGGCTTATGGGGGGGTGTTAGAGCAAATAGCCCCCTTGAGCATGTTCTAATGAGTATAAAGGGCCAAACCACACTCATATCCACCTCTTGAGTCAACCATGAGTCAAAACCCTAAATTTGGGGGTGCCTTCCCTGATTTGAGGGTGCATTCCTTGATTTGGGGGATTTTTACCTTGGTTTAAGGAGGGGTTTAGTTAGAACTATATTTGCTCCACTAATTTAGTTCTAGCTAACCACTATTTGACCCATAACACTCATTAGCGCCCCAGTTAGGTCAGTAGTGCCCTTGTTGAGTGATTTTAGGGACTTTCATGCTCCACTTCAGTTAAACTAAGTGATCACTGAGTCCCTCAATCAGTTAAATTCAGTCTAGGTGAGTTGCATGACTAACTGAGGTTATCTACTCTTAGTTAATCATGACTAGCCCTTTTATCATGGCATGGGTAATGCGAATGGCCTCCTAAACTAACTTGAATTGACTCTCTATAAATTATAACCTTCTTCATTCATTCATTGTCTCTGAATAAAATCAGTGTTCCTTCTTCTCTTCCAATTTTATTCTGTGATAATTTATGTTATTCAATTATTCCATAATTGTTAATACTTGATTTGATCTTCACTATATATCTTGTTAGCTTATGCACCTAGATCTTTGAATGCTCAAATCTTATAACACTGGCGAGTGGCGGTACTGCAATGCGCGTGGTGACTTTTTTATTAGAAGGAACACCAAACTTATAATAGTGCCTTGAAACCCAATCTCAATATAGAAAAATGACTATCAACATAATTATTGTCGTGTATTCACGGACATTGTGACTATAGATGGTTGTGTACTTATGTTTATTTTTTTCGATATAATGGTAGCATACATATAAAGGAAATGGGTCGATTTGCTTCCAAGACATTCACTTATACTAAGAAATTAGAACAAATTTGCTTTGATATCAAATGTAAGAGATCATTTTTCTTGGTTTATAATCTATAATAATTAATTTACAAGGAAATAAATTTCATGCATAGTGTTAATTTAATGTGACTCTCACCACCAAAAATACGTATTGATAGAAAGACAATATCAAAAAAATCAATCCATCACAAAACTAGAACATAACCTTTAATAATAATAAATATTTAACTTAATAATTTAGTTGGAAAATATTTCCTTCATTTTTATTTATTTAAATATAAATACAAGTATAAAGGCTGATGTTGAGGGTAATATCTGTTCCGGGGATGAGGATTTAAAATTGGAAGCTTTTAAGCACTTTGGGAATATCTACAAAGAAGAAGGCATCAGTGATCTAAGGGAACAAATAAAAATTGCTGGTCTCTTTCCCAGGTTCTTTGATGATGATGAGGCTGCTGCCCTTGGTAGGGAGGTTTCCCTTGAGGAGGTGGAACAAACGTTGAAACTTTTTGCAGGTGAGAAAAGTCCTGGGCCCGATGGGTGGCTGGTGGAGATATATACTCATTTCTTTGATATTATGGGGCCTGATTTACTGCAAATGGTAGAGTATACAAGGATGTGGGGATTTACTTCAGGTGCCTTGAATTCATCCTTTGTTACACTGATACCAAAGAAGGGAAAGCCGGAACACTTTGGAGATTATAGGCCTATTGCCTTGTGCAATTTGGATTATAAGTTGGTATCAAAAATATTAGCTCAAAGAATTAAAGGGGCTCTTTCTGTTCACATTACTACAGAACAGTTTGGTTTTTTACACAATAGACAGATCCATGATGCCATTGGGGCTTCACAAGAACTTCTACATTCTATTAAGAGTCGAAGAATCAGTGCTATGTTTCTAAAACTAGACTTGGAAAAGGCATATGACCGGGTGAACTGGTCTTTCTTGCGGCTTATTTTGATCCAAATTGGAATGCCCCCACTTGTTATAAATTGGATCATGTCTTGTGTAACGTCTGCTAGTATTGCCATCCTAATCAATGGGTCACCTTCCGCTTTTTTTAAGTGCTCTAGGGGTATCCGGCAAGGTTGTCCATTATCTCCTTTATTGTTCCTGTTGATTGTTGATGCTCTTAGCAGAATGTTAAATTTTTCTAAACAGGAAGGTTTACTAAAAGATATAGATCTAGGTTTGGATTGTCTTATTTCACATTTAATTTTTGTGGATGATATACTTTTGGATGGATTGGCTTCCGCTGAGGAATGGAAGGTCTTTCGAAATATATTGAATTGCTTCTGTATAATTTCGGGGATGAAGGTTAGTCCTTCAAAGTCTAGTTTCTATTACCAGAATGTGGATCCTAATGTAAGAATTGGTATTGCGTCTATTCTGCCATACAATTGCTTTCCTTTAGAGGATGGTCTTAAGTATTTGGGTTTTTTCTTGAGACCCAATAATTATCAGATTAAAGATTGGTGGTCGTTGGTGCGGAAATTTGAGGCAAGGATTTCACATTGGACAAATAGGTTGCTTTCTGTGGGTGGAAGATTAATTCTGATTAAGGCTGTTCTGCTCGGTATACCTGTGTATTGGTTATCCCTCCTAGAAATACCCTCATTTATTTTAAATGTCATAAGGAAACTGATTTTCAATTTTCTGTGGAGCGGGGGTATTGACAGGGCATCTTTGGTGATGACGGGCTGGGAATCGGTATCCAGACCTGAGGTTTTCGGTGGTTGGGGTATAAAGGATATTAAAGCCTTTAGTTTGGAACTCAGGGCAAAAAGCCTTTGGAGGTGCCTTTTCAATTTTAACCTTTGGTCCAGGATCTCCTTTGCAAAGTATATAAATATGAACCTAGTGGATTGGATCAGATTGAACATGCCATTGAGTTCGGGATGTTCTCCTTTATGGCGTGGGATGTTGAAAACTTCAGGTTGGATTATTCGCGACTTGAGATGGCTTGTTGGAAATGGAAAGACTATCAGGATTGGTAGAGATGATATTTTGGGTATGATTGATCCAGCACATCCCCCAAACAAGATCCTGGATTATTTGAAAATTTATGTTCTCTGTACATTAGATCGTATCAGAAAACCTTTTGGACAGAAGTGGTTGCAGTCATCGGATTTGGGTCTTGTTAATGAAGATGCTAGATCCTGGGATAACTATATTAGATCTCTTGAAGTGGCTGGTATTACTCTTACACAGCAAGATGATAGATTGGTGTGGATTGGGAATGAGAGATCTGGTATCGTTTCGGCGAAAACTGCTTATGATAGGATTATGCAGGAGAAATTTATCTTTCCACAACACTAGTGGTATAGAAAGATATGGAAGTGGAATATTGCATTGAAACATAAAGTTTTTCTGTGGCATGCTCTTCAAGGTACTCTAAAGACTTGGGACAATCTTTCTAGGCGTGGTTGGAAGGGACCAAGCTGGTGTATATTATGTAAGGATAACTCGGAATCCATTGATCATCTGTTTGTCCATTGTTCCTTCGGTAAAAAAGTCTGGGATTATTGTTGTTCTAAACTCTCTATCACAAAGGTTTGGGGGAGGACAAATTTTGGGGAAGAATTGCTGTGCTGGTTCCGTGAATCCATAGAAACTATACAGATTCCTATTTTCTTATCTTGGGCGCTCTGGTATTTTCGGAATTTATGTACATTTCAGGATAAAGATCCAGATGTTTTGGCTTGTGGGATTATTGTTATCAATATGACGCAGCTATATTCTGAAAAATATTTTCCAGCAGTGGATAGAAGGGTTGAACATTTTTCTTTCATTGTTAATAGACCCATACTGTTCTTTGATGGAGCGGCACAGGATGGTCTGTGTGCAGCTGGAGGTGTTATATATCTAAATGAGGAACATTATTTTACTCTTTGCCTCAACTGTGGCCGTGGCAGTAATATGAAAGCAGAACTTTTAGCCCTTTGGTGTGTGCTGAGATGTGCCAATATATTTGGACTGGTAAATATCATGGTTTTTGGTGATTCAAGGGTTACAATTAAATGGGCTACAAATGAATATGAATTAAATGTTTTGGCTCTTACACATTGGTGCAGACGTGTCAGATTGGAGATAGACATGTAGGAAGAGATTACCTTTTCACATATCTTTCGTGAACATAATGGAAAGGCTGATGAATTATCAAAGCAAGCATTAACAGGTATTGAAGGTATATTATCATGGGAGGAGTGGATGGATTCCAGCATGCTGGAATGTGGAGAACATTACTTCTTCTAGAAGAATTTTGATAAGTCTTTTTGCAGGTACCTTTTTGTAAGGTTTTGATTCTAGATGATTTGTAATATTTATGTGGATATCGATGTAAAATGAAGGAGGTCTATGGGACTACTTTCCTGCTTATGCAGAATGTACCTTTCTCTTTAGGGAAGGTGAATATCTTTGTACTATTTGATTCGATGAATAGCAATAGTACGTTTTTTTCGGTTGAAAAAAAAATACAAGTATAAAGACATATTTTTATAAATATGAAATTATGGATCACTAAACATGATACTAATTTAATGATTGATTCCTCCGACACTATTAAGATTGTTCACCTAAACCTCATGTACATGGTAAAACCTTCATGTCCTCAACATGGTAAAAACCCTTCCTATACATGGTAACCTACATCCCGTCTCCCTTCCTCCTAGTATTCTCCTCCAATTCCCCTATTAGGCAAAAATGCCACATATTAAATATTATGCAATATGTCCAAATACTAAAAAGTAATGATGCCTCATATTTTTAGTCATGCCCCTTTATTATTTCAATGCTTTACACATTTAATAAAAAGTAATTAGTTTTAACCTTTTATGTAATGTATTATTTTCAATATTTTATCTTATTTAATACATCGGAAAATCAGTTTGTGGTAATGTATGTATGTTGAACTTATTATTGTCTTCTTGTATAGGATATCATGGATAGATCCATTCATTGGAGTAGCAACTATTACCCCATATCACCATTACATTTTGAAATAAGGACCGTAAAGGCCTTGGGACACTTCTAAAACAACCCAATGTTTACAGCTATGTGTATTTTTATTAGGTGGTTCTCACATATAACAAAGAGTTTTATTTTGCTTGGTATTTATATTATAATTCCATATTATTTAAAGGTTAGTGTATTGTTACACACAATTAACATTTATCTATATTATTTTTATTATTATTAATTTATTTTTAATATTATTAATTATTGATTGTTTAATATCATTGATTATTAATTAAGTTTAAACATTAAAACGTTCTTTAATATAAAATGTTTATGTAATATTTTTATTATTCTTGCATTTACTTGGATGATGGGGATTTTTATGACTTAGATGCCTTTGGGTCATGGTTTCTTACACCAAAGACCACTCACAAGTCACGGAGATTTTAGCAAACAAAAAAAAAGGAAGTTCTATTAAGTTAAAAATAAAATATATTACATATATGCTTTCAATATTTCAAAACTATTATTTGGATTGGTCTTTAAACAAAAACACAAAAGAGATTATTATTGCTCTCTTCTCTAGACTATGACATGTTTTTGGAGTTCATACATATTCTTAAACAGATCCATTTTAGCATGATTGAAATTATATAAAAAATTGACATAATCGGTCAACATGTCCTTTAGAATTTTCCAACAATAACAACAAAATATCTATACCCCAAACTACCATTAATTCACTCATGTCGTGACCTTTAGAAAGGTCTGTTGATTTCATGAATACACCATGAATAAGATTAAACACAGATTAAAAACAAATGTAAATAATGTTGTTCAATCCAAGATTAATAAGGAATGTTCATGCCTTTGCCCATCCTTAGATTCCAACACTATCCAGATTTCATGTTCAAGCTATAATCATTCTTTGATGAGAGCATAAAATTTAGTGTTGAATTCTCTATAGACATCACAAATGGTAATGGAATTAAAACCCATTCACGTGCCCTTTACCTCTTAAAAAATAGGGCTAAAAACAAAATTTTGCATCTTGTATGTCCCCTTCATCCAATTTATAACCACATTAGATTCACCAAAAACCTGTATATTTGAGATGCCTTTCACATTAAATAATTTTAATAGCAATTCTAAAACAGGATGCTTAGGATAACTATTGTTCCCCCTCCCAAGCTTGATTTTAACATATAAATATGAGCATCATTCAAGAATATGATTCCCTCACCCCATAGGGAGAAGGGTTACCTTGACCAACCCCATTGAAATTATCCCATGACGATATTTATCTATATGTTTAGAAGAAATCTACCTATGAAGGGAAATCATTGTGATCGACTTATAACTAGCAATTATAGATATACTTGTCCTAGCTATCAATTATAGATATCATTGTGATCGACTTATAACTAGCAATTATAGATATACTTTGGGAAGCACATTAAAATGATGGAACATACTTGTCCTCAAATATGTTAGCATTTATGGCAGGCTATATGCCCTGAGAAACTATAATAGTGAGGATCTTGAACTCTATTAATTATGGCTTTGTCTACTAGGATTGAAGCATTATGTTATTGAGTTTCCTTCACACCCTTCTCTAACCCTTGTCAAGTTATATGTTTCATATTGACCTCCTTGAGTAGGATCAAGACATTAGAGAATAACTTATTGTTTCCTCCCTCTCCTTTTACAAGGGACATTTACTAGGCCCTTGCATGTTTCTCTTTTGCAAGACTTCCCAAATAATGGTCTTGTTCTTTATGGCCAAAAACAAAAAAAATATATCTTTCAGTGGAGACTTGATCTTCCACAATAGCTTCCACTACAATTGAATTTATGCATGAATGTCACTAATAAACATAGCTTTATATCCTAAAATGTAGTGTAGATTACTAAGGTTGGATTCTTGAACCAAATAAATTCATCTTTAGTCTCCTTGATTCTAACATGACTCGCCTTCAATTTTTCTATATATGCCTCATATAATTCACCTTCATGGACATCCAACCTTAGGAAATTTGATTCCTTCCATTATTGAGACCAGATAATGGAGATTTCTAAAGAGGTTGCCTTAGTTAAACTATAAATACCCTTCCCTTGAAGGGAAATCTTTAAGAGGTTTACGGGCCTCACCACATTGCATCGATAGATTAGACCCAATCCTTACATTTTCCTCATTTCCAACTATCCATACCAACCAATTCCATTTAAGGGAAATGATAGTATAATATCCTTTTGTACTATTAACACATTATGGATACACTGAGAGGGTCTTCTGACCCAGTATTCAATTGTAGCAAGTTAGATATATTTATGTGATTATCTTGACTCCACAACCCCTTACTAGACATCAGCCTCCATAAACACTTGGTTCTTAGGGCCTTCCCAAAGTGATGAATATTCATAAGCCCTCAACCACTTAAGTTTATTACCTTTGCAATGGTCTACCATTCAACCAACAAAATATCCTCTCTCTCCTTTTTCTCCAACCATAAGAATTTAAAATCGGTTTTCCTAATGTTTTTCCAAAACCCTTGTGGGAATAAAGGGAAATCCACGTCAGTAAACGAGATTTATCTCAAATCCTAATTTGACCAGGATAAGTCTCTCACCGCTAGATAACAATCTATTGCACCATATATTAATTATCTTTTCTACTTTGGTTATTAACCATTTCCAATCATCAATCCCATGGTCATTGGGTTTAATATAGAAACCCAAATTCTTAAAATGTGTTTGGCAGTCATGCTACTAAAAAGGAATAGTTGTAGCATAATGCTAGCTTGGTAATCATCCACCCCATTAAAGGAAACAAAATATGTGTGTGGATTGACCCTTATTGTAGTTGTTATAGAATAGAGGTGTGGGTTTTCTTTTAATTTAGTTGCATCTCTTCTTCTTGATCCATCGCATAATAAAACCACACCACCAACAAAAAGCGAATGTGTTAGATATAAATCTCGACTCAAATTTATACCTTTGAGGGTTTATGATCTTCTTGCCTTTAACAAAGCCCCATTGAATCCTTTAGCCACTATAATAGATAGAAGTAATGATAGGGGGCATCATTCCCTAAGACCTCTTGCGGGTTTGAACAATTTGGAATTTGATCCATTGATTAAAACTTCGAAAGACACTAAGGGAGAGTAACTCATTATCCAACTTACAAGGTGTACACTAAACCCAATATTAATCAACACAAGCCTCAAATACTTATAACTCCCCCAATCATATACTTTAGAGATGCCCATTTCAACATAATGGTTGTTAACTTCTTTGTTTTTATAGCATGCATACCTTCTTGTGCCACTCTAATTGCATCATAAATTTTCCTACCATGTAGGAACCTAGACTACTCACTAGATATTGACTAAAAAAGAAGCTTTGACCCTCAAAGCAATGATCTTTGCAATTATTTTGTCATCAAATGAAATTAGGTTGTCCTTCTTGGGAATTAATGAAATAAAGGTGTAGTTGAAAGTAATCAGGAACTTCCTAGAAGACCTTGACTTCTCCACTGCTCTCAGTAGATCATACTCTACCAATTCATAGCTTTGCAAAGGAACTTATCTAGATCCAACCATCGGGCCTTGGGCTGTCTTTTTTTTTAATATCCAAAGTGACTTGTAGGTCTTCCTTGGAAATTGCTTCCAATGCTTCCTCGTTGGTTGTTGTTTCCTCCTCTTTATAAATCTTCCCAAAAGGAGGCACTCCTATTGTGACAATATCCTTAAAATTATTTGTTGTCCATCCATATTCTCTCTACATACTTGAACTTGTATTTAATTTTTTCCTACATTTGTGTAATCATGGAAGAATTTTGTGTTCATTGCATTTACACAACCACAAAGCCTAATTATTCGGTCTCCCTACATCTCTTTATCTGCAAGTATTTCCTCTTTTTTCGTTCCAATTCCTTCAATATTGATCTAGAGACTACACTGGTGAAACCAACCTCTTATTTAGAGTGGAAATATGTGTTTTGAACTTTAATTGAAATTATATCTTGATCCTCCTTCATTCAATTTGAGTGAGCCCAAGCAGAAACAACATTTTAACTACCCTAATACTTTAAGCAAATTGAATGCTCGAAAATTCCCTTAAGGAATCGTTGTAAGGTTTCCATTTAACTTTTAACAAGTTAATAAATTAATCATCCTCCAACCTAGTAGGGTTGAAGCTGCATGTAATTGGAAGCTTGGCTTTCTCCTTTACAAAGCAAATAAAAACTAGCATATGAAATTATTCTCGACCATATTCAACCCATATTCTTATCCATGCTTGGTGATTACTTGGGGATTATGAGATTATAAATCAATAAAGTATTTTGGCTACCATGTCTTCCCCTACTTGCATATTCTTCCAAATAGGGACAATTTTAATAAGCTTGAGATCCTTAACCCAACCTCTTCCATTTTCCCATTAAATTATTCAACTGGTGAGTTTGTTTGAGTATTTCACTATATCTTTCTCCGACTCATTTAAAGTTCAAATCCCCACCCAGGATCACATTCACCTTCCTTGTAAATTATTTGGTTGTTATGCACCATATTCCCAAAATAACATAAAATTAGAGACATAGAGTAACCCAATGCCTTCATAATGAAATAAACAAATGAATAAGAAGCCTCTCCGAGGGGGAAACCTCCTTTTACAATGTATCAAATGCACAAGGAAAGATGAGATGATCTCTAAAACCAGGTCTCTTTTGTGTATATATATAGAGGGGACAAAGGGTGCGAATACAATTAAGGTCCTAGTTGAACAATAAAGACAATACTAGTATAATAATTGAAATGTAATATCGCAATATATAGGGATTAGCATTCCCCTCCCCTGCAGACAAGTGTTGACCTCAAAACTTGATTAACTATGGATGTTTATGCACGACGAACTCATTTTCCCATGTCTCCTATTCCATTGGCAAGTTCTTCTACTTGGCGAGGTACTTAGTGATTGTTCTATTTCACAATTACTTGATACATGTTTCAAGGATTGGTTCGGGTTCTAATATGATTTTCCCTTCTTCATCAATCTTTGGTAGAGTATTATGAATTGGAATATTGTTGTTCATTATATTTTCACGCAACAAACATGGAATATTGGATGTGCACATGAAGATGGAGGCAACTCCAATTTGTAATCCATAGTTTCAATCTTCGGCAACACGTTATAGGGACCATAATATTTGGTAATTTATTGTCCCTATTCTATTGCTCGAGGGACATCCATTTGTATGATTGTGGCCTCATAAATACCCAATCACCCACTTCAAATTTCTTGTCACTATGATGTTGATCAACTTATTATTTTATCCTATTTTTTATTATAGCCATGTTGTCTTTCAATAGTTGGAAAACCTCTTCTCTGTGCTCTATGTGATCCTCCATTAATTGAACATTTGCTTTCCCTTTCAAGGATGATGTGATCGATGGAGGATGATAACCATAAAGTGCCATAAATGGGGACATTTTTTATGAAGTATGGAAGGATGTGTTGTACCACCATTCTACCAAGGGCAACCACTTGACCCATTGTGTTTGTTTATCAGATGCAAAGCAATGAAGATACCCTTCTATAATTTTATTCATAATCTCAATTTTCCCATAAGATTGAGGATGTTGAAGGGATCTATGAGCCAATTGAGTACCAAAGAATAAAATATTTCCTTCTAAAAATTGCCAATAAAAAATGGATCTCTATCACTTACAATAATATTGGGGATTCCATGTAGCTTTTGAATTATTTCCATGAATGCTACAACTAATGCACTTGCTTTAAAATAATGAGAAAGAGAACATAAATGTGCATACTTTTTGAGTTTATCCACCACTACCATGGTGACACTATTTCCTTCAGACTTTGGTAAACTTGTGATAAAATCCATTGGTACCTTTTCTCGATGTTGACTTGGTATGAGCTACTGGTTGTAGAAGACTTGGTGTCTTGATTGTCTCCCCCTTATTCTGTTAGCAAACCAAACATTCTTCCATAGACATTTGGACATCTATTTTAAGTCCTTCCCATAAAAAATCCTTCTTAATACTTTGGTAAGGTTTCAAGAACCCTAAATGTCCTTCTATAGGAGAAGTGTGCATTTACAAAAGGACCTTCTGTTTGAGTTGGAAATTCTTACATAAATATAGGTGATCATAATACCAAAGTGAATCATTATTCCATACAAATTTATGTAATGCACTAGGGCCCTCTTGTTTCTTCTGAATAAACTTGCATGTCTTTTAATCTTGCTTCCATTCTTTCCTTCCTTCTTCCACCCAATCAAATTTTGGAATGAAAATAGTACCAAGTAAGCCCTATTTGTCTTCTTCTTTCCTTAAAAGTGCATCTGCCACCGCATTTTCTTTTTCTTTTTTGTAGACAGTTTCAAAGTCACAACCTAGCATCTTTGTAACCCATTTTGTTTATCTTCTAAAGATAATCATTGTTCCAATAAGCACTTAAGACTATAACGATTAGTTCCTACCTTGAAGTGTCTTCCTATTAGGTAAGGATGTTGTTTCTTTACTAGATGTAGTATGGCCAACATTTTCTTTTCATAAATTGGTTTGAGTAAGTTTTTTTCCTTTAAGTTGGCAACTGTCAATGGCAACTTCCCTTTCTTCTTGCATTAAAAATGCACCAATGCCATGCCCCGAGGAATCACATTCCATGGCTAATACATGAGTTGTACATGCAACCTCTTTAAGCTTTTCAAATTCTTCGATTGTTTCTTTAGTCCAAGAAAATGGCTCCTTTTTCAATAACATTAGTAGAGGTGGTACTATTTGACCATAATTCTCAACGAATTTGTGTTAATATCCTTTCAATCCTACGAAACATTTAAGATTCTTCAAGGTTTTGGGAATTAACCATTCCATTGTAGCTTTATTTTGTTAGGGTCCACTTCGATGCCTTCATGAGATGCAATATGAGCCAAATAATCCACTTCTTAAACCTCAAACACACAATTAGAAGACTTTGCATCTAGTTGTTGCTCCTCCCATAGTTTTAAGACCACGTCAAAGTGTTGTACATGCTCTTCCCAAGATTTATTCTAGATTAGTATGTCATCAAAAAATACTAGCACAAATACTATGAGGAAAGGTTTAAAAATAGAATTCATCGGGCTTTGAAATGTGAAAGGTGCATTGGTAAGGCCAAGTGGCATCACCGAAAAATCATAATGACCTTCATGTGATATAAAGGTTGTTTTCGAAATGTCTTCTTGCCTCATTCTAATTTGATGACATCAAGAATGAAGATCCAACTTGGTAAAGAAAAATGCCCCTTGCAATTCATCTAATGATTCATCAATGACAAGAATATGAAACTTATCTTTAATGGTCATATTTTTTATCTCTCTATAATTTGGACACATATGCCATGAGCCTTATTTTTTGAACTATCACCATTGATGCAGATAAAGCACATTGGCCAAGCTGAATGATGTCAACATATGTCGTTTCTTGAACCATATGCTCAATCTCACTCTTTTGGGCATGTGGGTACTTGTAAGGTCTAATGCTAGGTGGCACATTTCACGGTTGCAGGTGAATAACATGGTCATGATCAAGTAGGTGGAAGACCTTTAGGCACCTCTCCAAATATCTTTGAATGATTGTTAATAACTCTTTGTAGAACCATGTGAATAGAGGATCTAGATATCTGAACTTATAGTGAGCACAATTGTGCAATTACACCTAAGTCACCAGATTCGGTGATTTTTTTCCTTAGAATTTGAAATTCGTAGATTTTTTGTGATAGACGAACTAAATTGTCGAAAATTGTTGATTTTAAAGACGAACTTGAATTCAATTTGTGCACAAATTTCAAGGTGAATTAAATCGCTATAAAATTAGCTTGAATTTCTAGATTCGACATAAATTTGATAATAATAAAATGTTTCGATGACCCACAGGTAAACCCTACTAAAAATAACTCTGCTAGCTAAACGTCTTACTCATTGTGAATCGTGTGAGTGTTCAATGTGAAGCCACCATTGTGATCAATGATTCCATGACTGGCAAAGTGTGAAGTTGTGAGTAGAGGGTCGAGGTTGTAGTTGGTGAGGGTATTGTTGACGCTTGAGTTTTGGACCCAACACTCCACAAATGCATACACAGAGGGTAGTGTGTGTGGGCATTAGTAGCCAACATGAATGCGCCTCCACACTGATAGTAGCAGGACATAGCGTAAAACAACAACCCACGGGCCACACAACAACCATAACCCACACTACACATCCACAAGATGACCATAATCATTCATGTTGCCATATTTTTATTTCTATGATTCTATCATTATTATGTTCATGTATTCAATGTTCACAATTTAATGAGCATAATGAATTCTATTGAATTTTTTCATAAATTTTTTAATTTACAAATTTTATGGTCACTCGAGCTTAATGCCGAATTTTATTGCCAATTTTTTCATTATCGGATTTTTGTTGAATTTCAAGGTCTCTGAATTCGAACACGAACTCAAACCAGATGACTTAGAATTACACTATGGTGTCCTCTTTTTAGCAAATTTTTCATGTTGTTAGAGCTCACGACTTTCAAGGGTTTTCCTAGAATACCTTTAAATTCAATTCCCTTTCCTTATGAGGAGAATCTCATAAAAGTTATTTAAAATCAAGAACCATTGTTCCCAATGATTGAAACCATTGGAACCCTTATACAACATCAACACCACCCATTTAGATTGATATCATTGGACTATCCAATAAATACTTCCCTATAGTGAGCTTAATGTTATGGCACTTCCATGCAAAAATTATTTTACCTCCATCTGTAGTCATTACTTGAAGCTCTGGTGTTGGATATATAAAGCTACAATTCAAAGTTTTGGCTAATTAAGTTATGGATACTACCGTAATCAATCAACATGAAGTACCTTTTTCTTTTTTATTTATTCTTCTATGTTGAGAGTTCGAGTGCCAATGCCAACCAATCGATGAGAAGATATGGTTGGAGTAGTGTCTTCTAGTTCTAGATCTTTGGAATATTTCAGTTCTTGAACTTCTTCCTCTTCACAATTTATGTATAATAATGTATTCTCATTTCAATTATGTCCCTCACTATACTTACTGCATAATTGAAGCATAGTCCCTTTTTTCTATTCTTTCCTCTAATTTTTGGGTTGTCAAACTTATAGGATGAGTGAGGTTAGGAGTAGGAACATTTCCCTCTCTATAGGTACTAGTGACGACTCTTCTAGTATCCATATTTTTACTTTCAACTTTTATTTCCAAACTAAAAGCAGTCTCCAATTATTTAGGTTTGAATATACATACCTCATGTTGAATGCTTTTCTTTCAAATGCCCATAAAGAGATTCACCAAATTATCTCTGGAATGTTCTTCACTCTAAGACTCGATTTTTGAAATTGCTTAATGTGCTTTATAATCGGAACTCTTCACCTTAAATTTATCGATTGGATGAAAAAGGTGTTGCCCTTAATATCCCCGTAATGTGCTATCAATTCATCAATAAGTATAGACAAAGAGACAATAGAGTCCTTTTTACGGTCACAAAGCCATTGGTACCACACAAATCGACTAGGTTCTAAATAAAAGGATGCAACAGTTACCTCTTGTAAATTTGGCACTTGGTGTAGATCAAAGAATGACTCCATCTCGAATATGAATCATTCAATTTTTGTTGTTGTCCATAGAAATATGAATACCTTGTTCCTAATCCCCCCTAAAATCCCTCTTGGAATGTAGGTTAATGTATGCCAAAAGAATGGAATTGCCTTAAGAACAAACTTAACCAATGTGAACCTACTAGCAATTAAAAGCCATCTATTTCACCAATTGTTTATTCTTCCCTCTATTTTTTCAATCAACCATTCCCATTACTTTTTCCTATAACCATTAGGCTTAAGAGGGAACCACGTGTATTTAATGCCTTCATTAAAATTAATACATCTAAATAGAAAAATAAAAAGGACTTGTCTCTTTGACTCACCATTCATATATGTTTAAGGAATATTTACAAACTAAGTGATATTTGGGCAGGATCACCACGGAGCGATACCCATAAAATAAAACTCAAACATTCATGCAAGAAATGAATTCATAATCTTTACACACAAACTTTGAATGGACAAGTAGGTTAATAATTGACTTACCCGGATCCAAACGTTTGATGAAGAATACCTTCAGCTGTAGTTGTTCCAATTTTTTCACCCAAATCTTCAGGAGATAACATGGAGGTGAACAAAGATCTAACATCTAGCAATTATTGTTGCAAATATTGAAATTAGGAAAAAATTTACAGAATGACACATCCAAATTTCAACAATTATAGACTGTAATTAAACACTTGAAATGGACAGAAAGGAGAGATATTTTATATATAAATAACAACAAGATACAAATGTAAAGATGTCACCTAATTCTCGTCTAGGCACTATTCTAAAACTGATGTCTGAATTCTTCCACCCAAATCTTCACACACTCAACATCCAATCCAGTTTCTTCCTTAGGAAATATTCTCTAGAGAATCCCCGACATTCTCTAGCATAATAATGACTCTCAAGAATGACGGGAAAAACTATGTTCCAATTATGGGAAAGGGGTTTTTGCAGACCGAGATAACAAGGGATTTAGATATAGATTTCAATTAATAGCTTGAGGGCATAATCTCCAATACTCAATGCTTGTTTTTCCTTCATCTGTGCCTCTTTTATACTGAAAGGGAGGTAGTTAGGGAAGCTGGGGACATTTACTTAAGAGATTGGGACAAGTGGGAATGGTTAAAACTAAAAAATTTCCCATAAAGTAACTTATATTTATGTTACCCTTGAACAAACATGTACATGGGTTAGACAAAGGAGAATCACGTATACATGGTCGAGCAATGTGATAGGGCCCATACAAACTGAAAAACTTAGTTTTTAAGAAGCTTTTCAGATGAAGTATTGTTCATAAATCATAAGGAATTATGGGAGTATGCAAAAATGGGAAAATGGATAAGATCAGATCATCTCAAGCATCTATGGGACAAGTGTGACAAAAGATTATATAACAATATATGTAAAGGAAATCATAGATTTTATTATATTTACTACCGTAGTTATAGATGTGCTAAAGAGGTTCATAATTTTGTTAATATTTCTTGCTTCTCTCGAGGGCCCTTTAAAGAACAATAATATATCATCTATGAATAAAAAAT
The DNA here is from genome assembly GCA_027924585.1 of Larix kaempferi. Classification (NCBI taxonomy): domain Eukaryota; kingdom Viridiplantae; phylum Streptophyta; class Pinopsida; order Pinales; family Pinaceae; genus Larix; species Larix kaempferi. The sequence continues at coordinate 20,887,507 of BSBM01000841.1, forward strand.
GAGTTAAGGTTAAATCTCTCCCATGTTAGCTCCAGATATTACACCTTTGCTTTTGGATTATACTATTGATATGCTTAATCCTCCAGCTATTACGATGCAATCCTAGATGGTGAGTTTAAAACCATTGCGGCAACAACTAACAAGGTTTTCATAACAAACTTAGAGTACAAGAAATAAGGAAGCACACTAAAATTTGAAAGAAGCAAGTACACACGGGGGGAAACCAAATTCTTCGCAACTAGCTCTTTATGTAAATTTTTCATATTTTGAGCAATCTCAAATAAATGCTTCCATGGGATTTTCCACTTATGGAACAACTAAACAATGATGGAACTATTCATTGTAATGCTAAAAATGAGAGCTGATTGTTGATATCAGACTTGGATAGGCTTACAATTCATTAGAAATTCATAAAAACATAAAATTATCTCTAAACATGACTATCTCTACCTTGTTGCTATGATTTTTTTCCAGTTTTTCTCTTTCGCCCCCATTGTCACCTCCTCCTTTTTCTTCTTCATCTTCCTATTCTCCTTTTCATCTTCACAAGGAGCCATAATGAATCATAATCCAATCACATTCCTTCAAAAACTTAGAGTGCATCAAAATTCCCTCCCTGCATTAATCTTTAAAATGCCTTACTAATTCCCAGGATGGGGTGACTTTAAGACGATGCAGCCTGAATGGCAATGAAGTGACAAGTAGGGAATCAATAGTGGTGAATGACATAGTGGACCCTTCATTGCACTCCCCCTCCATGTGGTCGAGCGTACCTCATCTCCCTTGAGTTTAACTGCTCCATTATGCTTCACAACTATGTTGCCACGACGAGGCCAAAGTCGTTAATGATATATGTTGGAGGAGCCTAGTCGACTGGCCGATTAGGTCCTCCACCCGACTATGGTCGACTTGGTGTAGTCGACTGGGTAGCTGACCAAACTAGCAGTTATAAATGAATAACTAAATGTAAACAATATATATAGGTTATTGAGTCGCGACCTAAAAGGCAATCCTACATTGAGCATTGCACAATATTTTATCTACGTTAATACATGATAACAGTATTTAGTGCAAGGTTGTGTCTACGCATATTAAACTATTTTGCTAAGAGATGGTGAGTCTCTACGTCAGAGATGAACAGATTATCACAAATTCTAAAGATCTAGATTTGTTCATTAAAACTCATTAAGATCTAAAATCATTTAGGAATTAAAACCATGCATGATAAGCATAAAAAACTCTTAAATGGCAGAAACTTGAATCAATTCATGCTAAAACAATGGAGAAAATACATGATTACCAGGAATCATGGTGTGAGTGCCTCCTCCCTTGCCATAAATTCTCCTTCCTTCATCCTTGCTTTTGAAGAATTGGAGCTCTTCTCCTCCTTCAGAATCTCCTCAGCATGCCTTTGCTCTTTTTACCTCCTTCAGAATCTCCTCAGCATGCCTTTGCTCTTTTTACCTCTCTTTACCATGCCTCCCATGCCTTTCTTATATAGCATTGGCAAATGGGCCTTAGGCTTTTCTTTTGAGTGTGGGATAATCCCCTTTCATGATTTTAGATCATTTTCACTTAAAAACCCCTTTTTCTATAGTTTTTAGGCTTTTTGCACCACTTAGAATGATTTTAAGCACAATTAATGCATTTTAATGCATTGCTCAGAGAGGATTTATCTCTGAATGAACTTGTGTCACATCTTCCTGTTGCAGGTGCATGGTAAAAATGTGCTTCTTCCGTCACCTGACTAAGGGTGTTAATTTTATTGTTAACAATACAAAAGCTTGTTGTTGTTGTCCCACTTACTCTCTTTACTTATGTGCGTATGATATATGTTCATGTGATCTATATATATATTTATATGATGTACTACTGGTAACTTGTACGATTCCATAGACTACAACATTGGTTTCATTGCCTATAGTACATAATCATGAAGAATGAGGAACATGCTTATATGATAGCCGAGAGAGAGATTCGAGAGTGGTGGGACAATAAAGTAGCGAATTATATTCAAAATTATGCAAGGCATAACAAGCTAACAATAGCAGAGGCAAGGGAGCAATTCTTCACTGAGACACATGCAAAGTTTATAGAGACCATTCCCTGGGAGATAATGAAATTCCTGAACGTTGTTCATGACCAAATTGGACGCTCAGAATGAGAAATTGTTGATGTGCAATATTTATAACGGAGGAATAAAAAATTTGTGCGAGTGGCTTGAGAAAATTTGCGAAGGCTTCTATGAAGAACACGTTATATAAGAGAGATCATTTACCGATGAAGTCTGATGTAAGTTTTATACCAACCTCCATGAAGGTTTCTTCTGTGCCATACCATGTTTACTATATAAATTTATGATAAAAAACGGAGCTGGACACATAGTTAAGCCACGACCGCCAATAGTAGAACCTGCTACGTCAAATTGGAAGAAGCAACAGGAAGATTGGGAGCGTCTTGTCAACGAACGACAGGTGGGAATATTCCTTAAACAAATGATGACCATTGCTGATCTCACTTTCGTCAAATAATAGGAGTTGGGTTGGAAATGGGCGGGGTCGTCGACAATGTGTTATGAATAAAGGAATGAGGCCAGTCAATGAAATAAGAAAAGAATGAATGCCTGTAAAAAGTTGAGTCTGCTTCATTGAAATAAGTGCCCATCTGCTCACAAGCAAACAACATACATATAGAAAATAGAAAGAGATAAAAGATACAGACGACGAGAGAAGCTAAGAGATATTGTTAGTCCTTGCACACCAAAAGAAGTATAAATAAGATAGGTGAGATGATCGAGCAACCAAAAAGCCTACCCAAGTTGAGGGAAAATCAAATGATTGAGAAAGAAGGTGAGGTGATGACACTTGAAGATCAGTCACACGTAATAGTGTTGACCCCGCAAATATTGTGTATTACAATCCTGGATGCTTTGAATCCTGTCGGTTTTGTACCTATGCTAAGGACGACTAGGCCAACCATTAGACAAATACTTGAGTGCGACATGGGACTACTACTAGGCGATACTAACATATGGAATCGACTAGAACAAAGTGGATGAATTGCAAATAGGTTGATGATTCAACGTCCATAACATGGCAACTGGATCATCTTCACACTTGAATTCGGAAGACACTCGTTTAACTTATTTTATTCAGAACATATGGAAGTACACCCCCTGGAAACAACACTATTGATAGAAGTAAACAAGATGTTAGAGAACCGACCTAGTAACAAGGAGTCTGTAGAAGAGGTACATTTGTCTTAGCATCAGTCACAATCGCAATAAGTCATCAGTAATAGTCAGATAGTAAGTGTCTCAAGTAATTAGTCTGTTTTGGTAAGTCCAAAAAATTGTAGATCTCGTAACATGGCTTTTCGTCTTCCAGTTAACACTCCTAATTTTTAGGGGGATGGTGACCCTAGAAAACATTGGTTTGTATGTGAAGCCCATTGGAAATCTAACCTTATTGATGATGAGAATCAATAGATTGCATAGTTTGCAGGAAGACTTAGAAATGGATCTCTTACATGGTACATGAACTTTCTTGAAGAAGGTCCAAATACAAAACAACAAATAAAAGATATTTTTCTAGATTTTTTTAAAGCTGACGACATAAAGCATTTGGCTAGACATAAATTGAAGCAAATTAAAGAAAGATTAGGAGAATCTGTATGAGAATACGACAAAAGATTCAAATATATCCTTAGCCAAATGCCAACTAAGATGGACCCTGCACTAGTGATTCAATTCTTCGTCAAAGGACTTCTGGAGAAAATCAAGACTCCAATACTAGTCAACGAATATACAACCTATGCCGATGTTCTAAAGAAAGCTTTGAGAGTCGAATCAAATGCAAATTATTCAACTAGACCCGTCGACAAACAAATTGAAGTGCTATATAAATCACTACAACATTTGGCAATGCGACAAAATGACCTATGGCATACCAAATGCTCCCAAGAAGGATATACTAAAGATTCATATTCATATGATGAAAGAAGAAGGTACCTCAACAATTACAGCGCATACCAACGAGAAACGAGGCAACTGGAAGAAAGACCGAACATATTTCCAGAAAAATGGCAACAAGAAACTTCCAATAGAATCAGACGACATATTTTTGTGACATCTGTGAAATATTTGAACCCCACTCGACCACATACTTTCCATACAATGCCGACACCGTAAAGCCAAAATCGTGTGGAATTTTTCGAACATCAAAAAATTCAACTGCAAAATGTATAAAGAACTTAAATATTAAAGCAAACTACCACACAGTATATCAGGCACAAAGGTTGGAGCAAAAAGTTCGGGAGAGTCATAACAACGACCAATGCAACAACGGTAATAATCGACGAGGATGATACAATGGTCGCGGAAGCAACAATAATCGGGGATACCAACCACCCGGTCGAAGTATACCTCATTGTTATGTATGCTATAGTAAAGATCATTTGATCCCTTACTTTCCATGGAAAGACATGACAGATTTAAACTTTTCTACAAAATGTGGCGTTGGGGAGCACAATCTAGAAGAGTGCCCCATAATGATAGGTGCACTTAATAAAATAAAATATGTTAATGCCTGGTCTTGTGTCTCTAAAAATGAATCATGCAATACTAAAAACTTGCAAATCATCATTAGACAAGGCACAAAAATTGGTGGGGAAAACCCCCAGGTTACAAGGATACAAAGAAAGCAAGAGGAGTACCGCAATCTACTGAAGAAAAAATAAATATAAAACAATGCATTACACACAATTACTCAAATTGTTGTTGAAGAAAGTAATGAAGAAAATAAGAATAAAACACTTAATGAGATGCTACAACTCTTAACAAAAGAGTAAGTTGTTGCATGATTGATTGATTTAATGAATCTCCTCATGAATAGTTCACAAAATGAAAGGATTCACAAAATGAAAGGATTACTAAAACTCTTTTCCATCTGAACTATAAAGAAAAAAATGGTTTTGATCCCCTTGTTGACCTTGAAGTTGACAGATTCTACATTGCACAAATCTTCCTTGACTTCTGGTTGCAAGAAAATATAATGACAAGATCAACATGGGAAAGTGTCGGTCGACCTCAAGTAGAGGAATCGAGCATCTATCTTGAGCTAGCCGACCAATGATTAATTGAACCTATTGGAGTGTGGAAAAACGTTAAAACTTCAATTATGGGAATCAGTACATGCATCAACTTTGAAATCATCGACCCGCAAGAAGAATATAAATAATTTCTCACCTTAGTTGAACGACCATGGGAATGCAAGATGAAAGCATCCGTCTCACGAAAGAAAGAAATAAAAAAACTAAAGGAGAGGAAAAGAAAATAATTGTACCGATTAATCCATTTCAAGGGAAACCCTAGGTTGAACCAGATGACAATGATGATGACGTTTGACGACTATACCAAATAGTCCATAATAATGAAGATACTTTCAAACCAAACAATCATGGTAAAATCCACTTGGAAATCCCTTGTCTGTCAAATATAACTCCGACTCAGAGCTGTATGACTGGAAAATACAAAATTATGAAGCACAAGCCCGTGAATGCTGGTCGACCGAGATTATTCCTAGAAAAAGAGTGCAACAATGTTTTACTATATCCATCATTCCAAAAATATTTGAGAAGAAAGTAAGAAAATATCTGACAATCATCCCTACGAAAAAGGAGCCAACAAGTATTCCACCCCTACGATACAAGGAACGAGAATCACCAATTGCACATGTTGAGGAAGTATCTAAAAACATCGGTGACCGAGTTAAACTTAAAACTCTAGTCGAAACATTCACATGACAAGCAACAAGATGGTGAGACACATATCAGTCTCGTCTTCATACATGGACTACCGCTTCAACAAATTTCATTGAATGTTTTGGAGGTAAGAAACTCACAGCACAAGTAGAGATACCAAATTCATACAAGGTCAAGAAACAGTCACGCATATCAATATATGTGAAAATGAATAGAATATAGAGATGAAAGATTATATCCCCATCTTTTTCCAAATACACTAGAATATCTACCAAACAAATGATAAAGATGGAAGAAACCAGAGGCGAAACATTCAATTGGTAAGAGCCGAAAGAAAACTTTATCGAAGTTTTTTCGTTCACCCCAGAAAAAAGAATACATTAGAGAAGCAATAGAAGAAATTAAAATTTCGATACAACCACCAAGCAATATTACGCTGGCATTGACTGCAACCGACATGTAATGATATTTCAACCAAGCCAACATGTCGATCAACTCAACTAGAACTTGAAAATGAAAAAACCCTAGGTAAAAGTTTCAGATGGAAAAGAAATCATCATGGTGTTGTAAAACCTGTAAAAAATATGATGCAAATCAATATAGAAGCAAAAACAGAACAAGAAAGATTCACCAAAAAAGACTTTCCCCCAAAATTCACAGAATTTAAAGAGGGAGATCGACCAATCAATGAAAAAAGGGCACCATAATGGATGGATGCACAAATAAAAATGAAAAAGTCAATATTTCAAATGATGATTGACCAGAGATGGCAAAGATTGGAGATTATTGGTCCAACCAACAGGTATCATAAATAACCAATTTGCTAAAGGAATATCAGGATGTATTTGCAAGAGATTATAAAGATTTAAAAGGGTTAGTTCAAGAAATGGGTTAGATGAAAATTAACATAAATACAGATGCCAAACCTGTCAAGAAACGACCATATAAGTTGGCACACAAGTATAAAGATATAGTAAAGAAGGAAATTGAGAATAAGCTAGTTGCATGAATCATATACCCAGTGGATTAGTCAGAATGGGCCAGCCCCATGGTATTTCAACCAAAGAAACATGATCCAACAATATTACGAATTTGCGTCGACTTCAGAGGACTAATTAAAGTAACATTAACTGACCCATTTCCTACACATTTCGCTAACGAAATCATCAATGAGTTGTAGGTCATGAGTGTTATTCTTTCACCGACAGATTTTCAGGATATAATCAAGTTCCTATTGCAAAATAAGATCAACACAAAACCACATTTGTTTGTGAATTTGGATCCTTTGCTTATAAAGTCATGCCCTTTAGTCTAAAGAATGCACCAACAATATTCTCCATAATAGTAGTAAAATCATTTCAAGAATATATATATACAAAACCATGGCTATCTACTTCGACGACTGCACAAAATATTCACTAATAAAATATCATGTTCAATACCTTCGACTTATGTTAGAACGGTGCAGACAAATACAACTATCTTTGAATATTAAAAAGTGCATATTCACAACACCAATTGGAATCCTGCTAGCACATGTTGTTTGCAAAGAAGGAATCAAAGTCAACTATGCCAAGATTAAACTTATTCTTGACTTAAAACCAATAGTCAACCCAAATTAGGTTAGAATACTTCTTGGACATACAGGCTACTATCGAAAAATTATAAGATATTACTCGGATATGACATATCCTCTAGAAGAACTACTAAAGGAAAATCAAGAATTTAGATGGTCTCAAGAATGTGCAAAATCATTTGAGTTACTTAAGAGAAAGCTCGTCGAAGCCCAAATTCTAAGATTTCCAAATTGGTCGATTAAATTTCACATCCATATTGACGCATCTGGTATTGTAGTCGGTGCAATACTCACTCAACCATGAGAAGATGGAATGGATTACCCAAATGCATATGCTAGCACAAAGTTAAATAAGGTAGAAAGAAATCACTCTACAACAAAATGAGAAGCCTTAGTCATGATCTTTGCACTGCACAAGTATCGACACTACTTCTTGGCTAACCCATTTATATTTTACATGGATCATCAAGCTCTCAAGTACTTAGTAAACAAACCTCTCCATCATGGTCGACTATGCAGATGGTTGCTCATGTTCCAAGAATTTGAGTTTGAAATAATCGTCTGACCTAGAAAGAATAATGTCGGTCGCGACCACCTATCATGATATAAACAGGAGAAGATCCCATTGGAATCGACGATGAGTTACCCGAAACTCACTTATTTAGAGTCGAAGTTATACCACCAGAATTGGAAGAGATAGCACAATACCTCGATGAAGGTCATGCCCTAGAAGGAATGCCAGAAAATCAAAAGAAGATACTTGCAATGAAGGTTGCGCCATATAATCTAATAAACAAATTATTGTATAAATTGTGACCAAATGAAGTACTACGACGATGTGTTTTAGAGCAACGAATGGTAAGACATTATCGATGAAGCACATAGTGGACCGATAGGAGGACACTACCAAGCCAACACGACTGTAAGGAAAATTCTACAGTCTGAACCATGGTGGACGACTCTACATAAAGATTGTAAAACGCAGGTAAACAAATGTGACAAGTGCCAAATGTTAGGACGACCGCTGCTCAGAAAGGAGATGCCACCAATACTTGTTAATCCAAGATTGACATTTGAAATATGGGCTATCAAATTAGTTGAACCCTTTCTAGTTCCCGATCGACAAATCGAAGCTCGATACATTATCACAACAGTTGAGTATGTTACTAAATGGGCAGAAGTTGAACTTGTCGACGCATGTTCGAGTGAAGTAGCTGCAAATTTTATTTATGAAAATATCATAACAAGATTTGGACGCCCCCTTACTCTCATTAGTGACAAAGGGACACATTTTATCAACAAGACTATATCAATATTACTAAAGGAATTCATGATCGACCACCATAAGAGTTCGACATATCATCCACAATCAAATGGAGCTATTGAAGCATTCAACAAAAATTTAACTAAAGTTCTAACAAAGCTTTGTAATAATGATAAGAATGTATGGGATGACATGATACCCGCTATTGTATGAGCTTATAAAACAACTTATAAACGATCGACATGACAAACACCCTTTAAACGCGTCTATGGATAGGAAGCAGTTGTCCCGTTACATTTCAAATAACAGACACCCATCATTGCAAACTTACTTCATTTAGATATTTCCAAAGCCACAGAAGATAGAAATTTTGACCTATCAAAGTTGGAATAACAACGCCAAATAGTAATCCACCATTAGGAAGTTCAAAAACAACAACACAAAGCTTGGGACGACCATAATTTAAAAAGGAAAGACATATTAGTCAATGACCTAACATTAATATACGATAGTCGAATAAAAGGGAAACCCAAAAGTTGCATACATTATGGCTTGGGCCATATATAGTCGAGGAACTAAATATTAATGGCTCAGTTCGACTAAGGACTTTACAAGGCAAAGTTTTCACCAGAGTTGTCAACGATGCAAGGTTAAAAGGATATCAAATGTAGAATTGGCACGACGCCGATTGAATGGTTGTATCACCATTTGGTCGACCATCGTGCCCCATGTTTGTAATTAATCAGTATTTTAACCTGCTTAACTACATTCGTTAGAGGAAAGTAGTTATAAAAACTAACTTTCACCTTAAAAACATATAAGAGGACCCTAAAACATGGATGTTGTCAGAAATAAGCATATCGCAATGACGGTAGACTGGAATAAGGATAACGAGGCAGTCCCGAGCAGGAGAATGGATAAACAAACTTCAAATAGAGTTGATCGATGGGTTGAATTCATCCACGACCGACTAAGAGAGCATTCAAGCAAGCATAGAACAAGTCAACCAATGCATAACGCACTTTACTACGATCGACCCCGATGGAGAAGTCATGAAGACTGTCGACCGAAGCATGAGTAGAAAGACTCCCCACATGTGCCAAGAAGTTGTCAAGCACAGCAATTGCAATCAATACCATCACCTAACCGCCATGAATGCGCATCGAATAACCAAACTATACATGAGGACCTCGAGCAATGTTGGGAACGGTTTTGCAAAGAGTTGGAGCAGTTGTAGCTAAAACTTGAAATTCCAAAGCTTACACACCCTCTACTTGTACCTGTAACCACGACTGAGATGGCTCCAAATAAATTCATCGTCACCAGAGCCATGAAAGAAGCAAAATAAATCTCAATGGGAAGCAGAAGAAGCCGCCATGACGCCTCTGAAAGCTCGACTAACCAGAATCAGGAAAGCTCGCATAGAAGAGCACTAGTGGAAAAGGTATTGGAAATAAATACGAGAGTGAGGTGTTCAAAATGATAGATGGAGTGAGGAATCCAACAAATTGGTTGTAGCAAATATTAGGCAATACTTGAACGCGCCCTTACTCGACAAATTCAACGGGTTAAAAGACCTAATTGCACAGTATATTGTCAATTGATACCACAAAGGGAAGTTTTTTTTACGATCCTGTCAAAGTCAATGTTGCACTCATTGCACTCATAAACAGCTTACCAAATCAAAGTGTTGCAGGTACCAGTCGGTGTCAAACCCAACTTAATCGAAGAATTCACTGGAACCCCAAAGGAAATAACTCAAAGGGGTTAGTCATTAACAAAATCTAGTATCAAACATATAAATATGCTGCAATTATAGTATCAATTTTCTTAACAAATATTGGCCGCCCATCAGACATCAAACTCAACATGCTTGAATCTGTCAAAGCAATAGCCATAAAGGACAATTTTTTTAACTAGGTAGAGTACTTGGCTACAGTCGTCAAGGCGACATGTGGAAAATGCCAAGGGTCATTATCGACTATTCAGTACCCATCCTTACTTATTTGGATAACAATGTACAAGATAACCCCAGTCGGAGACCCTTGTTTTTCAAAAAGGACAGGGTCGTTGATGAAATTTTTTAAGCTATTCCGACCCCAAGGTTACCCAAAAGGTCCAAAAATTGCTAAGTTATGGCTCGAAAAATGGTTTCAAGCCTTGAAGACTACCTCATCGAGATGGAGGGTTTCACAACCCAGAAGTCTACCCTCGACTACACATATCCAACTCGAGCGGGAATACACAAAGGTATGGTTCATGCAAGGAGTAGCAGGGGATGCTACCGAGTTATATTACTACCCGACCATCCAAGATGTTTTCACTGACTTAGCTCGACAATCAAATACCATCTACTAGATACTAGACTTTTCTCAAAGAGAAGTCCAGTAATTACAACAACCATTTATTGATGGAGAAAAAGAAAAAGTCTATGAAGTTATGCTCTATTTATAAAGTTTTGGCCCTAAAGATGAAGAAGAAAATCCTTTAGCTATCATTGTGTCAAAGAATCAGCTTAAGCCAATAGAGACAGAAGAACCGTCGGGAGAAACAACAGAAGAGAAACAACAGAAGATGATGAATCATAGGAAGAGGAAGAGTCGTAGCTCAACTTGACCAAGGAAAAGCTCGACTTGGTAGCAGAACAAATTTTTACAATGCAACCGACTTTTTTCCAAGTAGTCCAAGAAGAGTAAGCTCATACTATATGCATAGACTAAAGATGAACTCTAAGAATTACATGAAGAAGTGGAGCAGGTCATTAGAGATGCCATACTCAATAAGACTACGATTGAGCAACAAATCCAAAAGAACCTGATTGAAAAATATCCGTTGGCCAAGGTGAGTACTCCCCAACCCAAAAAGTTAAAAGCTAACTTCAATCCTAGGAAGAAGAGCCCTTGGCAATTTCTGACAATTCCCCACCTGCATCACTAGTCTATATAGAAGAATACCCATCAAAGCAAGTTTATCTTGCCACTCTGCAAGACCTTAACTTTCACAACTTTATTGCTACCATTCCAGAAAGATTCCCCAAGTTAGCAAATTTTTCCTCAACAAACCTATCATAGAGTCAACATCTCCTCCTGAGACACGATCCAGACCCCCTCCTGGAACCAAACATTCCGCATGGTCATTAAAAACCCCCAATCGACCAAAGATAGTAGGAATGCACCAAGTCACTATGGAAAGAGTCTCTCCAGATCCTATAGATACACCAATTTTTACTCAATCGACAATCACCACAGTCGCATACACACAACCATTTCATCCCCCTACCAAGTTAGTCAGAACTTCAACATCTATGATTCCGTCGTTAACGACCCCCACATGGCCCCTCGTCATTGGATCCTTTTACCCAGTTGTACAACTTCCTTCCTCAACGACTTTACCAACCGTCTCGATTGTACCTAGCCAATCGACTCTCAATGTCCCTTTGATGTCCATACCTATCCTGACTATCCCCCTAGCGATTAGTTCAGTTCCACTGGCCCCCTCCTCAATTGTACCAGTATCAACTACTTCCACTTCCACCACTTATGTACCCTTATTGACCCCACTTCAAACTAGTTAGCACTAAGTCGATCCAGCTCAAAAAGAAAAAAGAAAAAGAGAAAACAACCGCAAAAGAATCCTCTAAGGATACCCCTTAAGTCGCTCACAGAATCTTCAGGTGCATCAGTTACTTTTGATTATGCTACAGCCAAATATTACAAGTTGGAATCTCTCCTGCAAACCATAATCAAGGAACAAAATAAAAGATGGTCGAAAGACAAAAGGAAACTAGATAGTATCAAGGATGATCAAATGAAAGTATTAAGAAATTGTGACAACTTTATAAGGGAGGTAGAATCAACCTTGTGTGGACCCTCTACTAAAAATACACTAGACCAAATAATGAGTTTGTTTGGATCATTGCTTTCACTTTTAGAAGAAGTCTCTACCTAGTGGAACCAAGAAAATGAATAACAGAGAACAACGCTACTGGACAATCAATATCGACTATTTTTGGAACGACATAGTAAATTGCAGGAATATGAACCGGTAGCAAAATGGTCGGCCAATGTCCTGAACAATTGGTACTCACATTATGGATAAGTTTTTTCATAAATGAGCAAGATCTATAATACTTTAGTGACTGTATTTCAACAAAATGCCATGGAGGATTCAACCACTCTGCAGGATCTAGAGCAACAGATTGAGCTTGAACAAAAATGACTACTAGCAATTTAGAAAAAGGCAGAGTAGTGGGAAAAGCAAGCAAAACCAGCAGGAGCAGAATTTCACCTCCTATCTATCCATATAGACAAGTTACTTGCCAATACCAGTAATCAACACTTGATTCTCGAGCCAGAAATGAAAAATATAAAAAACGATACAGTCACTAAAAAGATTGCCAAACTGTCAAACCCCACTTCAGTCAGTCTAAGCATCCAGACAGTTCTCCATGAGTGGGAATATTTCCAGCGTCAACTTGCCTCCTCTTCCAACGTTATCGTCGAAGCATGCAGCAAAGACAGCTAGTCCATTATTCTATCCATTCAGCAGCTTCCATAAGAAAATTTCGAATAACCAATTATATTTTTAGCTTTATTTTTGCACCCCCTGTTCTCTTTGGGACGAAGAAACACTTTGTTGGTGGGGGAGATGTTGGAGGAGCCTAGTCGAATGGCCGAATAGGTCCTCCACCCGACTATGGTCAAGTCGATGTAGTCATTCAGGTAGCCGACCAAGCTGGCAGTTATAATCGAATAACTAAATGTAAACAATATATATAGGCTGTTGAGCCATGACCTAAAAGGCAATCCTGCATTGAGCATTGTATAGTATTTTATCTCTGTTAATATAAAGGATTGTTGTTGTTGTCCCACTTACTCTCTTTACTTATGTGTGTATGATATATGTTCATGTGATCTATATATATATGTTTATATGATGTGCTACTAGTAACCTGCACGATTCCCTAGACTACAACAATATCCCATGGCGTGATTAAGAGGCCTCTCAAACCTCATTTCCCCATCTGTGGAGGTAAGTTTCAAGGTACAAGAGACAATAACAAGGTGATGGCTCTGTGGTATTACTTCACAGATGGTCAAGCCATGGTGAGGGAGAGACTATGCGCCTCCAATCCCAGGGGTAGATACCACCAGTCCCATCCCATGGAAGTGCACAACACTACGGTGGCCCAACATTTGGCAACGATGACTGATACCCTACTTGATATAAGAAATGAAATTTAAAACTTCGTCGATGATAATTAGACTTAGGTCCAAGACATAGCCTTCAAAGTGTAGGTGGTAATTAACTAGTGTGCGGACATATCCACAATTATTAATCTCCCACCCCCAAATTCTATGGATGGAATGAGACCCGAGGTCCCTATCCCGGCCCCATATTCTCCCTTTATTGCACCAGTGGTGAAAACGTATGCTCTGAAACCCTATGCTCTTAGCATTGGTTCGCAAGCCATAGATATGATGGCACTGTCTTTAGTTTCAACTATGGAGATCATTATGCCAATGGTTATTGTTGACACAGTTTGGTCGACAGGGGTTCACTTCGCACTGTTGTCAATAAATACCAACCAAACACCCTTAAGCATAGGCCCATAAAGGTTTTACCCTTTCCAGCAACACCGGCTGAGCGAGTGAAGTCTCACTCGAGATGATTAAGGGGGCTGCAGGAACCAAGTTTCCGCAATAGGGGGAGGACATGCGTCTATTCTCACTCTATCACTACATAAACCAGAGATTTATCTTCACATCATGCTTACCAATTCAAACATACATTCATCATTTGCATTATCAATGTGTAATCGACATTCGCACTAACATGGTAAAACTGGCGATCGCATCAACATAAATTACAAAGCAATAGAACTTAAGCATAACACAGTATTTAGGTCGCATTCATCATTCAACACAAACATAGATACAAGAAAGAGACATATCCGAACATCGTCATGCATTAACTCATCAAAAACCTGCGGTACAACTTTCGTAGGGACGATTCCAAACAACTTATCGCGGATCCATACAAAACTTTCCGAAGGCAGAGCAAAACATTACACAATTCATCCACTCGTCGCTTGATCAACTGATGCCCTTAGGCTTACAATCATAGTCCTATTTATAGGCAACTATAGCGGTTACAAAACGGTCCAAATGACCCATTCTAACGAACTAAACTAATCTTGCACTTTCGTCGACTCCCTGTTCTCCGTGAATGGTCCTTCTCGTCGCTGTCGGCTTCCGCACTTCATGTGATCTAACCCCGTGCCAACAGGCCCCCAACACAAACTTGTGGCTCTCCCTCAAGCCACCTCAACTGGACATCTCTGGTGCATTTACTTGGGACTTGAAATCATCGTGTGCAACTCTAATTTGTTCGACAGTTTCTTTTGTCGATACTCCGAGTACTACACAGTCTTCTACCTGTTGTTTCGTTGGGTGCTCACCATTCATCTGTTGCACCTTTTCCAGATCTTGCTTGACCTGTGCCATTCCGACAACAGAACCATTTGTTGACACAGTTATGTCGACAGGGGTTCACTTAGCACTATTGTCAACAAATACTAACCAAACACCCATAAGCATCGACCCATAAAGGTTTTACCCTTTACAACAACACCCGCGGAGCGAGTGAAGTCTCACCCGAGATGATTAAGGGGGCTGCAGGAACCAAGTTTCCGCAGTAGGGGGAGGACATGCGTCTATTCTCACTCTATCACTACAGAAACGAGATATTTATCTTCGCATCATGCTTACCAATTCAAACATATATTCATCATTCATATTATCAATTTAATTAACATTCACACTAACATGGTAAAACTGGCAACCACATCAACAGAAATTACAGAGCAATAGAACTTAAGCATAACACAATATTTAGGTCACAGTCATCATTCAACACAAACATAGATACAATAAAGAGACATATCCGAACATCTTCATGCATTAACTCATCAAAAACCTGCGATACAACCTTCGTAGGGACGGTTCCAAACAACTTATCACGGATCCATACAAAACTTGCCGAATGCAAAGCAAAACATTACACAATTCATCTGCTCATCGCTTGATCAACTGATGCCCTTAGGCTTACAATCATAGTCCTATTTATAGGCAACTACATCGGTTACAAAACGGTCCAAATGACCCATTCTAACTAACTAACCTAATCTTGCGCTTTCGTCGGATCCTTGTTCTCCACGAATGGTCCTTCTCGTCACTGTCGGCTTCCGCACTTCATGCGGTCTAACCCCGTGCCAACAGTTATGACTCCAAATTGGGGCAACGACGAAATTCAAAACTCAATTCTAGAAAACAAGGAGGCTCTCGACACTCCACCGAAACCTCCCCTACAACATTGATGATTGGGACCTATCCCTTTCAAGAAGCACCACTAGCTATGGGCGTTTCAAGATTTTCCGGGTTTGGCCTAAAGATTAGCTCTCAATGTTATCTTGTTAATTTTGTTTGTTATCACTTAGCTTCACATTGTCAGTTTGTTTTCTACATGGACATCTCTAATATCTTAGATGCTTTTTTTGTATCCCAATAGAGGTAGATATCAGTCAGTTTCTCTGTAGCCCCATAAAGGCAGTTTAAGACAGTTTTTTAGGCATGGCTTGGGTAATATTCCCTTTTTGAATTCCCAGGCCATCTCTCTGTATGCATATGTAAACTATTTGATAATATAAAATAGGAACTTACTTACAAAAAAAAACAAGCCATACCAATTAAATTTAAAGCTTAGGCTTCATATTTATTCCAAGTGTGTTGTCCATGCCTACAAAAATTAATAAAATTTAGCCTCAAACTAAATTCATGCCCATCAATTAACATGACCGGAGGAATCATGTGGAGTATTAAATTCAGGGCCTACCAAACTCTAATGCACCTCCAAAATAACCACATGAAAGAATGTGAAACATTGGATGAAAGGGGAAAATTCCATGTAGAGGAGGTTTATAGCCAAAAGTGATTGACGTCACCTAGTCCCCTTATTCATCCAAAATGAAGTGGGTTGTCAAATAATTGGGAACAAATCAACCACTAGGAGTAATTTTAGAGGCTCCAATGACTTATTCACCTGGGGCTTCGTGACTCTAAGATTACAGATTAAGCACTCTTGCATCAAGCTTCCCAGTTACAAAGAAATGTGAGCTATTGCTCACTAAGCTGGTAGAACAATCAACTGATGGTCAAGCAAGGTGTCCCAACTCTACTTCATAATTCCAAGTGGTCTCCTCCAAGCTCTTTTCTTTTTGATGGACCAAATAATATTCCTTCTTTAATTGAATCTTGGTTCTGCCAATAATCTGGTCATTAAATATTGCCTCAATTTCTTTATGATTTTTCTAAGGGATCCAATCCCTCCAATCTGCAACATAATCTTCTTCATTTTGAATAACTTCATGAAATTCATATAAATTCGCAACATATTATCTATGTGGGCAATGCCAACACATGCACATTATTAGATATTTTCTTCGAGATTTTCCAAGCACCAATTTGTTAATTTTTAACTTATTATAAGTTTATATAGGGAACCTTTCCTTTCTCAAATATGACATGACAAGATCCCCTTCATTTACTTTATTTTCTCTCCTCCTCTCGTGAGCTTTTTGCTTATATAGTTGATTTCCCTTGTACAATTTCTCTTGCACTTGTTCATGAACTTCTTTAACGTGTTCTACAAAGGACTCTACATCCACACTCAAATCCTTTATGTGCAGCAACATTGCATTAAAATTCCCCTTTCCCTTACACAAGCAATCAAAGGTGCACAAGTTCCATTGAAATTTCTTGTGAACTTCCTATAAAAATTGGCCAACCCATGGAAACTCCATGCGTCAAATGTGTTCTTAGGAATTGGCCACTCTACTATTGCTTCCCACTTTTGAGGGTTCATCTTGAAGCCTTTGAGAAGTTACAAACCATAGCTAAACTAAATCCTCCTTCATAAATGTATATTTATGCAAATTTCTCTTGCTTTAGTCTCCCCAACACTTGTCTTAAATGCTTCATATATTCTTCTTTTGTCTTGTTGAAAATCAAAATATAATCTAAGTAAACAATGGCACACATAACTAGGTAGAGTTATAACACTTCATTCATCAATCTCATAAAGATAATTCAAGCATTTAACTAGGTAGAGTTATAACACTTCATTCATCAATCT
This sequence comes from Larix kaempferi, assembly GCA_027924585.1. Lineage (NCBI taxonomy): Eukaryota > Viridiplantae > Streptophyta > Pinopsida > Pinales > Pinaceae > Larix > Larix kaempferi. Next base: position 20,905,299 of record BSBM01000841.1, read on the forward strand.
CATAAAGATAATTCAAGCATTTAACTAGGTAGAGTTATAACACTTCATTCATCAATCTCATAAAGATAATTCAAGCATTTGTTAAACCAAATAGCTTGACCAACCATTCATAAAACTCCTACTTTGTCTTAAAAGAAGTTTTCCATTCTTCTCCTCCACAAATCCTAGTCTAATGATACCCACTATTTAAATATATCTTTGTACAATATCTTGCTCCACTTAAATAGTCCATCAAATTATATATCCTGGCAAATGGAATCTATACTTGATCATAGTCCTATTAATAGCCCTAGAATCATTGCATATTATCCATTCTCCACTGTACTTGGGTGCAAGTACAATAGGTATTGTACATGGGCTTAAGCTTTCTCTAATTAAACCCCATTCCAATATAAATTCATGCACTTGTTTGTTAAGCTTCTAATTTTTTATAGGTGTTATCCTATGTATGGCTTTATTGAGTAAACTAAATGAAGTCTATTTAATGGGAAATGATCCCAACAAGTGACAATCCTTTAGACAACTCCTTTAAAAAAACTTCCTTAAGCTCGTATAACAATCATTCCACTTTTGTTGGGATTTCAACTCCCTTCACTAATGTACTTGAGCTCTTTGGAATAATAAGAAAACAACACTTTGCTTTTCTTTATCCTCTTTTAAAAATTATTTTTGTTGAACATAGAATGACTCTCTTGCCACTATTGTGATTACTATTCCTATTGTGTTCTCCTTTTTCCTCCCTCATAGGTAGCATTCTAATCTTCTTTCCATCATTCTTTAGTAGATAGGTATTCTTCACCCCATCATAAACAACTTACCTATCATATTGCAAAGGTCTAACTAATAATAAATGACAAGAATCAATTGGCACAACATCACACAATACTCTATGGTAACATGTTCCAATGTGAAAACTTATCATTGTGTAGAAAGATCGACATGATGTCCTATTTTTAACCATGAAACCCTATAAGCATTGGGATGTGATCTACACTTTAAATTTAGCTTCTCCACAACCTTTGTAGACACAAAATTCTTTGTGTTGTCTCCATCCACAATTAAGGAACAACACCTACCTCCAGTTTTACATATAGTCCTAAATAAATACTTCCTTTGGTTTTCTCCCTCACCTATACATAACTCTCTAGTTTCAACATTGTTATTATAAACATTAAAAAAATTCTCCTTGCTCTTGCTACACTTCATCAACATTACCTCTGATTATAGATGTAGTTGTGCTCTTTGCTCCTTGAGCAACAATAGTTTTATTTGCAACACATTACTATGGATCTTCTAGCCCCTCTACCTCCAAGGTTTTCTCTTCCCACAGAAGTTCCGTTGCCTTGAAAGGCTTCATTGCTTCTCCCAAATCCCTGGTTTGCAGCACTTACACCATTACCTTTTTCTTCCTTAGTTATGGTAGTATTTCCTCCTTTGAAGACACTTTTACCCCTTACTCTTACTGTTTGTCCACAAGTCCTAGATTATTTCCTTGATATATGGTTTCTCCTTAGCCTTTGGGGCAAGATGATAAGCTTCCCCAATTGTCCTAATCCTCATTGTGCTAAACTCATATTGAATGGCACAACACAAATCATTAACATACTTAGCCATAGGTTCATCTCCTTCATCACCATGTTCAAATCTAATTGATGGTTTATAAAATTCCTATATATATATATATTTTTACGGTCATAGCCTTTTGCCTCAGGTTTTACAGCTTCCTATGCAAATTATAAGTGTGAATAATAGGCAGAACTTGCCTTTGAGTTTACCAACCATTTTGTTCCATGTCTTTATTTTATCTTTGCCTCTCCAACAATACATCATCCACCACAATGGTGCATGTCATTTAAGCTTTATACATGCCATCTTCACTCCTTTATGGTCTTCAATTTGCTCAATGTTAAAGAATTTCTCTATATTTCTTATATAGTCAATTAATTATTTTGGGTTCAAGATTATTGAAAATGTAGGGGTTTCCATTCTTAATGTTCCTCTCTAATCTACCAGTGCTTGAATATCTCTCTCCTACAGGGCTTAAACAACCCCAACTTCTTCCTATGGAATCTCATCTTCTCGTTCATCATCACCTACATACTGAACTTATGTAGCATCTCCTCTTCTCCAGCCTATACAACTTATAATCTTACTAGTATAGCCCTTAATGCAAGCGTCACTCCATTTGTAGCACTTCCACATTGCCTTTTGACTCTTCATTGTACTCCTTCGCCCCTCCCATTTGCCTTGTTGATGCTTCTTATTCACAATTCTTCCATTTATAGTTCTAAGCAGCAAGCCTTTTTACTGGAATTGCAAATTTGTCTCACAATAATTACACCCAATTCACTCCTCAATTAGAATCGTCCTATTCACATACAACATACATGCAAATCTATAACTATTTTGATACCAAACTAATGCATGTATTATTGTTTTTCCATGATGGCTAGATTGTTTCCTCGACAATTTCTCCTTGGCCTTAGGTCAAGATGATAAGTTTCTGTAACTGTCCTAATATTCATCATGCTTAACTCATCTTAAATGTCGTAACACAAGCCATTGAGATACCTAGCCACAACCTCCTCTCTTCCATCGATATGTCTATATCTAGTGGACAATTTATAAAGCTCCTTTGCATATTATTTTATAGTCATATCCTTCTACCCAAGGTTTTGCAACCTCTTACACAAATTCAAAGTGTAATAAACAAGCATAAACTTACCTTTAAGTTTAACAACGATTATATCCCATATCTTGATTTTACCATTTCCTTTGTTTTGTCTATCCAATTGTACATTATCCCACCAAATGATGCACTCCCTTTCAACTTCATGCGGGTCATATTCACTCTCTCAGGGTCTTCAATTTGCTCAATGTTAAAGAATTTATCCACGTTTCATATCCAGTCAAATAATTCTCATGAGTTCAAGCTTCTTGAAAATGTACGGGTTTCCATTCTTGACTTTCCTCTTCAACGTTTTAGTGCTTTAATAATTCCCTCTTACGGGGCTTCAACTTTTTAATCTAGAATCTCAACTTCTTACTCATCATCACCGGCATCTTGAACTTCCATTGTAACCCCTTTTCAATGAGTGGTTTCTATAGCTTCTAATTTTGCTAGCGCCATAGCCCTCAATGCACATGCCACTTCATCTACGTTGTCTCCACGTTGCCTTCTACCTATCCATTGTACTCTTGCTCCCCTTTTATTTTCCATGTTGCTGCTTCTTGTGCACAATTCTTCAACTTATAGTTCTACCCATCAAGTCTCTTTATCAAATTGCAATTTCTTCCCATACCAATTATACATAGTTTACTCCTCACTTGGAATTGTCCTTTTCACATACATGTAGGACTCAACCTACTTTGATACCAAACTGATGCAAACTAACATGGTGTATTTAAAAGCACACCAACAACCAGCAGGGAAACTAGAACAAATTTAGAGTATTTAAAAGAAACAAGTACACATAGGCAAAAGCCAAATTCTTCAAAACCAACGCTTTGTATTAAGTTTATAGATTTTAAGAAATCTCAAATAAATGCCTCCACAAGCTTCCGTACTTCTAGAACAAGCAAATGATGAGGAAATCCTTCATTAAAATGCTAATATTGAGAGATTGTATGTTGGTTTGAATCTTAGATAGGCTCATAATTCATGAAAAATTCACAAAAAAAAAAGTATCTTTGAAGTTGATTTTCTCTGCCTCGATGTTGCGATTTTCTTTGTTGTTTTTTATCTTTCTTCTTTGTCTGTCTTCTTCTTCTTTCACTTCGTGAGGAGTTAGAATGAATCATAAATGTGCTACCTCCCTTCAAAAACTTAGAGTATATCAAAAGTCCTTTCCCACACTAATCTTCAACAAGCCTTATTAATTAAACTTAAGGCTCATGCTTCTTTTTTGTGCTAATTGTGTTTTCCATGTCTACAAACATACATAAAATTTAGCCCTGAACAAAATGCATACCCACCCATTAATTCAACTCGAGGAACCAATGGAAGATTAAATTTGGGGCTTATCAAACTTGAGTCCAAAATTACCATGGGAATGAATGTGAACCATTGGATGAGAGGGGAAAAGATCCATGGAGGGGGGGTTCAAAGCCAAACGTGACTAACATCACCCAAGCGTGCCTCCAAAATAAAATGAATCATCAAATTTTGGGGATCAAAAACAATTGACGATTAAAGCAATATCAAAATTCTCGAAAACCCAAGTCACTTAAAACTCCATCACTCCGAAATGTCAAAGCTAAACATTCCTATTTTATACTATGAAAAAGAATAATAATGAAAGCAAACATCCATACCTCAACCTATGAGTCCAAAAACTTTCAAATAACATATCATCCATTTCACCACAAATAATAAAAGGAACCCAACATATAAATATAATTTCACCACATGAAATGTTGCAATAGTAAGAGTGAAACTCAAACCATTTTATACCAATACACATTTTACATTTCATTGGCAATAAGACGCCATAAACATCATCCATTCATTACCTTAACGAGAAAGTATGGGTTAAGAAGAGAGTCAGTTTGTTCCATGTGTCACTATTGACTTGACTTTTGAAAACAGTTTTAACCATCATCCCCGTGAATGAACTGTTTTATATCTTCTTGATATATAAGATTGAGAAACAGGTTAATCCAATTCCTCCCGCCAAAACCCAACCCTCGCGGCAGAAGTTTCTAACATTGATAGCTGCTTCGGCATAGTTATTCGCTGGCCCTGCCTTGGTTTGCCCTCTGTTTCTCAGCATTACTTTCAGATATAGAAAAGTGATTTTCCCATTCGAAAGATCAAAATGTTGTGGGTGGACAAGTACCGGCCCAGGTCCCTTGACAAGATCAGCGTGCACCGGGAAATTGCAATCAACTTGAAAAACTTGGTGAGTTCTTCCCTTTCCTTGATTCTGTCTCCAAGTCAAATCGATAATTAAAAAAATTGCTTCAGCTCTATTGTTTTGTTCTGAATGTTCTGTTACCAACAACAAATTATGGCTGCAACTTAGGAGTATATCAAGTAAGAAGACTCTTTTCGGGTCGAAATTTTATGGGCGTTATCTGTTAGGAAATTTATCCCATAGGCAGAAAAACCTACAGTTCTCTCCCATCCAATCAACCTCAATAAACTTCAGAGTGCGTTTCGCATTTTTTATAGAAACTTTTAAAGCAATTTATCAACATGTCACAGGGTTCGCCGGATTTGAACCTTTAGGTTCGAAATTTGGCGAACCTCAAGCAAACAAATTAATTCGTTTTGGTTCGCCTTTAAATTCGTCTCCTGTATTCACTCGGCTCCTCGATCATGGCCTATATAATCCATTTGAGAGACTGGCCGCAACGATTGCCTTTCCCCGACGACATTACGGGCAGCAGCGAGTGAGAGACGGGCACAATTCCTTTTCCGTGAGGGTATCGTGGGCAAGTGTTAGACTTATTTTATAAAAAAAACGCGGACTGTATTTTCCCGACGGATAGACTTTATTCTTCCCCCACGATCGCATGATATATTTGGTCGGCATTCATGAATTCCATCATCTACGGCAATATTTCTTCAGGTTAATTTTATTCAATGGGTAGGCTGTGTATTTTCCAAGGTAATATAATATAATTTGTAAACTTTATATTTGATAATATAATTTATACTTTTAATTTTATATAATTTATAAACTTTTATTATTATATAGTATAATTTTTGTATTTATTATGATTAAATGTTTTTTTTTTTTAAAAGCGTAAGTATATGCACATTGAGTGTGCATTCCGGAACCAGTTCTAAGACTGTGACTGTAAAATGTAGAAGAGTCCTCATCAAGAGCTCTATTATAGAGCATTTACAAATAGTTCGGAATCTTTCGATACCAAATCTGTTATGACAAAAAAAAACAACCGGCTCCCCGAGCTCCACATGTTCTCAAGTGTTAATACTATAATGATACAAAAAAGACAGTCAAGCTGCCAACCGTTGCAAAAGTAACCAAAAAAAAGTTCGACGTGACCCGGATCATAGTGTTGCTCTTTCAATAAAGGGGCGATGGTAGTACTCCAGTACTGACCCATCCCGAAATTCCTTTACCTTCCACAGCCCCAGTGCCAATTGCAGGCCCTCCTTAGAGGCTGCGTCCACCTCCTTGTTGTTCTCCCTAAAAACATGCCGGCAAGAAAAGGTGTCAAATGAGTGCTGCACCTCTCTGATGTCCAGTAGTATATTAGCTAATCTAATGCTTCTGCATTGTTGAATTCCCTTTGTCCAGTTTATGACATTCATAGAATCACCAAAAAGATTGAGGTTTAGACAACCTTTTTCAACCGCAAAGATTAATAGAAGTTTTAGGCTCATCAATTCGGCAAAATTGTTACCACCTTCACCCAACACCATGTACAGTATGTAGTAGTGTGTAGTAGTGAGGTATAGTAAAGCCCCTCCCCCACACCCATTGTTTTGAGCTGCCCCATCAAAGAACCCCCAGGGTACCGACCGATCAATTTCCACATCTAAAATCTCCTGTTGTGTAACAACTCTGATGTGCTGAGGAAAAGCTGTTAGGATGCCGTAAAGGAGTGCAGCAGAAACTGCCGGTGTACAATTCTTCTCTGAAAAAATAAGGTTGTTGCGGGCCAACCAAATGCCCCAGCAAACCAATAACGACAAAGCTTTTAAAGTTTTATAGAGTTGTATCGAGTTCCATGAAGCCCATGCCTGCCCCATCGAGTTCTCAGTCCAAATACAATTGATACCTGATAACTTAGAGCACTCAGTCCATACCTCAATCGTATATGGACACTGTAAAAAAGATGAGTGACGTTTTCCTCCGCTGCCTTACACAGAATGCACCACCCCAGACCATGCTTATTCTTTTTCTGTAGATTGTCCCAGGTTGGGACTTTGTTTTCAAGCACATTCCACATAAATAACCGAGTTTTTGGTGGACATTTAAGCTTCCACAATTTCTTCCTCCACCAAGCAGGTTCTCTGATGTTTCCTAAAGCACTAAGGCTAATATACCCACCCTTCGATGTGTATTTGCCCAATGGATCTCCTTCCCATAACAACTCATCTTCCCCATTCCTTAAAATAACCTGTGATCTGTTGAGTTCCAAATAAAAACGAGACACAGCCAATTGATTAGCTTCAGGGAGGTTCAGAGTGTTCACCGCTCGCCAAGACCGAATCCATGGTCTTTCCTGAACCTGTTCAGACAACTGAAATAAATAAATAATGCCCTGAGCCCTTAATGCCTCCATCGTTTCACCCGGCAAAAGATGACGTCCTTCGCATCCAAACCATGGATCCTCCCCTACCTGCAGGCTCCTCCCATCGCCAATGTTCCATGCCAAAAGAGTGCCAATTACCAGAAAAGAGTCAACCACCGCTTTCCAAATAACCGACCCCCCATTGTGAGACTTCCCAGGATTCCTCACCCAGTTGATAACAGACGCCGGGGCAATGTATTTCTGAATAACCACCCTGGTCCATATACTCTCAGACTTCAATATCCTCCATCCCTCCTTAGCCGCTGGGCTCTAGAGAAAAGGAAAATGTTCTTTAGCTCCCAACCTCCCAACGCTTTAGGTATCGCAATCCTCTGCCACTTTACCCATGGCGAGACAAAGGTGTCATCTTTCCCAGTCCACAAGAACCAAAAACAGATCTTTCGAGCCTTCTCCAAGATCCCCCTGGGAATCCAGGATAAGGACATCCAGTAGATAGGTATAGCCTCCAAAACCGATTTAACCAAAACCAACCTCCCAGCCCTAGAGAGCCATTTGTGACTCCAAACCTTGAGTCTTTTGTGCAATTTTTCAGGAAGCCAGTGCCGATCCTGTTTCTTGTAGGCATTTTGCTTCAGCTGAAAGCCCAAATATTTGAGACCGTCATCCACACCTGAGAGAGTATAAGGGAAAAACGTAATGAAAGCCTGAATCTCATCTTCCCTTAACAGATTAATTGACAGTGTGGATTTCCTTGCGTTAATATCCATCCTAGTGGCTTTTGAAAAGAGTTCCAAAATCTCACGAAGAGTTTCAACATCACTTATCGAACTAGTGCAGAAAATGGGTATATCATCAACAAAAAGTAAATGAGTTATGAAGAGATTAGGAGCCACTTGAATGCCCTGGAGAGTACCCAATCTTTTGGCTTCTTGTAGGGCCCTGCTCAAACCTTCAGCAACCAAGAGAAAAAGTAATGGAGACAAGGGACAACCTTGACGTAGGCCTCTCTTAGAGTGGAATAAAGGGGAGGCCGCCCAATTGATAAGGATAGAGAATGAGACCGTGGTAATACATCTCATGATCCATCTGATAAAACCAATCTCAAAACCCAAATGAGTGAGAAGCATACGAATGTAGAGCCAACTAACCTTGTCATAAGCCTTCGACAGGTCAATCTTAAGAATAGCTCCTTTCAATTTTTTCTTCTTGATGCTGTGCAAACCTTCCTAAGCAACACCAATAGCCTCATGGATTTGACGACCTTCCAAGAACCCAAACTGTTCCCCTGAAATGTTCCTGGACAAGACACCTTTCAATCTTTTAGCAATGATTTTTAAAACTACCTTGTACACGCAATTGCATAAAGAGATAGGTCTAAAATCATTAAGAGAGGTAGGATTGTCCGACTTAGGGATTAAAGCTATAAAAGTTGAATTGAAATAGGCCGGAATCCTCCCAGAAAGTCTTGTGTCTTCCACCACCAGTAATAGATCCTCTCCCAAAAAATAATACAGAGCCAGAAGAAATTCGATAGACCATCCATCCGGTCCGGGGCTCTTGTCTTTCTGAAAACTATGGAGAGCTGCTTTTAATTCTTCTTCAGAGATCTCTTCCATCAAATCCCTATTATCATCATCAGCAACGAAACGGGGAAAGAGTTGTGCCACTCTGATCACCTCCGCCACCGTAGGCTGATTTGGAGCCTTGAAGAAGTTCTGAAAGTGATCCACACCCACCCTTGCCATTCCCTCAAAGGAAGTTTGTAGGTCACCATGAGCATCCTCCAGGCTCCAAATAGTATTTGCAACTTTCCTGCCTTTTGTGTAGGCATGAAAAAACTTAGTATTCTCGTCCCCCCTTCCAACCAAGTCGCTCTGCTCTTAAGACGCCAAGTTTCCTCCTTTTCCAACAGAAGGGTGTTTCTCCTTCCTTCCAAAAGAACCAGTAAATCCTTAGACTCCTGGGTGCTCAGTCCACCCCCATCAGCTTTATAAATCACCGCCAGTTCCAACTCAATCTGAATGAGCTCTCTGTCCTCTCTGATCCGCTTTTCATGAGCCCAGTCCTTAATAGGCCCTTTAACCTTCTTTAAATTAGCAGCGAATTGAAAGGAGGCCGATAGAGTGGCCCCTGGGATTGTAGGGAACCCACAAGGAATGCACCAGGTTAAAGAAGGACTCATCTTTCAGCCAAACCTTATTGAACTTAAGGGGACCAGGAGGTTTTGGAGGACCAGGTCGAAGTTCAATAAAAATAGGCTTAAGCCCTTACAAGCAACTTACATCAGCCCTTGTAGGCCATAGAAGTGACACACCTAGTCAACAGTACAATTGTCATGCTCCAATGGCGATGTCGTGCATAATAATGTCTCCAAGGTGATGTAGCTAAGCAAGCTACATCATGCTGTCTCGAATCCTCTGAACATGAAACCAAGCTACCACATGCCAACTAGGGCTTGAAGCCCTCCTCCATGATGCGAAACGCTCCACATTCCTTGAAGGGTGCTCTCCAAGTAAGTGGCTCCTCTATGAGGCGTCAATGAAGGGTGTCCACCAAACTACCAGAAGATCTCCAATGCCTAAGGGAAGAAAGCCAAGCCAACACCATCCTAAGGTCAAGCATTCACTGAACAAGCTATCCCAACTGTGCATATCTATCATGGACCATTTCTCATGCTACAATCCATCTTTGACCATCGAGAGGTAAGTCATACACCATGTACCCCAAATCTCACGGAACACCCCAAAACATGGTGTAAACACTTTTGGATAAACCCGAGATTCTAATACAAAGCTTCTTCATCATCGTCTAATAATTTGTGGCCATCAATACTAAATGTAGAGTTGTATAGGTGGGATTGGTGACCTCTACATTTGTGTCTCTAGAAAGTTGTTGTTGTTCAATGAGAAGTGCTCGGGCCTTCTTAGCGATCTTGACCCAGAGAATCTTGCATTTATCATCATAATGCCCACACTTTTTGTGGTATAAGCACCACTTCCTCTTCTTTTGTGTCCTTGTCGCAGGTGTCATGTTGGGAGAGCCCAAGTTTTGTCGACTACTATTGGGTTGACCCTTGGAAGTGGCAGGGGATTGAGAAGAGGAAATGGACTTTTAGAAGCAAGCTTGAATGCATAACAAAGAATAGTCCCAATTCCTTAAATGCAGAAATAATCCATGAATGATCTTAACCTAAAGAGTGTCTCTAGAGTCTTTTATCTCAAGCTTGATGGATGTTTTGTTGAAGATGTCAATAAATTGTTGGACTATAGAGGCATTTGTTGAAACTATAGCCACTTTGCCAAGAAAGCATCCTTGTACCCTAATGGGTAGAACCTCTTATGGATGGCATCCTTGAACTCTTCCCTAGTGCAGATTGGTGGTTGGTTGTTGACTGTCAAATGTTTGGTGTGGTTTTGCTATCATTTATGGGCTGGTAATCCATGTGAACTTCAGTGACCTGAATCTTGTTGGCCCTTGACAGGTTTGATCGTGTTTTGAAATAAGCTTTGATGTTGTGTATCCAAGAATCGAGCTTCTTGTTGTTGGGATCCCCATCAAATTTAGGCACTGCCAGTTTATTTTCCAACTTGAAGGTCTGCTGAACAATAGGGATTGCATAGCGTTTAGTGGGTTGAGGTTGAGGTTGTTCCTGGGCCTGTTGTTGATGGGTGATGAGTTGTTGAAACATACTCATCATATCATGCATCATTTTAGTCTAGAATTCCTATTGTTGTTGGATCTGTTGTTGTTGTTGAGTAACAAAGGTTTTCAGCAATAGGCATTGCTGCTTTTGCATTTGTTTGGCCAAGACTTAGGCAAGGCTAGAGTACTAAGAGTCTGTGGATTCACTGGTATTTTAACGGGGAGCCATGGGGTTTAGGAGATGTTGGTACAGATAGGGTTTTACAACTGGAAATAGGGATCTGCAGGTCACAGGGAAACATGAAATAAATTTAAAAATCAAGGGCCACGAATGGTAAAAGGTTGCAGTTTACCACTCTGCAGCTGCAGTCCTATGGCCTAGAGAGCTTGAAAATAGATTATCGGTAGAAAGAAAATCTCAAAGGAGATTGGAATGGTTAAGTTCTTGAAAAACCCTAATCTCAAGGCTATGATACCAATTGATATGAGCACAATGCGGACAATGCAAGTTGAACTCATAAGGAAGAAATTATCTAAGTATGAGAAGAGGATTGCCCAAACTGTATGCATGCTGTACACTCATTTGTATTACTATATATCGAGTACAAAATTGTGGGGTGTGATTGAAGGTGACCAATCTTAGAATAAAATACAATAAAGAGGATGAGTGATCAATTTAGACTAGGTCAACCAAAAGAGATAAGGATAAAGTACAAAGTGTACAAAAGTAAAAAGGAGAAAAGTACAAATATAATACAATGATACATGTCCATGCATGCTCACGAGACCAAGTCTCAAACTCCCCAAGCTATTCTATAGAGTTCAACTTGAAAATTGTCTGCTGTTATTTTTTCAATGTAAATTTCCTCTGTTTTCATTTTCTTTGGAAATGAATCAGCCTTAAATGTAGTGGTGTAGTGGTTTCCAAACTTTTATCAGTTTTATACTAGCTTTTTATGGGAGCTACGTTTGGGCTCCCACTTTGTATTGTTATGATGGTACTGCACAATCCCATTGACCTACTTTTGTGGTCATATGTTGGACATTAATACAATTATCTTATCTTATCTACATAGAGTAATGATTTACACAATAATCAAAAGCATGTCAAGATACAATAGAATTGTGTTTCAAGGTTAATTTTAATTACCAACATTTCATGTTTATTTTGGGGTTTAAGATAAATGTGTTTTCTTAGGTTTCTGAGCATGACTGCCCTCATCTACTATTCTATGGACCATCCGGCGCAGGAAAGAAAACTTTAATCATGGCTCTGCTGAAGCAGATATTTGGTCCAGGGGCTGAGAAGGTACCCTTTTTCTTTCTTTTTGGTTAAAACCAAGCCATAACAAAAAGTTATTTAAGTGGAAAATTCTGAGGACTATTTTTTGTTCTGTGATGTGGTGCAGGTTAAGGTGGAAAATAAGCCATGGAAGATTGAGGTAACCATTGAACATATTTTTTGTTTTCTCACTTGCTAGAAAAAGAGACCCCGTGAGTTCCATTAGCTCCAATACACAGCCCCATTGGTGGAAACATTTAGCCTTGCTGTTATGGTATACATTGTGTAAGGGAATAATTTCAGGAGATCTGAAAATTGTGATCAGCAGCTCACATTTGCCACCTGCTAACTACTAGGAGGTTATGTTTAGCTAAATCAGTTCCAGATATGTATTATGGCTAAACCTGCTAAATTTAAGGCGAGATACATATATTGGTTATGTTTTCTAAATTTAAGTAATTTGATAGTAGTGGTCTAATACAAAACACTATAGGCATCCTAGTTGATTGTAACTATTTTAATTGCTTCCATCTGTCTAGTGTTCATGTTTGCCTGTTGTAAGTAAAAAGGAAGTAGTGTGCACTGCTCTTTTGTATGTAAGTTTCTATAATAGAATGATAATCATCAGCTTTAGCTTTCATGGACTTTATTTGTTATGGGATTGCACTTGCAGGCATATGAAGTGATGCATTTTCTGTTTGGCAAGCTTGGATTTGTATCCACTTTTGTTGACTTCATGTAGCCTACTGATTTGTTAAAAGGGATTGCAGCCATGTTCTACATCTGTCCCGTTTGAAGAAACAAATACCTTTGAACTGGAACTTATGCTATGGTTTTACTGCATTTAAATTAGAGTAAGCAGCAAATTGTTGGTCAGTTATTATGAATCTAACTGGACTATGAGAAGTCATGTGTGACGAAGTTGATTTGTCTTATTCTAAATCTGGAAAATATTGATTAATGAAACTAAAGTTGGAATATGTGACAAAACAGCCGGAAGCAAAATGCCCTTCAGCGACCAAAGACTCTTCCCAGTCACACTGGAAATTGAATCCAGAAATTGCTGTGCTGTGCTGGATAAATTGAATTCCTAATTTGATAAACTGGATCTTTTTGAAGGCAGCTCATTATTAAATACTGGATAATATTCTTTCTCAGTATTGAACTGTAAATTCAGAGTTATCGGCAGTCACATATTCAATTGTTTTGTAGAAGGTGTTACTGGCACTTAAGCTAGAAAGTCCCAAAAGTGGGTGCAAGACAAAAGGTAAGTAAATGAGGTTGCCACTGTTACCACACAACCCTCTTCTTCTCTGTAGGCTGGCTCTCCTCCGGCACAAGGGGGTTGTCCCTAAGGTAGGATTGCTAAAGCTAGGCAAATGAGTCACAAGGTGAAGTAGAGAGGTAGTTTTAGGCTTTTAGCAAAACATATGGTTCTAGCATATTAAACAAAGGGATGACGGAAGGATTGAGATCAGTGCCTATCTAGATTGGGCAAATGGAGTCATTAAGTGAGACAAAAGGGCTTAAAATGAAGTAGAATGGGAGTGGTGAGAAGTGCTGATACAATTTGCAACAATCCACCTATGGATGACAAATTAACATGCTGGAAATAAAAATTATATGGGTACTTTAGGGGGTACTCCATTTATGCACATGCTAAGTAAATAGAGTGTATTTTTACTCCAAGCTAGAGGACATTATGCAACCTTTCATTGAAATGATATATACAATACTTCCAAAATTGAAAATAAAAACAAGAAGAAGCTTAACTGGACACCTTGATAAATCCTTCTTCCTTAAAACAGCTTACAGCCTACTCAAAGTTTCTATTACATTAGATTTAGTTTATGAAATTTCCAACAAACTACATTCATCAATATGAAATAAGTGAAGGCACACCTTTATTTGAAACCTGTACCTTTCCATTCACCTGCACGAGATATTCAATGAAGCTCTTGGAGAGGAGTTCTCCCACAAATCCAACCATGAAAATGAAAGAGGAAGGGCTACTCTTTATATAGAATTTAGCTCAACTTCTTTTACAATAAAATAATTATTTGTTTTCCTAGATCCACTATTTGCTCGACAACACTTCTAACAATAACATAAAGTGGTTAAGACACACTTTTCCTTTGAGGAAAACAAATAAAAATATTGCTAGCTCCTAACCAACTCTCATGACAAGTCAAACAATAATAAAATACTGTGGTGGTTAGCCATATGCACATCTTCTTAGGGGGGCTGACTATGTATGCAAAGAGTTTTAAGAGAAATTGCTTCATGATGCTTGCCCAATGTACTTCCAAGTCTCAACAAGGAGCCTTAGTGACCCAAAAATAAAGGAATATAGTATGCCCTCAACTCTATGCTACTCCATGCGTTTTACACAACAAAGGAATGATTGAATTAAAGAACCAGCCTATGCACAAAATAATTTGACTTCTGATTGGGGCCAAATCGCGCCATTTGCCAAAGGGGACGGCCATCCAAAGCATAAAATTCGCTTACGTTCAAGTCATTCCGAAGGGTTCCATGTAACAACTCAACACGATGGCTCTAAAGGGAATGGTATCATTAACCAAGTCGTATGCTAAGGGAATGGCTCCATAAGATTTCCATTGTATGTAGGGGACGACCCCATCCATAACCCATTTCCATGATGACATTTAGGGCAAAGGCAAAGGATGACTCTACCGCACTCATTTGTCACACACTAAATATAGGAGACAATCCCACACAACACGTGAGCCAATGTTGTCATTAATCAAGTGTTATGGCTCCATGTTTAAAATGCGACCCCATGTAACATGTGATGTCCATACTTGTGGGCTAAATAATACATGCAACTACCTTTGCTGGAAGGGAAGAACCCAATGTTTAATCCACTTCTATCATGCGTGCTATCAAAGGTTCAAGATTACGACCCCATTCATGAGATAAATAACCAAAATCCCTTTCAAAATGGGTCAACATAACTATAAAGGGAAATGGCCCCTGCATATAATGTGCACACGAGGCATCAAAGATCCATAGGTGATGTATAGGGGACGACCCCATCTAGCATTTAAATAATATTAAAAACTTCCTCCACATATGTGCCATAGGACATGACTTTATGATAAATGAGGGACAACCCATTTGTGGCATCACTAATATAAGAAATGGATCGCTCCCCTAACAAAGCTTTACATGAAAAGGTCCATTACCTAATACCATTGTAATATTTGCCAAAGTTTTGTAATAAAGCTTATCGAGTGATATACGTTGCCATTATAATCCACTTCAATAATTATTAAGGAGTTAATCCATATCTCTTCTCAAATTATCATCTTCCAACCCTTGGGGGGGCTAGAACCATCATGCATAAGCATAGGTGTGGAACTCTTTCAATAAACAATATATTAGGAACACCATGATGCTAGGATAAGACACATGAAGCAAAGTGTAAGGGTTGTCACCAAATATCCACTAGCATGCCAATCCATCAACCAGAAATATGCAACTATGAAGAGAGAACCAAGACACAACCATCCATCATGTTACAGTTTGATTTGGCACTTGAGTGGGATAGTCCTAATCCACGAGTGCTGCCAAGGGGCAACTACAGGAGAAGCCACCACTGTCACCTTAGTGCACAATTCCTCTCACTTTTAAGTTTTGACCCGCTCTTAAAGGTTGAAAGGGGCTTCTCTCAAGGCTAATTGAATTTTAGTTTTGATGCTTAGATGAAGAGAGCTAGGAGGGTTGATTTTAAATCTAGTTAGATTGCACAAGTGTATTGCAGATTTTATTGACCCAGAAATTCAGTGTTTGCCAAGGAAATTATTGGCTGCAAAAGTGAAACAAACACTTAATGACAATGAAATAATTCTTGGAACTAGATTCAGAAATGATACATAACAATATTTCGATTAAAGATTTAAATGAAATATGACGAATTAACCACAATAAAGTCTTAGCAAATTTGGAAATTAAGCGATAGGTGCAAGAAATAAACTCCAAAAATTATGAGTGATTAAGGTCACTCCCAATGGTGGTTAGATGAATTTATTTGCTGCAAATATTAAAATTGTCCCAGGCTTCCATTCTTCTTATCCTTAATTTTCTATCCTTTTACTTCATTTTTTAACATTACCATTAATTGTTTCAGGATGTTTGAGAGTGGTTCCAACCTCATCGAACTTCATATGCAAAAAGTAGAATTTTATATCCCATTTAGAATTCAACAGACTTGCAATGTTTTCAGGATTTCAACAGACTTGCAACAGTTTTCAGGATTTCAGGATTGCAGCGTTTCCATTTGATTCTATAATGTATGAGGGTATGGGATTGGCATTTAATTAATCACATCAACCCTTCTATGTTAATGGTGTTGATTGTTGAACTCCCATGTCATGACCTTAATAAAACAGTACCTTTCACTCAAGCAAAATCACTTATTAAGCATGGGAAGAATTTTCCACCTTATTTTAATGCTTGGATTAGGAAGTTTCATCAAAATTGTGGGGCGTTGACTAATGTCCTTGGAGGATCAACTTTGAGATTCGAGGTAGAGATGTGATGTCCCCTTCCAATTGATCAGGATGACATGATGACTTAGTAGCCTATTTGACCCCATAGGCTATAGTCAGTGAAGACAGGGTGGTCGTTGTTGTTGTCACTTAGCTTACAAAAGGTGTTTTATGTCTAAAAGTGTCTAATAGCCGCTCAAACCTTAGAAAAGTGGCTAGATGATATTGGGTGTACCATAGTATTGCCCATGGTATGGAGCTTCAGAGGAAGATAAAAGGAGGGGCAACACCTCACTTGGGATATGATTATGATTTGATTTGATCTCTTGAGGAGTGTTTGGTGAACTAGAGTTTTCGTTGGGGTTTGGCAAAATCCTTCCATCATTGTTTGGTTTCGGTGGTGCAAGATCCACCCTAGCTAAACGTAGGGAAATCCACCCAGGGTTTCCATTGAGCTATTGGTCTTTCATCTTGAGGAGTAGCATCTTGTTGGGCAAGTCTCTTGTGAAGGCCGAATTGATTTGTGGAGATTGAATACTTTGAAGAGGCCGAATTTCTTGAAGAGACCAAAATCCTTGGTGGAGGTCGATTCCTTTAGGGAGGCTGAATCCAATTCTAGAGGACTGGATTTGTTGTTGGAGGGAACCGAGTTCCTTGTGGACCTGTGGCTTGTGTTGGGCAATTTCCTCATGCACTGAATCACTTTCTTGAAAGGTCGAATTCATAGAGGGGTCGCATTTTATTGAGGAGGGACGAATCTGTTGCAAGGGGTCGACCCCTTTCTTTTGTTGGTGGCGGCTTTAGCAAGAGGGCTGTGACAATTTAGAGAGTCCGTGAGCCTTGGTGTGGCCGTTTTTGGATTGGAGGGGCTGAAATTTGGTGGAGGGTTGTGAACTCCAAGAGAGAGAGCCACGATTTTGGGAGTAGGTCATGATTAGGGGAGGAGCTGATTTGTGGAGATTGTGGGCTTGGATGGAGAAGCCGTGATCCCAAGGGAAGATCGAGAGCCTTGGGGAGGATCCAAGGCAAGTTGATGAGGGGGCCGCAAGCCTGAGGAAGGCCGAATGCCATCAAGGAGGATGAAATTTCCCTAGAGGTCGAGCAACAACAAGTGTAGCCAAATTTTGGGTTGGTTGAGTTTTGGAGGTGGCACACCAGTTTATAGAAGAGTTGGACGATAATTTCGATACCTGGCATTTTTACTTTGGTTTGGTACTTTTATTGTAGTTGCTATAGCAGCAACCATTAGAGACTTGTATGGTTTCCATCCATAATAAAAGATTCAGTTTGTCACTCTCTCAATTTGTGTACATTTGACTACTTGCAAATGTTTGAGGAAATGTCTTTAAGAATGCATGCAAAGTGTTTGTAAAAAACCCTAAGTGAATACACATGTAAATTATTTGATGAAATCACACAACCAAACAACAATAATTTCCCTATAATTGCATTGGGGATATTACAAGAGGCAAGGGAGAGAGCCTAGAGGAGGGGGCACATGGTTCTATTGATGAATAAGATCCCAATATAGGCAATAATTTTGATGATGAGTAGTTATTTGTTGTAGCATGAAGCCTTTGACTCTTTTGGACTCTAGATGCCATTTAGACCCTCTTTGTTTATGTATTTTGGGTCAGATATGGGTTACACTTGATGCTATTTTAGTTATATGCACCCTTACTTGCTATACAAGTGATGAACTTTGCATATTTGTGTATAATGGTTTGGATTCATATGAATGCACATGAAGATATATGTTTTTTTCAAAATTTTAATATTTTATGTATTTTTTGGTTGATCGGTTTTTTTGTCCGATTTTTTTTTTCTTTTTTCGGTTTGGTTCGTTTCATATTTTGGGGCTTGATTGATTCTATGATTGGTCTAATTCTTATAACATTGCCTAAGATCCCTCTAACAACTCAATGCTGTCCTCAAAAGTGGTGCCAAGTCATGTGGAAATCGCCAAAAGGGGGTCGCACTCCAAGAAAGACATGGTAAAAAATGTATAAAATAAGAGGTGGTTGGACTAACCAACCTCAAAACACTAACTAATATTGTAAGAAGTGGGGGGCACACCACTATATCTAGGCCAGATACATGTGATAAATATAATATATGCTCAAAAAAGGCTGAGCGCCCTCATAGATATGGTCAAACATTGATGAAACGTGGTTAGATATAGGGTTTGACCCCTTAGATCCCTCTAACAACTCAAGGCCCTTCTCAAAAGTGGTGCCATGTCACTTCAAAACTGCCAAAAGGGGGTTTCCCTCAAGAAAATGGCTCGAAAACCAAGAGCCCTCCACCCAAACCATGTGCCATGCACTCTTGGGGTCCAACATGGGTCAAAACTTTAGAGCACTTGATCAAATCATGCATCAAACTCCTCAAATGGGCCATAAGTGTGAGACCTCCCATCAATAAGGGAGGTAATGATGCCAACTATGTAACAAACTTCTCCATAACTCATGCCAATGGTCCAAGCATGTGGAAACAAAGTCAGATCAACTGCCTATTCATCCCATGTGTCAAGGAAGTGTCATCATCAAGCAATTAGGAAGGGGACGACCCCATCCTAGAGTTTCTAGGCACCATGTGTGCCTCCAAATACGTGTCAGCAAGGGGGGTGCTCATCAAGATAAGCCTAGGCATCATCAATGCAACAAATAGATATCAAACTAAAGAAAAAGTTAGCGCCTATGTACTTAGGGGTTCATCTCTCATTTAACTAGGAAATGCATCAAATATGAAGAAATAACTTCAAATAATTACAATTCACCCTTCTATGGCTTAATGACTTATTTAATTTTATTCGTTAAAACATTTGGCTAACTATGGTGTGACTAACATTAAACCTTATTATATGTGAAAACCCCTAAGTCAAGGTACATTACCTAGATTCCTATGTTAAGTGAGGGTGATGGAATGAATGTGGTACTTAGGGTAAGAAAGGGGGTCTTTGCAATCTAACCATCATAGCAATTGAGTGTAATAGGTCTACCCCTTACTTTCGAGAGCTAGGGGTTGTTATCCACTAAAATTGCACTTAGTGGATTCCCAGTGAACCATTGAAGACTTGAACAATCCAATTGTTCATCATCAGTGTTCTGAGGTTCATCAGGCCAAAATTTGGCCCCTTTTCAAATAATTGCATGTTCATACCCCTCAGGGATATTGTAAAAATGTGCTAGCATGACTGCCTATGTAAAGAGCTTGGATTCCTAGGACTTAGACATCAAATGCGAACATTCTATGGTGTTTTTTCCCTTGTTAATTATGCATTGCTGATTAAGCGATGTATAATCGACGAGTTTTTCACCCGCTCCTCCAAGGCTGGAATGTCGTCTTGGTGGTTAGGCCTTAGGAAGTTATTAAAGTTCAAGTTTCAATGTTTATGAGCATGCTAGACATCAAGTTGAGTCAATATGGACATGCACTAGGTACCCTAGGATTTTTTGGTCAGTTCCAAGAAAAATATTTTTTTTTCTCCGTAAAACAGACTTTTTTTTAATGTTTTAATTAAAAAACCCAAAAATATGATAAAAGTGTGGTCAAGAGGGTGAATTTGCCATGGGGGTGCTCGTTTTCTAATCTAGAGCACCCGTTAAACCCCTAAACCCACTTTTCCTAAGTTTTAAGTGATTATTTTTCACTTAAATAAATATTCCCTCGAAATTAATAAAAGAGAATTATTTAATTCAAAAAATAAAGATTTGGAGAAAATCAAATTTCCTAAATTGAAGGAAATTTGTCCAACTGAAGGCCCAGTTGTGATTAAGTCAATATCAAAGACTGAATCAATCATGGTCGAACTGATTGGAAATCAAATCGAGTCACAGTGAGTGGATCTCCATTGAGGGGGTGAATTTTGTAAATCTTAGATCCAGAGATCACTACTCCCTATGGATCGCCCTGAGATCTCAAGCGGTTTGAGTCTCGATGTAAGTAAATACTCATACAAACATAAACTTAACAACTAGATCTCTTTACCACTTTAACACACATGCAATCACACACATAACACTGCATATACCCTGGAAACCCCAATCGGGGAAAACCAACAATCTGTGGGGCTATCTTCTCTCTCGAGCCCAGAGCATATAAGAAAATGAGACAAGTACAATACAGGGTTACCTCAGAAGTAACTCAACCAAACTCTAGATCTGCATGCATGAGTTGATGCATGCACTGGAAAAATGAGCCCTAATTGGAAAGCTGGATCTGAGTCTCCCTGCAAGCACCTTTGTCTGATCTGTCTCTCTCTATCCTCTGCTCTGATCTGCTCTGCAACTGAAGAAGCCTATTGTTGAAAACGTCCTCCTTTGCATGCACACGTGCGCCCTCCCTCAACTAAAGAGTGACTCGTACTAAATAAGATCTCAGCAGATCTGAGCTCTGATCGTCACTGATCTTCCTCAATCACTGAGACGAAGATACTCTACAAGTTACAGACACTCAATCGCTCAACCGGATGCGGTACGAGCTTCCTCCTTCCTAAGGAATGCACACTCCTTCTCTAGGAAAGTCGTCCTCCTCTCAATTGATCTATCTTAGATCAATTATCTCTATGAATGAGACAAACACTGTCTGTCTCCTTATATCATCTCACTGTAAAATTAGGTTTACCCAAAACCTAAAAGTAGGTGCATGCAAAACTCACTTTTGCATGCATGCATGCAAACTCTAGCATGCATTTCTTCCCAAACATTTTCCTGGTTAACATTTTAACTCTCCCTCTTAACTAGGAAAGGATTTTGGACCACTCCCATCTTCTCCTTGAAGGAACTTATTTTTCATCAAGGACTTTGTCAGAATATCTGCAATCTGCTCATCCGTGGAAATGTACTGGAGCTCAACTGCTCCCTTCTGAACATGATCACGAATGAAGTGATATCTGATCTCAATGTATTTGGATCGATCATGAAACACTGGATTCTTAGAGAGTTTGATGCAACTCTGATTGTCACAGTGAATCACCGTAGGCTCCAACTGTTGATCAAATAGGCTCATCGACATCTTGAGAAGCCAGATGGCTTCACAACTGGCTAAGCTAGCCACCATATATTCTGCCTCAGCAGAATTCAATGCAATGGACTTCTGCTTCCTGCTGAACCATGACACAACTGCCGAACCTAAGTTGAAGCAACACCCGGAGGTGCTTTTCTTGTCACCTGCATTACCTGCCCAGTCTGGATCCGTGAACCCTACAAGCTGGACTTCTCCCTGCATCACATAATTCAGTCCATATTTTGCTGTTCCACTGATGTATCTCAAAACATGCTTTGTTGCTACCCAGTGCACATCTCTGGGTTCTACCATGTACTGACTCAAGGTGTTGACCAAATACATCAAGGAACCGATGAGCTGTCGGTACCTAGTGGAATCAACCAACTTACTCTCAGAAGCCACTTGTTTCTTCCAGTTGGTTGTCATAGGGGTAGTCATGGGCTTGCAATCTTGCATCTGAAATCTCTTCAGAATATCCATTGCATACTTGCCCTGACTGAGGAAGATATGTCCATCCTCCTGCCAAACTTCCATCCCTAGGAAGTAATGCATCAATCCTATATCCTTCATCTCAAACTCAGATGCAAGGTCCGTCTTGCAATCACTGATGAGTTTTTCTGCCCTTGTAATAAACAGATCAACTACATAGAGCATAAGGATGAGCGGATCCCCTTTTACTACGATGAAGTAGAGATTTGGATCTGCTTCACTTTTCTGAAACCCTAGCTGCTGCAAATAGTTATCTATCCGAGAATATCAAGCTCTGGGTGCCTGCTTTAAGCCTTATAGAGCTTTCTTCAATTTGCATACATGAGATTCTCTCTCAAGTACCTTGAAGCCCTCTGGTTGCTCAATGTATACCTCCTCCTCTATGAGTCCATTGAGGAAAGCTATCTTGACATCCATCTGGTGAATCTTCCATCCCATTTTTGCTGCAACAGAAATTACTGTCCTGATTGAAGAATACCTGACCACTGGAGCAAACGTCTCCTCATAGTCAACTCCCTCTATCTGTGAGAACCCTCTAGCCACAAACCTGGCTTTGTATATCTCAATGCTGCCATCTGCAACATACTTAATCTTATAGAGCCATCTTGAGGTGACTACAGATTTTCCCTCTGGTTTGGGTACTTCTTCCCAGACATCATTCTTCATGATGGAAGCATACTCTTTCAACATGGCATCTCTCCAGGCTTGCTTACCTGCAGCTTGTTTGTACGAGGATGGCTTTGACTCACTGATACTGCTTACTAGAGCCAAGTAATTGCAGAATCTTTGTGGAGCCTTTCTTTTTCTTACATCTTTCTTGGGAGTTCCTACTTCCTGAGCGTCCTTCAAGGTATCTTGAAGCCACTTGGGCTTCCTCTTCCCTGAAGTGACATCCTGTGAGGAGAACTCCTCATCCTCGTCCCAATATCTTGTATGAGAATGAGTACCTCCAGTAGAGGTGCCAGTAGCCGTCGATCCTGTAGCTCGAGAACATGTAATCTGGGACCCTGATCTCGGTTGATCACCCACTTGAGATCCTGTGCCAGTTCCTGCTCCTGTGCCCGTGGAAACCGTATCTTGTGCATCTATCACTCCAGACACTTGGGACCTTGTTGGTTGTTGAACGGTACTCTGACCTGTGTCATGTAGGGATGTAGCAACCTGCTGTTTTCCCTTCTCCGACTCACATGACTTTCGAAAGGCTCGATCCTCCTCGAACTTCACATCCCGCCTCACAACAGTCTTCTTGAGAGCAGGGATGTAAATGCGATAGGCCTTTGAAGTCTCATCATATCCACCAAGAATTCCTCTTTCTGCAGTGGGCTCCAGCTTTGTCCTTTTCTCCGAAGGAACATGAGAGTAGGTTAGGCATCCAAAAATCCTGAAGTGCCCAACTTCGGGTTTCTTCCCAGAGAAAGCCTCCTCGAGGGTCTTGTCTCTCAATGCCTTATGAGGGCTCCTGTTCTGAATGTAGGTTGCAGTGTTGCATGCTTCAGCCCAAAGGAAAAATGACAATCGCTGATCATGCAACATGGATCTCGTAGCTCCAACAATGGCACTGTTCTTCCTCTCAGCCACCCCATTCTGTTGAGGTGTATAAGGTACACTAAACTGCCTCTTGATGCCTTCCTGAGTGCAAAACTTATTGAACTCATTGGAGGTGTACTCTCCCCCATTATCTGATTTGAAGATCTTAATCTTCCTTTCTGTTTGTTTTTCCACAAGAGCCTTGAACTCTTGAAACTTCTGCAAAACTTCCTTAGACTCTTTGCTCTTCAAGAAGTAGATCCATGTTTTCCTGGAATAGTCATCAATGAAAGACACGTAATACTTGTATCCTTTCAGTGATGTGGTGGACATTGGACCACAAAGGTCAGAATGAATCAAATCAAGAGCTCCTGTAGCTCTGTTATCGCTCTTGGGAAATGCTGTCTTGACTTACTTCCCGAGAGCACACCCCTTACACACATCGGTGTGCTCAGTGCTGAACTCAGGTACTCCTGTCACAATCTCCCTCAAAATCTTTAGGGCTGGATGGTGCAGATGAGCCATCCTCCTGTGCCAAAGCTCACAGGGGTCACATCCCTCATCTCGGCTGCTATGACTTGGGGCATGATGAGGTTGGAAGCTCAGTTTGTATAGCTTCCCACTGCGGACTCCAATCCTCTTAGCTGAGGCAACACTGGATCCCTTGGGATGAACTAGCACATTTCCATCTCTGAACATCACCCATAGTCCTCGATCTTCAATAGTAGATATGGAGATCAAGTTTTTCTTAAGACCTGGAACGTATAGAACATCACGAACTCTCATCTGTTCTCTCTGGCAAGCAGTTTGTGATGGAATCACAAACAAATCTGATCATCAAGTCACCCCTGCTGGTATAAGGGTAACACATGACAGAGTAGAAATGTATCTCCTCTAATCAAAATCCTTTAAGGAACCAAATGGAAATACCATCCTCATGAAGCAATCATCCAGCAAACCTTGTAATATGTGATGAAAATCACATGTTGAATCCTCATACAAGATGAAGGGTAACGGAAGATAGATTTTTTCCACATCCAATCAGGCCTCATCCAATTTTCCAATTGCAGTTAAGATTTGAGCATTAGTAACTAGTGTTATGTTTTATTAAATCAAAATATAACACAGCCTATATGAATAATTTCATGTTTTGTATTTTTCCTAGTGTTAGTTCCCAAACCTGCACTTCTTGTGGTAAAGCCTTAATACACAAGTGCAACCTTAGAGGAACTTGGAGGATTTGTCCAATGTCACCACACCAACACTTTTCCACTCTTTAAGCTGACTCTTGTCCAGCACAAGGGGGGGATTTCTAAGAAATCCTAAGCCAACTAAATAATGGCTACAAGGAATGAAATAGAAGGCTTAGGAAAACAAATCTGGAATCTGATCTTTATTTTCTTAATTCAGATTCTAGATTTGTGAATTGCAAAGAAAAGATTAATTTATTTTATATTTAGTTTTATTGGTGGTTGAAAACAAGATTAGTGCCTAAATTATCATTGGGCATATGGGGTATATAAGGTTGTGATTTATTGAGTTTTTTTCAATAAAATAAGGCAATTTGAAGCTGGAATAAGCAAACTACAGCACCCTATTCTTGCTGGCCATAAATACAGAAATTGATTCTATGATCTCTACTGAAGGAGGATTAGCAAGTATGCAATGAGAGTATGATTGCAACTAAGAAATGTAAATATGCAGCAAGTCCTAATTAAGATAAATGCTGTTCATTGACATTTCTAGCAGCAAAAAATAAAGGATATAGAAGGGAAATCAGCCACAAATAAATGATTCAAAACATGGAACAAAGTTACCATGTTTAATCCCTCATAAAATAGTTGAAGAGACCAAATTTCCAGCATCCATCTTCAGCCAATAACACCTATAACACACTCCTTAAGCTCCAAAAACGAACCTACAAATAATATTGTCTCAAGAGTCTCAACAAACCTTCAACAACCATTACAATAGGAGGAGCTTCTCTTAAATAGAGATCTAAGCTTAAAACCTCCTCAATAGAATAATAATATCTAATGTAAAACCTTAGATCTATCCTAGCGAGGAGTAAAGAAACAATTTTCCTCCAACTAACTCACAGCGAGTCAAAAACCCTAGAGCAATAAAATATTAAATAAATGGACTAGACTAACTCACAGCGAGTCAAAAACCCTAGAGCAATAAAATATTAAATAAATGGACTAGATAGTGGGGGTGCCATTTGTCCTTCTCTAGTGCAAAAGGACTTCATGACCATGTAAAAATATCCATAAAAATAATAAACAATACCCTCCAATGGCCTGCCCTCCAAGGATAACCTTCAATAACCACTAGGGTGCACTCCAAGAAGGCTCTTGATCAACGAAATAGTATATAATTCTCCCTAGAAGAGATGCACCTTTAAGATTTGTGCAATAAAGAGCCCTCGGGCCACTTTGACTAGGCCATATAATAATAAAATAGCCCTTGAGGACGTGCATCCTAGGAATGCATACCAAAGGATGATTATGGGACCACTTTTACCCTGTCAAGACAGCATAAAATACTCCATGTAAGAGGTGGTTGCCCTAGAAAAATGTGCATGAAGATGCCACACCTCAAAACATGTGCAAAAGGAGTGGAGCGACCTAGGAACATATGCCAAGCTAGTTAGAGTGCTATCTCTAGTGCTCAACAAACATGCCATGAATAGTAATCCATAGAAACATGTGCAATAGGCTTACATAAGGGAGTGCTTCACTAGGAGAGTGGACAAGTCAACATGCCACAACTATAAAATAATCACATGCATAAGTGTGCCCTCGAAGAATGTGCAAGGGGACCACATTGACCAAGCATGATAATGATAAATTAATCTATGAAAAAGTGCACCCGAAATATGTGCCAATGTAACCACCCTCTTCAATATAATAATAATTTTTGCCAAGTCAAAGGAATGGGGATTCTCTTCAAGGAAGGCTCTCCACCACCAAATAATATAAAATATGCAAGGAAAGGTGTGCCCTAGGAAGATGTGCAAAGTGGTTAGAGATTCACATGAATAAACAATAGAATAATCCCCCATGTAGTGTGCCCTATAGAAGTGTGCAAGGGTTAGATCCACGTGCAAACACCATCAACCCCCTCAAAACATGATCCAAAACCATCAACTGAATTCTCAAACATGGGCACCAAAGATAAGGAAACTTAGTAAAGTGTGCAAGCAACCCATACATGTTGTCAATCATGTTCATGCTAGTGCAAATCCTCCGACTCCCATACAATTGCAAAACCAAGTGTTGGAAAGCAAAACCAAGGGTCCAAAACCACCTTTATATCCACCATACCTTGAAATGTGTGCAAATAAGGGTGAGCACTCCACTTGAGGTTATCTTCCACATCATCATCAACCAATCCATATGTGAACATAGCCAACATAAGCAAGAGCACTCATGCAATCAACCTCCAACCAAATCAAAATATGTCAAACATGTGTGAACATGATGAGTGCTCCATTAGGAGTAGTAATTCATGGCATCAAAGATGTTTCATATGTAAAAAACCCCTAATATAACTAGAGTGGTTAGACTAAGGGGTTCAAATCAAATTAAACCATGTTGTATAAAACCCCACAATGTACTCGAACGATGTGAAAAGGGGTGCATATGAAGAGTGACCTAGGAAATTGTGCCAAAGGTGCCAAATACGGGGAGGCCTCTACACCCTTGAGGGCATTGGCTATATGATAGTGAGATGGCATCCTATGATTAGGAGGAATGTGTAGCATGCTAGACTACCATAGAAATATGTGCCAAAGATAAATACTGCATGATAATAACATGAATCACAATGAATAGGCCATTAATTAAATCACCACCTCCAAGAGCAATAATTAACCAGTAAAACTTAGGGAAACCCTTAGTTGATGGGTATTCCTCCGCATAAATATGCTAAGGGGTAATCAAATGTGTGAACAATGCTATGCAAGACCCTCAAATACCCCTAAAACACCGCATGCGCTAGCTACAAGCCTCCACACAAGATATGATGATGCTAACTAGGAAGATTAAGCACATCATCTGGCGATGGCATACCAATAATAAACCATAAAAATTAATCCCACCATGGTGATGTGCTCTAAGGGCAACAAGCATAGACAAGGAAGTGTGCATGTGAACAACTGTCGAAGAAGAGTGTATGAGAGGGGGTAACAACTGGCTCCATGTGGGGACATGCACTCTCGAAGAAGAGTGTATGAGAACCTCAAATCTTTGGCACTTGGTAGAAATGTCACAAGAAAGAGAGAGGACATGTGGCAGGATAGGTGCAATACTCTAATGTTCATGAATGTCCAAAATAGCTCTAGAATAAGTCATGAAATAAAACTATATCTCTAATGCTCATATGAGCTTATTCAGCCTATTCTTATACTCACAAGAGTTTATTCCTCCTACCCTACTCTACTATAGAAAGAAGCAAGATGCGAAATTAAATCATGCATGATGCAACCATGTAAGCATCTTGTCAACATCATAAGGTCTTCCCTTGTGTTTTGTTATGAGCCAAAACAGGGAGATGTTAAATATTAAGCATTCCAATGCTGGAATCTCCATCAATGCTAAATTGGAAATCGAAATGGGCTCTTGCAAATGGAAAAGAACAACAAAGTCATACCAAGAATGGCATGTATTGCTGCAAGACTGGTCTATCCATTGTCAGATAGGGCTGGTGTAATCATCATCTTAAGGAAGCCCCTCAAACAATGAGAGTCATCAAAATTACCCACAAGAAGTAAGGGCTGGGGCGGTCCCAATAAAAATCTGCAACACACATTTGGTGACCTCCAATTATCATGAAGATGAAGTATGATACAAAAGTCAGATCTGAAAAGAAATTCCGTTCATAATTTATGGCTTGCTGTGTTAGTTTTTGGTATATTCGCAGGTACTTCTACGTTGGGCGTGTCTAGCAACGTAGAAGGGGCTGAGCATAACTCTCTAGACAGTCTTGTAAAAGTGCTTTTGTAATACTTTATTGTATTGGGTGGTATTTGTTAGCCCATGGGTACTAGAGGGTCAATGGTATTGGGTGAGCCCATGGTATTGACATAAAGTGAAGTTATAAAAGGAGTCCAAGAAGAGTGTTCTAGGCACCATAGTGGCGAGAGTGAGTCATATCTCTTGTAGTGGTTGAGATCTGAGAGAGGGAGTCTCTCAGAGGCTTGGAGTGAGGGATTCATTCAAGCCAGGGTTTGTCTTTTCTGCTGAGGATTTGGGCATAGTTTCAGCAAGGAGAGTCAGGAGTGACTGAGATCCGGTGTGTTTATACAGTTGCCCGGTGTTGTAAATGCTGTTTTAACAAATATGCAATAAAGACAAACTGATTGCTGGTTTTCCCCAGTTAGGGTTTCCAGGGTACATCTTGTGTTGTGGTTTTCTCTATTTGGTTGTGAGCCAGGGTACATCTTGTGTTGTGGTTTTCTCTATTTGGTTGTGAGTTTCAGTGTGTTATTAATTAATAATTATGAAGTTAATTATTCGGAATTGTAACCAGATCTGAACCCAGGAAAATTAACATGCTGGCCTCTTTTTGGTGGCTTGAAATTTCTGCAATACATCATGAACTGAAAAGTTTGCTGTCTCATAACATTTATAGCCTCCAAAACATACTCCCTTGCTGATATTTTATGCAGGAAATGAGTAAGAGATTAGTGGGTGGATTTTTTTTGCATTTTCATGACCACAAACATGCCCCATATGGTGCAAAAAATCTGCTCTATCTATGAGAAAACATGGCTAAAAAAATTCTGTAATTTGACTCTTACAAGAATGCCTTATAGGCTGCTATTCTGAACTATTCATGAGGAGATATGGCTGTAAATTAGTCATGATATTTTCTGCATTTACTTCCACTATGCATGGCTGTCCATAATGCATCAAATCAGCCCTAGGGATTTCACTGTCAGTGTCATAGATGGGATCCCCCTCAAAATATACATCACTTCTATCCCTCGTATGCTTTTCAACCACAATAAAAGTACTGACATCATCCTCTTCTTGGCTGTCCTCTTTTTGCACACATGAAGAGATAAGTGTATCCTAAGTCACCTGGTTCGAATTCGTGTTCGAAATCGGCGACCTTCAAATTCGACAATAAAAATTTTAGTGATAAAATTCGACATTAAATTTGAGACACTATAATATATATATAATTCAATATGATCATATATCAACATTAATAATTAAACATATATTTAAAAACACTTTTACTTTTTCAAATGAAAATTTAAAGCATGCACATGTAAAACACAATATTAAAATGTTAATATTAAAACACAATAATTCAATGTTATACAAATTTAAAAAAACAATATAAAATGTTATACAAATTTTAAAACACAAAGTAAAGTGTTATACAAATTTTAAAATGTTAATATTAAAACACAATTTTAAATTGCAATATTAAAATGTTATACAAATTTCAGCGTCCAAAACCAAGATAGAACAGGAACATAAGTATAACATGGCATCGCCAGGAACCGTCGAACAGTCGCAACATCAATATCTACGAGGCTTCGAGTGATTCTAAAAGAGAGCCCCATATCAATACCAGCAAGCTCTACTGTAAATTGTAGTTTCGAAAGAGGGCGTCGGGCTAATTAGCCATAGCAAGCACATAGGCTACGAGTTTCACTTTCACCTCACGAGTCACGGTTATGACTGAACAGAAATCGCGGGCTAGGGTTTACGAACTAATTTGATTTTTATTTAAGAAGAACCGATAGGAAATAACCCGAATTTTCAGATGAATTGAAACGAATGAGACGAAGTTGTCAGCGTTCGAGTTTGGTCTTGAAGTTAGCCATGAAATTCGCCGAATTTAAAGGATTAAAATCGGGGTCCAATCAAATTCGGCGAATTTTGAATTTGAACCTTGAAAAACGGTGAATGCGGTGACCTGAAAATTCTTTTCTTTTAAAATGCTTCTCTAGGAAATCAACCATCTTAAATTCATCAAAGGATGCACCATTAAAATCAGAAATTTGAGAAGGGGAAAGGCTTACTGTAGCTAGGGTTTTACCCCTAGCTTGTGCAAATGAGCACCTACTAAGGAGAATGGACTCCTTAGTAGCAGTTCAGTAAATGGAAATTAAAATGCTAAAACAGAAATGTAAACTACTCTAAAACATGTGCATGAAACATAAACAACAAAATGTAAATAATGGTTTTTGTATTAATTTTACCTCCAATGTGAAGGTTGGTGAAGCTCTTGCAATGTCCAAGAGGGTTGCTCCAAGCTCCAACTTGCTCCTTCTCTTTCTCCAATGGTGGGAATGGGCCAAAAGGGGCTCTCAAGGTGAAAGTGGCTCAATGGTGAGCTAGGGTTTCAAGAGAGATTTTGGCAGAGTAAGGGTATACTTGATTGTGGATATGAAATGAGGGGTCTCCATCACCTATTTATAGTTTTTTGGTGGTGGAGTGCTGGCCCATGGTTTTGGGAACCATATGGTTTAGGGCAGCTGTATAGGGTTTTTTCCTCCTTTTCCTCATTATTTTATATTTTTTATTCCCTTTTTAAAGGGATTTTGCTATTTTTAGAGGAATTTTGGATATTTTTGGAGGAAAAAAGGGGTTTTTTAGCCTTTTTGAGGCTTTTTTGATGGTTTTGTGGCCTTTTGGAGGCTTTTTAGTGGGATTTTTAGGGTTTTTAAGGGAAATATGGTAGGAAAATGGACAAATGAGCCATGTAATGAGGTAGATGAGGTAGTGAACACTTTTTGGGTGTTAACACTTACTAAATTATTGCTTTTCAAGGAGAATGAAATGGACTTTTAGTGCCTTCATCACCCATATTTTCTACTTGAATAGCTGAAATAGGATCATCATTTCCTTTGACTTCTTCTAGATCTGAAATCTCATGTACATGTGGCTCATGTGATGAAGGAGAATGCTGGTCATCCTCATGCAAATCACTTCTAAGCTCCCCTTGGCCTATCACACCTTAATTCTCTTCAATATAATTATATATTCAAATAAGGATGTTAACGTCTCCTTCTTGTCTTTGATTTAAGTTAAGAGAGAGTCTGAAGGGTTACTTTGATATCTATGCATTCGGTATCATATCTCCACTTCTTTATACTCAAGAGCAGTAAGAAGCTACATAGCCATTGTCTCTTCTGTAATGATTTCTTCAAAACATCAAAAAACAAAGTGATGATATGAAAACTGAAATATAGATTACATTCATAATTTCATACCTCTTATACCAATGGAGTTGCCAATCATTGTAGCCATGTCTTCTAAATCTTTGGGAAATGAACTTTATCCCTGGCAACAACACCAAAATGTTACCTCCCAAATCTGCTCTTCTTATGGTAAAGCAAAAGTTACCAGGATCTGGATACGGATCCAGATCCGTTAGATTTTTGAAAAGCTAGGATCTGGGTACGGCAAGGAAATGACAAGTACAAATACTATAAATATATTTTTAAATAAAATTGTTATCAAAATTAATATATATATATATATATAATTTATATAAAAATACAAATAAAAATTAAATATATATTTATATATACCTATATGATACCCCAATACCTGCGCTATGGGTATCAAATGGTCGTGTGTTCTCCAGAATAACATAATTATGCATTTAACAAAGTATCTGTCACGTTTTAGCTCACATCGGTGTTAATAACCGTTGATTCCAGAAGGGTGTTTATTGGGTTATGATGTGGACGACACAAACCAATCCTCGTTTCAGCCCACCATAATAATATTGTCAGTCTGTCGGTTGTGTGCTTGGCGTGCACTGGGTATTTCTTCACAGCTCATCACTGTTTCCAGACCATTGGACCACCGATGGCATGATTTCACCACGCATTCTTTGCTAGATTAGCCCGTTTATCACCAGAACCTCGAACACATTCTCATGTGGTGAAGACTTTGTTTTGCTGGATGTGAATCCTTGCAAATACGGTTCCATCTTATTGGGTTACGATGTGGACGCCACAAACCAATACTCGCTTCATCCCACCATAATAAAATTGTCAGTCTGTTGGTTGTGTGCTTGGCGTGCGCTGGGTATTTCTTCACAGCTCATCACTTTTTCCAGACCATTGGACCACCGATGGCATGATTTCACCACGCATTCGTTGCTAGATTAGCCCGTTTATCACCAGAACCTCGAACACATTCTCATGTGGTGAAGACTTTGTTTTGCTGGATGTGAATCCTTGCAAATACGGTTCCTTGTTGATGGATACATTTCCAAGCAGATCTTGGGGGGATCTAGGTGGATCTGGATCTGAATCCGTTTAAGAATCGAGGATCTGCGTATCCATCCCCCAAGGCCCACGGATCCAGTAACACAGGGTAAAGCCCTAATACAAAAGTGCAACCTTAGAAGAACTTGGAGGAGTTCTCCAATGCCACCACAACAACACTCTCCCACACTTTAGGCTGACTCTTCTCTGTTACAAGCGGGAAATCCCTAAGAAATCCTAAGCAAACTAAATAATGGTTACAAGGAATGAAAGAGAAGGCTTAGGAACACAAATCTGGAATCTGATTTTTACTTTCATAAATTTCAAATTTGTGAACAGCAGAGAAAAGATTGAGTTATACAGTTTTATTGGTGGTTGAAAGAAAGATTAATGCCTAAACTGTCATTGGGCATATGGAGTCTACAAGGTTGTGATATAATGAGTTTTTCCTCAATAAAATAGGGCATTCTGAAGCTGGAATAAGCAAACAACAGCACCCTATTCTTGCTGTCAATTAATACAGAAATTGATTCTATGATCCATAATGAAGGCGGATTAGCAAGTATGCAATGAGAGTTTGTTTACAACTAAGTTATGTAAATTTCCAGCAAGTCCTAATTAAGATAAATATTGTTCATTGACATTTCCAGCTGCAAAAAATAAAGGATTTAGAAGGAAAATCAGCCACAAATTAATTTTCTAAAACATGGAACAAGGCTACCAAGTTTAGGCCCTCATAACATAGTTCAAGAGATCAAATTTCTAGCATCCATCTCCAGCCATTAGCATCCAATAACACACTCCTTAAGCTTCAAAAAGAACATTCAAATATATTAGGCAATAGTCTCAAGTGTCTCCAGAAACCTTTAACAACCATTACAATAGGAGGAGCTTCTCTTATATAGAGATCTAAGCTCAAAACCACCTCAATAAGATAATAATATCTAATGTAGAACCCTAGATCTATCTTAGGGAGGTGTATCTTAGCAAGATAATGATAAAATAATCCTTGAAGAAGTGTGCCCTAGGTAGGCGTGCCAATATAACCACCATCTTCAATATAATAATAATTCTTGCTAAGGAATGAGGGCGCTCTTCAAGGAAGGCTCTCTAAGTCTCTACCTCCAAATAATGTAATATGCAAGGAAAAGGTTCACCCTAGGAAGATGTGCAAAATGGTTAGGGATTCACATCAATAAACTATATAATTATCCCCCATGTAAAGTGTGCCCTAGAGAAGTGTGCAAGGGCTTATTTCCACGTGAAAATACCATGAACCTTTTCAAAACATGATAAACAACCATCAATTGAATTATTAAAGCATGGGCACCAAAGATAGAGGGACTTAGTAAAGTGTGCAAGCAGTCCACATGTGTTGTCAACCATGTTCATGCCAATGTGAATCCTCCCATACAATTACAAGACCAAGTGTTGGAAAGCAAAACCAAGGGTCCAAAATGACCCTTGTCTCGACCATACCTTGAAATGTGTGCAAAATGAGCCTGAGCGCTCCACTTGAGGTTATCTTCCACATCATCATCAACGAATCCACGTGTGAACACAACCAACATAAGCAAGGGTGCTCATGCAATCAACTTCCAACCAAGTCAAAATATGGCAAACATGTGTTAACATGATGAGTGCTCCACTAGTAGTAAACAATGTTGTCAAAGATGTTTCATGTGTGAAAAACCCCCAATAAAACTAGAGCGCTCACACCAAGGGGTTCAAACCAAATTAAACCAGGTCGAATAAAACCCCACAATGCATTGGAACCATGTGAAAAGGGGTGCATATGAAGAGTGACTTAGGAAATTGTGTCAAAGGTGCCAAATAAGGGGAGGGCTCTACTCCCTCAAGCGACCAACCAATCATAGGATGCCATCTCACCATCAGATAGCCAATACCCTCAACGGTGTTCACACCATTAGGGGGAATGTGATAGATCATAGATCACCATAGAAATATGTGCTAGAGAGAAATACTTCATGATAATAAGCATGGACCATAGTGAATAGGCCAATAATTAAATCAAATAATCAACATATCTAGGAGCAATAATTAACCAATAAAACTTAGGGAAACGTTTTGTTGGTGGGTATCGGTCTCCATAAATGTGCTAAGGGTCAATCAAAGGCATAAGCAATGCTATGCAAGATCCTCAAGTACGTCTCAAATACCACATGTGCTAGATGCAAGCCTCCTCACAAGATATGATGATGCTAACTAGGAAGACAATGCACATCATCTAAATAAACCATTGGAAATAATCCTACTGTGGTGATGTTCTCTAGGGGCAAAAACCAGAGACCAGCAAATGTGCATATGAACAACTCAATCAAATAGTTTGGCATCTGACTGTCTCATCTAAAGGAAAATGCAACTGATTGACTAGCGCTGATACACATGCCTCCATATAACAAAGCTTGCCTCAATAGCCATCATACTCCTAGCGCAAACTGCATAGTAGTGTCTTCAACTGGATCAATATGCTATAGGTTGGGTTAACACCTAGTACAGTGAATAATTAGATTATAAATCTGGAAGAGGTGAGTAAGCCAAATATGGAAAAGTAGTTCAAAGGAGATTGCATCCAAAATAGGCAGAGGAGATCAGACTGTAATCATCAGAAGACTGAAACTGGAAAGCTATACCATGTGAAGCTGAGAGGAACTGCAGCATGCGTATCTGTGTATCAGTTGTATTGATTGAAGAAAGTTCCTATTGTTGTGATCACTTTAAAGTTTATGCTTGATATCCTTTCTTTGTTGTTATGGGTTCTTTCTTGGTGGCAAATTGATTTCATGTTATGCAAAATTGTCATTTTGTTTAATGATCTGGTAGTGTGTTACATACAGAGCCTGTTATATTCAGTATTTTCAACATAGCCTTTGGTTCTGCCAGAAACAGTGAACTGCCAATTGTTATGCTTGACAAGTGTTAGGGGAACTTGCCATCCGAATAATTTAAGTCTCAAGTTTATATGTATTTATGTACAATCTTTAGCTACGTCCCAATTTGTTAATATTTAACTTTTTGTGCAAATAATTTATCTTTCTTGGGTTCTGTGTCTCACTATATGATATAAAATATTTAACCTTTTGTAAATGCTTGACAAACAGGTCATTCACTAGCACAAAAGCAAACTGGATCTGTGATTTCTACTTGCATTATTGGGATTGCTCATATTTTCCTATTGGGATAGATTTACAGGAGTTCCCTTTTTTATATATATACCTGTAAATCTGTTAATTTCTTTCATTATGTACTCCTTTTTTTTGAAAATGAAATCTTATATTAATAAGTAGATATTTACAAAGTGGAAAATAAAAATCTGTCTCACATTTACTTTGTATCTTGCTGGCTTCCAAGCTCATTATGTACTCTTCTCATTAAAAAAATGTGGTATCATCAACGCCATTTTCTGTTGGCATATTAACTGTGCTTGGGTTGGGTATTAACATTTCAACCCACAAAGCTTCCAGATGTACAGATTGAGGTGTTTTTTGATGAATTAGATCATTCAAATATGTTGCATACAGTTGAAGTATCTTATTGCCATGTATTGTGTTGCAGGTTGGTACAAGGAACATTGAGGTGGAGTTGACAACAGTATCAAGTAATCATCATGTGGAATTGAATCCTAGCGATGCAGGTTTCCAAGATAGATATGTTGTTCAGGAGATTATCAAAGAAATGGCTAAGAGTAGGCCCATTGATGTAAATGGGACTAAAGGCTTCAAAGGTATCTAATGACTCAGATCTCCTCCTCCTTTTTGTATTGTAAGAATATCTTTCATTGACAAAACAAACAATAAAAGCGGGTGGCATAATGTCGCTCCCTAGGTCAACCAGAACATTCATCCTCCATTAGGAGGGAAGATGTTTTCCAAAATTTTCACAAAACACAAGAAACAATGCAGAAGCATTGAAGTTTCAACTTCATAATTTTGTCTAGTAGGGGGAGGGAGACCATACCTAAAAATTTATATTGACCCAGCTTTATGCACAAGCAACCTGGGACATCTAATTGTCATCCCTTTTGCTGCAACTTAGACTAGGGATATTATCAACTTCATGGTCATGTCCCTATTTTGCTTCCCTGATATGGGAGGAAGCTTTGTTTACTCCTTGTTTGGGTGAGGTACTTGCTAGTTTTAGTTTGATAAGTGGTTCCATGCATGGGCTGGCTTCCATTATTGCCACCTTCTCTATTTGTCCTTGATTTGGACTTGGATGTTATCAGAACTGGTACTGGAACTGAAACTGGTGGAGGGTCTGACCGGTATGGAATTGGGACCGGCTTGTGGACTTGGTTGTGTACTGACCTACTGAAAAATACATCAAATATGCAAACTTTGATAAAAATAATACATTTCATGTACATCAATGTAAATCCAAACCATTAGACACCAAATTTGCAAAGTTTGCTCGTGTATATAACATGTAAGGGTAAATATAGCAAAATGGTACCAAGTGCAATACATATCCATAACAAAATACATAAATATCAAGGCTCTAAATGGCCTCTAGAGACCAAAAAACATCAAACTACAATCTACAGGCTACAACAAATAATTACATATCATCATACTCCTCCCCTATACTGGGCCCTTCATCTTCTGTAGCACCCTCTACCTCCTCTTCTGGCCTCTACCTGGATCCTCCAAGAATATTAGTAGCAGTGCTAGTGCTTGGCATTGATTGTGGATCCAAGTTCATCCACCCAAGTCATCATCCTTAAATTCTGCTGGTTGATGCTCCACTAACCATTCCAAGGAGGGATCCATATCTTTCATGACAATGGGATCTACATCAGGTGTTTTGTTTGCAATTGGTGGCGCCTTAGTGGAAGGTTGTACTGCACACAGACAAGATCATTCAACCATTGTTGTTCCAAACTTTTTCTCTTCTTCATATGTATGCTCTCAAATACAAACCAATTGTGCTCACACCTGAAAGTGCTGCAAGTTAGATTAAGGATTTGGATTACAAACCTTTGTAATTTGAGGGCATTGGATACCGAATTATTCCCATTGTGTCGCTGCAATAAATCAAAGGAAAAGTTATAAAATTCAAGAAATTAATTTGCAACTCTGGCTAGAAATGCCATGACTAGAACAATGAATGTCTGTCTGTCCCATAAAAAAATAAAAAAATGCATGCATCAGTGTGCTGTAGCATAGTGGTGAGAGGGATGTGTGCTGTAGTTTAGTGGTGAAAGGTTTGCAGATTTGATCCCTCTCGACACTTTGTAGAACCGGAGTTAGATGGGTTTATACTGGTAACTTAATGTGCCGAATTGCCAATACTTCAATATAAACATAAAAATAACAGTATCTCATACATCCACAATCCATGAAAGCAATGGCACCCTAAGAACTTGTATAAAAGGATTTGCAGAAATTTAAAGTTGCACAAGTGAATTTCCAGAATTAAAAATGAACCATTTAGCCAATAGGTATGCTTAATAAAACATGAGATTGTAAACGAATTTTAAACCAAGGATCACTTTAAAGTTTGCTTGCTGTTATGAAATGAAGCAAAAAGCTCAGAAAATTTCTAGAATTTAACCAATATTAGATAACAGAAATTTAAAGCAACAATTCTGAAAATTATAGATGCTAGACGGCTGTTAAACTTCCAGAAAAGAAAATGTACTTTGCTGTAATAAAATTCCAGAATTGATTAAGATGTAAAATCAACCATTAAACCACTTAAACCAGCAATTAAAATAAGAGTGAAAACCAAGAAATTTTGGTGACTTATTCTAGCATATAACCTTAAGTTAAGATGTGAAATCCATGATTAATTAAGGTTGTTCTATATCTTTTTTTTGCTGTTGTGAAATGACTTAAAATAGAAAATAAAACTTAAAAATTTCAAGCCTAAAAGATATTAGAAATAGGAAAATTTACCTTGGCTTGATTTGGGGAAAATCTGGAAAATTTTTTAGCCTTAAAGGAATTGATTTTCACTCTTGATAAAAAAGTAAAAGAAAGTTTTTTATGGTTGAAGATATGGAGTTTGGACTGGTGCCTTCAAATCCTTGGGCAAAATGGGGTTTTTGTTGATGTTAGTAGCTACGTGAGGTATTCTCACTAGCTAAGTTGGCTCAGAATGAAACAGATAAACAATATTTTTGTGCTCAGAAGACAAGTCGGCCCAGTTGAAGAAGTCAGCCAGAAATCAAGTACAAATAGAGATGACGCCCTCCTCATTTGCACCACTCAAGCAAGTTCGCTCAAGCAAGGAAAAATTCCCTCAAGGGTTGTAGAAGACTGTTATTTATTGGGTTCTTTAATTTGCATCATCTTTTATGTGATCTCTCTTGTACTAGATCACTTCTATATCTGGTTGTACTTGTATTTTGTATTGAATCTCTGAATAAGAAAGGTTTGCTGGGTTTTTCTCAAGTTTGGGTTTTACCTGGTAAACTATTGTGCCTCTTGTGTTTCTGTGCATGATTATGTGTAGTTAAAGTTGAAAGAGATGAAAATTATATTGCTATATCATTAAAAATCTAACAGGTTACGGGCCCACACCATGTTCCTGCTGTGCTATTGCCAAAAACTAGGGCTTCTTGATTCTAGGGTTTCAACCACAAGTCCAAAAGAAAAGGAGGGCTGCTCAACTCGCCATAGGAGGGTGCATCTTTCTATGGAGACAAACTTCAATTTGGTGAAGTTTTAGTTTTGACCTAAATTCTACAGAATTTGTAGAATTTAGGGTTTTAGTTTGCGATCTTTTTTGTCTACTGATCCAGAAGAAAAGGAGGGCTACTCAACTTGCCCTAGGAGGGCTCATTCACCTATGGAATCAAATTTTCCAAATTCCAAATTTCATTTTTGACCTGGCTCCTGCTAGGGTTTCTACAATTGGTTTCAGTTTCAGTTTTTTACCTATTTCTGAACCAAGGTCAAGATGGTTGTTGGAATCGAGTAGAAGACAAATTGGAGGTGTTAGAGATAGGTGTATCTCGGGATGTCCTTCATGTTTAGATGCCTAGCATGGAGGTACATTTTCAGTATAGGCATCAGGGGAGGGTAGAGGGTGAGATGCACTCTACCAAGTGTCATGAATCCAGTGGTGGATGCATGCAGAGATTTCAGTGTCGTTTGCCTTACACATGCAATATTTTTAATTAAAAAGCATGCAAAAGCGGGATTTTTGCATGCACTTATATTAGGGTTTTGGAAACCCTAATAAGTCAGTGAGTTGATATATAAGGAGGCAAGGGGTCACCAGAAAGGGTTACTTAGTATTTTTCTTTAGAGAGAGGAGATTCAGAGTGAGGGTGACTTTGTGCATGTAGGAGGGCTCATTCTTGGGAGGAGGGGCACATCTTTTGGAAGAGAGAGTGGGTGGATCCGAGAGGGATCAGAGGCCACTCAATTTGAGCCATTTGACAGTGCAGCGAGTCTATCTGCACAGAGGAAGCTC
This sequence comes from Larix kaempferi, assembly GCA_027924585.1. NCBI lineage: Eukaryota > Viridiplantae > Streptophyta > Pinopsida > Pinales > Pinaceae > Larix > Larix kaempferi. Next base: position 20,945,677 of record BSBM01000841.1, read on the forward strand.
AGAGATTGAGCTAGGCCGAACTCACAGAGGAGAGGGGTGCACTTCCCAAGGAGAGGGGGGCACAGTTCTTGAGGCCAGGAGGGTTGAAAGAAGTAGAGTGTTCTTTAGTGATTGATGAAGACTCATTCAGATCTCTTCAGATATTGACAGAGATCCAGGGAGGGGTGCACTTCCAGAGCAGTGGGGGTGCATTTCCAGAGCAGGGGCGCACTTTAGAGTTTGAGTTTGCAGCATTTCTACAGTAGTTGAGTAGATCAGAGCAGAGTCAGTGAGAGTCCTTCCAGAGATTGGTTGAAGTTGAGATCGAAGATCAGACAGTACATAGCAATTGGCACATTTCCTCAGAGTAGCAGTTGTAGCTGCATGCAGATCTAGGGCTTGTCCCTTCAGGTTTTTGTTATCACACAACTTGTAGTTGTCTCTAAAGGTATCCTATCTAGGATGGTAGAGGTGTAGACAACTAAAGAGGTGACCCAAGAAATGCTATGGTTCCCAATGCAAGATGGGTGTCACGTTAACCAAGGCACTCTTCACTTTAGATCAAGCCTAAGCAAGACCAAGGGGGAGACCCTAGCTTAGCCAATGAAGGCTAGCGAACTCAATCTAGACCTCCTAGGGAAATGTGATGATGAAAGAGTAGGAGACCAAGATGAAACAAGATCTAAATCTAGGATGATAAGTGGACCTAAGATGGTTAGGGCTTGGTTGAAGAGGCTTAAGGCAAGGACAAATGTTCAACCAAGTGTGAGATAAGGTCACTTATGGATTAGGGATAGTAGATCTAGATAGATCTAATGCCAAGAAGAGGTACCTAAGTGGGGTCCACCCTTAAAAAGTGGAAAATGGTCCAAATAGGGCCCACAAGGTCAAAATCAAAACAAAATGGCATTAGGGGGTATGCTATGACATGGATCTATGGATTTGAGAAAGAATGAGCAATACCCACGTGTGGGATCTAGCAAAAGGCCACTTACCCAAGGAGTGCGACTTCCTCAAGAGAGGACTAGTGCCTTAGATTAGGGGGCAAATGGAGTCGGATGTCCACCAAACTTTAGATCGGGATAGTTAAGATGATTATTAAGGTGGGTTTTAATTATTAAGCCCAAGTAATTGCTAGATCTCCATAGATTTGAAAAAAAAATAAAAAATGCAAGGGTTTTGATTTTAGGGTTTAAATGACCAATGGAGAAAAGATGGATGGATCTAGATACATACCTTGTAGAACATGCCTCAAAAGCTTGTGTCCACTTTGCAAATTGATAATTTCCCCCCTGTGTGTATATTCAAGAGTGAGATCCAAATCTCCAAGTGAAATCTTCCTCCTTCCAAGTTGACCAATTCGCCCTCCTCTTTCAAGAAAAGATCTAGATGAGAAACAAATCTATCAAAAGAATGACAACAATGATGAAAAGATGAAAGAGAAAGCATCAACTATGTCACTAAGTTACAATAATGATACTCCCTGAGACAAAAGGCCAATCCAAGCCAAGATATGGGGTTTCCCCACAATAGCCTCCCTCAAAATCGTCCTTCTCTTCACCAATTCGGCCTCCCTGTAAGAAAATGTTTGAATTCCCAAGATCCACAAATGATACACAGAGAAAAGATTGTATATTCAACTTGCAAAAGAATCCATCAAGACAAGAGAAGAAGATCTATAAAATAGTATTTTTATTCCAAGCTTCAAGATCTCCAAAGGTGCCTTTACAATAGGGGGGTCTCTTCCTTAAATAGGATGAGGGAGACCAAAACCCTAAACCACTTTTGAAAATTAGTGGTTGAGATCGAAAGATACAAAAATATAATCAACGACTAAGATGAGCCGATACATAATAACACATGGATCACTCACTAAAGGGCGGATGTCAATGACTAAGATGCCGTAGGGGGGATGGCGCACAACATAAGAGTGACTAAAATACAAGTGTGCCACATAAGATGACTAAGACAAGTGACTAGGAGCACATGGTGGGGCTAGGAGGTATTATTCCCTTCACTAACATCACCCCATGGCACAATAATATAACATGGGACTCAATGACATGTCCAAGTACACAAATGATCAAATCTTGTCCCCCTCAAAGCAGACCTCATGCCAAAACCTTGCCTCAATTTCCCAAATCGAATTCCTTTATGACCTTTTTATTCCATTTTTAATCCTCCTAAAAATCCATCAAACTGCCCATAGCTCACTGTCAGGTGCCTGCGCTGTGAAACAGACTATGCCATCATGTCCGGAAGAGGGGTAATATGGTAATAACAAGTGGTTGGACCACCCCCTTCCCCTGTAGCGCCCTAGGCAACGACTAGCCTCCAATGCTCTAGTTGGACAGGCCACATCAACATCGCCAAACTGGTCAACATGTGGAAGACTGCTCAAAACATGCCTGGGAGTGCCTGAAACTGAAAGATAAGTGTCTCAATTCATCCAGAAGACTCAAATCCACTAGAGATGAGTACTCATACACCTCATGGAAACCTGTAAGATCATCTGTATGGTCCACCATACCCGGACAAATAAAAATATGATGATCTGGAAATAATAATAATCACGAAAAACTGCATCAATCATCATCTGAAGTCTGTGCCCATCATATGGAATCATCAAGAGGTATACAAAGGACCATAGAGCAAAATCACATAACAAAACTGGTCCATCTCATCACGGATCCCAAGGTTGACCTTGGTCAAACTAAGTTTGATCGATCAAACTGATCAAAATATGACCCTAGCTAAAGAAGCCATGCTACTGCAGGTGCAAATGGTTAAGACATGCTCTCTAAATCATTTTCATAGCAAGACTCTAGAGTATTAAGCATCATTTCACTGGCAGTTAATAAGTAATAATAGGTTAGTTAAATAACTTACTTTCAAAAGGAAAATCAAGAATATACTTGTTTGCAAACGTGATCAAATTGCTAGCAAAGGGTGAAGGCTCAAGATACGAGGCTAGGCTAGATAGGGATGACTTGATTAACTTGACACTGCGATACTTTGGATGACGGTCATGGTGTTACACACTTAAGCATGTGTTGGACAAGGAGTACACAAGGAATGGGGATGTCTCACAAATGGATGAGTTGTTCAGAGAAGTGCTTATTCAACCTGGGCAAAAATTTCTACTACTAGAACCGCCATGAACTAGGTGTCAGGCTAACCGTAACTTGAGGTTCTAGGGGACACTTAGAATTAGCTGTCCCTTACTCCATCTCATATCAAAACCCACAGGCTCAATGAGGAAAATTTCACATAAGGTCAGCAGTCTTTAGATTTGGCATATGTTTAACCACTGCTTTGTAGGACCTTTCATTTCATTAAATTTCATGGCCAACAATATTTAGATTTAGCATACATTTATCCATTGCTTTTTAGGCCTAATATGACCCCTCTGGGATTTTGCATGTGCTTATAAGCACAACTAATCGCAGCTTTCATCCGGGGTGCATTTACATTTCACAACATTGAATTTCATTTCAATTTCATAGCCCTTTTCATTGGGCTGTACAAGATATAACAATAATTTCCATATGTAGTACAATTTTGCTTCAGGTTTTAGCCAACATAACTCAAGCAACTAGGGGGACTTCTGCAAATCTAAACCACACATCGGGGCAACCGACTAAAATGATAAAGGCATAAAATCCAACTCACCAATGGCAAGTTTTGTTGCCAACTCAGAGCCGAGGCACAAAAAACAAACATGGGTGCAAGTCCAACACAGAGGCAGAAGCGGGGAGATCCTCCATATCACAAGTCAAGGTGTAAGTCAGGGTGAAGATAATCAAATGAGGAAGGATAGATGGATGGATGGAGACAAGTGAAAATGGTGCCTAAGCTAGCAAGGCAGAAAGACACTAAATGATCATGTTCACATTCATAGGAAGGTAAAGACCAACAAGTATAAAGCAAGAGTTTCCAAATGTTAGTAATACAATCATGTATATAATCCATGACAACCAATTTCATTTCAATTTTAATACACTGCCAGATCATAATTACTTTATACCAAGTCAACGCTATCAAAATGACCTAAACAACAAGGTAATAACATCAATGCACATCATATATATATATATATACTGGGTCATATATCAACATTTGTAATCTGAACCAACTATAACCACTGAGAACACTGTATTTGAAACACTAAAAACTGCACTACATCTGTATGGAATAAAAAGGTCATATCGGTCATCAAATCTGAGGTCTCAAGGCTCAGCCTTGGCATAAGGTCTACTAAATGTCTGATACAAAGATGCTCTGATGTGTGAGTGATCATAAATAATGCTGCTCATCATAGTTGATCTCACTGAATAAGTGTAAAGGCAAAGCTCAGAAACGTGCAGATATCTACTCTGCTAACATGGTAGCCCAACTACTATGTATTTGATAACAGTTTCTTTACACATATATTTTTGATTGTACTACTACTCTTTATATGCTCTGGCTCGAGATTGAAGAAAGCCCTCGGTAGTTGGTTTTTCCCCATTAGGTTTTTCCACGATATATTGTTGTCCATTGTGTGATTGCTTCAGTTAGTGTGTTGTTGATAGATTCCATTGTGCTTTATTCTATAAGTACATTGCATTGATTATTCCTTCTCAGGCTTATGAAGTTGGGTTTGTAATGCATGAGGTTTGTTGTGAATTGAGGCCAAGTTGGGATTGAGATTTCCAGAGCGAGTAGTGACCTTTGGAAAATTATCATGGTATCAAAGCCTTGTTAAAGGTCTAGGAAATCGCATATCAGATCTGTGAGTATTTAGATCTGGAGTGGCACACTAATCAGATTTGAAGAGTAGGGTTCAGATCTGGAGAGGAGGCATTAGATTTGTGCAGAGACATATCAGATCCATTAGATATGTGAGGAGAGAGGGTAGATCTGATATAAATCTATCAGATCTGTGTGAGTAGAGGCCGGAGCTGTGGCCGAGAGAGGTTCTTGGTCTTCGAGATATTCTTGTTTCAGTTCTTAGTAGATCAGAGAGTATGGCTACTAGTTTGTGGGTTTAGGATAGGTTGGATGGGGCCTCGAGCTTCAGTGCATGGAAGGCAAGGATTGTGTTGCTTCTGAAAGAAAGCGAACTGTGGGATATTGTGGAGAGTACAACCGCAAAACCAATTACAGTGCCGTTAGATGCTACTGCAAAAGCATACTATGACAAGAAGAACATTAAAGCCCAGAGGATCCTCCTTGATGCAATCAAGGACCATGTGATGCCACACATTACTGGTAAGGATAACGTGTTTGAGACGTGGGATGCCTTGACCAATTTGTACCAGAGCTCCAATGTGAATAGGAAGATGGTACTCAGAGAAAAACTAAAGAGCATAAAGATGATGAAGATTGAGAGAATGGCCACTTATCTTACCCGCATTACACAGGTAAGAGACGAGTTGGGGGTAGTGGGGGAGAAGATTGATGATGGAGAGCTTGTGCGGCAAGCCTTGAATGGCATGACCAAGCCATGGGGAATGTTTGTAGAGTCCATCGTGGTTAGAGAGAATCTCTCCAAGTGGGATCGTCCGTGGGATGATTTCACACAGGAAGAGACCCGGAGAGGATATATCCAGTGTTAGAGTTTGCACTTTAATTCAATGTTAACTAGGATCTTTAACTGAAAGAAAAACAAGCACAACAAAACACAATAGACACAATAGTTTTCCTCGGGGAAGCCATAAAGGAGAAAACCCTGCAACTTCCTCAAAGATAGATTCGTCACTAATACAATATCAAGCAAAATGGAAAACCCAAATATATGTCTTCTGCAACTCTCTCTTTCTCCTCAACGAACTTGTTTTCTCTCTCTTGCTTATGTGAACTTGAGTGAGTGAGTGGTGTGTCCAAATGAGAGAGCAAAGCTTTCTATTTATACTTTATGTTTGGGCGACCTAATTCCTAATTAGGTCGGCCTCACTAACCTGACTGGGTCGACTTGTCCAAGGGGACTTAATAAAACATTTTACATTTGACCTTTGGGGGATTTGATGCCCCGACTTACAATGGAGGTTTTACCTCATTGACCTTGCATGACTAGACAGAATAATGACATCCCCAAACGGAGGAAAAACATCTTTGGCGGAGGAAGAAGTAAAATACAATAATAATAATAAATATAAAATACACGTGAATATCTTCTGAAATTACATTTACAACAACACTCCCTCTTAACTAGGAAGGTATTCTCTTGCCACAATCATCAACACTTTGGACACAAATTCTAGACAATGTGATCATCGCTGGATCATTTTCAATGCTGGAACATTAGCATCAACACTGGGTCATCATCGTCGCTGCTGTCGTAATCCTCATTTTGTTGATCATTGATTAGTGACATCTCTCGAATCTATTCGTCATAAGAAGTTCTTCATAGCCAGCGCTTTTTCATGCTGGATGTAGGCCTAACTCTCATGTAGGTCTTCATCATCTCTACGAGCAAGCCATCAAGTAGGTACATCCCATGACCACATATTACATCGCCACAACAATCACCTACGTCTCCTACTATCATCTCATCGTGTCCAGATCATCTCATCATCATACATGGAGCACAACCCAGATTCACACCTCATGTCCAACAGACCACTTGCATCGCCCACCCAGTGGTTATAACCAGGAGTACCCCAGGTGCATTACATCTCTCAACGGTCAGCCCGCATCTACCAGCATGGGAGCACAGTCAGGAGCAACCTAGATGCATTACGTCCCAAGGACCACCTATGTCTTCCACCTGCGAGAACCAGCTTAGGCGCACACAAAGTGTCTTTGTGACCGGTGGAACTCTTAGCGTCACCAGCATGGGAGTACAGTTAGGAGCACTCCAGGTGCGTTACGTCCCAAGGACCACCTACGTCTTCCATCATGTGGGACCTAGCTCTACATCTTCTCCAGCATGGGAGTACAGTCAGGAGCACCCTAGGTGCATTACATCCCAAGGACCACCTACGTCTTCCACCATGCGAGAACTAGCTCTAGTGCATTTGCGTCTATCGGTCTCATCACTCCCTCTTTTGAGGAACCTCGATATGGATAACACCAAGCCTCTCTCTGAAGTACTCGAACTTCACTCTGGCTAACGGCTTGGTCAACACATCGGCTATCTGCTCATCTGTCGCCACATACTGGAGCTTCACTGCTCCTCTCTGCACCATATCTCGGATATAGTGGTACTTGATCTCAATATGCTTCGACTTGTCGTAGAACACTGGGTTCTCGGACAACTTCACACAACTCTGGTTGTCACAGAAGATACAAGTCGCCTCTAACTCGAGATCAAACAAATCTGACTGCAGCTTTCGAAGCCATATTGCCTCACAACTGGCCGAACAAGCTGCAACATACTCTGCTTTGGCTGTACTCGGTGCCATGCACGACTGCTTCGTGCTAAACCAGGAGATCATACTGGATCCCATACTGAAGCAACATCCTGAAGTGCTCTTCCTATCCGTGGCACTGCCTGCCCAATTCAAATCAACATAACCATGCGGGTTAATCTTCTGATTCGTCTCATATTTGAGCCCATAGTCAATTGTACCCTTCAGGTACCTCAATATATGCTTTGCAGCAATTAGGTGAACATGTCTCGGATCCGTCAGGAACTGGCTTAGGGTGTTCACAACAAAGCATACATCTGGTCTCGTGTTCGTCAAATACATCAACGAACCAATCATCAAACGGTACATCGTGGCATCAACTGTCTCTGATGAAGCATCACACAGTAGCTTCAAGTTTGATGCCATTAGTGTGGCCATTGCCTTGCAGTCCATCGTCCCAAACCTCTTCAGAATATCTACTGCCTACTTTCCTTGACCAAGGAAGATTCCATTCGCACTTTGCCACACCTCCATGCTTAAGAAATAATGCATCATACCAGGTCCTTCATCTCGAAATTTGTGGCAAGCCTCCTCTTTACGTCTGTAATGAGCTCATCCTCACCTGTCAGAAACAGGTCATCTACATATAGCAAAAGTATCATTGGTCTTCCTCCTTCAACCTTGAAGTAAATGTTGGAATCTGCTTTATTCTTGGTAAATCCTAAGCTCATAAGGAAATTGTCCATATTGCCGTACCACGTCCTGGGTGCCTGTTTCAATCCGTACAAGGCTTTCTTTAACTTGCACACATGAGTCTGTCTGTCTGTCATGTGTCTCAATCCTAGTGGCTGCTCCACGTACACTTCCTCTTCAACTACACCATTCAAGAATGCTGTCTTGACATCCATTCGGTGTACCTTCCATTTCATTACTGGAACCAATGCCAGTATAGATATGAAGGAAGCGTATCTCGCTACAAGTGCAAATGTCTCTTCGTAGTCTATGCCTTCCTTCCGGGAGAAGCCACGGGCTACAAACCTTGCCTTGTGTTTTTCAATGTTACCATCTCCAGCATACTTGATCTTGTAGATCCACTTCGAAGTCACAACAGACTTCCCTTCTGGTCTCGGAACTATCTCCCAGACATCATTCTTCATAATCGATTGGTACTACTTGATCATGGCATCCTTCCATTCTTTCTTCTCTACTGCTTCTTTGTAGCTGGAAGGTTCTTTATCAATGATGTCGCATAGCAGGGCCACATAGCTGGAGTATGGTCTTGGTCTCTTGCTTTCTCTGTGCATCCCATCTGGAGCACCATACTTCTCTGCATCTTGTATTGCCTCTCGTGCCCATGCTGGTCTTCTTTTGTGGGAGTTCTTCTCATGAGGTGGATCTACAGATTCTTGTGGTTCTGCCATGTCGCGGTCTTCATGATCTTCTAGAGTTGCTTCTTCCATCGCTGTGTCTCTGATTTTGGTTACTTCAGGTTCTTCAATCTCTTCAATAGGTAGTTTTCTTGATTTGTGGTGTATGCTGAGTCTTCGTTGAAGGTTATGTCTCTGTTGATGTCAATCTTCTTGAATCCTGGGATGTATATTCGGTAGGCTTTTGAAGCGTTGTTGTATCCCACGAATATTCCCTTCTTTCCTGAAGGATCTAGCTTGGTTCTCTTTTCCTTCGGGATGTGTGTACACTAGGCAGCCAAATATCCTGAGATGGCTGGCTTCTGGTTTCTCACCGAAGAAAGCTTCTTCGGGAGTCTTGTTGCCTAGTACTTGATGAGGAGTACGGTTCTGTACATATAGGACTGTTCTTGCTGCTTCTGCCCATAAGTGCATCAGAAGATCCTGGTCATGTAGCATTGCTTTTGCTGCTTCCATTATCGTTCTGCTCTTTCGTTCTGCAACGCCATTCTGTTGAGGATTGTAAGGAGTGCTCAACTCCTTGTTAATCCCGGATTCTTTGCATAGGTCCTTGAATTCTTTCGAGGTGAATTCTCTGCCATTATCTGATCATAGGGTCTTGATCTTTTTCTCAGTGTGATTTTCGACCAAGGCTTTGAATTCCTTGAACTTGTTAAATACCTCATCTTTACTTTTCAAGAAGTAAATCCAAGTCTTACGAGAATAGTCATCTATAAAGGAAACATGGGACCGCATACATCGGAGTGGATTATCTCCAATATTCCTTTTGCTTTGCTTTCATTGCAGGGAAACGCCTTCTTTACATTCTTTCCTTGCACACATCCCTTGCAAATGCCTTCATGTCTTGTTTGGATTTCTGGAAGTCCTGAAATTGCTTTGCTTGCAATAGGTAGTGCTCTATAGTGCACATGTGCAAGCCTTCTGTGCCATAGTTCACTTGGTTCTATTGAGTCATGAACCAATGCTTGTTCAGGTTGTCCCTTCAACTTGTACAAACCTCCCTCTTGCTCTCCAATCATTGTTGCATCATCTATTGTCTTTCCTTTTGGCCACATTAGGACTTGGCCATCAACAAATGCAACCCTCATTCCCTTACCATCTAATGCTGATATGGAGAGAAGATTCTTCCTTAATCCTAGAACATATATAACATCTTTCATCTTTAAAGATTTACCGAAGTCTAGCTTGTAGGAAGCTTCTCCACTTCCTTTTATGGGGTATTGATAATCATCCCCAAGTTTCACCTTGTGAGGTGACTCATGTTCAGATAGATTGACAAACGATTCTTTGTATCTTGTCATGTGCTTCGATGCTCCACTATCTACAAGCCAATCATTGCTCCCATGTGTGACAGTGCCCGTGAGAGCTGAGATTAGGACATATTCTTCATCACTTGAAGAATCGTCTCTTTCTTCTTCTCTGGTTCTTTTCTTTGCTGGTTCATCGTCTTCAGTGGTGTGAGCATGATGTCTCTTTTTGTTAGTCTTGTTGTTGGAGGACCGTTTGTTTCTGGGACAATCTTTGGAGTAGTGTCCCTTCTCATCACATGTGTAACGTCTAATATTGGATGGATCTCTTCTGGGTCTCCTTTGTCTTCCGTGATGGTGGTCCTCCCTCTTGTTGTGATGTTGGTCCTCCCTCTTGTTGTGATTTCTTCTAGCGTGAACTGTGAGAGCTTGATCATCATTTGCTCTCATCTTCTCTTCTCTTGCTATTAATCGAGCTTCGTCTTGGGTGCATTCTTCCCATAGTCTGCTGAAAGTGATCAACTTCTTTCTGGCACATATTCCTTGAATGAATGAGTCCCATGATCTTGGGAGACCATTCAAGGTGGTCATAACGATCTCTCCTTCTTCTACCTTTTCTTCAACTACTTCAAGTTGTTCCTTGATTTGAGAGACCCTTGTGAAGTAGGGTTGCATGGTCTCTGAATTTAGGATCTTCACATTCTTGAGCTGGTTCCTTAATGTTATCTTTTGATTGATGTTCTTCCCTTCGAATAATTTCATCAAAGCATCAAACATCTCCTTGGGTGTCTTCAAGGATGACACATGGGGGATGAGATGATCTTTAATGGAGTGTGCAATAATTCTCTTGGCCTTGACCAAGTTCTTCTTGTGAATAGCCTTAGCCTCATCTCCCTCTGGTGCTGGAACCAATGTTTTAATAACTGGAACCGAGAATCAAATCGGTCAAGGGTCAACTCGGACCGGAACCGAAACCGGTAATGAACCGGAGTGGTTTGATTTCAATGAACCAGACTATTAAAAAATACAAAAAAAATTACAATTTTAATCATAAAAATTATATTTAACATTCCAAGCTATATTTGAAACCATTAGACACATAATATGTATATTTGAAACCATTAGACATATAATATGATATTTGAAACCATTAGACTTATTTATTGTTGTTTGGAGGGCGAATTAGGTTTAGGTTTTCTGTTTTTTATTAAAAAGCCAATTAAAATTAAAAAAACCCAATTCTGGGCCCGCAGACGTGTTCTTTTAGCTAGCTGGTCGGTTAGGGCCGGTTTGGTAATGAACCGGGCCGATTAGGGCCGGTTTGGTAATGAACCGGGCCGATTAGGGCCTGTTCATTACCAAACTGGACCCCCGGTTCGAGTTGACCGCCGGTTCATTGTTCCATTTCCTTTGGCCGATCAAACTGGTCGGTTCCGATTCGAACCGGATCGGTTATTAAAACACTGGCTGGAACCTCTTCATTAACATATTTGTCTAAATCATTTTCTTCAAGAACAAGAGCAATCCTATAGTTCCATGCTCGGAAGTTATCAGCTCTTTCAAGCTTGCCCTCAAGCTTGGTGTGGTGAGACATTCTGAATGAGAACCTCAATTGGAAATAACAGAGATTTAGATCTTACCAATTTAAGATGCCCAACCTGGTTCTATAGCTGGCTGGCTTAGGGTTTGTCAGAGTCGAAATTTTGAACTTCTGATTGGATAGGAAGATGTGCCACTCTCAAGGAGAGTTGTCCAATGTACTCCTTATCCCAAATTGATGGAGAAAAACCCTCAAAACTTGATGCCTAGTTTTCCTCTCGACAGTAGTGACATGGCCAAAAATGAAATTTCTCGGAATTTGATTCTGCTGCCTCCAAAAGATGCGCCCTCCTAGGGCGAGTTAGCCTAGCCCTCTTTTTTAGATGATTTGTGGAGAGAAGACCTTGAACTAGGAAGCCCTAGTTTCCTGCCGTCGCACAATGCCTTCATTTTAGGTTAGCTTTGATACCATGTTAGAGTTTGCACTTTAATTCAATGTTAACTAGGATCTTTAACTGAAAGAAAAACAAGCACAACAAAACACAATAGACACATTAGTTTTCCTAGGGGAAACCATAAAGGAGAAAACCCGACAACTTCCTCAAAGATAGATTCGTCACTAATACAATATCAAGCAAAATGGAAAACGCAAATATATGTCTTCTGTAGCTCTCTCTCTTTCTCCTCAAGGAACTTGTCTTCTCTCTCTTGCTTATGCGAACTTGAGTGAGTGAGTGGTGTGTCCAAATGAGAGAGCAAAGTTCTCTATTTATACTTTATGTTTGGGCGACCTAATTCCTAATTAGGTCTGCCTCACTAACCTGACTGGGTCGACTTGTCCAAGGGGACTTAATAAAACATTTTACATTAAACCTTTGGGGGATCTAATGCCCAGACTTACAATGGAGGTTTTACCTCAATGACCTTGCATGACTAGACATAATAATGACATCCCCGAATGGAGGAAAAACATCTCCGTTGGAGGTACGAGTAAAATACAATAATAATAATAATAAATATAAAATACAAGTGAATATCTTCCGAAGTTACATTTACAACAACATCCAGGGTAGCTCTTCTACTCTCCCTGATGAGGAAGATGTAGCACTTGCCGAGAAGCGCAAGCAGAGATTCAAGAGAGGGGACCAGAAGAAAGTCCTGAGTAAGTCAAATGTTTCGCATGTACCGAGTATGGCCATTATGCAGGCCAGTGCCCTCAGAAGAAGAAGGGCAAGAGGGAGAAGGATGAGCAGGTAAAAACTACCAAGGAGGTGGATGAGTTTGTTGCCAGGTTTGACTGAGATTGAGGTTCATGAGAGGTGGATGGTTGACAGTAGATACTGCAGCCATATGACAGGGATGTTAGAGGCATTCCTCACACTTGATATTATTCCAGATTAGATGGTACGAGATGTTGAGGGGTCAATACATGTAATTAGAGGGTTGGGATGATTACAGTTCCTACTCGAGTTTGGAGAACTCCTGGAGGTGTCAGGAGTACTCTTCATTCCTGGACTGAAAGTCAACAGACTGTCACTGTCTACCTTAGAGGATGCAGAATTCTGTTTCAGAGGGAGCACTTATTTGTTTACCCAATGGGAGCAGATTTCGTTGATCCTGTGTTGATGGGTCATCAAATTGGTATAGAGTATGTGGTCCGGAGCTAGCCCACTTTAGGAGCATCTGGGTGGATTTCAGAGTCTGAGATGGACAGAGAGTGAGATGCTCCCAAGACTGATGAGGCATGGAGGGGTCAGTCCTCATGTCAGAGGGATGAGAGAGAGACTGATACCAGTACTAGCTAGAGATTGAGCTGGTACGAGATGACTGAGCTGGATCAGGCTTAGGAGTAAGATGAGAGATCTCAGGACAGGGGGTTCAGGTACATGTCAGTGGATCCATTGTTGATTAGCTTGAAAGGGAGCTTTGAGTAGGCTTTTAGAGGGAGTCTGGAACAGGGGTAAGTGTTAGAGGCAGAGAGAGAGCGAGAGGCTTCTCTCGAGGCGACATTTATGGAGGTAGATCGTGGGTTATCAGATCAAAGTGCAACAGTGGTAGCTAGTTTAGAGATAGCAGTTGCAGCGGCAAGGGACGTGATTGATCGAGGCATTTACAAAGATTCCCTCGATAAGAGGGAGTGTTAGAGATAGGTGTATCTCGAGATGTCCTTCATGTTTAGATGCCTATCATGGAGGTACATTTTCAGTATAGGCATCATGGGAGGGTAGAGGGTGAGATGCACTCTACTAGGTGTCATGAATCTGGCGGTGGATGCATGTAGAGATTTCAATGTTGTTTGCCTTACGCATGCAATATTTTGCGTGCAAGATTTTTAATTAAAAATCATGCAAAATGTTGGATTTTTGCATGCACTCATATTAGGGTTTTGGAAACCTTAACTAGTAAGTAAGTTGATATAAGGAGGCAAGGGGTCATCGGAAAGGGTTACTCAGTATTTTTCTTCACAGAGTGAGGAGATTCAGAGTGAGGGCGACTTTGTGCATGCAAGGGGGCGCATTCTTGAGAGGAGGGGTGCATCTTCTAGAGGAGAGAGTGGGCGGATTTGAGAGGGATCAAAGGCCACTCAATTTGAGGCATTAAGGAGCCATTTGACAGTGCAGTGAATCTATCTACATAGAGGGAGCTCAGAGATTGAGCTATGGCGAACTCACAGAGAAGAGGGGCGCACTTCCCAAGGAGAGGGGGGCGCACTTCTTGAGGGCTGAAAGAAGCAGAGGGTTCTTCTCCAGTGATTGAGGAAGACTCATTCAAGTCTCTTCAGAAATTGATAGAGATCCAGAGAGGGGCGCACTTCCAGAGCAGTGGGGGCACTTTCCAGAGTAGGGGCACACATTAGAGTTTGAGGTTGCAACATTTCTTTAGTAGTTGAGCAGATCAAAGCAGTGTCAGTGAGAGTTCTTCCAGAGACGGGTTGAAGCTAAGATCAGAGATCAGACAGTACAGAGTAGTTCACACATTTACTCAGAGCAACTGCATGCAGATCTAGGGCTTGTCCCTTCAGGTTTCTTTACCCATATATTTCTGATTGTACTACTCTTCTTTATATGCTTTGGCTCGAGATTGAAGAAAGCCCTTAGTAGCCGGCTTTTCCCCATTGGGGTTTTCCAGGATATATTGTTGTCCATTGTGTGATTGCTTCAGTTATTGTGTTGTTGATGGATTCCATTGTGCTTTATTCTATACGTACATTGCATTGATTATTCCCTTTTAGGATTAGAGAAGTTGGGTTTGTTATGCATGAGGCTTGCTGTGAATTGAGGCCAAGTTGGGATTGAGATTTCCAGAGCGAGTAGTGACCTCTGGAAAATTATCCAGAGGGAGTTTCATACTTCCGATCTTGGTATACTAGGATGCTCATGCTCCTAAATGAACATGATCTTAAGGATCATATACTCAAAGATATTCCAGAGCTAGAGGGAGCCCAAGAGAAAACAAGACACAAGAAGAATTAAGCCACAACCATGAGGATTTTGATGGACTCAGTGAAAGATCATCTTGTACTCCTTATTGCAAGCCAGTACATTTCTAAGAAGATGTGTGATGCCTTGAAGAAACTATATGAGAATGAGAATCCCAGTAGAATCTTGGCCCTAAAGGATCAACTTCGTCAAGTGAAGTTCATCAAGGATGATTGAGTTTCTTCTTATTTTTTGAAGATTGCTCAAATCAAAGATCAGCTGGCAGTTAATGAAAGTGTCCTTGACAAAGAACTTGTGTTGACATCTATGAGTGGACTTCCTCCAGAATGGAAGCCATTTGTGAAAGGAATATGTGGTTGTTGTTAGTTACCTGGTTTTGATTCGTTTTGGTCAAAATGTATGTAGGAGGAAACAAGGGAGCTTGCCTCAAGAAGATCTAGTTCTTGCAACGAAAATTGGGAAGAAGAAAGGAAAGCAGAACAAGGAAAAGAAAGGCATAAAGTTAGTCGGAAATCCAAAGATCAAGAAGGATAAATCAAAGCTCAAATGTTTCAATTGGCAAGCTAGGTCACTTTGCTGCAAAATGCTGAAAGAAAAGAAAAGGTAGGCATGATGCCACTACAACTAAAGAGAAGCATGGACCGGAAAAGAAGAAACAAGAAGAAGAAACCTGAAATATTACTTGCTTGTTACTACTCTCTCAGGTTCTATTTTGGATAATGACGAATGCCTGATAGATAATGGTGCATCTGGGCACATGACAGGTTCTCAAAATCCTCTTTCAAGGTTGTCAAATAAGCATGCCTCTCTTCAGGTTGAACTTGGTGGTGATAATACCAAGTATGAAGTAAAGGGAGCTGGTTCAACATCCTTCTAGCTAGACTCAGGTGATTCTTTACATTTGGGAAAGGTGCTTCATGTACTAGGTCTAAAGAAGAATCTTATCTCCATTTCAGCTCTGGAAGATAAGTTCACGAGAGTTGCATTTGTGGATGGACAAGTCCTCATGTGAACTGAAGACTCAACTTCAAGCATTGATTCAGCCAAAGTTATAGGTACCGGATTTGGGTGTCTTTACAGATTGACAGGTCATCCAACTCAAGCTCCTGTTCATGACTCTTACAATTTAAGTGAGCTATGGCATCGCAGATTTGCTCATTGATATTATAGAGCTCTTCCAATCTTGAGATGGATGGTCTCCGACCTTCCAGATCTTCCAAACGATCATGAAGGTGTATGCAGGGGATGTGCACTTGGAAAGATTACCAAACACTCTTTTCCATCCAGTGATAGAAGATCCAAGGGAATCTTGGACATGGTTCACTCCGATGTTTGTGGTCCTATGTCAGTACCATCCTTGGGAGGATACTTGTATCTGACTACTTTCATTGATGACTTCTCCCCAAAGACATGGATTTATTTCTTGAAGAGCAAGGATAAAGTCTTCTCCAAGTTCAAGGAATTCAAGGCACAAGTAGAAAACTTGACAGACAGGAAGATCAAGGTCTTCAGATCAGATAATGGAGGAGAATACATTTCCAAGGATTTTAACAATTTCTGCAAGAATGCAGGAATTAAGAGGGAGTTCAATGTACCTTATAATCCCCAACAAAATGGGATTGCTGAAAGGAAGAATAGATTCATCATTGAATCTACTAAGGCATTGATCCATGATCAGGGGTTTCCTATGTTTCTATGGGCTGAGGCAACCAACACTACAATGTATGTTCAGAACAGATGTCCTCACCGAGCTTTGGAGAACAAGACCCCTGAAGAGGCTTTCACATGCGTGAAACTAGAAGTTGGACATTTGAGGATCTTTGGTTGTCCAACCTACATTCATGTGCCTAAGGAAAAGAGGACAAAGTTGGAGCCTTCAGGACATAAAGGTATCTTTGTTGGGTACAGTGGGACTTCAAAGGCATATCGAGTATATATTCCAGGGCATCGTCATATTGATATCAACAGAGATGTGGCTTTTGATGAGGAGGTGGCATTCAAGAGATCTCGAGAATCTCACTTGGATAATGATACTGAGGAGCAGGAGTCTCCTATTCTTGAGGACCATGATCCATATCATCAGGAGATCCCTTTAGAACCTATCTCAGAGCCAGAGCCTCCTAGAGATGTCACTCGGAAGAGGCCAGGATGGCTTCTTGATACTTTGCAGGATGCAAAAGGACATGTGGCTCCTAAAGGTACATTCAAAGAGAGCAAGAGACCTAATAGATACTCAGGATATTCAGCCTTGATGACTCACATCGGTAATTCAAAGCCTTCCAATTTTGAGGAAGCAGTTGGACATCGAGTTTGGAGAGATGCCATAATGGATGAGTATCGATCCATCATGAAGAATGATGTATGGGATATTGTTTTGAGACCTAAAGGGAAGTTAGTAGTGACTTCCAAGTGGATCTTGAAGATCAAGCATGCTGCAGATGGCAACATCGAGAAGCACAAAGCCATATTTGTAGCCCGAGGTCTCTCAGAAAGAGGGAATAAATTAAGAGGAGACTTTTGCTCCAGTTGCCAGGTACTCTACTGTTAGGTCCATTATTTCTCTTGCTTTTTCCATGGGTTGGAAATTACATTAGATGGATGTAAAGACTGCTTTCCTCAATGGTATAATTGAGGAAGAGGTATATATGGAGTAGCTTGAAGGTTTTGTTATACATGAGAAGGAGTCTCATGTTTGCAGGTTGAAGAAAGCTCTTTATGGGCTTAAGCAGGCAACTTGGGCTTGGTACTCCAGAATTGACAGATACCTGACAGAGTTGGGCTTCACCAGAAGTGAAGCAGATTGAAAGCTTTATTACAAGGTTGTTGAAGATCGTTCCTTGATCCTAGTACTTTATGTTGATGATTTCTTTCTCACAGGGGATGAGAGTCTGATTGTCAAATGCGAAAGGGAGTTGAGTCGTTGACTTGTGAATTTGAGATGAAAGATTTGGGGTTGATGCATTTTTTCTTGGGTTTAGAGGTGTGGCAGGGATCTGATGAGATCTTCCTTGGACAAGGGAAGTATACTATTGAGATGTTACGTCGATTTGGCATGATGGATTGTAAGTCCATGGCTACACCCAGGGAAGCAAATCTGGAGAAGTTACATGATGTTGCCATATCTTCAGATTTAGTGGATCCGACCATGTACCACCGGTTGATTGGTTTCTTGTTGTACCTGGTTAATACCAGGCCATATACCTATTATGCAGTGAAGACATTGAGTTAGCACATGGTCGAGTCGAGACGAGTACATTGGGTAGCAACTAAGCATGTGTTGAGATATCTTCGCGGTACAATTGGTTATGGATTGAGATATACATCAGATAATGAAGTGAAGTTGGTGGGTTTCACAGATTCAGATTGGGCTGGTAGTGCTGTTGATAGAAAGAGCACCTCTGGGTGTTGTTTTAGCTTGGGATCAACTATGGTTTCTTGGTTAAGCAAGAAACAGTCTTTTGTGGCACTCAGTACAGTAGAGGGAGAGTACCTCGCAGCTAGCAAGGAAATAGTATGGCTTCGGAAGTTGCTTGCATATTTGCATGGTAAGGAGCTTGATGTGACAATGATATTCTGTGATAACCAGAGCTGTGTAAAGCTCATGGAGAACCCTGTGTTCCATGACATATCCAAACATATTGAGATCAAATATCACTACATCAGAGACATAGTTTAGAAGGGAGTAGTAAAGCTCCAGTATATCTCCACAGATGAGTGTTGCCGCTTGGTTCCACACCTGGGAAAACGCAACAGAAGTCTTCAAGCTGCTGGTGTGGCCTTGGGGGCAAGTCACAGTCAAGTGCTGTCACCTGAAAACTCGACTCCTCCGTCTAGGATTTCCTAACGAAGCCAAGGGGGGTGGACCCTAAAATGAAAACAAAACTATGGTGTCTAATCTAGGAGTTAGAAATATTTTTTTTGAAACCAAGATAATGCAGCATACATTTATATAAAGCAAAACATCATTCATCAATACATCATTTGCCAATATTCATTATTATCATCATCATTTGTAACATTCATCAATAATATGAAATATAACAATATAAACCAGTGCCTTATAATGGAGTCGAAATAGATGCATAAACTGAAAAAGTAAATGTTGTGCAAGTGTTCTTGGTTTATTTTAATTTTAATGTGGTAGTGATCTTTTTATTAGGGCTGGTGGATTCCCAATATACGCAAAGGTACAGGGAACATGTCCGGAATTTTGATGTGTGGCTTCTCACTCAGACTTGGGCTGGATCGGAGTCTCAAGGAGGTGTTCAGATGCTGTACCAACGAGGGCAAGACTAACGGTTTCCAAGAGGTCACTACCTAGTTTTGTCCCAAGTCCTCTAAAAAATTTCCCCATGACAACAAAATACTCGCGTTGTGCCGGATTTTCACAAAAAGGTTTGTTTATTGGGGTGGTGTTAGATCCTATTACTAGTCATCTCCCCCTTTCTGAAGCGTACCAACATGATCAGACTAAGCTGCATGTTGGCCACAGAGCATACATGAGAAGACCTTGGAAATTTTTAAAATTTTTTTTATGAACCAAGATTTTATCTTTTAAAACCCCAAGAGTCTCTTTTCAGGCCAGTACTCGGGCAAGCCCTAGTTCTGAAACCCTACTTCGAGAAAGCAAGGAGGCGTTTGAGTTTGTAAAAAAAATGATAAAATCTATGTCCAGAGTGAACTTGTGGCTCGCCAGTGGAACGGACCAACAAGGTAAATTTTAATCCTAGTTAGTTTTATTAAATGCTGAAAATAAAATCTAAACTAAAAAATTTGCAAACCACAGAAATTGAGTCGACACGGTTCACCCCCCGGGGGGATGGGGTGTGGGCACTTGGTTAGCCCACTTTCTCTCGTTTGATATGCTTTTACAATACAATAGAAGTGCCACAGTCTTTTTATGACTTAGTGGCTTACAAAAAATAGAGAGAAAAGATATCCGGTTTTGAAAAAATTTAGCTTTGGGTGCTTCGGATGGCCCAGATCTTCAATTTTGGGCCAGCATCTCCCCTTGCCTGATCATCATCTGCTGCAAACCAGCAAGCAATTATTAGTAGAAGATGGCCCAAAACACTTTAAGAGTGTGTTTGGGTCACCTACTAAAAACCCAAAAAATTTCTAAGTGAATAACTAAGTAAAAATGCAAAAAATTAACTAAGTGAGACAAGTTGTGAGGCTTGTATCCTTAGGATCTTTGCAAACTCAGTGAGCTGCAAATTACTAGCTCTTATAACAGCCAAATGAACTTTTAAATCAGATCTAACACTACTCTTCAAAACTTTTAAAGATTTGATAATTTTTTACAAGTTGAGAAAAGTAAAATGCTAGATAAATGAAAAGATCTAATCTATTAAAGATGAACACTTTGTAAATGGAATAGATCAGACATTTAGAGTAATAAATCAGAATGTAAAGTTCAGATTGCAAACCACTATTACTCTTTCAAAAAGTAACCAGTAACCAAGGTGAAAGTATGAAGTAGAAGAGAAGGAGATATGGAGAGTTTTTATCAATTTATCAATTTTTTCCTTGAAGAAGCCTTGGAGCCTTCTTGGTGGAGAACTGAGGGGCTACGTCTGCAAAAAGACGTTAGAAAAGTAAAGGAAACAAACAAGATCCTCCACTCATCCACTTGAAATAACCTGCAAATCATATCAACTTGAAACCAAATGATCAAATCTAGAAATATACATATGAGAAATCAAAAGGAAATGCTCATAAACAAATGACACATTTAAATCAGATCTCTACACTTGCATAGATAAAAGACTAAATAATAAACAAATTATCCAATCCTCGTTATAAATCAATACTGATCCTTCCCAAAGCTAGATTTAGATGCAAAAGAAAACAAGTAGCTCAAATACATGTTACCTCAATGAAAACCATGACATTCACCCACTCATCAAAAGCACTACACCAAGCTTGACCTCCAAAGTCTCTTTATTCATTAAGCAAAATGACAAGTCCAAAATCGAATTACAAGTGTTAGCTCTAACTCCCAAACTCCAACTAGAGAAAATGGAGTGGGCAACCATGCTTAAATAGCCAAAGATGGAGAGAAATGGGTGGAATGAGTGGCATAACTCATGGAGAAAATGCGGCTGCCCACTCCCATGTAATGGGCTGCGAAAATCAGTTAAAAATCAGCCATGTGACAGCCCATAAACATAGCTGCAAATTCCATGATTGAAGGGGCCTAATTTTGGGAAATATGCCCCCCTCAAGTGGGGAAGTAATCCCATTAATATAGCTACCCGGAATCTTTCCAAAATCATCTCTTACAACTCCTAAAACATAGCTAAAATAATTATGACTTCCACTCCCATAAAATTTGGAAGTTAATTTTTTATGATTTTATGATTTTTTGCATTTTTCTCTCCATTTTTCACTTTTTTTGATTTTTTAGCCACAAGTGAAAAATAAATGGGTCTAAGACTATAGAAAGTGGGTTTACGGGTAAGGTGGGTGCTCTGAGTTGGAAAACGAGCACCCCCAAGGCAAAAAAGACCCCTAGATGACATTTCTATGCCATTTACAATATTTTTTAATGAAACCATTAAAAAATAGCTCATTTACGGAAAAACTACTTTTCGCCGAAAATTAAAAAACTACCTAGGGGGACTTAGCACATGTCCATATGACTCAAAAACAATGTCTAGCATGTTCATATACATTGACCCATGGACTTTAACAATCCCCTAAGGCCCGTTAACCTCCCCAGGCATTCCAGCTTTGGAGGAGCAGGAGAAAAACCCAAGAATTATGTTATGCAATAATGCATGACATAATTAATAGGTGAAAAAACTCCCTGGAATACCTGACTTAGCCAAAAAAATCCTAGGGAACCAAGTCCTTTACAAAACACCATGCTAGTACATTTTATTACAAACCCCGCAGGGCCATGGACATGCAGAAAAAATTAAAAAAGGGGGGCCTTTAAAAGGCCTGCTGGACATCAAATCATCGAAAACGAACATGTAACATGTTCAACTTTGCCCGCTCACTTGATAGTCCAACTAAGTACAACTTAGCTGATAACAATGAGCAGATTGCAGATATCCTTACCAAGCCTTTGTCCAGAGTAAAGTTTGCATACTTCTGTGAAAAGCTTGGGGTGGTGGAGATTCCCTTCCTCAGGAAAGGATATTGATGGCCAGTATGGTTGTTGATGAGGCACAAGTCGAGACTTGTGCCTGACTCCTTTGTGGAGTGTGTCCTTGTGTGGGATGTTCTCCTGTATGGAGAGGACTCCTTTTTGGAGTGTGTCCTTGTGTGGGATGTTCTCCTGTATGGAGAGGACTCCTTTTTGGAGTGTATCCCTGTGTGGGATGGTTCCTGTGTGGAACATTCTCCTGTGTGGAGAGGACTCCTTTGTGGAGTGAATCCCTGTGTGGGATGATCCCTGTGAGGGATGTTCTCATATGAGGAGAGTGCTCCTGTGTGGAGTTTGGGCCCAGAGGGGTGGACTAGTTGCAGTCATCACTGCATTCCAGTTGTAATGACCGGTAAATTGGAAGAAGAGTCTTCTTGGGGATGTGTAGCCTCTCTTCGATTTGAGATCGATAAATTGCTTGGAAGAAGTGTCTTCCTGAGGAGTGCAGCGTCCTTTCGGTTTTAGACTGATAAAGCATGAGCAAGTGATCCTCTGTGGTCTAGGATGACCAGGTTGATCAGATGGATCAGATATCATCTTTGGAAAGATGATGTGGTTCCAGTAGGGAACAAGGTTCTAGTGGGAACAATTGTTCTGATTAGAAGAGACCTTTCTTATGATAACGATATGTACGAGACAACCCGTGACGATCATATGATATTCGGATGTGTTCCAACATGATGATACCTCCCTAGCTAAGAGGGAGTGTTGATGTTAGTAGCCACGTGAGCTATCTTCACTATCTAAGTCGACTAAGAAAGAAACAAATAAACAATATTTTTGTGCTCAGAAGACAAGTTGGCCCAGTTGAAGAAGACAAGTCAGCCCCAATTGGAAAAGTCAGCCATAAATCAAGCATAAATAGAGATGACGCCCTCCTCATTTGCACCACACAAGCAAGGAAAAATTCGCTCAAGGGTTGTAGAAGATTGCTATTTCCGGGGTTCTTTATTTGGCATCATCTTTTATTGGATCTCTTTTGTACTAAATCACTTCTATATCTGGTTGTACTTGTATTTTGTACTGAATATCTGAATAAGAAAGGTTTGCTGGGTTTTTCTCGTGTTTGGGTTTACCCAGGGTAAACTATTGTGTCTCTTGTGTTTCTGTGCATGATTATGTGTAGTTAAAGTTGAAAGAGATGAAAATTATACTGCTATATTATAAAAAATCTAACATTTTTTAGGATGGTTCTCCTTGGGCCTTCCAACGTAGGGTCACCTTAGCATACACCTTCAATTAGAAAACCTTAGCTCATATCCTAGCCTATACAAACATGACTTCTAACTCTCCTAAGATGCCGATCACAAGCAAAATCACAAAGCTAGCATATGAAATAAACAAAGAGATTTCCCTATTGAATCCAACGGAGCAAATTTACTCATCTAAATGGACTAGGTTTAATAATCCTACAATGGAAGAAAGTACAATATTGCCTCAAATTAGATCACCAAGTTGTGCCTCACATGAAGAAAAATCCCAAGAGTCAAGAACCTTATAGATACAAAGATAGTTTTATTCTCCAACAATCAACAATGAGATATAATGAGGAAGAGGCTCTCTTATGTAGGAGTGTAGCTCAACTTCTTTTACAATAAAATAATAATAGATCTATCAAAACCCTAGATCTATCCTAGGGTGAAAAAACCTTTAGACATGGTAAAAAATGATAAACAACTCACATGAACGAACAAAATGCCCTAGACAAGTCGGGCGCTCCACTAGAAATGGTCTGGTCCAAAAGGTGGAGTGCTTCCTCAAAAAGGTGAATGCTCTCCATGAAAAGGCTCCTAAAGGCATGCGTGGTGCGATACTTTAAACGATAGTACTGGATTTTCCAACTTCCTCAATATTTATCGGATTTTCTATTATAACCACTTTTCAGAAATCTTGTGGCCATTTTGCATCCAACAACATTGGGATGCCACAATTCTGGGTACTTTGCCAAAAGATAACCACTGAAGTTAGGACGCCGCTCCAAAAACACCCTATAAAAAATGTTCTCTACATGTGTGCCAAGGGTAGCTCTCCTCTTGAAACACCTAGCCATCATCATAGAACATCATACCAGGTGTCATAACATGTATATATGATAAAGCTCTCTAATGCTAAGGGGTTAGCCCACACATAACCTAGGAAATGTTTACAGATATGAAGATAATATATGAAGTTTACTTACAATTACACTTTTCTAACAACTCAACGACTTATTTAACCTTTACTCATCTAGTCTAACGTTGGTATGACCCTTTTTAAGTCCTTATTACATGTGAAAGCCCTAAGTTAATGTGCATAGCCTAGATTCCTAAACTAAGGGTACATGAAGTGAATATGTACTTAGGGAAAGAAAGGGGTCTTTGCAAATTAACCATTATAGCAACTGAGTGTGATAGGTTTATCCTTAGCTTTCAATAGTTAGGGTTTGAGATATTTCTTCCACATGTGTGCCTTAGAAGGAAGTGCTGTCATGGGTCACCCATCCCTGTGCCTCTTTTTTGTGATCTCTATTACTTTGTTTTTCATTTGTTTGCATTACTTAGCCTGTAATGTCCCGACTCAATCTAAGCTGTTTTTTTGTTGAAATCTTATGTCAATTGGTTTAGTATTTTTGTCAAACACTTGGTTAACATTGCCTGAGATCACTGAAACAACTCAATCTACCGCTGTTATGAATTATGCTGACGATGGATATGATTGGTGTGCTCTTTGGTTGAAGTGTTATGTCAAACAGTTTGCATATAATCTGAAGGTTCCATGAAATTAACGCCCAAAGCCACTATGATTATTTTATTTAACACTGGAAATATTGCCCAACATCATATGGAAATAAGAGTACATTCAAAGCAGATATAACAGCGCTACAATGTAAGACAAATGAGCAGATTTGTGAGAGACCTTCAGACCTGTAGGTGATTGTGGTCTCACAGTCCTCTTGTACAGCTGAAACAACCTCCAGGAGCCGTCTAAACAGCAACAATTTGATTTCTGTTGGTGCTGTAGGTAACAGTCAGCTGTAGCATTCACCTTCCATGCTCAAAGTGGTGGCATACAGTCACAAAAAGAAGGCAGTCTACTAAGAATGCGCCCAGCGGTGTTGGAAATGGCAAAACTCTCCACAAATCGACTTTGTAAATGAGAAATACACCAGCGTACCTCCTCTCTTGCTTGTACCCAGTAGTTATGTTCTCCCCACAAGATGAAACAGCCCCCAAATATGCAGACTCAGCTCACAAATGTAGTACACAGCCACTGTGAGAGTAAATGCTGTCTCCACCAACAGAAAGCGGCCTCCCTTTGTCACTGATACTTGGTCTTCAAACAGTCAAAACGCCCCTCTATGGAGCAATACGCCCTTCAGCAGTCAACTCGTCCCCCCTCCAGCAAAATGTGGCAGCAGTATCCCAAAATATTAATATGCCCTTTTGACAAATGCGCCCTCCATGAACAGACCTTGAAACTCTGAATAGTGTCTCAATCTTAGTCCAAATGATAAATCTCAATCTTCAACAATGAATCTCTGTGAGGAATCCGCCTGATCTCTCCAACATGACCAGCTAGGGTGGATGGTTTCACCACCAAAACCAATCTTCTTCTTTTAGGGTTTTCGTCGCAAGAGTCCCAAGCCACAATAACTCTCCAAAAATCTCTTTTCGAAAATAATTCATGAATGAATGAGAGAATGATGCTACTTCCCTTTTTATTCATACTTTGACCCTTTTTGGCCACTCTTACTCTTTTCCCTTTTTATTAATAAAGTGAGTTTTTCAATAGTCACTTTACAAATTAATTACCCAATGTCACTTTATAATATTATTTTTGCCTGGTGACATTAAATAACTAATTTATTCCCTTTTTGTCGTCGACTATAGCCTACAGGAATCCACTAGGCTATTACGTCGTCCTCCTAGAGTGCTCAAGTGGAAACAGACATTACATAGCCTTCTCATTGGCTTAGTCCCTTTACTTTAGATATGGCTTTGATAACATGGGACTTAGATAATCAGGCTTTTAGCAAGGGGGAATATCTCCCATATGTTTCCAATTTAATTTAATAGCATCAACCTTATAGTACTAGTGTAACGTCCTTGCCTTGTGTTAGGTGACAACCCTTCACTAACTTGACTATTGACAGACTTCGGTGCAAGGGCAACTGGCACACTTGACATGACCAAGGCATGATCGGTGCAATTGGGCACATTCAAGAGCACGCAAAGCAACCATGGGTAGAGATGGATTGAGCATGGGCATGAAGCTTTCGACAATGGGGCACGCAACCAATAGGCTTTGACAAAGGGAGTGTTAGCAATGGGTTTCGATAGTCAGCAAGATGCTTCGACAAGTAGCAAAGAGGAAGAAAATGCCATTGGGTCTGCTTGCCCAAGGCGTGGTAGTAATTAGTAAGATACCTCGAGATGTGCAAAACGGTTGCACATTGCACTGGGCACATGTGGACGCCATTGGGCATGACACTTGGGTTCATGGATAAAGGGCTTAAGGGCATGGAAAAGAGTGGGCAAAACAATCAGCAAATGGAGCACACGACCAAGAGATGACGTTGGTAAGAGTGCTCATGTGTTGGAAACGTGGGTCGACAGAGCTACGGAAGGGCCTCCGTGGGTAGGTGGTATGACTTCACATAAGCGTCCACTTTCCTTGGAATTTCCAAGGGATGCGTCGCTTAGAAGATGTGTCAGCTAAGAAAGGCTTGGGCATCGACCTATGAGGAAGAGTGAAGTGACTCATATAAATAAGTTGGGTGCACAAGTGGCAAAGGCATCCAATAAGGAGCATGAGTGCTAAGGGAAAATGACCTTTGAGTTGAAGAGGTTGTTGAGGGAAAAGCGAACCAAGACAAGTTAGGGAAAAGTGCTGCAACAGGCATATTTCCAAGAGCAGAACGTGCTACAATAGACAGACTTTTGGGAACAGAACAAAGTATAGATAGACTTTTGTAGTGCAGACATAGGTTACAAGTAGGCTTCGAGAGAGACAGGCGACAACAAGCGAATCAAGAGATTTTGGGCTAGAGTGCCCAAGGGGTTTTGTTTATTGTATTTCACTACGCTGTTGGGAGCGGGAGCGAAAAGCGAAATTTTCAAAAGCTTCCGTTTCGGGAGCGTTTTTTATATAATATATATTTTAATATATTTTGGTACATATAAATTAAAAAAAACATGTATTATGCCAAATTAGCTATAGAAAACATCAAAACATAGATATTCATATAACCATTTAGTACACATTGATATAACATCAATCATCTAGGACATCTCAGAAGATTTTCTGGAATGACATAGCTATGGCAATGACCATTTGCAAGTGATGTCTTTAAATCCAATATCAAACTTGCAAAGATATTAAGTTATTGTTAAGATTTACTTTATCAAACAACTCTATGATTGAATTTTTGTAACAGAAGTTGAATTTTTGTAAGGGATGTACAAATGTGTAGCTGATGGCATCGACTTTAAGACAATGCTGCATGTATTTGACCCTCATATGTCAACACCATTTTTCCCATATAACCAAACTGTATTAATTAGAATTTGATTAAAATTAACATGCAGACGGTTTTCTATTTTATACTTTTATCCCTTCTGAATAGAATATGAACTTTATTGATATTGCAAAGGTGCTTCTGAAAAGGCCCCTTTACCAGTGTGCTGCTAAATTTTCCTTATTTATTCGTCCAATTTCTATAATGTCATTGTCTGATATTTGATGTGAAGGTAAACCCAAGGCCAGGGTTGACAGACAATGGGATAGACCTTTTTGAAACTCCTATAAAAGTTTTTTTTTCCAATATACTTCTTATTTTACTCATAAAATAGTTATGTACAAGGAGAACAAAATCTGTACAAGAAAAGATAAGAATATACAGACATTGTAGCAACTATCTTATTGCAGTTACAACTACAATAAATTCTGAATATGGAGTTATCAATTCACCTTTTTCATCTCTAATGAGCAAAAACCCTTCACCCTTGAGTTGGGCACAAAGCTCATCCATCCACAGCCCTTGAAAGGAAGAACAGTGCCACTAGAGTCCTCAAAAACACACTTACAGCACAATTTCCATAAAGAGAACATAATAGCAATATGGATACAATGCCACAAGCCTTGATAAGGTGACTGATGAAAGAGTTAGTCCCTAAGAACAGTTGCGCTCCAATGAATGGTACCCTGGATCATTTCAGAGAACCTCTGCTGTGCTAATTTCCAACATTGACAAGAAAACTGACACACCCAACCAAAGAATGCATTTGACAGCTTCATCTTGGGGCAGAAAATGCATTTATCATCTGTGAAACTACTCTTCGCCAACCTGGGGAACATCAAAGTTTTAAACTGTTTACCATGGGGGGCACATCAAATTGTTTACCACTGAGGGCATAGAATGAGTCCAATAGACTTTATTTGCCCAAATTAACCCTAGCCAATCCCGATATTAAAAAAAAAAAAAGGAATCGCTTAGGAAGCGTTTTCGGGAGCGATTTTTTTGCCCGGAATCGCTCAGGAATCGATGAGGAATCGATCCGGAAGCGTAGATTCCGAAGCGATTCCGGATCGATTCCTAAAATTCCAGGGAGCGTGTTTTTCTCCAAGGAAGCGCGAATTACGAAATCGATTCCGGGAGGAATCGATGAGGAATCGCGATTCCAGAATCGATTCCTTTCGGAGCGCGATTCGGGATCGATTCGAGGGGGGGGGAGTTGATTCCCAGCAGCTCTGGTCCAAGTCATAACGGACAACGCTGCAAACTATGTGTTTGCTGGTAGGATGCTTATGGCCATGTATCCTTCACTATTATGGACTCCTTGTGCGGCCCATTGCCTTGATTTGATGTTATAGGATTTAGCCAAGATTGATTGGATCATGGATACCATTACTTCAGCACGGAGCATCACAAAATTCATATACAATCACGCAACGGTGCTTAGCTTGATGAGAACTTTCACATGTGACAAAGAGTTGGTGCATCCTGCCATCACACGCTTTGCCACTAGCTTTATTTCTCTCCAGTCCCTCTTGGGTTCTATGTGGGACTTGCAGCAGATGTTCCTTTCACCCGAGTGGTGTGCTTTATCATTTAGCACTAGACCAGAGTGGCAAGCCATATTCAGGCTAGTTACATACCATTAGAGCTTTTGGGATGAGGTGAGGGAGGTTTGTGCCATCACTGAACCTTTGGTAAAGGTTCTCCGCTTGGTTGATGGAGATAAGCCTGCAATGGGCTACTTATATGAGGCCATGGATAGGGCCAAAGAGTCCCATTCGTGCCTATTA
Organism: Larix kaempferi; assembly: GCA_027924585.1. Classification (NCBI taxonomy): domain Eukaryota; kingdom Viridiplantae; phylum Streptophyta; class Pinopsida; order Pinales; family Pinaceae; genus Larix; species Larix kaempferi. Next base: position 20,975,086 of record BSBM01000841.1, read on the forward strand.
CGAGGACAAGGGAGATCAGGGGCATGAGAGACAACAGATTATATGGGGGTTGATTGATGCGCGATGGAACCACACACTCCATCGCCCCATTCATGCCGCAGGGTTATACCTCAACCTTGCATTTGCTTACTCCTGTGGTTTTAGATTTGATGGAGAGGTTATGTCTGGATTCTACGAGTGTGTCCATATGATGGTGCCGTCTTCACCTGATTGTGCAGAGCTTTCCCAAGAGATGGAAGTGTATAAGAGAGCCACAAGATTACTTGGGTTTGATATGACTATATATGGCAGGACCAACTTGATGCCAAGTAAGCTTCACCTTGTTTCAAATTTCGTTTTCTTTTTCTAATTCTTTTTTTTTAAAATTTCATGGTCTTTTCTTATGTTTCTTTAATTCGTTGTAGATACCTGGTGGGAAAACTATGGTGGTTGCGTACCTATTCTATAGAGGCTTGCCACTCGAGTGCTCAGCCAGACATGTAGCTCTTCCGGTTGTGAGCGCAACTGGAGTGTATTTGAAAAAGTACACTCCAAAAAGCGCAACAGGTTAGAGAATTTTCAAATTCATTATAAATTATTGAATTCTAGTTTATAATTTTATCATTTATCATTATGCCCCTTTGCCTTCTAATTTATGCATTACAAATTATTAAATTTACAATTTAATATCTAATTCTATGATCCTCCTACAGGTTGGATATTCCGTGCCTTAATGATTTGGTCTACGTCCACTACAATCTCAGGTTGTGGGTGAAGCAATTTGAGAAAATAGTTGATGTGGAAGCCATTTCATTAAGATGAGATCTACACCACTGCAGTTTGGAGGGCGGAGTGTGAGGAGCCTGCTATAGAGGTAGCCCCTGATTGGCTAGCGGATGATCATGATAGTGATCATGATGATGTTATAGAGGCTCCATATGAGGGTGATCCAGTTCCAGAGGAGTTTCACACTGAGTCTAGGAGTGTGCCACAGTTAGAGCCAGAGCCACAGTCAGGGTTAGAGGGAGATAGACCCGATAGTAGCTGTAGGACTACCTCCTCGAGCTCCTCCTTCTTCTTCTTCTTCTTCAGGATACCAGTTTCAACCACCTTCAATTTCTAGAGGACATCATTTTGCAGGGTCTTCTTCTAGAGGACGTCAGATACCAGTACGAGGCCCACAAGCCTCGAGGGCACCTAGTCCTAGAGGAAGGGCAGGGGCCGTTTCCACACTGATTACCTTTTCCTGTAAAAGGGGTAGAGGGAATCGATAGTTTATTTACTTTATTTCACTGTAGATGACTCATGAGTCATGATGATGATCATGAGATACAATTGTTATAACATATTTTTGATGATTCAGTATTCACTATTCAGGAGTAGGACTGGGACACGATCCATTTTGATGTGTGATGTATCTCTAGACATCTTATATATCTTATATATCGGTTTTCTTTCCATATTCATGTGGCAATCTGTTTATTTGATGTTATTGTTGCTTTAGATGTGTAAAAAATTGAAAACAAATGAATATTTTTGTGTTTTTTAAGTTTGGCGATGTTTTGCCGATTTTTGCCGATGTTCTGCGGAGATATCTTGAAATGATGTTTCCTGGACCCTGTCGATTTTGTCGCCGCGCCGATATTTGTAACTTTGGTTTGTATAGACCTCTTTCTTCTATTCCAATAACAACTGCATCTTCTATATATTTTCCTTTAGGCCACATGAGAGCTTCTCCATCTATAAAGGCAACTCTAAACCCTTTCTTATCTAAAGTTGAGATAGAAAGTAGGTTCTTCTTTAGGCCTGGTACATATAATACATCCTTCATCTTCATCGGGGTTCATTAATCAAGCTTGTAGGTGGCCTCTCCTATTCCCTTAATAGGGTATTGATAATCATCTCCTAATGTTACCTTCTGAGGGGAGTTCTTTTCTTCTAAACTGGAGAGAGTCTTCTTCTGACTTGTCATTGCTATCAATTAGCCATGTGTCATTTTCGGGTGTCACGGACCCATAGAGAGGGGAGAATAAAACAGATTCTTCTACTTCTTCACTTGCTAACTTCCTGGGAGGTTCTTCTTCTTCTTCTTCTTTGGCTAAGTGAGCATGGTGTCTTTTGTTCTTCTTCTTTTCTTTCAGGACAATCTTTGGCAATATGTCCCATCTTATCACAACGAAAACATTGATAAGAAGAGAAGTCTCTTTGCTTGTAGTTTCCCTTCTTATACTTTTGGAACTTCTTAGGAGGATGAAACTCCTTGAAATGAGGTTTTCCCTTTCCTCTTTTAGTATGGGTAGCTAGAGCTTGATCATCATCTTTGAGTAGTGCTTCTCGATTTGCCACTCTAGCCTCCTCTTGGATACATTCTTCCCATACAACTTCAAATAGTAGACTTTCCTTTCTTGCACACATTGTTTGGATAAAAAGAGTCCCAAGGTCTAGTAAGACCATTGAGAGCAGTCATCACTAATTCATCTTCGTCAAGCTTGTCTCCAATTGCTTCTAGTTGTTCTTTGAATTGAGAAACCCTGGTAAAGTAATCTTGGATAGATTCCCCTGGATCCATTTTCGTGCTTTTGACTTGGGTTCTCAAATTCCTCTTTCAATTTATGTTTCTTCCTTCATACATTCTTGATAGGGCATCAAACATCTCGTTTGGGGTTTTCTTGGAGGACACTTGAGGAATCAAGTGATCCTTGATGGAATTTGCTATGATCCTCTTGGCTCTAATCATATCCTTCTTATGCTTTTCCTTAGCTTCAGCTTCTGCGGGTTCTGGTACAACTTCTTTAATAAACTTTGAAAGATCATTCTCTTCTAGAATGAGTCCAATCCTATACTTCCAAGCACAAAAGTTTTCTATGCCTTCCAACTTGTCATCAAGCTTAGTGCTTGGGGCCATCTTATCTCGGAGATCAGAGAATAACCAAAAATTAAATTTTCTCAAAAGTAAAAACTGAACTCACCAAAAGATGCGCTTGACTGAGGCGAGGATGCTGGTACACTTGGTTTCTGAAGATTCCAAAATTTCACCCTTGAAATTTGACTCGCAAAATTCCGGTCTGTAGTTTCTGGCTTTCTCTGGTTTTCTGGTTTTTTTGGTCCAAAGTCAAACTAGGGTTTGACTTTCTGGAAGATTCACCCACTGAAAAACTTTGACCTTGGTGCCCAAATTTCGATCTTGGAGAGGGGCACTTCCCTATGCCAATTGCACTAAAAAATTCCACTTTTGTAAGAAGCCCTAATTTTTATGCTCGGAGAGAGAGAGAGAGAGAGAGAGAGAGATTTACCTTATGAAAGTTGCTCTTTTCAGGCAAGCTTTGATGCCATGTTAAGATTATATGTTACTAAAGACTAAATTCTAACTTCATGAGGATTTAATACATTTTCATAATAGTAGCATAACAAGGATCTCTAAAAGATACACAATCACAAGGTACACAACAATATATCCCGGGAAACCCTCAAGGGGAAGAAAACCTAGCAAGAACTTCCTCAATATAGATTACCAAAGCACAATGCTCAAAATAGGTCCCACAAATAAGAGAGACAAACCCAAACTCTAGAGCCAAGCCAATACTCCTCCTTTGTAGACTTCTCTCTCTCTCCTCTAATGCGCAATGCATGAATGAGTGAATTGTGCAAATGAGAGGAAGTCACTCTCTATTTATACTTTACTTTTCACTTGACAAATAACCTAACTAGGTCGGCCTCACTTTAACTGATTGGGTTGACCTCTCCTAGAAGGACTCAAATAATATTATATTACATTCTTTTGGGAACTCATGACCCGACTTACAATGGAGGTTTTACCTCACGACTTTTACATGACCAAATATAATAATGACATCCCCGAACGAAGGTAAAACATCCCCGACGGAGTTACAATAATAAAGTACCGGTAGAATATTCTTCGAAGTTACATTAATTCAACAGTTTTTTCTAAGGCCAACTAAGAGGATCTAGCTAACCCAAATGCTTGCCTAGCAATATTTTTATAGAAAGAGTGTTTATTTAGGGATATTTCTTAGATGCAAGACACACTTCAATTTAGTATTTCAATGATGTACAAAATACGTATCCAAGAGTATAAATAAGTTACATGGTACAAGTGAAATTAAAGCATTTACATTAACAATTAACCACTGACTTCTTTGAATAATAAAATAACCGCCCAATCCCAAAAAGGATTTTAATCACAGGGTGTGTCAAATTGTTGTAGCTCTTTGATCTACGTGTGAGGTCCAATGATGACGCTCAGCCTAATATCTTAGAGCATCAACCAAGGAGGATCGATTGCACCCTTGGCCATGCCACCCGACTACCTAGGTATGTGAAGAGTAATCTTCTCGAATGCTGTTTTCGGTGCACTACAACAATGTGATGGCTGAAAGGATTGTTTCAGGATGCTCAGAGGGGTCGTCAATATACGCAAGGTACGTGGGGTCCAAGTGTGTGTTCAGTGTTGTTTAATGTGCTACTACTCGAAGAAGGGTACTAGACTGAAGTCAAAGGGGATGTCCAACGTCTTGTACCTAACGATGATGCAAGGCAATGGTCATTGTCTAGTAGGGTTCCCTTCAACTGTAGTTTTACCCACCTAATGACAATCTCTTGATGATCTTTGTAAACGCTGACAGATGTCTTCTACCCAAGAATCCCAACAATCATTGTGCCATATGTGCTCTTTAATATTAATAAAATTCTTCTAATTAAAACAATATATCGATGTATCATTTGTATTCAAAGTAAACTCATGGCATTAACTTAAACAACATCATTGAATTAGCATCCACAGGTTCAAGAAACAATTACTTATGACAATCCTAGTATGATAATAACAATAGATCGAGCATCAAGAAATTTGTTCATAAGAGATATCGCATGTGTTTAAGGTAGAAGTAATTCTTAGCACATATAACATGAACATAATAAATAACCATCAATGATCTTTTGGAGCATCCACTTAAACTAGAAATATATCAAACACTTGAGATTATTGGGAGGAATGTGAATATGGTTCAAAAGAAAATATTGTAGAACATTATCATCATTTCATAATCAAATCATTCACAAGTCATAGTACACTTCAATCATTAGCCTCGTAGATCATTCAACGAAATGAATAGGTAACATTATGAAGCGAACCTAAAAGTGTTAACCTGTGTTACGGTTCCATGGGCCTTGGGGGATGGATACGCGGATCCTTGATTCCGAAGCAGATTTGGATCCCGATCCACCTAGATGCGCCCAGGATTCGCTTGGAAATGTATCCATCAACAAGTAACCGTATTTGCTAGGATTTGTTATCACATCCATAGTAGCCGAGCTACCATGATTGCAGATCAATTTCTAGTATATTTTTGAGCCAGTCCTTTACACATTTTGATGAGATCAATTGATGATGAATAGCATTTTGATGATCACTCTTATGCTTTCAGTGGGTCATGAGCTTATACATTTGACAGTCTCATGCCAGGATTGAACCCCATGACCCTAGGTCAGTGATTGAGTTAGCCATTTTTCTATCATCGAGAGCAGATTGATGACAGTGCCCATGTTATATTTAGATGCAGTGCTTCAGTGATTCAGGTTGTTCAGATCAGGGACTCTGGTATATGATCCAACAGGTATATGATTGGTGCATCTGGATTGCTGATGTGCTTCTTCCTTTATCTAGGTAGTTTATGACTGGGTATATGATGATTGTTTACTGGCTATATTTTATATTATGCTTCCTTGTCGTTTAGAGTAGAAGTGGTCAGTTATTATGAGTAGGAGATTCTTGTGTATACTCGTTGGTCATACCCTTACTTTACAAGTACAGACTCGGTCATTCCTTCTTTCTAAGGATTTTTCTATTCCTGGCATCATCAGTCACTTCCCCCATCCATCCATTATCTTCCAGTTTTGATTTTATCACGACTTACACCTTAACTAGTGATCTTGAGGACTTCCCCCACCTAGACCTCTGTGTTGGATAGATTCCCTGTTTACATTGTGTCTCGGCTCTGGAGTGTGTGATTCTAGTCACAGTGATTGTTCTCCTCTAATCCTCGAAAGCAAGTATTCCTATCAACAATGTTGCTAAACACTAAAGCATCGAAGCTTAAATGCTATATCTAAAGGAATGCTAAGTAAAAAAAAAATAGTGTTGTTAAACACTACTGCTTATATCTATATTAGCTAGTCAGTGGCCAAAGGACTAACACTCATCCTTGTATGTGGCCGTTTGTCCCCACAGGGCAACAGGGTGATCGCTCCATCGCACCTATGGATGGTGGCGGGTAATGGAGGTCATACCAAGTCATATCTGAAGCCCAAAAGGCTTTTAGGGCACCTGCTTTTGGAGGCTGGCTAGTGAAAATCTTTAAAGTGAAATAACTGTTAAATCTCAAGTGAGAAAAGTTGACAAATAAATCGATTTGCTAAAAGGTTGCTTGTCTAGAGTTTATTGGATGCATTCTCATCACTCTAACCATTTGTGAGACACTGCCATCCCTTGTGTTACTTTCTATCTAGCATATGTGTAGGTAGTCTCCCTGGTTCCCTTATCTGATAGATTACAGTGTTGAGGTTGTCAAGTCTTTCCCCTTAAGCCTATCCTTGTTTCTTCCCCTTCACCCATGGTTAGCAAATTGGCCCAGTTTGTAAATGAGTATACACTTGAGGTTCCTGTTTATAATAATTGGTTACTTTGATCTGGACTTATTATTATTATATTTTCATGCTTACGCCAGTTAAACATCATTCTATGCTTTAGTCTAGCTACTGATATTGAAGAAGCATATTTCATCCTTTTGTACTTGCAACAACAGTTATTTGTGATCTGGATCATTATTTTGATCATTCTTGACCTGGTCAACCTAGTTTGACCAAGTCAATCGTAGGGTTCGGGATGAGTTTGTGCAGACAGTGTTTGAGATGGATTGTTCATGGCCCATATGTGTCCATTAGATGGTTCCATATACTTTAGACGATAGTTTCAGATGATGGTTTGATGGATTTTTATTATTATTATCATTTACATGCCATTATTTTATTATTTCGGGCATGGATGATCTTATAGAGGTATCCCTTGATGGTCACATGGTGTATGAGTACTCATTCCTAGTGGATTTGAACATTTAGAGTCCACTGGCGCACTCAATTATTAGTTCCGAGCAGTTACAGGTGATGATATGGTCATATTTCCACTTTATTGCATTTTGCCATTCAGAAATGGTTTGTCCAGCGCTTTCATTGAGCATGTACGTTCTCCTAGGGCGCTCCTGAGGGGATAGGGGATCCAGCTAGTCGTTATTATGATATTACCCTATCCCCATACATTTTGGTGCAGTCAGTTTTGTGTTCGGGGCACTTGGCAGTGAGCTACATGCATTTTTGTACTTTCAGAGGTGGTTTTCGGGCACTAGAATGGCTAGCAAAGGACATTGATTTGGCTCAGTGGGGCAAGGAATTGGCATGAGATTGGTCCGGGATGTCATGATGATATTTTCCACACCTTCCAACATTGGTTCCGGCATCAGTGGGGTCCACAAGTCATCCCATTTATTATTTTGGGGGTTTACTATTGTATTATTGGGAAGACGTCCTAGTGTCTTTTGACACTTTATCACATGATGTATTATTTTTGATGTAGGTGGGGCAATAGTCTAGTGAAGATGTATTCTCCTAGACCCCCCACCATGTTATAACATTATGTTGTGTCCCCTAGTCATATTGTGAGGCTCACGTCCCCCCCAGGGCGTCATTGAGGGAGGACGTCCCCTTTATTTTGAGTGATCCATGTATATCTTATTTTGGCTCATCTTAGTTGTTGATTATCATTATTGTATCTTATGATCTCAACCACTCATTTGAAAAGTGGTTAGGGTTTTTGTCTCTCTCATTCCTATTTAAAGGAGAGACCCCCCTCATTGTAAAAGGACTTTGGCTCTTGGAATTTTCATAATAAAGAGAAATTTTGCAGAGACTTGGATTTTCTTTGTGGATTGTTCTTGGATGGCGATTGTAAAGTTTATTTCTCCTAGCATTTGAGATATTTATGTGGATCCAAAATATTTTATTGGAAACAGTGTTTACTGCAGGAGGGCGATTTCACCTAGGACGTTTTTGCAGGGGTTCCTTAACTCGTTCCACTTGAAATGGCTTTGTATTAGGGGGTTTTCAATTGTATCTTTGATAATTGTTATGCTTCTTGATCTTTCTCTTGTTGTTACAGTCTTTGTCTTCTATACATCAAATCTTACTTGTGTAGTTTGCATGTGCAGGAGAGAGAGGCACATTAACTTCCTTGGGAAAATCAATTTCACTTTGAGACACTGCTAAATCATCTCAAATTGATCGGGTAGAGGTAGATCATCACTTTCAAGGCATCTACAAGATTTTCCGAGTAATATCTACACTTGATCTCTTTGTTTGAAGTTCTAAACCATTGGCCATTTAAATTTACTGCTGAAACCCTAACCATAAAAATTTATAAAAATTCTATAGGTTTTGTTATTTGGTTTTCCGGGGAACAATTTCTGGGTTTTCATCCTTAGGCCTAGCCCCAAGTGGGTCCTCAAGGGTGTCTTGCTTTGTGGACTCCTTCTGCCCAATTTTCTAGGCACTGATCTCTCCATGCGTGCGCCCCCCTTGTTTGCTTGCCTTCTTAATGATCAAAACCTTATTTTCTGAGCTTGTGACCTTTGATACTGTCAGATCTGTGGTCAAGCTGTGTAGGAAGCCTTAAACTTGTCAGATCTACTCCTTGGGGCCATTTTCCTCATTTTAAGTACATTTTTCCCAAGGCAGTTGATTTTGATCATTTACTCTAGCACCTATATCCTAGATTCACCCTTAATTTTGAGTTACTGTAGTTAAACTAATCAACTTTCATATCTCATCTTCCCTAAGCCTCTACAGTAGCTCCTTTTCTTAAATATAGGGTTCTTCACCCCTCACCCTATATACATTGTTTAATTTGCTTGATTTGGTGTTTGGGTTAGATCTCTCTCATTTGGAGTAGATTAGGGTCTCCCCCTTTGCTATCTGAGGCTTGGATAGCAAGAAGCGAAGAGTGTCTCCATTGGCGTGACAACCAATCCATCTTGGGAATTGAGGCGCTCTTGGGTCATCTCTTTAGTTGTCCATCCCCTCTACCATCTTGGATAGGATCACCTTTAGGGGTAACTACAAGTTGTGTGATAACAGGATTCACGTCCAACAAAATGAAGTCTTCTCCACTTGAGAATGCGTTCAGGGTTCTGTTGATAAACGGGCTAATTTGGCAAAGAATGCGTGGTGAAATCGTGCCATTGGCGGTCCAATGGTCTGACAACAATGATGAGCCATGAAAAAGTACCCAGCGCATGACAAACACACAATCGACAGACTGACAATTTTATTATGGTGGGCTGAAGCGAGGGTTGGTTGGTGGCGTCCACATTGTAACCCGATAAACACCCTTCTGGAATCAATGGTTATTAACATCGATGCGAGCTAAAACAATGGTTAAATGCACAATTATGTTATTTTGGAGGACACACGACCATTTGATACCCATACTGTAGGTATTGGGGTGACTGACATGATTCGCGAGGAAGTAGCCATCGACACGATGACACAATTGGTGAGGAGCTGACACATATAACGCGGCCTCACCGACTCAAAAATAGAAAATATTGTGTTAGATGTTTCCACATTGATATTAACATATTTAACTTTATAATCAAAACAAAAATAATTTAAAATTGAATTACGTTGTCATTTTTAAGTATGTTATAAAAATTATTTTACCTAAGTATTATATATGTATATATAAATATATATTTAATGTTTATTTGTATTTTTATATAAATTTATTATATATATAATATATTAATTTTGGTACAAATTTTATTTAAAAATATATTATATTATTTGTACTGGCAGTTTTCTTGCCGTATCCGGATCCTGGCTTTTCAAAAATATAACGGATCCGTATCTGGATCCGGATTCGTATCCGTATCCGTATCCGGATCCTGGTAACTTAGGTGTTAACTTGATCCCAATAAATGTGAGTTGACTCAAAAGTTAGGATGTTATAAGCATTAGGTTTATGGTACTCAGATTTGATCACTAGTATCAATATGTAATTTGCCAACTCATAAGCCAAGATTTGAGTGAATAAATGGGCTGATATTATCACAGTGGATTACTCACAGATTGCATTATAAACTATCTTTTATGAGTGGTAAAGTACCAGCACCTGTATCTAATTCTTATCATCCAATATGACTGCCAATTCCTAAGTCAAGCAAGCTGATGTAGTTCCAATAGGTTACCAAAATAGTTGCAATGTATGATGGGTTAATGGACACAGTCCATACTACATCAGTAGTGATTTAGGTCTGTCTTATTATTCAGCAAAAGAGATATGAAACGGAAGTAGACTATAAAGATAGTAATCAGCAACACAACCATCCACAATTACATTTGTAATATGTCAGATATGAAGAGTACAAACAGTCCTAACAGCAGTAACTTTTTATGACTTAGTTCATGTGGATTAGGCTCAATATATTCCTGTAGGATTAAGTATACCAAGACTACTCAGAAAATGATTTGGTTAGATGTCACTTGTCACATGAAATAGCAGTAGTAAGATCTTCAGATGATCATGAGTTATAACAGTAAGATCATATGGAAACCAGCCCTAGTTAGCATACTAATAAGGTGCGCAAAGAAGTATGGCAAAGCATGTCAACAACAGAAAAGAAAGGGCAGATTTAAGACTGTTTAGTGCTGAGCTTTAATTGCTTTACTAACCACAGTGACATGTATTAAACTAGCCCTAGGAAACTAGATTCAACACACAAGGTTAACTTTCCTTTTAAGAGACAAATCAACACTAAGAATTGCTGCAATGTTTCAGATCTACAGTAATAGCTATGACAGTTAACAAAACCAACAGGATGCTAATAAGATGAAGATGCAAACAAGATGAAAATCACTTATTAGCTAGTACTTGGATTTTCTAAGAATAAGAGGCTTAGACCACACCATGGGTTAATTGTTTAAGTGTTGGTTTAATGTTTTGGCTATGTTGTTTTTGAAGTTTGGCTCCTTAGGGTGTATGTATCAAATCTTGAAATAATGAGGGGATTCGAATCCCTTGAAGGCCTCTTCTATTGATTGTATCCAAGTACCTACAAAACACAAGAATGAATAAGAAGTTTTGTAAATGGAAGAAATTTGAGCAAGAGATCAAATGAAACTACCTAAACCCTAGATCTAGTGCCTTGAGGGAACATCTATTGGGCAAAATGAAGTCTTAATGAAATCAAATTGAAGATGTGAGTATCCAAGGGAGGGTAGAGGACAAGCAGCTCTCTCCTTTTAGCTTCAGTAAACCAAAGGGTCTTCAACTTCAACTTGTGACAAAACCTGCAATCATCAAGAGGACCTATCAATCTATCCAACAACAAGATTTAATCACAAAGTTAGTTAAGCATCTAAGGAATATAAATCAACATGAATACAATGAGGTTGTAGCAAACAAGATAAACACATTAATTCATATTCCTATAGAACAAGGTTGCAACAATTATCCTATAGTCTACTAGATGCAAGAAAAATAAATTCTAGTTACCTCAAACCCTTATGGATTATCCACCATTAAATCAATAACGTAAGATCTCTCATCAAGAACTATAAAATAGCCCCAAGAACACTAGAGACAAGAGCAAAACAGAGTATTATTATTTTTTAGCCCAAAATTTTGACCCTGTGAGGAGAATCCAACCTCCTTTATATAGCTTAGGAGGGTCGATTTCCTCTTTCAATGAGATTAGGGTTTGTTACATGAGCTGTTACAAAGTAGTTACATAGTGATGATCTCTAGGAGGGTGGTTTCTAGATCCACGTTTTTGATCCAACCCTTTTACAATAAAATATGCTAGAAAATGCCAAGTCGCTAGGCCTAGAAGGCGCCTTACTTGGTTTACTTGTCAAAAACATTTAAAAAATGCAAAATACCATGGTTTTCTTCAAAACAAGGAGTAAATACCATGGGTTGTTTGCATAACCATGTGTTGTTTTCCTCACTTCATGCCTTGGTCAAATCCACCTCCAAAGATGAAGTTGTTGGGGCCACACAATTTGCTCCAAGGAGGTTGATCCATGTTCTAGGTGAGCAAAGATCCATGTGCTAGGTGAGCAAATCAAGGGCTATGACTTAATTTGATGTTTAGATTTGCTTTATTTGATCCCAAGGCGCCTCCACATGTGTGCCAAAGTGCCACATATACCAATTTACCTCAACATTGTGCCACTAGTACTTTAGGCCAAATCGACTTAGGATAATTAAGCCAATTTCTCTTAATTAATCAAAAAGTACATCCTCAATTGAGAATTAGCATATAATTGTACTTTTTGACTTCTCAATGAATAATTAGACTCCAACTTAGGCTTTTTTAATTACAAACCTTAGGTGTGCCATTAATTAATCCATCATTATCCTGAAATAAACATGCAATAAGCCTGCAACCCCCCCTGTGCTTGGAAAAGTGCCCATATGGGCAATGCTTTGCAAGGAGACTATTGGACTGAGTAGTAGTGCCAATTGGGTGGTCAAATATACCATGTCCTTGCCCTAGAAGTGGCTGAATCACTCCCATGCACGATCATGAAGTTTTCAAGCTGCTCGTTCACACTGAAAATAAGTCCTTGTGGAATTTGGCCAATTTTGAAGAGCGTTTTGACATGCAAGGGTTGGAGGCTGTAGAAGGGCCAATTGGGTGCCCAGATCTACCCTTAGATATTAAAAATATTGAATAAAACATCCCCATGCATGTTCGTGAAATTCAACACTGTAGTCTTTAGGGAGAGGCCCACCACCTTTTTTGAAATGATTGACCTGAGGCAATAATGACCAATCTGACTTCGTATACCCACATAAGCGGCCAAATGGCTATCCAAATTGGCGTTTAGATCTTCTAAATAGCTCCTAGAACTCAACATATGAATTTGCCACCTTTTGACCCCTAGAGACATTGATACACTGGCACTGCAAACCCTGAAACTATGAACAAGACTTGATGAATTCTCTGTAGCACTGAACAAGATGTACTAAGATCATATTTGTCTCTGGTGGACTAGCAACAAAGGGTGTCCACATGGACCAATACATAGAAGACACAATCAACCATCTCATTGAGTCATCATGCAACTAGTTGGCATACATGATAATATACCTACACCATAAGTATCTTCAAACAGGTTTCTGAGAAGCAAGATTTACCTACTAATTAGATCCATTATACCATATAAGTACTTGCAAGGATTACTTTCTTTTATTGGCTGGAAAAGATGGAATAACCAAGGTTGGACAAGTGATATTATTGGTCAAAAGGTGAATTGGTTGACTCAAGATGTAGGAAGAAAGGGGTCTCTGTGATCTTCACTACTTAGGAAAACACTAGGGAAGTGTCTCACAAATGGGTGATGTGTAATGAGATAATGTCCCCCTGACCATCACTAATCTGATTTCCCCCTTATTTGACTTTGACTTTTTGCTTTAGCTCCTTCATGGATTTGGTCTTCTTGGACCAGTCTTCATTTGATTTTTGGGACTCTTCATTCTTGTATGTCTTTTATTTCTAGAGACCTTAGCCTTTGATTTTATTTGGAGGCCTTCTTCATTGGCAAGTTTTCTAATTAATTTTTTATTTTCTTGATTTTTATTTTTATTTTGACTTGGTCTTCAACTTGCTTTGACTTTGTAGGTACAAGGAGTCTTGGACTAGGAGCTTTTATTTTGAGGCATAGGAAGGAAAAAATACTTTCATACTTCAGGTCTAGGAAAGACATTGCTCCATGGCAACTCTCTTTGCTTGATAAGCAGTTAACCCCAAGGATTTACAAGAAAGCCTCTTGAACCGTCGCAAGATTGTTGCAACACAACATTGCTCGAGACATAAAGGAAAACTGGGAGGTCTTCATGGTGAAGGGGTCATAGAGGGGAGACCAAGAGTTCAACTTCATCAACCTTAGACCAAGGATGCAAACTAGAATTATTGAGTAGAATTGATGATAGATGGATGGCCATAATATGGACCTAGAGAAGGGGGTACAAGTCCTTGCAAAATACTCAAATATCACCTAGGTTCAATGGTACATAAGTAAATCAAGGATCTACTACCCTCATCAACTTGAAAGTGTGATACTACTAGCTATACTCATCAGACAATCAATACATCAACTATAACAATAGCAAATATAGTAGATCATCATATAAATCATCATCATGGCATGGCATAGCAATAACATTGGCATAGCACTGATTATAACATCATACATCTCATCACATGTCAAAGGAGAGGACTAAGAGAAGCAAAGATAGGCTTCAATACTCTCGGTTGTTTCTTGCTTGAAAAGCAAATATCTGTCTGGGAAAAGGTATGCCCACTGAATGTGACATAATAGGAACCACTGGCCGATTTGGTGCTTTGAGGCCGGTTCTATATAGAATCGAACTTTTCCGGTCTGAAATGTCGAACTGGACCAGTACAGCCTCGAAACGGGCCGGTTTTGCCCATTTCAGTGTGGTTTTGATAGCACTAGGTACACCACATGCATATAGAAACTACACCACTTTTGAATCCACCTTATCCATACCACCAATATCAAGGAAATATGCTATTGCTCTTTTATATCCACCCCCTACATGCACTGAGGTTTCACTAGCACAAGGGGATGTAGATGTGTTGCCACCATATGTAGATGATGTGTCAAATTGAACCTTTTGATTTTTACCATGCATTTTTTGTGCAGTTTCCTCTATCCTGATGTATTTTTGTCTATCTTTCTTTGATACCTTAGGGCAAATTGAGATCCAAATGCCCCCCTTATTATTATCACTCGCTAATACCCCACAAAGATGCTTTCTCACACACGTATATGAACCAGTATAAGGTTTTCCTTGATGACAATCATGCTTACATAAAAATCAAGTGGTTCCACCCCCTTTTCCCCAGTCAAGTTTTGTCAGAAACTTCCACAAGGGTGTTAATGAAATTTTACCACCTTCATCTGCTTCCAAACTTTCCTCATCTTCATATAATGGGTCACTATGAGAATGACCACTGTCCTCATGCCTATTTCCCACCAAAACCATTAGAATAAAAAACGGAAGCATAAACCACAAGAACATTTTCCTCCATGTGCATCACTATGAGGTTGTGGCTGAAGTCCATCTAGCTCAAGTCACATATATTTGAATGGGCACAACAACCTTGTCTCAAATGTCCTCCAAGCTTGTAGATGATATGTAGACTGCTGATGTAGGTTCTCTATGCACCAATATCAGCCCCAAAATGGTGCCAAATCAACTCTGAGTTCACTCCGAATCAACTCTCTTTGCGTCAGTGCTGAAATTTTGAAATGCTCAGAAATGATCAACGAGAAGAGTGTGAGGCAAATAGAAGGGGCATGTCATGCTGGTTAGAGCTTTCTAATTATTGGTCTTCCTTAGTTGTCTTGAAAATTGAAGTGGTTATTCGTATGATAATAAAGAGATAAATTGCCACAGATATAATGATTGGGCTTTTGAGTGGTGGAAATTTATCTACTATAGGGGGGAATTTTTATGCTAGAAGTTGAAGAAATTGTAGTGAAACCTAGAAATTTTAGGGTCAGAATTTGGAATTAAGGGGAAAGGGCAAGAATATTTCATTTAAACTTATGTACTGTTAGCAACGAAGTGAAACGTATACCTGCTGTGAAATTGACATTCATAAATCCAGTATGCCTGATGAGTTCTGCTTGAATACTGGGAAAACAATGTTTAAACTTTCGACTGTAGTGCCTAAAGGATGCTTACAAAAAAATGAAGACTATGACTATTTTCTCTAAATTAAATTTATTGTGTATTCTGTGTGCAAAAGGGAAGGAAAGTAACATGCATGTTGGTTTCTACAAAAGTGTTTATCTCGGTTGGATGGTGAAAGTTATGTTTAATAAGAACTGGTATTTGATGGCAGTGCTGGTTCTCAATGAAGTTGACAAGCTTTCTAAAGAGGCTCAGCACTCTCTCCGACGAACAATGGAAGTCTACAGTGGAGCATGCAGAATAATTTTATGTTGTGATAGTGTGTCAAAAGTACTTGAAGCAGTGAGATCTCGTTGCTTGAACATCCGCATCAATTCACCTTCAAAGGAGCAGGTAAATCTGGACATATGTGAAATTTTGTGTGGAAGGTTTAAACAGGTACTTACCAAAGACCAATTGATATTATTTAAAATGTGCTTCAAGGACACTGGTATTTTGTTCCCCCCACCTAGTTCCAAGTCTAATTATCATCATCTGTAAATAAGAAAGGAAGAAAGATCACACTACTTGCTGTCTGATGCATTTCTTTTGTATTTATAAATCTGAAAGTTACATGATTCATTGCAATAGAATTAATCAAATGGATTATTTTCTCATGGTGTCATTTTTGCATTGGTTTGATTCAGATAGTTGATGTACTTGAATATATTGCAAAGCAAGAGGGACTGCAACTTCCTATGGGATTCACAGGCCGTATAGCTCAACAATCTAACAGAAACTTAAGGAGAGCAATACTTTGCTTTGAGGCTTGCAAAGTGCAACAGTAAACACTCTTCTTTGCTATATTAGCATGTTTAGATTAATATTTATCTTCATTTATTAATTTCGCCAGTGGGAATGCTGTAATGGCTTAGGTAACATCCTTGTTCTGTTCTCTGTACTAACATATGCAGTCACTACTACTGCAGTTTTTATTAAGCTGGGTTTTTTTACTGGCAGGTATCCCTTCACTGACAATCAGCCTGCACAAACACTGGACTGGGAACAGTACCTTTCTGAGATTGCTTCAGATATTGTAAATGAGCAGAGCCCTAAAAGGTTAGTCATCAAATCTCAATGGACAAACTGGTATGGTATTTTCCATAGGTTATCTGAGATTATTTTTGATGAACTTCAATTTGTTCCATAAATTTGTATCCCATGGTACATGCTGGTTCCACACTTTAATATATGTACAACCTTTCGACACATTCTCATGTTCCATGCCTTTGTGTTATCATACATGACATAGGCAGTCTGCTATGCCATGGCCAGATGTTCCCAAACACTTCTAGTGGGGTCTTCAAATGAGTTTTGGTGCAGCTATCTAGAGTTTTTTTTGTTTTGAGGATAAATGTTAATCAAGGCTTTTGAATTTAATAGTTGATTTAAGCTTTTAAGTTTAAAATAATATTTTAATTATCTAAAATATGAAATAAAGTAATTCTCTATTAGAAATACAAAACGCAGGCTTGAATCAGGCAAACCTCGGACTACCTAGGCAACCATATGCCATCCTTACTAGTTTTTGGCTGTCTAGCCAACAACACATGATCCTTAGTGGAGTAATTTTACAATTGTCCCTCCTATGATCATTGAATTCCGATCTGGCACTAATAAAGGTTATCGTCTCTGCTTAAAACAATGCAAAGAAGATGAGAAATATAACATTGGGTAGGGTCTGTTACTGCCTGATTTGCACCTAAGTGATAAAACTCTCAACTCACTAGTGCAACCTTGGAGGCCAGCTCAGGTTGGGTGCCACTGTCACCTCAACACTCAACCTCTCTGTTTAGGCCAACTCTCAACAAAAGCCAAGGGAGGATTCCCTAATTAAAAAAAACTAAATGACTAAGTGTCAGAGTTAGTTATAAGCACAATAATAATGGGAACTAAAAGAAATGCGATTCAGACTTCAAATAAACCCAAGATACATAAAGAACAACTTAACCACAAACCACTTGGATTGAAATGAAAAGGAAATGCCTCAATAAGATATTGCAAGATTAGTAAGAAGCATTAACAAAATACATTACGCACTAAGATTGTCTAATTTCAAAGTAAAAGATGATACAAATTTAAAAACATAAGCATTTTAGAAATTTAGATTGTTGTGAAAATTTATGTAATATCCTCACTGGGGGAGTGGTAAAAAACCACTATTGATTTCCATGATATCTATTAAGATAAAATCTCCTAGATCTACCTAGTTCACTTGGTAGTAGTAAAAAGTTAGAAACCACTAGGTCAAGACCTTGTCCCAAGTGAAGAGGGTGAGAGAGAAGTTTGATTAAGTTAGCTATCATTTTACATAATAAACATGAAAGTAGCAAGATAACTCAACTAAATAAAACTAATCCTTCAAGATACAACTTACGAAACTAGAAGCTTGGCTTAATGCCCAAATCTACTTAAGATATAAATTGAAATTAAGCATAAAGAATTGGAGCATGTAAACAATAACTTAGTTGTGCAAGGGAAGTTAATTTTAAGCCCCACAAACCAAGTTATGTAAATCTGGAAATTGTGATGAAATCATGCAAGGAAATTCCAGATCTGAAGCAAGTGACCTAATCACTTCTTTCTTCTCTTTAAGGTGTGAAATTAAGCATAAGAGAAGACTAATTAATTCCAAATTGCTTTCTGGAATCTCTGTGAAAATGAGCAAATTCAGATTTAAACAAATTGGAAAAAATTTAAGATAAATGATGATCTTGCCAACACATTTAGAATTTTCACAAGTCTGATTCTTTCTTTAAAAAATAAGATTTCAGATTTAAATTTAGACCAAAAGCTGAATTTGAAACCTTAAAATCTGATCTAACAGGATATATTCTATAAAGACAAACTTTAGATTTACTTGCTAATTCTACTCTAAAGTATACTCAATGAAGCAAAATAAGTAGATCTAGAAAATGAAATCCAATTGAGCTTTTATTTGGAGATTGTAGATTTCACTTAGAATAGAAAAAGAAGAGTTTTTTTTTCTTATAGATGGATAGTTGTAGGGAGATACTAGGGCCAAAAAGAATAGGGCTTATGGAGTCAACCAAAGACTCACCAAGAGGGCCTTGCGTAGAAAAAGTCATCAAGAACGAGAGATTGCATTAGCTAACCTCAATTCGCTTGATGAGTTGAAGGACATGCACAAGATCACAAGGGAGAGACGAGCTCTCTCGTCCGTTACCTTTTCGGGGTGCACTCTACAAGGAAGGGGTTAGTTTGCACAATCCTAATCAAGGTAAAGATGCAAAGTGATCCTTCGAGACAACAAGCCACCATTTGCAGCTGATCATTAGAAGTCTGATCGAATCGAAATTAAAGTGGCCTTGTTTCACTTTACTCAATCTAGCCACTGTGTATTGACAAATTCACTATTGTCATACCCTTTCGCATTTGCCATTTCATGTTGAATTCACTTGTTAAGCCGACTATTAATCCGATTGTTTATTTCATCACGCTGTGAGCATGAGCACATTAAAACACAAGAACAAATGTTCACTTCAAAACGTGGTATCATAGGCTATTGACACTAATACGCTGCTTGACGCGACTCTCCGTAAGGGTGGCAACTCATGGAAGTGAATTAATAGTCAAAGTTTAGGTAAAAGTCAGAAGGGTGAAAAAGGTTTTAAATCAACGTATTCATAGCCTAAGCCATATAAAGTGAAATTGTTTATTGTTTTTTTAATAAAAGGATTCATTAAGAATAAATGGAATTTGTAAGGGTACACATGTACCTTTAAGTGAAGTTCAAAAATAATTTAAAAAAAAATAAAAAAACATTTAAAAAAATCAAGAAGGGTTATAAAAGTATTTCTTAAGTTATAAAAGTGGTATTGTAAAAATAATACTAAGTTCCGATTCAAGGTATAAAGGAGTTTTTAAAAATGATTGAAGACCTAGTACTGAATAAAGAAGAAGTTATATCAAGAAGATATAATTTTTGTAATCCGAACTTTTGGTGAAAACTTTCGACGAAAACAAAATGGAGTTTAATAATGAGAAAGCAGGAAGATTCTCTGGAACTTCTAAAAATGATGTTTTAGTGTCATTTATAATAAAATGAACAATTGGAGGGAAAGGTATTACTATTTCTATTGCTCCCAACGTAAAAATTATATCAGTGGTGATTTTGCTAATTGGTTAGTGATTCTTGAGTCAGGTATAGTCGAAACGTTAGACTTCAGGGACAAGAAGCAATATGAGATAAATGATTTACAATTGGACATGGGAGATTATTCATTCATATCACAATTCGTTGTTAGATCCTTATGGAACAATGATGGTGACTTTCATTTTCAACAAAAAGAAAAACTTTTTGACATTTCTTATAAGAAGAAAAAAACATTGTAGGATGTTACAATGAAGTCAGATTCAGAAGTTCCATTATCCGAAGACTTTAAAGATATCTCGAATGTGATCTCTCAAGAAAATTAGAATTCAATACATGCAAAAGGAATTTGAAAACGTTATTGTTGATAAGGATGAAAAAATCTCGCCTAAGAAACCATAGTCAAAACTTACTAGCCCAAATCAAGAAGCTAAAGAATGACAAGAAGGCTACTGAACAAGTTAGAGAAATCTATTGGCAAGGAATCCTTAATTGATAAAGAAGCAATGGCCGATTTTGTTGAAATAAAGAAGTCATCACATGTAAAAATTGAGACGTTTGAGAAGGCAACCAATATAGATCCAATCAGAATCTTACCAAACAATGAATCATCAGAAGTATCCAAAGATCAGAGTTTTAAGGATATGACACCAGATACGAGGATACCTTATCGAC
The DNA here is from genome assembly GCA_027924585.1 of Larix kaempferi. Classification (NCBI taxonomy): domain Eukaryota; kingdom Viridiplantae; phylum Streptophyta; class Pinopsida; order Pinales; family Pinaceae; genus Larix; species Larix kaempferi. Next base: position 20,995,692 of record BSBM01000841.1, read on the forward strand.
ATCCTAATCATAAGAGTCGATTCCTTAACCAATCAGTTTATCAACATCAACAAAAGCAGATGGCTTATGTTCCAAAGAAAGCTCATACTGGTACAATTGAATCACTAGAAATCATCTCTCCTGGAAATCACAATACGATAGGTTCTCTTCAAGAACCTTATAAATGTTCAGTTCCATAGAAGATCAAAATTAGGGTGGGTAGATCCTTTCACAATTTGACAGTTCTACTTGGCACTTAGAAGATCACATGAACTTATATCATCTACCATGATGAGCTTAAAAATGAAGATTCTTGAGAATACATTACATGCAAGAACCAAGACATAACCCTTGTATGTTTTGAGGACAAAGCATTTTTAAGGGGTGGGCCCATGGCTTAAAACGATGGGAGGGGAGGGGGGTAAAGGAGGGGGTCTCAATTCTCCATGGCCCCCATGGCTCAAGACCATGGGAGGGGAGGTGACGGGGGTAAGGGGGAGGGTACGAGGTTAATTTTTTTAATTTTTGTTTTTTAATGTAGTTTTTAATTTTTTTTCTTGTATTGTTTTTTTTCTAATGTTTTTTCCTTTTTTTTAATTTTTAATTTTTTAAATTTGCTTTATTTTTGAAATTTTAAATTGTTTTTGCTTAAATTTTTTTCTTGTCTTTTCCAATGATTTTTATAAAAAAATTTAAATATCTTATTTAGGATGTGGTTTGAAATGCCTAGAATTGTAAGATAAAGAAGCAAGGGGTGCTATTGGGAGCAGTTATTTTCGATTCAGAGGCTGATTTTGGCGTTTTTGTTGCAATGGCATCAACTATTAAGGACACGGTTTCAAACAAGTTGTAATTTTAACCTTAGAAAGAAAAATGAGGATGCTATGGTGGAGCCACTTAAGGGTCACAATTTCAAACAATGTGTAATTTTAGGGTTTTGATTACAGTGACACCAGTTGTTAAGGTTGGGGTTTCAAACAAGATGTAATTTTTACCTTGAATAAAAGCAAGGGCGATTTTTGGAGAACCACTTTTCAATTCGAGAGTCTATTTATGATTTTGGTTGCAATGGTATCTGTTGGGGTTCCAAAAAAGTTGTAATTTTAACTTTGGAAAAAAGGGTGCTACCTGTAGCACCACTTTTCAATTTAGGGGTCTATTTACGGTTTTGATTGCAATGGCATTGGATGACACCAATCGGAGTTCAAAAAAAGTTGTACTTTTAGCCCCCCCCCCAAAGGGTGTTGCCGGTAGCACTACTTTTCGATTCAGGGGTTGATTTATGGTTTTGATTGCAGTAGCACCGGATGGCATCAATTGGGGTTCCAAAATGTTGTAATTTTAACCCCCCCAAAAAAGAGTGCTATCAACAACACCACTTTTTGATTCGGGTGTTGTTTTTGACGCAGAAATATGATTTTTTATGGCTAGAGTTCTTGTTTTGAGTATAAAGTTCTCATCAAGTTGTATAAGTGTTTGGTGTAATGCTAATTAGGAGAAGGGTTTTGGAAGAACATGTACTTACTCTTGTAAAATGGATAGTGCTTGTGGATATACGCACTAGGGTTCTTTGTCCTGTAAGATGCAAGTGAAGGGTGTGAAGGTTGTGTGATGCAAGTGCTTGGGGTTGCACAATTGGTGTGATGCTATCTTATTGTTGAGCTCCTTAGAGAGGCTTTTGTAGCTTGGTAGGATGCTTTACTTGGCCTTGTTATTGTTGGTTATGGTTTCCGGTGATTATGGATGCCGTAGTTGTTTGGGAAGCTTTGAAGGAATCCTTACTTGGTATAAAGCGAAAGGACTTGATGTACCAGCTTTGGCAAAATTCATTATTGCCAAAGCTGGTAAATATTACTCTAATATTTACTCTCCCAACAACCATTAATAGTGAGGGGAGCCTCTAATTTATGGAGTTCTAGGCCCAATCACCTCAAAATAAATTAATATTATTACAAATGACCAAAATTTACATCTCAAATAGTGATCAAAATAGACATATCAAACTAATAATAAAAGATTATATGGATAAATGAACTCATCTTCAAAATAGCTTTATCTCTTCACATGAGAGCTCCAAGAGAGAGAGCTCACTAGTTCATGGTCACTTTAACTCTTCAACAAGGTGAAACATGGTGTGAACATGGGTTATTGCAAGGTGTATGTTGAGCATCTAGTGGAATGCACCATCTAGAGACAACTTAGGGTGAAAAGGCGAGTCGACATGTGAATAAGGCAAAATGAATGAATAAGTGTCAATGCGTGGATGTGGTAAAAAAGACTAGGGTGCATGCATAAGTAACCTCTCAAAACAAGTTGCAAGCTCAAACACCTCCTCAACATGTGTGCTAGGAGATAAGTAGGCCGCAAAAAGATGCACAACTAATTTACAAAGGGGGCAACCATAACAATTTAAAAAAAATTGTTTTGATTTTTTGGTTGTCTCAACATGTGTGCCAAAAGGGGACCCTCGTGTTGTACCACTTGAGACATAAAGTTGCATTCCCTAGTGAAAGATTAAAACACTTTAAGATGAGACTTAGGGAATGAGGTCTCAATGAAGGCTTATAACATATGAATATTTATAGGTTAATAATGTAGCACTCAAGCTAAGGTTTGGGTTTAATTAATCAGTGATAAAATAAAAACATCCCAACCCACTTTGGTGTGTTCACACATAGAAAAGGTGAAATAATGAAATATAACAAATGAAATGCTAATTATGAAGGGGAAATTATATGAAAATGGATGAAATGAGTCATGCACCCCCTAAGAATAGGCATATGATGGAGTCATGGGTGTAATATGGGTTATTGTTATGAACATAAATATATCAATAAGCATATAATAATAATAATAAATAAATCAATAAATAATATTAATTCATTCATTAATGAAGTGACATGACATAATGAAAAGGCATGTCTATTGGAAAAAAGGTGCCCTCGTAGGTTATATATAAATGACTTTTCTTTTGTAATATCATCATGTAATCTATTCTTATTCATTATATATATTTTGCTATCCTATATGGATTATTGTGTACTATCCTATTTAAATTGGATATATGTTATATGAACTAGATTGATTCGTTTCATTTGTATCAAAGCTTCATTTTCTGATTCGGGCTTTGGCCACTCTAAATTTTTAGAGCTTCTCTGAACTGTAGGTCTTGGACCATGTGTTGGCCCTTGGCCATTGATATTTCAGAAGTTTGTTGAAGAAGTACTCCATCGCAAAATAAAATCAAGGAAAATCAACAACGAATGATCCAACAATTTTGTAAAAGAGGGAAAAAAGGGAAGAAGAAGAAAAAATAAGATAAAAAAGGTTAAAAAATTACCAACTTGGTAAAAATTTATCAACTTGGTAAGAATTTATCAACTTGGTAAGAATTTATCATCCAATGCAATCTTTTTACTTGACTCGATAAATATTTTTTACCAGACTTGGTAAATTTTTCTTACCAACTCGATAAAATCCTTTTACTAGACTATGTAAATTTTTTTTACTAAACTTGATAAATTTTTATACCAACTTGAAAAAATCTATTTACTAGATCGGGTAAATATATTTTTACTAGATTCAATAGGAAAAAAATAAAAATTAAAAATTTACCAACTTGGTAAAAGCTTTTTACTAGAGCTGGTATAAAGAAAAAAAGATTACTAGGCTTGGTAAATTCAAAAGGAAATTAATATTAAATGGTGGTCGAAAGATATTAACGAGGAGATAAAGGAGTTATTTAAATTATTAAAGATGTAGTACTAAGTCAAGGAACTATGAATTAATTCTACTTTTTTGGCAAAATGTCCTTTTTGTGGTAAGGAATTTAAATGCCGAGAGTCCTTCAAGAATGAGAGTGTTAGTTGCTTATATTGTAAAAGATGAATTACTCTAATAGACTATCAAAGTGAAATGTTGCAAATTAAAAAATTAGAGGATGCACTAGCACAATCTCAAGAGTGCTTTAATGCTTACAAATTCAGATGAACGTGGATAAAATTTACAAAAATGAGAAGAGAGAGATAATCATGTTAACTTTTATACCCTTATATAGCTTTTGATTAGCAACAACTATTAATGTGTTCTTCAGTTAACTATTGAACATTAATTACTAAAAATACAATTGTATAAGAAACCATAAATGCACAACAGAACAACAAAAATGAAACCACACAAAATAGACACTAGGATTTACCCTGGAAACCCCAACCGGGGAAAAAACAACAAATGTTTGTCTTCTTCTTATTGCGGAATTTGATTACAACTGCACTACAATAGTCCTCCGGATAAACCCTTTGTATCTGGACCAAAACACATAGGAAGATACTCCAAATACTTTGTGCAAACTGGATAGACAAACCCTAGATCCACCTTGGATCCAATAGACAACAGAGAAGTAACTCTTCCCTGAAAAAGGCTGAAATTTCAAATTGAGATCTAGACTGCTCACTACAAGAGGAAATCCGTCTCTTGCAACTGTGATCTCTCACTCTCAAATGTGTCTCGCACAACTCTTCTTAGATTCTTTTATAACATTCACTTTATGTCAATACCATGGGACACCTAATACCATGGGCCCGTCAATACCATGGGCCTTTCAATAATACCATGGGCCTTTCAATACCATGGGCAAATTGACCTTTTACAAAGAGAGTTACAAATTGAGGATACTTCCACGTGTTAAACACAAGCCAACGTAGAAGCGCCTATCCTCACTACAAACTTCGACACTCCCTCTTAATGAGGAAGGTGTCCTTCACCACCCCCAACTTGTCCCCGAAGAACTCAAACTTCTCCTTGGGCAACCCTTTGGTGAGGATGTCTTCAACCTACTCATTCGTGGAAATGTACTAGAGCTTCACAGCTCCTCTCTGAACTCTGTCCCCCGATGAAATGATACATGATCTCGATATGATTTGACTAGTCACGTAACACTGGATTCTTAGAGAGTTTGATACAACTCTGATTGTCATAGTAGATGACCGTCGGGTCCAACTCCTGACCAAATAACCCTGTGAGCATCTTGCGAAGCCATATGGCCTCACAACTCGCCAAACTGGCTGCCATGTACTCGACCTCCGCAAAACTAAGTGCCATTGACGTTTGCTTCCTATTGAGCCAAGAATCAACTCCTGATCCCAAGCTAAAGCAACACCCTGAGGTGCTTTTTCTGTCCACTGCACTTCCTGCCCAGTCTGATTCTGTATAGCCCACCAATTTCACTTCATCACCTGGGACATACATGAGTCCATACTCCACTGTACCTCTTAGATACCTAAGCACATGCTTCAATGCTATCCAGTGCTCCCTCCTTGGTTCCACTATGTACTGGCTGAGGGTGATTACAACAAAACAAATATCCGGTTGGGTGTTCACTAGATACATCAAAGAACCGATCAACTATTTGTACACCATGGAATCCACCAACCCTAACTCAAAAGCATTCAACTTCTTCAAGTTGGCGATCATGGGTGTAGTCATAGGCTTGGTGTCCTCCATCCCAAATCTCCTCAGAATCTCAATTGGATATTTTCCTTGGTCCTCACCTTCATGTTGCCACACCTCCAATCCCAGAAAATAGTGCATTAGTCCCAAGTGTTTCATCTCCAACTCCTTTGCAAGGTCCCTCTTGCATCTTGCTATGAGCTTCTCAGATTCTGTTAGAAACAGGTCATCCATGTATAGTACAAGAATGAGTGGATCATCACCAACCAACATGAAGTACAGGTTGGAATCCGCCTCACTCTTGACGAAGCCTATACTCACTAAATAAGTGTCGATCCTGGAATAGCAAGCTCTAGGTGCCTGCTTGAGTCCTTACAGAGCCTTATTCAACTTACACACATGAGAATCTCTCCCATGTACCTCAAAACTATGAGCTTGCTCTGTATACACTTCCTCCTTGATCACCCCATCGAGGAACATTGTCTTCACATCCATTTGATGTATCCTCCACCCCATCTCTAAGGCAATAGACATAACAACTATAATGGAAGTATATCTGGCGACAAGAGCAAAAGTCTCCTCATAATCAACTCCCTCTTTTTTGGAGAACCCCCTTGCCACGAACCTTGCCTTGAACTTCTCTATGTTGCCATTTGCAGTATGCTTGATTTTATATATCCACTTGGAGCTCACCATTGACTTTCCCTCTGGTCTAGGCACTATATCCTACACATCATTCTTCATTATGGAAGAATACTCCTCTACCATGGCATCCGTCCAGAGTTGGTGTTTCGCTGCCTCCTCAAAGCTAGAAGGCTTAGAATCAATAATGTTGCTTACTAGTGCTTTCCCTCTGGTCTAGGCACTTTATCCTACACATCATTCTTCATTATGGAAGAATACTCCTCTACCATGGCATCCATCTAGACTTGGTGATCTGTTGCCTCCCCAAAGCTGGAAGGCTTAGAATCAATACTGTTGCTTACTAGTGCCATATAACTGGAAGATCTCTGGGGTGGTTTGCTCATCCTGACTGAAGTCCTTGGAGCATCCAATGGCACTTGTGCCTCCTTCAAGGTTCTCTTTTCCCACTTTTCCTTCTTCTTTCTAGAAGATTTGGCTGGGGTGAATTGAGCATCCTACTCCTCCTCATGATCATGCTGCTCACCCTGCACACTTGTCGAGGTACCTGTAACCTGTGATGGTGGTCTAAGCTCTACCTTTGGTGCTCCTTGCTCTTGAGTTTCTGCTTCAACTGGCATGGATCCACAAGATTTCCTGAATGCCCTGTCCTCCTCAGATCTCATATCCCTCCATATCACTGTCTTCATTAGTGTTGGAATGTACACCTTATAGGATTTTGAGGTTTTGCTGTACCCAATGAAAATGCCCTTCTCAGCTGTTGGCTCAAGCTTCGTCCTCTTGTCGACTAGGACATGACAGTATACTAAGCATCCAAAGATGCGAATATATCCATGTTGATTTTGGGCAGCATCGAGAGCCATTCTTCAGTAGATTGGCATCGGCGTGGGGTTGAGGATCGAGTCGGGGACTAGGATGCTGATGTACTTGATCAACATGAATAAACCTTTCTTATGAAGATTCTTGAAGATAAGTTTGACCATTGAAAGTGTGAAGAAGGCCAATGTATAGTACTTATGACAACCTATACAGTTGAGTCTAGGAGACTCAAGTTAGAAGCAATTGGAAGAGAGCTTATCTCTTGGAACACGTGGATCATTTGAGAACTTGAGGGTTCCTTATGAAGGAAGGAAGGGCACTATGTCTCTTCTATGACATGTATGGACCATATCCATTACAAGAAGACACAACAACTTGATAAAAGGTTATGTAAATCTTGTGCCCATGAAGAAAGGGTCATAAAGACCTAGTGCCCACCTAGAAGAGGTTATGGAAACCTAGCGCCCAAGTCAAGTGAAGTATAAAAGAAGAAAAGTCTTTTATTTATGATAATGTACCTTGAGTTGGCACGTGTGGGCCATAAAGACCAAGAGAAGGGCCTAAGATGACTTGCTTAAGGAGCTAGGGTCATAGAACCCTAATGAAGGACCAAGAGCCCACTTGTAAAGGACCAAAGGTCCAAGATAAAAGTCAAATTCTTTTGTGAAGGGTTAAAAGTGAAAATAAAATAATGTAACCCTAACTAAGTGGATTTTTATTATTTGTTTATTCCTAAGACTAAGGAAGTGATCCTCAAAGGAGAATTATAAATAAAGAAGTGCTCTCACTTGAGCAAGATACATTTGATCTCTTTATCTCTGATCTCTAAGACAATTTCGTGGGGTTCTATGCTTGCATCTTCTCTCTCTCTTCTTCGTGAGGTCTAATTTTTCTCCTTGAAGGCAGTTGCAACAGTTGAAGTCTGATCTACTCCCATCCAAGCCTTGTTAGGGCTTTCTTCACTCCACCCGAACTCTGTAAAAGGGCTGGTTCAAGTCCTAGTAGCCTTGTTAGGGCTTCTCCAGCTTACGACAACCTTGCTAGGGCCTTTCTTTTTGTTGTCCGAGCCCTGCTAGGGCTGGTTCCAGGTCACCCGAGCCCTGTTAGGGCCTGTTATAGTCCACCATCTGCCCTCTTAAGGCACCTACAACTCACGTCTTCCCTTGCAAGGGTTCATACCAGTTTACTGTGGCATCCGACATCCCTTTAGGGCAAGAATTCAGGCACCCGAACCTACAACAGGGTTACGCAAGGTTAAGAAGAAGCATCAAAATTGTTAGCAGGGTCACCCGAGGTCAAGCAAAAGCATTTGTGGCTAAGTTTCAGTGATCCAAAGTCAAATTCAGTGAGTTAGTGATCCGAGGTTGCACATCAAACTGTATCATAGTGATCCGAGGTTAAGTTAAGTGGTTCAAGGGTGTGATCAAGCTATCCAAGGGCTTTATACAGTGCACCTGAGATCAAACGTAGGCTTCCATGATCTCCTTCATGCATCCAAGGGTTTGATCAATTTGCTACGAGACTGTCTTGGTCAGCAAACACAATTTGGTCAACGACAACCATAGAAAAGTCAATCACAGTCAACAATCATCATTCACAAATTGTTTCTTTCCTTGGGATCTCATATTCAGTGGTATGCAACAGTTAGGGTTTGTTCAGTGTGACTGGTGGCAACAATCATTTTTCATCTACATGTAGTCTCTCTTGGTAGCCTCTTCTCTTATAGTCAACAACACGCTAATCTCATAGGAGTATATAATAGAGATCCGGGTTTGTGTCAAATTGCATAAGTCATCATCATCTGTAGGCTCCCATGGTTTGTCATCATTGAAGTCCAAGGGTTTCCCTAGCATGGAGGCATAGTGACCCTTTGATATAGTATCATGACTTTATAGAGGATGACACCATGTGATGAAAGATAAAGATGCCTATGGCTAGCCTAGGGCTTGAGGATCAACCCTTGATGCAGTATCCAGACCTAGCATGGCAATGCTAGGATGACTCATGATGGTGACAATCTTCCCGTGTCTAAGTAATGCTACAACTACATGACCTCATGATAAAGATAAGTACATGGTCTCTCTATTTATGTATACCCTCATGTGTTAAGGGTTTGATGCTTTTGTTATTTGATGTATGCTTGTTCTTCCTGAATCTATCATAAGAAAGGTTGCTGGGTTTTTTCCCTTCTGAAGGAAAGAGGGTTTTCCTAGGGTAAATCATGGTGTCTACTGTGCATAATTATTGCTATGTGATGTGTTTACTTTTTGCCCAATTTTATATATTGTTGAAACACATTAATGTCATACTGCTCATAAGGAATTTAATGTGGTTGATACTTTCATGCGCAGTTATGCAAAATAAATTTTTAGATTTACACTCATAATTATCAATTTATGAAAGTAGCTAAAAATTCAACAATCCAATCATTGGTTTCTCCCTTGTGAATGCCTTATCAGGAGTTATATTCCCCAATACTTTATGCGGGCTCCTGTTTAGCAGATAAACTGCAGTGTTGCAAGCTTCTGCCCATAAAAACATAGGTAGATCTTGATCATGTAGCATAGCCTTCATTGCCCCAATGATCGCCTTGTTCTTCCTCTCAAAGACTCCATTCTATTGTGGGTTATATGGGACTGTCAGCTCCCTTTTGATCTCGACATCCACACAAAACTTCTTGAATGCATTCGAGGTGTACTCGCCTCCATTATCTGTTTTGAGCACCTTGATCTTCTTCCCAGTTTGGTTCTCCACAAGAGCTTTGAACTCTTGCAACCGTCTGAGAACCTCTCTAGTTTTCTTGCTCTTCAAGAAATAGATCCACATCTTCCTAGAATGGTCATCTATGAAGCTCACATAATAGCTGAACCCTCCAATAGATATGGTTGACATGGGCTCACAAATATCTGAATGGATCCGATCCAAGATCCCTTTGGACCTGTTATCACTTCTGGGGAATGCAGTCTTGGCATACTTTCCCATGGCACACCCTTTGCATATATTGTGATGGTCTGTACCGAAAGAAGGCAAACTGGTCACTATCTTCTTGAGCACTTTGAGTGCTCCATGATGCAAATGTGCCATACGTCTTTTTTGCCATAACTCACCATCATCACTACCGCTATTGCTCACCAATGCACTAGCAGGTTCGAATTAGAGTATGTACAACTTGTTTCTCTTGACTCCAATTACCTTCGCCGAGCTGAAACTGTATACCTTGGGATGGATGTAGACTATCCTATCCCAAAAAGTTACCTCAAACCCTTTGTCCTCCTAGACAAAAATTGAAATCAAATTCTTCTGCAACCTTGGTACATATACTACGTCTTTCACCAATAATGCCTTCTCGGACTCCCTCTGAAACTTCATAGTCTCTGTGCCTACTGGATTGTACTTGGAGTTGTCCCCAAGCTCAACGTAGAAGTCAAAGCTATGCTCCTTTAGAATGGTGAAATAGTTTCGTACTCCAATCATTTGACATGAAGCACCATTGCCAATGTACCACACACCGGTAGTCATTGAGCTAGTAAGGCATGCGATGAGTGAGGACTCATCCTCCCTACCACTGGTGGATGCCCCATCCAACTAGACCTCTCTCCTCAACCTGGTAGACAAAGACAACAAAATCTTTTGGAATCCATGCAAAACCTGTAACCTAGTGTCACGGAAAAAATTCCATAACTCAGCCATTATTTCGCCAAATCTGTTGTTGATGTATTATGTAGCTTTAGAGATATTCTTATCAATTCAAAACCCTAAAAGAATAATGCTAAAACATATTGGAATATCGACTCAAGAAATAAAATGATATTGTATTTTATCCTTTCAAAAACATAAGTCAACCCAGTGAAGAAAGACAAGTCGGCCCCACAATTGAAAAGGAAGTCAGAAAACAAGTATAAATAGAGGGGCCGCCCTCCTCATTTGACATATCAAGCAAGTTCATTCCAACACAAGGAAGAAGTTTGCTCTAGCTAGAAGAAGACTGGCTTTGGGTTGTAGAAGACTTTTCTGGGTTTGTTATTGTTGGAAGACTTCTATCTTTGGCTCTAGGGTTTGTCTATCTTTCTGTAAGAGAGCTTTAGCTCCTTGTTATACCGTGACATTGTACTTGGTTGACGAATCTATACTGATGAAGTTTTGCTGGGCTTTTCCTGTCAAAGGGTTTTCCCAAGATAAAACTTTGTGTCTATTGTTGAATGTATTTCTTTTAGTGATCCTTATGCATGCAATTATTATGATGTGATATGATAAATTGAATGAAAGTCTAACATAATTGCTCTTAAGTAAAAATTCTAACATGGTATCAGAGCAGGACTGAAAGAAAGCATTGCGACAAATACTTGCGACACTTGCAACAATTTGAAATTAGGGCTTCCAAATTCAGACATTTCTCTCCACATATTGGATTACAAAGTAGCACCTTGCAACTCGCTTGAGGAGGGCACATTTTTCTGTCCAAGCAATTCTTAGATCCGAGAATTTTTATTTTTGACCTAGTCTCTACAGGATCAAAAAACTAGGGCATCAAGTTTTTGCCTGTTCTGTCCATAGATCTGAGTGAAAATAAGGTTTGCACAACTCACCTTGGGAGGGCGCATCTTTCTAGTGGAGCAAATTCTCTATTGAAGAACTTTCAATTTTGACCCTCCTCCTGCTAGGTTTCCAAAACCAGATTTGCAAAGCTGACAAACGACACCAAGTTTGATGAGAAGCTTGAAGGGGATGATAAATTCAGAGCATGGAAGTATAGGATGCTCGTCATCCTAGAGGAAAATGACTTGGAAAAGTATGTTGAAGAAGAGCTTGCAGAGCCAGAGGGAGATGACGCTAGGGCAAGGAAGGCACAAGAAGACACGGTTAGGGAAAAGAGAATCATTGCAGATTCTATCAAGGATCACTTGATCTGTCATGTCTTTTCTTTGAAGAATCCAAAACAAATGTTTGATGCTTTGAACCGATTATATGAAGGAAAAAATATCAACCGGAAGATGACATTAAGAAAACAACTCAAGAATGTGAAGATGCAGAACTCAGAAACAATCCAATCTTACTTCACAAGGGTATCTCAAATCAAAGAACAACTTGAAGCCATTGGAGATATAATTGAAGAAGCCGAGCTAGTGATGACTACATTAAATGGTCTCTCAAGGTCTTGGGAATCATTTATTTAAGGAATCTGTTCCAGAAGAAAGCTAACAAAGTTTAGTAGGTTATGGGAAGAATGCACATAAGAAGAAGCTAGATTGGTAGCAAGAGAAGAAAAGTTGGGTAATGATGAAGATCAAGCACTAGCAGCACAAACAAAGAAAGAAAAGAAATCCATTCTTCAAAGAAGTCTCAAAAGTTTCAGAAGTCTCAAAAGGCTCAAAGGGATTACTCAAACTTTAGATGCTATGGTTGCCAGAAGATGGGACATATTGCAAGAAATTGTCCTCAAATAAAACATCAAATCAAAAGAGGAAAAATACATCATGCTCATATCGTAGAAGATGATGAACCTCTTCAAAAGAAAACAAGAGAAGATGATTCAAGTGAAGAATATGTATTGATATAAACTCTTACAGGGACAATCACTCATGGAAGTGATGCATGGCTTGTTGATAGTGGTGCTTCTAAGCACATGGCTGGTTACAAGGATTCTCTCACAAGTTTGTTTCAAAAGGATTCACCTCATAAGGTGAAGCTCGGTGATGATTATCAGTATCCTATAAAAGGGGTAGGAGAAGCCTCCTATAGGTTGGATTCCGGAAAGCCTATGAAGATGAAAGATGTATTCTATGTACCTGGTTTGACTAAGAATCTTCTATCCATTTCAGCATTGGATAAGAAAGGATTCAGAGTTGCCTTTGTGGATGGAGAAGTTCTCATGTGGCCAAAAGGAAAGACCATTGATGATGTAGTTGTGATTGGTATTGAAGAAGGAGGACTATACAAGTTGAAGGGACACTCGGATTCAGCTCTAGCACATAGTATCGTGAACCCAAGTGAGCTATGGCATAGAAGACTTGCTCATTTGAATTACAAAGCATTGTCGATCGTGAGCAAGGTGGTAACAGGTTTGCCAGAGATCTAGGCAGATCGTGATGGTGTTTGCAAAGGATGTGCGCAAGGAAATAATGTGAAGAACCTGTTTCCAGCCAATGACAGTAAAGCCAAAAGAGTCTTGGACATCGTACATTCAGACGTATGTGGACCAGTGTTAACTACTTCATTAAGTGGGTATGTATATTATGTTTCATTTATTGATGATTATTCACGTAAAACTTGGATTTATCTCTTAAAAGCAAAAAGTGAAGTGTTTAGCAAGTTCAAGGAATTCAAGGCTCTTGTAGAAAATCTTTCTGAAAGGAAGATAAAGATCTTAAGGTCAGATAACGGAGGAGAGTTTACATTAGATGACTTCAAAGCTTTCTATAGAGAAGCTAGGATTAAGAGGGAGCCCACTACTCCCTACGACCCGCAGTAGAATTGTGTAGCAGAAAGAAAGAACTAGGCGATAATGGAAGCAATGAAGGCTATGATTCATGATTAAGACTTCTCGATGCATTTGTGGGCAGAAGCAGCCAGGACTGCTGTATATGTACACAATAAAATTTCTTGCAGTGCACTTGGGAATAAGACACGAGAAGAAATGTTTACATGAGAAAAGCCAGAGGTCAGCCATTTGAAGATATTTTGCTGTCTAGTGTATGTGCATGTTCCAAAGGAGAAAAGATTGAAGTTGGATCCTTCAGGCAAGAAGGGTATATTTTTTGCATATAGTGAGACATCGAAGGCATACAGAATCTACATCCTTGGTTACAAACAGGTTGAGATTAGTAGAGATGTTACCTTTGATGAAGATGCAGCTTTCAACAAATCCAAATAGAATCATTCAGATGAGGTCCATGATGAGGATCCTGAACCTCCTAGAGTTGCAGAGACAAGTAGAAATGATGATGTTATGCCAGAAGAGTATGTACCGGAGGATCATGACATGACGAACAACAAAGTCCTGTAGATCCATCTTTAGAGATGATTACACATAAGAGGAGACCAGCTTGGGCTCATGAGATTATTTAGAATGCTGAGAAGTATGGTGCTCCAGATGGAACTTTCAGAGAAATCGAGACCATATTCCAACTGTGGCATTGTTATGTGATATCATTGTGAAAAGCCTACTTGTTATGAAGAGGCTGCAAAGAAGAAAGTATGGAAGGATGCCATGATTGAAGAATACCAGTCCATTATAAAGAGTGATGTTTGGGATGTGGCGTCGAGATTGAAAGATAAGTCACTGGTATCTTCAAAGTGGATCTTCAAGACAAAATATTTAGCAGATGGCCGTATCGAGAAGTATAAGGCAAGATTTGTGGCACGTGGTTTCACCCAAAAAGAAGGAATAGATTATGAGGAGACTTTTGCTTCAATAGCAAGACACTTTGATTAGAGCTATACTTGCTATAGCTGCAAAAATGAAATGGAAGGTACACCAGATGGACGCGAAGACATCTTTTTTGAATGGTGTAGTGGAAGAGAAAGTGTATGTGGAGTAGCCACAAGGATTTGAGACACACGCCAGGCAAAGACGTGTGCAGATTAAATAGGGCTTTATATGGACTAAAGCAAGCACCTAGGGCATGGTATGGCATAATTGACAGTTTTCTGATGATCTTGGGCTTTACCAAGAGTAAATAAGATTCCAACCTTTACTACAAGGTTGTGAATGGTGGACCAGTGATACTACTATTATATGTGGATGACCTGTTTCTAACAGGGGATGAGAAGCTCATCACTGAATGTAAGAGGAAGCTTGTTGTAGAGTTCGAGATGAAAGACCTGGGTATGATGCACTATTTCTGGGGTCTAGAGGTATTGCGGAAACCAAATGACATTTTCCTTAACCAAGGAAAATATGCTGTGGAAATCCTGAAAAGGTTTGGAATGATGGATTGTAAAGCCATGCCTACATCGATGGTAACAAACATGAAGTTCTTCATTAATACTTCATCAAAGACAGTGGATGCCAACATGTATAGACAAATTATTGGTTCATTGATGTATTTGATGAACACGAGGCCAGATATATGCTTTGTGGAGAACACTTTGAGTCAGTACATGGTTGAGCCAAGACGTGTTCACTTGGTTGCGACAAAGCATGTGATGAGGTATTTGAAAGGTATAGTGGATTATGGACTCATATATGTTTGGTATTTGAAAGGTACAGTGGATTATGGACTCATATATGTTTTAGATTGTGAGATAAGACTGCATGGCTATGCTGATTCAGATTGGGCCGGTAGTGTAGCAGACTAGAAGAGTACATTAGGTTGTTGCTTCAGTCTAGGGTCAACTATGATTTCTTCGTGGCTCAACAGGAAGCAAACTAGTGTGGCACTCAGTACGACCGAGGCAAAGTATATTGTAGCATGCTCAACCAGTAGCGAAGTTGTGTGGCTTAGAAATTTGCTTGCATCGCTGTTTGATCTCGAGTTAGAGATGACTTGTATCTTTTGTGACTACTAGAGCTGCATAAAGTTGTCAGAGAACCCTGTGTTTCATGACAATTCCAAGCACATTGAGATTAGGTACCATTACATTCGTGACATGGTACAGAAGGGAGTTGTGAAGCTCCAGTGTGTTGCGACAAACAAGTAGGTAGCCGATGTGTTGACCAAGCCTCTATTAAGGGTAAAGTTTGAATACTTTAGGGACAAGCTTGGAGTGGTCCAAATGGACTTCCCTTCTGAGAGGTAGTGATGAGTTACATATGTGATTTTAGGAGGCAGTAGCACATTGAGTGTGGCAACAGCGGTTAGTCATTCACGGATTAGTTGGCTAGGTTCTGTGTGAGCTAGGTGAAGTCACATAATGATTTAAGGTCCGAAAGGATGCCGAGACCCATAAGGTCTGAAAGGACGATGAGGCTGCACCCCCTAGTGGGATGCTATGCTGAGATCTTGAATGCATAATGTGATTAAGGACTTGCTCTTACAGAACTACTAGTGATGGATAGATTCACGAAAGGTCAACAAGTAAATGGTCAAGCACAAGTCAAGAGAAGTAGTGTTGAAGATTACATCAAAAGAAACCTTCCTTGCTAAGAGGGAGTGTTGATGTATTATGTAGCTTCAAAAGATATTCTTATCAAGTCAAAACCCTAAAAGAATAATGCTAAAAAATATTTGGAATATTGGCTCAAGAAATAAAATGATATTGTATTTTATCCTTTCAAAAAGACAAGTCAGCTAGTGAAGAAAGACAAGTCATCCGCACAGTGAAAAAGGCAGTCATAAAACAAGTATAAATAGAGGGGTCACCCTCCTCATTTGACATATCAAGCAAGTTCGCTCCAGCACAAGGAAGAAGTTCGCTCCAGCTAGAAGAAGACTGGCTCTGGGTTGTAGAAGACTTTTCTTGGTTCGCTAATGTTGGAAGACTTCTATCTTTGGCTCTAGGGTTTGTCTAGAGTTCTATAAGAGAGCTTTAGCTCCTTGTTATACTGTGACATTGTACTTGGTTGACGAATCTATACTGAAGAAATTCTGTTGGGTTTTTCTCGTGAAAGGGTTTTCCCAGGATATATCTCTGTGTCTATTGTTGAATGTATTTCTTTCAGTGATCCTTATGCATGCATTTATTATGATGTGATATGATAAATTGAATGAAAGTCTAACATACTTGCTCTTAAGTAAAAGTTCTAAACCGACTCTGATACCATGTTAACTTTTATACCCTTATATAACTCTTGATTAGAAGCAACTATTAATGTGTTCTTCAGTTAACTACTGAACATTAATTACTGAAAATACAACTGTATAAGAAAACATAAATGCACAAAATAACAACAAAAATGTAACCACACTAAATAGACACAAGGATTTACCTTGGAAACCCCAACTGGGGAAAAACCAACAAATGTTTGTTTTCTTCTTATTGTAGAATTTGATTACAACAACACTACAATAGTCCTCCGGATAAACCCTCCGGATCTGGACTAAAACACATAGGAAGATACTCCAAATCCTTTTTCCAAACTGGATAGACAAACCCTAGATCCACCTTGGATCCAATAGACAACAGAGAAGTAACTCTTCCCTGAAAAAGGCTGGAATCTCAACCTAAGATCTAGATTGAAATCCATCTCTTGCAACTATGATCACTCACTCTCAAATGTGTCTCACACAACTCCATCGATTCTTTTATAACATTCACTTTATGTCAATACCATGGGACATCCAGTACCATGGGCCCTTCAATACCATGGGCCTTCCAATACCCTGATCCCTCCAATACCATGGGAAAATTGACCTTTTACATAAAGTATTATAAAAGTCACTTTTACAAAGAGAGTTGCAAATTGAGGATACTTCCATGTGTTAGGCACAAGCCAACGTAGAAGCACCTATCCTCACTACAAACTTCAACAAATCACATCGTAGAAAAACATAATCAAGAGTTGCTTGCTTAATTGAAGACATTAAAAGAGGAGAAACAATGCAATAAACAAGAAGTTCAAGATCTCAATGGAAAGTTCGACAAGAGTTTATCAGAAAAAGATGAAGAAAATTCTCACTTGAGGAGCCTCAATCAACAGTTACTAGAACAAATTAAAAAGATAAAAGAAGAAAAGCAAGAGAATCAAGATATGAAAAACGAAGTTGATAAATCATAAATTGAGGAAGAGCTTTCGTGCTTAAAGGTTCATATTCGAAGTTTACTTACCCAAATCAATAAGCTAGAGAATGACAAGAAGTTGCTAAATATTAAGTTAGAGAGATCTATTAGCAATGAATCCTTAATTGATAAAGAAACAATGACGTATTCCATTTGAATAAAAAAGTGATCACATATAAAAATCGAGAGATTTGATAAGGCAACCAATACAAATCCAATCAAAATTTTACCAAACATTAAATCATTAGAAGTATCTAAAGAGAGTTTTGAGAATATGACACCAGATATAACATTACCTTATTGACATCCTAATCATAAGAGTCAAGTCCTTAACCTATCAATATATCACCATCAACAAAAGAAGATGACTTATTTTTTGAAGAATACTCATACCGGTACAATTTCATCTCAAAGTAGAAGTCATCTTGGAAATTACAACACAATAGGTTCTCTCCAAGAACCCTATAAATGTTCAGTTCATTAGAAAATCGGCTTAGGGTGGGAAGACCCATTTACAGTTTGGTTCTGCTCGATGCTTCGAAGATCACTTTAGCTTGTATCTTCTACCATGAGGAGTTTATAAATGAAGAAGCTTGAGAAGTCATTATATGCCAGAACCAAGATAGGAGTTTTGTATGCTTTGAGGAAAAAGCATCTTAAAAGGGGTGGGCAATGTTATGAACATAAATATATCAATAATAATAATAATAAATCAATAAATAATATTAATTCATTCATTAATGAAGTGATGTGACATAATGAAAAGACATTTCTATTGGTAAAAAGGTGCCCTCGTAAGTATATATATGGGACCTTTCTTTTGTAATATCATCATCTTACCTATTTTTATTCATTATATATATTTTACTGTCCTATATGGATTATTGTGTACTATCCTTTTTGAATTGGATATTTGTTATATGAACCAAATTGATTTGTGTCAGTTATACCAAGGTACAGAGCGGAAAAATGATGAAATATGAAACTTACCTAGATACAATGATGGAAAAGTAATGAAAGTGAGTGATATCAGTGCAAGGCACTAAAAAAGTACTTCACCACGCGACAGGACACAAACAACTAGGAAAAGCCATGAACCCACCATGTAACGACCAAGTGAGAGAAATGTCTAGAACATCATGAACAAGGAGAAATAGCAAGGATACCTCTCCAACAATGATCCAATATGACAAGAATGCCTCTATCAAGATGAAAGATACACAAAGTACAATTGAAGCAACCTCCACCAATGGTACAAACATAGCCAATCTATGCCGATGAGAGTGAAGGGCATGACAAATTAATCGTGTAATGTCTCCATGAATATTACATATAAGGGTGTAGCACCAAGGAAAACATGTCCACCATGAGATTGCCCATGATCTGAAATTGTTTCATAGAAAGTCCGCAGGTGTTGTCCTGTCAGGTATCATAAAATTATGGTTCTCCTACACCGCATACAAATATGGTGTCACAGGTACTAACTGCAAATCACCATCATTGTGATGAAAATCACAATGTGAAACCTTAAAAAAAAGGGGTATAACAAATGTATCCAACCAAAGTTCTTTAACACCAATAAGAGTAGTGCAACAGGAGCTGCGATGCAACTCAAGAAATCCCTAGCATAAAAATGAGTATTGAGAAAAAAGGCAAATTCAATAACACAAAACCACAAACAACCCATGAAAAATAGGGTTTGATTTGGGATCCCATTGGGACGTGGGCACTCACTTGCATACAATGCAACTCTTTTCATTATTTTGAACATTAGATAGTGTTAGTCTATCATATAGGATTCAATAATGTATTCAAGTAGTATATCTTATTAGCAACATTTTGTAGTCAAATAAAATATACCTAGAACAGAAAATTGTTTAGAATGTTAAAATATTGAATTCCTATTCTTGACAATTGAGTTTAACTTGGATTGTAATATATATGTTGTAGAGATTTCATAAGTGTCAATGGGTAACATAACATCTAATGACTTTTGAATCTACCTTTCCCTATGATGTACCATCTTTGTATATTGATTGATGTTGGAGAGTTAATCCACTTGAAGTTATGAGTTTGGAAATGGCAAGGAATGGAGCTAATTAAGAAATATTATGTGTGCACATAACGTGAATAAATTGGAGAAAAAAAAGAACACTCACAGCCACATTCATGAGAACACATGAATCGTTATTGAAGCTCTTATTAAGATAAGATAAGATAATTTTATCAATTTTGTTGTACTCAGAGTCTATTATGATTTATGGTAAATGTTTATGGTTTCTTTTTTAATTTTTTACCATATTTCATACTACGACATGGAGGTAAACCAATCAATGTTTTGTAAATTATAGAAAGGTAGCTATAACTTCTGACTAGACAAAATATTTCTTCTTTGCTTTTGTAGGCTTTATATGGTACGGGGAAAGATTTATGAACTTCTTGTGAATTGCATTCCTCCTGAAGTGGTTCTCAAGGTGTGTTTTGAAATTCACCAGATGTTGCTTGGGTTATTATTCAAACTATGTATCTTTCTTGTTCTTCTAGATATAGGGGCAAAGCTTGTTGCTTGTTTTTATGCATCATGATACTTTTCGACATTCATCTTCTCTCTTCTTATTTGTTTTATCAACCACTCAAACAGAGATTGTTGTTCGAATTGATGAAGAGGTTGGACTCTGAATTGAAACATGAAGTTTGCCACTGGGCTGCTTATTATGTAAGTCATTGTATTCTTCAAAATGTAGGCTGTCTATTTTTGCACAAAGTGCATTCTCTCCTTTTTAAATTCCTGGCTTCATCCTTCTTGGTCTTGCAGGTCAGCACTGATGATACTTGTATTTGATAGCTAATGCTAATGTTCAAAGTTCTTTCGTAACATTGAATATTTTCTATTATGTATGACTTTCTATTGCAGGAACATAGGATGCGTCTTGGACAGAAAGCAATATTTCATCTGGAAGGTATTAGACTCTTTGAATATATTACTTCTTTGCTTATGGTGTAAAGAAAGTTCCCCAAAACATCACCATATACAATTTTCATTTTCAGTTTCTAGTTTTTATGTGCTAGTTTAGTGGGTGTTGTTAAGTACTCGTGCCTAGAGATTACATATATACTTCTTTCCCTTGTCTTGATTTCAAAGCTTAATTCATTAACCATAGAAAATTATTTTGTGTTGAAACATGTCCCTGAGGCATCATGACTAGGTCACTGTGTAACATGTCCACTTCAATATGCAATTTTTTTGTCTTCTAATAATAGTTTACTATGAAGGGTATGGGTTAGCAATGCTGTTTTTCAGTTACATAATATAAAGTATCTTTATGTTACTGGAGATGTGATGCTGCTTTCCTTATTTGATCACTACAACACAAATCTGGATTATTCCTGAGGGCCTTCGCTAGGGAGATTTTTTTTCTTTCTTTTCTTTCTTTTCTCTTTGGTATATTATTATTCCAATATATATTTGTTCTTGAGGAAAGTGTTGTGGATCGGTTGTTTATTTCAAATGTTCAATGGACTTTGTTTTTTGTTAATAATATGATTAATCAAATTGGAAAAATGACATAGCAATGATCCAAAATTTTGTGCACACCTCCATTTGAGGGACACACATAAGCTATCCATGTACACAACAAGTATACAAAGAGGAATGGTTTGGTCCTACGTGATTTCATAATAACAAAAATGCTAATCCAAAATCCCAAAAGAAAATTACCTAAGAGAAATGTGATCTCCCTAAGAATTGTGTTATCAACAGTGATAAAAACACTCACTGAGGATGTCTTATGTCATGAATTGTGTTCATTTGGAGGTAGGGAACCCTTTCCTTCTTACTGGCTATCTTGGATGGTCATGTTTACCCCACACATCCAGTCTCTTTTGTCTATTTTTGTCATCTGACTATACACAATACAATGCTTGAACTATGGAATCACCTCTGCAAGTTGATGGTAAGGCCATTATTGAACACACCCACTTGCACTGTTATGTTCCAAATGCTTACAAATAAAATAATAAACCAGAGTACATACATTGTAACTCAAATTTGATTGTGGAACACAACTTCCAAGGAGACAATAAACTATAAAGATGATGTTGTTGATGAGTGATCATTTGATGGCAATGTTACAAGTTACATCTCCTAGATGATTGATGTTATATGTGTATTAAATGGTTATATCTATGTATCAAAATATATTAAAATATGTATTATATAAAAAGCGCTACCAAAATGCTCCCAAAACGGAAGCTTTTAAAAATTTTGCTTTCCGCTCCCGCTCCCGCTCCCCACTCCCAACAGCCCAGGGTTGAACTTGAAATAAAGTGAAACATTTTCTGCTATTTGCCTCTGTAAATTAATATTTCAGATCAGCACAAAGGCTGAAAGTTCACATGATTAGGTTTGGGAAATGTTAGTTTTGCATTAATTGCCCTAGACTGAAATTTTAATTGAATATAGGGGAAATAACTCTCCCAATGCCATTTCCTGTCTTCCTGGGAACATTGTTGATGTAATGGGTAGTAAGAAAAACCTAGGATAGAGCTAAATCAGTCCAATCCTTGGGTCTTATTTCTGTTAACAGTTAGAATGCAGGAATTTTTGTGTAAATCAGGTTCTAGCTTTGCTTCACTGATGGAATAAAATCTTCCAGGCATCGCTCCTGCATTCATTGTGTTGATTTGCTTCAAGGGTATTCACTTAAACTTGTTGGATCTATTTTAAATGCCCAATAAATCTACTGCCTGGAGTTTGCAGTCATGGGAAAGTGTATATAAACTGCACTCCCTTAACTGTAAATTCATTTTCCTCGAGTTACTTGTCGCACAGAATTAGATTATGGTGCTTATGGTTGAAAAGATCATTCCTATGGCTAAAATCTGTTGAATCCCCATGTTTGGCTTTGTGGTCACTCCCAAGACTATAACTCAAAGCCCTTTTTAGTTTTCTGAGGCTACAACGATGCTATCTTTTTGAAACCTGGCTGTGCATTCCGAGATGATATCTGATTCATTGAGGGTACTTCCCATCTGTCCTGAGACCCGACTCGAAGGTCTAAAGTGGCATACAACGTTTTTCTTCACATTATACCTGGATATTTGTTCTTGTGAGATTGGGTACAACCTGGGGGACAATAGTTGGCATGTGACTTGTTATTGCCCTGTGAGGTATTCAGTGGTGGTGGCTTGGGAGATGATGTCTTCTAAGGATTTTGGGCCTTCCCACCATTTGTGTCCACCCTATCTTTAAGTGTCAGCCTAAGGGGTTGGTGGAGCTAGAGGAGTTTGAGCTTGTAGGATGTCAGGTTTGGGCATAAAGGGGGCTTTTCTTGATCCTGTGATCAGGATACTAGCATTTGAAATAAGTTTTAGGCAAATTAATATATCCCACTGATTGGTGGAACATTTTGTTCCTTAGCTGAATGTTGACATTTGTTTATGTACTTGGACAGATTGATCTAAACACAAACTCTCTTATGAGGTTGAGGGTTGTAAAACATTTTAGGCTTGTGTCAAAAGAACTCCACAATGTGTTTAGAATCTTAGATGTCCTATCTGGGAAGGACCAAAATTGTATACTTATAGGCATGGCTGGGAACTCAAAGCAAATCAGATAATGGAGCCTAACCCTAGGAATAAAGCAATCTATGTGTTTCTGCAAAGAAAATAAGAAAACAAGATGCCATATATCCAGCTTTGGGTATTTGGAAATGCCATCCACGAGGTTTCCAAACCTCTTTCATTCAGGGCTTCAACATGGCCTCTAGAATAACTCCGGTGACAAAGTAACGGAGCACTTTGTATTGAGTGTGTTGATATAAAATATTTTCATATTCAGAAATTGAAATATCTATTGGGATTTACTCAGGCTTAGTAGATTTGTTACTTTGTGATAAACTTTAGGCACAATGTTGCAGGTGCACTTGGGTGGTACTATTTTGTAGATTGCTACCATAGACCACCAAACACCAGAATTAGGAATAAAAACTAAAATATTTTCTGGATCTTTATGAGGCATAACCACAAATCGCTATGGGTAGTAAGGATGCTGTAAATATTTGATCTAGAGATCACTACTCCCTCTGGATCACCCTGAGATCTCAAGCGGTATGAGTCTCGATATCAATACAACATTAATATTAACTCAAACAACTAGATCTGCATTTACCAACTGAAAAACTAGATCTGCATTTACCAACTGAAAAATATGAATGCAATCACACATAAACAACAGATGTACCCTGGAACCCTTTTGGGGAAAAACCAACAAACTGTGGGGCTATCTTCTCTCTCGAGCCCAGAGCATATAGGAAAAGAGACAAGTACAATACAGGGTTACCTCAGAAATCTCTACAGGCAAACTCTAAATTTGCATGCATCCAGCTGATGCATGCACCGAAGAGATGAGCCCTAACTGCAGAATTGGATCTGAGTATCCTTGCATCCGCCTCTGCCTGATCTATCTGTCTCTATCCTCTGCTCTGCTCTACTCGCTTTGAAGACTGCCCTCTGACTGAAAACGTCCTCCTCTGCATGCACAAGTGCGCCCTCCCTCCAATGATGAATGACTCATACTGAATCAGATCTCAGTAGATATGAGCTCTGATCGTCACTGATCTTCCTCAATCTCTGAGACGAAGATACTCTGCAAGTTATAGACACTCAAACGCTCTACCGGATGTGGTACGCGCTTCTTCCTCCTTGAGGAATGCGACCTCCTTCACGAGTGAAGTCGTCCTTCTCTCTCTTGATCTATCTCAGATCAATAGTCTCTCTGATGAAGACAGTCATCTCCTGTCTTACTTATAACATTTCACTAAGAAGTTAGGTTTACCAAAAACCTAAAAATAGTTGCATGCAAAACTCACATTTGCATGCATGCATGCATTCCTCTCTGATCATTTTCCTGGTTAATATTTTAACAGATGCAACCACTGAGGGCCGGCCAAGGCCAGCCTGATGAAAGGACGGAAAGTAAATGAGGACACTTGACAGAGAGAGTGAGTGCTCAAGCTCTAGAACCTTCCCTACTTCTCAGCCCAATATAAATCATCCTTGAGATTTCTTTCATTATTTTTAGTTATTGAATACTAATAATCTGGGTTCATAAGAACTCCAACCTATTAGAAAGCAAAGATCCATCTGGCATACCTTTCTGCACAGCATACATTGTAATCTTGTTATGATTGGTCAAATAGCGATGAAAGACACTACCTTTCTGTTCATCTTGTTTTTTCACATACTCTACTGTACAACATACGTTGTGATCCCCTTATGATTGGTCAAATAGAAGTGAGAAACACCACCTTTCTGTTCGGCTTGTTTCTGGCTTACCTTTCTGCACAGCATATGCTGTGATTCCGTTATGATTGGTCAAATAGCAACAAAAGAGACTATCTTTCTGTTCAACTTGTTTCAAAAGGTTTTACGTGGTATATTATCTTCAATGTTTTATTAAACACAGAAATAGAGTATGTAAGTATTTCGTGTTTAACATATTTTTACATGGTATTCTGGGCCAGAATATGTTTCAGTTGAAGTATTGGTAGAGAGATCTACCAGTTTCTTAACATCTGTGGCATTAAAACGAATATAATTCACATAGAATGTTACCACTTCTGTTTATCTGTGTTCAATTTACAGAAGCTATTTTCCCTTTCTAGAGGTTAATGTTCATCTTATTTGTATGCAGCTTTCATCGCAAAATTCATGAGCATATATAAGAAGTTCTTGATTGCAACATTTGGCTGAGAACATAGCATGATGTAGACTTTATGCTCTAAATGTTTCCTTGGCTGGACTGAGGGCAAAATTGAATGAATGAAACAAAGGAAGTGCCATGATGGATCTAGCTTTGAAGGTTGTGATTTATTGTTTTGTTCAAAGCTGGTGATGCGTTGATCTTCAGTGGTCACAAACTTTTGTATATTCAGTGTTCTTGGAGTTAATTTTCATGTCTTTAAACACTGCACTATTTATGCAATCATTTCAATTGGTGAAACCTGTGCTTTTCTTCTGATATTTCTATATAAAGCTCTCGTGTCTATGCACAATGCCTGTTATGGACCATAGTTACAAGTGTTGATCTTGTACAGTAAAACTTGAATATTTTGAGTTGATATGCCTTCTAGAATCATTGCTGGCAGTATTTTTGCATTTCAGGTATGTTGAGAATTTGTTTGATGAGCTTTTGATACTTCAGAAATCTGTACATTTGTGGAAAATTGAGTATTATCTATGTATTTTGTTTAATAAGATAACCTTTTTATAAGTTTAAAATAATTTGGCCTATTTAGTTATGGACACTAAGGCTTTCTCCATGTGCAGTTTGTTTACAACATCTAAATTATTTAGTGGGGTTACATGTCTTAAATGGCATAACTTTAAGTGTGCAGTCCCTCCATTTCTTATTGATTATTGTTCCCATGTCTTAAATTTGGGTTAAGTAACTACACAGGAGCCATCGCTGTCCCTAGAAGCCCCTCCAAGTCCTGCCTTACCTGGATTCCTTTTGTAGCTCCATCAAAGTTGAGTTTGTTCCTTCTAAGCATGGAGACTGCTTGAAGGGCTCTATTAAGTCTTTTGATGGGTTGTCCTTTATTGGTAACATCGATCCAGATATTTCATTAGGATTAACGTCAAAGTGAAAGTGAGATAATCAGGGAAGTTTGAGAGAAGTCTTATAAATACTAAATTCGTAATGATTTCACATCCACTACCAACAATGCAACCAGTAATATCAATTGAAACTTAGCAATATGCAATGAAATAAGTTTTAATATCATCCCTATTCAAAAGAGGGTACTCTCCTAGCCACTTCTAGGGAGCATTTCTTATTACAAGATGGTAATATATTCGAGATACCCCCAAGTACATACAAATGGTCTTTATATAGGAGGTAAGTGAAATGCATTTCTCCATGATGGCATGGAAGGGGACGTGTGTTTCTTCATGATGACACATTGAGCTTATTATTGTTAGATTTTCATCATTTAATTCAATATGATTTAGGATCTTATCTGAGAGAATAACATGCACAACAAATCAAACACAAGAGACAACAGACACAAATAGTTTCATCGGGAAACCATAAAGGAGAAAACCCCGCAACTTCCTCAGAGATAGAATGAGCAACAATACAAAACCACAAAATATAGAAATGGTCTCTAACAACTTCTCTCTTCTTCACTTGTGCGAACTCCTCCTCTCTCACTAATGCGCAAATGAGTGAGTGAGTGAATGTGTAAATAGAGAGCACCCTCTCTATTTATACTTTACTTCTACTTGACTTTTACCCTAACTGGGTCGACTCTTCCTAGGAGAGTCTAATAATCCCTTACAAATTAACTCAAGGCCAACCTCCCTAGGAGAGTCTAATAACCCATTAGGTACAATGATAACATTCCCGATCGGAGGAATAAACCTCTTCGTCGGAAGTACAATAGCAACATATGAATATAATATGAAATATACAAGTGAATACATTCCGAAGTTACAAATACATTAACACTCCCTCTTAACTAGGAAGGTATTCTCTTGACATAGTTCATCAGCACAAGTCTTCGTCACTGGATCATCATCAAAGCTAGATCATCGTCACTGCTGCTGCTATCTAAACCATCAATCTCCAATCTACTCGTCATAGGAAGTTCTACAGAGCCAACCCTTTTTCATGCTGGATGTAGGCCTAGCCTCCATGTAGGTCTTCATCATCTCTGCGAGCAAGCCATCAAGTAGGTACATCTCAGGACTTATTATATGCCTTTGCAAAACCTGAAGGAGTATCTCAAGACTGATTATATGCCTCTGCAAAGCTTGTGTACCCTACTGTCACCTCATCATCTTTAGATCATCTCATCGTCAACGGAGCACAGCCCAGATGCACATCACAATGTCTCCAGTATGGGAGGACTTTCCTACCACCATACGAGACCTCGTCTACTAGCATGGGATGCGCAAACCTACCACCATGCGAGACCCAACCCTTACATCTACCAACATGGGAGGCACAAACCTACCACCATGCGAGAATGGCTCAACCCTTACATCTACCAGCATAGGAGGCACAAACCTACCATTATGCGAGAATGGCCTGACCCTTACATCTACCAACATAGGAGGCATGAACCTACCACTATGCGAGAATGGCCCATGTGCATCTGCGTCTTCCAGACTCATCACTTCCCTTTGGAAGGAACCTTGATCTGAAGTATACCAAGCTTCTCTCTGAAGTACTTGAACTTCACTCTGGCTAGCGGCTTGGTCAACATTTCGACTATCTGCTCGTTCGTCACAACAAACTAGAGCTTCACTGCTCCTCTCTGCACTATATCCCTGATATAGTGATATTTGATCTTGATGTGCTTCGACTTGTCATGGAACACCGGGTTCTCAGACAACTTCACACAACTCTGGTTGTCGCAATATATACAAGTAGCATCCAACTGGAGATCAAATAAATTAGACAATAGCTTTCTTAGCCATACCGCTTCACAACTAGCCGAACAAGCTGCGACATACTCTACTTCAGCTGTACGTAGTGCCACACAGGACTGCTTCCTGCTAAACCAAGAGATCACACCTGATCCCATACTGAAGCAACACCTCGAAGTGCTCTTCCTATCAATGGCACTGCCTGCCCAATCCGAATCAACATAACCCTCCAGGTTAATCTTCTGATTCGCATCATACTTGAGCCCATAATCCACCATACCCTTCAGGCACCTCAAAATATGCTTTGCAGCAATCAAGTGAACATGTTTCGGATCCGTCAGGAATTGACTCAATGTGTTCATAGCAAAGCAAATATTTGGTCTCGTATTCGTCAAGTATATCAAGGATCCAATCAACTGAGGATACATCGTGGCATCAATTGACTCTGATGAAGCATCACTCAATAGCTTCGGGTTCGATGCCATAGGTGTGGTCATGGCCTTGTAGTCCATCATCACGAACCTCTTTAGGATCTCTACTGCATACTTCGTTTGTCCAAGGAAGATTCCATCCGCACTGCCACACCTCCATGCCTAGAAAATAGTGCATCATACCCAAGTCCTTCATCTCGAACGCGGAAGTAAAGCTTCCTCTTTGTGTAAGCAATCAACCCATCCTCACCTATCATAAACAGGTCATCTACATAAAGTAGAAGTATCACTGGGTTCCCTTCCTCAACCTTGTAGCAAAGGTTGGAATCCGCTTTACTCTTGGTAAAGCCCAAACTAGTCAGGAAGTTATCAATCCTGCCGTACCACGTCTTGGGTGCCTGTTTCAATCCATACAAGGCCTTCTTCAATTTGCACACATGAGTCCCCCTGTCATGTGTTTCAAATTTGAGTGGCTCCTCCACATACACTTCCTCCTCTACTACACCATTCAAGAACGCTGTCTTGACATCCATATGGTGTACTTTCTATTTCATCATTGCAGCCAGAGCAAGTATTGATTTGATGGAAGTGTATCTGGCTACAAGTGAAAATGTCTCCTCGTAGTCTATCCCTTCCTTCTGGGAGAAGCCACGTGCCACAAATCTCGCCTTGTGTTTCTCTATGCTGCCATCTGCAGCATGCTTGATCTTGTAGGTCCATTTGGAAGTCACAACAGACTTCCGTACTCGTCTCGGGACGACATCCCAGACATCATTCTTCATGATCGACTGGTACTCCTCGATCATAGCATCCTTCCATTCTTTCTTCTCCGCTGCTTCCTCATAGTTGGAAGGTTCTTTGTCAATGATGTGACACAACAGGACTACATAGTTGGAGAATGGTCTTGGTCTCTTGCTTTCTCTATGCATTCTTTTTGGAGCACCATATCTCTCTGCATCTTGAATTGCCTCTCGTACCCATGCTGGTTTCCTCTTGTGAGAGTTCTTCTCATGTGGTGGATCTACAGGTTCCTGTGGGTCTTCCAATTCGCGTTCTCTATAATCTTTTGGATTTACTTCATTCATTGTTGTATCTCGGATCCTTGGTGCCTCAGATTCTTTGATGTCTTCAATAGGCAGCTTTCTAATGTATGTTGAGTCTTTGTCGCTTGTTATTTGAAATAAGTCTCTCTTGTAGGTATATGATCTTTCCTACAAGTCAAGTTAGTTGCGTGATTAGAAACATTTCATAATTTTTCAAAACAAATTCTTATGCATAAAGACATAGGTTACACAGTCATGCAACTATCTTAGCCAATGATTCAACACAACATTCATCCATATCCTATAACTTTCTAGATGCCTTCCATCTCTACTAGAACATTGTTAAGAGTGTGCACTACTCCCAACATGTTAACAAAGAGGTTTCAATCTAGATAAGTAGCAATGGAGTGTTGTACAGTACCATAGGCCACTTACCCATTACTTGCATATTAGTAGTATTTTGTTCATTAATGCAACTTTTCTAACATACATAATATACATCCTAAATATAGGAACATAAGTATGTACATGACTGAACAACATCATTTAAGTAATCATATATATACAAGAAATGACAATTCAAATACTTATCTTTGTTTGGTTGTTGGGTGGACTCCCTCTTAATCTTTGCTTCCTTGCAGGAACTACTGGAGTGTGCTCCCTCTTAATCTTTGTTTTTTTGCAGGAACTACTGGAGTCTCTGATAGTGTGTACTTTAACCAATGCTGAAAATGGATGAGAGGTTCTTCCATAGATTATTGGTCTTTATTTGTTTTCCAGAGTCCAACTTTGCAGTAGTTTCTTCTACTCCTTTCATGTAATACTGAAAGTCATGTCTAGCTTCACCTTATAAGGTGGAACCTTCTAAATAAACCCTTGTCGCTGGTTGTTGAAATTTCAGGTTATGTACATTTTTTCACATATAACAACCTTGATGCAAGAACATGTAAACAAATGTACTGTAAAATTTAAATTCAAAACTGATTTAAAACATGATTTTCATCTCTTTCAACTTAATGCTCCATTTAGTCACTGCATTAATGTTGGTCCTCGAGAATCATCAAATACTAAGTTCAGAAAAATGAACTATAGTAAAATAAACATGAGCTGCATTAAAGAATTAAAACAACCATTTGGATTCAACTTATACTCAGATAGTTTTGATCTTGTCACTGAAAGGACAAGTCAAACTAGAGAAACTATATGCGTACCTTAAGAGAGAGAAGTTTCAGGTAGAATAAAACAGACCTCAAGTTCTTCAATTAAAATGACAGTAATAAGAAAGGCACACAGGTGCTGCAGACTACAAAGGTCAAGCACGTAAGCAAGCACTCACTCAGAGTTCAATTAAAGTGATGACTGCTGAATGCTACAACAAAAATAGAGACAATCACATGCCACAGTAAAAATAGAGAAGTTGTGAGACAGCTACAGTCAGAAATAAATGTCGCAGCAAAATATAGAGAAGCTGTGAGACAGTCACAAACTATAGCTCAGAGTCAAATGCTACAGCAGAAAAAGCTTGTGAGAGAAGACCATGAAGATGAAGCCGTGAAGAGAGATCCGTAAGGATAAACCTGTGAAGAAAACCGTGAGGGTAAGGCTGAAATAACAAATGCCAGATCCGTGAGGATAAAGCCGTGAAGGCAAATCAAAAGCAAACCGAAATATCAAATACCAGATCCGTGAGGATGAAGCCGTGAAGGCAAACACCCGTGATAGGAATACAGCGGTTAAGGAGAAACCGTGAAGACAAACACCCGTGACAGAGTTACAGCGGTTAAGGAGAAACCGTGAAGACAAACACCCGTGACAGAGTTGCAGCGGTGAAGGAGAAACCGTGAAGACAAACACCCGTGACAGAGTTGCAGCGGTGAAGGAGAAACCGTGAAGACAAACACCCGTGACAGAGTTACAGCGGTTAAGGAGAAGTCCGCGTGGGGGAAGGAGAAACCGCGTGAAGTAGAAGCCCGCGTGGGGGAAGAAAAAAAACCCCGTGAAGATACAGCGTGAAGGAGAAGCGGGAGGACAAACACCCGAGACAGAGATACAGCCGTGAAGGATCACCGCGAGGACAAACAGAGATCGGAAAATATCAAGCAGAAAGAAAGCGCCGAGAACCGAACCAATTGAATGCAAATAGACAGATAAACAGAGATCGCAAAATAATAAACAACAGCTAGCACGTAGAAGAAAATTCCCAAGGATGATATATTTACAAAGGTTGAGCACTCGAATTTATATAAGATTAGGAATGTGAAAAAAAATAAAAAATTAACATAATAATAAAATAAACCTGATGGCAAATGGTCAAAAAGTTAAATGGTCCACAAAGTCTTTATTAATAAAATCATAATGATTTTATTAATAAGACAAATAAAAATAAATAATTAATGACTTTATAATAATAAAAAAAAAACATAGGTTCAACAATAGGTAAAAGGACCAAAAATCATGGGTCAAGGGTCTTAACTCAAACATAAAGTAACCATAACAATACATGGTCCAATAATCTTTTAATGAATTAATATTTAAATACACTCCATAAAGTAGGAGTCATCAAGGTCAAAAAAAGCACATAAGTGAGAGTGCTAGGACCAAGTAATAATAGGACCATGAACCAACAACCACAAGACCAAGGTGGACAAGCAATCAAATAGGACCAACAAAACCAAAGACTTTTCTCTCTCTCAAGATACAAAGTTTATATATTTTTGTCATCACTGTATAAGGGAGAAGATCCAAACGGATGGTGCAATCCTTTTGTCCTTAACGCTGCTCCTAAGGGTTAGATACCAGGGACATCGTCAAGGGGTGGCCAGTCCCTTGAGAAGCAACCTAGCAATAACCGATTAGGAGAGGGGACAACAATATCTTCCATTCTTAAGGAATGGCTTTCAGCTCAAGGCTGAACCTCAGTCCTAGACTGGGACATGTTGATCAACCATCTGGTCCATGACCAGGATCTCCATTCTCCCAGAGAATGTTCCTCAGCCTCAAGCTGAGCATTCAGTCCTAGGCTGAATGTTGATCAACCATCTGCAGGACCTAGGAAGTCTCTGTCTCAACCTGCAGGATCTGCTTGGTCATCATGACCAAGAAACCGTCTGGTTCTAGACCAGAATACCCTAGAGACAAATAGGGGCCCTAGCCACATGCTAGGGACTTTGCCATGGCATCAATCTGCTTGGTCCTCGACCAAGAACCCCAGGAGACAGCTGGGGGCCCTAGGGTACCTTCTAGGGTCTTACTCATACTCTGCCTGGTTAACTTGACCAGGAACCCTAGTCAAATGACTAGGGTACCATTCTCTCTGAGAATGGGTCTCGCAGCTGCACTAAAAATCAACACTCCCTCTCAGCAAGAGAGGCATTCTCAGCAACGCTAAGCTTGTCAAGGACAGAGGCTTAGTCCACATAACTGACAACTGCACCATGTCCTTGTCATGGTGAAACAACCTGTCATAGAATACAGGAATTTCTGAGAGCTTCAAAGAACTCTGAATGTCAGCAAACACTTTGATCTTGAAGATCCAAATGGAAGTTACACTTGACTTCCCTTGTTGTCTGAGTATCACTTTCCATATATCATTATCCAATTTCAACTGAAAAACAATGTTCCAAACTTGAAGTTTGGCTAACTCCACATTTGTGGTTGAACTTGAATCAGTGACATGGCTCCCACTGGAGCAATCTTGAAACCCCACAAAAGGTTCCTTAGTGAGATCAACTGAAGGCTTCTTGGCCTTCTCCCTCTGTTTCTCTGAATGAGAAGTCTCATGGACTTTTATGTCTGAGTCAATGTAAGACTCCCTCTTGATCTCTGAACCTTGACAAGGGTTATTCAATAGAGCTTTAACAACATGTCCTGAAACCTTGTAAAGGTTTCCTTCACGGACACCAAATTCAAAAGCTGAGCTCATATTTCCACCTTTAGTCCATACTAAAGCTTTTCCTTCTGAGAAGGATATAGAGAACCCCTTGTCTTCTAAAATTGCCACTGAAAGAACATTCCTCTTTAAACCAGGAACATATAAAATTTCTTCAACATGAAATAACGTACCTGAATTGAGTTTTAAGGTTGTTGAACCAACTCCTTTTATTTCAAGGGTACTTCTGTTTCCCATCTCCACTTTTGTATTAAACTTCTTGGCCTTGTAACCTACAAGTGCCTGTTTGAATCCAGTCATATGCTTGGTGGCCCCACTGTCAATCCACCATGAGTCTGATGAGTTGGAGATGGAACTTGAGAGCGCTGAAATAAGGTAGTACTCTTTTTGATCTTTTTCTTTGGTCTCAACTTTGGATTTCTTTTGTTGAGGCTCTTCTTCTTCTATAGCAGTTGTAGCATGGTGCTTTCCTTTATGCCAATTCTTCTTAGGAGGATTTCTACAAACGTTGGCATAATGACCGAGCTTGTTACATTTAAAACATCTTACTTTTGACTTATAAGAGTGATTACCTTGAGGTCTTTTACCTTTGTTCTGGTGTTGAGGGAAACTTCTTTCTCTCCTTGTCTTGGCAGTAAGAGCAAGGTTCTTTTCAGTTTGAGGTCCAGATCTACTCTGGATTCTGCCTTCTTCTTCTAGGCAATCATGCCATAATCTATCAAAGCTTGGTTGGGTTTCTCTTCCATTCACTGCTGAAAGGAATGTCTCCCAAGATGTAGGGAGGCCATCTACAGCTGTTTGCACAAGATCATCATCATCTACTTCAACTCCAATTGCCATGAGTTGATCTTTTAACTGAGCAATCTTTGAGAAGAAGGAGGCAACTGATTCTTTGTCCTCCATCTTTAATGAACGAAGCTGCTTTTTCTGGGCCCTCTTCTGAGTAGGTGCCTTCTTCTCATAGAGATTAGCTAGGGCATCAAAACATTCCTTGGCTGTCCTTAGAGGAGCTATTATAGGCATCAGATTATCTTTGACTGAGTCAAAGATCACCCTCTTTGTTTTAGCTTGCTTTTTCTTGAATGCTGCTCTTCCTTGGGCTGTTGTGGGTTCTTCCACAACATTAGTGACCAATTCATCCAAATCATTTTCCTCCAAAATATTTAAGACCCTGGCCTTCCATGCATTAAAGTTTGAGGCTCCTTCAAGCCTATCTTCTGCCTTTACAGAGTTAGAAGCCATTTCAACCCCTTACAGTCAATTTGCCAAGTAAGCTTTTGTGAAGTAAAGATCTTGTCTTAGGATCGATGTAGTTTTTGTTGGCTGCAAAACAGGATTAGCTACACCCTAAAGCTCTGATACCATGTTGAAATTTCAGGTTATGTACATTTTTTCACATATAACAACCTTGATGCAAGAACATGTAAACAAATGTACTGTAAAATTTAAATTCAAAACTGATTTAAAACATGATTTTCATCTCTTTCAACTTAATGCTCCATTTAGTCACTGCATTAATGTTGGTCCTCGAGAATCATCAAATACTAAGTTCAGAAAAATGAACTATAGTAAAATAAACATGAGCTGCATTAAAGAATTAAAACAACCATTTGGATTCAACTTATACTCAGATAGTTTTGATCTTGTCACTGAAAGGACAAGTCAAACTAGAGAAACTATATGCGTACCTTAAGAGAGAGAAGTTTCAGGTAGAATAAAACAGACCTCAAGTTCTTCAATTAAAATGACAGTAATAAGAAAGGCACACAGGTGCTGCAGACTACAAAGGTCAAGCACGTAAGCAAGCACTCACTCAGAATTCAATTAAAGTGATGACTGCTGAATGCTACAGCAAAAATAGAGACAATCACATGCCACAGTAAAAATAGAGAAGTTGTGAGACAGCTACAGTCAGAAATAAATGTCGCAGCAAAATATAGAGAAGCTGTGAGACAGTCACAAACTACAGCTCAGAGTCAAATGCTACAGCAGAAAAAGCTTGTGAGAGAAGACCATGAAGATGAAGCCGTGAAGAGAGATCCGTAAGGATAAACCTGTGAAGAAAACCGTGAGGGTAAGGCTGAAATAACAAATGCCAGATCCGTGAGGATAAAGCCGTGAAGGCAAATCAAAAGCAAACCGAAATATCAAATACTAGATCCGTGAGGATGAAGCCGTGAAGGCAAACACCCGTGACAGGAATACAGCAGTTAAGGAGAAACCGTGAAGACAAACACCCGTGACAGAGTTACAGCGGTTAAGGAGAAACCGTGAAGACAAACACCCGTGACAGAGTTGCAGCGGTGAAGGAGAAACCGTGAAGACAAACACCCGTGACAGAGTTGCAGCGGTGAAGGAGAAACCGTGAAGACAAACACCCGTGACAGAGTTACAGCGGTTAAGGAGAAGTCCGCGTGGGGGAAGGAGAAACCGCGTGAAGTAGAAGCCCGCGTGGGGGAAGAAAAAAAACCCCGTGAAGATACAGCGTGAAGGAGAAGCGGGAGGACAAACACCCGAGACAGAGATACAGCCGTGAAGGATCACCGCGAGGACAAACAGAGATCGGAAAATATCAAGCAGAAAGAAAGCGTCGAGAACCGAACCAATTGAATGCAAATAGACAGATAGACAGAGATCGCAAAATAATATACAACAGCTAGCACGTAGAAGAAAATTCCCAAGGATGATATATTTACAAAGGTTGAGCACTCGAATTTATATAAGATTAGGAATATGAAATAAAAAAAAATTAACATAATAATAAAATAAACCTGATGGCAAATGGTCAAAAAGTTAAATGGTCCACAAAGTCTTTATTAATAAAATCATAATGATTTTATTAATAAGACAAATAAAAATAAATAATTAATGACTTTATAATAATAAAAAAAAAACATAGGTTCAACAATAGGTAAAAGGACCAAAAATCATGGGTCAAGGGTCTTAACTCAAACATAAAGTAACCATAACAATACATGGTCCAATAATCTTTTAATGAATTAATATTTAAATACACTCCATAAAGTAGGAGTCATCAAGGTCAAAAAAAGCACATAAGTGAGAGTGCTAGGACCAAGTAATAATAGGACCATGAACCAACAACCACAAGACCAAGGTGGACAAGCAATCAAATAGGACCAACAAAACCAAAGACTTTTCTCTCTCTCAAGATACAAAGTTTATATATTTTTGTCATCACTGTATAAGGGAGAAGATCCAAACGGATGGTGCAATCCTTTTGTCCTTAACGCTGCTCCTAAGGGTTAGATACTAGGGACATCGTCAAGGGGTGGCCAGTCCCTTGAGAAGCAACCTAGCAATAACCGATTAGGAGAGGGGACAACAATATCTTCCATTCTTAATGAATGGCTTTCAGCTCAAGGCTGAACCTCAGTCCTAGACTGGGACATGTTGATCAACCATCTGGTCCATGACCAGGATCTCCATTCTCCCAGAGAATGTTCCTCAGCCTCAAGCTGAGCATTCAGTCCTAGGCTGAATGTTGATCAACCATCTGCAGGACCTAGGAAGTCTCTGTCTCAACCTGTAGGATCTGCTTGGTCATCATGACCAAGAAACCGTCTGGTTCTAGACCAGAATACCCTAGAGACAAATAGGGGCCCTAGCCACATGCTAGGGACTTTGCCATGGCATCAATCTGCTTGGTCCTCGACCAAGAACCCCAGGAGACAGCTGGGGGCCCTAGGGTACCTTCTAGGGTCTTACTCATACTCTGCCTGGTTAACTTGACCAGGAACCCTAGTCAAATGACTAGGGTACCATTCTCTCTGAGAATGGGTCTCGCAGCTGCACTAAAAATCAACACTGGTTACCTTCATTACAATACATATTCTTTATCACTTGAAGAATTTTCACTGTCTTCTCTGGTTCTCTTCCTTGGAGGTTCATCATCCTCTGTAGTGTGAGCATGATGTCTTTTCTTGTTGTTCTTCTTCTTGTGGGAGTTGCTTTTGTTCCTGGGAGAATCTCTGGAATAGTGTCCCTTCTCATCACAAGTATAACATCGAGTGTGAGAAAGATCTCTTCTAGATCCTCCAAGGTTCTCCCTTCGATTTTGGTGGTGGTGTTTACCCTTCTTGTGATGAGGATGCTCCCTCTTCTTGTTGTTCTTCCTGCTGTGTGCTGTGAGAGCCTGGTCTTCAGTACTCATCTTTTCTTCTCGAGCTACAATTCGAGCTTCTTCTCGTGAGCACTCCTCCCACAACCTACTGAACGTGATCAACTTTCTTCTTGCGCAGATTCCTTGAATGAAGGAATCCCATGACCTAGGAAGACCATTCAAGGTGGTCATCACTATTTCTCCATTCTCTATATCTTCTCCCACAGCGTCAAGTTGTTCTTTTATCTAGGAGACCCTTGTAAAGTAGGATTGCATGGTCTTTGCATTTTGTATTTTGACATTCTTCAATTGGTTCCTCAATGTCATCTTCCTATTTATATTCCTCCCTTCAAATAAGGTAGTTAAGGCATCAAACATCTCTTTAGGTGTCTTCAGAGATGATACATGTGGTATGAGATGGTTTTTGATAGAATCTGCAATAATCCTCTTGGCCTTGACCAAGTTTTTCTTATGTAAGGCCTTAGCCTCATCTACCTCTGGAACTGGAACCTTTTCATTTATGTAGGTGTCCAATTCATTCTCTCCTAGGACAAGCCCAATCCTATACTTCCATGCTCGGACGTTATCAACCCCTTCAAGCTTATCTTCAAGCTTGGTGTGGTGAGACATCTTTAATGAGAAACTCAAATAGAAATAGAAAAGCTTTAGGTCTTACCACTTGTTTTGCTGAAACTGGATCTGGAGTTGACTAGGGTTTGACAGAGAAACCCTAAAAATTCGAACTTGGAATTTGAAACTTCTGTCTCGATAGAAAGATGTATTTGACTGAGGCGAGCAAGCTGGAATACTTGGATTTTGAAAATTCCAAAAATTGACCTCTTAAAAGTGACCTGCGAATTCCGGGTCTGCAGTTTCTGTCAATTTTGGTTTTCTGGTACAAAAGTCAAATTAGGGTTTGACTTTCCCAAAGATTCACCCAACCAAACAATTAAATCTTGGTCTCTAAATTTTGATTTTGAGGAGGAGAACAATCCCGTACGGAGAGCACTCCAAATTCCACTTATGTCAAAAACCCTAATTTCCTGCAGTAGTGAGGCCAAAAAATGAAAATGCTCAGAATCTAATTCTGCTTCGACAGAAAGATGCGCTTTCCTTAAGCGAGTTAGCCTAGCCTCTTTTTGCCGATGATCTGTGGAGGAAAACCAAAAATTAAGAAGCCCTAGCTTCTGCAGCTGCACAATGTCTTCTTCTTAGGTTAGCTCTGAGACCATGTTAGATTTTCATCATTTAATTCAATATGATCTAGGATCTTATCTGAGAGAATAACATGCACAACAAATCAAACACAAGAGACGAGACATAAAGAGTTTCATCAGGGAAACCATAAAGGAGAAAACCTCGCAACTTCCTCAGAGATAGAATGAGCAACAATACAAAACACCAAAATATAGAAATGGTCTCCAGCAATTTCTCTCTTCTTCACTTGTGCGAACTCCTCCTCTTGTTCGGGTACAGAGTGTACTCCCAAAAGACCGAACACCTAGAGCAACCACTTCACACAAACAGATCATAGATCGATACACTGATGTTTTGACGTGGTTTAAACCCTCGTGAGGGAAACACTCCATGGCCCCGACCAAATAGCTTCTACGGGACAATTTATTATGCAAAGAAAGAAAGTTACAAATGAGCTTTTCATAATCGATCAACTAAACAATGACCCTCCATGCTCTTTAAATAGAGATCATGAACCAATCGGGTGTTAAGCCACGGATCAAGGTTAGTTATGATCTAAAAGAAGTTGAGTCGGATCACTCTATGTCGGGAACATATCGTGACCTTTAGATTAAGTATTTACAAATGCATACTAATGCATAGTAAAGAAACACACTTTCCTTAACGGATATATTACACAAGTTGATCTTAACTAACTCCTAAGTGTCTAAATATCCTAACATCCCCCCTTAAGAACAACTTGGGATAGGATTGAAGGATTTACAAAAGTGACACTATTAGGAGAAGGAAGGAGGCATTAGACCCTATCCCCCTTAATGACAAGTTCCTGAACTCCTAACATAGATTGAAGTTTAGAAAACTTCGCTTCTGTAAGAGACTTGGTGAAGATGTTTGCAACTTGATCATCTGTAGGGCAAAAGAGCACTTCAAGAATACGATCATGAACAAGATTTCTGATGAAGTGCATATGTAGCTCAATGTGTTTGCTGCGTTGATGTAGAACGGGATCTTTGGCAAGCTTGATGGCACTTTGATTGTCGCACCAAAGTGGAGTAGGTTGCTGCTGCTCGAATCCAAACTCTGAAAGGATCTGTCGAAGCCATAAAGCTTCCTGACTGGCATTAACTGCTGCTCAATATTCTGCCTCTGCTGAAGAAAGAGCAAGAGCTGCTTGTTTCTTACAAGCCCAAGTGACAGGTCCAGATCTTAGACTGAAAACATAACCTGCAGTAGACTTTCGATCATCAGGATCGTCGGCCCAATCCGAATCAGTGAAACCAACCAACAAAGGTTTCCCCCCTGTACTGTAATGAATCCCAAATTGAATTGTAACTCGAATATATCGAAGTATTCTTTTAGCTGCTTTCTAGTGACTTTCATGAGGTGTTTGCATATAACGGACAACATGACCAACGACAAAGGAAAGGTCAGGACGGGAATGAGTCAAGTATAAGAGACTACCAACAAGCTGACGATACAAGGTGGCATCTACTTCAGGTGACGAATAAGTGGCAGAAATTTTGACTCCAGAATGGAAGGGAGAAAGGGCTAGTGTGCAATCTTCCATGTGAAAGCGACGAAGAAGGTCACAAGCATACTTAGACTGAGAAAGAAAGATTCATTCTTTGGTTTGCAGGACTTGGAGACCAAGAAAATAATGCAAATGTCCTAAGTTTGACATTTCAAAATTTTGCTTAAGACTGGATTTCACATGGGTTATAAGCTTAGGGTCACTACTAATAAGAATAAGGTCATAAACATTTAGAACAAGTATGATGAGATGGTTTCCTACTTTCTTGGCATAGACATTGGGGTCAGAATGATATCTAGAAAAACCAGTGTCAAAGAGAAAGCTATCCATTTTGGCATATCAAGCTCTAGGAGCTTGCTTAAGGCCATATAAGGATTTCTTAAGGCGGCAGACAAGGCTAGAATTATTCTGAACATATCCAGGAGGTTGTTCCATGTAAATTTCCTTCTGTAAATCACCATGTAAGAAGGCAGACTTGACATCCATTTGATGGACTTCCCAGTTATGTAAGGCTGCAAGGGAAAGAACAAGGCGGATGGAGTTCATTTTTGCGACAGGAGCAAAGGTTCATTGTAGTCAATCCCTTCAATTTGGGAAAAACCTTTGGCAACTAACCTTGTCTTAAATCTTTCAACACTTTCATTTGATGCATACTTAGTTCTTTAGACCCATTTACATCTGACAAGTTTTTTTCCTTTTGGAAGAGGTACAAGATCCCAAGTATTGTTCGCCATTAAGGAACGATATTCTTTATCCATAGCTGCATCCCAATCTGGATTTCCCGAAGCTTCTGCAAAAGTTTCTGTATCATGATTCTCGGAAACTTGAGCCAAAAGAGAAGAGGCTCGCTGAAATTGAGAATGTGTTCGACGTTGATCTCTAGGATCATCGGCAAGATCACCAGCTGCTTCACATGTTGAACGGACCCATTGAGGAAGCACTTGTGCTGGTGCAACTGGAGGAACATGAGCAGGCGGAGGTGGATTTTCATCCTCACTGTCATCATCAGAAACTGGAGTTGGAAACCTGTCAAGGAAGTTGGAAGAAGAAGAAGGCACAATCGTCGAATCAGGCTCGCAGGTCAAAGATGGCACAATCGCCGAGTTAGGCTCGTAGGCCAAGAGATTTTCATCAAATTTAACATCTCTTCTAATGATTACATCATGAGAATGTGGTTGAAGAAGTCTATAACCTTTTACATCTTCAAAATATCCAACAAATATGCACTTTTCACTTTTAGGCTGCAATGCTTTTCATTTTTCATCCGGAATGTGAGCCCATGCTTTACTACCAAACACACGGAAGTGATTTACATTTGGTTTAATTTTATTCCATGCTTCTTCCGGTGTGATACCTTGTAATGCTTTAGTGGGGGTGCAATTAACTATGTAATTTGCACAATTAATGGCTTCAACCCAAAATTAAAGACTTAGTCCCTTAGATTGGATCATACAATTAGCCATTTCTTTTAAAGTGCTGTTCTTCCTTTCAGCTACACCATTTTGTTGTGGTGTATATGGAACAGTGTTTTGTTGTTGGATTCCTTGTTCAGTGTAAAAAGTAGTGAACTTTTTGTTAACATATTCTCCTCCATTGTTAGATCTTAATTTAATAATTTGATGACCAGATTGTTTTTCAACAAGGGCCTTGTAGGCCAAGAACATGTTAAATACTTCGCTCTTAAGTTTTATGAAATAAACCCAAGTGCGTCTGGTGTAATCATCAATTAAAGTTAAGAAATATTTGAAAGTAGAAAATGAAGCAGATGGAAGAGGACCACACAAGTCACTATGCACAAGCTCCAAGGGAACCGAGGCGTGCCAAGAGGCACGTTTGTCAAAACTGCCCCGATGATGTTTTCCGAGTACGCAACCGGAACAAACATCATCCCTGCAAGATACCATCGGAAGACCTGTCATCATATTGTCTTTACATAGTTGTTGCAATGAGCGATAATTTAAGTGATCAAATCGCTCATGCCAAAGTTTGCTCAAGTTATCACTATGAGCAACAAAAACTGAAGGAAAAGGTAATGACTCAAAGTTGTTAAATTTGTACAACCTGGTAACATCATCAACAATTCCGGTAGCTAGGACCTGTTGAGGATATTTAAAA
Organism: Larix kaempferi; assembly: GCA_027924585.1. Lineage (NCBI taxonomy): Eukaryota > Viridiplantae > Streptophyta > Pinopsida > Pinales > Pinaceae > Larix > Larix kaempferi. The sequence continues at coordinate 21,037,999 of BSBM01000841.1, forward strand.
TCCTTGATTACAACTTGGTGAGGTGTAAACGTCACAGTTTTACCTTCACCAGAAGGAGTGATTTGATAGACTGATAACAAATTGCAGGAAATTTTTGGAACACATAGTACATCATTAAAATGACCATTATCTACTGGAACTGTTTCAGCTCCTACAACACTTAGAGATCTATCATTATCAACAAATATTTGTTTGGTGTTACATTCATGCATAGTAGAAAAGATGGCTTGATCCTTAGCCATATGATAAGATGCTCAAGAATCAATGAGCCATTCATTTGAAGTAGTAGAAGAAGATGCATTATAAGAATAACCAGAAGCACAAAGTGCATGTCCATGAGAGGTAGATTCTGAAGACGAATCTAGGTTGATGTGGTGTTTTTTCATTGCTGCTTCCAAGACTGCTATCTTCTTGAAACACTTAGATTCATCATGATTATCTTTCCCACAATAGTTGCAATGACGCTCAGTCTTCTTGTCTTTTGGCTTGAATCCTATGTCATTATTTAAAGAAGGAGCAGATTGAGAGGGTTTTGGACCCTTGTTTGACTTATTATTACGAAAATTTTGTTTCTTGGGAGGCTTGGACTTGTCTTTCTGTTGGGACAATAAGGTTTTCCCAGATGTATCTGCATTGTTAATTATTCCAAAATGAATGAGCTTATCTTGTTCTCTAATCAAGGAATCACAAAAGGATTCAAGAGTAGGTTCTTGATAGCTAGCTGCATTCAAGGATTCTTTCATGGAGTAAAATGTAGATACAAAAACAGAATATGCAGGTCCAAGTTTAAAAAGAATATGATAAATGCATTGTTTGTTTTCCCTCTTAATTTTGCATTCTGCACATAAGAGTTTAAGAGTTTTGTACTTAGATAAATAATCTTGTATGCATGAAAAATCACTTGGATTTAAAGAAATCAACTCATTTTCGAGTTGGTGACCTCGAATTTCATTGTGTTTACCAAACACAGATTCCAACTTGTTCCAAGCAGCATCAGGTTCATCAATTCCAGATATGTGGAATCACAAATCAGTAGAGATTGACATCCCAATCAATCCACGAGCTTCGTCACATCTATTTACCCATTTGATTTTCTTATCATCATCAGTAGGTTCTGTTTCTTTCCTTGAGCTAATTCTGAAAAGTCCCCTACTTTGTAGAAATCTTCCATACGAGATTTCCATGAGAAATAGTTGGAACTGGTAAGTAGAATATCACAAGGGGCGGCCATATTTGTAAATTAATGACTATAAAAGATGAAACCAATAGTCTGGATGCGAAGAGCTCGAAAAAATAGGCGGTTTAAAAAAAAACGGGACTGAAAACTGACTCTGTATGATGAAGTTATGCTTGAACAAAGAAACTGTTGAAGATGTCCCCAATAGTGACGTGGCAGTTATAGAATGTCCAGCAAAAAAAAGAACCCCCCCCCCTTTCCAAGATGAACCTTTTAACAATCACTTTACAAGAAAAGTTGCTTTAAGTGAATCACTTTTACAATGATATTACTTTTAACTAGTGCAACAATAAAAATGAACTTAAGTGACTCATTTATTTTATTTTATTTTTATTTAAGTGAGATGCACTTTTGGAATAAAGTAACTTGAAAATAGAAATTGCATGCACTTTTTCTTTTAAAAGTAACTTCCTAAGACTTGAACTCAAGACTTATTAAGGAATAAAGCAACTTTGAACCAAGTGAATATGAGAATGAGAAAGGTTTTTTTTTTTTTTTTACTCTTCTTGCTCGGTTTCTGTGCCCTTTTCCTCTTTTTATTTTTATTTTTTTTTAATTTTTTATTTTATCTGCAAATCACACCACAAACTGAAACAAAAAAACTTTTCCACAATACGGGGTTAGATCTTGTTAGGCTGCCCAAAAAGTCTATGTTTTTTCTCTGTTTCTGATTTGTCGAGATCGCGCAAGGTGCACGGCAAAGAGCATACGTAACCGAGAAAAACCCTTTCCCTTTCTGTTTCTGATTTGCTGAGATCGCACAAGGTGCACGACAAAGAGCATACGTAGACAATGAAAGCAACCATCCGAAACACAAAAAAATCTAACAATGAAAACTGATAAAATATGAGATATTTTTAAAACAAATAAAATGCGCCACTGTAACATTATACCTTCCGATATGATGAAATACGCGTTTCGGAAGCAACCAGAAACCATTTTCGATCAAACGAAAACTATTTCCCAATGGAAACGGCGCTCCGGACGCAATAGAACACCTCCCACAGCCCAGAAATACAAGAACCAGAAACCCTTTCAAGTTTCGGCAACAACAGTTCAAGATCTAGATCATAACTGGAAGTGGCTCTTCATAAAAGCTCTGATACCATGTTCGGGTACACAGGGTACTCCCAAAAGACCGAACACCGAGAGCAACCACTTCACACAAACAGATCACAGATCGATACGCCAATGTTTTGACGTAGTTTAAACCCTCATGAGGGAAACACTCCACGGCTCCGACCAAATAGCTTCTACGGGACAATTTATTATGCAAAGAAAGAAAGTTACAAATGAGCTTCTCATAATCGATCTACTAAACAATGACCTTCCATGCTCTTTAAATAGAGATCATGGACCAATCGGGTGTTAAGCCATAGATCAAGGTTAGGTATGATCTAAGAGAAGTTGAGCCGTTGGATCACTCTATGTCGGGAACATATCGTGACCGTCGGATTAAGTATTTACAAATGCATACTAATGCATACTAAAGAAACACACTTTCCCTAACGGATATATTACACAAGTTGATCTCTCTTACTAATGCGCAAATGAGTGAGTGAGTGAATGTGTAAATAGAGAGGAGCACTCTCTCTATTTATACTTTACTTCTACTTGACTTTTACCCTAACTGGGCTGACTTCTCCTAGGAGAGTCTAATAACCCTCTACAACTTAACTCTGGGTTGAACTCTCTAGGAGAGTCTAATAACCCATTAGGTACAATGATAACTTTCTCGATCAGATGAATAAACCTCTCTGTTGGAAGTACAATAGCAACATATGAATATAATATGAAATATACAAGTGAATACATTTCGAAGTTACAAATACATTAACTATTACCACCAAACCTAATAATAAACATATCCTTGCTTGTTAATTAATGTGTGGCCTAGATATTTAACATGACCTTTGATTAACTTCCTAGTCCTTTATTACATACTTAGGAAGGTCTATAACGTAGGAAGATACATAACATAACCCTTTTTAAATTATTACAAAAATTATAAATCTTCAGTGTAAGTCATATGCACAAAAACACATTTACCATGTGAATATTAAAATGATCGTTGATATAATTGTTAATATTCTACAATTTTGACACTGCTTGCAACACATTCTTGTGAGAATCAGGACGATGGTTAGTAAACAAAAATGTATGATTGTAGCTCATTTGGCTAGTAGGCGAAGTCTATCGATGGGAAATCTTTGTAGTGCATTCTTAGCTCCCTTTTTTGTTAATGAGAGGGACTTTTGTTCCAAATGTAAATTTGTTCAAGATTTGATGGGCCTACTTTTTATTATATTTGTAATCATTAGAGGAAATTCGGGTAAAAAATGGGCCTCCTAAGGAAAATAATAAGAAAACAGTAGAGAGTGTAAAAAAACTATTTTTTTGGATCATATTTTCAACTCATCTCCATGTAGGTTTACTCAAATTTCAAGCGGGAGGACTCATCCAACGAGTACCTATGTTGTATACTTTTAACAACATTCACACCATGAAAAATTGAAAATACATTAAAAAACGTGTTTCTAGTGAGAGAAAACACGTTTTTTAATGTATTTTTGATTTTTCATGGCGTGGATGTTGTTAAAAATATGCAACATGGGTACTCGTTGGATGCATAATTTAATTATGCATCCAACGAGTCCTCCCGCTTGAAATTTGAGTAAACCTATTTTTTCCCTCCAATTGTTTTAGGTGCTCTCTTTTTGAATTTTAAAGTATTTTGATTGGCTAATACATGATGACATGGAATTTGTATTATTTTTGGAAGGCCCATTTTGAATTGAAATTTCCTCTAATTGAGGGGCAGATGTTCAAATTGCATATATGTAGGTGAATGGTTTTGTGAAAATGGAATTGATTTCATGACTTGTCTTGACAAGAAGTTATAATTGGCATAAAGTTATAATTGGGAGCATCACATATATTTTAGATGGACTCATTTTCTTGATTATTTGGAATTAACAAAATGAAACTACTTGTATAAATGCGTTCAATGATATTTTTGTTTCTGGTTTATTGATTGGGAGTTTGGACTAGTATGGCAAAACAATGCAATGAGTATCACATAATGAGTTCCTCCATGAAGCATTTATATCCCTTGTAAATATATGATGTTGACATATTTTATTTGTATGCTCGTGCTATTGTGGAATTTTATTTCTTTCTCATAGAGATTAGGTTATCAAATCATAAACTAACTAGAGTATTATAGTAAACAAATGTGCTTAACGATTGAGAATTAGTATGAGAACATTATTAAAAAAACCTAAGAACAAATATCCATAAAGCTAAACTTAATATACAAGAAAGCCATATATATGTGTGGGTACCTTTGTAGTCAAATATGCAATACATTGCAATATGGTATTGTACAATAATAAATTGATTTGATAGTTGGCCATTAGAAATGGGTTCTTATATGTCAGGGTAGATTACATTGTTAAAATAGATTAGATGCAACTCCTAACCGTAGATGCAAGATCATTGGGGACACCTTGAAACAACCCATATGGCCATGACAACCATTTCTTAGATATGTGAGACATGGGAGTAAGCATAAGGAATTAGAGAGAATGTTCAATGTTTTATACATTTCTTCCACCGTCCAAAATACGATGTTGTTGTAGAAATTGCATTGACACATCTCTATGGTGATTTCCTCATTGACATCATTTATTGCATTTTGTAATGGAATGAATTGCACTAGGATGGAGTCCACTGTAGGGGCATTGGATTTCATGAACTCCATGATAGACAAATTGATAGGCAAATTGGATTTTCTATTTGACAACATCAAAACAAAACAATTTGTAAAGTAGAAATCAACGGTAGATCTTCTGCAATCTGAAGAATTAGTTATTCTGTAGAACCTACTAGTAGATGACATTTTTATGAAGAAATGGTCTGACCACCTCCTTTTGTAGCGGTACTCTGAAGACATCCTACAGTAGCAACAGTTCGATGTGCTCCTCTTTCTCCATCAACAATTTTAGGACCTTCTGTAGAGACAGTTTGATGATCTCCTCCAGTAGTAGTTTGACTACTTTCTTCTTTAAAAAAACAACATTAGATGTTGAAGAAATTTGAAGAACTCCCTTAACTTCTACAGAGAAACTCCTTCTGTGGATGCTAGTTTCATTTTAGTATAGGTGGTTAGTTCAGGTTTATGTGGTTACTCCTTAAATTTGAAGTAATCCCATTAATGTTTTTTAATTTCGACATTGTTAGGATGTCCAGGGCATCATTGGCACACAATTCTAGATCAAGTCGGCCTCTTGTTAGGCCAGTAATACAAACGAATAAATTAGCTATGGAAGTAACTCCTACAACAAAAAAATCCGTTGAGCTCATTTCACTTTCACTAAGGTCCATTATTGCCAAGGAGAAACATAATAAGCATCCCAAGAACCAAACTGAGTTTATAGCAACAACTGCAGATTATTGAATAAGGTTATTTGTAATGAGTTTGCAAAGATGAAAAACAAATCAAAGTTTTCGTTTATTGTGTCAAGGAGTAGAATTAAAAGTAGAATAATAAAAAGATGTTGATCTCACCAAGTAAGGGCAACTCATAGTGGCGCGCTCCAAAATATATCAAAGTTGTCATTTATTATGTCGATTGTTGATAAACATAATAAAAGGAGGTTAAAAGAGGTTGAATCTCACATGATCGATCAAGGGAAAATTGATGGCTGAGTAGATTTAATTGATGATACATTTAGATGATCATTTATTGATATTTAAGAACGCCAAAACATAATTTGATATATTAACTGTGAATTATTTCTCACAATCTGACACTTTAATGCATGTGTTGAAATGTTCGCCACCTTAATACTATTACCCGAGCGATCCAATCTTGCATATTCCTTTTCATCGATCTTTTTAAAAGATGACATTAAAATTACCAAAAATGAAATACATTAGTTAATAAATTGGATTCTAAGAACAAAATTGTAAGTATCATAAGTAGTTAATAAATAAGATTAATAACAAAATTGTAAGTATCATAGGTAGTTAATAAATAAGATTAATAACAAAATTGTAAGTATCAATTTAATGTTTATATAATGTTTTATAAAGAAAATGTACTTAATTATTTATAATGTAATATAAATAAGATTAATAACAAAATTGTAAGTATCAATTTAATGTTTATATAATGTTTTATAAAGAAAATGTACTTAATTATTTATAATGTAATATAAGTAGAGGAATAAATAATTTTTAAAAATGGAAATTTGTTAATTTATATTATATAGATTTTAAAGAAACTCACATAGAACTCAAGGTGATTACGAGAGTTAAACTTGCCACTTAGGCGAATTGAATCGAAGTGGAGAGGATACCAATCATTCCTCCAAACCATCAAGTCGAACCTTGTTAAAACTACTCATTTTTTATATTAATAAACACTATTCACTTTGTTTATATCATTCGATATAAATCTATTTTAAAATTTTAAGATGACAATGATCAAGAATAAAGAAAGATATATCAAATCTGTCTAAGTTAAATCTTGTCTTCCGTCATATATTATATAGATAAGTTATCATCCTAAACACTTATAAATCTAAAATCAAAACAAACCTAAAACAAGAACTATGTATTGATATTTTTAATCTCCCCCATGACTTGTGTAATACTGTGGACCCCTCAACATAATCAATGGTGGGCCCAGAGTAACTAGACAATGAACACACGTCCAGGCCAAGCGTTAGCACAGGCAACTTGATTCATGACCACACGTCTAGTCATAATGCTGAGGATAACCGACTCTAAGCATAAGAAGGGAGGCACGCAGGCCCAACCTCGTCCTTCGGCTCATTCGGGAGATACGACCATCATTGTGCGTATCCAAAGGCACTTGCAAACATTAAACCCCCTGCAAATGAAGGTACAACGCTTCCAACTCCAGCTTGTTCTTTCCATCATGAATTTGATTGACGATTGTTTGCTTAATGGGCATGTCTGGCGACACATGCCGTATCTTCTTAGATTTAATGAGGTTTGCTAGCAACACACAACATTTATCCATTTCCCCCTAGACCACCTTCTTGTGTATTTTCTCCCTACCTGCTCTTCCTCTGCTCGCAATTCCGCTCTCAGCACCCTGCACACCATGTCCGCACCAAAACTACCCAGCGTCAAACTACGAATGGCCCACTAGCTACTGTGCACCCCATGTAGAAAAAGACTTGGCCAAACTCTAGGGATTCTTTGGGAAGAAGGTGAGTCAATAGACTCAAGATAGGTTAGAATGGTGGGAGAGGAGGGCGCCTTGGGAAAAAACTTTCCCAAGCCAACAGGCTCTCCGACAAGTTTTTGATGATATCATTGAAGACTCCGGTGCACCCCACACCAGGGAAACTAGACCCACCCACACCCTCATCCTCTTCTGTGCAATGAGATCCATGATGTCCCTGGATTTTGAGGATTGTCTGGTGGGGCACATCCAGGTTGATGGCTGTCCCTTGACAGTTGATCATCGCTTAGCACGCTTGGAAGACAATACATGTCGGCTAGGGCAAAACTAGGTGGATATTCACAAAGTCTTGAGCAAGGTGAATGACTGCATGGAAGTGCTGACAAAGGAATTGGTGGGGAAAATGTTTGTTTCCCAGTAGGTTGTCTTCCGCCACGACTTAGACGTGGTAGTCCGTGCACCTGCGAAGGATGATACTCCTGCTTTGGTTGATGATACTGATGAAATCATTGAAATTATGGATTAAGCTTTGTTCTTTGGTTCTTATGCTGTTTTGAACTCCTAGTCTTATAATTCTGTCAAATTTTGTTTCTTTTGTTAGACGTGCCATAACCCTTGGCCTGTGGGGGATCCATAGAACTCAGTTATGTTTAGATTATCTCTTGAGTAGGCTTAGAAAACTGGCATGGAAGTCTAACTCATTGACCTCAAGCATAGCAGACCCATTTTGAACATCTATATTCTTCTTTATTTTTTATTAAAACAAATCAAACTTGCAAATTTTTTTTTTTTTTCATATTTATATTAAAATAAAAACATCATATTAACATATTAGTTTAGAAGAAAATTTTACAATATTTTCATGATAAACATATATTATCTATGTAAATATGTTTAAGCATATGAAAACAAAAAAATTGTAATAAAATATCCAATTTTTTTCATTTAATTTTTTAAAAATAGTTTATCATTGACATCTCCATCCATTTTGTATGCAAGAATAATGGCCTGAAAAAAATAACTTACAAAGAAAAGAAATAAGATATTTGACATTTGCATTTTTTTAATCAATATAACAAATATCCTTATGCAACCTATAGAGTTGTGGTGCTTCAAAGACGTGAGTGTACCTACAAACATTGTCATAAGTCTTGTAGGTACATGTGAAGCACTCTGCATGAATGCATGAATTTAAAAAGGATGGATCCCAAATTCCCTCATATGAGAAACAAAATGAGGGCCAGGTTTTGGCTATCGAAAGCATTGAGCTTGAATATACGACTTTAAGAATGATCGATCCGGTTTTGGCTATCGAAAATACATGTATGAGTTTAGAAATGATGGATCCCAAATTTCATCATATGAGAGACAATGATGTCAACTAATTGTTAATTGCAAAGAAAATAATATAGGATATTTAGCATTTGTAAACAATATAGTCAAGATCTTTATGCACCTTATAAGGTTCTCGTGCTTCAAAGAGGTAACTGAGAGCTCTCTGACAGGAATATAAGCATTGCGATAATTCTTGTAGGTACACGTGAAGCATTGGGCATGAATGTACGAGTTTTAAAATGATGGATTTCAAATTCCCTCATATAAGAGACAAAAGTATGGTCGAGTTTTGGCTATTGGAAGCACTGAGCACGAATGTACAAATTAAAAAATGATGGATCCCAAATTCCCTCATATGAGGTAAGTGAGAGCTCTGTGTCATGAATAAGACTCGTAGGTACACATGAACATTGAGCATGAATATACGAGTTTAAAAAGGATGGATTCCAAATTCCTTCATGTGAGAGACAAAACGAGGGTAAGGTTTTGGCTATCGAAATCATTGAGCATGGATGTATGATTTTAAAAATGATGGATCCCAAATTCCCTCATATGAGGTAGGTCAGAGTTCTGTGGTAGGAATATAAGCATCGCCATAAGTCTTGTAGGTACACGTGAAATACTGAACATGAATATACGAGTTTAAAAAAGATGGATCCCAAAATCATTCATAAGAGAGACAAAATGATGGTCAGGTTTTGGCTATTGAAAGCATTGAACATGAATGCACGGATTTAAAAATGTTGGATCCCAAATTCTCTCATATGAGAGACAAAATGTGAGTTAGGTTTTGGCTATCGAAAGCACTGAGCATTAATGTACGAGTTTAAAAATGATGGATTCCAAATTCCCTCATATGAGAGACAAAATGAGGGAGTTTTGGCTTGGAATGATGGAGGTCATGTGTTTGAGTCACATGCCATCCATACTATGGACGATAGATAAGATGTACATGTTGGGTAGTTGGAGCATGAATGTGCTTTCGATAGCTGAAACTTGACTGTTCTTTCCCTCTCTCATATGAGGGAATTTGAGATCCTTTTTTTTTGAAATCTTACATTTATTCTATCCAAAATTCCATAATATGAGAGACAAAAAGATGGTTGGGTTTTGGCTATCGAAAGCATTGAGCACGAATGTATGAATTTAAAAAGGATGGATCCCAAATTCCCTCATATGAAAAGTACCCATAAGCGAATCACTTTCCTTGTTACAATGCAAATAACATAGTGTATATATTTATTTGTTAAATAATAATTAAATATTTATAGTAATGAAACTTTTAAAATATAAAATTAAAAATTTCAAAATAATTTTTTTTATAAAATGTTACAAAATTTTAAAAATCTATAAGAGTATAGAATTGGATTTATGATGAACTTTAATGTAGTGAATTTGATAAAATTAAGGTCTATTTATTTTTATGAATTATGAACTATATTGACAATTTTTTAATTTATATTATCATTATCATGTATTTGAACTTGAATTTTTATTTTATAAAAAAATGAATTTATCATACATATTGTATTTTAACTTGAATTTTTATTTTATAAAAAAAATGAATTTATCATAAATATTGTATTTGAATTTGATTTTTTTTAACGAAAAAATTGAATTAATTATAAATTATTATTTCAATCATTTAAATCAACATTAATTAAATTTATAGATTTACATTATATTCCATGTGCATTAAATAATTAAAATATATTTAACACGATTTTATATTTATTTAAACCAACATTAATCAAATTTATAGATTTACATTATATTCCATGTGCATTAAATAATTAAAATATACTTAACACCATTTTATATTTACTATAGATAATATTAATATTAATTATTGTATTTAAATTTAAATTCAAATAAGTTTAAAAGTAATAATATTCTAAAATAGGTCAAAGTAACTAAAAAAAATTAGCCTACCACGAATTTTTTAATACCATGTCCATTAAACCCATGCACACATACATTTTTGTAAACAATAATTCAAACAAATACATATAGAAAATATCAACCATGACATTCATACACAATTTGAGAAACTTATATTTTAAAGAGAATAGTTTTTCAACTAGTTGCAAATGGAGGATGTTCTTCCTAATCATAGTCACTATGTCACACTAGTTTTTTCTATGAAAGTCACCCTTGAATTTGAGTTATCGGTACACAAGGGTGAAGATCGCAAATTATTCTACTCATTCACCCTCATACAACCCTCTGGTGTCGAAACCTCCTCCACAACAGTCTCAATCCACAATACTTCTCCCTAATCAGCATGAACAACACAAGGAATGATAAAATTTTCTTGGCATGTAGTACCTCAATCTATCCCAATTCCTTTCCAGTGCTCCAACATAGGTCAATTATGGAATCTATGTGTTAGGACTTTAGCGATATGTCATTGTGTTATCACCATAACAAACATTCTCGCCTTAAAGTTAAGCCATGTTCTCTCCATAAAGTTGAGCCATAGCCACGCACTTAACATAGTACACAAACAAAAGGTGAACGAAAAGATTATCCAAATAATAAAATTAAACATAGTGCATATCATTTAATTAAATTATACCGAGCCAAACAATGACATAGTCAATGCACAAAACAATAATAATGGTTTCCATCATCATTATATCTATACGCATAAGGGGTGAAGGGGAAATATCCGCTTCAAATTCAATAAGAAGAGCCCATCCAATAGAGAAAATCAAGTTAGCACAACTGATTATAAATGATAAGATACCGATGCTTAGAATATTACCCTTAAAGGTCAGTACTTGGAAAAATTGGGTGTTAATGAAATTAGACTTGACCACAACTTTGGTTAGAAATGCATTGGCAACAAAGACACTTCCTTTACTATCCACCAGATAGTTTCTAATTTCCCTTCTAGTTACCAAAGAGCTAGAGAAACCATCTACTTTGAACCAAAAAGTTAATGCAAAAATAATTACTACTTTGGTTAACCTCAATGCTAAGAATGACACATTGTTGTATTCTACACTTTCCTTTGTGCTTCTTCTACGCCCACCCAAGTGGTCTTTCATATCTTCAAAAGCCAAGGTTCTAACCTCTTTGTTTTCTGCATCCTTAGAACTAAAGATTTTACTAGTAGTTCTATCTAGGTATCACTGTGGGCCCTATTTATTGGAATGCAGATGCAAATAGGTTTCCCTACGCAAATGGATTAGGCATTGATTTTATCAAGAATTTCAGATACCAACTTCAAGTCATTCTCTTTCAATCTGTATCATTCATCAGATTGCTCCACAGGTAATGGGTTTTCCACATACAACATGCTCTCCTTATTGCACACATGGTAACCATTTATTAGACATGTGAGACATGAGAGTAAGCATATGGAATTAGAGAGTAGTCCAATGTCTTGGGCGTTTGGAGAGCAACAATGATGGTGATCTTTTCCATTGTCCATAATACGATGCAGATGCAAAAATTGCATTGACACATCTCTATGATGAATGACATTGATATCTTTTATTGCATCTTGCAATGGAAGGAATTGCACTAGGATGGAGTCCACAATATGGGCATTGGATTGCATGAACGCCTTGATAGCTATATTGGGTTTTTTGTTTGATAACATCACAACATAAGCACTTTGTAAAGTAGAATCCGTCGGTAGATCTTCTTGTGTAGATGCAATCTGATGAATTATTTTTTCTATAGAATATGTTTGTAGATGACATTCTTTTGAAGAAATTGGTTTAAATAGCTCCTTCTGCAACACTTTAAAGACATCCTGCAACAACAACATTTTGACGTGCTTCTCCTCTCGTATCAAAAATTTCATGACCTTCTATAGAGATAATTTGCTGATATCCTCCTTCTGTTGCAGTTTGATTACTTTCTTCTTTAAAATAAGACACCATTAGATGTTGAATAAATCTGAAGAACTCAACTTTTGGAGAGAAATACCTCTGGAATCTAGTTTTGTTTTAGTACAGGTGGTTAGTCTAGGTTTAATCCCGTTAATATCTTTTAATTTCAGATTTGTTAGGATATCCAGAGCATCTCTGGCACCCAACTCTAGATCAAGTCAACATCTTATGAGGCTAGTAATACAAACGACTAAATTAACTATGGAAGTAACTCATAGAGCAGGAAAAGCCACTGAGCTTGTTACACTTTCATTAATGTCCATTATTGCTAAGGAGAAACATGATAACCATCTGAAGGAGCACACTAGGTTTATAGTCAACAATTGCAAATTCTTGAATAAGGCAATTTGTAATGTATCTGTAATGAACCTGCACAGATTTCGAGGGAAACAAATCAAAGTTCTGTTCACCATGCCAAGAAGCATAATTAAAGGTAGAATCATAAAACAATGTTGATCTCATCGAGCAATGACGACTCATTGTGACATGCTCCAAAATATATCAAAGTTTCCGTTCACTATGTTGATTGTCGATACACATAATAAATAGAGGTTGAATCTCACCTGCCTGATCAAGGGAAACTTTATGGCTGAGTAGAGTATTTAATTGATGGTACATTTGATGATCATTTACTGATATTTAAGGATTCCAAAACATAATTTGATGTATTAATTGTGTATTATTTTTCACAATTTGGCAGTTTAATGCATGTGTTGAAATGTTCATCGCCTTAACTATGATTCCTTGGGCGATCCAATTTATTTTATTGATATTTTTGATGCAATTAGAAAGTGATACACATATGATGTCATTCATTAATTTCTTCATTCATCATTTAAATATTTGAAATTTGAATTGAGACTTTATTCCATGCCATGTGATTCATTAATCTTTTCACCAAAATCGACTACAAATATAATTTTAATTTTAATTCTTAAAAAAACCATTTAATAATATTTGAATTGAAAAGTCTTATGCATATGATTTTACATTTTTAAAATGATTTAAATTTCAAAATTTATTATTTATATAGATAAACACTATTCACTTTATTTATATTGTTATATAATCTATTTTAATATTTTAACTTGATATACATTAAGTATAAAAAAAGATATTTCAAATCTCTCTAAGTGAAATCTTGTCTTCCATCTATTATATTATGAAAATAAGTTTGCATTCTTTTAGAGTTTAGTTTCAAAATACCCTTAAACCTAACTTTGAAGTAATCCTAAAGCAATATCCATTAATTAATAATTCAAATCATATTTATATTAAAATAAAAGCAACATATTAACATAAAAGAAAACTATACAATACTTTTGTAATAAACATATATTATCCATGTAAATATTTTTGAGCATATGATAATTTAAAATTTGTAGTAAAATAACTAAATTTCCTTTGAAAAAATAATGATTTGAAATTTTTTTCCTTTGCAACTATATCCGTTTTATATGCAAAAATAATGATTTGAAAGAAAATAACTTATAAAAAAAACATTTAACATTTACATTTTTGTAACCAATATAGCCAAGATTTGTATGCACCCTATAGAGTTATGGTGCTTCAAGCGTAAGTGATTGTACCTACAAGCATTGCCATAAGCCTTGTAGGTACACATGAAACATTGTGCATGGATACGGATTTAGAAATGATAGATCCCAAATCCCCTCATATGAGAGACAAAATGAGGGTTAGGTTTTGACTATCGAAAGAACATGTACGAGTTTAAAAACGATGGATCCCAAATTCCCTCAAATGAGAGACAAAATGATGATCAGCTAATTACTAATTGCAAATAAATGAATATATGATATTTAGCATTTGCAACTAATATAACCAACTTCCTTATGCACCCTATACTGTTCGCGTGCTTCAGAGAGGTAACTAAGAGCTCTATGGCAGGAATATAAGCATTTCCATAAGTCTTGTAGGTACACATGAAGCACTGAGCATGAATGTACGAGTTTAAAAAGGATGGATCCCAAATTCCTTCATATGAGGTAAGTGAGAGCTCTGTGGCAGGAATATAAACACTATCATAATATTTGTAGATACATGTGAAGCACTGAGCATTCATATATCAGTTTAAAATGTATGGATTCCAAGTTCCTTTGTATGAGAGACAAAGGGACAATCAGGTTTCAACTATCAATAGCACTGAGCATGAATGTGCGAATTAAAAAAAGATGGATCCCAAATTCCCTCATATGAGGCGAGTGAGGGCTATGTGGCAGGAATATAGAAATTTCCTAAAGTCTTGTAGGTACACATGAAGGATTGAGCATGAATATATGAGTTTAAAAAGGATGGATCCCACATTCCTTTATATGAGAGACAAATAGATGGTAAAGTTTTGGCTATCGAAAGCACTGAGCATGAATGTACGGATTTAAAAATGTTGATCCCAAATTCTCTTACATGAGAGGCAAAATGCAGGTTAGGTTTTGACTGTTGAAAGCACTAAGCATGAGTGTATGAGTTTAAAAACGATGGATCTCAAATTCCCTCATTTGAGAGACAAAATGAGGGTAAGGTTTTGGCATGGAATGATGGAGGATGTCATGTGATGGAATTGCATGCCATACATAAATGGGTAGCATATAAGATGTACATGTTGGGTGGTTAGAGCATGAATGTGCTTTCGATAGCCAATATCTGACCCTCCTTTCTCTCTATCATATTGTTTGGGATCCAACATTTTTAAACTTCTACATTAATGTTTAATGATTTTGATAGTCAAAACTTGACCCCCATTTTGTTTCTCACATGAGAGAATTTGGGATCCCAAATTTTCTTATATGAGAAACAAAATGATGGTTATGTTTTGTCTATTGAAAGAAGTGAGCACGAATGTATGAATTTAGAAAAGATGGATTCCAAATTCCTTGCATGAGAAGTACCCTTAACTATGCAGATTGCTATCTTCACTACAATTTAAATAGCAAAGAGTATATATTTATTTGTTAAATAATAATGAAATATTTATAGTCATGAAACTTTTAAATTGTAAAAGTAAAAATAATTTTTTATTATTATTATAAAATGTTACAACATTTTAAAAATGTATGAGAGTGTAGAATTGGATTTATGATGAAATTTAATTAGTGAATTTTATAAACAAAATGAGATATTTATTTTATAAATTATGTTTTATGTTAAAATATTTCTAATTTATATTTTCATTATCAAATATTGTATTTGAATTTAAAATTACCATAAATAAAATTTATATATTTACAATATATTCCATATGCATTAAATAATTTAAATATCTTTACAATCATTTTATATTTATTATAGATAATATTGATATTTATTATTATATTTAAATTTAAATTCAAATAAATTTAAAAACATAAATATTCTAACATATTTTTAAAATAAAAGATCAAAATAACTAAAAACTGATATCCTACCATGAATACATCCATACCATGTCCATTAAACCCATGCACACATACATTTTCATAAACAATAATTTAAACAAATGTATATAAAAAATATCAACCATGTCATCCATACACAATTTGAGAAACTTATATTTTGAAAAGAATATTCCTTCAACTAGCTACAAATGGAGGACGTCATAGGAACTATGTCACACTAGTTCTTTCTATGATAGAGGTCACCCTCGAGTTTGGGATATCACTGCACAATGGTGGAGATATCAAATTATTCTACTCATCCACCCTTATACAACCCCATCCATGCTCATACAACTCTTTGGTGCCAGACCCCCCTCCACAATAGTTCCAATCCATAACACTTCTCCCCAATCAGCATGCACAACACAAGTATTGGGACAATGTTCTTTGCATGTAGTTCCTCGGGTTATCCCAATACCTTTCCAGTGCTCCAACATAGGTCATCTAGGAAATCTGTGTTAGGACTTCAATGATGTACCATTGTGCTATCAATATAACAACATTCTCTCCTTAAAGTTAAGCCACATTATCTCCTTAAATATGAGACATAGTCATGCACAAAACACAATACAAAAGTAAAAGACGAATGAAAGGACTGTATAAATATTCAAAATCAAATAGAGTGCAAAAAATTTAATAAAACTATACCTATCCAAAACAATGGCACAATCTATACTCAAAGCAATAATAATGAATGCCATCATCATTGTATCTCTAGGCGTAAGGGATGATGAGAAAATATCCATTTCAAATCCAATAAGAAGATCCCAACCAATAGAGAAAATTAAGTTAACACAATTGATTATAAATGATAAGACCCTGATGCTTAGAAGATTACTCCTAAAGGCCAATACTTGGCAATATTGGGTGTTATTGAAATTAGACTTGACCACAACTTTGGTTAGAAATGCATTAGCAACGAAGCCACTTCCTTTGCTATCCACTAGAGAGTCTCTAATTGGAATTCTAGCTACCAAAATGCTAGAGAATCCATCTACTCTGAACCAAAAAGTTAATGCAATGTTAATTACTACTTCTATCAACCTCGACACTAAGTAGGGCATAGTGTTGTATTCAACACTTTCCTTTGCACTTGCTCTACGTCCACCAAAGTAGTCTTCCATAGCTTCGGAAGACAAGACTCTAACTCCTCTATTTTCTGCATATTTAGAACTTAAAGATATTATAAGCAACTCTATCCAGGTATCACTGTAGGCCTTATTCATTGGAATGCATATGCAAATAGGTTTCCCTACACAGATGGATCATGCACTGATTTTATCAAAATATTTAGATACCGCCTTCGAATCCTCTCTCTCAATATGTATCCTTCATCAGATTGTTCCATAGGAAATGGGCCTTCCACATGAAATAGTCCATCCTCATTGCACCCACGGAAGCCATTTATTAAGCATGGGAGTAAGCACAGGGAATTAGAGAGTAGGTTCAATGTCTCAAGTATCTAGAGAGTAACTATGATGGTGATCTCTTCCACTGTCCATAATATGATCTATATGCATAAAATACATTAATACATCTCTATGGTGACTTCCTCATTGACATCATTTATTGCATCTTACAATGGAATGAATTTCACTAGGATGGAGTCCACAATTGGGGCATTGGATTTAATGAACTCTCTATGACAAATTAAGTTTTCCATTTTCCAACATCGTAATAGAAGAACTTTGTAACGTCTAATCCGTCGGTAGATCTTCTCCTGTAGATGCAATCTGAAGAATTATTTCATTTGTAGAATCTTCCTATAGATGACGTTCTTATGAAGAAATGGTTTGACCATCTCTTTCTGTAGTACTATGAAGACCTACTGCAGCAACAATAGTCCGATACGATCCGCCTTCCGCAACAACAATTTTAGGACCTTCTACAGAGACAATTTGATGATATCCTCCTTTTGTAGCAGTTTGACTATTTTCTTCTTTAAAACAAGATACCATTAGACGTTGAAGAAATTTGAAGAACTCCCTTAACTTCTAGAGAGCAATTCCTTCTGTGGAAGCTAGTTTTGTTTTAGTACAGGTGTTCAGTCTATGTTTAATCACGTTAATGTGTTTTAATTTCAGACTTGTTAGGATGTCTAGGGAATCCTTGGCACCCAACTCTAAATCAAGTCGACCTTTAGTGATGCTAGTAATACGAACGATTAAATTAGCTATGGAGGTAACTAATAGATAAAGAAAATCCATTGATCCCTTCACACTTTCATTAATGTTCATTACCGCTAAGGAGCAGCACGATAACCATCACAAGAAGCAACCTAGGTTTATAGTGCACAGTTGCAGATTCTTGAATAAGGCCATTTTCAATAAGCCTACACAGATTTTGAGGGAAAGGAAAACAAATCAAAGTTTTCGTTCAGCGTGCTAAGGAGCAAAATTAAAATTAGAATAATAAAACGATGTTGATCTCACCAAGAAAGGGCAACTCATAGTGGCACACTCCAAAATATATCAAAGTTCCTTTTCGCTATGGTGATTGCCTATAAACAAAATATTCAAAGAAATATTTATGGCTAAGGAGAGTATTTAATCGATGACACATTTTAAAGATTATTTATTGGTATTTAAGTATTCCAAAACATAATTTGAGGCATTAATTGTGAATTATTTTTCACAATCTAGCAGTTTGATGCATGTGTTGAAATGTTCGCTGCCTTAACTATGGTTACCTAATGGAGGGGAGCTAAAACGCGATACCCTAGGATCACATATTATGATTTTTCATTTGAAACCCTATAATTTTTCCTCTTTTCTCAATACTTACTTTTGTGTGTCCATCCTTAAACAAAATCCACCGCCAATTCAACTGGTCAAACGACAATTTCTTTCATTGATCTCTCTGATGGAATTAGGATGAGAGACATTGATGATAACGTTCATTCATTACATCATTCACCATGTAGAGATTTGAAATTTGGACTGGGCCTTCATCCCATGCCATGTAATTCATTAATCCTTTCACCATGTTCGATTAAAATTCTAAATTTAATTTTAATTTAAAAAAAATCACTTAATAATATTTGAATTGGAAAGTTTTATGCATATGATTTTATATTTTTTAAATAATTTAAATTTTAAAAGTTATTATTTATATCAATAAACACTATCACTTTCTTTATATCATTTTATAAAGAAACCATATCCATTTTGTATGCAAGAATAATAACCTTAATGGAAATAACTTACAAGGAAAAGACTATAGGATATTTAGCATTTGCATTTTTGTAACTAATATAGCCAAAATCCTTATGAACCCCATAGAGTTTTGGTGCTTCAAAGACGTAAGTGAGTCTACCTACAAGCATTGCCATAAGTCTTAGAGGTACATGTGAAGCACTATGCATGAATATACAAATTTAGAAAGAATGGATTCCAAATTCCCTCATATGAGAGACAAAATGAGGGTCCAGTTTTGGCCATCGAAAGCACATGTACGAGTTAAAAAATGGTGGATCCCAAATTCCCTCACATGAGAGACAAAATGATGATCAACTAATTGCTAATTGCAAAGAAAATAATATAATCTATTTAACATTTGCAACCAATATAGCCAATATCCTTATGCACCCTATAAGGTTCTCGTGCTTCAAAATTGTAATTGAGATCTCTCTGGAAAGAATATAAGCATTGCCATAAATCTTGTAGGTACACATGAAGCACTAAGCATGAATGTATGAGTTTAAAAAGGATGTACCCCTAATTCCCTCACATGGGAGGCAAAATAACATTAAGGTTTTGGCTATCGAAAGCATTGAGCATGAAAGTACGAATTTAAAATGATGGATAGCAAATTCCCTCATATGAGGTAAGTGAGAGCTTTGTGGCAGGAATATAAGAGTTTCCATAATACTTGTAGTTACGCGTGAAGCATTGAGCATGAATATATGAGTTTAAAAATGATGGATCCCAAATTCCTTTATATGAGAGAAAAAATGATGACCATGTTTTGGATATTGAAAGCATTGAGCATGAATGTACAAATTTAAAAGGGATGGATCCAAAATTCACTCATATGATGTAGTGAGAGCTGTGTGGCGGGAATATAAGCATTTCCATAAGTCTTGTTGGTACATGTGAAACACTAAGCATGAATATACAAGTCTAAAAAGGATGGATCCCAAATTATTTCAGATGAGAGACAAAATAATGGTCAAGTTTTGGCTATCGAAAGCATTGAGCATGAATGTACGAATTTAAAAATGTTAGATCCAAAATTCCCTCATACGAGAGACAAAATGTGGGTTAGGTTATGACTATCGAAAGCACTAAGTATGAATATACAAGTTTAAAAAGAATGGATCCCAAATTCCCTCATATGAGAGACAAAATGAGGGTTAGGTTTTGGCATGGAATGATGGAGGAGGTCATGTGATGGAGTCACATGCCATACATACTATGGGAATCAGATAATATGTATATGTTGGTTGATTTGAGCATGATTGTGTGTGCGATAGCCAAAACCTGACCATCCTTTCCCTCTCTCATATGGGGGAATTTGAAGTCCATCCTTTTTAAACTCTTACTTTCATGATCAGTGATTTCGATAGACAAAACCTTACCCCCATTTTATCTCTCATATGAGGGAATTTGGGATCCCAAATTCCCTCATTTGAGAGACAAAATAACGATTAGGTTCTGGCTACCAAAAGACCTGAGAATGAATATACGAATTTAAAAAGAATGGATTCCAAATTCCCTCTGATGAAGTACCCTTAACTCTGCACATCACTATCCTCGCTACAATTCAAATAATAGAGTGTATATATTTATTTGTTAAATAATATTGAAATGTTTATAGTGATGAAAAATTTAAATTAGAAAACTAAAAACTAAATATTATTTTTAATAAAATGTTACAAAATTTTAAAAATATATGAGAGTATATAATTGGATTTATGATGAACTTTAATGTAGTGAATTTTGTAAAAAAAATTAAGATATATTTATATTTATAAATTATGTATTATACTAAAAGATTTCTAATTTCTAATCTCATCAAATATTGTATTTCAATTTGAATTTATCATAAAATATTATTTGAATCATTTAAATCAACTTTAATTGAATTTATACATATTTACAATATATTCTATATGTAATAAATGATTAAAATATCTTTACCACCATTTTATATTTATTATAAATAATATTAAAGTTTATTTTCATATTAAAATTTAAGTTTAAGTAATTTTAAAAATAATAATATTCTAATTTAAAAAAAAATATAGATCAAACCATATCCTACCGTGAATGCATCCATACAATGTTCATTAAACCCATACACACATACATTTTTGTAAACAATAATTCAAAAAAACACATATAGAAAATATCAATTATGACATTCATATATAATTTGAGAAGCTTATATTTCAAAGAGAATATTCCTTCAACTGGATGCAAATGGAGGACGTTCCTCCTAGTCATAGGCATTCACACTAGTTATTTCTATGATAGAGGTCACCATTGAGCTGGGGCTATCAATACGTAAGGGTGAAGATCCCATATTATTCTACTCATCCACCCTTATACAACCCCATGCACTCTCATACAACCCTATGTTGTCGGAAACCCATCCACAATAGTCCCAAGCCACAACACTTCTTCCACATTAACATGCACAACACAAGGAATGGGATAATGTTCTTTGCATGTTACCTTGGGCTATCCTAATTACTTTATAGTGCTCCAACATATGTTAGCTAAGGAATCTATATGCTAGGACATGAGGGATGTATCATTGTGTTATCACCATAACAAACATTATCTCCTTAAAGTGAAGCCATGTTTTCTCATTAAATTTAATCCATAGCTATGCACTTAACATAATACAAATGAAAGGATTGTCCAAACAATCAAAATAAAACATAGTGCACAACATTTAATAAAATTATACTGAGCCAAAACATTGT
The DNA here is from genome assembly GCA_027924585.1 of Larix kaempferi. Taxonomy (NCBI): domain Eukaryota; kingdom Viridiplantae; phylum Streptophyta; class Pinopsida; order Pinales; family Pinaceae; genus Larix; species Larix kaempferi. The sequence goes on from BSBM01000841.1 coordinate 21,060,059, forward strand.
CACAGTTAATGCAAAAAACAATAATAATGGTTTCCATCATCATTGTATCTCTAGGTGTAAGGGGTGATGGGGAAATATCCGCTTCAAATCCAGTAAGAATAGCCCAACTAATAGAGCAAATCAAGTTAATATAATGATTATAAATGATAAGATATTGATGCTCGGAGGATCACCCCTAAAGGTTAGTACTTGAAAAACATGGGTGTTATTGAAATCAAACATGATCACATATTTGGTTAGAAATTCATTGGAAATGAAGCCACTTCCTTTACTATCCACCAGATAGTCTCTAATATCCATTATAGCTACCAAAGAGATAGAGAAGCCACCTACTCCGAACTGAAATTTAATGCAAGGTTAATTAATACTTATGTCAACCTCGATACAAAGAATGATATAATGTTTTATTCTAATGCAAGGTTAATTAATACTTATGTTAATCTCGATACATAGAATGATATAATGTTTTATTCTACACTTTCCTTTGCGCTTCCTCTACTTCCACCCAAGTTGTCTTCCATAGCTTCAAAATCTAAGACCTGAATCCTCTATTTTTTACATCTTTAGACCTTAAATGTCTTACTATTAGCTCTGTCCAAGAATCACGGTGGGACTTAATCATTGGAATCCAGATGCAAATAGGTTCCCCTGTGTAGATGGATCAGGTACTGATTTTATCAATAATTTCATATACCATCTTCGTGTCATTCTCTCTCAATATGTATCCTTCATCAAAATGCTCCACAGACAATGGGCCTTCTACATGCAACATTCCCTTCTCGTTGCACGATGGAATCCATTTCTTAGAAATGTGAGACATGAGAGTAAGCCCATGGACTTAGAGAGTAGGTTCAATGTCCCAGGCATCCGAAGAGCTACCATGATGATGATCTCTTCCACTTTCTAAAATATGATGCAGATACTATTTCAACATACACTTTCAATCTATTTTCTTAGCTTATACTATAGTCTATATTATTATTTATTAGGTATCCCTCCTAAGATGCAAAATACCTTAAGCATGTAACATAAATTAAATCATAAACAACCATGGAGCTACACTACTCTTCTAAAAGATAACAAATAAACATTACAATGGAAATAATCAATGAGATTACCACAATATTATTTATCAAATAGAAATCACATGAAGATACTCCAAAAGAATAAGAGCCAAATGAAATAAGATGACAGTATTATTCTTCAACATCATCAACAACAAATGATAAGTGAGAATATGTGATTAACAAACGATATTCCTAGAAGACTGATCACCTTCAACAATTGCTCACACAAGTATATCACAGATCAACAAACCAATGCTTTATGTGGTTAAAACCCTCAAAGAGGGAAATAGTCCATGGCCCCAACTAAATAGCTACTTGAGGCAATATATTATGCAATGGAAAATATTTTACATATGAGTTTCTCACAATCGATCGTCAATCAAAAGACCCTACATGCTCTTTAAATAGAGATCATGGACAAATCAGATTTAAAATCACATATCAAAAGCCGTTAAGATGGAGGTGAACATGAACCGTCCGATCACTCTATATCTAGAACATATTGTGACCGTTACATTATATAAGTACAAATTCATATTAAAGAAACACACTTTACTTAAATATAGATTATACCAAGTTCATCCGAAACTAACTCCCAAGTGTCTAAATATCCTAACATCCCCCCTTAAGAACAATTTGGGATAGGATTGAAGGAACACGAAAGTGACATAATAGGAGAAAGAAGGAGGCATTAGAGCCTATCCCCCCTTAATGGAAAATGATTGAAATCCTAACATAGATCGAACTTTATAAAAATTCTCTTCTATAAGAGACTTTGTGAAGATGTTTGTAACTTTTTCATATGTAGGAAAAAAGATCACTTCAAGATTGTGATCCTAAACAAGCTTTCCGATGATGTGCATTTGTAACTCAATGTGTTTTTTGTGCCAATGCTGAATTGGATCTTTAACAAGTTTGATGGACACCAAAGGGTAGTCGCATGTTGATGCTCGAATCCAAATTCGGAAAGGATCTACCGAAGCCACACGACTTCCTAACTTGCATTAACTATGGCTTGATACTTTACTTCCGTTAAAGAAAGATCAAGAGCTTGTTATTTCTTACAATCCCTAGTGATAGGTCTAGAACCAAGATTGAAAACATAACTTGTAGTAGGATTTCAATCAGCAAGGTCATCGACTCAATATGAATCTGTGAAACCAACCAACGAAGGAGTCCCCTTGAACTGTAATGAATCCCAAATTGAACTGTACCTTGGATATACCGAAGTATCTTTTTTGCTTCTTTCTAATGGCTTTCATGGGGCATTTGCATATACTAGGAAATAAGGCAACCATCAAATAAAATATTAGGACATGTATGATCCAAGTACAAGAGACTATCAACTATATTACGATAGAAGGTAGCATCTACTTCGCATTAAGTGCAAGTGGAAGTAAGTTTAAATACAAATTGGAAGGGAGATGGTCCTGGTTTACAATCATCCATGTGAAAGCAACGAATAAGGTCACAAGCATACTTAGACTGAGAATAAATATCCTTATTTGGTTTATAGGACTTGTAGGCCAAGAAAATAGTGCAAATGTCCAAAGTATGTCATTTCAAATTTCTTCTTAAGGTTGGATTTCACACGAGTTAAAAGGTTATGGTCACTACCAGTAACAATAATGTCATCAACATAAAGAACAAGGATGATGGGATGGTTTTCTTCTTTCTTGGTATAAACATTAGGGTCAAAATGGCATTTAGAAAGGCCAATCTCAAGGAGAAAGCTATCCATTTTGGCATACCATGACCAAAGTATTTGCTTAAGTCGATAGAGAGATTTCTTAAGGAAACAAACAAGTTTGGAACATTATGAACATATCTAGGAGGTTTTTCCATGTAAAATTATTCTTGCAAATCCCCATGAAAAAAGGTAGACTTACCATCCATTTGATGGAACTCCCATTTATCTGAAGCGGGAAGGAAAATAAAAAGGTAGATAGAGTTCCTTTTGGCGATAGGGGAAAATTTTTCACTGTATTCAATTCCTTCAACTTAGGAAAATCCTTTGGAAACTAACCTTGCCTTAAGTCTTTCAACACTTCCATCAGATACATACTTAGTTCTATAGAACCATTTATATCTTACAATTTTTCTTCCTTTTGGAAGAGGTACAAGATCCCAAGTATTGTTTTCCATTAAGGAACAATATTCTTCATCCATAGTTTCGTACCAAACTGGATGGATTGAAGCTTCTGCAAATGTGTTTAGATCACGAGTCTCTGAAACTTGATCCAAAATAGAAGAGGCATGTTGGAACTATGAACGTGTTTGATGTTGATCTCTAGGATCACCAACAAAATCGCCACCTGCTTCGCATGTTGTATGGACCCATTGAGGAAGCAATTGTGTTTGTGCAACTAGAGGAAATCGAGCAGGCGAAGATGGATTTTCATTCTCATTGTTATCATCAGAAGAAGAATCTGGAGTAGGAATACTATCAAAGAAGTTGGGAGTAGAATATGGAACACGCGTTGAAGATGGGTCACAGTCCACATATGTATAGATGCCGAATTAGGTTCACAGACCGAGAGATTTTCAACATATTTAACATCTCTTCTAATAATTATGTCATTGTATTTTGGTTGAAGAAGTCTATAGTCTTTTACATCTTCAAAATATCCAACAAATATGCACTTCTCACTCTTACGTTGTAATGATTTCCATTTTTCATTGGAAATGTGAGCCTATGCTTTACTACTAAACACATGAAAATGGCTTACATCTGGTTTAATATTACTCCCTAGTTTAGAGCCTTGGTGGGAGTGCGATTGAATATGTAATTGGCACAATTAATGTCTTCATAACAAAATTGAAGACTTAATCCCTTAGCTTGGATCATACAATTAGTCATCTATTTTAATGTGCGATTCTTTCTCTCAACATCACCATTTTTCTATAGTGTATATTGAACAATGTGTTGCATCTGAATTCCCTCTATAGTGTAGTAATTAATAAATTTGTTGTTTACATATTCGCCTCCATTATTTGTTCTTAAATTGTGCATTTAATGTCCAAATTATTTCTCTACAAGGGTCTTGTAGGACAAAAGCTTGTAAAAAAATTCACTCTTAAGTTTTAAGAAGTAACCCCAAGTGCATCTAGAGAAGTCATCAATGCAAGTTAAGAGATACTTGAAGCTAGAGAAAGAAGTAGAAGGAAGAAGACCACACAAAGCATTAAGAACAATCTACAAGGGGTATGAGGCATGCCAAGTGGCACGTTTTTCAAAACTATCCCAGTGATGTTTTTCGAGACCAAACCTAGGACAAATACCATCTCTGTAAGAGATGAGAGGAAGACCAATCACCATTTTTTGATTGCATAGTTTCTGCAATGAGAAATAGTTTAAAATCTCAAATCGCTTATGCCAAAGTTTGCTCAAATTATCATTATGAGCAATAAAAACTGAGGGAAAAGGTGATGACCCAAAGTTGTTGAATCTGTACAACCTAGTAATATCATCAACAATTCTGGTTGCTAGGACATGATTAGGATCTTTGAAATCCTTGATTACAACTTGGTGAGGTGTAAAATCTACCATCTTACCTTCATAAGAATGAGTGATTTGATAGATTGACAAAAAAATGTAGGAAATTCTTGGAACACATAATACATCATTGAACTGGCCATCATATAGCTAAATTGTTCCAGATCGTACAACATTAAGAGATCTATCATCACCAAAAAATATTTGTTTGGTGTTACATTCATTTAGACAAAAAAATGGCTTTATTCTTAGCCACATGATAAGATGCTCTAGAATCAATGAGATGCTCATTAGAAGAAGAGGAAGAAGCATTAAAGGACATACTAGAAGTATAAAGTGCATGTCCATGAGTTGTAGAGTTGGAAGATGAATCAAGTTTGTCGTTTGCTTCTTCATTGCTACATACAAGGTTGCCATCTTCTTGAAACACGTAGATTTCAGATGGCCATTTTTCTCGCAAAAATTGCAATGGAACTTAGTCTTCTTATCTTTCCATTTGGTTCCCTTGTCAACATTGGAAGGATGAATTGGGTGAGAGGGTTTGGGAACCTTGCTTTTCTTATTTTTGCAAGGATGTCTCTTCTTGGTATTCTTGGTTTTATTCTTCTGTTGTGCCGCTAAGGATTTGCTAGATGTATCGACATTGCTGATTAGTCCAAGATGTATGAGCTTATCTTGCTCTCTAATCAAGGCATCACAAAATGATTCAATAAAGGGTTCTGTATAGTTAGTCTTCATAGATTCTTTCATGGAGTAAAATGTAGATACAAAAATAGAATAGGAAAAACCAATTTGGAAAGAATATCATAAATACATTTCCTTTTTGGGTTAACTATTTATCATTCTTCAACCAAGGTTTTAATGGTTTTGAGTTTATATTGGTATTCTTGAATGCAAGAAAAATTACTTGGATTTAAAGCCACCATATCATTTTCAAGCTGATGACCTTGAATCTCATTGTGTATACCAAACACATTCCAATTTTTCCCAAGCCTTATATGGTTCGTCAATTCCTCGAAGGTTTTGTCATATTTATTGTCCCATTTTATTTTCTTATCGACATTAGTGAGGGTGGTTTATTTTCCCAATGTAATGTGTTAAATTCCCCTACTTTGTAAGACATACTCCATACATGATTTCCATGAGAAGTAGTTGGTACTGGTAACCGTAAAATCACATGAGTGGACATATTGTAATATGTAGGTAATATAACTTCAAAAGTAGAAATTTATGGTCTAGATGCAAGGATATAAAAACAAATAGGTGGTTTAAAAGAAAATGACATTGAAAATAGATTCTAGATGTCAAAGTTATTCCCTTTTGAAAAAAAGGCATAAAAGGGAAGCAAGAGGCCACGTGGCAGGTGAGGGTTGATCCATGTGGTGATGTGAGCACAATGTGGAGACAATTTCCCCCTCTTACTAACTTTTCCTATAAACTCACTTTTAAATAAGTTAATTTTTAAATTAAGTGATCCACTTTTATAAAAAAAGTGGGAAGCACTTGTACAATAAGGTTACTTTATAACTTAAAGTTACATGGAATTTTTGAAAAAGTGACAAAAAGAAGGACTTGAATCCAAGGCCTCTTTGTTTTTAAAGTAACTTTGAACCAAGTGAGTTAAAAAAAATATTTAGTAATATTATGGAGGAGAATGGGGGTGTTTTTGTTGTTGTGGTGGAGAGCGTGCCTACCTAGAAAACCTTGACTTTTGGCTTACAAGACAATTTACACAACCACAAAAAAACAAAATTTCCAAATCTAAATTTCTCAAATTTGGGGTTAGTCCTTGGTTAGCTTACCTGGAAAATGTAAATTTTCTCATAGCTCTTGGTTTATTGTGTTTGCACAAGGCACACGACAAAGAGCATATGTAGTTAAGAAAACTCTTTCCGCTTAGTTTTTTAATTTTCCGAGTTCACACAGAGTGCACGACAAAGAGCATATGCAAACCAAAAAGGTAGTAAATGGGAATAAATTAGAAAACCAGGATAAAATATGAAAGAATATGTGAATTAAAAAAAAATCCGTAGCTGTAAATAATATACCTCTGGATTTGGTAAAATGGCCATATCGTGGGAAAATTGAATCCTTTTTGAGTGAACGAGAAAAGTGTTTTGAACTAAAAGAGGTTCCCCAAACGCAGTGGACTACCTCTCTCAGTCCATAAATGAACAAAGATATTATACGACTACAAAATCCTTTGATGCATATGCCAACATCGGTTCAATATCAAAATACAATGTTCAACTAGCACATGATATTTCCAGAAGATCGAACACCTTCAATAATCTCTCACACAAACATATCAAAAATCAACACATTGATGTTTTATGTGGTTAAAATCCTCAAAGAGGGAAACAGTCCATGATATGCGCATGATATTATAAGAGCTCTGATACAATGTTCAACTAGCAAATGATATTTCCAGAAGATTGAACACCTTCAATAACCTCTCACACAAACATATAAAAAATCAACACATTGATGTTTTATGTGGTTAAAATCCTCAAAGAGGGAAACAGACCATGACCCCATCCAAATAGCTACTTAAGGAAATATATTATGCAAATGAAAATATTTTACATATAAGTTTCTCACAATCGATCATCAAGCAAATGACCCTTCATGTTCTTTAAATAGAGATCGTGGACCAATTGTATGTTAAGCGAGGGATCAAGATTGAGGTGAAGATGTACTGTTGGATCACTCTATGTCTAGAACATATTGTCATCGTCAGATTACATAAGTACAAATTGCATACTAAAGAAACACACTTTAACTAAAGACACACTATACCAAGTTGATCTTAATTAACTCCTAAGTGTCTAATATCCTAACAGAGGAGTGAGTTCCTTTTATAGGAGGACTCAACTACCTTCATAATAAAATAATAATAAAGCGTTTAAAACCATATATCTAGAATAGGGAATCACTAAGATATGGTAAAAAATGATATAATAATACCAACCCCTAATAAATTATTCAATTGGGAGGGGGGGAACACCAATTTTACATGGTCAAATAATAGATAAACAATGTTGCATGGGTCCAATAAGAGAGGGTGCTCCTCAAAATCATGAGTGGAAAACCATCAACTGTGAAGTGAAACCACAATACCACTCCCAAAAGTGAGGGCACTCTCCAAGATTGTGTCCACAATCCAACAATGTATAACAAAATGGCCCAATACCTAGGGTACTCCAAGGAATATGGTCAAATCCTCAATAAATGGGTCTAAATACCAAATGCGCCTCCCAAAATCATGAGAAAAAATCATCAAACAATATACAAAACCATGGGAAGGCCTCTAACTACCACAAGTGTGGTCCAAAGCAATTCATAAAGTGGTCAACCAAGCCAACAACCTCATAAATAGGCTCCATAATCCAAGGAAGTGCTTAATCCGGGGAGGAACGAACTCATAGGAGGTCCAACGATCCATTGAAATAGTCTCCAAGCCACATGTGTGAAGCAACCAAGGCCTCCAAGTGTAGTGATCCAACATAATGCGTCTAATAGCCATAAATAATGATCAAAAACCAAAGTATGGGTGTAAGTAAACCCCTCTAATTATCTAATAGTTATCACAACATCAAACTTAGGAAATGCTAGTCTAACATGATAATATTACATAAGATATACGTTACAAATACACTTCTTATAATAACTCAATTATAAATAATGTCTACCTATCCAGTCTAACATTGGTGTAACCCTTCGAGCCCTTTTACACGTGACACTTCTAAATTAACATGCAAATCTTAATTTACATAAGTCAAGTGAGGGTATACGGAGTGAATTATGTATATAGGGGAGAAAGGGGGCCTTTGTGAAATAACTATTATAGCAACATAGTAGTGTCAGGTCTTATCCTTAACTTTCAAGAGTTATGATTTTTTTTTAAAATTTTATTCCACATGTGTGCCTAGGAAGTGCTATCATGGGTCATCCATCCTCATGCCTTCATATTGCAATCCCTTTTTATTTTTATTTTTATTTTGGTTCTTTTTTATTTGCACTTTTTTCTTATCCCTTTCATTGGCTGGGTCCCTTTTTGTTTTAGATTTGTATTGGACAACTTGGGGCAAGGGAACCTCGATTTTTTGATGGGGAGTATCTTCCATGATATTTTTCATTTACATTTAATTCATCAACTTCCTTATTGAGAGAGTACAGGCCTCTCTTTTGAATTTGATTCGAGGGATTCATACATTGGAATAGTTGCGAGACCATATGTCATTACTAATAATAGATCATTCTCCAAGGGGAACGTGAAGGGGATGGGTGAATTGGAATAGAGTAATGAAAATGGATAGATAATATGTTGTGGAATGAATGGAATCACATGACTTAGTTCACTAAGGTACATATCAATGTCATAATAACACTCTTATTAGGCAAGAAGAGAAACACCAAGATTTGACAAGTTATAATTTAACTATGTGATTCACTTTGAAAGCATATAAGTAATACCTTATGCTGAAAGAGGGGTAACGCCATGCTTAGAGTGCATCTAGACCTGGATAGGATGCCTCTCATTGATGTTGGCTTTTTGGGTCAAAATAGGGTCGAGAATTGATTTTTAATGCCTAGAATTTTCCCATATGTTATTAGGGGCATGGAGCATGGTTAAGTCATGCCCGTGAATGCTCAGGAATAACCCAGATCCACCCAAAACTGAAAATAAATCCTTTTACAGTTGTAATAATGTCTAGACTTTCCCAGATTTGACGCTACGAGAGACTAGGATGCTCATTGTTGCTAGTTGGATTTATCCAAATTTGAGTGTGGGTTTCCTACTGATATGTGGAGTTTTCTTGCGATTTCACACCCAAAGAATTCCCATCCCATTCATTCTCAATGAAGCACTTGTCAAAGAAACAATTTGATTGAAAGAAGTAAGTCAGGGAGTTGGACAAAATCCAATGAATGTTATCTTTGATCCTCTTGAATGACACTTTCTTGCAAATGTTTGGCCTATTTTGTCAGGAAATCACCGTCCTTGTCGCTTGCATTCGCCAATAACTTTACAATTTACCCAATGAATTAAACAATGACCTTCTTTGTTAGGAGGGGTTTCTTGTATGGAGGTAGATATATGTGGCGATCAATGAAGATATTATGTGACATGTATTGATACATAGTGAATCTTCAGGGTGCATGGATTGGAGTAAGAGCACACACAGATCTACAACAAAATATTAGTACATTGTCGCTCCTTCCATTTTTAAGTGGAGTTGCAGATCCATCTATGGTGCACTTCAGTCTAGTATTACGATTACAAATTTGTTAATACAATTAGTCATATTTTACTTCATCGAATGTTGTTAGATATTGCAAACATAGATTGGAATTCAACATAATGGCATTTATCTAGCAATCTAGAATTTATTGGGTGGCCTTCTTGATCATGAGACACACATAAATCATTGTGTAAACATCTTACGAGCAAATTTGTAGAGTTATATGTGATTCATGAGAAAGCGATCTAACATTATCCTATGAGCATGCAATGCATCTCCGATTTCAATTTGAGCACAATCCCACCAACAATGAGTCCACTTAACTACAAATTGATCAATAAAGCAAAAGAATGATGATGGAAAGCTAGCTGTTCTTTCAAGGCATCATAGAGATGGTGGTTTTGATACCATATTATAACTAGCAATGAGTATAAACATGGGAGAGATTAACACAATATATGATATTATGTGAAACTGTTATGTATTACAATATGGTGCAACACATATATAGAGTTCATAGTTTGTTATAAGATCTAACTTATTCCTATTAGAGATGAAGTTGAGATATTACCTTAGCCATCCTCTAACAAATTCTATTAATGATTTATTAATGATATTTATTAAACTAGTCACTTATACAATGTGACTTTATTACATAAGTAAGGCATAGATCCTAATATCTATATGGGCCACTCAAATGTAGAACACATCATTCGTTATTTTATACAATATATATTTATATTTATTTGTATTATCCAATTGAAAACTTAACTTAAAATTAATCTTTTGCTACATTTGATACCAGAGATGATTCATGGATTAAAGCACCGTCCATGATCATAGTTTCCTCAATGGAGAAAATATACAAGCAAAGAAGGGAGGTTATAACAAAAGTTTGAGATTTGGTAAAATAATGGGAAAGGAGTCTTGGTATAATAATAAAGGACAAAACCAACCTGGAAAATGAATAATATAGTCACAAAGAGAAAGAGGAAGGTGGAATTGTTGAGGAAGAAGAGCATTTTTAATCATGAAAGTTGTAGGGTCCAACATCAAGTCCAACAAATTTAATTTAGAGGAGGCGACATGCTTAAACATTGGGCTTGACGATATTTTCAGCCTGGAAAAGGCCACATGCAGTTTCAAGATGCCCATTGATAAGTAATTTAACAACAAAACAAATTAAGAGACATAATCTAAGGAAATGTGCAAGTAATTTAAACACGAGTTGGAAAAATTTGTGGATAATAATGGAAAAGTTGATGAAAATGATTTCGTAAGGTCAATGGAACATATTTGTCTTAATAAGGGAGTTATTGAATAATGAAAAGGCTCACATTTGATGACTAGAAATGAAGAAGGTGATAAGTTTAGAAGGTGCTTAAACATTGGGCTTGACGATATTTTCAGCCTGGAAAAGGCCACATGCAGTTTCAAGATGCCCATTGATAAGTAATTTAACAACAAAACAAATTAAGAGACATAATCTAAGGAAATGTGCAAGTAATTTAAACACGAGTTGGAAAAATTTGTGGATAATAATGGAAAAGTTGATGAAAATGATTTCGTAAGGTCAATGGAACATATTTGTCTTAATAAGGGAGTTATTGAATAATGAAAAGGCTCACATTTGATGACTAGAAATGAAGAAGGTGATAAGTTTAGAAGGTGCTTAAACATTGGGCTTGACGATATTTTCAGCCTGGAAAAGGCCACATGCAGTTTCAAGATGCCCATTGATAAGTAATTTAACAACAAAACAAATTAAGAGACATAATCTAAGGAAATGTGCAAGTAATTTAAACACGAGTTGGAAAAATTTGTGGATAATAATGGAAAAGTTGATGAAAATGATTTCGTAAGGTCAATGGAACATATTTGTCTTAATAAGGGAGTTATTGAATAATGAAAAGGCTCACATTTGATGACTAGAAATGAAGAAGGTGATAAGTTTAGAAGGAATGTTAACACGAATGATACAATGGTAGGTAAGAAATTAATGTTAAGGTGTGATTAAATGAACATGAGGCTTAACAAAAATGTTGCAAATGAGACAATGGTTCATGAAGCTCAAGACAAGAGCTTAAGTAATAATCAAGTGGGATATATGGGAATGATTGAAGATGGCAACAAGTTCTCATGGGAAAGAAATCATTTGGTGCTAGAAGATAATTTTGAACATGTGAGTCGATCATCCCATTTCAAGGAAAAAAAGAGGGATTCTTTTGGAGGAGGATGATAAACACATGCAACATTGCAGACCGACCTCTCAAGATAGTGATACAATTCAAAAGCAATAAGTAGGTCATCACATATCCAATTCTAGGGATAATCAATGAAGGCATTTACATTCTCATTTGCAAGATAATGAAATGGACTTGTAGTGCAACCAAGGCCATTCTATATCATTGTTATAAATCAAATTGGTACTTCTCTGTCCGTGATGACACTGAAATGTCGCTCACACAAAAGGACACTATGGATTGAAGAACCCTAATTTTCTATAGATGCTTGTGGTCTTGATCATTCTTTGTTTCTCCAGATCATCCTATTTTTGTGATATGTCTTTACGACCTAACCACGAATTTATATCTGACATCTAGCGGGTTTTCCATGGGTGATCCACTCACCACTTGCGGGTACCTCCTAAAACTTGCACCCGCTACCTGTTAGTATCCTGCTTGTGGGTCACCTGCATTTGCAAGGATTACAACCGTGGGTCCTTAAAATCATGGGAAATAAAAACTAAATTCGAAATTAGGGTAGTTGGTGGTGGCTTCCCAACTTCCACACCGACCCTAACTGTTATCCTCTCAAAAATATCCTCCTTTCCTTACCATAAATACAAGGGTAGGGCCATGAGAGAGGGGATTCACTCTTGAGATACTGAAATGCTGGAGAAATTTTCAATGAAGGAGAGGAGCAAGAGTCCAGAGCTTGGTTTTAGAAGTGTTGTTACAGAATGAGGTATATGTACTTGTTATCATTTATGATCAATAAAGAGACCTTTCTTTCCCATAAGAAATTATGTCTAGTTTATGAATTGAATTTGGTGAATATTCCATGCTTGATTTATGTATGAGTTTCATATCTTATTATTCATTTACATTTAGCCAAACGTTTTGAGGAGGGTTATTTCTATTTTGTAGGTTGTCTATACAAGATTGCAGAGAAAGGAAAAAAGAGTTACAAGCTTGGATCAACCTTCTAAACTTCAAGGTACTTATTGCTTGACTTATTAACCCTAGTCCTTTTTCATAAAGAAAAATATTGTCATGTATTTGTTGTTGCCTCAGATTCTGTGTGTTTTAGATAGTACGTTGGTGACCTCAGTAACTTCCTAGTCATAGGATTAATTTCTGTACAAATGAATTGGTGACTCCACTAGGGAGTGCCCTGTTGCTCTGGGAGTCCTTTGTGTAAAATTTCTTTAGTTTGAGTAAGTTTTAGAGTTTTTGGAAGAGTTTGCAGAGGGTGGTTACCCATGCTTTTGAGCTAGAACTTGTTCTTTTTGAGTATTTTTTTTAATTTTTTTTTGAAACAGACCCGCGACTTGTCAGTAAATACAGTCGTGAATTCTCCTGTTACCCATGGGTTTTCTGTGTTACACTTGTGAGTGCCTTGCGAGTTGCTTTATGCACAGTCATGGGTACCCCTGTAGGTTTCAATTTTCCTCTTAGGGTTGAATGTTAGGCATATGCTTTGATTGATTTTGGGGTTGTTTCTCTTTAAAGAACCATTTCAGTTTGTTTGTTGTCTGCGGATAGGTCTTTCCTCTTCCTTTGGATCTTTTTTGGTTTCTAAGACTTGTTAGGGTTTGTATATGAGTCTTTTAGGTTTGAATGATCGGCTTGTGGACTCTTTGGGTGATTTTTTTGATTGTTGGTCTAACTGATATTTTTCTAATATCTTGAAGAAACTTTTTTTGTGGATGTTTTTTCTTTCCTTTCAGTTTCAAAGTGTTCTATACCAATTTTAGTTAATTCAATTTCTTGTTTGGGTTGACTAGTCAAACTTGTTCTCTTCATAATTCTATGAGGGTTAGTATTCTGTTCTTGTAAGCTTAGGTACATATTTGTATAAACTTAGTTATTTGGGGTGTGTTATGCTTGTCCATAGTTATTTATTATTATTATTTTGTTTAAAAGGAAAAATTAAAAAAAAAAGTATCTTCCTTATCAAACACTTTAGTTTTCTTTCATAAATAGTAGTAGTTGCATACCTTTATTTTTGAAAAAGAAAAAGAAATTTTATTTTATGTAGGTTTACTTCATCGGTAATTTGCTTTCGAAAGATAAAAGAAAAAAATAAAAGAAGTAGGAGCATTTTTACACTTTTATTATGTAATGTCCCCATTTTGACCCCCTTTGTATTAAATCGTAAATGATGTAAATATTGTCATTTAATCATGGTGTGGAGCTCAAGGCCAAGGACCCACCATTGATTTAGCGTTTTATGTATCGGCAATTAAAAATAGATGCCTATGGTTCTTGTGCTAGATAGGCACGATGTAAATAAGACATCATGTAAATACGAATTTTAATGAAAATACCCACAACTAGCTATGCAATGCAACAAAGAGATGGGGCATGATTCTACAAGGAATAGGGAGGGAAATTATTCAAACCCTTGAGCCAATAGTGTTAATCCATGTGTCAATGAGAAAACCCATAAACCCTCAACTACCCATTTTGGGTTATGGACCCAATCATTTAATTCTTCCAGAAATTGGTTGAGGTAGTTAATGCCTTGGGAATGAAGAGGTATGGCAGCCAATTTCGTGCATGGGCAAGCCATCAACCTGGGAATTCATGTTTTTTCTTCTTGGGAAAGAAAACACCCATGAAATGGTGCCCAAATCCATGAGGAACCCACAGTCTTTCCTCTCTCAGGAAGTCTGAACTACTGGGTCTTTCCCCATCACGTTTTTCACCATTTTTCCTGCATTTTCCATGCCTGGGAGTTATTTTTGCATTATACAACAGCTGGGAGAGAAGGGCCACGATTTGGGACTATTATGGAGGCCGTTTTTGCCCCAGAATGTCCATGGACATTTTTCTAAAAACGGATTTGGCTTCCCAAGGTTGTTCCCCATCTTCTAGTTTCATTTTTGGGTTTCCCACGTTTTTCTGAAGCGAATGAAAACCCCATCTTTGGGCATCTCACTGTAAAAACGTTTCTTCATGCCCAACACTTAGAATTTTGTTGTTATGTGCATCCCTATTTTGATTTGAACCTGTGAGCAAGAAACTTGGAGTGGTAGTGGACAGAATTGGCTTGATAAACTTGGTGAAGGGAGTAACCTCTCAAGAAGATCAAGAGGGATGGCTACTCTTCTATGCACACATGGGACACTCTAGAATTGGAAGGTATGGCCTGAGGGACTATGAATTGGTGAAGGGAATACTTCCTTGAGTGGGGTATGTAGGCATTGTGGGTGCCAAGCTAGATAGATCTTGTAGAGGTATCCATAGCTCTGTGGTTGAGCTCACTAGCTTAGCAATTCTTCCTTTCCATCTCCTAATAGCCTGATAAACCCAACTGTAGTTTGGCTTGGATGATTTGGTGTATCTTTGGGCTATGTGTGAGTCTGTTGTTCCTTGATTCCTTGTAGAGATCATGCCCAGCTCGGGGGTGGCAGTTGTATCAAGAGGTTGATAAGCACAACTGGCCTATGGTTGGGTGGAACGTTGCAGTTGCATAGCCAGTTGCTCGGGACTAGTTTGTTAAGATAAGTATTCTCTTGTGTTAACTTTGCAATTATTATTTGATAGATATCTTGAATATATGATGGATGTGTTATTGATATTATTTCCGCTGTGTTTTTATTCTAATTATACATCCCATATGTCTTTTATATTATGTGGATGCTTGGTACAAAGTTCATGGAGCTAGTTGCCCGGTTTAGTATCACGATCCTCTCTATCATGCTGGTATGGTAGGAGGGGACGTTACATTTTGGTATCAGAGCTGCTGGTTGCAGCATTGGACCTCTATGGGCCAAATCCAATTACAGTTACAAGGGAAGATCCCTTCCTAATCACCACAGGTACTAGCATCAAGACTAGCTGGCTCAGTTGGATAGTTGTAGAGGTAAGGTTACCTTCTGCTGGGTAGCAGTCATCACAGGAAGGAGAAAAGAAGGAACTCGAAAATTGTTTCAAGTGTTTTTGAAAATTTTTGTTTAAGTCTCTTTTGGGAAGATTTCGGGAAATCGTTCCAAAATTTGCGGAAGAGTTCCGCGAACCGCCCCGAAACTGCGGAAGGAATTCTCTTCCGAAATTGCGGAAGGAATTCTCTTCCGAATTTTCGGAAGGAATTCTCTTCCGAAATTGCGGAAGGAATTCTCTTCCGAAACTGCGGAAGAGTTCCGCGAATCTTCCCGCAACTGCGGAAGAGTTCCGCGAATCTTCCCACAATTGCGGAAGAGTTCAGCGAATCTTCCCGCAACTGCGGAAGAGTTCCGCGAATATTCCCGCAACTGCGAAAGAGTTTGGTGAATCTTCCCGCAACTGCGGAAGAGTTCGGTGAATCTTCCCGCAACTGCGGAAGAGTTCCGCGAATCTTCCCGCAATTGCGGAAGAGTTCCGTGAACCGCCCCAAAACTGCGGAAAGAATTTCCCAGTGTCTTCCGAAACTGTGGAAGCATTCCGCGAATGGCTCCACAACTGCGGAAGCATTCGGCGAATCCGTTGTGGAAGCGTTCGACGAACCGCCCTGCAACGACGACAAGATTTGTATAAAAAAAAAAAAAAAACAAAAAAAAACGAGGGCGCTGCCCTCGATCCGCCCTCAAGGGGGCAATCCCCCTTGACCCCTTTCCCCCCCCTCATATGTCGTTGATTGTGAGAAAATTAGAGGATTCGACAAATTGTCAACATAATATTTTCCCATGTGCATGAAGTAATTTATGAATTTCTGAGAATATAATGCAGCTAACAATTGTGTTGATGAACACATTTTACAGAATCACAGTTACATCAGGGCAGCACTCTAGATAGTACAGTTGGAAAAGTTTTGTATCTTGATTGAGCCAAGAAAATCAACATCATGGATGATGCACAAGATCTCTATGAGCCTGAGACAGATGCCATGGGGGAGAACATACATGTTGAAAATGCTGAAACAGAATCTAATGGGAGAAGAAATCAAGAGACCCCTCCAGGTATTGCAGCCACCATGAGAAGCCTAAGGGTGGAGTTGCAAAGCTGTAGGGAAGATAATGAAAAAATGATTAAAGCTCAGGAAGAAAAAAATCAGTTGAATGCAGCCATGCTACAGAGTTTGACAGACATCCAAAGGAAAATAAACTCTGGGCATCAGACATCAAATCCAGAAAGGGGTGGGAGTATTTCTAGAAGGAATTCCCGTAAGAGGGCCAGTAGCCCAAGAAGAGTTTCTACAGACAGAACTTATACTCCAGAAATCTCTTCTAATGAATCATCTGACTCTGAAGAATCCATTGAGGGTTCAAGCTCTTCATCTCGCGGAAGTAAGAGGAAGAAGCACTACAAGAACAATTCACATGGGGAATTTAAGAAGGAAAAACCTCCTACATTTGATGGAGAGGTAAAGTCTGGTCAAGAAGCTGAAGCTTGGCTTCTTGGGATGAGAAAATATTTCCAAGTCCAAGACTACTCGGGAAACATGAAGGCAAGGGTAGCCATCTTCAACTTGAATGGAAGAGCATCTATATGGTGGGAACACATCAGGCAAGTGAAGAAGATCAACGAAAGGAAGATTGTGTGGAAGCAGTTCAAGATATACTTCAAGCAGAAGTACCTCTCTGACAGGTACTATGATGATAAGATCAAAGAGTTCCATGAGCTGAGATTGGGACAATTGACCATGGAAGAATATGCAAACAAGTTCTTGGAGTTGCTGAGGTATGTCAAGTACATTCGAGATGATAAGGTGAAAATTCAGCGTTTCCTAAGTGGACTGCCCCAGTCATATAAAGATAGAATTGAGTTTGATGAACCTCGAACTCTAGAGGAGGCCATAAGAAAGGCCAAGTATTGCTTTGATCAAAACAAAAGCAAACCAGAATTCCATAAGGCATGGAAGGATAGGAAAAATGAAAAGTTTAATGAAAGGAAGAAGGGGTTCAAGCCTCCTCAATTCTGGAATCAGCAAAGGCAACCATCACAGGTTGTGACTAAGCCAACTAGGATGATGGGAGACAAGCCAAGAGATTCAAAGGAGCCAAGAGAACCACTTCAATGTTGGGGTTGTGGAGGAGACCACATGCTTAGGAACTGTCCACATCGGAATGGGAATCCAAATCAAGTTCACAACATCCAAGGAGCTGGAACTGTGGGTCAAGTGGTGAGAGTAATCCCTAGAATCTATGCAGCAGTAGAAGACCGCCAGGCAGATCATCAATCAACTGTGGTTGAAGTTGAAGGTAAGATTGCTAAGCAATCTGTTTCTATTTTGATTGATCCTGGATCTACTCACAGTTATGTCACTCCTAGAATTGTTGAGATTTGTGCTTTCAAGAAATTAAAGCATAGTAAATCATGGTTAGTTCAACTAGTTACTGGAACCAAGAGAAAAGTTAGTGAAATAGTAGAGAAATGTCCATTAGAGATGGATGGGCTATTCACTTATGCAGATCTGAATATTTTACCAGTGGGTTCCTATGATATTTTCATTGGAATGGATTGGTTAGAAGCACACAGGGTTAAACTTGACTGCTACAATAAGAAATTTGAATGCATGGATGAAGAAGGAAACCCGAGGGTTGTAAAAGGCATTCCAAAGGTGACTTCTGTTAGACAGGTTTCAACCATGCAACTGAAGAAGTTCTGTAGGAAGGGATGTCAATTGTATGTAGCCCACATTTTAGAGGCAGCAGAGAGTGAAACTCTTAAATTGGAGGACTATCATGTATTGCAAGAATTCAGGGATGTTTTTCCTGATGAGATTCCAGGACTCCCTCCAAAGAGAGACATTGACTTTACAATTGAACTTGTGCCAGGAGCGGCACCAGTGTCTAGGAAACCCTATAGGATGAGTACACCGGAATTGCTAGAATTGAAAATGCAATTACAAGAGTTGCTGGAAAAGAAGTATATTAGGCCAAGTGTGTCCCCGTGGGGAGCACCTATTCTATTTGTGAAAAAGAAAGATGGAACACTCAAGTTATGTATTGACTACAGGCAGTTGAACAAAGTCACTGTGAAGAACAAATACCCATTGCCCCGAATTGATGACCTTTTTGACCAAATGAGAGGAGCAAAGGTATTTTCAAAAATTGACTTGAGGTATGGTTACCATCAGGTAAGAATCAAAGAAGAAGATATTCATAAGACAGCCTTTAGAACGAGGTATGGACACTATGAATTTGTAGTGGTACCATTCGGTCTCACAAATGCACCAGCTACATTCATGTGTCTCATGAATAATGTTTTTAGCAAGTATTTGGACAAGTTTGTTCTTGTATTCCTAGACGACATTCTCATATATTCTAAGAATGAAGAAGAGCATAAAGAACATTTGAGAATGACCATGCAATTACTAAGGGAGCATAAGCTGTATGCAAAGTTGAGCAAATGTGACTTTTATAAAGATAGAATTCATTATTTGGGTCACATCATCTCCGACGAAGGAATATCTGTAGACCCTGAGAAGATTGAAACCATTATGAATTGGCCAACTCCAAGGAATGTGACTGATGTGAGATCTTTTATGGGCCTTGCTGGTTACTACAGGAGGTTTATCGAAGGATTCTCCAAGGTTGAAAACCCGATCACTTCTTTGCAAAAGAAGGGGGTACAGTTTGAATGGTCACCAAGATGTGAGGAAAGTTTTCAACGGTTGAAGAATCTTCTTACAAGTGAACCAATTCTGAAAATTGCAGACCCAGAAAAAGACTTTGTGGTATGTACCGATGCATGCAATCAAGGACTTGGAGGAGTTCTTATGCAAGACAACCACGTGGTATGCTATGAGTTAAGAAAGTTGAAGGATCATGAGAAGAACTATGCTACTCATGATATAGAACTTGCAGCCATAGTACATGCTTTAAAGATGTGGAGGCATTACTTAATGGGAAGAAATTTTGAGTTAAGGACAAACCATTATGGTCTGAAATACTTGTTTGATCAGCCAACTTTAAATGCTAGGCAAGCTAGATGGTTGGAATTTTTGTGTGAATTTGATTTTGAAATCAAACACATAAAAGGGAAAGAAAACAAGGTGGCTGATGCACTCAACAGGAAGGTACATGAAATGTATGTGGCAACACTTAGTACTTGCCAACCAGATTTGAGGCAGCAAATTGTTAACCATATTGTTGAGGATGAAGTGTACGTACAGATAAAGGACAAATTGCAGTAGCAAAACCTTGAAAAGAAGTATGAAGGCTATCATTTGGAAGTAGGCGGACTTCTTACTTATAAGAATAGAGTCTATATTCCAAATGCGGCAGATTTGAGGAGAATTGTTATGGATGAAATCCATAAAGCTCCATACTCTGGTCACCCAGGATATCAGAAAACAATTGCTACAACAAGAAAATATTATTTTTGGCCAGGCATGAAGAAGGACATCGCTGAATACATTTCTAAGTGCATGGAATGTCACCAGGTGAAGAGTGAACACCAAAATCCAGCAGGTTTATTGCTTCTAGTGCCAATTCCAGAATGGAAATGGGAAGTAATATCCAAGGACTTTATTACAGGATTGCCAATGATTGTGAGACAACATGATTCCATCATGGTTGTGGTGGACAAGTTAACAAAGGCAGCACATTTTATACCAGTTAAGTCCACACATAAAGCCGATGCCATTGCAAATATTTTCATGAAGGAAATTTTCAGATTACATGGGTTGCCTAAGGCAATAATTTCTGACAGGGATACCAAGTTCACTTCCAATTTTTGGAAAGGTCTCTTCGCAGATTTGGGTACACAACTAAGCTTTAGTACCGCATACCATCCTCAAACCGATGGGCAAACCGAAAGAGTAAATCGGGTGCTTGAAGACATGCTCCGCATGTATGTAATGGACAAACCATCCAAGTGGGAAGATTATCTACACTTGGTAGAATTTGCATATAACAATGGAAAACAAGCATTGTTGGGAATGAGTCCTTATGAGTCTTTGTATGGTAGAAGGTGTAGGACACCAGTGACTTGGGACAATCCAGTGAAAAGAATTGTACTTGGGCCAGAATTGCTTAAGGAAATGGAGCAAGAAGTTGCCAAGAGCAGACATAATTTAAAAGTAGCCCAGGATAGACAGAAAAACTATGCAGATAAGCATAGGATCCATAGGGAATTCAATGTTGGGGATCATGTGTATCTTAGAGTGAAATCAAGGAAGAGTTCCTTGAAGCTTGGGAGTTGTGCCAAGCTATCACCTAGATATTGTGGGCCATTTGAAGTGCTTGAAAGAATAGGGCCAGTTGCATACAGACTTGCATTGCCTGCTAGCACTAAAGCTCATAATGTTTTTCATGTCTCTTTGCTTAAGAAATATGTACATGATCCTAACCATGTGATTAATTGGGATGTGATCCAGATGGAACCCGAGGGAGAATTCCAAACCGATCCATTGCGCATCCTAGACAAGAAGGTAACATTGCTCCGGAACTGAGCCATCATACAGGTAAAGGTGCAATGGAAGCACTACGGTCCCAATGAGGCTCCATGGGAGCCGGAGGATGCCATGAGGGTGGCATATCCTTTTTTGTTCAATTTTGATGAGCACTGAGGACAGTGCTAATGTAAGGGGAGGGGAATGTAATGTCCCCATTTTGACCCCCTTTGTATTAAATCATGAATGATGTAAATATTGTAATTTAATCATGGTGAGGAGCTCAAGGCCAAGGCCCCACCATTGATTTAGCGTTTTATGTATCGGCAATTAAAAATAGATGCCTATGGTTCTTGTGCTAGATAGGCACAATGTAAATAAGACATCATGTAAATACGAATTTTAATGAAAATACCCACAACTAGCTATGCAATACAACAAAGAGATGGGGCATGATTCTACAAGGAATAGGGAGGGAAATTATTCAAACCATTGAGCCAATGGTGTTAATCCATGTGTCAATGAGAAAACCCATAAACCCTCAACTACCCATTTTGGGTTATGGACCCAATCATTTAATTCTTCCAGAAATTGGTTGAGGTAGTTAATTCCTTGGGAATGAAGAGGTATGGCAGCCAATTTCATGCATGGGCAAGCCATCAACCCGGGAATTCATGTTTTTGCTTCTTGGGCAAGAAAACACCCACGAAATGGTGCCCAAAGCCATGAGGAACCCATAGTCTTTCCTCTCTCAGGCAGTCTGAACTACTGGGTCTTTCCCCATCACGTTTTTCACCATTTTTCTTGCATTTTCCATGCCTGGGAGTCGTTTTTGAATTATACAACAGCTGGGAGAGAAGGGCCACGATTTGGGACTGTTATAGAGGCCATTTTTGCCCTAGAATGTCCATGGACGTTTTTCTAAAAATGGATTTGGTTTCCCAGGGTTGTTCCCCATCTTCTAGTTTCATTTTTTGGTTTCCCACGTTTTTCTGAAGCGAATGAAAACCCCATCTTTGGGCATCTCACTGTAAAAACGTTTCTTCATGCCCAACACTTAGACTTCTGTTGTTATGTGCATCCCTGTTTTGATTTGAACCTGTGAGCAAGAAACTTGGAGTGGTAGTGGAAAGAATTGGCTTGATAAACCTGGTGAAGGGAGTAACCTCTCAAGAAGATCAAGAGGGTTGGCTACTCTTCTATGCACACATGGGACACTCTAGAATTGGAAGGTATGGCCTGAGGGACTGTGAATTGGTGAAGGGAATACTTCCTTGAGTGGGGTGTGCAGGAATTGTGGGTGCCAAGCTAGATAGATCTTGTAGAGGTATCCATAGCTCTGTGGTTGAGCTCACTAGCTTAGCAATTCTTCCTTTCCATCTCCTAATAGCCTGATAAACCCAACTGTAGTTTGGCTTGGATGATTTGGTGTATCTTTGGGCTATGTGTGAGTCTGTTGTTCCCTGATTCCTTGTAGAGATCATGCCCAACTCGGGGGTGGCAGTTGTATCAAGAGGTTGATAAGCACAACTGGCCTATGGTTGGGTGGAACGTTGCAGTTGCATAGCCAGTTGCTTGGGACTAGTTTGTTAAGATAAGTATTCTCTTGTGTTAACTTTGCAATTATTATTTGATAGATATCTTGAATATATGATGGATGTGTTATTGATATTATTTTCGCTGTGTTTTTCTTATAATTATACATCCCATATGTCTTTTATATTATGTGGATGCTTGGTACAAAGTTCATGGGGCTAGTTGCCCGGTTTAGTATCACGATCCTCTCTATCATGCTGGTATGGTAGGAGGGGACGTTACATATTATAGACTTAGCATGCTTTTCTGTTTCAGTTGTAACATCATCATGCACACAATCACTACTTCTTGAGTAATATAGCCTTAAAAAGAATCATTAATTTAAAATCAAGTAGTAACTTTTATTTTTTATGTTCTTACACCAACTAGCTTAGGTTAATGCTTTGGATTAGGGTGTCTTTAACTATCCAAAGTAGTTAAAATTAAATCACAGTGGCCATTCGCTAGGTAAATACACCTATGTAGAAGGTGAACTTGGAAGCTCCACTCACACCGGATTCAAGCACAAGGTCGTGCGAGGTTGAGTAGAGGAGATACCCCTCCGCTATTCAATTGAGCATCTACCAAGATTGGTGTGCATACGGGGGCTCATTAATACTTTGGTGCTTTTGAGTTTTGGGTTTAGTTACCCTATCCATGTGTTGACCTACAACTGTTCCCTCAGAACCTCTCTATAGTGTTGTTAGCCTTAGTATCCAGACTCATAGGGATTTGCACGGGTATTAGTGGAAGGATATTTCCATTGCACCTAGGACAAATTTAGGAAGAAATCCCTTACGACTCTTTGGGAATGCAGCTTGGTGATTCAAGCGCTTGGATCCATTGTGCTCGTATTGTGGACCCTGAATTACTTTTCTTTGTACCTTCATTGGTTTGTTCTGGGCCCTCATCATCCCAGATGCTCCTTTGGAAGGTTATCGGACTGCTTGGTTTGGGCCACTTTAGGATATTTTTAGTGGTGTGCTGATTGATTACTCATGTTCTAGTTTTCTTTAGGCTCTCTTTACTTAGAATTCTTTAGCTATGGACGATAAACCTCTTCGTAGGTCAAGAAGGTTGTAAAAAATTTCTCCACTCACTTTGGAGCCTCCACTGCAACATCAACGACGAAGTATAAATTCGAGTGGCTCTTTTGAGTCAATTGGAATAACTGATCCACCTAGAGAACCTCACCTTATCACTCGAACATCACTGGTTCCACACACAACCGAGGTTGAAGACTTGCAAACTGGAGGTTTTGTAAGACCCTTTATCCCACCATTGAATGGACTTGACGATCCAGTGTTAGTGCGATTTATCTCTTTAGGTCAACCTGAGTTAAGTGTGTATAGGTTTACGACTGGTTTTATCATGGATAACATAGGGGACATATCGGGAGTTCCACATACTCCCACATCTTCCATTGTGCCTGGAGGATTTTCCCCTCCTCATGTGAACATTCTGATACCTAGTTCATTCGCAGATGTATGCTACTCTGATCACTTCATTGAATTTTAGTATAGTATCCTCAAGGTCACCGAGCACTAAAATTTATTCAACTTCTATACCCTTCGGATCAACTATCGGTTCATCTAGTTTTCCCTTCACTGGGATACCTATTGTATTGTTCACATCATTCCCTTTTCTTCAAAAATTCCAGACTGGACCTACCACTTAAGCTCCTTTCATTCATGGATTCCCTTGGCATGGGGAACATATTGCTCCTTCAACACCTTTTGTAGGTTACATCCTAGTTCAATCCACTACACCTTTTGCGAGTTTAAATCCATTTACAGGTTATAGTTTTCAACCAAGTAATGTTCAAACCTCTAACATACATGTAGGGAGTACTCCCTTTTCACTCTTTAGTGGAAGAGGTAGTACTACTTTCACTTCAAATCCTTTTTCAATTGGAGGTAGTCATACTCAATCTCAGTGGACCAGACCTCAAGGAAGTGATCCCCTTGATTATGGCCGAAGCACTTTTCAGAATTCCTTTACTTCACAATCGATGGCTAGGGGCAACCCAAACCAACCTTATGGGAGCTATGGCTCAGGTATTTTTCTTTACCCAACTCCCCAAACTCATTTTCCATCGGCTAGGCTGTCATGTCCCAAATTTGGCATTGGGTCACAATGGCCTAATCACATTGGCTCTATTCATTAGAGTTTGTCAAATTGATGCTAAAGGTCAAATAATTGCCAAGGAGGAAAATTACTAGTTTCCTAGGTTTGGGGTGGAAGCTTTGGGATTTGGAATAATGGGGATAATAAATGATGTTTGAACATTAGAATGGCATAAATATTTAATAAAGGAGCTAAATAAATATATACAAGTGAAAATCAAAGTGGCATTTCATCATGAAGACACATGGAGGAAGTGGGACCCACATATGGCTAGATTTCCCCACTGCACTTGGCATCATTCTCTCACCAATTCGAATTCAAGGTGAATGGTAACATACTTGGGGGAGTCCAAAAGGTATTATTCATTGCATGACTCATCCAAGGTCGAAATATAGAGGAAGAGTAACTCCCATGGAAGAGGAAGAGGCAATTTGGAGCTAGTGAGACACTTGGGCTAGATTCCCTAGCTCTATGACAACAATGATGAAGATGCTATGACACCTATGACACAAATCAGACCTGAAGGCTGACATATGACATATATGACATGTCAGGGCTAAAAATATACTCCAAGAGGGCGCTCAAGGGTGTTAGGGCAGCTAAGATGCTTCCACATGTGATTTGGTGGAAGTGGGAGACTAGGAATTGTTGTACAAGTGGCGTTCTTTGGAATCTCTTCCCAACTTGAGTTGGCATGAGTCTCTTGGAAGGAATTCGACCCATGGAGGACATTAGAAGTTTATAAATGTCAATAGCAAAGAATGAAACCAGCTTTTGATCATTTGTAGAATTTGGAATTGCATTTGTGTAGAGGGAGAGCTAGTGGATGACTAGTTTCTTGCCTTAGCCAATTTCGAGGATGAAAGATTCCCATCCAAGTTGGTAATTGGAAAGGCCATTTACACCTTTCATTTGGAGATTTCATGGAGTCTTTATTTTCAGGTGTAAGCTACAGGGCAGCTCATGGTTTCCTCTATTGCAGCTCACTCCTTCAACCATTTCCGTTTTTGATAGCATATTCTTGATCCTTGAGGGAGGGCATTTTTGGTGAGCTATTGTACTCTTTGGGGGAGATTATAATGCCCCATTTATTTTTTAATATGAATTAAATACTCTTTTCTTCATCTCCAGAAAGTTTCAGGTCGAAATTCCAAGTAGAAATGTATAAATCGCAATATTAATGAAAGAACAGTGTCATTTCCCCACTACCTTGTTGTGAATCAATGTAATGCTGATTATTTCGAATGAATGGATGATTATATGATATATTTGTGATAAATATACTGCCATGGATGTCTTCTACAAGTTTCATGTACTGTACTTGAGCATTTGAAGCATTTTTACTCAGTTTAGTTGTATTGGGAGGTGAAATAGTGCCATTTCCCCAAGGGTCGAACTGGGGATTTTTGCAGTTGAATGGGAGAGGGTGAGAACAGTTGTAATAAAAAATTAATGGTGCATATGAGACATTAATAACATAATTAACACATTACATACCTCTTTTCATAAATTTGAGTGGGTTTGGAGGCATTTGGGAAGCCATTTTCAGTACTTACCTCAGGGGGATTTGAACCCCAAATTACTAGTAAAATTGCATACTTGGTCCAGAATCTTAAGAGAGTTTTCAGAGGTATTTTGGTGGCCATATGTCATCACTAAACATCATATTCAAGTACTAATATCATTCATACACCTTCCTTGAATATTTGAAGGGATTTGGAGTCAATTTGAGATCTAGAGACCAATACTAGTCAAAGGGAAATCACTAGTAAAGTTACCTACATTGATCAGAATTGAAAGAGGATTTGCAGAAGTATTTTAAAGGTCCAAAGGAATCCATGAAACACATATTTATGTTCTAATATAATTCATATACCTTCTTAGAATATTTGGGATCATTTGGGGCAAATTTGGGACTTAGAGATCAAAACTAGTCAAAGGTCTAACTAGGGAAAAAAGTGAAAATTGTCATTTTGATAAAATTCCTAACAAGGGACATTACAGTGGTATCAGAGCATGATCTTGGAACATGATGTGGTCTAATATTCATGAGGACAAGAATTCAGGTACCACCATTAAATATTGAAACCAAAAGTGCTTTTGTTGAAGAGGGAAAAAAAAAAGTAGGAGAAGAAGAGCAAATTTTTTTGAGGAAACTATGACTAGGGATGAAAAGGGAGCCTCATATGATGGTGATGAGCATATAAAAATTATGAAAACAATATTTGAAGATATGACCAAGCAACTTAAGGAAGGATTCGAATTGTTTTGTATCGAACTTGTGGAAAAAATTATTGATTTTAAGAAAACCAAGGGGCAAAATGCATCAGCTTGCTTGAAGGAGCAAAAGGAAGAGACATCACAAGATCATGAATAAGATTCTATTGAAAATATGGAATATCATTTCGAGACACCTTCTAGCTTATACATGAACCAAAGAGCATATACTGATGGATGCTTAAACTATGAAGGAGCACCTACTGATGGGTGCTCACACCTCTATGTTGGTGACATAGAAATCACTTTTGAAAGTGTTGCTGCAAGCCCAAGTTCCATTAAGCATGATAATGAAGACCTTGCAGCAGTTGAAGAAGAACCAAGATCAACTTCCCCATCACCACTTGAGCTTCATGAAGTTGGTCCAAGAAAAAATGAAGAAGATGAGGAGGTTCATTTGCAAGAGCCTAATTTTCTTGAAGGGTCCTTAAAGATGAATGAAAAGAAGATCCAAGAGTCTCTCAGCATTCTCCATGACACTCAAGCATTGGTGTCAAATTCTTGTTGGAGAGCTACTTCATTGGAGGAAACATCCTTCCTTGAAGACATGGAGAAGATTCAAAGAGCAATGTGCCACATCAAAGGTAATTTCATGTCTTTTCTTTTTGATAGAAACCATTTGTTCGAGCTTAATGAATTGTTACATGATGCATACTTGAAGAATAATGAGGATAATCATAAGCTCACAATTCAAAATGAGCAACTTCTTGAAAAGTTGCAAGATACTTGTTTTTCCTCCTATGTTTCAGATTGTCAAATGGTAGATTGTTTGGAGGATTCTCATGACATGGTGGATCATGAGAAATGTGGAAATTTGAATTTTCTTGATGTGTTTGAAGATGAACTTGAAGATATCCAAACACTTGGTGTGGTGGAAGAGGAACTTGAATTGTCTCTTGATGAAGGTTATGCAATTTTTAAAGAAGAGCATGATTCCTATACATTGGAACCAAACTATGAAAAAGAGTTCATACTTTTGAAGGAGCTGCATGAACTAACCCTATGGATCCTTCCCATGATGAAACTTCTGCACTTTTTTATCATTTGGGTGAGTTAGTTCATTCTCCTACATCCTACAATTCCATGTTTTGCAACATTAGTCTCAATGAAGTATGGGTGAAAGGGTTCTTTTTGATGGTGCCACATGAAGAGTATGGAACTCCTAGATTTAACTTTTATGATGACATGGTTGGAGCACATTCTTATTCACATTTGCAGCAGCATCATTTGTCACTTTATGATGATTCACATCTACATGGATGCACCTATGATATGGATTTGAGTAACTTGAAGACTCATGGTTTTTCTTGCTCAACACTGGGTTCATTTGATGTTAGAGGAACTTCATCCAACACTTGGGTGAATAGATTTATGATGGGAGAACATTTTTGTTTGCAGCCACATACTTTTTTACATCTTTATTATTCTCACATTCATGGATGTATGGGTGAGACTTCTTTGAGTCATTTGAAGTCTCCTTGTTTTTTCTGCTCATTATTTGGTTCAGATTTTAGTGGAGATTCTTCATTCACTTCTTGGATGAAAGAATACATGGTTGAATATTTTGATGCATATCACATCCTTTTGGAGCAGCATTATAGGACATGGGATCCTCACCTATGTCATTGGATCAGATTTGATTGGTCACTTGAAGCTTGTATGCACTTGGAAAATGGTAGTCTACTTGTTTGGAGGTATAAGCACTTTCATGATTCTTTGATGAAGCACCTCCTTGATGTACATTTTCATTATGTAGTTATGTACTTTGATGATATATATTTTGCACTCATGATGCTTGGAAGAATGCATACAAGAAAATGGGATCCGGGAATCATCTTATCTGATGGTATGGGTTGGAGAGCACTCTTCATTGTTGGGGTGCAATACAAGCAATGGGACCCTGGAATAATTTTTATCTCATTGGTTTCAATTTTTTTGGGGCAACAAGCAGTATGGGAGATGGATTTCCAACTTAATAAAGTGATTTTTATCAGAGTAGTACAACAGAAAGCATGGTGTTTCCTCTCTAAAATCTTCATGGAAACTCAAAGACTCAAGGTTGGGCAATTCAATGGCAACTTCAAAGAATTATACAGAAAGCAGGTTCTTCAACACCCATGTTTAAAATTGCTTGAGGACAAGCAATATTGGGAAGGGAGGATTTGTCATGTCCCAAATTTGGCATTGGGTCACAATGGCCTAATCACATTGGCCCTATTCATTAGAGTTTGTCAAATTGATGCTAAAGGTCAAATAATTGCCAAGGAGGAAAATTACTAGTTTCCTAGGTTTGGGGTGGAAGCTTTGGGATTTGGAATAATGGGGATAATAAATGATGTTTGAACATTAGAATGGCATAAATATTTAATAAATGAGCTAAATAAATATATACAAGTGAAAATCAAAGTGGCATTTCATCATGAAGACACATGGAGGAAGTGGGACCCACATATGGCTAGTTTTCCCCACTGCACTTGGCATCATTCTCTCACCAATTCGAATTCAAGGTGAATGGTAACATACTTGGGGGAGTCCAAAAGGTATTATTCATTGCATGACTCATCCAAGGTCGAAATATAGAGGAAGAGTAACTCCCATGGAAGAGGAAGAGGCAATTTGGAGCTAGTGAGACACTTGGGCTAAATTCCCTAGCTCTATGACAACAATGATGAAGATGCTATGACACCTATGACACAAATCAGACCCGAAGGCTGACCTATGACATATATGACATGTCAGGGATAAAAATAGACTCCAAGAGGGCGCTCAAGGGTGTTAGGGCAGCTAAGATGCTTCCACATGTGATTTGGTGGAAGTGGGAGACTAGGAATTGTTGTACAAGTGGCGTTCTTTGGAATCTCTTCCCAACTTGAGTTGGCTTGAGTCTCTTGGAAGGAATTCGACCCATGGAGGAAATTAGAAGTTTATAAATGTCAATAACAAATAATGAAACCAGATTTTGATCATTTGTAGAATTTGGAATTGCATTTGTGTAGAGGGAGAGCTAGTGGATGACTAGTTTCTTGCCTTAGCCAATTTCGAGGGTGAAAGATTCCCATCCAAGTTAGTAATTGGAAAGGCCATTTAGAAGTTTCATTTGGAGATTTAATGGAGTCTTTATTTTCAGGTGTAAGCTACAGGGCAGTTCATGGTTTCCTCTATTGCAGCTCACTCCTTCAACCATTTCCGTTTTTGATAGCATATTCTTGATCCTTGAGGGAGGGCATTTTTGGTGAGCTATTGTACTCTTTGGGGGAGCTTATAATGCCCCATTTATTTTGTAATATGAATTAAATACTCTGTTCTTCATCTCCATAAAGTTTCAGGTCGAAATTCCAAGTAGAAATGTATAAATCGCAATATTAATGAAAGAACAGTGTCATTTCCCCACTACCTTGTTGTGAATCAATGTAATGCCGATTATTTCAAATGAATGGATGATTATATGATATATTTGTGATCAATATACTTCCATGGATGTCTTATACAAGTTTCATGTACTGTACTTGAGCATTTGAATCATTTTTACTCAGTTTAGTTGTATTGGGAGGTGAAATAGTGCCATTTCCCCAAGGGTCGAACTAGGGATTTTTGCAGTTGAATGGGAGAGGGTGAGAATAGTTGTAATAAACCATTAATGGTGCATATGAGACATTAATAACATAATTAACACATTACATACCTCTGTTCATAAATTTGAGTGGGTTTGGAGGCATTTGGGAAGCCATTTTAAGTACTTACCTCAGGGGGATTTGAACCCCAAATTACTAGTAAAATTGCATACTTGGTCCAGAATATTAAGAGAGTTTTCAGAGGTCTTTTGGTGGCAATATGTCATCCCTAAACATCATATTCAAGTACTAATATCATTCATACACCTTCCTTGAAGATTTGAAGGGATTTGGAGTCAATTTGAGATCTAGAGACCAATACTAGTCAAAGGGAAATCACTAGTAAAGTTACCTACATTGATCAGAATTGAAAGAGGATTTGCAGAAGTATTTTAAAGGTCCAAAGGAATCCCTGAAACACATATTTATGTTCTAATATAATTCATATACCTTCTCAAAATATTTGGGATCATTTGGGGCAAATTTGGGACATAGAGATCAAAACTAGTCAAAGGTCTAACTAGGGAAAAAAGTGAAAAATTGTCATTTTGATAAAATTCCTAACAAGAAACATTACATAGGCCTTGCTTAAATTTTCTGGAAACCTTAAACTTGCCATATCTTTTGAAGCTTATAAATGACCCAGTGCGTCATGAACCTGCTTGGCATCCCGTTCCAACCAAGATTCCTTCAGACATCCCCAAGTTTGAAAGGCAAGGCTGGAGAATATCTAGGGGACCATGTTACAAGCTTTCACTTATCGTGTTCTTCTAATTCACTAAATGACGATTCTATATGGTTGAGACTTTTCCAAACAACTTTAACCGGTGTAGCAGCTAAATGGCACATTGAACTCCCATCTGCTGCTTACCATTATTTTTACGATTTGGCGATGATTTTATTGAACCACTTCCAACTTCCCGTTCGGTATGATTCCGACATAGATATTCTATCTACATTTAGACAGAACAAATCCACTCACATATCTGACCATATTCGGGAGTGGAGAAGAAGGAAGAGGATGATTAAAGCTGAGATTCCCCCGGAATTCTTATTAGAGTGATTTTTGAAATCACTCCTACCTTACATCTCAAAAGATGTTTCGACTTCATGGTTTACCTCAGAAGAGGAAGCCATCTTAAGGGCCCAACAATTATACTTAATTTATTCTCAATTTGGGATTCTTTACGAAATCATTCTTGAAGCGCCGAGATCAACTACTGATCTGGTTAAACCCAAATCTAGAGCAATGCTGATGGCAAAGTTGGTTTAGTTGACTCGTCGACTATATAATCTTTGGCCAAGCAAGTGCAATAGATTTCTATAAAGCGTTATGCGGCGGAAGCAACTACATTTCCCCCCTGCCCTTCTCAAATGACTACTGTACACAATGTGCATTCTAACCAAAATGGTACTTAGCAACCCAGTGGAAAGAAGAATAAGGGAAAGAAAGGGGAGGGTAATCAAAACAATCCCAAAAACACTAATGATGTGAGGGGGGTAAGAAAGAAAAAAAGAAGGTGAAATTCCCTTGTAAACTTTGCAAGGAAGATCACTTGACTCATCCATGCCGCTTTATTGATGAAGCCTAGAAGCTATTGCAACAAAAGATACCCACCATCCTAAAGGATCCTTTTCCCAAGGGACATAACCTAGCTTCTGGCATCTCTAGTGTGGGGGCACCCAAGGTGCCGCATCGTTTGATCAGTATTATATAAACATGATTAGATCAGATACTATATTACATCCAAGAGCAAGAAACTATACCCCAGAATTTCCACAAAAAGACAAAGAGACTCCTGAGGTATCCGCTCCTCTTCACATTGAAAGGACCGCGGATCCTATGCCTAATATACCAAAAGGTGTCTATAAGTGTGCATCGCACAATCCTCATGTGAGTGCTTCTCCCAACTACTCTATCATGGAATACCTAGCCCAAAATCCATGTGGCATGTCATCTTTAGAAGTTTTGCAAAGTTTCCCTTCGCAACAGAATGAAATTCTAGAAGCAATAAGAAGTATTGATTCATCGACTATGTTTGCAAAATTTGATATGTCCGACATCAAACCCTAGTTTCTGTATCATGTAGAATTTCATATTGAAGTAGTCCATGGTTCTAAAACCATCAGACGAATAGTGGTGGATGAAGACATGTCTATGTGTGTAATGTCCATTTCTTTCCAGTGATCTTTAGGATCCCCTGAGTTAGTCCCTTCGATCACATTTCTTACCACTTTCGATCGAAGATATTTTTGTCCACATGGGATATTACGCTCCTTTGAAATACAGTTAGCTGGTAAAGTAGTGTCAGTAGAGGTTGAGGTTGTTGACGCTTTTCTTGACTATACTTTTTTGTTAGGAAGAAGTTGTATTATGTGATGCAAGCTATTCCTTTGTACATGTTTTGGGTATTGATGTTCCCTCACAAAGGAAGGATTGTTACAGTGGATCAACTCTCCTTCACCTGGAAAAATAATACAACTCCTTGGAATGTAATATTCTGATGATTGATTAGAAACGTCCTCCTATCAAGAGTTTGGGAGTAGGATTGTATTCATTGCTTATGGGAACTTTTGATTTGCCTGCTCCCATGAGTTATATTGTTTCAACGAGTGTTCAAGACATCGTCTCAATATATAAGGATGTCTTTACAGTTTCTAGTAACATGGATCCTTGGATTTCACCTACTCAAAATGAACCAATAGTGCCCCGATCTGTGGTGGAAGTTGATTATCAAGCATTACAAGACTCTACCATAAATTCCATCTCGACTCCTTTAGTCTCCGAAGAGTCGGATGTTGATTACGCGCCTGCTTGGTTGGTAGACTCAACTTATTATTTCCACTGTCTAGACACAATTTACCATCGGATGAATCCATTCTGGAAGCCATGGTAGGTCTTGATCAACCATGTGAACAGATGCATCATAGATCTTATTTTCTTCTAGAGCTAGACATGATTGAGAATGGTGAGTTTTCTGTGAGATTGAGTGGGGATGTTGATCATCCTATTAACCCTTTAGTGAAATAGGGAATTTTCACTAAAGGAAACATGGCTAATATATCAATAACAATTCCGATCAATATATCCATAAAACCTGATATCGTGGAAAACATTTTCATCGGTGCAAGTTGTTCTTCTCAAGAAATTTGCATGTATACCGATCTCTTTAAATAATTTTGCGATGTCTTCACCTGGTCATATGAGGATATTCTAGGCATCGACCCATCTATAGTTGAACACGAGATTAAGACCTATATGAATGTGAATCCATTCCGACAAAATCTTCATCCAGTAAACTCGAGAAAGACTGCATGTATTAAAGCTGAAGTTGAAAATCTCCTTAGAGCCATATTTATCTATCCTATAGCCATGATTGGGGGTTTCTAATCTAGTTTCGGTTGATAATAATTAAGGTACCATACGCATTTGCACTGATTTTAGGGATCTTAACAAAACTTGTCCTAAGGATAATTACCCCACACCTTTCTTTGATTAGATCGTAGATACTTGTGCGGGTAAAAAAATATTTTATTTCATGGATGAATTTTCAGGATATAATCAGATTCAAATCAAACCTGAAGATCAACAAAAGATAGGTTTTATATGTCCTTGGAGTACCTTTTCCTATAGGAAGATGCTATTCGGTTTGAATATTTCTGGAGCTACGTTCCAACGCGCAATGAATTTTTCCTTTCATGATATCAAACATATAGTTGAACCTTATCTGGATGACCTCTCGGTGCGATCTCGGAAGAGAAGAGATCATCCAGACCATTTATGACTTGTGTTTGAGCGATGCAGACACTATAAAATTGGATTGAATCCTCATAAATGTGTGTTCTGTGTTGAGTCTAGATGACTGTTGTATTTCATCATGTCTAGTAGAGGGATCATGGTGGATCCATTAAAAGTTGAGGCGATCATTAAATTGCCTCCTCCTCGCACCATTAGACAACTTCAGAGTTTGCAGGGTATGTACAACTTCCTCAGACATTTCATCATCAACTATGCAAAAATAACCAAAGGATTCATGCATCTACTTAAAAAAGACACCCCATTTTTATGGGATGAGGCCACCCAAAATTCGTTCGAGGCTTTGAAAAAAGAACTATTATCATCCCCCTTGTTGAGTCCACCAGATTATACTAGAGATTTTACTTTATATCTGTTCGCATCGGATTCCATAGTTGGCATAGTATTAGCTCAGGAGGATGA
The DNA here is from genome assembly GCA_027924585.1 of Larix kaempferi. Lineage (NCBI taxonomy): Eukaryota > Viridiplantae > Streptophyta > Pinopsida > Pinales > Pinaceae > Larix > Larix kaempferi. Next base: position 21,095,221 of record BSBM01000841.1, read on the forward strand.
TCATCTCCAAGATCACGCCATCTATTATCTTAGTCGCGCTTTGGTAAGACCTAAACTAAAGTATTCACATGTTGAGAAATTAGCACTAGCCGTTGTATATGTAGTTCAAAGACTTCGCCATTATATTTTATTGTGAACCACTACAGTGCTTGCGGATGTCAATCCGTTTCAATACATTCTAACCCGACATATAATCAGGGGGAAATTTAACACATGGATTGTTATTCTTAAAGAATTTGATCTGAATTTTCAATTTGCTAAGTCTAAAAAGTCATTAGTGTTCACATAACTCATTTCTTAGTTCCCTAGTGGCGAGGAGTTTGACAAGGAATATGCTTCATTCCCTAATGAACACATCTTCCTCATTTCTACCTCTGATCTGTGGTATGGGGATATTTTGATTTATCTCCAGACTTTGAAGTGTCCATCATCCTTTTTAAGAGAAGAGCGATGAAAACTATGACATAATGCTAAAAATTACTTCATAATTGCTGATACTTTGTATAGATGAGGGGTAGATTCTATATTACGTTGTTTCCTAAATCTCGAAGAGGATAATATAGTCCAGAATGATTCCCACAATGGAGCATGTGGGGATCATCTTTCTGGATTTACAACAACCCAAAAAATACTTCGTGTTGGTTAGTTTTGGCCCACCATCTTTAAAGATTGTGTGGAAGCTATGAAACACTTACATCCTTGTCAAATATTTTCCAAAAATATTTGAGAACATCCTGCTCCCCTATTCCCCGTCATTGTTGTAGGTCCCTTTCACCAAGTGGGGGGTTGATTACATGACATGCAACCCAGTTTCTGCTGGGGGGCATTAGTATATTATCATTGAATCAGTATAGAAGGAATGTTAACACGAATGATATAATGGTAGGTGAGAAATTCATGTTAAGGTGTGATGAAATGAACATGAGGCTTAACAAGAATGTTGCAAATGAGACATTGGTTCATGAAGCTAAGGACAAGATCTTAAGTAATAATCAAGTGGGATATATGGGAATGATTGAAGATGGAAAAAAGTTCTCATGGGAAAGAAATCATTTGGTGCTAGAAGATAATTTTGAACATGTGAGTTGCTCATCCCATTTTAGTGACAAACGAGGGATTATTTTGGAGGAGGATGATAAACACATGCAACATTGCAGACCAACCTCTCAAGATAGTGATAACATTCAAGAGCATGAAGCAAGTCATCACATATCCAATTCTAGGGATAATCAATGAAGGCATTTGCATTCTCATTTGTAAGATAATGAAATGGACTTGTGGTGAAACCAAGGCCATTCTATATCACCTTTAAAAATTCAAAACGAGGGGCAACACATAAAAGAGCATTGATAAACACCCTTCAAAGTTACCGATGAAAGGAAGAGGCATTATACATGAGGTTTTTCACTCTCTCCTTCAAAACATATGAGAAGAAATAGGTATCCTAGGAAGATGGACCTCAAAGCCAATATGGTTGCAAAAGATTCAAGATGATATACCAAATCATAGACTATAGGTGTCAAAGAATTATTGGAGTGCAAGGCATCCGAATTGAAGGTGATGTTGGAGAGAAGCATGAGAGTGGCCAGTACAATCATTGTGAAAATGAAAGATACCAAGAAATATGAAATTCTATGTGTCAATACATTATTAAAAGACAAACCATTGGAGGGAAACAAATTTAATTTGATTTTTAGGGATACGTAACATGTCAAGGGAAAATACACATAACCAAATTTGAACCCAAAATCCGACGAAATCAGACGAAATTGACCTTGTCGTCAGATTTCACCTTTATAATTGCGAATTTTCCTTAGTTTTTTTTAAAATTGACCTTGCTAGTCGTTGAATTTCCGACGACCGTCGGATATCCTATTGACTTTGTCGGATTTTCGACTTCTAAAGTTGAATATCCAACGTATCCTCGTCAAAGTCGAATATCCGACTACAACGGTTAATACATTAAGGTCATTGGATTTCTGACGTAGCCAGGTTACAACAGTCACTATGTTAATGTCATCGAATATCCAACAATAATTTATTTTTAGAAACTTTAAATTATAGGAATATTCTGACATGTTTTCTATACAAGCGATGGTTTGCATAAATTATCTTGGCCTGCGAGCCTAACTCGGCGAGTGTGCCATCTTTGGCCTGCGAGCCTGATTCGGCGTTTGTGCCTTCTTCTTCTTCTTCCAACTTCCTTGACAGGTTTCCAACTCTAGTTTCTGATGATGACAGTGAGGATGAAAATCCACCTCCGCCTGCTCATGTTCCTCCAGTTGCACCAGCACAAGTGCTTCCTCGATGGGTCCGTTCAACATGTGAAGCAGCTGGTGATCTTGCCGGTGATCCTAGAGATCAACGTCGAACACGTTCTCAGTTTCAGCGAGCCTCTTATCTTTTGGCTCAAGTTTCCGAGAATCATGATCCAGAAACTTTTGCAGAAGCTTCAGGAAATCCAGATTGGGATGCAGCCATGGATGAAGAATATCGTTCCTTAATGGCGAACGATACTTGGGATCTTGTACCTCTTCCAAAAGGAAGAAAACTTGTCAGATGTAAATGGGTCTGCAGAACTAAGTATGCATCAGATGGAAGTGTTGAAAGACTTAAGGCAAGGTTAGTTGCCAAAGGTTTTTCTCAAGTTGAAGGGATTGACTACAATGAAACCTTTGCTCCCGTCGCCAAAATGAACTCCATCCGCCTTGTTCTTTCCCTTGCAGCCTTACACAACTGGGAAGTCCATCAAATGGATGTCAAGTCTGCCTTCTTACATGGTGATTTACAGGAGGAAATTTACATGGAACAACCTCCTGGCTATGTTCAGAATAACTCTAGCCTTGTCTGTCGCCTTAAGAAATCCTTATATGGCCTTAAGCAAGCTCCTAGAGCTTGGTATGCCAAAATGGATAACTTTCTCCTTGACACTGGTTTTTCTAGATGCCATTCTGACCCCAATGTCTATACCAAGAAAGTAGGAAACCATCTCATCATACTTGTTCTATATGTTGATGACCTTATTCTTACTGGTAGTGACCCTAAGCTTATAACCCATGTGAAATCCAGTCTTAAACAAACTTTTGAAATGTCAGACTTAGGACATTTGCATTATTTTCTTGGTCTCCAAGTTCTGCAAACCAAAGAAGGAATCTTTCTTTCTCAGTCTAAGTATGCTTGTGACCTTCTTCGTCGCTTTCACATGGAAGATTGTAAACCAGCCCCTTCTCCCTTCCAGTCTGGAGTCAAACTTTCTGCCACTTGTACTTCACCTGAAGTAGATGCCACACTGTATCGTCAGCTTGTTGGTAGTCTTTTATACTTGACTCATTCCCGTCCTGACCTTTCCTTTGCCGTTGGTCGAGTTGCCCGTTATATGCAGACACCTCATGAAAGTCACTGGAAAGTAGCTAAAAGAATACTTCGATATATTCGAGGTACAGTTCAGTTTGGGATTCATTAAAGTACAGGGGGGAAACCTTTGTTGGTTGGTTTCACTGATTCAGATTGGGCCGGCGATCCTGATGATCGAAAGTCTACTGTAGGTTATGTTTTCAGTCTGGGATCTGGACCTATTACTTGGGCTTGTAAGAAACAACAAGCTCTTGCTCTTTCTTCAGCAGAGGCAGAATATCGAGCAGCCGTCAATGCCAGTCAGGAAGCTTTATGGCTTCGACAGATCCTTTCAGAGTTTGGATTCGAGCAGCAGCAGCCTACTCCACTTTGGTGCGACAATCAAAGTGCCATCAAGCTTGCCAAAGATCCAGTTCTACATCAACGCAGTAAACACATTGAGCTACATATGCACTTCATCAGAAATCTTGTTCATGATCGTGTTCTCGAAGTGCTCTTTTGCCCTACAGATGATCAAGTTGCAGACATCTTCACCAAGTCTCTTACAGAAGCGAAGTTTTCTAAACTTCGATCTATGTTAGGAGTTCAGGAACTTGTCATTAAGGGGAGATAGGCTCTAATGCCTCCTTCCTTCTCCTAATAGTGTCACTTTTGTAAATCCTTCAATCCTATCCCAAGTTGTTCTTAAGGGGGGATGTTAGGATATTTAGACACTTAGGAGTTAGTTAAGATCAACTTGTGTAATATATCCGTTAGGGATAGTGTGTTTCTTTAGTATGCATTAGTATGCATTTGTATATACTTAATCCGACGGTCACGATATGTTTCCGACATAGAGTGATCCGACGGCTCAACTTCTCTTAGATCAAACCTAACCTTGATCCGTGGCTTAACACCCGATTGGTCCATGATCTCTATTTAAAGAGCATGGAGGGTCATTGTTTAGTTGATCGATTATGAGAAGATCATTTGTAACTTTCTTTCTTTGCATAATAAATTGTCCCGTAGAAGCTATTTGGCCGGGGCCGTGGAGTGTTTCCCTCAAGAGGGTTTAAACCACGTCAAAACATCGGTGTGTTGATCTGTGATCTGTTTGTGTGAAGTGGTTGCTCTTGGTGTTCGGTCCTTTGGTAGTACCCTGTGTACCCGAACAGGATTTTCGACTTCTAAAGTTGAATATCCAACGTATCCTCGTCAAAGTCGAATATCCGACTACAACGGTTAATACATTAAGGTCATTGGATTTCTGACGTAGCCAGGTTACAACAGTCACTATGTTAATGTCATCGAATATCCAACAATAATTTATTTTTAGAAAATTTAAATTATAGGAATATTCTGACATGTTTTCTATACAAGCGATGGTTTGCATAAATTATAATCTTTGCATAGATTTTTTTCCGTACAGAAAGCCACAACTATTTCAATTGTTATTGTGATTAAAAATAGTGAAGTGTGGAGCTTGATTTTTTAATATCAATAATCACCAGTCAAGCTTGGTATCAGAAAATGACACATAACAATATTCCTGATCCAGATGAACAAAATTGAGAATTGCTTGCTAGATTTTGGGATGGATTGAAAAGAAAGGGTGATGGGATATGTTATTGTCCATGTAGTCAATGCAGGGGATTTAAAATGAGAGGAATAAAGATCACAACAACCAAAATACATTGTAGGGAACATGGACACGCTGAAGGGGGACATGACTATCGTCCATTGGAAAGTTATTCATTATGAATGTCTTTATATTGATCGCTTTTGTAAATGTGTTTATCATTGTAATGCTTCTTATATTAACTAATATCTCTTGATGGTTTGTAATTATAAAGGAAAGACCACCTACGACATATTTCTAGGAGGATGTGCTTGTAGAACATTCACCGGAGGAACATGGAGCTATGAATAATGAAGAACAAGTTAATGATCATATTGAAGAAGATGATCATACTGATAACATAGTTGAAGATTATGGTACAAATACATTGATCCATGATACATTTAATGTTAGAAGGGATGATGATGATGATGATCATGAAAATGATGACTTTGATGATGTTCATGATTTACCTCTTCTTGAGAAGGCATATGAACCCCTTTATGAAGGCTCCAACACAAATATTCTCTCTGCTATATTGTTGATATTGAACTTGAAGGTTATGAATGGTCTTTCAAACACATCAATCACACATATGTTAAGGTATGTAATATATCCCATCACATATATATGATCGTGATAAAGGTTATCTTTGTTCCTCTAATAATTTTATTGTTAATTCACAAGTAAAATTAGTACGGATGAAATATGTTTCATTAATATTATTTATATATTATAGTAACTAGTTTTTTATTTTAATTTTTTGTAGCTTGATGGCTGAAATTTTGTCACCACCATCAAATATTGTACCTCGCACATATCGAGATTTATCTGCCATCATGAAAGAAATTGGAATGCAGTATGAAGCAATTGCTGCGTGCCCTGATGACCATATTATATATTATAAACATCATGAATTTGGAACAGAATGTCCGGAATGTCATATCAGTAGATATCGAACATATCAAGGAACAAAAAAGGTGCCTCACAAGGTTCTTCATTATATTCCCATTATTTCACTTTTGCAATGACTGTTCAGGTGCAAAAACATAGCACAATGTATGGATTACCATGCATGGAACATAAGTCAAGATGACATTCTTCGAATGCCTGCAGATGGTTTTGCATTTAGAGATATAGAGGAAAAATGGCCACACTTTAAAGAAGAACCTCGTAATGTTAGGCTTTCTTTGGCAGTAGATGGTGCCAATCCATTTGCAGAGATGAGATCTATTTATTCGGTGTGGCCTATTTTTTTATCAACAATAACATTCCTCCATGGTTGTCAATAAAGAGGGAGCACATGTTGGCAATGATTAATCCCGTATGTGTCTACAACAATTTGTTTTTAATGTAGTGGCATCTCATTGGTCATATTTTGTTGCATAATGTAATATTTTTTTCTTTTCTTTTACTCATGTATATTATTTATATATCTAAATGGTTGTAATAATTATATATTTTATATGTTCAAATCAATCAGGTAAGTACCAAGTTAAAGATATGAATGTATATATTGAGCCTCTTATTGAAAAGCTACTAAACCTATGGAATGACATCACTATGTATGATGTATCTAGACCAATACGATAAAGGCAATTTCAATTCCATGCAATGCTTGTATGGACAGTACATGATTCCCCAGGGTTAACCCATTTTTGTGGTATGTAATTATAACGTCCACTTTAATAGTCTTGAATTTTATGAAGTTGATATATTATGCATGCATGTTTTTTTAAATAATCCATTCATTTTATATAATTATAATTGGCATAATTAATCCATCTCTTTATGTAGGTCTTTAAACAAAGGCGAAATTTGCATGTATAGTTTGTGGTCCTAAGATCAAATATCATCGTTCAAAACATTTAGGAAAGGAGGTGTTTGATGAGTATATGCACTTCCTCTCTAAGAATCATAGGTATCGAACTACTGAAAAACATCTATTCAATGGGAAGCAAGAGACTGCATTAAAACCACAGAGAATGACACCTCACCTATGGAAGTTGTAATATAATAGAAATTGTCAAGGTATGTATGGATCAAATTGTCTATCTATCATTATATATGAAATATTTTGATTTTTTTTTTATTGTGTATACTGTAATTGACATTGATTTCTATAATTTTTTTATAAACTATGATTCATGATGGTTGTCGTGATCATGAAGGAATTACTGGACTTCCACGAGGAATGAAAAGTTATCCTAAACAATTCAGTAGGTTTCCCTACTATGAGCACCTACAAATTGCTTATCTGTTTGATACAATGCATATTAGAAAGAATGTGGCTGAAACATTATGGTGAATATTGGATGGAAGGAGTGACAAAGAAAAAATTGTCAAAATTTGCAATGACATTCAGGAAGCCAATCATGCAATGAAAGATGTCATTCAATTACGTAGCAACATAGACCAAATTAATATAAACTCACTTCCATGGTTGTTAACGAAACAATAAAGCAATGTTGTAAAAGAAGTCATGCAAAAAATTAAATTTCCCACTGGATTTTGTTTGAACATGAAGAATATCGTAACAAAGAAAGGTGATTTTGCGGGGTTGAAAATGCATGATTGACATATATTCATCAAGGTAATTATTATGGTATATATATTGCTATATTTTTTAAATTCTTGTGCATATTGTTGGTATTTTTTTGTCTACATTTTTGTAAAAAATAATGAAACGATTTTTATATTGTTACAGTATGTTCTACCTCTATCTCTCCTAGAAAACTTTGAAAACAATGTCAAACAAGTTATATATGATCTTGGAAAATACATGAGGTAGGTAGCGATATTTTGCATGCATAAATTGTTTGTTTAATTCATTGTAGAACTTATATTTGACATTTTTTTTACTAATTGTTATGTCATATAATGTTTATTTTTGTTAAATCCCGTGATTTGTTTGCATCACTTGTAGATGGTTGTCATCTAAAGAAATCCATAAAGAAGATATAAAGTATTGGAGGAGAGAAATTCCTCGTCTCATGTGTGAAATGAAAAAGCATCTACCTTCGGAAATTTTTAATGCACAAGAACACTACCTTATACACCAAGTTGAGGAGATTGAATTGTGTGGACCTGTACACTCAAAGTCCATGTGGATGGTTGAGAGGCACTTGAAATTTTTGAAGGGTTTGGTTAGACAATGAGCACATACCAAGGGTTCTATGGTGGAGGGATATATGGTATACTAGAACATGATGTATATTAGTGAATATCTTCCTAAATTAGCGTCAAAGCTCAATTTAGGTTGCATTTGTGATCCAGACTCCAATAACAATTTCGAAGGGGAGTACTTGAAGGGGAAAGGTAGATCGAGGAAGGCGAAATTTAATTATTAGCTAGTGGATATTAATTATAGAATATTTGGTTGATGATTTTTATGTATATATCATACTTGTTTCATTTTTAATATTTAATATGCATCAATTAAAAGTGTATACCGTGTTAAGTGAATATACATTTGTACTAAATTGTAATTTTATTTTTATCAAGCAGTTGGTCGAGAGTGAGATGTGTTAACACTTATTATGGTTTCCACCATGGAATGGGAAGGAAAGCTCCCACTCAAATCCCCGAGGTCACCTATGGGCCGGTTTCCTCAAATGAAGAATCATGAAACCCAAAATTAGCTAAGTATAAAGGAAATCCAAGCCAAATGACCGAACCACAGTGAGAAAATGGGAAAATACAAGGCAGGAGGGCCCTTCCGCAGGAAAAAGTTAGCACTAGGAGCTTCTTCCACAACCAAAGAAGATTGGACGGCTGAGATCAAAGAGCTCATCATATCAACGGTCGAAAATGCGTTCCGCAAGCCTGTTTCTGAGTTCCGCATCCGGATTTGCGGATTGCAGATTGCAGAAGGCAATGTCCCAAAGAGCGCAAAAGATAAATTTCTGCATTCGGAAAAGCGATGTTCCAAATGGAAAAAAAGACAAGTTCCCGGAATCCACATTGCAGATTTCAGATTGCGGAAAGATCATCTCCAGAAACACAAAAAAAGTAAGTTTCCGCATCCCGCATTGCGGATTGCGGATTGCGGAAAGGGGATCCTCCAGAAAAGTGCTCGTCCAAAAGACCAATCCCTGCATGACACGTGGCTAATTGCAGATTACGGAAAAGACCTTTGGGGAAGGACCGTTGTGGAAAGGTGGTTGCGGGAAGGCAAATGCAAAAGGGAAATTGTGGATCGATGAAGTTTTGCAGAGCCAGTTACAGTCGTGAGAGATGGATATTTTCATAGAGAAAGGGTGCATCCGAGAGCAGCAAAGGGACCTATTTTTGTTACCTGTCGTGATCAAACCTAAATGGCCAAATCCTATGGATCAGCAGGTGGATTCCATGTCCCAATGGGGCACTTCCAGCACAGGCATTTATTATCCTCTGCGAATGGAAGAATCAAAGGTTGTTGATTCAAGCAACTCAACTCGAACGAACTCATCATTTCCACTGCAAGTTGTTTTGAATAAGTTAGGATATCTTAATGTTTGTAGGCCTATAAAGGCAAGGTCCAAAGTATACCAAAAGGTTGGATTTTTTGTTTCAAATAGATCACTGCTCTACGCTATATTAGACTCGGTCTCTTAATTCAATGAGCAGACTTGATTTTGGAGCTTGAGATTCTTGTGCTGTGGTTTCTGATGTCTGTTATTTCCTGTGTATGTTGTTCTTGCTTCGTATTTCCATTAATTATTTACTTCTGCAGTACCTAAATATCAATATTAAATGGTTTGGAATTCATGACCACATGCTCCAGATGCATATTCCTAGGTATTCCACCCCTTTCCTCTTGAAGTTGCAGGTTAGAATTCATTCTTAAATGATCTATCCTTGTGGTCGAACTTGTTTCCTTCCTCTACCTTCGACTACTTATTACCTTGACGTGAAAGCGCCATGTCTACCTTGCCTTATGCTCTTGCAAATCGTGGCTTAAACCTGCCATTGATGATAGTAATCCCCCGAAGTTGATTCCATGCCCAACTGTTCTCCTGTTCTTAACTCCAACCAACCCAAAACCCCTTTTAATTCATCGTTCAGAGGTCTAGCCACCACGTGGACCGATATACCAGCCAATTTCTAAGTTGCATCCTGTTGCTAGAAGCCCCAAAAGGGAGATCCCTCCCTATGGTTGGAAAGGCTAGTTTCCACCTACTAAAGATTGGTTTGCAATAGTTACCCCATGGTCTTCCCTACCACACCCCAGGGAAATATTGGGTGATAACATTATGGCGACTCCGCTGGGGAGAATCTCTGGTTTTCAAGGTGTAAAATTAGACCTCTGAGGGTGAACAGAGAGTCTGATATTTCAAGGTTGTATCATTTTCCCTGGAGACTCCAACTTACATTTAGGTGATTCCACTGGAGACCAAGCCTACTTGAAAATATTTGTATCAGATCAGAACTGATTAGTGAGGGTGACCAGTAGTCATACGCTAAGAGGCTCCTGCATTATTCCTGTGGCGAGGCCACCTATTGAATCAAAGAGCCCATAGAAGAAATTCTGGCTCCCAGAAGAATACCTACTAGAAGTCATCCAGATCCTGAGCTAGCAAGGGTTACTTCAGACCCATAAAAGGTCATCAAGAAAGAAAAGAGAAGCCATGCAGGTATTTCTCTATTAACTAGATCCTTTTCTTTGCCTAAGAAAGAGGCATGTGTTGCAAAAATCATCCCCCCAAGTTTAGGGACTGAGTCTTCCCCATTCAGACCTAGGTCTGAGACTGATATAAGGGAAACCATGTTTGACCAAAGAAAATTCCAGACCCATTTCCTGAGTGCTTGCTGGGAAAATATGCAAGCTTGGGAAGAAACTAGTGGCCTGTCTCCCTTTGCTGAAACTGCTGGCCAAAGTACCCAAGTCCCGAATACCACTCCTACTGCACCTAAAACTCCCTCTGCTCCCATACAAAGCCAGAAATCCATGGCTGCCAGATTTTCTCTTTTGGCCCTCCCACCAAATCCTGATGACTTACCTATGGGCTATGCCCAATGCCTCATAATATTTGATGGGGAGGGAAGAGTCTCTGCACAACAACATGTAGACAAGTTCAATGACTTCACAGACCTAGAAGAGGTAGATGAATATGATGTTAAGATGAGGTCATTTTCCCAGAGTTTAGCAGAGGAAGTGAATAAATGGTTTAAGGCCCTTCCAAATAGAGGAATAGCTACCTATGAAATATTTGAAGAAGATTTCCTAGCCAGATGGAGAGAAGAAAAACCCTCTCAAGATTCTCACTTAGTATGAACATACAAAGAAAACCAATGTGGAGACTGTCCAAGAATTCTCAGCCAAGTTCATAAGAATGTACAATTCTATCCCTGTTGACATAAAACCCCTGTTGGAGCAACTAAGATTCATTTTTCCAACTGTTTTGACAATGGATTTGATCTCATGTTGAGAGAAAGAAGATCTCCCAATCTCCCTGATATGATGAAAGATGCAATAGAAGTAGAAGCCAATCTGATGGCCTTTGGAAAAATGAAACACCTAACTGAAGCTGAGAAAAAGAGATGTAATGAAGCAGTGCAACATTCCACATCCCAATCCATAGATGCAAAATTTGAGCAAATGATGAGAACTATGGAGAGGCTAGTGGATCGGATCTCCCTTGATAGCAGGCCCCCTGTTAGAGTGAACCTAGAGCCTCAAGCTTGAAATAAAAATCTCAGAAGACCCCTTACCCCACAAGGAAGACCCAGACAGCCAAGAAACCCTGACAATCAGCCAATCAGACCACCTTTTGCTGAGAATTTCATGGATAAAGAAGAAGATAGATAGGTTGAGGACCAAATCCATCTCTTTGATCAGGTCCAACCCCAGTTCTATTTAACTAAATATGAACATGATCGATCTTCCCTGCAGTCAGATGATGTCCTTGGTGAATCCGAATCTGACCAATACCAAAGGGGACTCCACAATGCCATCTGTGAGTTCGAAAGGAAGCATAACTTGAGAAGTAGAAAAGTGACAGTAGATCAAGGGAAGGCCACTGTTGATCCATCATATTCTCAGCCACCAAGAAAGGAAATCCCTAAGAGAAATGGTCTAAAGGTTGCAATCTCTAAGGAGACTCTTGGGAAGGAGGCAAAACCTCCAAAGAAAAGTCCAGAAGGGAGAGGTGAAACTGACACAAAGATAGCAAAAAAGAGCCATACTGATTTCAGCTTGGAGAATGAAATATCTAAGATTAAGATCTCCATCCCCTTAAATGAACTGGTCAAAAACTCACAGTACAAAGAATAGATGCTGAAAGTAGTAAATGGTGGAGAAGAAAAACAACCATATACTCTTAATCTACAAGATGACAAGCCCACCCTTCTGTTCCCCCCCCATGTAGAAAATGATTCAGAAGTTGAGGTCCCTCCTTTCTACATCAGTCTCAACACACATGACCACATCCTGCACAATGCCATGTTTGATTCAGGAGCCTCTCATAACCTCATGCCCAGTTCAGTGGTGGAGAATCTTGGGTTAGAAATAACCAGACCTTATAAAGATTTGTTCTCCTTTGATTCCAAAAGAGTTCCATGTGTGGGGATGATTAAAGACATGGTGGTGTCACTGAATCAGATACCTCAGAAGAATATGATCATGGATGTGGTAGTGGTTGATATTCCACCTAAGTTTGGGATGTTGTTGTCCAGATCATGGACTGCAAAGTTAAAAGGAACCATGCAGATGGACATGTCTTATTCCACCATCCCCATCTTTGGAGAAAGCAAAAGACTGTACATGGAGCATAGACTGTCATGCATGGTGAGCGACAAAGACAGGCCTGAGAACCACCCCATATTTTCCATAGATGTGGATGTAGGCTCCGCAATTCTCTGCTATGATCCAGATTCAGAAGGAGAAGATGCGAAAGCTGCTAAGTTACCTGAACTAGATAGTGAAGCCCACGATGAAAATGAGGTATAATGCCTTGGCCGCTTAGCAGACAGAGAACAATGGACAACAGGTGGAAGAAGGCAGTAATGAGAAATCAGAACTGGAAACCGAGGCCACAACCACCCTGCAAGAAGAAGATCACTGGATCGTAAGGTTCGATGGGGCTGTGAACAAAGAGGGAGCTGGAGTAGGGATATGGATTATTCCTCCAGAAGAAATGAATACATGTGCCAGGTTTCATACTTTCAAACTAATGTTTGACTACTTGAATAATGTGGATGAATATGAATCTCTTCTATTAGGCTTGAATGTAATCAAATACCTGAAAGCTAAAAATATCAAAATATATGGAGATGCAGAGTTAATAATCCAGTAGGTGAAAGGAAACTATGAAGCTAAGAATCCAAAGCTAAAGGCTTACAGGAATGCTGTGTGGGACATGTTTGACAATTTCTTCACAGAGAAGGACATCTTTTTCATTCCCCAAGAGCAGAATACAGTGGCAGACACCCTAGCTAGTTCTGCTATCAGATTTCAACTCCCCACTTACCCTGCTAGAACTCACATGATTAAGGTAAGACATAGGCCCTCTGTCCCAGACAATTCTAAGCACTGACAAATATTTGAAGATGACCAGCAGATAAAGAAGTTCCTGGAGATGACTCGGGAGTTTTCCAATGTTTAGATTGATCAAGAGGACTGTGAAGGGGAAGAATGGGAACCTGATCCACCAGAGCTCAAAACCACTTTGGGAGCCAAAGATATTTTGCAGCTAAAGAGAAATTACATACCCAAAGGGTTGGTCCCACTAGAGAGACTGTTTCATGAGAATGATGTAGCCAAATATCACAAGGTAGATCCAAACCCAAAGGAAGTAGAAGACTGTAATATTGGGAGTGATGAAGAACCCAAAATTGTCAAACTGTCAAAGTCTCTGGCCCCAGGTATAAAAAAGGACTATATGGATTTGATGAGAAAGTTTTCTGATGTGTTCGCATGGTTCTATGAAGATCTAAAAGAATATGGCATGTCTGTCATCCAGCATACCATACCAGTCAAGACAAGGAGAATCCATTCAGGCAAAAGATAAGAAGGATGAATCCCATGCTGCTCCCACTGATATAAAAAGAGGTAAAGAGGCTGTATGAAGCCAAAATCATAGTCTCTTTGAGATTTTCACAGTGGGTGGCTAACATAGTCCCAGTAAAGAAAAAGAAGGGTGAAATCAGACTATGTATTGACTTTAGAAATCTCAACAAGGTGTCTCTAAAGGACAACCATCCCTTTCCCAAAATGGACCACATTTTGCAGAAGGTTGTAGGGGCAGCAAGGATGTCCATGATGGATGGATTTTCAGGATACAATCAGATTAAGGTGCTTCCAGAAGACCAGAACAAGACAGCCTTTACCACACCTTGAGGAACCTTCATGTATGCTAAGATTCCCTTCGGTCTGTTGAATGCAGGAGCCACTTTCCAAAGAGCTATGGACATAGCTTTCGCAGGAGAGAAGGAAATATTTGTGGTGGTTTACAAGGATGACATCACTGTATACTTCAAGTCTGATGCAAGACATCTCAAACATTTGAACCAAGTGTTCACCAAGTCTAATTTTTCCATGCAAGAGGGTAAACTACTGTTACACCTAAAATCCTACCATCATGAGATTGAGTGTATACACCCCTAAAATTCCATTGGCTAAGTCATTTACCTGGAAAGGACATCACTGCATTTATGCTAGGTTTTGAGAAGTCGTCCCAGGCTGCACTCGTGCAACCTGCGACGTCGCACGTTTCTCCATTACAGGGTGCGACAAAGTCAGTTAATGGGAAAAAAATAGCTTCTTCGAGCTCATTCTTGAAGCCTGCTGACTTGTATCCTTATCCCTGACCTATTGGGGGAGTTGGAACTCGATTCCTAACCTCTTGGGAGGATCCCTTATCTCTCTCCTACCATATCTCAACCTACCCTATCCATATCCTATCCACTTAGCCCTATATAAGTGAAGCTCTATCCCTCTCCAAAGGGAGGAAGTCTATAGTGTATACATGCTGGTGAAATCATCATTGAGAGATCTCTAACTCATCCATTGAGAGACTCTACTTCCTTCGAAGGATATGGAAAATGGCTTGGATGGAGAAGGACTGCAGCGTTAAGCCTTGGTTGTAGTCTATTCTTTACTATGTATTTCCCGATTTTAGAGTAATACAAATGCTTTCCACCAATATTGTTTATGTGTGATGATATTGAGTAGTTTACTTGATTAACTATTTACTTAGATCTCTTATTGTATAGATTCTCTTTACTCGTTTATGTTGTTCTTTGTGTCTCAACAAGTCTTGCAGCTGAGATCTGACGACTGTGGGACGTGGAGCGACATTCAGGAGAAAAGATTGCAAAGTTAAAGGTGAGACATCTAGCAGTTGATCCTTAAGTAGATCTAGAAAAGTCGTTTGTAGTCTGTTCTATTTGTTCTAGACTCACTTTGATCAAGGGAGATCCAGCTCGCGTTCGCTCAAGTGGATTGTCTGTCAAACAAATCTAGCGACCATACTGGGGAAAGACATTGCTTTCTAGTTTTCATTTGAATGTTGTTGTTCGGTTGATTTCTTACCAAGCCATTCTATTTTGTCATTTCCTTCTTGAAGTTGATTCCACCATCAGATATTCACCTTGAAGAGTCTGATTAGCTTCCTTTGAGTTTGTACTTCTCGTCTATAGACCTTTTTTATTTTCATTATCTGGAGAATTGGTTTATTTTTGAACTTAGATCTTGCCTGTCGCACTTGGTCAGTGTACCTAGAGTGACACTTTGTTGTTTTTAATCTCTGTTCTTTGCCTGTTAGTCTGTCATCGCAACCCTTCCATTGGTCTTCTGCGACATCGTCGTGCTTCTTGCACTGGTGAACTGTGACGTCACACTGTGTACAAGCACAGAGTTCGCCGATCTGCCATTTTTTCTATATAGGCACCCTTTCTCCTTTTATGTTGTGAGTTTGGTTTGTGTACAGACTCCCTCTGTACTCTAAGATCCCACTTGGCGGACACTCTTGTCTTCCCACTTGCATCCACTCACCCTTGCATTCCCTCCTCTCCTTCCTTGATCTAATCAAGTGTATTGGATCAGTCCCAGACCTCATTTTGCATACGTTTGTGAGATTTGCTTGCTTTAGTGCTGCTTGTTACTTTTTGAGATTGAGTGTTTGTGTGTATCTTCAGTCCTTTGAGTGCTTGCTTTCTCTTGAGATTTTCTGAGTTGTTAGAGTGCTGCAAGTCATCTTTTCGATTCAAGTATTCATGTTTAAAAGCATAGTTGTTATCAAATTGTCATTTTGATGCACTCATTGAAAGATAAAAAATACTTTAGTTCCATTATTTTTAAAGATCATTTGAAGAATTGTACATGCATTGGAATGTTTCATTTATGAATATTTTGGAAAAGTTGAAGGAAAATTGCATTAGTTGTGTTTTTTCATGAATGATGAGTTGCTCATCTTCTTGAAATAATTCGAATAGGCATCAAGTTTTGCAAAAGTAGTTCCATGCTTGGAAAGTTGATTGTATCTTTTAATCTTTATGCTTTTAGGCAATCATAGTGAAAGTGAAAAGCTTGCATACTCCGTTTCGAATTTCTCTCTTTTCATTACTTAGCGTCATTTTCGTTTTGAAAAGATAAAAGAAAAAGAAAAAGGATATTTCATCATCATTTTTTGGTAGATTTGGGATTGTTTGAATTGCATTGCTTTAGTAAAATTGTTGGAAAGAAAAAGAAAAATTCTCCTTCCCATACGTAGCATTCATCGAAAGAAAAGCATACCTTTTGCATGTAGTTAAGGCCTGCATTATGTTTCCGATTATGTACTCACCTCATGCATTCAACTAACCGTACAGATAAAATTAACAGTAGAACTAGGGTAAAATATTTAGCAACTTGTGTGTAAGTTAGAGACGTGTTCCGACGTCGTTAAGTGTGGCAGCTGTCGTTATTTTCCAGCACTGTATCCCGGGGGTATTGTAGTCTGCCACGTACTTATCGGTATATTGAGCTCCTTCACTTACCCACCAAGTCACCTTGAGTACCTGGTGTATATCGAAGGGTGTATCACGTACTCGGTAGTATATCGGAAGGTCTCTTGTTGAACGGTTGTGCATTAGACAACACCACTACGGATTTGAACTCCGACGTACCTTGTGTATATCAGGAGACACCATTAGGATTCCTGAAACCAACTGAGTTAAATTTTTGGCCATATTGGCGAAGCAATACACCGAGAACAGTATTGGGGGAGCTACTACGCACGTATCGTCCAGGTAATCGGGTATGTAGGCAAGGGTACGGTCCCAATCCTCCTTGTTGCGTCATATTGTTGGACCCTGTGGTATATCGCGAGTTGTGAAGCCTTGAAAATCCTGTGAGGTTCTAGACCGTTGAATCCACTCTTATAACATAAGTTTTCTTGTGGCCTTAGTTTGTGTAAGGTTTTGTCTGGTCTTGTTTTCTCTTAGCTTTCCTTATGAGAAACTTTTGTTTCAGTCACTCTGGCTGACTTTCCTTGGAGAAGGTCCCGTAGAATTCAGAACTTGCCACCCGAATATCCCCTTAACCAGGAGGTAATTTCGAGGGTAAGAATGGATCCACATGCCAGGGTTGGGTCACATGAAGTGGAAAACCCCACTTTGAATGTTGGAGGACTGTTGTTTCCTCATACTCCTCCAGATTCACCTTCCTCTCATCTCCTGCAGGGTGAAGAAGCGCAAATCCCCACTTCACAAGAATTACCTCTCGTTGCACCGGGAGAGCCTGGATCATTGGAATGGATATATCAACCCTAGTACGACCCCACAATAGCTGTTGGTCCTTCAATAGCTTATTGGACATCTTCTACAAGCCACCCAATGGCCCATTTTTCCATTGCACCCCCACCCAGTGAGACTACTCCAGATGATCCCTTAGCTAACTATCATAGCCAATTGGCTCACTTTCGTTATATGGTTGGGAGTTGTCAGAATTCAAGTCTCCAATGAAGGGTTGAGGACCCAACGTTACCCTCTTATAGACCAATCCCAGGTCGCTCTTTATCTTTCGAGTCACCGGAATCATCCACGCAACACGTGACCACTATTGAAACTGGTCAACCATCCATTCCTCCACATACATCTCCTAGACAGGAGACCAGTTCAGTACTTCCTATTGCCCAACCTGTTGAACAGCAACAGTCCAACACACCTGTGACCACCACGGTTATGTTATTTGTTCCTCCCCTGCCCCAAACTTCGAGAGGAGTATACTCTTTACCCCCTACCCTTTTTACAGAGAACGTTAATCCCATGGTGAATAATCAACAACCACTGTTGGCCCAACCTTCACCTAGTGGTTAGAAAGTTGTTGCTGGGGGGAAAATCCCATCTCTAAACCATAATACCGCGGTCAGAGTTCCCATCGGACCTTCCATTGGAAATTCCCTACCTCCTGGACCTTCCACTTCGGGACTATCCCATGTCGGGGGACCGTCCAACATAATTCAACCTCCATCAAGTCAAGCGTTTCCAGGTCATCCTAACCCTGTGCTGGGTCAACTTAATCCCGGAAATGCACTTTATGGGGTACCTTACCACGGTAATCCTTACACTCTATGGGGACAACAAAATGTTTTACAACATGGACCCCCACTTACAGTCCCTCAAGTACCTCCACCCTTTCTTGGTCCACCCCCACCTCCCATTGGAAGCGGCGGGCCCCCACATCACTCTGGAGGAGGCGGACCCCTACCTTCTAGCGAAGGACTACCTCACTTCAGTCATCATGGCCCACCCCCTCCTGGTGGAGGTGGTGGGGGACCACCCCCCCTAGTGACAGTGGAGGGGGAGGACCATCCCATCCTGGTGGTGGTGGAGGATCACCACCCCCTCCTGGTGGTGGTGGTGGAGGACCTTCTACTCCTGGTGGTGGTGGTGGTGGACCCCCAACCTACTATGGTGGAGGAGGTGAAGGAGGTTCTTATCCTTTCGGCAGTGGCGGTGGCCCACCACCCCCTCCTATTCCGGTGGTGGTAGCGGTCCACCATCTCCTCCTAGCAGAGGCGGTGGCGGCCCATCCTACCTCGGCAGTGGTGGTGGACCCCCACCATTTGGAGGTGGCCCACCTCCTCCCAGCGGTGGAGGGGGGCCCCCACCTTATGGTAACGAGCCACCTTATTATGGTTACGGACCACCTTACTATGGCGACGGACTTACATTTGGTCCGGGCTGCCGATACCCCCATGGGCAGTTTCCTCTGGGAACACCTTATGGTCAGTTGGCACAAGGTCCCATTAGTCCTTACATGCCTTATCTGTATTATCTGTACGCGCAACCTAATCCACAGCTGCCCTTTCTGGCTACTTTGGACCTACCCGACCTATCTCATTTGACTAATAACCCCATCTACCATAGAACTAATTGGCCACCTGTTCCAGTGAAACTTCCATCAGATATCCCAAAATTTGATGGCAAGCCGAGTGAGGATCCCAAAAACCACATGATGACATACCACTTATGGTGTTCATCCAAATATTTGATGGACGACTCGATCTGTCTTAGGTTATTTCAACAGACTCTCACTGGTTCGGCTGCAAAGTGGTACATTGAATTACCACCCCATTCTTTTCCTGATTTTGGTTCTCTTGCTATGAACTTTTTGACTCATTTCCAGCTGCCTATACGGTATGAGACTGGTATAGAGCTTTTAACCTCGCTCCATCAAAATACCTCTACTCATATATCAGATCATATACATGAGTGGCGGAGGAGATTGCGTCTCATTAAGGCCCCTATTCCAGATCAACTCCTAGTGTTACACCAAAATGTCGTCACCCTTGTGCAAGTGTCGCAAGTGTTGCAAATGTCATCATCCTGACTTAGTGTCATCACCGTGACCATTGCAAGTATCATCCTTATGACCAAGTGTCTTCATCATGAATGTTGTGATAAATTCGTCATCTTGACCATTGTGTTAACTCTTTGCTCTGACCCCTAAACTCATTCTGGGCTAAAACACATCCAACTGAGAGATTTTCCCTGCCTAGTTGACCTCTTTGAGTAGGCTATCGCACTTCTACTTCATCTAGGGTGTGATGTCGCAGTTTCTGGTCAGCTAAATTGAGACACTCTAGCACTTTCTCTTCCTACAGAGTGCGACGACCTCCCTCTGTCGCTTTGTGTCCTTTACTAGGGTGCGACGAGGTTGGTTAAAGGCTATTTTGGGGAGTCTCGAGGTCTTTCTAGAAGTTTGTTGAGGTGGAGGCCTATCCCTAGGCTTTAGGTGAGGTGGCATTTCGGTTCTTAACCTTATGGGAAGATCCCTTAACCATCTCCCCCTAATCCTCAACCTATCCTATCTCTTTAGCCCTATATAAACACCCACTCTCTCCATGAGAGGGGGGAAGGTCTATGGTATCCTTATGCTGATAGAATCCATATTGGTGATTGGGAAGCTTGTACCACCTTGGAGGCTTGGCTTGGACATGTTGGATGGAGGATGTGACGTTGAGGCTTTGGTTGTAGCTTCATCCTTTCTATGTATTCCCACTTTTATACAATTAATATAATCTCTTTCCATAAACTGTTGTCTCATTGATGATCATGTATAGAGTTTTCTTCCTTAATTGTTAACTTAAATCAATCATATGAAATGTATGCTTTCACTGTTTGCTAGTATCTATATGTTCAATAGGGTCTTGCAGCTTGAGATATGACGACGCTGGAGCATTGGATCAACAAAGAGCAAAGGGATCTGCAAATATGAGGTAAGCAATCTATCTACTAGTTTGCACTTCTATTGATCTAGGAAAGTAGATCTATATTCTGTTCTATTTGTTCTAGACTTACGATAAGGTAGAGAGATCACACCTTAGATCCGTCTTTGGTAGATTGTCCGTAAACAAATTTGGCGACCATACTAAGGAATAGAATAGTAGAATTGATTTCATATATGTTTGATTTCATCTCTTTTTTTTGAGCCATTTCTATCCTTTTTAAGCCTTCCTCCCATCAGATCTCTTTCATTAAAGAGTTTCATATGTGTCCTTCATTCTCCTTTGGGTCATCATTAAGCCTCCTACCCTTTTACCTTGAGGGATCTCACACCTTTACTACTCAAAATTCGACTATCGCTCTTGGTTTGAGTCTTCCCTGCGCCACTGTCTGACTGTCTCACTTTGCATGAAGCAAAACTGCGACAGAGTCTCACTTTTCCTGTGTACAACCTGCGATGAACCCCCTCTATCGCACCTTGCCTGTGTATAGGGTGCAATGATCTCTTAAAACATAAAGATTAGCAGGGTTTTTCCTTTTTGAGTTTTTGGTATGATTGCTTGAGGCCTATAGGCTGTGTATTGTGGTCACACACCCCCTAGATCCAGCCTTTCTTGAGTTTGGATGTGTTATGGTTGATTTTGGGTGCTTGATTAGTCAAGTGTTTTACTTGGTTGTAAGGAGCAATTTGAATCCCCCCTGCCTGTTGGGTTGATCTTCCAATCCCTGGTCACATTAACATATCTTTTCATATCTGTTCAGATCATTAGATCTGATCTCCAAACCCTTCCTCTACTCGATCATTGATTTTTGATTGCATTTGGTATATTTTGAGCCGTTCTTGAGTGCCTTTGAGTTGTGTTGGGTGCTTGTCGTTTTTCTTTGGGAATTTCTACATAATTAAAGAGTGTTGTAGATATTCTCTCACTTTCTGTATATAGATATGAAAATCATTTAGTTATCAAATTCCATTTTTGATACATGCATTTGAAAATTGAAAGTGCTTCATTAATTTGTCGTATACATTGTAAAGATTAGTTGCATCTTTCATTTTCTTTGTGATTTTTAGCTGATTATTGCAGAAAGGTAGAGTTATTGCACTCTAGGAAGGAATTCTTCTTTTCGCTACTACTTAAGTACTTTTGGTTTGAAAGAAAGAAAAATCTCTCCTTGCCTTAAGTAGTTTTCATTGAAAGGGAAAGAAAAATGTGCATTATCATGTAGTTGAGGATTGCATTATGTTTACATTTGTGTACTCACCTCATGCATCCACCTAACCGTACAAGATAAAATTAACGGTAGCTTAGGTTAAAATCATTTAGTAATTGTGTGTAAGTTAGAGACGTGTTCCGGTGTCATTAAGCATGGCAGCTGTCGTTATTTGCCAGCACTGTATCCCGGGGATATTGTAGTCTTCCATGTACTTATCGGTATATCGAGCTCCTTCACGTACCCACCAAGTACCATAATCCATACTTGGTGTATATCGAAGGGTGTATCACGTAATCGGTAGTATATCGGAAGGTCTCTTGCCGAACGGTTGTGCATTAGACAACACCACTACAGATTTGAGCTCCCATGTACCTTGTGTATATCGGGAGACACCACTAGGATTCCTGAAACCTACTGAGTTAACCATTTGGCAGTCTTGGAAAAGAAATACACCGATAACAGCACTTGGGGAGATTATCACGCATGTACTGTCCAGGTAATCGGGTATGCAGGAAAGGGTATGGTCCCAATCCTCCTTGTCGTGTCATATTGTTGGACCCTGCAGTATATATCGGTTTGCGATGCCTTGATAATCCTGTGAGGATCCTGACTTTTCATCCACTCCTATTCACACAGTTTGCTTGTTGCTTTTATACTTGAGTAGTGTTTGACTTGTGTGGTACTCTAGAGTCTCTTAGGGAGTTCAGATATGGAAGATTCTTCCGGGACTACTAACCAAAGCACCCCTTCCAAGGTGTGCCATTTGTTATTCCCCCTTGTGGAACTGTTGGTCCTCCCTTTATGGCTACGTTGAGTCTTCCTGGATTGATGATAGGATTACCAGTATGGTTATTCTCCAATCCAGTTACACCAAGTGCACCAATTGTGTCGGACCTAGGTCCTTCATCACATGAGCATCAATCTCATGGTGACCCTTCTCCTTCTTCATTGAAAGTTGAATCGGCTTCCGTCTCTTCCTCTTCTCCTACTGAAAAATTTGATGTTAGTAAGAAGGTGGGTGAGAAGAAGAAGAAAGGGAAGGCTAAGAAGAAGAACACTAAACAGAAGGTCACAACCCCAACCACTGATCATCATGCTAGGGACACCGATACACCTATTTTGAATTTGCGTAAACTGAAATTCCCTTGCAAACTTTGTAAAGGGTCCCATTTTCTTAAGAACTTCCCTGGTATCTCCAAGGTCTTAGAAATATGGTCACATTCTGAACAACCCTTGTCATCAGTATTTGGACATCATACTGATGATACCCCATCAACTAGTGACATTATAATTAAGGTTCGGAAGGGTAGAGCTACAGACCCTTGCTGGTTATGCAAGGGCATGCACCATACTTACCTTTGTCCTCGTATGGATGAAGCTTCACAATTGTTGGAAGACATGGAAACATCCCATAAACACCTTCCAATGAAGTATTGTAGGTTGTCCCCTGATCCTTCACTCGTTGATAGGGCGGTCAATCCGACCCCACCCTCGGTTGAACCCACTCTTTTATCAGAAAGTGAAAACGAAGCGGTCGATTCAACAACATCGTCGATCGATCCCATTCCTCCTTTGAGGGATGATACCCAAGCGGTTAATCAAGTCTCATTCTTGGTTGACCCCACTCCTCTAGTTGAGGGTGAAATAGAAACTGCTGATGTTTTTCTGGTTAGTTCAGATTGTTCTAGGTGAGGGGAAACCATATCTATTTCCACAGGACCCCCTCCAAGTACTGAGGTTATTTCATTTGATTGGAATAGTCTAACAGAATCTCGTCTTCCTTCGAGTGTTCATTTTCAAATCTCTGTAGGAGTTTCAGATAAAGAATTTTTTCGTACGATAATTGATGAGGGAGCTTCTGTTAGTATTTTATCCTCAACTTCTTGGAAAGCTATAGGTTCTCCTCAGCTTGTGCTAGTCACCGACCAGATACTAGCTTTCAATAGAAGGCCTACTGGACCTTCAGGGATCCTTCCTCAGTTACCTATCACTTTGTGAGGTAAAACTGTTTATATTGATGTCATGGTTGTCCAAGGTCCCTTAGATTTCAATCTACTCCTTGGACGTGATTATGTCTATGTTATGAGAGCCGTAGTGTCCACACTCTTTCGAGTGATGTATTTTCCCTATTATGGGAATATTGTGACTGTTGATTAGCTTTCCTACGTGACACCCACTCATCATATGACTCCTAGTCATCAGACTTCCCTGAATGTTCTGCATGTTTTAGTGGTTTCTTCCCCCTGAGGATGGGGGGTACGAGCATGGTTTATGTTATGTTTCAAGCTTGTTAAAAAAATGAAACAGACCACTCTAGCATAGTTTACCTTTGGTTTCAAGCTTGCATAAAATTGAAACCATCCACTCGAGCATAGTTTTATTCCATTTCAAGCTCGTTAAAAAAATAAGATGCCCCCCCTCAAGCATAGTTATTGTCTATTTCAAGCTTGTGTAAAAATGAAATAGATTTCCCTCCCATCGGTTCGAGTCTCTTGCTAGAGTTAGAACTTGAACCTTCATTTCATCTGATTCTCGTTTTCCCCCCTTGGTGAACATTTTCATATTAGTATCCAGGTTGGTAGTTCGGTTAGCAAGCAGCATTTTCAGACTAAATGAAGCTTGGGGGGCATGCCACATGTCGTACCGTCAACAATCATGTTGAGGGAACACTACCATGTTAAGCCGCTAGCAATCATGCTAGGGGAATTTACCAACCTCTGGGAATCATGTTGGGAAGGAACCTGTCAATGGGCCTTAAAATATGAGCATAGTTCCCTTTCTATGTCAAGCTCATTAAAAAATGAAATAGGTTCCCACGAGCAGAGTTCTAATCTTGTGTCAAGCTCGTTAAAAAATGAAACATATCCTTTCCCTTTGAGTCGAGTCTCCTCGTAGACTTAGTACCTAAACATTCTTTTCACCCCACCTATGCCTTAGGCGGATGAAATGAAGCTTGGGGGCATGTCTTCAACCTCTAGAAGTTATGTTGAAGTCAACTCGATCGCCTCTCCACACCACATTGGAGCTAAGTCACTTACTTCTAGCAATCATGCTGGGGGCATGTACCAACCTTTGGATTTCATGACGGGAAGAAATCCACCATTGGGAACATTTTCAAGCATACTTTCCTTTTTTAGGTTTCGAGCTCATTAAACCATGAAAATTATCCCGAGCATAGTTCATTTTATGTTACAAGCTCGTTAAAAAATAAAGCAGACATCATGATCATTCTTCCAACATATCTTCGAGCTCGTTAAAAACAGTAAGATAACGTTTGAGCTTACTTTTCACTTTTTCGTGCTGTGGTCGAAACATGAAAAGTGGTTTGAGCTTAGTTTTTACTTTTTTGTCTCTGGTTCAAACATGGAAAAGGTTCTAAGTGATTTTGATACCATTGCCATGCTCGTTAAAAAATTGAGTAAAAAGGTGTGTCTAACGAGTATATGTTTATCACTTTATCCGGCCTCGCTAGACTATTTACGTAAAAGGAACTGTGCCGAGTTTACTTTTTCCTTTGTCGTACTCGGTTATCAACCATGACAAAGTTGTTCATGGAGTCCTTTTAAGCTCTTTCCAGACTCCCTAAATAGGAAAAGATTGCCAAGTGAGCTTGTCGCGTTCACGCTTGTAAAAGAATCTGAACGACCATCTTCCTGGTGATAGTTTACCCCTTTTTCGGACCAGGGGGCACTAGTTACGAAAAATGTATACTCCAGCCAATCACGACTGGAAGAGTCCTCTCTCGAGTTGTTTTACCCTTTTTCGGGAGACGAGGCTAACTTTACGAAAAAGGACCGTTGGAGTCTTCTTTAGTTCTTTTCAGACTCTCTAAATATGAAATGACTACCGAGTTTACCTTCTATGGACTCGTTAAACTCTCACATTGAAGGGCCCGCCATGGGACGAACCACTCCTATCCCAAGTTCGGAAAATATTTGGGATTGGAATTATCTATGAGATGAGCTATACCGAACATCTGGTTACCCTCATCAAGCTCGTCAAAAACACATGAGGCACTCATCAATCACGATGGGGAAAAAGGGAAGATTTTGTGTTACATCTTAATTATGACATTACATAGTCACTCTTGAAAATCCACTCATTTGCATTTTCATTCAGTACTTGGGAAATCCGTTTGTCTCCGAGTCCTATCAATTCCATGAGTCGCGTTGCTCCTTTGGGCCGTCCAAAGAATGCTTCCACCATCAATTGCATTGGGGGTTGGTGTAGTTCTCATCATGTCAATACTGCCAAGTCATTCCATTCCCATGTTCAAGAGGCATTTGTTACTCATTATCTGCAGTAAGTACACCTTCAATCATGTCGGTCTACCTTGAGTCAGTCTTGCACATTACTCTGCCATCCGATCTAGTACAAACATCTGCTATCGATTTTCATGTCGATGATGGGGGATTCATCATGGCCCTTCTTCGACGGGTTCATCCTCGTCGACTTCAAATCATCATCCGAGGTTTGAACTTAGAAACCAACCAAGTACCTTGGGCCTGCATGCCTCAATGGCAGGTTACCTCGCTTTCAACATGAGTTCACCTCATTGACTCTTGATTGAAAGATTCCATTAGGCGTTCGAATTCAGCTCATTACTTCATGCTTGATGGTATGTACTGTGATACCTTTGGGATCATTGACATTAATGGTGATTCCCCTCACACTTGTTAACGGTATACATTAATGACTGGTAATCAATTGGTTTCTACCATGTTCGACTCCAAAACATTGTAATAACATGGATAGATTCGTATCATTGTGGGTTCAGCTTGAAGACACTGGGGAAGTTCTTGCCTACCTAGGTTGAGATGGAGATTGTTTGGGATGCACAGATCCACTTTGTATTGGCCGTGGCTGTGTTTTCAGTTCAGAGTTACACGGATCCCCTTTTGTATTGGTCGTGGCTGTGTTATCATCTCATCATGGATCTACGATTGTGTCTAGTAGCCATGATTGTGTTAAGTCGGTCTTTACTATCATGGATCTGCAATGTATTGGTCGGCAGCCATGTTTTGTATTGTATGAGAATTGTGGATCTCAGGTCATTTCTACAGCAACTCCTTCCAACCAGCAAGTCCTTGCCATTTTTCTTACAACAAAGCATTTCACCTGTCTCATTCCATCAGCTTCATGCTTTGGGGGGAATTCTGTTACACCAAAATGTCATCACCCTTATGCAAGTGTCGCATGTGTTGAAAGTGTCGTCATCCCGACTTAGTGTCATCACCGTGACCGTTTCAATTATCGTCCTTATGACCAAGTGTCGTCATCATGACCGTTGTGATAAATTCATCATCTTGACCATTTTGTTAACTCTTTGCTCTAACCCCTAAACTCATTCTGGGCTAAAACACATCTAACTGAGAGATTTTACCTGCCTAGTTGACCTCTTTGAGTAGACTGTCGCACTTCTCCTTCATCTAGGGTGCGGCATCACAGTTTCTAGTCAGCTAAAGTGAGACACTGTCGCACTTTCTCTTCCTACAGAGTGCGACGACCCCCCTCTATCGCTCTGTGTCCTCTACCAGGGTGCGACGAGGTTGGTTAAAGGCTATTTTGGGGAGTCTCGAAGTCTTTCTAGAAGTTTGTTGAGGTGGAGGCCTATCCTAGGCTTTAGGTGAGGTGGCATTTCAGTTCCTAACCTTATGGGAAGATCCTTTAACCATCTCCCCCTAATCCTCAACCTATCCTATCTCTTTATCCCTATATAAACACCCACTCTCTCCATGAGAGGGGGGAAGGTCTATGGTATCCTTATGCTGATAGAATCCATATTGGTGATTGGGAAGCTTGTACCACCTTGGAGGCTTGGCTTGGACATGTTGGATGGAGGATGCGACATTGAGGCTTTGGTTGTAGCTTCATCCTTTCTATGTATTCCCACTTTTATACAGTTAATATAATCTCTTTCCATAAAATGTTGTCTCATTGATGATGATGTTTAGATTTTTCTTCCTTAACTGTTAACTTAGATCAATCATATGAAATGTATGATTTCACTATTTGCTAGTATCTATATGTCCAACAGGGTCTTGCAGCTTGAGATCTGACGACGCTGGAGCATTGGATCAACAAAGAGCAAAGGGATCTGTAAATATGAGGTAAGCAATCTATCTACTAGTTTGCACTTCTATTGATCTAGGAAAGTATATCTATATTCTGTTCTCTTTATTCTAGAATTACATTAAGCTAGGAAGATCACGCCTTAGATCCATCTTTGGTAGATTATCCATTAACACCTAGCAGGCTGGTTTACGAAGTCTCTCATTCCCACCATAGCTCGAGATGTTGCCATGGGAGTTGCTGTCACTGAAGAGCAAGCTATCGCCCAATCCGGCACATTGTTTGAAATTCTTCCTGATGCCCCCTGTAGCACCTACGATCCCACAAAACCACCTAAGGGACCCCAATATGATGGCGTTATTGGATCCCTTACCAACCAGCATTCTTCCCAAACTGTTGGATCGTCGAACCCACAAGGTTCCTCCCCATCACCAACACAGGTTGGTCAGGGCACCACCAAATCATCCACTCCTGCTGTCACCAAACAAGTGAATTCTGTTTCATCAACTTCACCTCAAAAGTTTGGTGGTAAGAAGAAGAACAGAGGGAAACCTAAGAAATCTTCCACCCAGCAGGAACAAAAGAGCACCTCTGATGATACCAAACAGAAAAGGAAGTTGAAGTATCCTTTCCTACTATGTGGTGACGATCACTTTTCTAAAGAGTGCCCCCATAGAGACGAAGTTCAAAAGTTTCTTAAGGGAAAACCGGCACCCGCAGTTCTCAATGATCCCTTCCCTGCTCAAAATCAACAGTCGATCGCTCACACTTCTTCTTCCCAAGGAGAAGCATCCACCACCACACATGTTCTCATGGTACGTAATGAGACCATCAACTTGAACACTCATTCTCATTTGTATGAATCCGTTCCAGCTAAGGAACCTGTTGGAAGTAATACTGAAAAAGCTTCCACTTCAATGCCTAATGTCACTGTACCAGCTGCTCCTCTCACCATAGAGAAGCCCTCGTTCGAGTCAGTGTTGCGTCCACCCAAGAGCATGATTAGAAAATCGGTTTCTTTGGCTGCTCAAAACTACAACATTGTAGAGGACCTAGCACAAGCTCCTTGTGCTATGTCGATGCTCAAGGTCTTGCAAAACTTCCCTAATCAGCGCAAGACTCTCCTCACTGCTGTAGCTTGGGATTTCTACAAAGCATGTGCAAATGGTACACCTACTAACTTGTAGCAGCAGTCTCAAATAAAACAATGTAAATAAGCAAATATAAACTATAGATTGATGATAGTAAACAGTAAAATAAAGAAATCTAGATTGATAACAATGAACAAAATTGATTCATAAGCATGTAAATAAAAATTAAAACTTTTGTATTACCTCAAATGGCGAGGATGGTGAGTTTTGAACAGCTCCAAGGTTGAGATGCTCCAATTTCCAATGGTCTCTTCTTCTCCAATGCTTCAATGGTTGGGCAAAGCTCAAGATGGATTTTGGCAGCATGAGGGTAGGATGAATATGGAGTCAATAGTGAGGAGCCCCTATCACCTTTTTATAGTTTTTTGGTGATGGGAAATACCATTATGGTTTTAAGGAAACCAATGGTATTGCTAAATGTGGTTTAGGTCTCTTTTTCCCTCTTTTTCCTTTTTTTGAATATTATTCCCTTTTAATTGATTTTTTGAGAATTTTGGACCCTTTTTGAGGGTTTTTTGTGTGTTTTGAGGAAAAATACATATTTTGAGGGGAAAAAGGTGTATTATGGTCTTTTTGGTGACCTTTTAAAGGTTTTAGGGGCAAAAATGGTAGGAAAAATGGACAAAGGGGTCATGTGCATAGGGAAATGAGCTAGTGAGCACTTTTTGGGTGTCAACAGATTGCCCCTTGACGTGTGAGGGTAGGAGCTCATCGTATGGCCGATATACATCATAGTTTTCTTTGTTGTTTTCCTAGGGTTTGGAGGAGAGAAGAGACTGATTGGATATTGGAACACCGGGCCCATGGAAGCTGCAAAAATTGAAAAAATACATGGCCTCAAAATGAATGAGGAATAATCTTTGATAATGGACGAGGCGGGCATACCCATGCTCGTATCAAGACATATACATAACAATTAGGCCCAAGAAGGGGGGGCCTAAATAATACATAAAAATATGCTGGTACATCATGATGGTCCAGAGGGGACACAATGCTGGGATATACTCATGGTCATACCATGACTGATCTGAATAACTGATACACTAGAAAAGAGCAACAACCATTCTGAATAAAGTATTGGAAGGGTTGATGAACTGCTGAATCTGAGGGTATCCAATAGTTGTAGGGACTCAAAAACTGTGAGCATCTTTCTAAAAAGAATATGGAACCTATATACTCAAGGGAGTATGTAACTGGGGTAATTCTGAATACTGTCACCAAGTGCAACCCGGATATCCATAGGAACATGTAACTAGTTGTTTTCTAAAAAAGACTCATAAATGTGGTAGAGTCAGGTGATATCTGGGGTCTTCAACAAATAACTGAAAGGATCGATACCTTGTACGAGTCTCAACAATGCGATCAAGGTGTTGACGTCGAGCATGTGAGAGACAATCATTTGGAAATGCACTGAGGAATCCTTTCAAAATGATCCGTAGGAACTCACCACTAATGGTGATGAGTCCAAGGCACAGGGACCTCTGGGTCTATCCTATGGAATAGATTGGTTGGCATCGACAGAGGGAGACCTTGCAACTACCAAGGAAATGATGTTTCTTTGATAGGAGCACGAGGTGTACAACTGAAGTGTGATAGTACTGATGGTAGGACTGTCATACTGTGGGGATGGGGAATAACTGGGCAAATAGAGTGGGTGGACTCAAACTTCCTTTGTTTAGAGCATGATGACATGGTGACCTAACAACATATGAAATTGATTTTAAGGTGTGGGGATCATAGCTTTAAGGGATCATGGGGGAGTTCTGAAGACTTGAGTGACTCTAGGGGACAAGTTGATGGATGATATCAGGAGGCTCTCCAGGTGACATATTACAGAATACTCTGAACAAAGGTGGCCATAATGGGGAAGCTTCCATGTGAGTAGACATGATATGTTGTGGTGCCCAGAGGCACCGTTGGGTCCTTCTTCGTAGTTTTAATGAGCTCCAAGAAGGGATAAAAGTGTGCTCTGAAATGGTACTGTCCTGTGGATTTTTGCGAGCCCAAAACTGTTCATGCTTGTGAGTGCTTTCATTTTTAAGGAGTCTGAAAATGATAAGAAGACTCTGAATTGGTGGAGGAGTACCATCCTGTGGATTTATACGAGCCGAAGACGGTGATTGCTCATGGTTGATTTCAATTTTAGAGAGTCTAAAAGAAATAAGTAGACTCTATTGGTGTTCTTTTTCGTATGTTAGTCTCCAAGGCCTGAAAAAGCATAAAATGATGCAATTGGAGAACTCTTCTAGCCGATGTGACTAGAGTATTCCTTTTTCGTAATTAGTCTACAAGGTCCGGAAAAGGGGTAAACTTATATCAGGTAGACGCCCTTTCAAATAGTTTTAGGGGGCATGAAGAGAAGCAAGATTGATTGGCAATATTTTCATTGTTTTAGGAGTCAAAAAAAAGCTTAACAGAAATTCCCTAAGTGCCTTTTTCGTAAAAGAGTTGCTCGGCCCGAAAAAGGGATAAAATTATACTGAGCAAAGAGGTATGGGTTAGAGCGAGGAGTGATCTCGAGCATCGTCATAAGCACGAAAAACTGAATCCGGCGATATAGAATTCATAAAAAATGGATTACGACTGATGTGGAATGCAAACCGAGGTGACGAGGGGCATGGGAAAAATGCCCAAAAAATATGGTGGTGTGAGAGAGAAATGATCTCAAGCATCGTCACGAGCGCGGAAAACTGAATCCGGCGATATAAGACTCGTAAAAAATGGACCACGATCGATGTGGCATGCAAATCGAGGCGACGAGGGGCATGTAAAAAATGCCCAAAAATGGGACCTGGTGGAATCGATAAAAGGAGTGGACTATCATGAAGTTCTCGATGCACCGATTCCAACGGTACCAACGATACCAATGGTTTGAAAAACGGACGTCGTATGATGCTGAAATGGTTGATTGAAAATTGGTCAAATTTCTATAAATAGCAAGTGGACCCAATGTGACAAGTGTCATTTTCACCGTTGAGTTTCACAGAGTAATTTGGTTGAGTCAGAGCATTTTCTTGATTTGCGGGAGATTCGACCGTCGGTTTTTCATTCCATGAGTTTCAGGTAAGCCTATATGCCTTGGCCTTTCAATTTATTTACTTTTTGGTGAGCGTCGGGGTCTCCGAAGTGGTGAATATTCCACGTTGGCTTGCCAACGCGAAATATCACGGGTTTTGGGCCTTTTTCCGTGATGCACATCGCGGGTATGGGCTTGACAGCCGCGATGTGCATCGCGGCTTTGGGTGCCTACAACCGCGATGTGCATTGCGGCTATGGATGCCTACAACCGCGATGTGCATCGCGACTGTGGGTGCTTATAGCCGCGATGTTCATCGCATCTGTGGGAACTTATAGCCGCGATGCACATTGCGGCTGTGAGGGCTGACAACCGCGATGAGCATCACGGCTGTGAGGGATGGAAGCCACAATGTGCATCGTGGCTAGGGGTTGGAAAGTTGCGATGGGGATCGCTTGGTTAGGGAAAACAAATTTGTTTTATTTTTCTAAATTTTTTTTGTGTTGTTTTGGCAGGATGTTGAGGAGACCACAGGTATCGTGGAGGGAGAGGGAGATTGATGAGGGGCTGATGGACAGTATTCGGGAGAGGCTGCATGTGCAGGCGGCTTTAGCTTTGGGCAAACTACTGAAGTTCACTCAGATCCCTCTCATGCATTCAGTCAGAGAGCTGTTGAACAAATTGATTGACTTTTGGGATTTGGAGGAGGCGGTTTTCATGGTGCAAGGTGATGGACTGGAGCTCACCTTGAATGATGTGTAATTTCTTATTGGCTTGCCCTGTTTGGGTGTTATACGGGACATCCAACCGAGGATTATGGCTGGTATGGATATTGAGGATCTCCTTGAGAGATTTTGTGTTCGAGGGGCCTGTGCGCAGAATAGAGCACTGAGCGTCTCGGATCTCCGAGAGGTGGAGATGCAGGTAGTAGTTGCTTGTGTTTTGTGGGTGCTTGGTGCAAAGGCACCCCATCGTTTGTTGGGGGGGGAAATGATGATGGTTCATCGTGTCATGACAGGGACATATTTTGCTTAGGGCTAGATGTTTCTGGCTTGTGTTTGGCGAGAGCTGAACAAGGTTAGGCGGGAGGGAGGAGAGTTTAGTTATGCCTCTTTCCTCTATTGTTTCTTTTTTGAGCGAGTACCTACCTTGTGGCCACGTGTGCCGGTTCGAGATGGACTGAGGAGTGAGCCACGGATGGTGCGGTGGGGGGATATGATGCCCCGGGGTGGTGGTGGCATTCAGTGGTTCTTCTCATCGGAGATGTACGACTAGTGGGAGCAGATGCCCGTCATGATTGAGTGAGTATCCGTACTGGGAGATGGACTTCCGAGGAGACATCGATATGCCTCGAGCTCAGGGACAGGATTGGGGATTGGATGCTACGTCATGTTTTTGTTGTTCTTATTATATCATGTTTAGATGTTTTGTTATGAGTATAGGTAGAGATGTTTACATGATACTAACTTGTTTTGGTGTGGGTCATGGCATATGTTGGTCCGAGGCCTCCAGTGGAACATATGGGCCATAGGGGACTGGTGTTGGTGGTGGTACCTCAACCGGTAGCGACACGCCTGCCTCGTGCACGAGGAGTTGTGTGTCATCGAGATGATTCCCTAGAGGACGTACGTGAGACCTTGGAGGTGCTGCTAGTGGATGTACTAGATGATGGTTGGAGGGATCTAGATCAACATGTTCTCGATCGTTGTTTCGATGCTCTACGTGAGTGGAGATCGATCCTGCAGAGAGTAGCTATAGTGACAGCTGAGAGGAGGGCTCGGGCTCTGTATGATCCGGAGGAGCCAGAGGAGCCCGGCGATCGTGATGATTAGGTTATCTTGTACCTACCCCCAAAAGCTGATGAGCAGATGGGGATGTATTTTGTTGATACACATTTTGTACGGCTGGTGTACCTTTTGTATATTTGGGTGTTGAGATCACTCTTGACATTGCGACTCTTATGATTATATATATATATATATATATATGTATGCATTTTTGGTATATAGTCATGTATGCATGTGGATTCACATCTTGTATTTTCATTTTATGTTGTGTTGCACGTGGATGCAATGATATGTGTTTTGTTTTTTGTATGCCCGTGGAGGCACATGTTATGCACGTGGATGCAATACTATGATGGCTAGTTTGTTTATTTGATTTTTTGATGCTTTATGTGATGTATTGTTTTGATTCCCTACATGTTTTGGTTGGTGTACCAATCTAAGATGTTATTAGCCATTTGATCTGCGACATTGTTCTGATTTCTTGGGACATGAATGAAGGAAATGGATTCAAACTGTCGAATCATTTGTTTAGTGTGCAAGAATTTTCTGAAGAGATAGGGATCGCGTACCTGGTACCAGTTATTGAGATGGGAAACAAGAAGTTCGGAGTCTAGGAAGATGTTGAGGTAACTTATGCCCTTTTGGAGAGCAGCGGTCAGGAGACTGGTTATGGTGTCATACTCATCCTGGTTGTTTGTGGCAGCACCTATGCACACTCCGTCGAGGTGGATCATCTCATGTGAGGGGGAATAGAGTACCCAAGCTTCTGAGGCGAGATTTGGACACCAGCGACTTGCACCGTCAGCAAAACCAACATAGTAGATTGGAATAGGATCCATTTGTGTTCATGCAGAAAAAATGAAAATGTAAGGCTATGAAAGTTTGTAGTGGGAAAAAATGAAATAAAACAAACTGTACAATTTGGACGGTGGTGTCCAGAAGATTTTTTATGGATATAATCGTTTAAGATACAACTCATTGCGGGGGTTGTGCATGGGGTTTCTTTCTGAGTCGGTCAAAATGTATGCCCCATGTCCAAGGAAAGTCTGTATGATGTATGGGCCTTGCCACATGGATTCAATTTTCCTTTTCCTGTTTTGTTGTGGGCTTGATCGTAAACGAGTACAAGGTCTCCTTCATTGAATGTTCGTGGGTGAACATGTTTATCATAGTGGATTTTTGATATATTCTTTGCATATTCGATTGTTTGTAGGGCTGCGCGGCGATCCTCGTTGGCTTGTTCTAGCAGAAGTAAGCATTCTCTAATCGGTGAAGTATCCGGGAGGAGTTCTATGGAAATTTTTAATGTCGGGATTTGACACTCGATAGGGAGGACGGATTCCACGCTGTGGACCAAATGGAAAGGGGTAAAACCGGTGGCAGTTTTAGTGGATGTGCGGTAAGCCCATAATGCGGGGAAAAGCATGTGATTCCAATTGGAATTATGTCGGTCGACAGTACGCTGGAGGATGGTCTTCAAAATTTTGTTGATAGTGTCAACCTGTCCATTCCCTTGGGGGTAGTAGGCTGAGGAGAAATGATGTTCAAAATTAAGGAGGGTTGATAATTTTTGCTAGACGGAGTCCTCAAAGTGAGAACCATTTTTTGAGACTAGTTGCTTTGGTACTCCGAAACGAGCTATAACATGGTTGAGGAAAAAACGGGCTACAGTGTCGACTTTGCAGTTATAAGTAGGCATAGCTTCGGCCCATTTTGTAAAGTAATCGACCACCACAATGATGTGTTTATGGCCGCTCGCTGATGTGGGATTACAATCCATGAAGTTGATGGCCCATTTGCAGAAAGGTCCAATGGTAACTACTGGATGTAGGGGAGCGGGGGGTGTTCTTCCCTTCGGGGCAAAGAGCTGGCAGTTTTGGAAATGTTTGACTACTGTGATGCAATCCATGAATAATGAGGGCCAAAAATAACCTGTGCAGATTATCTTTTGGGTAGTGGCCATTCCATAAATATGGCCTCCGCAGGCGCCGCTATGACAGTCATTAAGGACTTGTTCAGCTTCTTCTCGAGAAAGGCAACGTCTTAGGATTGTGTCGATGCCACGTCGATAGAAGACGTCACCTAAAAGAAGATAACAGGGTGCATGGTGGTGAATGCGACGGCGTCCGTCACGATCGACATTTGGTCGAAACTTTTGTGTACAAAGGTAAACCGAAATATCACCGTACCAAGGGTCGTTAGACGAAATGATGAATAAATGGTCGTCAGTAATGTCTGTATTGATAGTTGGTGATGACGATAAGGATGGTAGGTCCATAATGAGCTGGGCAAGTGCTAAGGCTTTGATGCTCTTTGGAGTTTTAAAAGTCAGGTCGTATTCTTGTAGGATAATCACCCATTTAGCTACGCGGCCTTGCAAAAGGCGACGTGTCAAGACATAGACCATTGGGTTGGAATTTACGACAACTGTAGTGTGGCTAAGGAGAATGTAGTGGCGTAACTTCTGTACTGAAAAGATGACGGCGAGGGCCATGTGAGTACTATAGTGGTGGGCCTGATAAGGTATGTCTTACATAGTAAATGACATGCTCTTGATAAGCAGAGTCTTCTTGGACGAGTACTCCAGAAACGACATCGTCATATGCCGAGACGTAAAGGTTGAAGTCTCTTGTGAAATATGGAGGAGAAACCAGGGGGGAATTCGTGAGTGCTTTCTTTAGGTCTGTGAAATCTCCTTCCGCTTGGTTATCCCATGCAAAATGAGTATGAAGGCGTAGTAAACGAAGGAAACCATGCACGGTTGTGGCATAATCGGGGACAAAGCGGCGAAGGAAGTTGGACTTCCCCTGAAGGATTTGTAGCTGTCTTAGTGTGCGAGGTGATGGTAGGTCCACGATGGCTTGGAATTTTAACAGGTCTATGGTGATTCCTTTTTCTGAAATGACGAAACCCAACAGACGTCCTGCTGGAACGCAAAAGACAAACTTGAGTGGGTTCAAGCGGATTTTGTATTTTCGACAACGTAAGAAGACTTGTCGAAGATCGTCTAAATGGTCAGATCGTTTCTTAGATTGAGTCGTGAGGTTGTCTAGATAAACTAATATGATGTTATTTAGGTCGTGAAAACAATAAGTCATGGTTTGTTGGAAAGTGGCTCTAGCGTTCTTGAGACCGAAAGGCATGACGCGATAGGCGAAGGTGCCCCATGGGGTAGTAAAAGCGATCTTGTATTGATCTTCTTTACGGATTTTGATTTGGTTGTATATGGAGAAACCATCCATAAAAGAAAGTACCTCATGCCCCGCACATGCATCGATTAGTTGGTCAATAAATGGTGTTGGGAATTTGTCTTTGGGACAAGCTAGATTGAGGTCACGGAAGTCAGTACAGACGTGGATGGTGCCTACTTTCTTATTGACTGGTACTGGGTTTGAAACCTAGGTGGTATATGCAATAGGGTATATGAAACTTGCTGCCTAAAGCTTCTCAATCTTATCTTTGACAACAAGAAGCTTAGATGGGTGAATGGGGCATTGTTTCTGACAAACAGGTAGTACGTTGGGCCACGTATCGATGTGATGTTCTACAATGTTAGGATCGAGACCAGGCATTTCAGTGTAAGACCAGGAAAAGACGCCTCGAAACTCTTGGAAGAGTTTCTTATAGGATTGGGTTTCCTTTTCAGTGCATGATGTGCCTAAAGAGATAAGCTCGGGTTTTCCAGGGGTGGTGAATATGTCGATTTTAATAGTAGGCGAAATGTTGGCCATATTACCTTCTTCAAAGGCGTCAGGTGCTGGGATTGGATATTTAAACCAATCAACCTTGGTTGGTAAAAAATATTTTGATTCGACAGACAGTTGGTTTTCCGTGGTGGAGGAAGATGCCTCAGGGATGAAATATGACCGATGATGCATATCATCCCAGGGGTATTCCGTTGCAGTAAGTGTTTCTAGAATCTCCTCATTGCTACAGAAGTAGTGTGGCATCAAATCAATCGGTTCAGGCTTGTAGGTGGTTGAAATCATATAAATGGTATTGATTTCTTCTAAAAGGGAAGATTCTAGGGGGAATATTTCTTCAATGTGCGGGGGTGATTATATCTCGAGGTCGACATTATTCAATTCGTATAGTGCTGCTCTATAATTTGGGAGATCGGGGCAGTGATGTGAATAATGGCTGTAGATGCCGCATATCGCACAAGGGTGGTTTGTGCGCAATGATTTATCGCGAGTCTGAGGGGGTAGTTCTAGTTTGACAACTGGAACGTTAGCGTCATCATCCAACATATTCACGTGTTCTTGAAGTGCTGGTAATTGTGGACATTGATGGGTAGCATGGCCTATATCGTTGCACAAAGATCATTTGGGGAGCACATGGGTTGTTGGGGGATTCTTTGACAATTTGGGGGTTGATGGGGTGGTGCAAGTTGTGGGCCCAGTGGTATAGGTTTGTGGGCCTCTGCCCCCATTGTAGCGAGAGTGAGGGGGAACATAACTAGAGGTTGATGTGGTGGCCCCTGTTGGAGGTGCTCAATTTTGGGGGTTTGGTACGCTAGGTGGTGGATGATTATAAGTATTGATGGGTTGCACCGGTTGTAAAACGACGGTCAGTGTCGGGGGAGGGGTTGGGGCGGGTAGGTACTGTACATGTAATCCTAACGTTAACCCTGTAAGGTTAAGTGTAGCCATTACTGGAGTGTTGACAACTCCTGAAAATGGAAACAAGAATGGGATAGTGTGAAGCGGTGTTTCTCCGATGTGACTAGGCACTGTTGGGGGTTGTGGCAACGGTTGGGGTTGCTGACTATGCTGTTGTTCGTTGTGCAAGAGGGTACATAAATCTGATATTTCAGTCACCCACAGAGGGGGTGGGATAGATGGGAAAGTGGTGGTCATGGGAGTATCCGAATATATCCTAGGTCCGACTGAGGAGACGAAAGATGTGGGTGCACTCTGAATGGGTTGTTCGATCATAGGGAGAACATTTTCAAGTGCTGTGGGGGCATTGGGATCATAGTATGTTATCTGGTCGATTTTGACTATACATCCTTCGTGGGGAAACATCATGAGGCGGAAGACTGAAGAAGCAACTGCTTTCATTTTACACATGTAGCTTCATCCCAAAAGGAGATTGTAATCAAGTTGGGCGTTGATGACCTCTATATCTATGAGTACCTGTTTTTCCTCGAGCTGCATAGGTACGTTAACTAACAGGCCTTGCGGTTGTGCTGAATGACCATCATAGGCTCGTAATGTGGTAGTTGATGGCTGTAGTGTGGGGGATCCAAGGTTCTTCCAAACAAGAGTTGACATGACATAGGTGGAGGCACCTTCATCGATGAACAACAAGGTTTCAAATGGATACATAAACTTGAAAAGCTAGTGTTGAAGGTAACTGAGGTTTGGCCTGGTCTAAGTCAAATTCCATCATATGGGAGTCGTTAGGTTCTATGGCACCAATGGCAGACAACAATAATTTTTTCTGTGTAGGGTAGTTCTTTAGGACTTCTAGAGTGGACATAGCAGTGGGGGATTGTGCTAATTCTTCTACAATGTTATAGTTCGAAGCTGCACGTGCATTAGGGTTGTTTTTTATTCGTCGTAGGGGGAAACGAGGGGCTTTAAGACCCCTCTCCATTGGCATATTAGGTATGCGCAATGGCTGATCCGTTGGAAGAGTGCTTGTGGATGGATCAGTGGGCGTGGTTTAAGGAGCTGAACCGTATTGGTTCTAGCGGGTCTGAAGGTTGATATCATTAGATGACATCATTAATAGATGGTGAGTGCTCGACTTTGTATTTTGGTAATCGTTTGCAGTATAGGTGATCTGCTGTTGTGTGGAAATAGATCCTTGTGGGGGATCCATTGAGTGGGTGTTTACTACTCCTTGGTTGGGTAGAGGATTCTGCAATATCATGGGTTGCGGTTGAGAAGGTGGTGTTTGCTGCGCAGCATGTCCTTTTCGTTGGGCATCATCGGTCCAGAGTTGACGTGCTCGGTCCAAATGGGGGCAATTATGCGTGTAATGGCCGTAGACTCCGCATATGGAACACGGGTGGTTTGTTCTCAAATTAGGATTTTTGCCCTGTTTTGGTGGATGATCGGGGTTTTGATTTGTAGGAGCAGCGTTATTGTTATTGGGAGGATTAGGTGGCTATCCTCCTTGGTTTTGTTGTTGGTTATTTCTGCGGTTGCGTCCTCTTCCACGATTCTGTTGACCTCCTTGATTTCGCTGGTTATTCTGGTTTTGAGGTTGGTTTTGCTGTGCATATACATGCCCTTGGGAAGTAGGTGGGTTTTGAGGTTGTGTAGGCGCTGGAGCAAGCTGCGATGGGTAGTAAGCGGGAGGGTTCTGAGGTGGACCTGGTGCTTGTTGCAGTTGTGGGTAACCTTGAGCTAATGGAAGTGTTGGAGCAAGAGGTGCTGCCTGTTGAGGATAATAAGCTGATGGTGCTTGTGGGTGAACCGGAGTCTGATGGGACT
Source organism: Larix kaempferi (assembly GCA_027924585.1). NCBI lineage: Eukaryota > Viridiplantae > Streptophyta > Pinopsida > Pinales > Pinaceae > Larix > Larix kaempferi. Next base: position 21,135,546 of record BSBM01000841.1, read on the forward strand.
GCTGGTTATAATATGGATGTGGCGCATAAGATGATGGTGTTTTCCCATAATACTGCGGTGGACATGAGGGTCCATCAGTGTGGTGGGTGTGCATTACTGGAGCATACGAAGTTGTAGCTCCAGAATGAGATGTAGCCCTAGAAAGGTCTGGGGCGTTGTTTGTACTCATCATTGTGAAATTTTTTTTTTGTGCCATAACCTGGCCAATGATACCGTCAGCAACATGGGATGCCCCCGACGTGTCGCTCCGGGATGGATCGCCATGAGGGTAGTCTGGTAAGATTGTGTATAAATATCTAGACTGTGCATATATCAGGTCGAACTGCTGAGATTTTAAAATGGCTTCTTCTTTCGACTGGGGTCGTTCAGAAGCTACATCCTTGGCTATGAGAGGGAGGAGTGATTTCAGGAACCAATCCAAGAAGATACGGTCATCAAGTTTTATCTTGTAGAGACTACGGCGCTTACGCCACTCATGGATATGATCGGTGATGTGTGTAGTGGTGTTCTATCTACAAGACAGTAGTATTTCCACTCCTGCATCATAACGTATAGGTAGTTGAAAGAACTGAAGGAAAGTTGAGGCGAGGGATGTAAATGTGGGGTGCATCCCATGTGGCTGCTCAATATACCATTTGGCTGTAGATCCAGTGAAAGTTCTTTGTAAAATTCAGAGTCGAATAGAATCATCTACTATGGATTTTGAGGAACACCATAGGTGAAACGACATGATATGGTTTTGGGGGTCTTCCCTAGCCTTTCCTTCAAATTTTGGGATGTCTGAGGGGAGCTTTGTGGGCATGGGGGTCCAAGTGGGGTCATCTCTAATAGGATCATTAGTTAGTCTTTCCAGGTCTGGCAAATTCAGACTTGCCATAAATGGCAGACTGGCCGAGGGGTGTGATGTAGTGGCTGGGGCATACGTGCTAGTGGTAGCATTATGGTGTGGGCCCCTGCCCCCGAAGGGTATCTGATTTGTGAAGGGGATCTGTCCCCCAATCAAAGGTGTATGGGTGAAGCCTGTGTTCCCAAGTGTGGCTTGAGTTACAGATGGGTTTGGATTGGGTATAATAGACCCAGGGTTTGGTATGCTGGAAGTGGTTCTAGTCAAAGGTATACCTATAGCAGGTGTAGGTCCCGTGTTGGGCATCCCTAGAGTAGATGTAGTTGCCATATTAGGCATGCCTATAGTGGAAGCAGTTCCCAGGTTGGGCATACAAACATTGGTTGTGGTGGTGGTGGCTAATGTAGTAGCCGGGATGGTGGAAGAAGTTCTACCAACAGTCCTTGTGTTGAAAGGGTTGGAAGAAAAGTCAACCATGGGACTAGTGGGTGCGCTATATGTGGGGTTTTCAGATTCCACCTCAGAGTCAGATGTGAAATGAGGTGCGTTAGAATCGGATGACGGGGTTCTGTTCCGATGACGTTTGGATTCAAGGTAACCGTACTGCGGGGGTTCACCTTGGAAACGTCGAGAACGTCTCGGGGACTCAATGATGACAATTGTGAATTAAATCTACTAGGTGGTGATGAGTGGAAAGCTTGAAAGCCCTAATGAAACCGTGTGTGCAAGAGGGGAGCGTAAAAAATAATTGCACTTAGGCCAACAACCAAACTCAAAACACTTACTATAACAGCTGTGCTATAGTAAGTGGAGCAATCAAAAAATGTGGTCAGAAAACCAACATGCAAACGACTCCTAAAAATAGAAAAAGGTGTACTCACTGACCAAAGGGATGGTGCATGCAAACACCTAACTAAAAAGTATTATGAATCAACAAGGTATATCCTTTGCAAGCTGATGAAATCCAAGTCAGACAATATAAATTGTAGAGTCAAAGGCTAGATATCCCCCTACCAGGAGGGACACCGAGTAGACAATCCTATAAGTTTGGCCACTAAGATACCCCGTTCATGACACGTTCGGTTCGGTGAATCTGTAGCTCTTGTTCTATCACCGTTGTACTCCCATAAGGGTGGTACAACGAGAACATTGAGTAGGTATCCTTCGGTTACTGAATGGCTTGCAGTATTACAATCAGGCTTCTGGAACCAGTTTGGCTACTTCAACCCTCCTAAGGGAGAGGCCTTCCCAACGACTAAAATAAAGATCTAAAGCAAAGATTGAAAATTCTAAAACGAGCGGAGTCACCAAAAAATGTAGCTTGGGATTTCTCCCAAGCATGTGCAAATGGTGCACCTGCTAACTTGTAGCAGCAGTCTCAAATAAAGCAATGTAAATAAGCAAATATAAACTATAGATTGATGGCAGTAAACAGTAAAATAAAGAATTCTATATTGATAACAATGAACAAAATTGATTCACAAGCATGTAAATAAAAATTAAAACTTTTGTATTACCTCAAATGGTGAGTATGGTGAGTTTTGAGCAGCTCCAAGGTTGAGATGCTCCAATGTCCAATGGTCTCTTCTTCTCCAATGCTTCAATGGTTGGGCAAAGCTCAAGATGGATTTTGGCAGCATGAGGATAGGATGAATATGGATTCAATAGTGAGGAGCCCCTATCACCTTTTTATAGTTTTTTGGTGATGGGAAATGTGGTTTAGGTCTATTTTTCCATCCTTTTCCTTTTTTTGAATATTATTCCCTTTTAATTGATTTTTTGGGAATTTTGGACCCTTTTTGAGGGTTTTTTGAGGAAAATACATATTTTGAGGGGAAAAAGGTGTATTATGGTCTTTTTGGTGACCTTTTAAAGGTTTTAGGGGCAAAAATGGTAGGAAAATTGGACAAAGGGGTCATGTGCATAGGGAAATGAGATAGTGAGCACTTTTTGGGTGTCAACAGCTTCCATTGGTGCAGTTGACCCAGATTCATTGAACACCATTATGTTCCGGCTGGAGTACTTCAAACCGAGGCTCTCCCATCAGCTGGCATTTCAAGTTTCCATGAACATTGCTAGGAAGATAATCCATCGTACCATTTTGGATGAAGGAACCTCTATGTCAGTCATGTTGATTGCATGCTTGAGAGCCATTGGCTCTCCCGAGTTGAATCATTCTCCTACCACTTTGAGAGCCTTCGATGGACGTGGCTTTCAACCTCATGGGATGTTACAAGCTTTACCACTCAAGATGGAGGGAAAGACCACAACCATTAGCGTGGAAGTAGTCATTTCCCTGTTAGATTATAACATTTTGCTTGGTCGTAATTGGTTTTATACCATGAATGCGGTCGCATCATCTGTCTTCTACATAGTACAATTCCCCCATCAAGGCCGAATTGTCACAGTCGACCAACTAGATTTCTGCACACCTGATGCCACTTCTCACCCGAGCGATAACCTTCCTTCGATTAGACAATCTTCGTAGAAGTATGAGAGTGTGGCAGTTGGCCTCCTTAAGGATTCATCCCCTATGGGTGTCTTTCCTACCTCGGATCCCCCAAACCATGTTGCCTTGGTGAACATGATGTCCTCGTAGATTTCATCTACCCCTAACTCCACTGATTCATGGATTGTACCTGATGAATCCACCACACACCTAATTGGAGACACTATGCCTCTGTCACCCGCTGAACTCATATATGAGGCTATCCAGTTAGCACCGGAGGACCACTTAGCTGTGGCCTCCACCTTCTGTTCTCTACAACGGGCATCATCCGATCCTCTACTACAGACTTTTCATTCAGATGAGTCCATTATGGAAATCATGAGTGTAGATGATCCACCATGGGAAGACCTCCACCATCATTCGTCTTTCCTTCCCTTGTTGGATACTATGGAGAATAGCATTCACACCATCTTTACACCAGATTTCTATACCGGCTCTCAGTCTTTGATACTCGCGTGTCAAACGAACTCTGAAGGAAAATTTTCCAACATTGAGCCCACCACTTTAATAGATATTCCGATTACTCCTGGTGTAGTGAAACACATTCAGTTAGGCCAGAAGCGTTCCCTTGAAGAATTCATCGTCGTCACGGCCTTGTTCAAGCGATTCCGAGATGTGTTCGCTTGGACCTATGAGGAGATGCCTGGGATAGACCCCTCCATTGTTTTACACGAGATTAAAACCTATCCCAACATCAAACCTGTTTTCCAAAAGTTGCGACTGGTACACCCCTGGAAGATTGCAGCAATCAAGGTAGAGATCGAGAAACTCTTGAAGGACAGCTTCATTTACCTTGTCCCATTGACATAATGGGTCTCAAACGTCGTTCATGTGAACATAAAGAAGGGGACCATCTGTGTCTGCGTCGATTATCGGAATCTCAACAAAGCTTGTCCCAAGGACAACTACCCGACTCCCTTTATTGACCATATTATCAAAAATTGTGTTGGAAGCGTCATTTTTTCATTCATGGATAGCTTTTTCGGATACAACCAAATTGAGATCCACCCTGTCGACCAGCACAAGACTGCTTTCATCTGTCCTTGAGGAACGTTTGCATATCACAAACTTCTGTTTGGCCTTAAAAATGCTAGCACCATATTCCAGCGAGCCATGTCGTACACTTTCCACGATGTAAAGGATTTTGTGGAACCCTACTTGGATGACCTCCATGCCCATTCAAAGCAGTGGGAGTTCCACTTTGATCATCTAACGACTATTTTCCTTAGATGTAGGTGGTATAACATCCGCCTGAATCCTCACAAGAGTATTTTTTGTGTCGAGTCCGGACACCTCTTAGGCTTTATCGTCTCAAAAGACGAGATCCGTATTGATCCCTCGAAGGTGGAAGCCATCGTCACTCTCCCATCTCCAACCAACATTACGGAACTTCAAAGTCTGCAAGGCAAAGAAACTTACTTACAGTACTTAGTTTGTAATTTCGCGCAAAAGACACAAGGTTACATGAGATTGATGAAAAAGGACATCCCATTCATTTGGATGACTAGGCTCAATGACCTTTTGATAGTTTGAAGCATGCCATCAGGCATGCCCATGTGATCCAACTGCTGAATTACTATCAAGATTATATTCTATATCTCGCTACTTTCGACACCACTATTTCCATGGTTTTAGTACAGGAAGATCAGAACGCCCATGAACATGTGATATACTATGCCAGTAAAGGTCTCATCGACGCTGAAACTTGCTATTCACATGTTGAGAAGCTCGCTCTCGTGGTGGTCATAGCTGTGCAGAAGTTTTGAAATTACATTTTGCTTCGCACCACCACCATCATTACCAATTCGAACCCCATGTACCACGTTTTGACACGTCAAGTTCTTGGGGGCAAGTTTTCACACTGGATCGTGATACTGCAGGAATTTGATCTTCTTTTCGAAAAGGCCAAGTCGAAAAAGTCTTTGGTGTTTGCTGAGCTTATCTATGACCTCCCCCGTATTGATGTCAATTATGAGCCCAATGACTCCTTTCTGGATGAGTCATTGTTTCTTATCAGTACATTTGACCCATGGTATGGAGATATCACATTGTATCTTCAAACCCAACGTTTCAACCCTGAATTGTCTCGTGATGACTGTCGTCGCATACGCCACCATGCAAAGTATTATCTGATCATCAATGATACTTTGTACCGTTGTGGTATCGACTCTATCCTTCGATGTTTCCTGACTCATGATGAGGTTGAACATGTTCTGAATGACTGTCATGCTGGGGCATGTGACGCTCACCTCTCTGGGATGGCTACAACCTAGAAGATTTTATGCGCAGGATATTATTGGCCGACTATCTTCAAAGATTGTATTGAGGCCGTAAAACAACATCCTCCATGCCAACATTTTCATATGAAAAAGCGCACCCATTCCACCCCATTACACCTAGTTATTGTCGTTGGCCCCTTCGCTAAATGGGGCATTGATTTCATGCATTGTAATCCTACCTTAGCCGAGGGGCATAGTTATGTCATTGTAGCTGTGGACTACTTTACAAAGTGGGTCGAGGCAATGCCTACATACACGAACGACAGCAAGAACGCCGCAGTCTTCATGTTTAATCATGTAATAGCGTAGTTTGGAGTTCCTCAAGCGATAATTACTGACCATGGTTCTCATTTCATGAACCATATGGTCGACAAGTTGAGTGATAGATTGGTTTTTCACCATGAAAACTCAACACCGTACTACCTGCAATCGAACGGACAGGTCGAGGCCATTAACAACTTCTTGAAAACTATGGTCCAACAAATGGTGGGTACGCACAAGGCCAATTGGCATAATATGCTCTTCTCCGCACTTTGGGATTATAGAACTTCTGTTAAAACCGCCTTTGGATTCACTCCCTTCCAACTAGTGTATGGATTGGAGGCGGTCCTTCCTATAGAGTGCGATATTCTGTCTCTCAAGCTCGCCATCAGACTTCTCCCAAACACTACTGCTAAGGAAGAATGCTTCCTCTACCTAGCTAAGCTCGACGAGACTCGCCGAGATGCTGCTCTTGCCAACGAGGCTCATAAGAAACGCATCAATTGCAGTATGAAAAGGCGGTAGAACCTCGCGTCTACAACGAAGGAGATTTGGTCCTAACGTATGACCAGAAGCATGATAAGCTGGGGGTAGGAAATTTTGAGTCCATGTGGCATGGACCTTACATAGTGAAACACATCTTAGATAAGGGAGATTATGAGCTTGAAGATTATGATGGGATATCTTTGGGTGAACCCCACAATGGGATTTACCTGAAGAGGTACTATGCTTGAGTATTTCACGCATGAGTGCTTTTTTATATACTGTACGTGGCGTGTATGTGTTTTTTTGTGGTGTGAAGCTATTGATTTCTTGTGTGTTCAGGTCTTGTTTAGTTTCTTATACCATGTTTTGTCTGTGTGTGCAGATGGCAACGTGTTATGGATTCGCGGACAACGCTAGTCAGCATACTCGCAACCTTGCTTCGGCAGCCTGGGTACTCTATTCACCTACTGGCAATCTCATCAGCTCAGGGGGGGATGTGTCTAGGTTTCGCGACCAACAATGCTGCAGAATATCAAGCAGTCATTGGAACCCTAACTGACACCATTTCTTTGGGTATGGACCATGTTATCATCCATCTAGATTCTCAACTAGTGGTCTCTCATCTTAACCGAGTCTACGCCATCTGCGATCCTACCTTACTCTGTCTCTATCGATGAGTCCGTATTCTGGAAAGGTCCTTTGAGTCCATTCAGTATCTGCACATTCCACGAGACGTTAACACAGTTGCCGATTCTATGGCAAACTTCATCTTGGATTGGTATATTTCACACACATAAGCATATATTCATGAATTGTTAAAAGTAGACATAACATGTAAATAACTCATTTTACATAAGAAAACACATAACATGACCACACCATTCATTCATTTTGAAACACATAATGTATAAATGGCTGGAATGTCTATATATATATATATATCTCAAAAAGTAGTGCTGGTACAAAAATCTGAAGCACGACAGCTTTCAGTGAGTCTCTACAAAATCTGAAGCCTCGTAGCTTTTAGTAGTACAAAATCTGAGGCCTCCAAGTTCTCAGTACATACATAGTAACAACGTAAGGCCTAGCACCTGGCCCGTACAACCCTAGGTGGTATAACAACTCTGGTCTGCTGAGTGTGGAAACAATCAACTGCTCTCGTAACCCTGTGAAGCAGCGCATTGAAGCGCGCAGTTGCTCCAACCGTGTATACCTGCATGGGCCGCGACACCTCATCTACTATCGGCTTGGGAACATCTAACGTCAACCCGCTCAGGTTGACATAGACCCTATCCATGTCTGCAATGGCAGCATGTATGGAAGGACCCACAACTGCTCCCTCTCCTCTCTCTCTCTCCTCGCAAGAAGAGAGACTCCCATTGGTCGTATGGGGCCCACGTCTGCACACACATGTTGTTAACTTGTCAGCACTATAGAAAAAAAAACTCATAAATGTACAAAAATTAAAAAGTACAAGGGTTTTTGTTCATAACAAGGTCTCCCCATGCTTCTCCTTTTGGCAGCGGTAAGTCCGAGTTATCTCTAAATTATGTACCACTGTACGGGAAGTCCTCTACCATCAGTAACTGGCCCTCAAGCCAAGTGAATAACTCAAGACCATATCCAATGATGGGACCCCCACCATGACGGGTCATCACCCCTGTCCATATAGCCATGTGTGGATCACTAGGATCCCTGTCCTCCAGTGGTACCTATGGACGCAAGCGAGGAACTTGCTCCAGTAAGAACGAAATCACAATCGATCCGTAAATGAACTGTTTGATCTCTCCTCACCGACACTTGGTCAGCTGAGCTCTCATGTTTGTGAGGAGTCCCTTGATCCAGTTAAAGATCTTCAGAGACATACAGTCCTCCGCATTTAACATCTATGACCTGGTGGCTAAGTGAGGAGCTTGGCTCCCTGCCATCCTCATAATGGTGAAGAGTATGGTGTGAAATGGACATTACTGCACGTTTTTTATGGGAATCTTCGCACTAGAAGCAGCAGTGTTGGGAGTACATAGCTGCAGGATCATGTCACCCACAGTCCGATCACTCCCACGTGATCCGGTCAGAAGCACATTGTCCCCTCTTCAGGATAATCCAGTCAGGAAATAGATGTCCTTGACATCTATGGTAAGCACTTACTCACCGATCACGAAGTATTGCTGGGCCGCATTCCAACATCGAAGCATATGGGTCAGTAGTGGGATTTGGGACCTCATCCCCTGAATCTCGAAGAACTTGAGGAGCCCATAGTTCCTCAGTGCTTCCACACATCATGGATCATTTGCAGCTTGTTCATCATCTAAGTCATGTTCCCTTTCACGCCACTCCAAAACCATTTTGGCTACTTGCAACCTACCAAAAGGGAGTTTTGACATTGTTAGAACTTGCTTCAACCACCAAAAGTTCCTTTTTTGAGCTTGGCTTGAGTTTGGGGATGGACGTTTTTGTCATCGTACCTCATTTTTGCAAACAGGGTGACGTCATCGCAGTCCAGGTATGCGACCGTTACGATGACTTAGTCTCGTCGCAGTTCCCGAAAGAGCAGACTGTGACGAGCTGAGGGCACAATGGCCCTTCCCAAACCAAGCCAAAACCCACAAAACTGAACGAAATTAAAAAATGTAAACCACTACAATTATGATGGATGAATTTTAGGGTTACCTCCTCCAGACGGCGGGTGAAATGGCTGCTCGTAGCTCCTAGAATTGACGAGTGAAGTTTTGGCTCCAAATGGCACTACTCCTCCCAAATTTGGCAAATAGAACAATGGTGACTATATTTCATTTTTATTTCTATTTATAAACAAATGGAATATTCCCTTTCAAATATTTGATGCCTTTATGCCATTTGCTATAGTTTGGATCGATTTTATCATACTTAAACGTTCGGTTGACTTCATCTCATTTATTCACACTTGGTGATATGTATTGTGATACCTTGGGGATCATTGACATTAATGATGATTTTCCTCGCACTTGTTAATGGTATACATCAATGATTGGTAATCAAGTGGTTTCTACCATGTTCGACGTCAAGACATTTGTAATCACATGGATAGATTCGTATCATTGTGGGTTCAACTTGAAGACCCTGGGGAGTCATGTTTTACCTAGGTTGCGATGGAGTTTGTATTTGAGTCATATTACATGGATCCACATTTGTATTGGTCGTGGCCGTGTTATCATCTTATCATGGATCTACGCTTGTGTCTAGTAGCCATGATTGTGTTTAGTCGGTCATCACTACCATGGATCTGCATTGTATTGGTCGGAAGCCATGTTGTACATCATATGAGATTGTCAGTTCAGAGTCAGTTGTACTGCAGTAGCGTCCTTCATCCGACAAGTCTATTTTCCATTCTTTCTGTCAAATAATTTCACCTATCCAATATTTCAACAGCTTCATGCTTTGGGGGGCATTCTGTTACACCTAAAATCCTACCATAATGAGATTCAATGTATACACCCTTTAAATTCCATTGGCTAAGTCATTTACCTGGAAAGGACATCACTGCATTTATGCTAGGTTTTGAGAAGTCGCCGCAGGCTGCACTCATGCAACCTGCGATGTCGCACCTTGCTCCATTACAGGGTGCGATGAAGTCAGTTAATGGGAAAAAATAGCTTCTTTGAGCTCATTCTTGAAGCTTGCTGACTTGTATCCTTATCGTTGACCTATTGGGGGAGCTAGCACTTGGTTCCTAACCTCTTGGGAGGATCCCCTATCTCTCTCCTACCATATCTCAACCTACCCTATCCATATCCTATCCACTTAGCCCTATATAAGTGAAGCTCTACCCCTCTCCAAAGGGAGGAAGTCTATAGTGTCTACATGCTGGTGAAATCATCATTGAGATATCTCTAACTCATCCATTGAGAGACTCTACTTCAATGGAAGGATATGGAAAATGGCTTGGATGGAGAAGGAATACAACGTTAAGCCCTGGTTGTAGTCTATTCTTTACTATGTATTTCCCGGATTTACAGTAATACAAATGCTTTCCACCAATATTGTTTATGTGTGATGATATTGAGTAGTTTACTTGCTTAACTATTTACTTAGATCTCTTATTGTATAGATGCTCTTTACTCGTTTATGTTGTTCTTTGTGTCTCAATAGGTCTTGCAGCTGATATCTGACGACCGCGGGACGTGGAGCAACATTCAGGAGAAAGGATTGTGAAGTTAAAGGTGAGACATCTAGCACTTGATCCTTAAGTACATCTAGGAAATTCGTTTGTAGTCTGTTCTATTTGCTCTAGACTCACTTTGAGCTATGGAGATCCGGCTCGCGTCTGCTCGAGTGGATTGTCCGTCAAAAAACTACTGGGCCACATAATATCTAGAGATGGAATCAAAATTGACCCAGACAGAATAGCTGCAATATAGAGGATTGAAATCCCCAGGAGTTAAAAAGAAGTTTAGTATTTTTTGGATGCAGTGAACTTCATAAGGAGATTTACCCCCAATCTTGCAAAATTCATGAGGTCAATCACCTGCATGCTTAAGAAAGAAAATCAAGTCAGGTGGACTGTAGAAGCTAGGAAAGCATTTGAGGATATAAAGAGAGAAATTGTTGAAGGACCTATACTGATCAACGTAGATTTTGACAAGGAGTTTCTTATGTTTTCCTTTGCCTCTGAACATTCCATAGCAGGTGTGTTCTTACAGAAAAATCAGGAAGGAGATGAGCATCCCATAGCTTTCTTCAGCAGGGCTCTCAGAGATGCTGAGCTCAAATACAACATTATGGAAAAAAAGGCTTATGCCATGGTTAAGACTTTGAAATATTTCAGGGTTTATGTCCTACATTCCCATGTCATAGCTTATGTTCCCAATGCTGTTGTGAAATATTTATTGACCCAACCTAATCCTAAAGGTAGAAGAGAAAAGTGGATAGCTACACTGCTGGAATATGACCTGGAGATCAAACCTACTAAGCTCATTAAGGGGCAAGGCCTGGCGAGAATCATGACTGAGTCAAATTGGGATTCAATGAGTATGAACCTCCTATCACACATATCGGGAGAAACTTCCCAAGATCCACTACCTTAGGTATCAGAAAAATTCTTGTCTTCCTCTTGGTATTCTGATGTTGTATATGTTTTGCAGAACTTGCAACCACCCCCTGGGATGGGAAAAACCAAAGCTAGATCCACCAAGATGAAGGATACAAAATATTGCATATTGAATGGTTGTCTTTATTGGAAAGACCTTGGGGGTGTCCTCTTAAATTTCATAGTGGAAGATGAATCCAAAGAAACCTTGAAAGAGTTTCACAAAGGAGTCTATGGAGGGCATCATTACTGGAAAGCTACTGTTAACAAAATTCTCAGGCCAGGGTTCTATTGTCCCACTATGTTCAAAGTTGCTTATAAAGAAATATCCAGCTGCCATGAATGCCAGGTTTTTGAGGGAAAGAGGAAGCTCTTGTCATTGCCTCTGAAACAAATATTTGTGGAAGCCCCTCTCCAGCAGTGGGGACTTGACTTCATTGGGAAATTTTTTCCCAAATACACTGGACAACATAGGTGGATACTAACTGCCACTGACTATTTCCAAATGGATTGAAGCAGTGCCTAACAGAAAAGCCACAGATACAATCATCATCAAGTTTCTAGAGGAGAATAGCTTGTCCAGTTTTGGATGTCCTGTTAAGATAATCACTAATAATGCACAAGCTTTCAAATCCAAGAAGATGGTCAAATTTTGTGACAAATTCCACATAAAATTAGGCCATTCTACTGCTTACTACCCATAGGGGAATGGACTGGAATAATCCTCTAACAAAATCCTGATGAGGATAATCAAGAAGCTGCTACAAGAAAACAAAAGGGCTTGGCACACCAAGCTGACCCTTTCCCTGTGGGCTAATAGGATCACCTCCAAAAGGTACATTGGGACTTCTACTTTCAAATTAGTATATGGAACAGAGGTGGTTTTCCTTGATTCCCTAAGAGGGACCGCAATGATAATTCTATAGGAGCAAGAAGAAGAACCAAACCCCGAGCTGAAGATATCTAATCAGTTAGTGGAAGTGCAAGAGATTAGAGACGGGGTGCGGGATGATGCCACGAAAGCTCGAGAGAGAGTCAAGGAGACTTTTGAAAGAAAGAACAAGACGAATGATTTCCAAGTCGGAGATCGGGTATTAAAGTGAGTTTCTAGAAGAGAAGACCAGGCTCAAAAGTTTGAGAACCTTTGGCGGGGACCCTATACCATCACTGCTTAACATGGGAACAATGTTTTTTTCATGTAGGAAAAATATGATGAAGCAGTTGCAAAGGATCCGTCAATGGGCGGTTCTTGAAGCATCATTTCATGTAAATAACAAGTCCTTCGAATCAACCCCATTGTACATTATCGTCTTTCATTTTCAGTTAGTTATGTTCTAGTTTTGTGATATGAAGGGGAAAGAAGAGAAAAGGAATAAGGGCTACTAGTCTACATGTTCTTGCTACCTCATAGGGAGGATAACATCCTCGATTAGAGCCGATGTTAACACTTATTATGGTTTCCACCATGGAATGGGAAGGAAATATCCCACTCAAATCCTTGAGGTCACCCATGGGACGATTGCCTCAAATGAAGAATCAGGAAACCCAAAATTGGCTAAGTATCAAGGAAATCCAAGCCAAATGACCGAACCACAGTGAGAAAATGGGAAAATAGAAGGCAGGAGGGCCCCTCCGTAGGAAAAATTTAGCAACAGGAGATTCTTCCGCAACCAAAGAAGATTGGATGGCTGAGATCAAAGAGCTCATCAGATCAATGGTCGAAAATGCGTTTTGCAATCTTGTTTCTGAGTTCTGCATCTGCATTTGCGGATTGTGGATTGCAGAAGGAAATGTCCCAAAGAGCGCAAAAGATAAATTTCCACATTCCACAATATTCATTGTGGAAAAGAGATGTTCCAAATGGAAAAAGGCAAGTTCCCGCAATCCACATTGCGGATTGCAGAAAGATCATCTCCAGAAACACAAAAAAGTAAGTTTTCGCACCCCGCATTGCGGATTGCGGAAAGGCGATCCTCTAGAAAAGCGCTCGACCGAAAGACCAATCCCTGCATGACACGTGGCTAATTGCGGATTGATGAAAATACCGTTGCGGAAAGGTGGTTGCGGGAAGGCAATTGCGGAAGGGCAATTGTGGATCGATGAATTTTTGTAGAGCCAGTTACAGTCGCGAGAGATGGATATTTTCACAGAGAAAGGGCGCATTCGAGAGCAACAAAGGAACCTGTTTCTGTTACCTATCGGGATCAAACCTAAACGGACGAATCCGATGGATCAGCAGGTGGCTTCCATGGCCCAATGGGGCACTACCAGCACAGGCGTTTCTTCTCCTCATCACATGGCAGAATCAGAGGTTGTTGATTCTGGCGGCTCAGATCGAACGACCTTGTCATTTCCATTGCAAGTTGTTTTGAATCAGTTAGGATATATTACTATTTGTAGGCCTATAAAGGAAAGGTCCAAAGTAGACCAAAAGGTTGGACTTTTTTTGTTTCAGAGAGATTACTGCTCTGCGCTGTATTAGACTCGGCCTCTTAATTCAATGAGTAGACCCGATTTTGGAGCTTAAGATTCCTGTGTTGTGGTTTCTGATGTCTGTTATTTCCTGTGTATGTTGTTCTTGATTTATATTTCCATTAATTTCTTACTTCTTCAATACCTAAAGATCAATATTACATGGTCTGGAATTCATGCCCACATGCTCCAGATGCATATGACTAGGTATTCCACCCCTTTCCTCTTGAAGTTGCAGGTTAGAATTCATTCTTAAATGGTCTAGCCTTGTGGCTGAACTTGTTTCCTTCCTCTACTTTCATCTACTTATTACCTTGGCGTGAAAGATCCATGTCTACCTTGCCTCCTGCTCCTGTAAATCACAGCTTAAACCTGCCACTGATGATAGTAATCCCCTGAAGTTGACTCCATGCCCAACTTTCCTCCTGTTCTTAACTCCAACCAATCCAAAACCCCTTTTAATTCATCGTTCGAAGGTATAGCCACCACGTGGACTGATATCCCAACCCATTTCTAAGTTGCATCCTGCTGTTGGATGCCCCAAAAGGGAGATCCTTCCCTGTGGTTGGAAAGGCTAGTTTCCACCCACTAAATATTGGTTTGCAACAGTTACCCCATGGTCTTCCCTACCACAACCCAGGGAAATCTTGGGTGATAACAAGATGCACTTCATTTATACATCGCAAACAATCTTGATTGGATGAAGGTATGGATTGAACAATGTGAACAATCTGGTCATGGAGTATCATGGGAAGGTGTGGCTTCATTGGTTAAAGAAGCTCATTAAAATGGAGATACCAATCTTACACAAAGGGAAATCGATTTAGGATATGGTTTAAAATATAAGCAGACAAGCATATTAATTAGCCATACTATTTAATTTTTTTCAAATATATTGATGTACACCTTAATTTTTTTCACTGTAGAGCATAAACATGCACTTAATCATGATCAATTCAGGATGTAATCATTATGTGTATGGCTTGTTGCAAGTAAAACACCATAAGGCTATGTGGTGCAATGGTCATAAATTTCGTATAAAAAAGTTGGATGAAACGAAGAAAACATCTGATTGTGGGATAAATGAAGTCTTTGAGGTGACCAATGTTTCCTCTAGAAGTGACAGACATCCAGGACTCTCAAAAAATCGATACTATGGGTATTTGGAAGATATTATTCAGTGTGAATTTAACTCCTTCAAATTAGTTTTGTTCGTTGTCAAATGGTACAAGTTACGATTGAATCAACATGATCCCGATATAACTATTATTGAGCATGATAATGGATTTACCATGGTTAATACAAGGTTATTTGAGCTAGGAACAAATCCCTAGAGGAAATTTGAGGTCTAAAATGGGCCTCCTAAGGAAAATAATAAAATAATAGCTAAAATAATGAAATAATAGTTAAACTAATAAAATCATATTTATTAATTTTGGAGGAAGAAATAAAAAACTATTTTTTTGTTCGTATTTTCAACATATCTCCCTATGTTTTTACTCAAATTTCGAGCAAGACCACTCTTTAGATGCATAATTAAATTCCACATCCAACGGTACCCGCACTGCATACTTTAGACGTACCCTGCTTCCCCCAAAACAAGAAATACCTTAAAAATGTGATGATGACACCATCATCATGTGTTTCAGGTATTTCTTGTTTTTTTGGAAGCAGGTTCCGTCAAAAGTATGTAGTGTGGGTAATCGTTGGATGCAAAATTTTATAATGCATCCAACGAGTGCTCCCGCTCGAAATTTGAGCAAAAAAGCAGGGATATATGTTGAAAATACGAACAAAAAAGTAGTTTTTTCTTTTTCTTTTTTCTGACAAATATCTCAAGTCAACCATTATGGTTGACTCATTTTATTGAAATTCTATTGGTTCTTAAATTCCAACTCATCAAAAAATTATGGTTGCCTCGTTTTCTTATATGATGGATCATTTTCTTATAAGGCCCATTTTAGACCCCAAATTTCTTCTAATAGAGATAGAGTGGTTATAATAGAGATAGAGTACTGAAAATGAAATATTTACCACCAAACAAATCTTTTTCTTTTCAATGCAAGTCTTAAAATTCTGATCTAGAATACACGTGCAAATGCAGTTTTTTAATCTTTCGAATGCAAAAAAGGTAAAAATAAAGTCTAAATGTACAAAATTAAACCCAATACCTAAGAATGTAGCTACTCAAGCAGTTAGGTATGCAAAAGAAAATTTGTTCTTTTTTATGCAAAGCACTCTAAAATCTTTTAAGCCACTTGCAAGGTACTCTATTCAGAAAATGAATCAAAATTCTTTATGCTTTCAAAGGTAAGAAACAAAACTGAAACTAACCTATTATCAAAGCAAAGAAAAGAAACTTTCAGGTTCTCTTTATGAAATAGTAAAAGCTACCAAATATGACTTTCAAATTCTTATTGATGTAAGCATGCCAACCATTGGGAAAAGAATACAAAAAATGCTTTTAGACCCAAACGAAGCAAATGAGCTACTAAGAAGTATGGTTTGGTAGAGTCAGGTTTTCACATAAACAATGCAAACAAGGTCTTGAACAACAACCAAAACCCTTGAGCTTTCACTACAAAAGAAAAACTAAAAGCATAAGGGAGGATAAGAAACCAACCTAAAAGAGAAATTTCACTCAAATAGATACACACATGGTCAAGAAGACTCAAGAGGTTTCAAATCCAGTGGAAATGGGGCAAGCAAGTTCAGTCAGACTCAAATTAGGGTACAAAACACCAAACAGGTCCACAACCCCCCAACTTGGGTCAACAAACCCCAAAACTTTCCAAACAAGCCCAAATTGATCAAAAGAGGTTCAAATCATGAGTGTAGGATCAGTGCAAGGATGGGAGACCACTTACAGTGGTTTAACTCAGACCTAGGGTCATCAGGGACCCCAAAAAAATGCAGCCACAGCCTCCAGATTTGGGTCCACAACCCAAAAAATAAAAAAAAATCAAACCCAGATTTTGAGCGCTACTGTGTATGAAGGAAACTAGTGCCCATAGCAGGATGGGAGCTACTGTGTAGAGGAAAAGTAGCGTATGGGCGTTATTGTGTGGTACAAACAGTAGCGTACAAGTGGAAAAAGTTGGAAAAATGGGGTTATAACCACCACACCTGGGTCCACAAGGGTTTGCAAGGGCTGGGAAGGGTCTGTAAGAGCCAATGAGGGTCAAATAGAGCCTACTAACTGATCCTAATCAATAAAATGAACAAAGACCATAAAAAAATACTGAAGAAAAGACCTTGGATACCCCTAAGCAGTTAGGCTTTCCCCAGCGGAGTCGCCATTCTGTTGTGGGGAAAATGAACCTATAGTTAAGGGGAGAAACTACCAACTTATGGTGATAAAGATAGACTTACAAGCATTCTGCAAGTACAACAAATAAATGAAGAGATTAGGGTTTAGAGATGTAGGCACCTCATTCAAAAGGTTGATCCTAGCTTTGCCTCCCTCGCTCTTCAATGCTTATCCAGTGTCGCAATGCCCATACCTGCAAAACAACTTGATACCCTTCTCAAACACATTTGACTACATATATAAGACTGATATCCATAATATAAAGAGACATCAAAGTATAATCAAACAGTAATCAAATCTAAGACACATTAATGGATCATATTTGGAAAGAGAAGAATGTCTGATCTTTATTAATAAATGAAAGCAAGTACATACAGTTATACCTTCTTTCAAGCTTGGCACTTCACGAAACCTAGATTCAAGGTCTCCTGCTTCCTTTCTCCAAGGATTCCAGCCTCTAATCAACTGTGCTAGGGTTTACCAAAACTGAAGCACAAGAGAGGGGAATGAGGGTCTCCATTCCTCCAGCATAACTTTGTAATTGGGATTAGTCCCCTCACATGACCCTTCTACCCTCCTTATATAGTCAGTGAGGAAGAGGAAAAGAAGTTATAACCGCTCAAGAGGTTTCCCAACCAACTTAACTTACTCGAATTTCGAGATTTTGACCAAAACAGGGGTGTACGCTACTCTACAGTATACAAAGTCGCGTACACACGCTACTATTTAAACAGTATAGTCGCGCTCAGTAGGTTATACACGCTACTATTTCAACAGTGGAGTCGCGCTCATGTTAAAAAATGGCCAAAAACATGCTTTTCTGCTCATTTTCAGGAGATGATTTGGTCTGGAAAAATGTTCCTAAGGGTCATATACATCAAATGGGTCAAGAATGAGGTAATTTCAACTATTTTTAGTGTCCCAAATGACTCCTCCATCCACAAATGTCCTGTTGTAGGACTGAACTTGATCTCAAGAAGTGTCGTCATGCAACCAAGGTAAACAAGTGTCGTCACGGACGGAGAGGTGTCATTTCAAGCTATAACAAGGTACTCGTTGGATGCAAAATTTAATAATGCATCCAACGAGTGCTCCCGCTCGAAATTTGAGCAAAACAACAGGGATATATGTTGAAAATACGAACAAAAAAGTAGTTTTTTTTTTCTTTTTTCTGACAAATATCTCAAGTCAACCATTATGGTTGACTCATTTTATTGAAATTCTATTGGTTCTTAAATTCCAACTCATCAAAAAATTATGGTTGCCTCGTTTTCTTATATGATGGATCATTTTCTTATAAGGCCCATTTTAGACCCCAAATTTCTTCTAATAGTATGTTCTTCCGAGCCAATGTGAACATGTATTTTACTCTGAGGTTTCAGGTAGAGGGGGTTGGTCATTTGTTTTGAGACAAGATCCAAGGGGAAGGCCCGTAAACTATAATGTAGAGGAAGATAATGAAGAGGGTCTTTAAGAATAATATGTTGTTGAGGATGATGAACATGAGTTAGATGATCATGTTCGAGAGGAAGATGTCGAATAATTAGTTGAATCAGATGATGTAGCAGACAATTTCCATGAAGATGATATCGATGATGACATGATGATCGAAATTGACATCGATGATGATGGTGATATGGCCAATCCTTACAATGTTGAATCTGGATTGGATGATATAGATGTTGACTTGGATGAAGAATATGATGAAGTCCATTGAAGTGTATGAGGTATTCCTTAAAATATCTACTCTATATATTTTGAATTAATATTGCGATATAATTATTGACTTGAATTGGTACATATAAATTAATTGTTTTAAAGGTTTTTTGCCATTTTCTTGTATGTTGGCATATGTGATAAGAGACATTGCTTCTTAAGTATGAGGTATGCCTTTATATACTCTATATATTTTGAATTAATATTGCGATAGAATTATTGACTTGTATTTGGTACATATAAATTAATTGTTTTTAAGGTTTTTTTCCATTTTCTTGTATGTTGGCATACGTTATAAGAGACATTGCTTCTTAAGTATGAATAAAAAACAATAATTTTTTTTTGTACATATATTTTGTCGAGTTATGGGGAATTGAGAGTGACGTGAGGGGGGGGGGTTGTCAGATGAGCTTCCACCTTCATGTGGTTGGCCCTGTTTAGTAGAGAATATTAAATTATTCTCAAAACAAAGAGAAGCTTGGTAAGGTAATGCACAATTATCATGCTAATTATTTCACCTTCATTTTTATATGATATTTCATAACCCAAAAGGTGTGCCTGCTCATGTACTTGACTCCGCATATTATAACTGTCATGTGATCAATAGGGCCAAAGTTGATTTTTTTTCAATTTGTGCTTGTATGGATTGAAATTTGGCATGGTTAGACTAAACACATACATTGACGATGTGGGACGGTTTCCAGAATCAAACATGACTGACACAAACAATTCAATAATAAAAAAAACCTATATAATAATTAATGTACTACACAGGGCCAATGCTAAAAGTTTTTCATTTTTTTCTGGTATGGAATGAAATTTGGCATGGTTAGACTAGACACATGCATTGGCGGTATGGGAGGGTTTCCAGACTCAAACATAACTCACACAAACAATTCGCCAATCAAACAACAAACCTATAGAATAATCAATGTACTAAATGGGGCCAATGTTGAATTTTTTTCAATTTGTGCTTGTATGGATTGAAATTTGGCTTGGTTAGACTAGAGGCATGTATTGATGGTTTGGGAGGGTTTCCAGACTCAAACATGAATCACAAAAACAATTCGCCTAAAAGACAACTAACCCATAGAATAATTAATGTACTGAATGGGGCCAACGTTGAATTTTTTTCAAGTTGTGCTTGTGTGGATTGAGATTTAGCATGGTTAGACTAGACACATGCATTGACGGTATGGGAGGGTTTCCAAGCTCAAACATGAATCACATAAACAATTAACCAAACAAACAACAAACCTATAGAATAATTAATGTACTAACTGGGGCCAACATTAAAAAGTTTTCAAGTTGTGCTTGTATGGACTGAAATTTGGCACGGTTAGACTAGATGCTTGTACTGGCGATATGGGAGGGTTTCCAATGTCAAACATGAATCGCACAAACAATTCACCAATAAAACAACAAACCTATAGAATAATTAATGTACCGAATGGGGACAATGTTAAGTTTTTTTTAAGTTGTGCTTGTATGGACTGAAATTTGGCATGGTTAGAATCGACGCATGTATTGATGGTTTGGGAGGGTTTCTAGACCCAAACATGACTCACACAAACAATTCGACAATCAAACAATAAACTTATATAATAATTTCAAGTTTAAAAGTTTAAAAGTTTCAAAAATTCAAGGAAGCTATCAAATAGGCTATTGCAAATAAGTGGTTAGTATTGTTATATTTTTAAGTTGGTAACCAACGACCTCTAAGATAATGCCTCCCCAATCAAAGGTCATAGGTATAATGCTTAAGTTTTCTTACAAAAATACGAAACAATCAATAATGCATTATTGGAAACCATAAACCTAACAAATTGTTTAATGAAACATAGTTAAACCATATTTTTTTAGATATTGTTTTACTTCCAAAATTGGTGCTAAGTTAATTCGCCTTCAACATGATGTTATCCTTAGTCATTTGGCATTATTGCATCCAATATGTGTCAATGTTGTTTTTCTCTTGCTTTATTTATATTATTTTGACATTGTTTTTTTTTATTGTGGTTAAATTTGCCACAAGTTTAGTGTTTTAAGTTTATTTTACTTTATTTGAGTTTATTTGAAATAGATAATTTAAGTACTAGAGTAAGTTAAAAAGTGGATAAATTTAATAGTTTTTTTTATCAAAATTCCTTTTTAAATTTGATAGGAATTTTGATATAAATTAAAATTTTATTTATTTGATGTGAATTTTGATCATAAAATTTTTTCCTTCAAAATTTAATCTATTAAAAAAACTAAATCATCTTAATTAAAAAAACATTAAATGAAAGCAAAACTTCCCTCATTAAGCTTTACCATAAAAATTGAATTTCTATACATTTTATCACACTCCATTTTGTATTCACTTGATTTTCAAGTCAACATATTTGTCATATGCCCATTCTTTTGTAATAATAAATGGCCATTTAACATTATCTTTATAAGTGTTTAGAGTGTGGATTAGTTTGAAGGTTGATTCAATCATTTCACTACTTTCATGTTAATGTGTTTTAGTTCAAATTCTTATGGATGAGATACAACAATGTCTGTTGAAAGATTTATTAAAAATAATTTACTAGAATTTAGGGATTATAATGGTTATGATTTATAGTTTTTCAAATTTTTAGGGCTTCATATTTGTGGGATAGGGTATGATCATGGTAGGGGTTAAGGAACTATGGTTTACGAACTATGATTTTTAGGGGTTAAATTTGTTATGTCTTAGTGATTATAATGGTTAAACATTCTAGCTATTAGTGATTATTTGTGGCATGTGTTAGAGGATGCTATTAACATAGACAACACATGTTAGACATTATAGGCCTTAGGGTTTTAGGATTAGGATTATAAAGGCTATGATAAATATTTGTTGAGGGTTATACATGTGACTAGTTAAGGTTCTATAATGGTTATTCACTAGCATTTTTAAGGTTTCTGGATAATTGATTTTTAAGTGTTTTGTTTTTGTAATGCTGCAAAAATTATATTAAGCTAAAAGAGTCCAAAATACATGAGTTTTTTACAAACCGTGGTGGCCTGAAATAATGCAGCCACCAACCCAGAACCATGAAGAGAATCAAAGTGATATTATCAAATTACAAAAATATGACTTGTGTAAGAAGTTCAGGGGTAGCGCTGAAAAAAAGAGCTGTCTGTGCGGGACTGGCGAAACTGTAAACTAAAAAAACAATTAAAGATAGCAAGAAAGAAAAGACAGAAGATGTAGGGAGGGGCCCGAACTTTCTCAGCTGTAGACATCTCGAGAGGCATTCTTAATAGTAGCCTGCGTGTCAGCAGGAAATTATTCCACGATGGGGAAGGGAGGATACTCCTCTGCGACGAAGTCATTCGACAACAATTTCATAGGAAGGGGCGTTGTCTTCCTGAAGGGAAATAACCCCTGGTCGTTGCGAATACGCTTGGACAGAACAAGACCCATGGTGGTGGGGATGGGGAAGGTCAGAGGCGCTCCTTTGGACGGACTCGGTTGAATAGGATCACTTGTCCCGTCGGGGAGGAGAGGTCTCTGAAGCCGGTCTTACCAGTGTTGTTGCATGGGGAGAGTCTAGAAGGAGCATAGGATTTCCAATTGAAGGTGACCTCCAAGCCCAAAAAGGCTTCCATATTGGGCATGGTGTCCGTAAAAATTCTGGGTGGAATTTCTGGCGGTCACCCAGTTGGCGAGCAGGTCCTCCATTAGCAGCCCAAGCATATTTCTTAACAAGCCAGTAGGGGTCAATATGCTTGCTAGGACGTCCGATGGAGAGACATTCCGCCAATAGCCTGGCTTCCCAGTTTTCTATCAGTAGGAGGACTGGGACAATGACCTCCTCCTCGTATCCTTTTTCCAATTATCTGCATCATTCTTGGAGGTGTTTTTTCTTTCCTCTTCCTTTGGAGCAATTTCGGCCTACCCATGATTGAAGACTGGAGGGAGATCGTTGTAGAATGGGACAAGAGCACTGCAGAATGGGATGAGATCACTATCTGTAGAATGTTAGTGTGGAGATGAAGCCAACTCACAAGAAGAGCGAGCAGATGGGGTGCCCACGAAAAGCAAGAACTAGAGAGCAGGAGGAGCCCACTTTGCTGGTCTATGGAGGTTGTGAAACATTGCACTGGTGCACAAGGGATGGGGTTACATGGATATCAACGAGCCAAGGTGATGACAGTTAGGGTTCCTTAAAAATCACACACAAAAAAAACCTGGAGCAGGTACGTCGAGGGTCGCTCCTGCAGGATCGAGGGGACATCACCAAAAAAATGGGGTTAATGAACAGGGACTTGGGGTGGCCTCCGAGTTAAGTTCTTGCTTTCTGGAGCGCCACAGAGCCCGTCTGTTTTCCACGTGTCTCATCCTGGGTTCGCGTGCTCTCTAGCTCATCCCATCACCCACATCTGGGAAATTGATTTTAAGTGTTAGGGCATGATAGGAGAGAGGTTATATTCTATGTGTTATATAGGTAATGTGTTATAGAGATAAGATTGTTATAGTTAGGGAATGGTGATACAGATTAAGATTGAAGGGTAATGAGAATTGAGGGTTACAATTGTTTATAGACAAGGGTTATAGTGATTAAGGTTTAAGGCTTAGGGATTAATGATAGATGTGTTAAGGTTTAGAGGTATTGGTTATATATGTTAGTATTGACATGGTTAATTGTGGTTAACAATTATCAAATCTAAGTGATAGGTTTGAAATGAGATATGGGTTCTAAGGTGTTAGGGGTTGGAAGTTAATTGATAGGAGTGATAACAATTAGGTAGTATGGGTTATGGATAGCATAGATTTATTGATTAAATGTTATATGAATTAGGAGTTATGGATTATATGTTTTATGGATTATAATGATTAATATAGTTAAATTATGAGTGTTGTGAATTACAGTAATATGTGTTGAGGGATAGGGGGTAATATGTTATAGGTGAGAGGTAATAGGAAATATAGGAGTGATAGAGGTTAGGAGCAATATGTATTAAGGGTTTATCATTGTAAAGGGTTAAGTATTATGGATTTTAGAAGTTATGGAGTAAAAATAGTTGGGGGTTAAGTATTTAAAAATTTAGGGGCCAAGGCTATTTTGATTAGTAACTATAGTTGTTAAGGTTAGCGGTAGTAGATGTTAGGGGTTGTAAGGGATGGCATATTATCGTGATTATTATTATAAGAGTTAGGTATTATATGGATTGAAGGCAGGTTTTAATGGCTTAGGTGAAGCTTAAATTGCTAGGTGTTCAGGGTTATAAATGAATACTAGTTAGTGTTTGAGGTTTGATGATTTTTAATGTTTAAAGGTTATATGCATTCAAGATTACATGATAGTGGTAGGGGTATTGATATGAAGGGTTAGAGTGTGGCTATAGTGGTAGGGGTATTGATATGAAGGGGTTAGTTGGTAAGAGTTATAGTGTTTACTGATTTTTAAGGGTTAAGGTTTATATAAAGTGATTATAACTTATATTTTGTTAATTTTTATAATAAGATATAGGATGTCAACGATTAATGGTTAAGATTTATTTATAATAAGGATTCAGAGTTATAGTTGGTAGGTGTTAGGGGTTATAGGATTAAATGTTATAAATGTTAGGATTAAATGTTCACGTGTTTTGAGGGGTAGGGGTGGGTAAGTGTTATAATTTAATATTATTTCTATTTATGGGTTGTAATCGTTAAGGGTTATGGTTCCACATTATATATTTGGGTCTTTTGGGGGGGGAGTTAGGGGTGATATCTGATTAAGAATGACATATGTTCTAAGTTATAAGTAGGTTTACTATGCAGATTTTATATGATTAGGAGTTCAAATTGTTTAAATGGGATAAAGGTTAAATGTTTTATTAGGAGTTATATGGGTCAGGGGTTGGTTGTTAGAAGTTTAATAACATTACTTGGATATTGGTTATGTTTTAAAACCATTTATCTAGGACATCAGAGATGTTATTTTTTTTAATAACACACATTAATGTCAGTCAAATGTTGGGAACGATTCAAATACTCTATGTACTATTGTTGGATAATGCTATTCTTCATTTAGGCCTTATGAATCCTATTCATATTTTACACTCTTCCTAATAGGGACACTCTGTTGTAAATATAAGACTTAGTTTATCCCTAGGGTATAACTATATTTCCAAGACACATTTTTCATAGGACTTATGTGCTAGTAATCATCATAGCTTCCAAGGCCCCTTATTTAGACGATTGTATAGGAACTTTAAGGGGGACTTAATTTATTAAGTTGTTGATTTTTTGGTCTCTTCATGGGATATGTTGGGCATGGCCCAAATGGCAATTTTTGGTGAAGCGCAGTGGAAAATGCGAAGTTCAAGCATAGCGTGGTTTTGCTGATGCACAGTTCCAGTGCAACAACTATGTTTGGGAAGAGTATATAAGTAAAGGGAGGTCGAGCAACGACCTATTTTGGGTAAGTGAATCCATGATTCCCAAGAGTGGGGTAAGGAGCTGCGTGGAATCAGTTGAAAGAGACCTGTCAGCCAGAGTGGCAGAAAACCGTTACGGAGCTAAGCCACGGGTCGACAACGACAGAAAATCTAGAGTGGAAGAAACAGTTAGATGAAAAATGGTGAGTCGACAACAACATGAAAGCTAGAGTAGCGGAAAGGGACACGCGATTATGCAGTTAGAACTGTTCCATGAGGACTGCGGTTGTCAGAAGGGCGTCAGATCTAGAAGTGGCATAGAAAGGAGGCGAGAGGGCGAGTGGAATAGTTTATTGACTATGACAGGATGGTGTTAGCGGGGTAACCGCACCATTTTGGTAACTATAGGGTTTTTGGCCCATATTCATTGTAAAGATGTGGCCTGCGAGCATGATCTATAAAAGGGGAAACTTTGTAAGGGAAGGGTTGGTTGTTGATTAGGATATTTTGGTTGATCTT
This sequence comes from Larix kaempferi, assembly GCA_027924585.1. NCBI lineage: Eukaryota > Viridiplantae > Streptophyta > Pinopsida > Pinales > Pinaceae > Larix > Larix kaempferi. Next base: position 21,161,382 of record BSBM01000841.1, read on the forward strand.
TGTGATATTTTGAAAGACTAAGTATTGTAAAGAGGCTCTGCAGTTGTGTGCGCAGAGACCCACTGAAGAGAGAAAGAGGCTCTGCAGCTATGTGCGTAGAGGCCTACTGTAGAGAGAAGAGCCTGCAGCTGAGTGCATAGGATGGAACTGTTGAACCCTTCCCATTAATATAATCAATAGTTCCTGTGGATGTAGTTCCCATCCGGGTGGTGAACCACGTAAATATCATGTTGTGTGCTTAAATCTGTGTGTTTGGTTTTGTTTATGGTTAAGTTTGTTCTTATAGATATATGTGTCTTCGCTTTTATATGTATTTCCACATGAGTGAGTGATGAGAATAATATGTTAAGTGCCGAACATATATGCTTAAATGTTGAATGCAAGTCATTCTGAATATGCAAAATGCATAGATTATTTGCGTAAACACTAAGTCAGTGAAGTCTGTATTAAGTGTGATTCCCTAGAATCGCAGTACTGAAATTGCACTATTGCGTTGTATTTCACCATATTGTATGAGTTTATGAAGTGCACAGTCCCGTATGTTTTACGAAGTATAGAGTGCGCTGCCATAGTGATTAATGACCACTTGGAAGTGTGCAGTCCCAGTGTGCGCTACAATATAAGTGATAGACGCGAAGTCAGTGTAACTTTGCCCAGTTCCCCAGTCTGTTAACTGTGCATCGCCTGATTACAGAAACCTGATTCTGTAATCCCCCATAAACTTCACCTTGGGTGAGACCTCATCTTGTTCGCAGGATGTTGCCGAAAGGGACGGTGAAGAAGGGTTTTGTTGGACCACAACTGCGCAGGACCTGGGTCAATATAAGAAGGTTAAAGAATGAGGTTATAAAAAGGCCAACAAATGGTTCTATTTCCATGCTTGAACTGGTGATGTGTTCTGACTATTGGAATCCTGAGAGAACAGAAATATAGAACTGGGTGGATAATAAGGAAAAAGAGTTTGCGAGGAAGGAGAACAAACATCCGCGTTTATCTGACAAATAATGGTTGCAGAGATACCTATATTCTGATATTTATGAAATTTTCTTCGCATCCTTCAGCAATGACCTACATGAGTGGTTTTCAACTAGCATAACAGAAAAACTGTTATCAGGGAGGATAACCTACGGCGTGGACTATAGAACTAGTTTAGATACTTAAAGCGGTGGATAGTCCGATCTCAAGAGCAGTGGACTTTTGGCTAGATATCATACTAGAAGGCTACATTACATAATTTGCTGTGGACACTTTGAAGTGTTACAGTGCAACATAGGCATATTTCTTTAAAGGATTCAGAGGTAAGTACCTAAAAAATTTGAGTCTATACATTAAAATGTTGTTAGTAGAGAAAGGTGTCTTAAGAATGCAATAAGATCCCTAGAAGTTTTGAGTTTGTAATGTTCAGTAATTTAGACAGTGATACCGAGGAAAACATTCACACATTACGAAGTGGTAAAAGATACAAGTATAGTACCGAGAAGAGGCCTAATGGACATGAACTTCACATCTCTCTAGAAAAATACTTACAGGTTGAGACTGATAGTGAAACAAAACCTTGAGTAAATACCTATCAGCCCATCACTTTGAAGAATATTCCAGTTGACGATAGGAATACTGCTAACCCACAAAACAACAGTAGTAGTAACACCGCAGTAGCAAGTACTCAGAACATTCCAAGCAGTAGTATACCTAACACATCACAGAACACTATGCCTCCTAGAAGAAGAATGACATACGATATCAAACTGACGATATTCAAAGGAACGGGTTGAGAAGACCCTAAGCAACATTGGTTTTGGCATGAATCCTTGTGGAATGTTAAATAAGACAAGCACATCTAGTTACAACATTTAGGGATAGAGATTTGACATGGTTTATGATGTATTCTATTGGACATAATAAGAATCTAGTGGATATAAAGACTGGGATCATAAGATAATTTAAAAAACCTAATTCAGAATCGCAGTGTATCACATAGCTCAAAGAAATCAAACAGAAACCGATTGAGTCAGTGTGGGAATTTTATCAAAATTTCAAAGCACCGTTAGATCAAGTAAGATTTGACATAGAACCACAACAACACTATCAATGGTTCATAGCCGCACTGTTGCCATACATTAGGTTACCATTGATGCAACAGAAGGTTGCTTCACAGACACAGGCCCTAGAAATTGCGATGAAACTAGAGGATTCACCCATAGGAGAGAGTAGCATAGGTATGATTCAGATACAGACATAGCTAGAAAATTTGACATTACAATTGAAAGATATGAAGAAAGGAAAGGAAACATGAGAAGAGGTTTGGTGTAGAAAGTGTAAGGGAGAAGGTCACTCCAAAGAACATTGTCTAGTATTTAATGATTACATCAATAGTGGAGCTCCAAACCCATTGAATCAGCAACAAGGATCATGGTGTGAGATCTGTCGATGTAGAGGACATCGCCCAGAAGATTGTTATTTAATTCAAAAGTATGTGCAAACACCTAAGAACCTATATTGTACATTCTGTAAATCAGTTGGTCATGATGATGCCAACTGCAGAACCTATGAACTCATGATGGAAAGAAAACATGATGTCTACCGAGTACAAGAAGAAACACTGCATAACAATGAAAATGTGCAATATGATCAAGGCACATATAGAGGACGTGGTGGATTTAGAGGCAAAGGAAGAAACAATGGCCAAGGAAGAGGCAGAGGTCAGATAGTATGTTATAACTGCACTCAATAGGGACATCTATCCAGAGATTGCATGAATGCTTGTACTACCTATAAATATTGTAAGTATTTTGGTCATGTCATTGAGGCATGCCCTATTTTGCAAGCAAAAATGAAAGAGAGGGGACAAGAAGCAAAAAACCAGAACATATAGATGATCGCAACTAAAAAATAGAATACAGATTGGAACATTAATGCTATGACGTGAAGTGGATCTACGATAGGAGCATATCAAAGAACCGAAGCATCGAATTCTAAGAATCACCATTCTAAGAAAAATCCTACTGAAGGGGCTTGGATAAGAAAAGAAATGAGCAAAACACCTGCTTTCGAGCTGAACAAAGAAAAAGAAGTCTTCATGGAAGCGAGAGTAAACTTCAAAGAGCCAACACCTGTCACTCCACAAACCAAGTTGTGAAGTGATACTTAGCCAATAAAGGATATGCTAGCTTCGTCTGATCACTCACATACTGCAACAGACAAATTAAAGAGTCCTGTTGCACAGCTACTACAGAGCTGCCTGCAGTTATTAAAGCATGAGAATGCCTTAGCAGAATTACAGATCCTGCTGAGTAGTTACGAGCAATGCAACATAGTAGATGAAGAACATAAAATGGTTCATCATATCAAGAACCATAAAATAACTGGAAGAGAGATGAGACTGAATTCACATATTAGGATTTTGATATGGACAAGATCATCCTGGACTTAGGCTTAGAAGTAAATGTATTGAAAAAGTAGACATGGGAACAAATGGGGAAGCTGAAGTTATCATGGTCACCAATACAGTTGTGACTAGCAAACCAACATAAGGTTATACCCTTTGGGAGATTATCAAATGTCCTCGTTGACATTGATGGACTGCGAAGTCATGCAGACTTCGAGGTTATTGAAATTGTTGATGATAGCCAACCTTATCCTGCACTATTGGGGATATATTGGGCCATGGATAACCTCGCAATCATCAACTTGAAAAAGAAGTAGATGATATTTTAAGGAAAGGATATTAGGGTCATCGTACCCTTGTATCCTTCACAAGGACCTAGATACACTGAGCCAATCAGAGAAGAATGAAGAGCTCAAGATCTGGACCGTATTTACAAGATGACAATGAACAAGGTTGACTACATCAACCCAAATGATGATGGTACATTGAGTTGGCGCTGTGATAGTTCTTGCATATCAGACTTAGATGCAGGACTGGAGAATTGACAAAGCAGAATGCATTAAGTATCTGCCAGAAGATGCGCACAGCTCACGAGATCATTGTGCTGGATTGGAACAGAGGTAATCCCATTCCCTACTTATGATGGATTGACTAACATCCATACATTTTTTCAAGAATATATTATATCAGTTTCATATGAACATAAGATAACATCATTGGATACAACACTGCGCGATACACCTGCCAGATGGTGGGCCGTGCACAAGCAGAATCTGACCACATGGGAGGAATGCAAGCATATGATGGACATCAGATTCCTAAAACAAACTGAGCTTGTACAAGTAAAATATAACGAACAAACTGATGCTAGGGATCAAATAGACCTTTGCACGAAAGCATGGACACATAGACCGCAGATAGAATGGGTTCATCTATTTGTACACACACTAGAGCAGATTCCAAAGAACTGGCACATAGACACAGAACTACGTAGAGAAATATTGGAATGGTTTGTCATGATTAAGAATTTCCAAGCAACGTTTAGCTTCAAAGATGAATGTATAAGTATAAACGAGGCATTATAGGTCATCAAAAAGAAGGTATTCGACGATACACCAGAACCTGTGTATCAAAAACCAGAATGGGAAAGACATCTAGAGCATGCCCTGGAATGTTATAACTTCGCTTTAGATGAAGAAGAAGAGGAAAGAGATGATGACGACCCGTGCAATGTAAACATACCTAAGTCAGAAGGAAAGCGCGAAGTCAAAGGACCACCACTGGAAATCCCATATCTGATTGATCCTGTGAAAACTTGGAAAGTGAACATTGGAACCACTAAAGAACCAAAGTTCGCTTCTATAGGTGATTACTGGGATGAGGAAACGGTTGTGCAGATAACCGATTTACTTCATGAATATGAAGACTTATTTCCCACAGAGTTTTCCGAGATGAAAGGAATTTTGGGAGACTTAGGGGTTATGAAAATACCTCTCAAGCTAGATGCGAAGCCCATTAAGCAGAGACCTTATCGACTCAATCCAAGATACAAAGAAAGGGTAAAAGTGGAGCTCGATAAGATGCTTGATGTAGGAATCATTGAACCTATAGAAGAGTCATAATGGATAAGTCCCATGGTTATCCAAGAAAAGAAGACTAGAGGAGAAATCAGGATCTATGTAGATCTCAGAAAACTAAATGATGCCTTGCTACATGACCCATTTCCTACTCCATTCATAGATGAAGTATTAGACAATGTTGGAGGGAACGAAGCCTACTCTTTCACTGATGGATTTTCTGGATACCATCATATCAGAATTGATACAACAGATAGGCACAATACCACATTTTCTACAGAATGGGGCTCAATTCAGTACACAGTTATGCCCTTTGGTATGAAGAACGCACCTACTATTTTTTCACGATTAGTTGTTGCTGCATTCAAGGATTTCATCCATTCGTTTTTAGAAGTATATTTTGATGATTGGACAATATTTGGGTTACTGAAGAACCATTATGCCAGCTTAAGACTAATTTTAGCGAAGTGTAGACAACATTAGATCTCCCTCAATTTGAAGAAAAGCGTCTTCTGTGTGCCATATGGAATTCTACTGGGACACATTGTTTGTAAACAAGGGTTGATTGTTGATCCAACTAAAATCGCAGTTATTGTGAATTTTCCAGCACCTAACTCAATAAAACAACTATGCACTACATTGGGACACACAGGCTATTATAGGAAGTTCATCAAAGGATATGCGTAGATAACTGCTGTTAGCACCGTATAACGTTCAAAAAAAATTGCAACTATGGATAAAGGAATTTGATTTGTTGCAAAAGGAAAAAAATCCCGAAGGTTTAGCTCCAGCTCCTCACGACCTGCAGCCACAACACATGAATCAATTAAAAATACCAAATCGATGCTCAACACTGGCTGAGAGCACATGAGCCAAGTACCTGTGCTCAACTTCAAAGTGAGGCCACACTCCACACACCTGCAACCACATGAGACCATAGGTTAGCAATGACCTACAACCCAACATTCAAGTGCGTGCCCAACATCCGTAATCTTTCCAAATAGATCAACGGTTGCAAGTATTTTCGCAAAGGTAAGATACTCTGTCTTAATGATTTTTTATATAGGACCAGTGGCATTAACTTCCAGATAAAATCAACCATTAGATCTGGAGGAGAAAGCAATCTACGGTCATTAGTAATTTCGTAGATTGAACATGCAAGGACAAAGAAACTCTCAAAATTTGCAAAAATGTGGTAGGCTCCGCATGCTTCAACGAATGAGATCAACAGGTGAAATGAATCTACGATCACAATAAATTTCGTTGATAGAACATGCGCGAATAAATAAACCTTCCAAATCTGCGAAAATTGGGTAGGCTCCAAATGTTTCAACTATCGAGATTAGCAGGTGAAGGAGATCCATGGTCCCAATAAATTTCGCAATGTCAACATGCGAGGACAAACAAGCTTTCCAAAATTTGCGAAATTTATGCTCCTGGCTAAATCAAATTTAATGAAAATGACTGTTTTAGTCATCGAGTTCAAAGAGCTGTTTCCGCCAAATGGGAAGGAATTTTCAAAAACTGAGAGAGGTTTATCTTCAGCACAAACCAATATTCAAAAAAATCTCTCAGGGTTTACATAGGTATTATGGTTTAAGAGAATCTAAGTCATCTTCACAGGGTAGTTTTCCATAAATTCGCAAACTTGTCTTAGTCATCAACTTCAAAAGCGGATTCCGAGGAGATGGAGGGGAACCTGGCAAAATGAAGACATGGGTTTTGACCGGGACAAATGTGATTACCAAAACCTCTCTCATATTTCACACAACTGTCACCATTTGAGATATCATGGCAGGGCTTTGAATCCTATTTTTCAGCAGTCGCAGCAAGAGTTAAAGGTCAAATCCAGGTGTCAAATTCCTGTGGGCACCTTTCGGTTGTAAAAAATTTCATATTATTTATGTTGTAACCGATTCTGAAGGTTGTTAAACTTTCTGTATAATTGTTAGTTCAGTTGTAACAGCTTTGTGTTATCAAGAGCTAGGTTAGAATAATTCGAACTGGACAGTTGAGATTATCATCTCATATATATTCATATGTAATAGAGAGGAAAAAGGGTTGGAACCCGTGAGGATTCAGTTTTGTAATTGAAGACCCGTCTTTAATAAAATTGCAGAGCCGAGCAAAGTTGTTCAAATGTATATTCTTGTGTTATTTCTTTTACAGTATGTACCTTCTTTTCTTCGTGTGAATGTATTTCCTGTTTTCTATTCCATATTGTTATCTTTTTCATGTTTGGATAAGTGCAAATTGAAGCAAAATTCATATGTTTATGATTTGTTTATTTAATTCCAAGCATCCACAAACCTTTTCCACTAAAGTTATTGCGGAATTCATCTTTGATGCTCTGTATTAATGGGCTATTCTAACTTTCTTCCTTATCACCATACACCCAATTTTTTGACTGTAAAAAAGTAACTACCCTGCCTCTGTCAAGAATTCCATTGCAAAGCATTGTCATTTATCGATATATACATTTTGACTCCATTTCCCAATGTGTACTTACCCTGTTTCAACCAATACAACAATCTGATTTTATTTTTATTTTATATCTGGCCTTTGTTAAAACAATCATTGAGAGATCCCTCTCTGGAAAGAAAGAAGCCAGCTTCCTTTCCTAAATCTTGTATTTGTGGTTGCCTTGAGATGAGCCTTCCCACAACCTGAAGGTACATTTTGAGTGCTAACATAATTGGTGCCGCTGCTGGGGACGCGGAAGTTGTATTGTCCCTGGGAAGAATGACAAAGTTTCTGATCTGATTACTGATGCTGAACAGTGGTCAGACATCAAACAGGCTATGTACTATTCACCTGGTGACTCCACTCATGGTTCAACCAAATTTGCAGGCTCCACTGGAGAACTAGCCCAGTTAACATAAAACATGGAAGAACTAAGGTCTAGGTATCAAAGTACGAGTTTCTTCAAAGAGATCTTATTCTTTTGTATTAACTCCTTTTTATCTTTATGTGTATATATCAAGGAGTTTCTGTTTTTCCGAAAATTCTTAAGTCATGAGAGGACTTCCTTTGTATATCCTTCATTAGATCTTGTAGATATAACATCTTCTTTCATTCCTACAGCTGATCCGATTCCTTCTTTTGAATCATGTAAGATCCATAACCAGTCTTGCAAACCCCGTGAGATTGAGGCTAATGACATTCCTCCTATACATACTCCTTTACCTTCTAGATCTCAGTAGAGATATAGTCCTTTAAAGCTGCCCCTTGTTCTTCATGAATATCCTCCAAAATACCATAGATAAATCCCTATTTTTGATGGGGAAAATGGAAGTCTCACAGCTGAGAAACATCTTCAAGGTTTTGAGCATTTTCCGGACCTTTTTGAAATAGAGCATGATGATGTTTGTATGAGGGATTTTGCCCGATCTTTCCAAGGAGATGTTAAGGAATGGTTTAATCACTTGCAACCTGAATCCATTGATACATGGGAAGAGTTTTCTGATATATTTTTGAAGTTTTGGGGTAAGAGTAGGTCATTGGACCAAACACTTTCAGAGTTTTATTCCATGAAGAAACAAGAGTGTGAAACTATGTCTAGTTTTAATAGGAGGTTTGCAAGATTTTATTATAACATGCCAAAATAAATTCAACCTCTTGAGAATGATGCTAAATTTTACTATGCATCTATTTTCCTCCTGAATTGTCTTTTCTTCTTTTGGAGAGAAAGTCAGTTACATTGCAACATATGTTTATCGATTCATTGGAGGTTGAAGACAATCTTAGGATGTCTAGAAATGTTTCAGAACAAGACAATGGTGATGAAATGGAAAAGAAATTAGAGATGGTTGAGCAATATGAACAAAAAGAACTTGCCCTGCCTTCCAATTCTGTTTTTTGTGGGAAAAAAGATGATCATCCTAGTGATGTACAAGAAGAGTGTTGTAAGGATTTGTTTCATGAAGATTGCAATCAACCTGTCATAAATTCTGTTCGTGCTGATTTTAACAAATATTTCAGCCTTCCCATATATGATGAGTTTGAGGAGGACTACTTGGATGTTGTTCCTAAAAAACCAACATAAAATTTAAGTTATGAGACAATTAGTGAAGAAAATATGATTACAATTTATGGTCAAAGGTCTAAAAATGGGGTGGATAGTGAGTGTGCTGAAATTGACTGTTTTCCTTTGTGTTATTCTTCATTTGAATAGCTAAGACAAAGATTGAGAGCCTCTAATAAAAAACAAGAAATTGAGGATATGAATAATTTCATGACATTTTTAGAAATGGGTATTGAAAAGGATGAACAGTCATGCAATCAATCCCAACATGTGGAAAAACCAACAGTCAATGATGAGGTATTGAATCATAAAGAAGAAGATAAGGTTTCTCAAATGGATGTTTCTTTTTGTTTTTCAAATTTAGAAATTTCATGTCAAGAAGGATTTTGTTCACTCGATTTCTTTGAAAAATGAAATGATAATTATTTTGAAATGCATGGAAAGAATAAAGTTGTAAAATCAGAAATTTTGAATGAAGTAGTGGATGTCTCAGTTGAAAGTTGTCATGAGTATTCCTAGCATGGTTCTTTTGAAGATCAGTTTGACAGTGTGCAAGAGGAGTTACATTTTGAACAACCTAATCATGGCAAACAAATGACATAAAATTTTGAAGGTTGTCATGCTTTTTATGACCCAGTGGTTGAATACATAGATAGAGTTTTCAGTCAGAATGGTTGGTTATGTGTTTGCAGCAAAGGTCAAAACTTTTATCATTGTTTTTTTCCATTATGCTTTTATGTCCTGATTTCACTCAAGCATGATGAGAAAGTTTACTTATTGGATCAGTTGCTTGATTGGTTACATTGGAACTTTTGTATCGCCTGATATTGCAGTCATTTCAGCAGCGTAGGGTAGGGTGATCTGTATATGAATAAGCTTGACATGGCGATCATATTTTCCATTTTTTCAGTTGCAGTAGGGTAGTACAGTTTTAGATTGGTTTCAGTATGAATTTTGATTTTCAGCTTGAAGTTTTGAGAGAATATTTGCAGTTTGTATTTGGTTCCAGTCTTCAGATTAAGAAGTGGTCACATGTTACAAGTTGTAATTTTCATATTGGGATCAGCCCATGGATCAGGAACTTGGTCTACGTGGTTTTTTGCTACCTTGCAGGGAGGATAATATCCCCAATTGGAGCTAGTTGCTAGCATCGTATAATGTTTGGCAAAAATTGAAACTATAGATAAAGGAATTTGATTTGTTGCAAAAGGAAAAAAAATCCCGAAGGTTTAGCTCCAACTCCTCGCTACCTGTAGCCACAACACACGAATCAATTCAAATACCAAATCGATGCTCAACACTGGCTGAGAGCAAATGAGGCAAGTACCTGTGTTCAACTTCAAATGGAGGCCATGCTCCACTCACCTGCAACCACATGAGACCACAAGTTAGCAATGACCTACAACCCAACATTCAAGCGAGTGCCAAACGTCCGTCATCTTGCCAAACAGGTCAACGGTTGCAAGTGATTTTGCAAAGGTAAGATGTTCGGTCTTAATGATTTTTGATATAGGCGCAATGGTATTAACTTCCGGATAAAATCAACCGTTAGATATGGAGGAGAAAGCAATTTACGGTCATTAGTAATTTCGTAGATTGAACATGCAAGGACAAAGAAACTCTCCAAACCTGCGAAAATGTGGTAGGCTCTGCATGCTTCAACGAATGAGATCAACAAGTGAAATGAATCTATGGTCACAATAAATTTCGCTGATATAACATGCACGAATAAATAAACCTTCCAAATCTGCGAAAATTGGGTAGGCTCCAAATGTTTTAACGGTCGAGATCAACAGGTGAAGGAGAACCACGGTCCTAATAAATTTCACAATGTCAACATGCAAGGACAAACAAGCTATCCAAAATTTATGAAATTAATGCTCGCGGCTAAATCAAATTTTATGAAAATGACTGTTTTAGTCATCGAGTTAAAAGAGTTGTTTCCACCAAATGGGAAGGAATTTTCAAAAAATGAGAGAGTTTTCACTTGAGCACGGACCAATCTTCAAAAACCTCCCTTAGGTTTTACACAAGTTTTATGGTATAAGAGAATCGAAGTCATCTTCACAGGGTATTTTTCCATAAATTCTCAAACCTGTATGAGTCATCAACTTCAAAAGCAGATTCCGAGGAGCTGGAGGGGAACGTAGAAAAATGAAAACATGGGTTTTGACCGGGACAGATGTGATTACAAAAACCTCTCTCATATTTCACACAACTGTCACCATTTGAGATATGCAAGTGGGGCTTTGAAGCCTATTTTTCAGCAGTCACAACAAGAGTTAAAGGTCAAATCAGGTGTCAAATTATCGTGGGCACCTTTCGGTTGTAAAAACTTTCATATTATTTCTGTTGTAACCGATTCTAAAGGTTGTTAAACTTTATGTATAAGTGTCATTTCAGTTGTAACAACTTTCTATTATCAAGAGCTAGGTTAGAATCATTTGAGATGGACAACTGAGGTTATCATCTCCTATATATTCATATGTAATAGAGAGGAAAAAGGGTTGGAACCCGTGAGGATTCAATTTTGTAATTGGAGACTTGTCTTTAATAAAATTGCAGAGCCGAGCAAAGTTGTTCAAACAGAGATTCCTGTGTTATTTCTTTTACAGTCTGTACCTTATTTTCTTTGTGTGAATGTATTTCCTGTTTTCTATTCCATATTGTTATCTTTTTCATGTTTGGATAAGTGCAAATTGAAGAAGAATTCATATGTTTATGCTCTGTTTCTTTATTTCCAAGCATCCACAAACTTTTCCACTAAAGTTATTGCAGAATTCATCTTTGATGCTCTATATTAATGGGCTGTTCTTACTTTCTTCCTTATCACCAGACAACTAGATTTTTTACTGTAAAAAAGTAACTACCCTACCTCTGTCAAGAATTCCATTGAAAAGCATTGTCATTTATCAATATATACATTTTGACTCCATTTCCCAATGTGTACTTACCCTGTTTCAACCAATACAACAATCTGATTTTATTTTTATTTTATATTTGGCCTTTGTTAAAACAATCATTGAGAGATCCCTCTTTGGAAAGAAAGAAGCCAAATTCCTTTCCTAAAGCTTGGTTTTGTGGTTGCCTTGAGATGAGCCTTCCCACAACCTGAAGGTACATTTTGAGTGCTAACAACTGCGTCCATGGAAAAATTGTTGAAGAAAGAAGCAAAGTTCATATGGAATGAAGATTGTCAGAAAGGACTGGACACTCCGAAGGAAAGTATGGTAACTGCACCTATTTTAGTTTTTCCGGATTGGAGTAAATCATTCCATGTGCATGTAGATGCTACATCCATCACACTTTGTGTTGTACTAGCTCAGTCGGGTGAGGGAGGAATTGACCATCCTATTGCATTCTAAAGCAGGAAGTTGTCCTCAGCAGAGAAAAATTACACTACAACAGAAAGAGAAGGTTTATCCATGGTGTACGCACTACAAAAGTTTAGACACTACTTGCTGGGTGTGCACTTCCACATGTTTACTGACCATTCAGCTTTGAAATACTTGGTCAATAAACCAGTGTTAGGGGGAAGAATCTGTAGATGGTTGTAACTCTTTCAAGAGTATGATTTTGAAATTGTTGTTAAGCCAGGAAGGCTAAACTCAAGACCTGACCATCTTTCTAGAATTGAGTCAAGCGAAGAACCTACAAACATGGAAGACAGTCTACTAGATGCGCAGTTATTTTCTATTCAGATCACAGCTGACTATTATAAGGATATTCTAGAATTCTTGACTACAGGGTTGGCACCTACAGAGTTTACTATGCAGCAAAAGAAACAACTAGTAGTTAAAGAAACATAATTCACCATAATTGTAGGCCAATTATACAAGCTAGGACCAGATGAAGTACTACGCAGATGTGTGCTAGAACATGAGAAACCATTGATACTAGATGAAGCACATTTAGGGGTGTCTGGAGGTCACTACACAGAAGATCTTAAGAGCATGACTATGGTGGCCTACACTCCATAAGGATTTAAAGGAGCATTGCTGAAGTTGCGATGTTTGTCAAAGAACATGGAAACCATCTCACAGAGATGATATGCCATTGAGGCCACAATTGACATTGCAACCCTTTGATAAATGGGTTATTGATTTCATGGGACCTATCAACCCACCGGGAAAGCAAATTAGTTCAAGATACATTATTACAGCTACAGACTATCTAACCAGATGGGTAGAGGAAAAACCAGTGAAGGATAGTAGCGAAGTTACTGCTGTGTAGTTCATTTTTGAAAACATCATCACAAGGTTTGGATGTCCAAAGATCCTAATGAATGATCAGGGAACACACTTCTTGAATAGAACCATTGCATCCGTGGCTGAAGAATTCTAGATTTACCACCAGAAAAGAACACCATATCATCCACAGGCCAATGGCACTATTGAAGCATTCAACAAAGTGTTGGAAAATGCGCTGACTAAGGTATGTAATACAAACAGGGATGATTGGGATCTGTGAATACCAGTTGTGTTATGGGCATACAGGACAACTTGAAAAAGTTGACAGGCTATACACCTTTCAGGTTACCATATGGACAAGAAGATTTGATGCCAATGGAATACATAATACCAAGTTTGAGAATTGCATCTTTCACAGGTATGGAATATGAAGAGAGAATGGAAGAAAGGCTACTACACTTGGTTGGATTGGAGGAAGATCGCTTCATTGTAGGATTTCACCAACAAGTACATAAAGACAGAGAAAAAGCATGGCATGATCGCCACATCAAGCACAAATTCTTTCAGGGATAGTCCTACCTCGCCAGGCCCTCAGTGATCAAAAGCGAAGAAGATTCTAAGTGTCAAGTGCAGTTGAAATTGGACACTAAGAATGTGAGAATAAAAGTCTGCACACAATTTTGGCAAAATACGAAGTTCCATGGAATATCAGATGCACAGTACACGTTGGAAGCACATATGCGAAGTGTACACTGGAATTTGCGATGCGAAGTACCAAGAAGAAGTGCAACTGCGAAGTTAAAAATGAAGGAGCACAGGTGCGAACAAGAACTGCACAAAAATATTTTGTCTGAACCGCTAGTGCAGTTTGAAGGAAAAGATAACTGTTACAGTTGTCGGTTGGTAAGTTAGTTGTTATCTAGTTATCGGTCGATTGAGCCATTATCCATTATACTGGCATCGACAAATCCCAACATTTAAAGAAAATATTGTCCGTTCAAATCTAATCAATGATGGAAAGGACCAAGATCTCAGCGAGATCCGACCAACGGACTTGGAAATTAATACCTAACTTAGTCGTCACACAGCCCGGCGGGACCGACAGAGTTCAGCAATTAAGGAAACTTTGTTTGATCAGAGATAATAAATAATGGAAAAGACCGAGATCTCAGTAGAGAGCTGACTGAAGGACATGGAATTCAATGACCAAGTAATTGATAATTGACGCCTTTCAAGCCAAGCGACATCTATAAATAGACATCAACTATGCAATTACGGGTTTTTACCATGACCTTTTATCTTTCCTGTGTGTAAATATGGAGCCTTAACAGTAAGCACGCCGAGCACTCTACATGTGAATGAGTGAATAGTTCACGATTGACGAGGTTCTAAGAGTATTAAAAAAGATAGGTCTTAAGGGATTAATGGCGACGCATGCAAAGAAGCCTATACCAGAGAAAGGTGCATCGTCCCGAAGCTCCCCAAGGTACACAACCGAAGTCACCCAGCGTAATTGGATCAAAGACGATCCATGCGTAAGTGTTAGGGTCCTGTTGGGAATGTCCCAAATGGAACATTTTTGGTGAAGCACAGTCTGAGTAAAAGTGCAGTGGAAACGCGAAGTCTAATCATAGCGCAGTTTTGATGATGCGTAGTTCCAGCGCAGCAGCTATTTTTGGGAAAAGTATATAAGTAAAGGGAGGTCAAGCAATGACCTATTTTGGGTAAGTGACTCCATGATTCCCAAGAGTGGGGTAAGGAGAAGCGTGGAAGCGGTTGAAAGTGACCTATTATCCAGAGTGGCAGAAACCATTAGGAGCTAAGCCACGGGTTGACAGCGAGAGAAAAGCCAGAGTGGCGGAAACCGGTAGAGGAAAACCGGTGAGCCGACAGCGACATGAAAGCTAGAGTGGCGGAAAGGGACATGCCACTATGCAGTTAGAACCATTCCATGAGGACTGTGGCTGTCAGAAGGGTGTCAGAGCCAGGAGTGGCACAAAAAGGCAGCTAGAGGCAAGTGGAACAACTGTCGACTAAGACAGGCTGGGTTAGTGGGGTAACCGCACTATTTTGGTAACTATAGGGTTTTAGGCCCATATTCATTGTAAAGACGTGGCCTACGGGCACGATCTATAAAAAGGGAAACTTTGTAAGGGAAGGGTTGGTTGTTGATAAATATTTTGGTTGATCTTTGTGATATTTTAAAAGACTAAGTATTGTAAATAGGCTCTGCAGTTGTGTGCGCAGAGACCCACTGAAGAGAGAAAGAGGCTATGCAGTTATGTGCACATAGACCTATTGTAGAGAGAAGATCCTATAGCTGAGTGCGCAGGATGGAACTGTCGAACCCTTCCCATTAATATAATCAAAAGTTCTCATGGACGTAGCTCCAATCCGGGGGTTGAACCACGTAAATATCGTGTTGTGTGCTTGAATCTCTATGTTTGCTTTTGTTTATGGTAAAGTTTGTGCTTATAGATATATGTGTCTTCGCTTTTATATGTATTTTCCAGATGAGTGAGTGATGAGAATAATATATTAAGTGTCGAACATATATGCTTAAATTTTGAATGCAAGTAATTCTAAATACATCGAATAAATAGATTATTTAAGTAAACACTAAGTCAGCGAAGTCTGTGTTAAGTGTGATTCCCTAGAAGTGCAGTACTGAAATTGCATTGTATTTCACCATATTGTATGAGTTTACGAAGTGCACAATCCTGTATGTTTTGTGAAGTATAGAGTGCGCTATCATAGTGATTAATGATTGCTTGGAAGTGCGCAGTCCCAATGTGCGCTACAGTATAAGTGATAGACGTGAAGTTGGTGTAACTTCACCCAGTTCCCCCGTCTGTTAACCACGCATCACCTAATTACAAAAACCTGATTTTATAATCCCCCATAAACTTCGTCTTGGGTGAGACCTTAGCTTGTTCGCAGGCTATTGCCAAAAGGGCCGGTGAAGAAGGGTTTTGTTGGACCACAACTACGCAGAACCTGGGTCAATATAAGAAGGTTAAAAAATGAGTTTATAAAGAGGCCAACATGATTAGTTATAGATGTTCACATATTAATGGGATCATAAGAGAGAGAGGTAAGGGTTTTATTATTATTGGCTAAGATACATGTTTCCCTCCCATTTTCCTCAAAATGAAAGGATGAATTTTTAGATCCTATGAGAAGTACAGACTAAAAACCCTAGGACTTTTTATCAAGGTATATTACCTAATCCCTAACATTTATAACTCCTTAACTAGTAAACATTCTAATATATTAACCATGTAATTTATATCCCATTTAACACCTAATCCCTATAACACATAATCCAAATAATCCCAACCCACAATTCTTAACCATTGTGACCCTTAATAAGTTGTATAACCTATAACCCTTGCACACTAATTTTTACATAGAATTTTCGTCAGTTGTACAAGACCATGTGACTACATTTTGCCACAATCCTTAAAGATAGATCCATGATGAATGATCCTTAACTATGTTTTCCTTGCAAATAACGCTTTTTGTGACTTCGACGCGCTTTGCTTCGTTAGAAACATGCATCGAAGTCCATCAATGTGCTTTTATCTACTGTAGACCCGCGTCGATGACTTAGTTTGTCTCCACATCAACTCGCATCGATCTCCTTTGGCATAGGTTTCTCTATGTCCAAGTCGCGTCGCTGTCTATACGGGCATAAAAAGGGGTTTTCGAGAAGTCTCTAGAAGGAAATCTTATCTAGATGATATTTCCTCCCTATTTGCTCGGATATAAATCGAATTCCTCACTTTTTGGGATCATACCTCATCCATTATCCCTAAATATATCATCTCTCCTCTATCCATATTGTCCTATAAATTCAAGTCTTGGCCATGGGTGAGGAGAGTAGGAATTGAGAATAGAGTTATGCTAGAGAAATTACACTAGGAGTGATGGAATTTCTACCCTCATCCTTCCTTCATTGAAGTGACACATTGGAGCAAAAAGGAATCCATTGGAGAGGAGATACAACACCAAGGCTTAAGTGGTTGTACTCTTTACCATTTCTGTTAATACAATACTGCATTTCATTTCCCATAAATGGTTTTTTATTCATTTATTTGTATATCTCCTTGGTCATATATATAACTTAATATAATCCTAGATCTAGTTTTATTCTTGTGTTGCTTGGATTACATGTCTTTTAGGTACTTCTTATAAGTGGATAATCAAGCTTGCTAGAGCATTGGATCATTGAAGACAACTCACAGTCAAAGGTATGTCTTATATCTTTCAATTTGTGATTGGATCAAGTTAGGGAAATGTAAGTATGATTTCTTGCTTTGTTCTAGTTTAGTGATTAAACTAGGGAGGTCATCTTATGTACGCATATGCAGACTAGTACTGGAAACAAATTTGGCAACCGTAATGGGGAGATTTTCTCTCTAGATCTATTTCTTTTTCTTTGCTTAGAATTTTCTTAGATCGTTTCACGTTTTTATTTGGATATGCTTTTATAGAGTCACTCGGTCATCCATATTACTACTTGCACCCTAGGCCCACTCATACTTGTTTAGTTTAGGGGTTTTGTAGCTTTCATCTTTGAAAAAATTCACTTTTGGAAGCTCGACGCACTTTACCTTTGATACACAGTGCGCCATCGATGTGCCTGGGTAGTGTATTAGACTGCAATGACCCACAAATACACACTTTTCTATACTGACAGACCGCGTCGTACTGCAAAATTTTGTAGTGGGGCCTTTATCCCTGCTCAGAATTGGACCTAGCCATGTTCTGAGTTTATGTCAATGTTTGTATTTTCCCTGGATCTCTGTTTCTATTTTTATTCTTGGAATTTGGATTAGTGTGCTTTATCGTTGAGTCTTTATAGTTAAGTGGTTAGTTGCTTTGCTTTGAGAGAGTTTTTTCTCTTGCAAGCGTGACTAGTCTTGTGGACCTGTAGAAGCCTCTAATATTCTATGTTTTAAGTCTTGAAACCTTCGAAAGTGTGTTGTTGTACCAAATATTTCTATTGTAAGTTTGGTTTGGATTGTTGTATGATTTGAGATTGATTTCTTGGGTGGATGCTTTTTGTTTTCAAAAGTTGCAGAACTCTCTCGAAGTGAGTTGTAATACCCCAATTTTGACTCCTGTGAAATATTGGTTTTTAATGTAAATATTGTATACATGCGTTGTATGTTTCCTTAGCATGGAGCTCAAGGCCAAGGCCTCGCTAGTGTATGTTCGAATTTTATTTAAAATAAGCAAGCATTTGACATTTTGTTACCCATGTGCTATTAAGCCATGGGATATTGTAAATTGATGTAAATGTTAATATTTCAATAAAATACCAAAACTGGCTATGGAAGCAACCAATGAGAAGGGGCACTGTGTATCCACTAGGGAGTGGTGAGGGGGTTGTGGGATTGAGCCATAAGCTGCCAAATGTCATTGTGAGAACCCATTTGACTTTCCTCGATCACATTTATTTATGTTGTAAGGAAGTTGTTGAAGATTTCAGTCCATGGCTTCAATGGAGCATGGGCAGCCCATAAATTCATATGGTAAAGTATGGGCTCTGTTTTCTTGTACCACAAGTCACTCTACCTCATGGGAGTTTCTTCTTCCTCATCCCCATTCCATTGTGGAAGTTACCAGCATCAATTTTCATCCGAAAACGAATTGCCAGCAGTGAGAAAAACCAGAAATCGCAACTTTGAAAGAACCCACGTTTTGAAGAGCCAAAAATGCCAAGATTTAGCATTTAACAGTAAAATCCAATGGGGGATCCATAGATATGAACCTTGGGGAGAATTTAAGACGATTAGATACCCCGCAATTCATTGGAAAACCCAATTTTTATAGCCCAGAAAACCAGTGATGGGATTGAGATATTTGATGAACAGAATTGTAAGAAATCCAATTGTGAATGACTGAAAAGAGGTTGGGTTTGCTTGATAAACCCAATGAAGGCTAGAATCTCAAGTATTAGTAGTTGGACCTTTCTATGCCCACCCTGAAGAGCACTGGAGGGAAGGGACGCCTGAGGGGCTATGTAGCAGAGAAGGAGACTTTCCTTGTGTTGGGTGTGGTAGGTAATGTGGATGCCTTGACTGCTGAATTCATTTGAGATGCCTGTAACTCTGTGGTTGAGCTTACTGGCTTAGCATTACCCTCCTTTGTCTTTCATATGCTTGATAAACCCAACTGTGTGTTGGCTTAACATAGTTGTTGAGTGAAATCATGGCTATGAGTGAGCCCAGCTAGTTCCTCCTTAGTGGACACACAACCCAACTCGGGGGTGATCTCTCAGCTGAAAGAATACAAGATGGACAGAGATCTATGGTTGGGTGGAACGTTGCTCTCACATATCCAGTTGTTTGGATAGCTTCATCTCAAAGATAAGTGTTCTCTGTGTTGTAAATTATATGCATTATGTGTTCTGCATTGTGCTAATTCAGAATGACATTTATTCATGATTAATGGAATTGGTATTCAGTCTGTGCATAGCATGAGAATGGGATGGATTCTTTGCATGTTGATGCATCATTTGCTTGAGATAAATATGCTGATGTATGTATGTTGTGTGTGTGCAATTATGTATTTTAATTCCGTTGTGTAATTTAATTGTGCATTTTATTTAAATGGCAAAATTTTTACCATTTTGGCTTTGGGGAAGAATTAGACACCCCATGTTACAATCATGTTCCCTCCCTCGCATTGGATGGATGGAAGGGGGCACGACAGAGTGGTATTAGAGCCCAACTTGCAGCACTGGGGATGCTTGGGCCAAACTCAGAGTTACAGGCAAGTAACATAATGGTTTTAACGCAGTATTGGAGAAGTTTGGGGCGTCGTTTTAATGTGGAAAAATGATAGGATTAGAGTTCTCAGGTGTGGGGAAGGATCACACCATTGCATAGATCTCTCCAATAGATTTCCAACGGTACCAGACTTGCCTCATTTGGCCAAGGGACGAGGGAGTTATGAACCTCGAAAGTTACAGGAAACACAGGTGTTTTCGCAGTTTCGGGATGTCGGGTTTGGGGCATGCGAATTTTCAAAATTTGCATTTGGATTTCTGAAATCCCGAACCCGCAATTTTTGGCTTTCGGGATGTTGGGTTTCGGGTTTCGGGAACGCGAATTTTTAAAATTTGCGTTTGGATTTCCGAAATTCCGAACCCGCAATTTTTGGGTTTCGGCTTGTGGGTTACGGATGGTTACATCCCCATGACCGCAACTTGACCCCCCGAACCCGCAATGTCAGGTTGCGGGTTGCGGCCTATGTGTGGCGGGATATAAATATGTATATATATATATATATATATATATATAGAGAGAGAGAGAGAGAGAGAGAGAGAGAGAGAGAGAGAAAATTGATTTTTGGATTACAGGAGCCGGAGAGGTCGGAATTTGATGAGTTCCGGGGCGTTCTGAGGCCATTGACGAAGGCCATGAATGAACCGGTGAGGATCCCAATCCCATTATGCTCTAATTGGCATAAATTTGAGATTAATGGCTTTCACAAATTGGTGTCCCGAAGCTTGAAAGAAGGTTGGATTGGGACGAAATTGATATGGGGAAGTCATGGAATAGGCACGGTGTTAAGTTTGGAGTTTTGTAGCCAAAATCCAAAGGAGGTGGAGTCGGGGTGTGCAAGAAGGCCAAAAAGCACTATTCCGGGCCACGTTTTGGGAATTTGGAAAAGCTTGCAGTGGTTGAAAGTGACCCTATAATTTGGAATCAAGAAAATTACTGAACTCAATATTTCATATTCTCAGTAAACCAGACATATTCTATTAGACAAATATTTCCTAGAAATGCACCGTTTGGGAAATGGCCATTTTTGGTCCAAAACTTGGAATTTTGAAAAAATGTGAAAAGTGGAAAGTAGTCAAACCTAGAACTTTATAGAAGATGAATGGTGCATCGGAACATAGATCCGTGAGTTGCTGAACGTTCCTTTTTATATAGAATAACTTCGCTCGGTATAAAAGTTTTTGTGATTTCTCATAGATTTTCTTCCACGGGTGGCTGAAGTTGGCATTCTGAACCAAAATACAACTGTGTAAAAATGTGTAGAATTATTGGTAAAAGTTGTCATTTTTGAAGTGATGTAGTTCCCACACCCGAGGTCGGAATGGAGCACGAGGATAGGCATTGAAAAGTTTGTCCAACAGGGAATAATGGTGTATGACTAGAAATTGAATAGGGTTATCACACACCATGGATAATTAGAGCAGAAAAGTGCCAGTGACTGTTTTGTCAAATTGTTGATAATATGGGCAGTTTCCAGAATTGCATGAATGAGAAAAGAAATGAATGTGTAACATCTATGTGAATTATTCCATGAGTTTGATTGCGATAAATATTGATATTTTATCTTTCTATATGCATTCCTAATATGTCTAACAAATATTTTCATAATGCACAGTGCTTGTAGCTCATAAAATTAATAATTGTAGTAGAGGTAGCATATAGGAAAAATGGTGACCATAAATGATGCTCAAGATCTTTATGAGCATGAAGAAGACGTCCTAGCAGAAAATGTGCATGAAGAGAATGCCGAGACTAAATCCAATGGGAGAAGGGAGCAGGTGAATCCTCAGAATTTGGTTGAAACCATGGTGAGCTTCAATGAAAGATTGATGAAGGCTCAAGAAGAACAACACCAACTCAATGCTGCTATTTTGAAAAGTCTCACTGACATGCAGCAGAGGATAAACCTTGGTTCCAACCCAAGCAATGCAGGTGAAGAAGGAAGAGAGGCAGAGATTCGCTCTAGAGGTCGTTCAAATAAGTGGACTCCAAGCCCAAGGAAGAGTTCGGTGAGCAGGAAGCATAAAACACCTTCCTCTAGATTTTCTTCTAGCAAATCATGTGACTCTAGAGGTTCTCAAAGAAGTCCAAGGCATATGCCCAGGCGATTTGATGGAAGAAAGAAGTTCAAAGGAATCCCACAGGGAGACTGGTCAAGAGGCAGAGGCATGGCTTCTTGGAATGAAGAAATATTTCAGAATTCAAGACTACTCAGGAAATGAAAAAGCCAAAATTTACATTTACAATCTAAATGGTAGAGCTTCAATTTGGTGGGACAATCTCTTGCAAATAAAAGGAATCAGTGAGAGGAAGATCAGTTGGGAGAGATTCAAGAAGTACTTCAAGGAAAAATACGTTTATGCTAGGTATTATGACAGTAAGAGGAATGAGTTCAATGAACTCAGGTTGGGACAAAAATCTATGGAAGAGCATGTTCATAAGTTTTTGGAACTGTTGAGGTATGTGGACTACATTAAAGATGAGAGGATAAAAATCCAATGTTTCCTTGGGAGTCTACCTCAAAGTTTCAAATATAGGATTGAGTTTGTTAATCCACCAAGTCTTGATGAAGCCATTAGAATGGCAATGCATTGCTATGAGTAGAATAAAGGAAAATCAGAGGTTAACCAAGCATGGAAAGGAAATCCAAGAGAGAGGTTTGAAGAAAAGAGAAGTGGCTTCAAGCCACCATTCAAAGGTCAGCCTAGAACCTTTCCACAGGGGCAACAAGCAAGGGGTGGATTCAAACCAGCAGTAGAAGTAGACAAAGCATCAAAGGGACCACTTCAGTGTTGGGGTGTGGAGAAAACCACATGTTGAAGGATTGTCCACATCGGAAGGATAATCCTCAAAGGTTGCACAACTTAAAGGGAGCAGCTATAGTGGAGGACATGGCAAGGGCAGTGCCTCGAATTTATGCAGCATTGGACAATCATCAAGCATACCATCAATCATCAGTGATGGAAGTTGAAGGTAAGATTGCTAAGCAATCTATTTCTGTTTCGATTGATCCAAGATCTACTCATAGTTATATTTCTCCAGAAGTGGTTGAAGGTTGTTCTCTTAGAAAAGTGAAGCACAATAAATCCTGGCTAGTTCAATTAGCCACAGGGACCAAGAGGAAAGTAAGTGAAGTGGTGGTGGAGTGCCCCATAGAATTGAATGGACTCCACACACATGCATATTTAAATGTGCTACCTTTAGGATCTTATGATGCCTTGATTGGCATGGATTGGTTGGAAAAACATAGAGCCAAATTGGACTGTTATGAGAAAGCACTTGAATGTATTGATGAAGAGGGAAGGCCAAGATTGGTAAGAGGAATTCCCAAGCAAGTTTCAGTAAGGCATCAGCCCTACAGTTGAAAAAGTTTTATAAGAGGGGTTGTCAATTATATGCAGTTCATATGTTAGATTTGTCAGAGGACAAAGGACCAAGGATTGAAGACTTTCCAATGTTGCAAGAGTTCCAAGATGTATTTCCGGATGAAGTGCCGGGACTACCACCAAAGAGAGATATTGATTTTACTATCGATCTTGTTCTAGGGGCAGCACCGAATTCCAAAGCTCCTTATAGAATGAGTACACCAGAGTTGGTAGAGTTGAAGATGCAGCTGCAAGAATTAATGGACAATAGGTATATCAGACCAAGTGTGTCTCCTTGGGGAGCACCAGTGTTATTTGTCAAGAAGAAAGATGGGACTTTAAGAGTGTGTATTGATTACAGGCAGCTAAATAAAGTGACAGTCAAGAACAAGTATCCATTGCCAAGAATTGATGACTTGTTTGATCAAATGAAGGAAGCTAAAGTGTTTTCCAAGATTGACTTGAGATCCGGCTACCATCAAGTGAGAATTAAAGAAGAAGACATTCACAAGATGGCTTTCAGAACTAGATATGGTCATTATGAGTTCACTGTGGTTCCATTTGGTCTTACCAATGCACTTGCTACATTCATGTGTCTCATGAATGGCGTGTTCAACAAATATTTGGATAAGTTTGTGATTGTTTTCTTGGATGAAATTCTTGTCTATTCAAGGAATGAAGAAGAACATGAGGAACATCTAAGGATGGTGTTACAAGTCCTTAGAGAACATCAGTTATATGCCAAGTTAAGCAAGTGTGAGTTTTACCAAAAGAGGATTCAATATTTGGGTCATGTCATTTCGGAAGAAGGAATTGCAGTGGATCCAGAAATGATTAATGCCATCATGGATTGGTCTACTCCAAATAATGTTTCAAATGTTAGATCTTTTATGGGTCTTGCTGGTTACTACAGAAGGTTTATTGAAGGCTTCTCCAGGATACCTCATCCGATCACTTCATTGCAAAGAAAGAAAATCAAGTTTGTATGGTCTGAAAAATGTGAGAAAAGTTTTCAGAAGTTAAAGGAGTTACTTACCAGCACTCCTATTTTGAAGATAGCAGATCCAAAGAAGGATTTCGTAGTGTACACATATGCTTGCATTGAAGGGCTAGGTGGAGTGCTCATGCAAAAAGGAGTTGTGATTTGCTACGAGTCAAGGAAATTAAAAGAACATGAAAAGAATTATGCCACACATGATTTAGAATTAATAGCCATAGTGCATGCTCTCAAGATGTGGAGACATTATTTGATGGGAAGAAGATTCGAGCTTAGAATAGAACACACGAGTTTGAAGTATTTGTTTGATCAGCCAAACTTGAATGCTAGGCAAGCTAGATGGATGGAGTTTCTTTGTGAATTTTATTTTGAAATTAAGCATGTAAAAGGGAAGGATAGTAAGGTTGCAGATGCTCTTAGCAGAAAATTTCATGTTGCAACATTAAGTGTGTGTAAAACAGAATTGAAGACAAGAGTTCTTGAAGCCCAAAACAATGATAAACTTGCCTTCAAATTAAAGAGAAGTTGCAGCAGAGCAATGTGGATGAAAAGTATGCGGGATATCGGCTTGGTGAAGATGATATTCTCATCTATAAAGACAGACTGTACATTCCAAATAGTGCAAATTTGAAAAAGTTAGTGAGGGGTGAAATTCATCAAATGCCATACTCTGGACATTCAGGATATCAAAAGACTATAACAGCCGCAAGAAAGCAATACTTTTGGCATGGTATGAAGAAGGACATAGCTGAGTATATTTCTAGGTGTCAGAAGTGCCAGCAGGTCAATGCAGAACATCAACATCCAACAGGATTGTTGCAGCCCTTACCCATTCCAGAATGGAAGTGGGAAGTGATCTCTATGGATTTTATAACAAGTCTTCCCATGACAGTGAAGAAGCATGATTCAATCATGGTTGTGGTGGACAAGCTATCAAAGGTAGCTCACTTTATTCCAGTCAAGTCCACTCACAAGGATAATGACATTGCAAACATCTTCATGAGAGAGATATTCATATTGCATGGATTGCCTAAGGCAATAATTTCTGATCGTGATACAAAGTTCACTTCCAATTTCTGGAAGGGATTATTTTAGGAATTGGGAACTAGATTGAATTTCAGTACAGCATATCATCCTCAAACATATGGCCAAACTGAGAGGATGAATCAGGTTCTTGAAGACATGCTGAGAATGTATGTGATGGATAAACCATCCAAGTGGGAAGATTTCCTACACTTGGTAGAATTTGCATACAATAATGGACATCATGCATCCTTGGGAATGAGTCCATTTGAAGCATTATATGGCAAGGGATGCAGGACTCCAGTGAATTGGGACAGCCTGGTGAACAGGGTAGTACTTGGACTAGAGATGAACAAGGAAATGGAACAAGAAGTTGCTAAGATTATGAAGAATTTAAAGGAAACTCAAGATAGGCAGAAGAGTTATGCATATTTGAAAAGAGTGCATAAGGAATTTCAGATTGGGGATCATGTTTATCTAAGAGTGAAACCAAGGAAGAGTTCCCTCAAGTTGGGGAGATGTGCCAAGTTGTCACCAAGATATTGTGGGCTATTTGAAGTCCTAGATATGATAGGGCCAGTTGCATATAGACTTGCATTGCCTGCTAACATAAGAGCTCATAATGTTTTCCATGTATCTTTGCTTAAGAAGTATGTACATGATCCTAATCATATGATTGATTGGAATGTGATACAGGTGGAACCCGAGGGAGAGTTCCAAGTAGAGCCTATGCACATCCTCGACAAGAAGGTCACTTTGCTTCGGAACAGATCCATCGGGCAGGTAAAGGTCCAATGGGAGCACCTTAGTCCCGATGAGGCTACATGGGAGCTGGAGGATGCCATGAGAGAGGCATTCCCATTTTTGTTTAGTTTTGAGGACACCGAGGATGGTGTTGTTTTAAGGGGGAGGGGAATGTAATACCCCAATTTTGACCCCTGTGAAATATTGGCTTTTAATGTAAATATTGTATACATGCGTTGTATGTTTCCTTAGTGTGGAGCTCAAGGCCAAGGCCTCGTTAGTGTATGTTCAGATTTTATTTAAAACAAGCAAGCATTCGACATTTTGTTACCCATGTGCTATTAAGCCATGGGATATTGTAAATTGATGTAAATGTTAATATTTCAATAAAATACCAAAACTGGCTATGGAAGCAACCAATGAGAAGGGGCCATGTGTATCCACTAGGAGTAATGAGGGGGTTGTGGGATTGAGCCATAAGCTGCCAAATGTCATTGTGAGAACCCATTTGACTTTCCTTGATCACATTTATTTATGTTGTAAGGAAGTTGTTGAAGATTTCAGTCCATGGCTTCAATGGAGCATGGGCAACCCAGAAATTCGTATGGCAGGGTATGGGCTCTGTTTTCTTGTACCACAAGTCACTCTACCTCATGGGAGTTGCTTCTTCTTCATCCCCATTCCATTGTGGAAGTTACCAACATCAATTTTCATCCAAAAATGAATTGCCAGCAGTGAGAAAAACCAAAAATCGCAACTTTGAAAGAACCCACGTTTTGAAGAGCCAAAAACGCCCAGATTTAGCATTTAACAGTAAAATCCAATGGGGGATCCATAGATATGAAACTTAGGGTGAATT
Source organism: Larix kaempferi (assembly GCA_027924585.1). NCBI lineage: Eukaryota > Viridiplantae > Streptophyta > Pinopsida > Pinales > Pinaceae > Larix > Larix kaempferi. Next base: position 21,188,343 of record BSBM01000841.1, read on the forward strand.
TGAGAGGATTAGATACCCCGAAATCCATTGTAAAACCCAATGTTTATAGCTCAGAAAACCAGTGACGGGATTGAGATATTTGATGAACAAAATTGTGAGAAATCCAATTGTGAATGATTGAGCAGAGGTTGGGTTTGCTTGATAAACCCAATGAAGGATAGAATCTCAAGGATTAGCAGTTGGACCTTTCTATGCCCACCCTGAAAAGCATTGGAGGGAAGGGACACCTGAGGGACTGTGCAGCAGAGAAGGGGACCTTCCTTGTGTTGGGTGTGGTAGGTAATGTGGGTGCCTTGACTGCTGAATTCATTTGAGATGCTTGTAACTCTGTGGTTGAGCTCACTGGCTTAGCATTTCCCTCCTTTGTCTTTCATATGCTTGATAAACCCAACTGTGTGTTGGCTTAGCATAGTTGTTGAGTAAAATCATGGCTGTGAGTGAGCCCAACTAGTTCCTCCTTAGTGGATACACAACCGGCTTGGGGGTGATCTCTCAGCTGAAAGAATACAAGATGGATAGAGATCTATGGTTGGGTGGAACGTTTCTCTCACATAGCTAGTTGTTCGGACAACTTCATCTCAAAGATAAGTGTTCTCTGTGTTGTAAATTATATGCATTATGTGTTCTGCATTGTGATAATTCAGAATGATATTTATTCATGATTAATGGAATTAGTATTCAGTTTGTGCATAGCATGAGAATGGGATGGATTCTTTTCCTGTTGATGCATCATTTGTTTGAGATAAATATGCTGATGTATGTCTGTTGTGTGTGTGCAATTATGTATTTTAATTCCGTTGTGTAATTTAATTGTGCATTTTATTTAAATGGCAAAATTTTTACCATTTTGGCTTTGGGGAAGAATTGGACACCCCATGTTACAGTCATGTTCCCTCCCTCGCATTGGATGGATGGAAGGGGGTGTGACATGAGTAGAGTCATATTTGGATTTGATTGAACATAGTGTTAAAAGGAATTGGGTTTTCATTCTCTTCATCTTTGAAGTGTAGTACTTTGATTTGTTGAGAAGATACCTCTTTTGGATCTTGGATAATTGTTTGAAAAACTTGAAAGAGCTAATAATTTGGCATGTTTTCTTCCCTTTGATTTCCTAAAAGTCTTTGAAAAAGAGAAGAATTCTCAGATTGATCATAACGTTTATATTTTCAAACATTTATGACAATTAGTGCATGTTCCAAAGATCTATGAAAATGTCCTTTTAACTCCTTTTCTTCTTCGTTTGAAATTGAGGTGTTTTGCAAATTAAAGAAGCCCGTTGTTCTTTTATTTTTGATTTGCATCGTCAAATATTTTTTGGAAAAACAAGAAGAATTTTTTTTCTTTGGTTTTATTTTGGTATCATTGGATTTGATTGAAAGAGTGTTATTCGCTTATGTCTTTTGGTTTCGCTTAAGGAGAAAAGTGAAAGGATAGTATTGCGTTTCAGGGTATATTTTAATTGTTTCAACAAAAGAAGAAAGATCTCTCTCATTTCCTTAGATAGTTTTCATTGAAAAATAAAATACTTGCATCTCATTTAGCTTATTCATGCATTTTGGTTCGAGTCTACACCTCATGAATCCACTTAACCGTACAAGATAAAATCAAGCACTACTCTAAGTTAAAATATTTAGAAACTCATGTGATAGGTTAGATACGTGTTCCGATGTCTTTAAGTGTAGCAACTGTTGTTCTTTTCTTGCACTACATCCATGGGGATTGCAGTTCTTCCACTTACTATTTAGTATATCCAACAAATTTTCATGTACCTAAGCGTATATAGAAAGGTATTTCATGTACTTGATGGTATATGGGAAGGATCCTATCGAACGATTTTGCATTAGACAACACTACTATGGATTGGATATCCCATGTACCTTTTGTATATAGGTAGACCCCACTAGGATCTTGAAACCATCCGAGTCAACCATTGTCCATCTTGACATTGAAATACAAAAAGAACAACACTCGGGGAGCTACTACGCACATACTGTTAGGTACTCAGGTAATACAGTCAGGGGTACGATCCTAATCCTCCTTGGTTAGTGCTTTGAAATATTGGTCCGAGTATTACTATTGGACCCTGCAATATATTACAAGTTGCGACGCCTTGACACTCCTGTGAGGATCCAACTCTTTATCCCACTTGTCACATAATTTTTCTTGTGACTTTAGATTGAGTAGGACTTGAAGTGTGTTTTTCCATAGAAGACTCTTAGGAGGATACTTTCATCAGCCATTCTGGATGAGAAACCCTTAAGGGGATCTTGTAGAATACAAAACTTGCCACCTGAATACCCTCTCATCGGGGAAGGAATCATAGGGGCAGATATGGATCAACCCACTACAACTGGTTCATGTGAAGAAGGAATTACAGTTACTGAATTAGGAGGGGATTTTTCTCCTCCTGTAAATATTCCCATCATTGATCCTATGGGACCATTGGTGGTGGAACAACCTTCTTTGCATGACACATATTTCCACCATTCACTTGAAGGACACCCTGGAGCCATCGATTGGATATTCACTCGACCTCCATATGACCCGATAACAACTGATTTTGGTCCAACCGCTTAATTTTGGGGGACCTCCCTAGGGCAATTTATTTCTGATTTTGGTTCACCATCAACTATGGAGACACCTCCACCTCCGCATCTTACCAGACTCGTCTCGAACGAATATTTTTTCAGACCACTTCAAGATACCATGTCTTGCTTACGGATACTTGGATAATGGGTAAGGCACCAGAGTTTTGTTGATGTATATGTAACTTCGGAATGTATTTCTTATATATATTTATTGTACCCTTATAGAGATGTGTTATTCCTCTATAAGGAAGTGTCGTCATTTGTATTGACAAGTGTCGCAAGTGTGTTAACTTGCCGATGGGTTATTAGACCACCTTGTAAGGGGTTGGCCCGGATTTATGTAATATGTGGTTATTGTACCTAACTAGACAAGTCGGTCCCATAAGGTTATTGGGCAAACATAACAAGTATAAATAGATATCAGGAGATCTCTATTTGGATCACTCGAAAACTCACTCATTCTTCACTCGGAAAGTGGTGCACATGTGAGGAGGAGGATCATCACATAGAAGAAGTATATCTCTTTTATTTTGGTTGTACTTTGGTTGTACTATTGCTCTATTCATCTCTGAGGAATTTGTGGGGTTTTTCACCTTAGGGTTTTCCCCACAAAAACTCTGTGTGTCTATTGTCTCTTATGCTTTTGCTTCTTGTGATGATTGACATGCTTGACATGATTGATATGCATTGATATACTGTACATGTTATTCTCTCAGTAAAGATCCTATAGCATATTGAATTAATGCTCAAACTCTAACATGGTATCAGAGCTAACCTGAGAAGAAGACACTGTGCAGTTACGAAAACCAAAGTTTCTTGTTTATTGGGTTTCTCTCCACAGATTTTGGAAAATCCGTATAGTAGATTGACTCTACTCATCAAGGAGAATCTATCTGTCCAATCAGAATTCAATTATGAGCATTTTCAGATTTGGCCCTAAAACTTAGGGTTTCCACAAAAATAGGAATTTCTAAAATCTGAAGACATAGCTGGAAGCTCCTTGGAAAAATCAAAGTTTAGAGCTTTGGATCAAGATTTTTGGCTGGGTAGATCTCCAGGAAGCTCAAACCCTAATTTAGGGTTCTCCTCAGTGAATGCGGGAAGACTAAAAGACATTTCTGAAGCGTGAAACTTTACAGATCTGAATTTCTGAATATACCAAGCTGATCAGTTCATCAAGACACATCTTTCTATCCTTTCAGAAAGTTGAAATTCAAAATTTGAAATTTTAGGGTTTCTTTGACAAACCCTAATCCGACAACAGATCCAGTTTTCAGCAAATCAAGTGGTAAGACCTAAATATTTTCTATTTCCATTTGAAGTACTCTTTAAGATGTCTCACCACACCAAGCTTGAGGATAAGCTTGAAGGGGATGATAACTTCCGAGCATGGAAGTATAGGATTGGGTTAATCCTTGAAGAGAATGAGTTGGATACTTATATAAGTGAAGAGGTCCCTATCCCAGAGGGAGAAGATGATAAGGCTCTTCACAAGAGGAACTTGGTTAAGGAAAAGAGGATCATTGTTTATTCTATTAAAGATCATCTCATCCCTCATGTGTCATCCCTAAAGACACCAAAAGAGATGTTTGATTCCTTGACCAAACTATTTGAAGGCAAGAACATAAATCAGAAGATGACCCTGAGGAATCAATTGAAGAATATCAAGATCCAGAATGCAGAGACTATGCAGTCATATTTCTCAAGGGTCTCCCAGTTAAAAGAACAACTTGAAGCTGTGGGTGAAGATATAGAAAATGGAGAAGTGGTGATGACCACTCTTAATGGCCTTCCAAGGTCATGGGATTCCTTCATCCAAGGAATTTGTGCTAGAAAGAAACTCATCATATTCAGTAGGATGTGGGAAGAATGCTCACAAGAAGAAGCTTGAATTGTAGCTCGAGAAGAGAAGATGGGGAATGAAGATCAAGCTCTCACAACACACTCCAAGAAGTATGATGATAAGAAGGGACATCACCACAGTAAGAAAGAAAAGAACCACCATCAAAGTCAAAGAGGTAACACCAAATCTCGAAGACACATGTCTTATGCTTGTTGCTATACATGTGATGAAAAGGGACACTATTCCAGAGACTGTCCCAGAAATAAGAAAGATGGTTCTCACAAGAAGAAGAACTTCAAAAGAAAACATCATGCTCATGCCACAGAGGATGATGAACCTCCCAGGAAGAGGGCTAGAGAAGATAGTGAAGATTCTTCAAGTGATGAAGAATATGTTTTGATTTCTGCTCTCACTGGAACAATTACTCATGGAAGTAATGATTGGCTAATAGATAGTGGGGCTTCCGAACATATGATAGGATTCAAAGAATCATTTGTGGATCTATCTGAACATGATTCACCCCACAAGGTGAAACTTGGGGATGACTACCAGTATCCCATAAAAGGGAGTGGTGAAGCCTCCTATAAAATAGACTCTGGAAAGTCTATGAAGATGAAAGATGTACTCTATGTTCCAGGTCTCAAGAAGAATCTACTCTCAATATCTGCATTGGATGCAAAAGGAATGAGGGTTGCATTCATAAATGGCCAAGTCCTAATGTGGCAAAAGGGTAAGAATATAGATGATGCAGTTGTGATTGGAGAGCAAGAGGGAGCATTATACAAATTGAAGGGCCATCCAGAACAAGCCATGATCCATGAATCAGTAGATCCAAGTGAACTTTGGCACAGAAGGATTGCACACATGCATTACAGGGCATTACCAATTGCAAGCAAAGCAGTAGAAGGTGTTCCTGAAATCCAGACAAAGCATGAAGGCATTTGCAAAGGTTTTTCAAAGGGAAAGAATACAAAGAAGACATTTCCAAGCAGTGAAAGCAAGGCAAAAAGAATCTTGGAGATTATCCACTTTGATGTATGCGGTCCTATGTCATCTAGTTCCTTGAGTGGGTATGTATACTATGTCTCCTTTATTGATGATTTCTCTAGGAAGACTTGGATCTACTTCTTGAAGAACAAAGATGAAGTGTTCAACAATTTCAAGGAATTCAAATCCTTGATAGAAAACCAAACTAACTTGAAGATCAAGATCTTCAGATCTGACAATGGCAGAGAATTTACTTCAGGAGAATTCAAGAAGCTATGTGATTAGGGATTAAGAGGGAGTTGACTACTCCTTACAATCCACAACAGAATGGGGTTGGCGAGAGGAAGAATAGAACAATCATGGAAGCAGCAAGGGCAATGCTTCATGACCAAGACTTACCTATGCACTTATGGGATGAAGCAGCAAGGACAACTGTATATGTGCAGAACAGAACACCCCATAAGATACTTAACAACAAAACACCAGAAGAAGTGTTTACTGGTAAGAAACCAGAAGTGAGCCATCTCAGAATATTTGGTTGTCCAGTATACACTCACATCCCAAAAGAGAAAAGGTCAAAGTTGGATCCTTCAGGAAAGAAGGGTATATTTGTGGGTTACGGTGAAAGTTCGAAAGCTTACAGAATCTACTTCCCTAGATTCAAGAAGATCGACATCAGTAGAGATGTAACATTTGATGAAAGTTCGGCTTACCACAAATCGAGAAAGAGACCTGTTGAAGACAATGAAGAACCCAGAATATCCAGAACACAAGACACCACAATGAATGAAACAGTTCTTGAAGAAGATCGAGAAATGGAAGATCCACAAGAACCTGTGGATCCACCTCGTGAGAAGAATCCTCACAAGAGGAAACCAACATGGGCTAGAGAGCTCATCCAAGATGCAGAAATATTTGGCATTCCATAAGAAGAACACAGAGAAAGAAAAAGGACAAGGTAACATACTAGTTACGTTGCTTTGCTCTGTGACATTATGGATAAAGAACCTTCCAGTTATGAAGAAGCTGCAGAAAAGAAAGAATGGAAGGATGCTATGATCGAAGAATACCAGTCAATTATGAAGAATGATGTTTGGGATGTGGTCCCAAGACCAGATGGGAAGTCTATGGTGACTTCCAAATGGATCTATAAGATCAAGCATGCTGCAGATGGTAGCATCGAGAAATACAAAGCTAGTTTTGTATCTCGTGGCTTCTCCCAGAAAGAAGGGATTGACTATGAAGAGACCTTTTCTCCTGTTTCCAGGTACACTTCCATTAGATCAGTACTTGCTCTTGCTACAGTGATGAAATGGAAGATACACCAGATGGATGTCAAGACTGCTTTCTTGAATGGTGTAGTTGAAGAGGAAGTGTATGTGGAGCAGCCACTCGGGTTCGAGACACATGATAGAGGAACTCATGTGTACAAACTGAAGAAAGCCTTGTACGGTTTGAAACAGGCACCCAGGACCTGGTATGGTAGGATAGATGGCTTCCTATCTAGTTTGGGATTTACCAAGAGTAAAGCGGATTCCAACCTTTACTACAAGGTTGAGGAAGGTAATCCTGTGATTCTACTATTATATGTAGATGACCTGTTTGTAACAGGTGAGGATAGGTTGATTGCTGATATGAAAAGGAAGCTTGCTGCCGAGTTCGAGATGAAGGACTTGGGTATGATGCACTAATTTATTGGTATGGAGGTGTGGCAGAGTGTAGATGGAATCTTCCTTGGACAAGGGAACTATGCATTAGATATCCTGAAGAGGTTTGGGATGATGGACTGCAAGGCCATGGCCACACCTATGGCATTGAACTTGAAGCTTCTGTGTGATGCTTCATCTGAGCCGTTCAATGCTACGATGTATCATCAGATGATTGGGTCCTTGATGTACCTGATGAATACAAGGCCAAACATTTGCTTTGTGGTGAACACCTTGAGCCAGTATCTGACAGATCCAAGACATGTTCACCTGATAGCTGCAAAGCATGTTCTAAGGTACCTGAAGGGTACAATGGATTATGGGCTCAAGTATGAGGCGAATCAAAAGTTTAACCGGGAGGGTTATGTTGATTCGGATTGGGCAGGTAGTGCCATTGATCGGAAGAGCATTTCAGGGTGTTGCTTTAGTATGGGATCAGGTGTGATCTCATGGTTTAGCAGGAAGCAGTCCTGTGTGGCACTGAGTACAGCTGAAGCAGAGTATGTCGCAGCTTGTTCAACTAGTTGTGAGGCAGTATGGCTTAGGAAGCTACTGTCTGATTTGTTTGATCTATAGTTGAGTGCTACTTGTATATATTGCGACAACCAGAGTTGCGTGAAGTTGTCAGAGAACCCAGTGTTCCATGATAAGTCGAAGCACATTGAGATCAAGCTCCACTATATCATGGATATGGTGCAGAGAGGAGCAGTGAAGCTCCTGTATGTTGCGACAGACGAGCATATAGCCAATGTGTTGACCAAGCCGCTTTCCAGAGTGAAGTTTGAATACTTCAAAGGGACACTTGGTGTACTTCAGATCGAGATGCCTTCCAAGGGGAAGTGATGAGTCCGGAGACACATATGCACATGAGTCGTTCTAACATGGTGGTAGGTTAGTCCTCCCATGGTCGTTGATGTAAGTGCTAGGGCCATTCTGACATGGTGGCACGTTAGTCCTCCCATGGTCATTGATGTAAGTGCTGGGGCCTAGTCCTCCCATGGTCGTTGATGTAAGTGCTGGGGCCGTTCTGACATGGTGGCAGGTTAGTCCTCCCATGGTCATTGATGTAAGTGTTGGGGCCGTTTCGACATGGTGGTAGGTTGGTCCTCCCATGGTCGTCGATGTAAGTGCCGTGAGCCTTTCACATGGTAGTAGGTTAGTCCCCCCATGGTGAGTGTAAGTGTTGTGTGTGTGCATTTGGGTTGTGCTCCGTGGACTATGTGGTGATCTGAAGACATTGATGTGACAGTTTGGTACACAGGTTTTGCAGAGGCATATAATTAGTCCTGAGATGCTCTTGCAGGTTTTGTAGTGGCAGTGTAATCAGTCCTGAGAGATCTTGCAAGTTTTGTAGAGGCAGTGTAATCAGTCCTGAGGTGTACCTACTTGTTGTCTAGCTCACAGAGATGATGATGATCAGAATGATCATGTGATGATATACATCAGGTAGATGTATGGTGAGTATCAGGTTGATACTCTATGGTCGTGTACAGGTTGTGCAGTGGCATGTAAAAGATCATGGGAGATTAGATAGGTTGAGCTGTGTGCTTGTAAAAGGCCTAGGATGCTCTTACGAGGTTTTGTAGACGCACGTGATGAGTCCTGAGGATTCCACAGTATGACCAGTGATGATGAAGACCTACAGGTGGTGGGCCTACATCCAGTATGAAAAAGGAATGGCACTGTAGAAATTCCTATGACGAGTAGATTCAAAGATTGGACGAGATAGCAGCAGATGTGATGATGATGATGATTCGATGACGATGCATCGATCAAATACATCTCGAAATTGCTTGAACAAGGCCGTGCCAGCAGCAATTTCTTCAGGGGAACACTTCTGTCCTATGCGAATGTGTTCCACTATACCAGGTTTCACCGAGATGTCTACCGGGGTGGTTGGATCAATGTTGGCCAAGTTTCCCTTCATGTCTGTAAGACAGGTAAGAATGGGGGAATGAGGGAATGGGTATATATCTGGTGAAAAGAGGGTATGGATGTTGTCCTCTATGTACTCCAAAGGAGGAAGAAAAGATGACCTGTGGTGGAGATCATCCCACGGACTGTCATCAACATTCATAACTACCATGATGGACTCGTCTGAATGAAAAGTTCGAAGTAAGAGATCAGGTAGATATGACGTCTGTTGTAGAGAACGAGATGGAGAGGCCATGGTTAAATGGTCCTCTGGTGTTGATTGGATAGCCTCATAAATACGTTCAACGGGTGAAAGAGGCATTATATCTCCAAGTAGGTGTGTTGTGGCTCCATCCGGTACAATCCAAGGATAGGTAGAGTGGGATAAAATCTCTGTGGAGATCATGTTCACCGTAGCAACATGATTAGGGGGGTTCGTGGCTGGAAAAACGCCCATGAGAGATGAATCTTTCAAAAGGCCAACCCCTATGCTCTCATACTGTTTTGACATCTGTCCAATGGAAGGAACATGGTCACCAGGATGAGTAGTAGCGTCTGGTGTACAAAAATCTAATTGGTCGATAGTAACAATTCGGCCTTGGTGGGGGAATTGTACTATACAGAAGACTGAAGAGGCTACCGCCTGCATGGTGTAAAACCAATTTAGACCAAGTAAGAGATTATAATCTAACGGGACCGAGACCACTTCCACATTAACGATCACGGTCTTTCCGCCCAACTCAACTGCAAGAGCTTGTAAGAGCCCATGAGGTTGAAAGCCACGCCCGTCAAATGCTTTCAACGTGGTGGGAGAACGATTCAATTTAGGGGAGCCAATGGCTCTCCAATAGGTGATCGACATGATAGAAGTGGAGGCGCCTTCGTCCAAAAGGGTACGATGGACAATCTTCCCAGTAATGTTCGTAGAAACTTGGAATGCGAGCTGGTGTGAGAGCCTCGACTTAAAGTTGTCAAGTTGGAACATGATGGTATTCGAGGAATCCAGGTTGACTTCACCGATGGCTGCAAGGCGAGTTTTACATTGATTAGGACAATTCTGCAAAAATTCCAAGGTAGACATGGTGCAAGGAGCTTGTGCCAAGTCTTCTACGATATTGTAATTTTGTGTTGCTCGAGCATTCAGATTGAAAACAAATTTTTGAATCGTGCTCTTGGGTGGTCTCAATATCGAGTCTAAGGAGGGCTTCTCAATGGTGAGAGAAGTTGATGGTACAATGACATCAGTTAAGGAGTCGAAAGCTTTTTCAGCATTACTTCCAGTGGATTCCTTCGAAGGGACCGGTTCGTAAGATCACGAGCGAGTGTTCAAATTGATCATCTTGTTACACACCATGAGAACATGCGTGGTATTGGATGGTTCCCCCTGGGCCGGGGGGGTTTGAGCAATCATCTGCTGGTTATGAGTAGGAAATGGATCATTGAGGACTGCGGGAGTTGGTTTTCCCCTAAGAAAATTTTGTACTTCGTCTCTATGGGGAAATTCTTTGGAGAAATGGTCATCTCCACACAGTAAACAAGGATACTTTAGTTTTCGTTTCTTCTTGGTATCGTCAGGAGTGCTCTTTTGTCAGCGGAAGACTTTTTGGGTTTCCCCTTGTTCTTCTTTTTACCGCTAGACTTCTGAGATGAAGCTGATTGGATAGAATTCACCTCTTGTTAAAATTCAATATGATAAGACAGAAAATAGCAGCATTACATTCCATTTCACAATAATAGCATATACAGGATCACTGAAGAAACAACAAGCACAGCATAAACACAAGAGACAGAGATTTATCCTGGGAAACCCTCATGGGGTAGAAAACCCAGCAAAGCTTCCTCAATATAGATGACCAGCAATATACAAAGATGAAACCCTGAGACATGATATCCTCCTCCACAATAGCAGACCTCTCCTCCACAAGTGCGCTATCCTCAAGTGAGTGAGTGTGTGTCAAATGAGGAACACACCTCCTCTATTTATACACTACTCTGACACATCTTTTACACAAGTACACGTAGGCTCGTATTTAACCAATGGGTTAAATACCCCACTACAACTGACTGGGCCGACCCCTCTAGGGTGGTCTAATAAACCTTTGACCCACATAACACATAAAGGGCCGACCTCCACTAGGGAAGTCTAATAACCCAAGTTACCACATTCTGACAGAGGAATAAACATCTCCGGATATACAATAAGATCTTTACGGAGGAATGAAACATCTCCGGAATAATAAAGTACAATTATAATATTCTTTGAAGTTACAATATCTCAACACTCCCCCTTAACGAGAAGGATATCATAACAGCATCTGCACGAGCAAGGAGTCATCAACATCATTCATGATACATCTATAAATCATTGGAAGCTTTCTCAACATCATCAGTAACTCAACTAGTTACTGGAACATCTTCAATACTGGAACATCAACATCATCAGAGTTGATAGTACTCAATCATCAGCATCGTCAACACACGATCAACAGCATCGTCATCACACAATCATCAGCATCATCATCACACGATCATCAGCATCGTCATCATACGATCATTAGCATCGTCATCATGCGATCATCAGCATCACGATCAACATCGTCATCATCATCGTACGGTTATCAGCATCGTCATCGCACGATCATCAGCATCACCATCACACGATCATCAGCATCGTCATCGTCATCGTACGATCATCAGCATCGTCATCGCACGATCATCAGCAGTTCTCTATGTCCAGTCATGTACCTTTTGAACCGAAGTTCAGGGACGATCCAGTCCTATCATGTTCTCAGAGACCACATGTCTACGGCTCAGTTTACAGGACCAATGTCCAAGGATGATCCAATCCTTACCGTACATTTAGGACAGTGTCCAAGGATGACTTAATCCTCAACCGTTCATTTAGGACTACGTCTAAGGATGACTCAATCCTATACCGTACATTTAGGATCACGTCCAAGGATGACTTAATCCTCCACTGTACATTTAGGACCACGTCCAAGGATGACTTAATCCTCCACCGTACATTTAGGACCACATCCAAGGATGACTTAATCCTCCACCATACATTTAGGACCACGTCCAAGGATGACTTAATCCTCCACCGTACATTTAGGACCACGTCCAAGGATGACTTAATCCTCCACCGTACATTTAGGACCACGTCCAAGGATGACTTAATCCTCCACCGTACATTTAGGACCACGTCCAAGGATGACTTAATCCTCCACCGTACATTTAGGACCACGTCCAAGGATGACTTAATCCTCCACCGTACATTTAGGACCACGTCCAAGGATGACTTAATCCTCCACCGTACATTTAGGACCACGTCCAAGGATGACTTAATCCTCCACCGTACATTTAGGACCACGTCCAAGGATGACTTAATCCTCCACTGTGCATTTAGGACCTACGTCCAAGGATGACTTAATCCTCAACCGTGCATTTAGGACCTACGTCCAAGGATGACTTAATCCTCCACCGTGCATTTAGGACCTACGTCCAAGGATGACTTAATCCTCCACCGTGCATTTAGGACCTACGTCCAAGGATGACTTAATCCTCAACCGTGCATTTAGGACCTACGTCCAAGGATGACTTAATCCCTCACTATCCACCAAGGACTTCATTCTCGAAGACTTACGTCTACGGCTCTTCTTTAGGACTGAAGTCTAGGAATGATCCAATCCCTTCACATGTTCACCAAGAACTTCATTTTTCGAAGACATACGTCTACGGCTCTTCTTTAGGACTGAAGTCCAGGAATGATCCAATCCCTTCACATGTTCACCAAGAACTTCATTTTCGAAGACATACGTCTACGGCTCTTCTTTAGGACTGAAGTCCAGGAATGATCCAATCCCTTCACATGTTCACTAAGAACTTTATTTTCGAAGACATATGTCTACGGCTCTTCTTTAGGACTGAAGTCCAGGAATGATTCAATCCCTTCACAACATGTATAACAAAACATGTATCCTCATCATCAAAACATGTATAACCACAACATGTATCATCATCATCAAGACATGTATAACCACAACATGTATCATCATCATCAAAACATGTATAACCACAACATGTATCATCATCATCAAAACATGTATAACCACAACATGTATCATCATGTATACATCTATCATCAAAAGCATGTATATCTAATCATCAAAAGCATGTATACATCTATCATCAAAAGCATGTATATCTAATCATCAAAAGCATGTATACATCTATCATCAAAAGCATGTATATCTAATCATCAAAAGCATGTATACATCTAATCATCAAAAGCATGTATACATCTATCATCAAAAGCATGTATACATCTATCATCAAAAGAAAGAATATAAGAGTCCTAAATCTAAATAATTCTAGGTAACTAAGTGCAGTAAATAGGTAACGTCATCATTGATGAGATAGACTTGTTATCGGATACTGTGCTACTCCCCCTTTCAAGGAGAGTCCTTCTAAACTACACCAAGCTTGTCTCGGAAGTGTTCAAACTTTACTCGAGACAGAGGTTTGGTCAGGATATCATCAATTTGATCCTCAGTGCTTATATACTCGAGCTTGATAGCTCCTCTCTGCACCATATCTCGTATATAGAATTATCGGATCTCAATGTGTTTTGACTTATCATGGAATACAAGATTTCCTATCATCTTGATGCAGCTTTGATTGTCACACATAATCACAGTGGAATCCATTTCTAAGTCAAACACTCCATATAATAGCTTCTGAAGCCACACTGCTTCTCAGCTGGCAGAGCAGACAGCTATATATTCTGTTTCAGTAGTACTGAGAGCCACACTAGATTGTTTCTTGCTAAACCATGAGATCATGGTAGATTCAAGACTATAACATCCACCTGATGTACTCTTTCTGTCTGAGACACTTCCTGCCCAATCAGAATTTGAGTAACCATGTAATCGGAGTTCATGACCTCCAAGATTATATAGACCAAAATCTAAAGTACCTTTTAGGTACCTCACTACATGCTTTGTAGCTATTAAGTGAACCTTTCTAGGTTCTACTAGATACTGACTTACGGTATTTACAACAAAGCATATATCTGGCCTAGTATTTGTTAAATACATCATTGGCCCAATGATTTGTCTATATAGGGTTAGGTCCACTAAATCCGATGAGTCATTAACTAATAACTTCAAGTTGGAGTCCATGGGAGTGGCCATGGCTTTACACTCCAACATATCAAATCTTTTTAGAAACTTCACAGCATACTTACCTCGATTTAAAAGATTCCTTTTGGATCATGCCATACTTCTAGACCTAAGAAGTAGTGCATTAATCTGAGATCTTTCATTTTTATTTCTGCAGCCATTTTCATGATCTGTTTCTCATTCCTTCTCAGAAAGAGATCATCGTCACATAATAATGGTATGATAGGTTCATCATCCACAACCTTAAGGTAAAGGTTAGGATCAGCTTTACTTCTGGTAAAGCCCAAGCTTTGTCATGAAGCTGTCAATTGTCCATTATTCACACTCTGCATTGAGTGATCTTCTGCATATCTATCTGTGCCATCTCTCGTCAGATGGGTCTACTAATATGAGCCTCAAAGTCATTCGAACTCTATGGTGAGTTCCTTCTTGCATCCATGTCATATGTGTATAGAAGCCATATTCAACCTTGTAGCAAGGGTTGAGATCCACATCACCCATGATGATCATTAAGCTCATCAATTGACTACCGATCCTGGGAACCCATATAGAACCTGATTACATTATTAAGAGAATGGTCAAAACATCTCATCATGATTCTCTTCCTCTTTCTAAGAGAATCTCTTAACCATAAGCTTTCTATAGTGTGTTTGATTTGTAAATCCTTTTGTTGAACATCCATCGCTTGTTCATCATTCATCATGATTTTTCCTACAAATCAAAATTAGGTACATGATTAGTAATACTTCATAATCATCAAATCATATTGACATGATAACCTATTATGCATACAGATATCATTTACATAGTTATGCAACTATCTTGACCAACACTTTGGCACAACACTTTCCCATATCCTGTATGCATACAGTGGCTATCTAGATGCCTTCCATCTCTACCAGAACATACTATCGAGAGTGTGCACAACTCTCAGCATGTCAGCAAAGAGGTTTCATTCTAGACAAGCAACAATGGAATGTTTGTCCAACTTACCAATCATATGCATATTAGTAGTATATTGTTAAATGTTCTATGAATATTTACACTTAGCATGATATATTATAGGAATACAAATATGCATACAACCTATTACAGGCAATATCATTTACTATTTCAAATAACAACTCAAATACTTATCTTTTATGTTTGTGTGGTTGCCTCCCGCTTGATCTTCTGTATGTCTTTTGAACTTCTATTCATTATGTACCACTGTGCATGTTCAAGTGTCGTCCTCATGATCTCATACACAAACATACACCCATTAGTATGTTCTAAATGTTATCAAAACATTATAGTTCTAAATAATATTGAGAATGTATAGTCATGATTATAGTTAATAAACATTAGTATTCAAGATTTCAGGGAAGTCTTCTTTTACTCATGCATATCATCAATCAAGATAAAAGACATAATATGCATAATCCCTTGATTACTAACTTTATGAATAAGCATAACCAATCATACCAAGTATGCTTATATAAGGGATCCTAACACAAGGTAAGGTTCATGGGAAACATACCTGGATTAGTATACCTACTTAGTTATGTACAACATACCTAAACAATCTCTTCAATGATTTAGAGATCCCGAGATAGAACCTGCATGTCTCATTGGTTAAGCATAATATAACAAAGTCATACATACCTCGTAAGTAGAACAAATATTATGGATGAGTCTTTGTCTTCATGTTTTCATGGTCATGGAACCTGATTTGTCTTTTGTGATGTACCTGAGCCTTGTTAGCAGACAACATCAACCTCACACAACATCATAATGCATTAGTACAATCATATAGCCCTAATCAATGAATGTCTTTTATCATTCACATGCATTCATACTGTTACTAGGGTGATAAGACAATTCTAACATTAATCAAGATTGTACTAATAAATAATATGAAGACAAACACATCATGAACGTAATCAAGAATTAGATTTCAAGACATACCTGAGCCTCCTTAAGTCATACCTGTCGAGACTTCTTGTAGTCTTCTTATGTAAGGCCTTAGCCTCAACTCCCCCTGAAACTTGATCTGGAGCTTGATTAGGGTTTTCTAGAGAAACCCTAAAAAATTCAATCTTTGACTTTCACACTTCTGAATGGATGAAAGAATATGTCTTGCTGAGCTGATCAAACTAGCATACTTCAATTTTGGAATTTCCAAAATTTGACCCCTCAAAATTGCCTTTGAAACTTCTGGATCTTCTGGACAGGATCCCGAACTAGGTTTTGATGAAGCCCACCCTTCTGCCCAAACAAAAGGTTCGATCCAAGGCTCTAAACTCTTATTTTTCTTAGGAGCTTCCAGCCGTGGTTACAGACTTCAAAAATTCCCATTTTTTACAGAAGCCCTAATTTTTCACTTTTCTGATCAAAGTCCCGAACTAGGGTTTGATCAAGCCCGGCCCTTCTGCCCAACCAAAAAATCTGATCTTGGTCTCTAAATTTCTATTTTGATGAGTATCATTCATCCCTGGTCTCCGTTTACAAAAATTCCAACTTTCTTCAAAGCCCTAAATTCCGGAAGCCATGAATGAAGGTACTCAAAAATAATTCTGTTTTGACAGAAATATGTACCTGATTGTTTCTGGTGTAACTCCAAACTTTTCAATCCACAGGGTCTAAAAAAGTTTTTTGAGATAGCCTGACCTGTTATCTTTCCATCCTGACAGGTCTGACCTCAATTGGATTCTCTGAGAGAGATTTATGTCAAATGTCGCAACGTGACCTGTTTTGGGATAAAACAGAAGAGCGAACTTGTACGGCGTGCCACGTGTCACTGTTTGAACTTCGGCCTCTGAAAATATTTCCTGAGGTAGGTCGGCCTTTTATATTTCCATCCTGACAGGTATTACCTCAATTGGACTCTCTGAGAGAGAGTTATGCCAAGTGTCGCAACATGACCTGTTTATGGGATAATACCGGAGAGCGAACTTGTATGGAGTGCCACGTGTCACTGGTTCAACTTAGGCCTCTGAAAAAGTTTTTTGAGATATTACAGACTGTGTACTACCTGTCCCTTTTTACGAAATTTCATTTGGAGCTTCCTAGCCCAAGATATGACCTTTTTCCCAAGGTCACCTGATTTTGACTCAGATCTGGAAGAGGCAGAAACCCTATATTGTACAGATCATAAATCACAAAGTACAACGAATTAGAGGTTTTCCTTTGGAAACAAGGTACCTGGAGATTTAATCTTCATCCTGTAACAATTTCAGATCCGAAAACTTCGCCAAAACGGATTTATAGCGAAAGTGCTACGATGACTGGTTTTTGCTATGTAAAACCCTATCCTTCAAATTGTCATAAGTAAAGCAAGTGTCGTTAGTGCCATACCTTGTCTTCCTTCAGGTTAGCTCTGATACCATGTTAAAATTCAATATGCTAAGACAGAAAATAGCAGCATTACATTCCATTTCACAATAATAGCATATACAGGATCACTGAAGAAACAACAAGCACAACATAAACACAAGAGATAGAGATTTATCCTGGGAAACCCTCATGGGGTAGAAAACCCAGCAAAGCTTCCTCAATATAGATGACCAGCAATATACAAAGATGAAACCCTGAGACATGATATCCTCCTCCACAATAGCAGACCTCTCCTCCACAAGTGCGCTATCCTCAAGTGAGTGAGTGTGTGTCAAATGAGGAACACACCTCCTCTATTTATACACTACTCTGACACATCTTTAACACAAGTACATGTAGGCTCGTATTTAACCAATGGGTTAAATACCCCACTACAACTGACTGGGCCGACCCCTCTAGGGTGGTCTAATAACCCTTTGACCCACATAACACATAAAGGGCCGACCTCCACTAGGGAAGTCTAATAACCCAAGTTACCACATTCTGACGGAGGAATAAACATCTCCGGATATACAATAAGATCTTTACGGAGGAATGAAACATCTCCGGAATAATAAAGTACAATTATAATATTCTTTGAAGTTACAATATCTCAACACCTCTTTAGTTACAACAGGAGCGGTTGAATTGGTGGTGCTGTGGCTAGTTGGTGTTGGATTGGATGATCTGACAGTGCTAGTAGTAGGGTGGGTGTTAAGGGAACCAATGATTCCATTAGTTTGGAGTCCCTTATGTGGTTTCACAGGGTCATTAACGTCACAGGGTGCGTCAGGTAGAATATCAAACAAAGTGCCAGATTGAGTGTAGACTAGGTCTAGCACATGGGCACTTGCGATGGCTTGTTCTTCGGTGACAACACCTTGCATAACAACGTCTCTTGCTATGGTAGGGATGAGGGATTTTGTGAACCAGTCTGCTAGGAGATGATCTGGAATAGGAGCTTTAATGAGACGTCGTCTCCTTCGCCACTCATGGATATGATCCGAAATGTTAGTGGCAGTATTCTGACCGAGCGAGGTTAAAAGCTCGGTACCAGTCTCATACCGTATGGGCAGCTGGAAATGTGTCAAAAAGTTCATGGAAAGAGAACCAAAATCAGGAAAAGAGTGGGGTGGCAACTCAATGTACCACTTGGCAGCCGAACTGGTGAGAGTCCTTTGAAACAATCTAAGATGAATTGAATTGTCCATTGAGGAATTAGATGAACACCATAAGTGGTATGTCATCACGTGGTTTTTAGGGTCTTCACCTGGCTTGCCACCAAACTTGGGGATATCAGATGGAAGTTTCACCGGAATCGGTGGCCAGTTAGATCCGTGGTAAATAGGATTGTTGGTTAAACAGGATAGGTCAGGCAGGTCCAAAGTAGCCAGGAAGGGTAGTTGTGGGTTAGGTTGCATGGTGTGTAAGGACCAAACTGACCGTAAGGTGTACCAGGAGGAAATTGACCATAGAGGGGTGTGTCACCCGGACCGTAAGGAGTTCCACCACCATAAGGTGGGGGTCCACCTCCACCACCGGGAGGGGGTGGAGGTCCGCCGCCACCACTAGGAGGAGGTGGGGATCCATAACCATAATAAGGTGGCCCACCACCGCCTTCGCCTAGAGGGTGTGGGGGACCACTTCTGCCGCCAGAAGGATGGGGGCCCCCACCACTTCCATCGTCGGAAGGATGAGGGTCTCCACCACCACCACCATCACCATAGTAATTAGGTCCTCCACCGCCTCCGCTTGGAGGGGGTGGTGGACCACCTCCGCCACCCGAAGGGAAATTTACCCCTCCACCATGATAGGGTGGTCCCATGCCGCCTCCGCCGGGAGGGGTTGGTGGACCATTCCCACCACCGCTGGAAGGGTGAGGGATGTTGTAGGTAAAATGAGGTGTACCTCCACCAAGGTTAGGCGGGGGCCCGCCGCCTCCAACAGGTGGTGGGGGAGGGCCGATCGGGGGTGGTGGTACTTGAGGGATAGTTGGTTGGGGTCTGTGTTGCAACACAGGTTGTTTCCCCCATATAGTGTATGGATTTCCAGGATAAGGTATCCCGTATGGTTCATTTCTGGGATTAGGTTGGCCCAGCACAGGGTTAACAGAACCTGGATACGCTTGACTCCATGAGGGTTGAGTTACATTTGACGGCCCCCCAACATGAGATAATCCCATGGTGGATGGTCTAGCGGGTTGGGAAGGTACAATGGAAGGTCCGCTGGGGATTCCACCACCTATGTTCTGGTTAGGAAATGGGGGTTTCCCCCCAGCCACAGTAGGTTGACCACTATTCAAAGGTTGAACCAACGTAGGTTGTTGACTAGCTACCATAGTAACAACATTACCAATAAGATAACCCAAGGGAATGGAATACCCTCCCCTTGAATTTTGAGGTGGGGGAGGAATTGGTAAAGTAACTGCGGTAGTGACGGGTGTGTTGGACTGTTGTCCTTGCACCGGTTGGTTCACTTGAGGTGTAGGACTGGACTCTTGCGAGGGTTGACCAGTCTTATTAGTGTTCTCGTGGTGGGGTGCTTCAGGTGATCCGAAAGATATCAGATGAACTCGGATGTCTCTGTCGTCAAATCTTATTTGGAAATAGCGATTTCGAAACTCTTTAGAGTGTTGCTCAAGACATTGTCTTCGAAGCTCATCACCTCTAATACGTAACTATTCCAAACGTTCATAGATGGGGCCGAAAATATCGGTGGGGTCAGGCCTATAGTAAGGCCTAGAGAACTCTGGAGTAGTCCAGTTAGGTGGGGATGAGATGGCAAAATGATCCACTGGGTGGTTTGAAGAAGATGTTCAATAAGCTGCTGAAGGACCAACAGCTGTTGTAGGGTCATCCTGGGGTCGGTTTATCCATTCCAACGCTCCAGGTTCTCTTGGGATGATGGGAGAAATGTCTTGTGAAGCGGGAGTTTGTGCTCCTTCATCCTACGGGGGATGAGAGGCAGGTGAATCTGGAGGAGTTTGTGGAAACAAAAGTCCTCCAACATTCAAAGTGGGGTTTTCCACTTCAGTAACTACAACCGCGTTACGCTGATCCATTCTTACCCTCGAAATAAACTCCAGATTAAGGGGATATTTGGGTGATAAGTTTAAGATCCTACGGGATCTTCTCCAGGGAAAATCCACCAGAGTGTCAAGATGATCAGCCAGGATGGCTGAAACAACGTTTCTCCTAAGGGTATGCTAAAAGAAAAGCAGTCTAGAAAAACCTACTCAAACTAAGGCAACAAGCAAACTTATGTGACCGAGTGGATTCAAAAGTCTGGAACCTCATGGGATTATCAAGGCATCGCAAACCGTGATATACTGCAGGATCCAATAATATGATGCAATAAGGAGGATTGGGACCGTACCCTTTCCTGCATACCCGATTACCTGGACAGTACGTGCGTGCTAATCTCCCCGAGTGTTGTTCTCGGTGTATTTCTTTGCCAAGACGGCCAAATGGTTAACTCAGTTGGTTTCAAGAATCTTAGTGGTGTCTCCCGATATACGCAAGGTACGTGGGAGCTCAAATCCGTAGTGGTGTTGTCTAATGTACAACCATTCGGCAAGAGACCTTCCGATATACTACCGAGTACGTGTTACACCCTTCGATATACGCCAAGTAATGTTTATGGTACTTGGTGGGTACGTGAAGGAGCTCGATATACTGATAAGTACGTGGAATACTACAATACCCCCTAGATACAGTGCTGGAAAATAACGACAGCTACCACGCTTAACGACGCCGGAACACGTCTCTAACTTACACACAAGTTGCTAAAATTTTTACCTAGTTCTACTGTTAATTTTATCTTGGATGGTTAGGTGAATGCATGAGGTGAGTACATAGTCAGAAGCATAATGCAAGCCCTAGCTACATGCACAAAATATTCTTTTCTTTTAATGAATTGTAGCTATGGGAAGGAGAAAACTTTTTCCAATAGTATTTCCAAAACAAACTCAATGCAACACAATCCCAATTCAAACAAAACTTGACAATGAAATTATTCTTTTCCTTTTTCAACGAAACACAAAAATTCACAATAGTACTATCCAAATCAAAGCATTTTTCTTTTTCTTTTTCTTTTCAACTCAAAACGACACTAGGTGATGAAAAGAGAGGATTCTGAAATGGAATATGCAAGTTTTTGAATTTCACTTTCAATGGTCTAAAAGCAACAAAAACTATAAATGCATCTATCTTTCCTTAGCATGGAATCAATTTTGCAAAAATCGAAACGTACTTTGATCCTTTCAAGAAAATGAACGATTCATAATTCGAGAAAAACACAATAGATCATACATTCGTTCAATTCTTCCAAAACATAATGAGAATTTTCCAATGCACAACAATTTTCTTCAATAATGTTCAAGAAATGATGGGAAAGAAGCACTTTTTAACTTTTCAATGGATGCATCAAAGAATAAACTTGATAACAACTGAGCTTTCAGATCTAAATTACTGAAAAGAAAACACTACTTGCAACACTAGTACATTCAGAAAACTCAAGAAAAGACAAGCGCTCAATCAAGTTGAAAGACACACTTAACGCAAAATCAAGTAGCAGCAAGCAAACCAAGCAAGCAAAGCTCAAACAAAATGAGAACGAGGTCTGAAAGCTGATCTAATGTAATGATCCGATCAGGGATGGAAGGAAGGGAATGCAAGGGTCAGCGGATGAAGGTGGAGGAGACAAGAGTATATACCACTACCGGTCTTCAATCTTGTCCAAAATGGAACCCAAAATCAATCCAAATAGAACCAAACACTCAAAACACAAATCATAAATGGGATTCCTGGATGGATATTGCAGTACAGAGAGAGTTCATACAACAAACCAAAGTCCAGACAGTCAAACAAAGAAGAGATGCCTGCATGCCAAAATTTGACAAATCGACGCACTCTGTGTTTGTACACAGTGCGACATCACAGTTTGGTTACACGGGAAGTGTGACAATGTCGTAGTTTTCCAATGCAAGAGGTGCGCCGAGTATCCAACAGGTAAAGAACAGAGACCCAGAATGACACAGTGTCGCTCTGTTTCCACTGCCCAGGTGCAACAGGTGAAGTCTAGATTCAAAAAATGAATTAGGTCTCTCAGCAATGAACCATGGAATGGTTTGGGAATGAGTTGTATAAACTCAGAGGAAGTAGATCAGAGTCTTCAATATGAAGATCTGATATTGAAATCAACTCCAAGAAGTAAATGGCTAAAAATAAAGGCTTGGGTCAAGCAATCAACTGAAAATGACTCTCAGATGAACAACTACTGACCAAACTCTATATACTCCCCAGAATGGTCGCCAGATTTGTTATCGGACAATCCACTCAAGCGGACGCGAGCCGGATCTCCCTAGCTCAAAGTGAGTCTAGAACAAATAGAACCGACTACTAATGCATTTCCTAGATCTACTTAAGGATCATGTACTAGATGTCTTACCTTTTCACTACGCAATCCTTTCTCCTGAATGTTGATCCACGTCCCACGGTGGTCAGATCCAAGCTGCAAGACCTGTCAAGACAAGAAACAAGAGAAAACTAGTAAAAGATATCTACACAATAAGAGATCTAAGTAAACAGTTAAGCAGGTAAACTACTCAATATCATTACACACATGAACAATATTGGTGGAAAGCATTTGTATTACTGCAAATATAAGAGTACATGATAGAGATATAGAACCACAACCAAGGCTTAACGCTATAGCCCTTCTCCAATGAAGCCGATTTCCATATCCTTCCAAGGAAGTATGAGTTCTCCAATAGGTGAGTGGAGAGGTTCTAAGAGTGATTTCAGCAGCATGTAGATACCATAGTCTGCCTCCCTTTGGGATGGGAGTGAGCTTCATTTATATAGAACTAAATGGATAGGGTATGGATAGTATAGGTTGAGAGATGGTAGGAGAGGCTTAATGAATCTCCTCAAAGGTCTAGGAACCGAGTGTTAGCTCTTCCAAGATGTCAGGGATAGGGTCCCAAGTCAGCAAGCTTCGAGATGGACCTTGAAGAAGCTATTTTTACCACTTAATTGACTTCGTCGCACCCTGTAATGGAGTAAGGTGCGATGTCGCATGTTGCTAGTGTGCAACCTGTGACGACCCTTCAAAACTGAGCACAATTGGGTACAAATCCTCCTAGGATGATTACTTAGTCCAAGTCTCTTCAGGGGTGTATACACTAAATCTCATGATAAGTAGATTTTGGGTGTAACACCCTCCTATACAAGGTCCTTTGACCTTAGACAAACTAATATCAGATGCATCATTGCATCCACCCAAAAGCACAATCCAAAAATTGATTTTCAACCCTAATGCTCGGGACACTCAAAAATACAATATTGTGGAAGATTTAGCCCAGGAAGCATGTGCTATGTCGACCCTTGAAGTCTTACAAAACCGTCCTAATCAACGTAAGAATCTGTTATCTGCTATTGGAGTAGTTGATCCCAAATCATCTAATACCATCTTGTTTATATTGGAATACTTTAAGCCGAGGCCTTCCCACCAATTGGCATTCCAAATCATTACCAATGTCGTTGGGAAAAATACCCATCATACATTTTTAGACGAAGGAGCCTCTACTTATGTAATGTCCTTGTCCTACTAGAGAGCCATTGGTTCTCCTGAACTGAATTGTTCTCCTACCACTTTGAAATGATTTGACAGATGTGGATTCCAACCACGCGGGATTTTACAATCCTTAGTTGTTGAATTAGGAGGCAAGACTATTTCCATTAATGTGGAAGTAGTTGCAGCTCCATTGGATTACAACTTATTTCTTGGTCTAAATTGGTTTTACGCTATGACTGCGGTCGCATATTTTGTCTCCCACGTTATGGAGTTTCCCTATCAAGGGAAAATTGTCACTATCGACCAATTATATTTTTGTACACAGGACACCAGAACTCGTCCTACGGATAATGTCCCTCTTCTAGGACACTCTTCACAAATATATGAGTATGGGGGTAGGAATTCTTAAGGACTCATCCCTGATGGGAGTCTTTCCAACACCTGATCCTCCATCACAAGTTGTCATGGGGAACATGATCTCATTCATGACCCCATGGCTTGTTCCCGATCCTATTGACATTGATTCGATTGGATATTAGATGCCTCTCATCCTAGTTGAGCCTAATTATAATTCCATCCAATCGACATCTGATTTAACTGATGACCATCACCTAGTGACATCAGACCCATGTTCTCTACCATATTGGTTGAACTTGTCCTCGCCATCGTTGGATCATCTCCTCCAGACATTCCCCTCCGATGAATCCATCATGGATATTATGAGCTTGGATGAGTTCCCATGGGAATACCATCACCATCGATGATCCATATTTATGTGGGAACAAAATAAAAGTGCATATACAGATATATATTGCAAAGAACACAATGATACAGTAAACACATATTCTATTAAATAGTGGAAATAAAGTAAACTGTAAAATACAACAGCTAGAATGGTGGTAGCTATCTCTCAGAAGAGATGTGGCATCTATGCTCATTTGTGACAAGCTGTATAAAAAAAGAGGCCGAAAGGGCCTATTTATCATAAGCATGAGGGAAATAATCGTGAACATCCAAAAAACTAACCGTAGAAGATGAACCATCATAAAGTTTGTGGCCCCAAGGTGGTTAGTTGAACAGTCAACTTCCCAGGGTCATAAATTTTGCATGCAATCTCCATTTGGGGCTCTTGGTAGCCCGTTGGAAAGGTTTATTCAAGATTTAAAACTTTCAACTTGTGGAAAATGTAGGTCATTGGAAACCATTTGGTACCCCAAATCGCCAAAAAACGTCGTTTAGGGCCTCAAAACGACTCCGAAAGTTTGGGACCCAAAAAATCGTAGAAAAATTACTAGAAAGTTTCCCAAATGGGAAACTGTTTTGAGCCAGTGGAATAAGTGGGTGGCCACCGGTATCCATCTTGATCATTCCTCTCCCCTTAGGAAGCAATGGTCTCCATTGCATCAAATCCCTTATCGTATGTCGAGCTTTGTGTTGAGTTGAGCTCCTGATGCGGCATTTGCTGAAGTGAAAAGGCTACCTTACTTTGACATCTTTAGAGGGTTGTAATTGTTGTTGATGAATTCTTTGGAGCTGTTCAATAGTTTTGGTTGTTGTGTTATCCGTGTTCTGCACTATTGCAGATGGTTTCTTTATGGAGGAGCACCTTGAATGCATGGCCTTGCACTGTAGAGCTACCCGGATAGATGATGCTACAATGAATTTGTGTTCTTCTTGTTTCTTTTGAGTAGAGGGATCATGTGCAGAGGTTGTGCATGTATCTATTCTATGATGTTCTCCTTCAGTGGAAATTGTGAGTAGGGAAAATTTCCTAGTGTGGGAGATTATCTTCCTGCACTGCTTGGTTGGGGTAGGTGCAACTATCTCTGGTATCCGATAGAGTTGTCCTCCCAAAGTGATAATGAAACTATGAGGTAGTGATTCATATACATCATGATGCTTCCACATATATGGTTGTCCTAAAAGAACATCACATACTTCAAGTGCGGCCACATCACACAATACCTCATCTTTGAAGAGCTTGATGCCATATGGTAGGAGACATTGATGACTGACGCGGATACCTCATCCTTCGCTTAGCCACCCAATGGTGTATGGTTAAGGGTGTGGTGTTATTGGTAGCTCCAATCTCTTGATGACTTCTGCTGAGATCAGGTTCTTTTGGCTACCGGTGTCCACAAAAAAATGTAGGGGAATTCCCTTCACCCACATCTATGTGTTTAAGAGGTGATCCTCTTCCTATAACTCTTCAGGTTCCTATGGTTGAATGCATGTGGTAGAAACAATGACACTGGGTTCTGCATCCATTATACGCTTCCCTTTGTCTACTACTGTGACATTGGGATCTGAGTCAGAATTGGAACTGGGATTTTATTATGAAACTTTGATCTCAACCACTAAGGACTCTTTTGAGCGACATTCATCAATGTTGTGCCAGGGTATTTTGTGGAACTCACACCACTTCCTGGTGTCCTTATTTGTCTTTTAGTTACCTTTCTTACTTTTGGTTGGGACTAGTTGTCCATTTTCTGCAAGCTAGAGTTTCCCTTTCCCTGCTATTGCGCAGGTCCGAAGTTGCGGTTATTCTTTTGCTGAACTTTCTAATCAATTTTAACAGCATATCGATAGGCGGTTCCGAGTGAAGAGATGTCCAGGAAATCCATATATGTTCATATGTACTAGTGCAGGCCACTGCGATATTTCAGTACTAGGTTCCTATCGGAGTCCTTGATACCTAGCTTTGTGCGCAAGGTATGAAAGTTGCTAGTGTACTATGACACCGTTTGGTCCCTCTCTTGACAAAGAATGGTCCATTTTTTGTACTGGTCATCATAGTTTCCCACAGGGTAATATTGTTCCTTGACGACATCTATAAAAGAGGCCCAAGTGGGATTGGCCTCAAACAATCCAGACTCGTCTGATGAGTTTTGCTCACAATAAGCTTCCCACCAATTTTTGACATGGGGACCAGCCTTGAGGAGCGAAAAGGTGATCTTTTCCCTATCGAAAAAATTATGGACAAAGAAATACCCTTCTAGTAGATTCAACCATTTATCTATGGCATCAGCATCGATCTAGCCTTCAAATAAAGGGATATCAAAGTTAACTTGTACCTTGAAAGGATTTGCATCTCCAAAATGGTTGCTCGTTGAAGGTGTATTTTCTGTTGTTGGCATTCGTCGAGGGATCTGGGAGAAATTATCCATTATCTCATTCCTCCGTCGTGTGAGGGCTTCCTCGAGCAACAACTTGATAGGATATCTTGCTCCATCGTCTCTCTTTTCTTCCGCCATGGGAGTCCATTTGGGGCTGAGAGAGTGATCTTCCGCAAGTGAAACTAGTTCGTGTGATAATATGCAGTAGGATCTGACAACTGTAACAAGCCTCACACAAAACTCTCAAGAAGTGCAGAGAAGAAGAGAAGAAAACACTCAATAATCACTCATGAACAAAATAAATGTAGAATAGCAGTATCATACATCAGCTGTGAGCTGGAACTATGAAAAATGAATACAATACAATAAATGTCAATAGTGAATTCGAATTAACCAAGGAGTTCATTCGAATCATGCTCAAAGTCTAGCTTGGACAACATTGGAGACATCATCCAATCAGTATTCGAATCATGCTCAAAGCCTAGCTTGGACAACATTGGAGACATCATCCAATCAGTAGTAGTAGTCATAAATGGTCAATAGTCATTCAAATGAGTCTAACTGATTCTAACTGAGCCATGTGAGTAGAAATCAGGGGATGGAGACTCCAAGGAGGGCGCATGAGGTTGCCAGAATGTCAAGTGGCACTCTAGAACTAGCTAACTAGGAGCTACAGGCAGTTAACATGAGAAATCAATGGAAGAACTGCTCAATCAATGCTCTAACTGACTGTCAGACACCTGGTAGGTGAGATAAGGCACTCTAACTGAGTGATAACCCCTGGTATGTGAGAAAAGGCGCACATGTCATGCATGAGAGTCAAAGAGGGTGCACCGGGTAGTTAGGAGAGCTACTGGAGGCTGAAGACAGGCTCTAAGGAGCTTAAATTAGGCTCTAGGTGTTGGGGAGACCACCAAAATGATGACTGGATGCATGCAGACATGCAAATCTGAAAAATGATGGTGAGAATATTCCAACACCCTCCCTCAAGCTATACTATGAGGTAGTAACTGAAAACTGAAAAATAGGGCCCTGTTGACTGAGACCAAAGGTCACCCCATACAACAATCTAAATAATAAATGAGGAAAGAGGGAAAACCCAGTGGGAAGAAATCCCTCCCTCAAAATAGACTAAAGGATGCTAATGTAGCATGTCATCACTCACCCCGGAAGGAGGAAAGCGTCCTTCTTTTCTGAATAAGGATCAAACGATCTGAAATGGCTCAGTAATGTTAGAAGGATGAAATCTTCCATTCTGAAAAATATGATCTGGTTCTTCTCTAATCATGTGGATCACCAACCAAATCACTGGCAGATCAGAGAGTAATGGCTGGCCATCGAGGAAGAGGAGGATCATCAAGTTCTTGTGGATCTGGATCTCCCATTCGCTCATCTTCATCATCGGTTGCTAGATATTCAAGTTCTTGTGGATCTGGATCTAGCGTTCCCTCGTCATCATCTCCATCTGCAGATTTTGAATCTGAAATCTCATGTGGAGAAGCAAGTGAAACTGGCTCATCATCACTTCCAAATTCTGAATTTGAAATCTCATGTGATGCAGCTTTGATCTCTTTCTCATCATCACTCAAAGGGGGAAAAAATCCAAAAATGTGAATATCATTAAGTTGTTTCACAATGTGCATGTAGTTCTTTGATATCTCCTTTGAACCAATATAGGTGAGATCACTATCAAAAGAACTATGACATGATGATGATGGATCTTCAACATGATCACTGGTGGATGCAATAGTGGTGTCCCACTTAAAATAGGAGTTGAACCAATGGGTGCTAGATATTCAGGTTATTGTGGATATGGATCTAGCATTCGCACTTCTTCAAGAGTCCTCTTTTTCCCAATCTTCTTTGGTGAATCTTTGCCTTTCAAGCAACCCTTGAGGATGCCATGAGCAAACTTTCCATTTGGAAGACCTTCAACCACATTTTGAGCTTGCAATTTTTGCAAATGCTTGTAGTTGAGATGAGATAGCCTACTCTCTTCATTTGCATGAGAGTGAAGAGCAAACTGCTTTGAGAGAGTTAAGAAGTCTTATGATTCACAACACCTTTTGCAATGATTTTCCCTGAAACCATGTGTTGTATCTCAACTTCATTTGGAGAAAAGATTACTCTTTTGGGCTCTCCAATATGATTCATTTGATACACTGAAAGTAGATTTTCTATGAGAGAAGGAACATAAAGCACATTAGAAAACTAGCCATGGTCAAGATTGATTCTTCCAATCCCCTGAGAGGAGACTTCTGAACCATTTCCCAACTTGATGGAAGGGCCAACTGAGCATTCAAAGTTGGAGAAGAGATATTTGGAGGAATACATATGTCTCGAGGCTCCTGAATCTATGATGAATGAGGATTGTGTTGATGCACTTGCCATGAGGGCATGGCATCTCTCTTTGTCCTTAGATCTAGAAGGTTTAGTATCAGTATCTTTCTTCCTTGCACATGCAGGTACAGGGAGATTGTTCTTCTCAAGTAATTGAGCCATCAACTCTATAGTCTTCTTCATACAAGAACTCTCAGGATGAAATCCTCGATGAAAATATGTGCACTTGGATATCTCTTTTTGAGATTGCTTGTTCTTATTTGAGTTCAAATCCCCATCTGACTGATATGGAACATATTTTGTCTTTGTATCATTCGCTCTCTTTTCAAATTTTTTTTGCTTTCCCTTTGCATTCTCTCTTTTGGCCTCAACAGCTGTAAGGGCCGAATCCAACTTTGGTTTGATCATTCCCATGGAGATTAACTTCTCCTCCTTTTGTGTGAGAGATTGGATGAAGTCATCAAGTGAGGGAAACTTCCATTTTGGAATGGACATCTTAGCTGGCTGAAATGTGGAGACAAAAACTGAGAAGTTTGGCCCCAATTTGGAGAGAATGGCAAGAATGAGTTGTTTGTCTTCTTTCACTGTCTCATATCTCTTCAATTGAGAAATCAAGATTTTGAACTTGGTTAAGAAGGAATTGATGGTTTCGAAGCTTTCAGGACTCAAAGAGATGAGTTCATTCTCCAATTTATGACCTTTTAGATCATCTTTCTGTCCAAAGAGGGATTCAAGCTTGTCCCAAACCTATTTTGGAGATTTTAGATCGATGACATGGAAGTGAAGATCTTTAGAAATTGTGAGAAGAAGTAAGCCTACTGCTTCATCAAGCCTGTCCAAGTACTTGGATTTCTCTACTGCACTGAGTGGTTCAACCATAGTTCCATTTAGTATCCTGGTGAAGGTCTTGGACCTCATGAAGAGAGACATCTTAGCTTTCCATTCGACATAGTTGGAAGAATTTAGTTTTAGATCCATCTGATTAGTGAAGGTCGAATTGAAGAGGAATTCGAATGGGTGAATAAACCTGCAAAACAAGAAGAGTTTTGTTGATGGATATTTTCTACACTTCGAAGGAACACTTCCTTAGGACACTGAGCACATATGACTAATTCTTTTACACCTGGCTAGACCTCATTGTTTTGCTCAAGTGAATTCAAGGTAATGGCACCAGGATTTGCTATGGAAACTCAGAGGCTTATGGTGCTCTAGTGAAAGACAACTGCTCAAAGAAATGCTGCAACTGTTGCAATGGATGTAATTTGAATTACTGCTGCAAGCTTTGATACCATGTGATGATCTGTAGGAAGATATCACAACTCTGATACCATGTGATAATATGCAGTATGATATGACAGCTATAACAAGCCTCACACAAAACTCTCAAGAAGTGCAGAGAAGAAGAGAAGAAAACACTCAATAATCACTCATGAACATAGATAATGCATAATAACATTATCATACATCAGCTATGAGCTGGCACTGTGAAAAATGGATACAATACAATAATTGTCAATAGTGAATTCGAATTAAGCAAGGAGGTCATTCGAATCATGCTCAAAGTGTAGCTTGGACAACATTAGAGACATCAACCAATCAGTAGTAGCAGTCATAAATGGTCAATAGTCAGTCAAATGAGTCTAACTGAGTCTAACTAATCCATGTGAGCACAAATCAGGGGATGGATACTCTAAGGAGGGCGCATGAGGCTGTCAGAAGGTCAAGTGGCAATCCAAAACTAGCTAACTAGGAGCTGCAGGCAGTTAGCATGAGCAATCAGTGGAAGAACTACTCAATCAATGTTCTAACTGACTGTCAGACACCTGGTAGGTGAGATAAGGCACTCTAACTGAGTGATAACTCCTGGTAGGTGAGAAAAGGCGCACATGTCATGCAGGAGAGTCAAAGAGGGTGCATGAGGTAGGTAGGAGGGCTACTGGGGGATGAAGACAGGATCTAGGGAGCTGAAATTAGGCTCTTGGTGTTGGGGAGACCACCAAAATGATGACTGGATGCATGCATGATGACTGGATGCATGAAAAATGCATGCATACATGCAAATCTGAAAAATGATGGTGAGAATATTCCAACAGTTCAAGACCCAACTCTCTATATCTTGACCTCATTGGGAACATGCATTGAGAAATAATCAAAGAGAAGATTGCTCTGATACCACTGATCCAGATTTATGTGGGAACAAAATAAAAGTGCATATACAAAATCATATATAGATATATATTGCAAAGAACACAGTGATACAATAAACACATATTATATTAAATAGCGGAAATAGAACAGACTATAAAATTCAACAACTAGAATGGTGGTAGCTATCTCTGAGAAGAGATGTGGCCGCTATGCCCATTCGTTCCAATATGAATGCAAAAAGAGGTTGAAAGGGCCTATTTATCATAAGCATGAGGGAAATATTCCTGAACATCGAAAAAACTAACCCTAGAAGATGAACCGTCATAAATTTTGTGGCCCCAAGGTGGTTAGTTGAATAGTCAACTTCCCGGGGTCATAACTTTTGCACACAATCTCCGTTTGGGGCGCTGGGTATCCCATTGGAAAGTTCTATCTGATATTTACAACTTTCGAATGGGACCAAATGTATGTTGACTGAAACCATTTGTCCTCCCGAATCACCAAAAATCGTCTTTTAGGGACTCAAAACGGCCTTGGAAGTTTGGGACCCGAAAAACTGTAGAAAAATTACTAGAAAGTTGCCAAAATGGGAAATTGTTTTGAGCCAGTGGAATAGGTGGGTGGCCACCGGTATCCATCTGGATCAATCAATCTTCCTTCATCCCACCTTTAGACATGGTAGAGAATGATATTCACACTATTATTTCACCAGATGTCATTTCCAACCCTCAGTATCATATTCTCACCCAGAATATAGTAACTGAAGGGAATGTTATAGCTTGAAATGACACCTCTCCGTCCGTGACGACACTTGTTTCCCTTGGTCGCATGACGACACTTCTTGAGATCAAGTTCTGTCACACAACAGGACATTTGTGGATGGAGGAGTCATTTGGGACACTAAAAATGGTTGAAATTACCTCATTCTTGACCCATTTGATGTATATGACCCTTAGGAACATTTTTCCAGACCAAACCATCTCCTGAAAATGAGCAGAAAAGCCTGTTTTTGGCCATTTTTCAATATGAGCGCGACTCTACTGTTGTAATAGTAGCGTGTGTACGCGACTTTGTCTCATTTAAAGTAGCGCCCATTGCCATGTGTACGCGACTTTGTATACTGTAGAGTAGGGTACACTCATGTTTTGGTCAAAATCTCGAAATTCGAGTAAGTTAAGTTGGTTGGGAAACCTTTTGAGTGGTTATAACTTCTTTTCCTCTTCCTCATTGATTATATAAGGAGGGTAGAAGGGCCATGTGAGAGGACCAAGCCTAATTGCAAAGTTATGCTGGAGGAATGGAGACCTTCATCCCCCTCTCTTGTGCTTCAGTTTTGGTAAACCCTAGTACAATCGCTTAGAGGCTGGGATCCTTGGAGAACGGAAGCAGGAGATCTTGAATCTAGGTTTCGTGAAGTGCCAAGCTTGAAGGAAGGTATAATTGTATGTACTTGCTTTCATTCATTAATAAAGATTAGACGTTCTTCTCTTTCCAAATATGACCTATTGATGTGTCTTATATTTGATTACAGTTTGTTTACAATCTGATGTCTCTTTCTATTATGAATATCAATCTTATATATGTAGTCAAATGTATTTGAGAAAGGTATCAAGTTGTTTTGCAGGTCTGGGCATTGCGACATTGAATAAGCATTGAAGAGCAAGGGAGGAAAAGCTAGGATCAACCTTCTGAATAAGGTGCCTGCATCTCTAAACCCTAATCTCTTCATTTATTAGTTATACTTGCAGAATGCTTGTAAGTCTATCTTTATCACCGTAAGTTGGTAGTTTCTCCCCTGAACTATAGGTGCATTTTCCCCACAACAGAATGGCGACTCCGCTGGGGAAAGCCTAACTGCTTAGGGGTATCCAAGGTCATTTCTTCAGTTTTGTTTGATGGTCTTTGTTCATTTTCTTGATTAGGATCAGTTAGTAGGCTCTGTTTGACCCTCCTGGGCTTTTTACAGACCCTTCCCAACCCTTGCAAACCTTTGTAGACCCAGTTTGGGGGTTTTAACCCCGTTTTTTAGATTTTTTTTCTTGTACGCTACTGTTTGTACCACACAGTAGCGCCCATACTACTATGAGCGCTAGTTTCCTTCATACACAGTAGCGCCCATACTGCTATGAGCGCTAGTTTCCTTCATACACAGTAGCGCTCAAAATCTGGGTTTGAAATTTTTGAGTTTTTGGGTTGTGGACCCAAATCTGGGGGCTGTGGCTGCATTTTTGGGGGTCCCTGATGACCTTAGGTCTGTGTTAAACCCCTGTAGGTGGTCTCCCATCCTTGTATTGATCTTATATTCATGATTTGAACCTCTTTTGATCAATTTGGGTTTGTTTGGAAAGTTTTGGGGTTTGTTGACTTAAGTTGGGGGGTTGTGGACCTGTTTGGTGTTTTGTACCCTAATTTGAGTCTGATTGAACTTGCTTGCCCCATTTCCACTGGATTTGAAACCTCTTGAGTCTTTTTGACCCTGTTTGTATCTATTTGAGTGAAATTTCTCTTTTAGGTTGGTTTCTTGTCCTCCCTTATGCTTTTAGTTTTTCTTTTGTAGTGAAAGCTCAAGTGTTTTGGCTGTTGTTCAAGACCTTGTTTGCATTGTTTACGTGCAAACCTGACTTTACCAAACCATACTTCTTCGTAGGTCATTTGCTTCGTTTGGGTCTAAAAGTAGTTTTTGTACTCTTTTCCCAATGTTTGGCATGCTTACATCAATAAGAATTTGAAAGTCATATTGGTAGCTTTTACTGTTTCATAAAGAGAACCTGAAAGTTTCTTTGCTTTGCTTTGATAGTAGGTTAGTTTCAGTTTTTGTTTCTTACCTTTGAAAAGCATAAAGAATTTTGATTTATCTTATAAATAGAGTACCTTGCAAGTGGCTTAAAAGATTCTAGAGTGCTTTGCATCAAAAAGAACAAATTTTCTTTTGCATACCTAGTTGCCTGAGTAGTTGCATTCTTAGGTTTTGAGTTTAATTTTTTACATTTAGACTTTATTTTTACCTTTTTGCATTCAAAAGATTAAAAAATTGCATTGCACATGCATTCTAGATCAGAATTTTAAGACTTGCATTGAAAAGAAAAAGATTTGTTTGGTGGTAAATATTTCATTTTCAGTACTTTATTGCTATTATAACCACTCTCACACACCCACTACCTTTTTGAGTAATCAAGTAACCTTTAAAATGAACTCTAATAAAATGAACTAGCAACATTTTCTTTTCTAGGTTACACTACACCAACTAGTCTTGGTTAGGATCTTGGGTTTAAAACACCTTAAACCACCCAAGATCACACATTGCGCAAAAATCGTAGTGAGACTATCATTAGGCAAACCCACCTCACTCAAAATTTGCCTGGGAGC
Source organism: Larix kaempferi (assembly GCA_027924585.1). NCBI lineage: Eukaryota > Viridiplantae > Streptophyta > Pinopsida > Pinales > Pinaceae > Larix > Larix kaempferi. Next base: position 21,223,464 of record BSBM01000841.1, read on the forward strand.
ATATGCAGTAGGTCAATGTGAGATCAGTTTGTGGGAATATCCCTCCTACTTTCTGTTCGAGCATACGCCAGGATCGGATTGCGTATTGGGGACTCTTTCGAGTTTCGGGCTTAGCTACCCTGCCCACGCTTTCTGATTCGACCGGTGACTGTTCCCCCAGGAGTTTTCGGTGTTGTGGTATCCTTAGTATCAGACTCTAGGTTCATACACAGGTGACAGCGGAGGGTATATCTGCTGTACCTAGGACAGACGTGGGAGGAAATCCCTTGCAGGTCTTTGGGAGGGCGGTTGGGTGATTCCAGCGCTTGCACCCTTAGTCATTGTATTGTGGACCCCGGGTAACTGTCCTTCATCCTTCGTTGATCTGTTCTGGGCCCTCATCATCCCAGACTCTTCTCCGGAAGGCATCTGTTTGCCTGGTTTGATTTACCTAGGACCTTTTTTAGTGGTGTGCTCTTTGTGCTACTTTTTTTTTTTTAGTTTGCCTTAGAGAACTTCTTGTTCATTTGAGCGAGAAACTATGTCTAGCATTCCGGCGAGTGCCAATCAAGGTACCCCTGTTCCGAGGGATCCTTGTGCTGTTCCATTCATTGGAAACATTGGTGCTCCCTTAATGGCTACTCTGAATCTTCCTGGATTCACTATTGGGCTGCCGGTTTGGTTGTTTTCCACTCCGAATGCCTTGCATGCTCCTGACGCTTCTTTTGTGAGCACCTCAAATCAAGAGCATCAGAACCCTGTGCCTCCTTTGCCAGTAACATCTTCTCCTCCTCCTTCTACCTCATGTGGCGAAAGTAGCAATACTAGTAACCAGCAGTCTAAAAGGAATAGACGGGGGAAGAATAGGAAGAAGATGCCAAAACAAGGGGGCAAGCACCCTGCCTCTGCAAATCATGCAGGGGGCACCCACCCAGCCTCTGGAGGTCATGCTGGGAGAAAACTTTTAGTCACTGAAAATCATACTGAAAGCTTGTCTTCAACCACTGTCAGCCATGTTGAGGACACGTCATTGATCACTGCTAGTCATATTAATGACAAGTCACCAGTTCCTGTGAGTCATACTGGAGACACCAGATCAGCCACTGCAAGTCATGCTGAGGGAGTTGACATTGTCTACAAACCCAACAAACAGAAGCTTAAGTTCCCTTGTAAGTTTTGCGAGGGAGACCACCTTACTTACTTGTGCCCTGTACTTCCAGAAGTGCAAAAAGTGTGGTCCTTAGTTCAAAAGTCTTCTGCTTCTGAGAAACCAGCCTCTGTGAGTCATGCTGGGGGCAAGCTGTCAGCCAATGCTAGTCATGCTGAGAGTACTGACGTTGTAAAGGAGTCTAAACCTATAGGACGGAAACCAAAGTTCCCTTGTAAACTTTGTAAGGGAGATCACCTTACTCACCGATGCCCTGCCATTCCAGAGGTACGAAGAGTGTGGTCCATGTCTGAAGGAACCTCTGTTATTGAGTTGTCTATAGATTCCCTGCAGCCAGATCAACTTTTGGTTGATAAAGTGGTTGAACCAATGCAATCTTTGGTCGACCCCACTCTTCCTTCGGAGAGTGAAGTGATTGAATCGATGCAATCTTCGACCGATCCCATCAGTCCTTCAGAGATTGATGCACCTACTACTGAAGTCTTCTGCATTACTAGTTTGGATGTTCCTGAAAAAGGGGGCACTTCATCTGTGCCATGTGAACCCCTACCAAGCCCTAGGATTGTTTCCTTTGATTGGAATAGTCTAGCCGAGCCTCGCCTTCCTTCTTCGACACCTTTCCAGATAAAGGTTAATATCGGGAACCATATGGTTGATCGATGCATTGTTGATGAAGGTGCTTCTGTTAGTATCTTATCCGCTTATGCTTGGAGAGATTTGGGTTTCCCTAATGTTATTCCAGCTGTTAATTGGCCGTTGACCTTCGATAGAAGACCTAGTGAACCGATCGGATTCCTCCGTCAGGCACCTGTTACCTTGGGTGGAAAAACAGTCTTAGTTGATTTTATGGTTTTAAAGGACCCTGTGGACTTTGATATGATCCTTGGGCGTGATTACATTTATGCTATGCATGCTGTGGTGTCTACACTTTTTTGTGTGATGCATTTCCCTCATAATGAAAACATTGTCACCATCGACCAGCTTGCATTCGTTGATCCTCCTTATTACCCAACTGTAGACCAGTCTGATCCCTCGTCATTAGGCACTACTATGTCACATGCGCCTCATGTGGCATATTGTTCCTTGAGTTCAACTGCTACTGAGAAGAAGTCTCTGAGTTCATGCTTACCTTCTCGGGATTTGGTCCCAGCTTTTGACCAAGTGACACCTCCATTTGAATGTTTAGATATGTATTCTATCTGGGATGATATACTTCCTTCCGATGAAGTTTTCCTAGAGTCTATAGTACAGTCTGCCATTCATTTGGATGTTGATCCAGTCGCAGTTATGTCCAACCCCGGTTTGACCTTAAAGTCTGATCTTCCTACTGTTAAGTCTTTGGACTCTCCTATAGATCTGCAAATCGGTGTTCCTGCTGAGTTTGATTCTGCTTCTAGAATTTTCAACTCCCATGATGATGAATTTGTTTATGCAGATTCCATCATGTCCTTCAACTTTGATCTTCATCCTGAAGTTGATCTTGTTGATTGTAAGTCCTCGGGCTTGGGTACCATAGAGTCTTCATTTGAAAACTCTGGCTTGTTTATGCCTGCTGTTGATGATAGTGAAGTTGAAAGTATTTCTACCACAGTGACTTGTATCGGGTCTTTCCTTACATATGTTTTAGATATGATCCTGGTACTGATGTTTCTTGGAGACAGGATTCTTAGCTGGATGTATACTTGCTTACTGGTCATTTTTCACACCTTGTGCGATCATGTCAGGTATATTCGGAACCTTGCATATAGGTTTAGGCTTCCCCGCTGTTATGTTGCATTTGAACCTTTTGCCATCCGAATTCGCCATAGGGTCGAACCTGTTGGATATTGGTGTGTTAGCCATCTCTTTATGCATTGTGCACCAGTCCGACAGCAGAGCCTACCTAACATGGGTCACCCTAGTCAGCACCCTTATGCCATTCTGGTGCCCATGCTGAGTTTTTCTCATAGGTTCGGGAGCCTTTTTAGATTTACCATGACTTTGAGAAGAAGCCTCATATCTTTCTTCCTCACATATTTCTGGCCATCCCTGATAAGGATCCCATCTTTGTGTTCAAATTGCATATGCATCTATTATGATCCCGCTTGCGCTAATGAGCCTGAAGCCGGCTTCCACGCTTTTAGCCCATTGTATAAGCCTCCATCTCTGATCTCATTTCCGCTAAGCCCTGTATCATTTTGCCTTTTCAATTTGACACCTTTTACCTGGAGGAGACACACCCTGAGTGTCCTTATCTTGCCCATGTTCCTTGCATTAGGCATAGCTTTGTTCCATACGCTTGGAGCTAGTTTTGCATGTCCCTGACACTCGTCTCCTCCCATTTCGAGCATTCTTCTACCTTTACTTCGAGCTCGTTAAAAACAGTAAGTAGGTTTCGAGCATTCTTCTACCTTTACTTCGAGCTCGTTAAAAACAGTAAGTAGGTTACGAGCATTTCTTTCATCTTCACTTCGAGCTCGTTAAAAACAGTAAGGAAGTTATGAGCATTTTCCGTATCTCCTTTGAGCTCATTAAAAACAGTAAGGAGGTCATGAGTTTACTTTTCCGGACTCGTTAAACCTTTACGGAAAAGATCCATATGGAGTTCTTTTAAGCCCTTTTCAGACTCCTTAAATAGGAAAAGTTTGCCGAGCATAGTTGTCTTTTCGGGCTCGTTAAAATAACTGAACCGACATCCACTTAGGTATAGAATTACCCCTTTTCCGGGCCTTGGTGGATAATTTACGGAAAAGGTATACTCTAGGTATACTCTTGTATACGCTAGAAGAGTTCTTCTTCCATCATTTTACACTTTTTCGGGGAAGGAGACTAACTTTACGAAAAAGGACCTTTGGAGTCTCTCTTTAGGGTTTTCAGACTCTCTAAATATGAAAATACCAAGCGAGCACATACCAATCCGGGCTCGATATAAAATCCACGGATAGGTGTATAGAGGACTGTTTAAGTTTTTCAACTCTATAAGCAAGAAAACACCGCCGAGCACAGACCAATCCGGGCTCGATATAAAATCCACGGATAGGTGTATGGAGTTTTCTTCTAGGTTATTCAGACTCCTTAAATATGAAAATACCATCGAGCATGCTTTAGTTCTTTGTCAAGCTCGTTAAAAAATGAAAAAGGAAAGGGAAGGGAAGAATGTTAAAATATCTTTCAATATGATGGCAGCAAGTCAACTATCTCCTTGAACAAAGCACCTGTTTTGAGTCTATCAAACAAGTTGGGTTCTAGCATTTGGCCTTAGGGTAAACCTGCCCTCAGAGTTCTTACTCCTCCGTTTGGTTAATCTTACAATCATATGGAGAATCTGTTAATGTCTCCTACATTGCAGATTTGCATCGTGGTCCCTTTGTGTTCAAAGCTGCCTAAGTCACTCTTGTGTCGTGCTCACTGTTCAAGGATATAACCTGTGTCGGCCATTCTGCAGTTGCCTTGACCTCATGTGTCAGCCATTCCTTGGTGTCAGTGTGTTTCATCATGTGTTTAGTCCTACTCCAAATCAGCTCATACCTTTTGAGTGTCCCTCGTGTTGGATGATGGAGGATGCATTAAGGCCTCCCTTCCAACGGACTTCTTCCCATCGACTTCAGCTCATTGTGCTCTGGGAATGAAGTTTAGAGTTTCGGTTAGTACCTTGGGGATTGCAGTCATTAGTGGCAGTTTCCCTCGCTATTGGATAGATGGGAATACATCAATGTCTCCTATCCGATGGATTCTTCAAGTGTTCGACGGCAAGACCATCTATTCGCACTTGCTTGAATGTACTAGGTACCTTGGGTTCCATTTTCATTATTGGTGGACACCCTCGCGTTTGTTAACGGTATACATCAATGACCGGTAATCAAACGATACCTCCCATGTTCGACAACAGCTCATTTATTCACATGGATAGGTTTGTACCTTGGGTTGTTTTTGGATGAAGACCTTGGGATCCTCGATAGCATCACCTCATTTATGTTATCGCCCAAGTTGCGCAAGACTGAGCCACACTCTTTTTGGCTCTTGATGAGACATAGATCCAGCTTGTTCTCTATGGCTATGTTCTCCAGTTTTGACATAGATCCACCTTGTATTTATGTGGCTATGTTTACACTTATGTTCCTCATGGATCCACGCTTGTATTCTAGTGGCCATGATATATGCATCAGTATTTGGACCATTGTTGTATCCTCTTGGAGATCATGTTCCACCATTTGAACATGGACAGTTACCCCATGGATAAGTTTGTCTGACTTTGCCTTTGCTTTCAGGTACTTCATTTGAGCCTATGATTCTTGGTTTCTCCGTTCCTCCACGATTCAACTCTTTATTATTTATAATGTATTTCGGCCATCGTTTCCCGTACTCCCTCTGACCTCATACATTAGGGGGCATCTGTTATAGCTTGAAATGACACCTCTCCGTCCGTGACGACACTTGTTTCCCTTGGTCGCATGACGACACTTCTTGAGATCAAGTTCTGTCACACAACAGGACATTTGTGGATGGAGGAGTCATTTGGGACACTAAAAATGGTTGAAATTACCTCATTCTTGACCCATTTGATGTATATGACCCTTAGGAACATTTTTCCAGACCAAACCATCTCCTGAAAATGAGCAGAAAAGCCTGTTTTTGGCCATTTTTCAATATGAGCGCGACTCTACTGTTGTAATAGTAGCGTGTGTACGCGACTTTGTCTCATTTAAAGTAGCGCCCATTGCCATGTGTACGCGACTTTGTATACTGTAGAGTAGGGTACACTCATGTTTTGGTCAAAATCTCGAAATTCGAGTAAGTTAAGTTGGTTGGGAAACCTTTTGAGTGGTTATAACTTCTTTTCCTCTTCCTCATTGATTATATAAGGAGGGTAGAAGGGCCATGTGAGAGGACCAAGCCTAATTGCAAAGTTATGCTGGAGGAATGGAGACCTTCATCCCCCTCTCTTGTGCTTCAGTTTTGGTAAACCCTAGTACAATCGCTTAGAGGCTGGGATCCTTGGAGAACGGAAGCAGGAGATCTTGAATCTAGGTTTCGTGAAGTGCCAAGCTTGAAGGAAGGTATAATTGTATGTACTTGCTTTCATTCATTAATAAAGATTAGACGTTCTTCTCTTTCCAAATATGACCTATTGATGTGTCTTATATTTGATTACAGTTTGTTTACAATCTGATGTCTCTTTCTATTATGAATATCAATCTTATATATGTAGTCAAATGTATTTGAGAAAGGTATCAAGTTGTTTTGCAGGTCTGGGCATTGCGACATTGGATAAGCATTGAAGAGCAAGGGAGGAAAAGCTAGGATCAACCTTCTGAATAAGGTGCCTACATCTCTAAACCCTAATCTCTTCATTTATTAGTTATACTTGCAGAATGCTTGTAAGTCTATCTTTATCACCGTAAGTTGGTAGTTTCTCCCCTGAACTATAGGTGCATTTTCCCCACAACAGGGAATTTGGAAAAAATTATCCCTACCGCTACCATTAACATCTCGGTGAAACTCGGTGTCATGGAACATATCCATATTGGCCAAAATTGTTCTTTTGAAGAAATCAAAACTTAGACGACCTTGTTTAAACAATTGCGCGACGTATTCGCATGGATCTATGAAGAAATTCCTAGAATTGATCTTGCTATCATTGTACATGAGATCAAAACTTATCCCGATACAAAAATCGTCTGGAAAAAACTCTGTCCATTGCACCCTCGAAAGACTACAGTTATTAAAGCAGAAATTGAAAAGCCGTTGAAAGCTTGTTTCATTTATCCTATCCCTTGACATATTAGGTCTCCAACATCATTCCTGTTACAAAAAATCAAGGAACCATCAGGGTCTGTGTTGATTACCGATATCTAAATAAGGCTTGTCCTAAGGACAATTACCCCACCTTGTTTATTGACCAAATCATCGACAACTTTTATGGTAGTGTCATATTCTCATTTATGGATGGATTTTCTAGTTACAATCAGATTGATCCACCTAGCAGACCAGCACAAGACTGCGTTCATCTTCCCATGGGGTACATTTGCATACCACAAATTACCTTTTGGCCTTAAAAATGCTAGTGCTACATTCCAACGGGCCATGTCGTATGCCTTTCATGATATTAAGGATTTGGTGGATCCCTAGCTCGATGATTTTCCAGCTCATTCAAATCATCGTGAGTTTCATATCGATCATCTGACGGTTGTTTTCCTCAGATGTCGACGCTATAACATTTTCCTAAATCCTCACGAGTGCATAATCTGCATGGAGTCCATACATATCCTTGGATTCATCGTCTCAAAATATGGGATCCACATTGATCCCCTCAAGGTAGAAGCTATTCTAGCCCTACCCCCACCTACGAACATCAATGAAATTCAAAGTTTGCAGGGGAAGGAAAAATATTTACATCGTTTCGTGTGTAACTATGCAGAAAAGACACAAGCTTTATGTAGTTACTAAAAAATGACGTCCCTTTTGTTTGGGACGAATACGCCCAAAGTTCCTTTGACAATATCAAGCACGCTATTACCCATGCACCCGTGTTACAACCACCGGATTATACCAAGGATTATATCCTTTATCTTCCTGCTTCCACCTTGACTATTGGTATGGTTTTAGTGCAGGAAGATAACAACGTGTAATAACATGTGATTTATTACCTTGGTAAGGGTCTTATCAACTCCGAAACTCATTATTCACATGTCGAGAAGTTGGCTCTGGAAGCTGTCATTGCCGTCCAGAAGTTCCATCATTACATTTTGCTCCATACAACTACTATCATCGTCGATTCAAACCCTATGAACCACGTCTTAACTCGTCAAGTATCAGGGGGAAAATATTCACACTAGATCGTGATTCTTTAAGAATTTGATTTACAATTTGAAAAGGAAAATATAAAAAGTCATTAGTATTTGTGGAGCTAATCTGTGACCTTCCCCGTATTGATCACGACTTTGAGCCCATTGACTCTTTCCCTGATGAGTCATTGTTCCTGATCAGTACCTCCGATCCATGGTACTGAGATATCACCTTGTATCTCCAAACACAACGCTTCGAGCCTCACTTATTCCGTGATGAACGCCATCATATATGCCATCATGCCAAATATTACCTAGGCCTATATCACCGTGGTATTGATTCGATATTACGACGATGTTTGACTCCCGAGGAGGCCGAGTGTGTTCTGAATGAATTCCACTCAGGGGAATCTGGAGGTCACCTCTCTGGGATGGATACAACCTAGAATATCTTACGTGCTGGATACTTCTGGCCATCCATTTTTAAGGATTGCATGGAAGCCATTAAGAAGTGTCCTCCTTGTCAGTTTTTTCATTCCAAAAATTGCACTCACCCTGCCCCTTTACACCCAGTTATTGTCGTTGGCCTCTTTTCAAAATAGGGTATAGATTTCATTCGCTGTAATCCTACCTCGGCCGGGGGGCATGACTATGCTATTGTAGCTATTGATTACTTCACAAAATGGGTTGAGTCTATGCCTACATATAAAGAAGAAGAAAAAATTTCCGCACTCTTCATGTTCAATCATGTTTTTGCTAGTTTGGGGTTCCATGAGCCATTGTCACAGATCATGGCTCACATTTCGAGAACCAAATGGTAACTGAATTGAGTGCCAAATTGGTATTTTTCCATGAACACTCAACCCCGTACTACCCCCAAGCGAATGGTCAAGTAGAGGCCACCGATAAGGTCTTGAAAACCATGATACAATGCATGGTAGGGACCCATAGATCGAATTGGTACTTAATGCTCTTTTCATCCCTTTAAGAATATAGAACCTCCGTCAAAAATGCTACCGGATTCACACCTTTTCAATTGGTATACATACTGGAATCGGTATTTCCTATAGAGTGCAAGATCTCGTCTTTGAAAATAGCCATCGAATTCTTTCCAAACACCATGGCTGAAGAGGAAAACTTCCTATATTTAGCCAAACTAGACAAAACTCGTTGTGATGCTACTCTCGCTAATGAATCACACAAGAAGCACATCAAATCCCAGTACGACAAATATGTTGAACCTCGTATCTTCAATGAAGGTGATATGGTCTTTACATATGACCAAAAACATGATAAACTGGGGGTAGGTAAGTTCAAGTCCATGTGGCATGGGCCCTACATCGTGAAACATGTTTTAGAAAAATGGGCCTACGAGATAGTTGATTATGATGGGACACCCTTTGGGGAGCCTAGAAATGGGCTCTACCTCAAGAGGTTAGGTAAATCCTGCATAAGTACCTTGTACATTTTGTATATAATGTGTGTGACTTTTTCGTTTATAGGTTAGGGTCTCATTTTCATAGTGGATTCTTATACCATGTTCTCCTTGAATGTCAAGATGACAACCTATTCTGGATTCGCGGATGGGGTTATCCGGCACACTCGGAACCTTGATTCAACAACTTGGGTATTCTATTCCTCTGTCGATGAACTCATTAGTTATTGAGAATTTTTCCTTGGTCCTGCAACCGATAATTCCGCTAAGTATCACGCCGTAATTGGATTATTAATTGACGCCTCTTCCTATGGTGTATACCACATGATTTTCTATCTGGATTCTCAAATCATTGTCTCTCAATTAAACCGAGTCTATTCCATTTGCGATCCTACACTACTCCATATTTTCCGATGTGTACGTATCCTGGAGAGATAATTTGATTTTATTCAATACCAACACATCCCCGTACATATGAATGCGGTTGTTGATTCATTGGACAATTTTATTATAAATTTGTATATCTCACATTCTTAAACATTTCATTGATGGAACATGTAAATAAACATAACATGTAAATAATTTATGCATAAATAAGAAGTCCCCGTGTGATTTATATTCACCATGGACACATTGTTTATAAAGTCGCTTTTATATTAATTATGATAAAATTTTTAGGAAAAGTATTGAGATAAAAATTGGAAGCTCATAGCTTTCAGTACATCAGCATGGAAAAATATGAATCTCATAGCTTTTAGTACATCATCATGGAAAAATGATGAATCTCATGGCTTTCAGTACATCAATACATATAGATAATAGGGCTAGTCATGGAACTCGTGATAGCATATCACCGCCCGAGCTACCTGATGGAGCAAACGTCCGATGCTAGAAGAAAATCCCATTGTGTGGAACTGGTACCGACGAGGAAGATCATCTAGTGACATGTCTGGGATGTTAGCAGTCAACCTCTCTAAGTTCTCCTTGGTCTTCACGAGTATGTCACTCGCTTCTTGGTTGCGAGAAAAAATGCCCTACCCTCTCCTCGCCATTGTATAGGGGAAGCCCTAGGTGGCCTCTCTGGCCCTACATCTGTATTGGTAAAACACAAGAAGTCTTAGTACACCAAAAAAATCATATACGTGAAAAATACAAAAACACTTGAAAGAGCATGATAATTCTTTTTTTACCTATATCGCACCACGCAGACCCTTCTGGTAGTGCCAAGTCGGGATCTCCTCGGAAATACGTGACAACGTAAGCATAAGATTCTACCATCAAAATCTGCTTGCGCATCCATCGAAATAAATCCGACCCATAGCTGTGAATCAGAACACCATGATAGATAAACAAGTCAACCCTCCTATTCATGCGTGGCTACCACGGATCGAGGCTAGCTATCTCTATATGCTATGGGAAGAAGTGAGGAACCAAATCCATAAAGAAGGATACCAAGATAGACATATAACCAAACTGTTTAGTTCTACTTGTCTGTCACTTGGTCAGTTGATATTTCATGATGCTCAGGAGGCTCTCACACCAATTAAAAACAATAGGTTCCATGCATGCTACACTAGTACATGTGCACATTTTTCCCACAAAAAATCCTCGCTATAACAACACTTTTGTGTTGCTATAGTGATGAACATGACCCCATATTTTTGTGGAAACATTTTCGTCATTGCGCTGAGAGGCACTCTATAGCCCACTATGGGGGAGATCTTGTAACGTGATGTAACAGATGTAACGTTATAACGTTAGTAACATGTTGGCCAAAACGTTTGTAACATTAAAGTAAAAAGAAGTAAACTAAAGTAAAAAGAAGTAAAGTAAAGTAAATAAAAGTAAAAAGAAGTAACGTAAAGTAAAGTAAAGTAAAAAGAAGTAAAGTAAAGTAAAGTATGGGGGAGATGTTGTAACATTAGTAATGTTTGTAACATTAAAGTAAAAAGAAGTAAAGTAAAGTAAAGTAAAGTAAAAGGAAGTAAAGTAAAGTAAAGTAAGTATGAGGGAGATGTTGTAACGTTTGTGATGTAATGTTTGTTACTAACAAAATAATTAAAAAAATTCATGTCAACTCTAAAAAAAAAAAATTATGGAAAGTATTTTAAAAAAATCCATATTGGTTCATAAAATAAAATATTATGAAAAGTAATTAAAAAATAGATGTTCGTTTATAAAATAAAAACTTAAAATTTAAATCCGGATCTATCAATCAAGAGAGATCAAATTTCTTGAGTTTAAATTTTAAAAAAAAAATACACCTCAAGAAGTTGGATCCCTCTCGGTGCCTGATAGATACGGTTTAAGATGGATCTATGATAGTTGTAGCCACACTTCGAACCTTTTTTTGCTATGGCGACAAGAAAGAGATGATACATGGCCTGACTGGACACTGCTTAAAAAAAATATATTCGTCGTTGTAGTGACATTAATTTGTCTCTATAGCAACGATTCTTTGTTGCTATAGAAAATCTATTGTGTCACTATATCAACACTAGTTTGTCGCTATAGAAACGCTAGTGTGTCGCTATAGCGACATACTGGCGTCACTACAACGACATCAAATCGTTCCTAGAGCAACGACCGGTCATGCACATAACAAATTTTTTTCTATCCAAGCGACAGATTATCGTCTCTATAGCCATGAAATATCGTTTCCTAGGAAAGGAACGACCAAGTCTTTCCGTCGCTATAGCGACGATTTCTGTGTATTTTTTTAATTTTTTTTTATGTTGATGAAAAAATAAATTATGTGGATAAGATTTTGAGCGGAGAATTATAGAAAAATATACTACCTATTGTACATAGGTACTCCATTCTATTTGATCTATAATTTGGTGAATGCACTCCTTCTAAAGCCACGTTACTTCTAAATGAAAATTTAGACAGAAAATATGGACAAATAATTTTTTTCAATGTCCTTGAAAGGGATGGTGCAGCTACGGGAATTGAGTAAATGAACTACAAACCTTATGTTTCATACTTGAAAGTATTTACCAAATCTAAACTTTAAATATTAAGGCCTCAACCACATGTCAATTCCATAATTTTTTAATTTAAGTTGGTGAAACTTAGGGATCAAATGTAACATTCTTATTAGGCACCCACACTCTCATTGTGGCATGGGAATTCTGGACTAGTTAGGTTGTGAATTTTTATCACCATAGTATATGCCCAAGGTAAAATGCTCAAGTCAATATGTTGATGAAATGGTCTTCTTGAAACAATAGTACTTGTGGGTTTCCTAAATTAAATTTGTGTAATTTTGCATATCATCACCAATTTCATAAGGGAGTTCTGCCACACTAACCTAGTAAGAATTTTCTTACATTATTTTCAGACAAGGTAAATGGATGAAAGGATTATGTATATCATGACTCATTTGACATTGATATAACTTCCAAAAATCCATTAAATGTGTCTAATTGGATACTAATGAGGTTAGGAAACATTTTTTCTTATACTTATAGGATCCTGAGATTAGTTCAACCTATCATGTTTTTATATCTCAAATGATGTCTCTTTCCAGCATATTTGATTAGTATCAGAGGATAAAAGGGATTTGTATGCATAATATATTATTTCTTCCATGTGAAGGACATTCCTCTTATGGTTTGGGGTATGAGAGAAAATTGACCAAAGTTAGAAGCAAGAGCTTTACAAAGAGAAACATGCCATTTGCTAGATTGAAAATAACCCTGCTTAAACTCTATTTGAGTACAAGCAAAGAAGAAAAAGTAATAGTCTATTCTTAGGAATGGCCTATTTGGTATGAATCATTTTGACATATTCTTTCAAAAGGATTATTTTGGAAATGTTGCATCAAAATTTGAGGGTGCAACAACTTCATTAACAAATCAATGTATCTGGCCTGCTGAAATTGTTGACACCACTGTGTTGGTGGCAATGTTATCCTTGCAGTTTGTGTTTCAGAGCAAGAAAATTTGTTAGGTGACACCTTCAACAACCATCCAAATCTATTCTTGTACAAGATTAAATTAGAAAGTTCAAATATCATTTTCAACTCAAGTAACCATAATATCTTATCAAAAAAAGATGATAAGTAGAATTTTAACTGATTTTAATGCTTTTATTCATTTTTTGTTGTTGTCTTTATGTCTACCTGAATAGGTAGGAACCAAAAAAAAAAAATCTCTATTGTTTATGGGAATGGGACCAATGTACCTTCAAGGGTCTACTTTATTCTCTACATTTTTAACATTTTTGCATAATTAATAGCAACATCTATCCAAAATGGGGAAAAAACCAAAATTGAGGAGCATAGTTGAAAGTGGATAAATGAATAAGAGGGAAGCATAAAGGTTACTACCACCCTCCCACCCACACAAATCCTTCCCCAAGCCTTAGTAAGGTTTCTCTAACATGTCAGAAATAGGGTATTTTTAAGGATTCTAATATTATACTTTAGGATAGTATCATAGGCGATTATTTAAGATTAAAAAAATCATGTATATAGATATGCAGGCGAATATTAAATATGAAACATACAATTTACTATTGAAACGTGTAAATTTTGGTGAATATTATGATAAAAAGACATATTTTATGTAAATATAGGCGATATTAGAGACTAAAAATGACCAAATAACGAATTTATTTTTTGAAAAAATGCCCAAAAAATAGACAATTGGTGAAATTTCGCCCCTAAAAATTACTTTGGTCAGAAAGGCATGCTGATGGGAAAAAAAAGTGAGAAGATTGAGTATCAAGCCCAATCACCTATGGCATATAGTATAGCCTTTCGTTTTGAAGGTGAATCAGTTTGTGGTGATGGGATTCCTGGATAGAAGTTGGTGGAAGTTGATATTGTGACACATGCTTTCCTCATAGGCTGAAATGGGGTGGATATGATTTCAAGTAGCTTGTCATGGTTTCCAACCATGTGAGATTATGTTTCTAGATGGATCATGAATTTGGGTGTGTTAAACCCCTATTTACATGGAGAGAAATTACAAAAAAAAATCCACTATGTACTTACACTTGTCATACTTTTGAATCTTGTTGACCTACTACTATGGTCAATTGTTGGACAATAGTAAAAATCAAAACCAATTTAATTACAGACTAAAAATGATTAAAAACACTTGTAAGCCACCACAAGGAAGGATAGAAAAATATAACCTTGTGATTCAACCTCCAATCTTTGTGATGCCTCCAACAAACTGCTAGCCCTGGTGTATCCCTCAAAAGATTCATTGCTTCTGGCTAGGGATTTCATTCCTTATGTACAACTACTGGGCATCTCACACAATGCCACAAGATGGATTTTGAATAGAAACCTATGTCTTTGTACATTTGAATATTTTGAATAGCAACGTCATTAATTGGGTCTACAAGATAGAGGACCTGTAAAGAAAAACAATATGGCATAGTTGTCATGTTGTATGAATTACTATAGTACAATAAAATTATGTCATTTTTGTGGAAAATAAAAACCATACATCAATATCCTTCATGTCCAGCATGTCCCATAAACAATGAGCAACAATAACCATTAAAGTACTGAAAACAATAACACTAGAAATCTATATATAACAGTAGCAATATGTATCAGATCTGAACCAATTATAAACTCAACATCAAATGTTAGGGAAGACCTCCCTTATCCTCATAAAAAAATGCTTCTAAATAGACTTCAACCTCTTAGTGTTAGGTTAATTGCATGAGACTCAACTAGACCAACATACTTGTGAAAGGAGAGAACCCAGAAATGGAAAAGACCCTAAAATAGATAATCCAACCCTCAAAAATAAAAAAAACAGTAGCAGCACAACAATACGACCAACTCACAATAAAAAACGAAAGCAAAGTACTCCAAAAAATTCATATAAGGTAACACTATGGTGGATGGCACCTAAGGAGGGCTCTTAAGGTCAAAAAAAGGGTGGAAAACAATTCTAAGGGGTCATGCTAATCATCAACAAGCTGGATGTCAACATTTAAGGGTTGTATAGCTCAAAGTAACCATGCAAGGTTCAATCCTGAGTCACCACAAGGCTAAACATCACATACAAGTATATATGCAAGTCAATGTAACATAACAAGGCAACATGACGTCATACTAGGCTCATGCACATCAATTCAACATGAGGGTAGGTTACCCGGCCTTCTCAAGTGTATGTGGTAATACGTCTCATGTGTCTCATGCAAAGAGTGGAATCTCATAATCATCATCACTAGATAAGGAATCTCATGTGGTCATCTCATCTTCCTCAGGTTAAATCAACAAGGGGTGGCCAACCCCTTGAGGATAACCATACTCCTCGGAAGATGTCACAGATATCAAAAAATAAACTATGCAATAAAGTGAACAAACATTTCACATATAAATTTTAAAAAGCACAAATATAGGTATATTAATTATTTTAATCAACACTGTACTATCAAGCAGAGAGCTGCAATAATCAATAAAGTACTGAAAACAAAAACAATAATAGTAGTAGAAATATATATCATATCTAAGTTTTTAATGAAAGATAACAATGCTGAAATAACAATAACATGAATATATTAGATCTAAACCAATTATAAACGATATGGTCATCTCATCTTCCTCAGGTTAAATCAGGAAGGGGTGCCAAGCCCCTTGAGGATAACCATAGTCCTCGAAAGATGTCACACATATTCATAAATATGAACTGAGCAATAAATTTCACATTATAAACCTCAATTCTAAAATATGACCATGCACCGAATAAATCAAGAAACTTGTAACAAAAATGTAAATATTTCATTTCTTTACTCAGTCAAATACAAATCTTAAATGTATACAACTACATTTTTGTTTTGTTTTTCCAGAAATTCAAAGATGTGGCATCATCTTCGTTGTGATGACCCGTTTTAGTTGTTGTGCCCTCTCTTTCTATTGATTGTGTGGGAATTCTCTCACGTACCATACTTATGGTACGTCGATTAGTAGGGCATCGAGGTCGCTAGAGAGGGACATTATCTACAAACACCAAGATAGTTATATAAATATAAATGCGTAGTTTATTGAGATATGTATTTCATTATTTACAATATCATTACAATGATCATTACCTGTTGTCTGACTAGCTGAAATAACTGGAGTGTTCATTGGTTCAGCCATTTGTTCCTCTTCTAGTCGAGCATGAGAGGGTACAAGCTATTCCATTCACATAAGAAAATTTATTAGTACACGTCATCAATTATATATTTAAAATCATATTAAATACTTCTGTTTTATAGCATACATACCTAAATGGATAGGCTACTCGCCACCACCATGAGGCATCTCCCCACCATCACGTGGTACCTGTTCGGTACCTCTACCCTCGCTACTTTTGTTCCTCTCACCCTGCGAAAAAAAAAGACATTTATTTTTCGATGCATTGGAATTTGTACTTAGAGTATAGAAGTGAAAAGCCAGAACATCCAAAATAAAATATGCCAAAGGTTGAATTTTTTATAAGATGTGAAGGAATTATTTGAGAATAATCAATAACATATGATGATTAAATCAGTAACTAGGTTTGGATATCGGGTGAAACATGTCCAAAGTATAAACATATAACCAGTTTTAGAAGCTAATGCTTGAGAGATCATAAACAGAAAAATCATCCCAGATATAAACTTTATAAAAGTACACAAACTCAAAAGCACTTTTGAGCAAGGTGATCAAACTGATCAATAAATTTTACTAAGATAATAGATCAAACATGGATTATATATTATATATGTCATTCCAAAATTACAGTCTCCAATGTACTTACAGAGAATCAGTCTTAAGTCCTGATGCAACAACTTCATATCATCTTACCATGTTCTAGAAAAAACCACACCCTTGTTGGTTGGATTAATTGTCTAATTAATTAAACAATTGATATTACCATAACATAAATTATCAACCCGAGGAAGTCTTACTTCAAATCTATCACACAATATCTATGCAAGCACAATTTCTACCTGACACTGTTATCTATTGGTATGAAATCAAAACTCATTGTAAACTATATCACACCTTAAACCTATTCATAAAACCAAATTGTAAATCTAACTTAAAACAAAATCAACTCTTTATGAAGCAAGATCTAATTGCATGAATCTAAAATAAGTGCTATGTTGGCCAACGATCTATCAAACGAATTAACACGAAAACAACTATGATAAATATAATGAATGAAATCATACAACTAATGGTAAATCTAATGAATGAAAGCATGAACTAAATGATAACAAATCTACACAACTACAATCAACACTATCAACATTTGCTCAGAGAAGAGGGCCCTTCCTCCACTAAGCAGAGCTGGAACTCCACAATGAAAGTCTAGAACTCTAGATTATGAAACTGCCAGCATGTATTATCATAATGAAATCATTACAACAGAGTCTGGATCAAAACCTACAACATAACATTGCTTTCTCTCCTCCTCCCCCAATACATCAGAATGATTACATATTTATAAATAAAATCCGCGCAGGAGAATGAGAAACTAAATCCCCAACTTGTGATCTGTTTCAACCAATTGCTAATTTGTAAAACCGGCCGCAATAGTAAATCTGAGAATTATACGTTTAGAGAACCAGCTATACATATCAAGCCATAGCTTTGTTTAATGATTTCCTCACAAGTCAGGTAATTGAGGCCATTACACACAAAACCCATGTCCCATATTTTCGAGATTCGTCTCCATTTGTCTGTAAATCGCGACGCAAATCGATGTGTTCTTATCTTACATGCGATTTTAATTAAGGCTGTTTGATCATGCTGGAGGCTGCCATTTTGGACTTGAGCACGATTTGAAATCACAAATACACATAATAAATCCTAGGAATGAAACCATGTTGTGAATATTCATGCTGACGTGTGCTAGCATGCCAACTTTGGAGGCTTGAACCATGGCTGCTACTGCTACTAATATGAAAAATCACTCCATAAACCATCATCAGTAAAAATATGCATAAGAGTCTTCAATTCAAAAAAAAAAAAGGAAAATAATCATGATTAACCACTAAAGCATCAATGGAAGTAATATGGTATTTTACATGCAGTTACTGCAAATGGATGGAAAATGGAATGATAAATGGATAATAATAGGAAGAAGAGGGATGAAGTATATGTCGATAGGTGATGAAAATATGGACAAATCCGTGACCCAACATCTCCCCCAAACTAAACTTGTTGCATGTCCTCATGCAACCCAATACCTGTGTAGCATCCAAACTAGAAGGACTCATTCGACTGTTGCTTTCATTTTACCATGCATAATGACCAAAATAGGTCTGCTTGCCCACTAATGATTCTAATGGAATATGATGCTTCTTTTCAAACAATACTTGAAACTCCTTCAAACAATGGTTGTTGCAATTCTCATCAAAGGATAATCTTCAAAAAAATAGCCTTCAAATGATCTCTAGCAATTCTGATGGAGTTTCAGCAATTAGCAAAAAATTTAGGGAAAACTTTAGCAGAGAAGTTAGTGGAAAATTTGGTGGTGTTGCAACCATTTAGCGGAGGATTTAGCAGAAAATTTGGCGGTGTTGCAGCCATTTAGCGGAAAATTTGGCAGTGTCGCAGCCATTTGGCGGAGGATTTAGCGGTGTTGCTGCTGCTTAGCATAGGATTTAGCAGAAACTTTGGCAGTGTTGCAACTACTTAGCAGAGGATTTAGTGAAGAATTTAGCGGTGTTGCAGCTGTGAGAATAGGGAAATGGACAAAATTGGCGGAGTAACAGTTGGTGTTGCAACAAACTTCCTGAACTAATATCTCCCAAAAAACAAACTGGGTTTGGCTGAAATTTTGCAAGCACATTTTTACCATTCCAATGCATCTCCACACTGAAAATCAGAGATACCCACATCATGGATTTTGAGAAAAATGTAAATTGGATGTAGGTGATGGTGGTCATTTTTTCTCAATCCGTGAAGTTTTTTTTTTTTTTTTGAAAATTGGTGAGTATCTTCCTCTTAACATAATGCTTCTGCTCCCCAAAGTTCAAATTCATCTGATGCACGGATATCGAGATAAAGGAAAAATGGTTGTAGGTGATGGTGGTCATTTCTCGAAAAAAGTGCATTGGATTGGGCTGAAACTTACCAGGTTTGTTCATCTTGATATTATGAACTTCCTGTCCAAAAATCATGAGAATCCAATTTACCAATTGCAAGATATACTCACTTCAATTTATGCACTTTTGTAGACAAGCATGAATAAATATGTGAGCTTGAATTTAACTTGTCATTATTAGCCTGATATATGAGATCCCTAGAATGTATCTTATTCTTCTCCCCCAAACTGAGGATACATCATGTCCTCATGTTGACCTGGAACCAAATAATTTTTGTTGATGCAATCCTAGCAATCTTGGGGATAGTTGCTCATTGAAGTAATGGGAGAAAATTTCACACCAAAACAAAATTGATTCCAAACTTTTCCATTGTACTAAGAAATGGCAGACCAATCAGAAAATCCAAAACCCCAATCCACTTCCAAAAGATAAAGCACAGCCTTGGCATTAATATTTGAAACAAATAAATATAAAGTAGCAATAGTATTATGCCCATCCTAGCAACTTCTTTCTTCCTTGTTTCTCCATCATGTAGGCTTCCTTTACTGTGCAAATCACAATTGAAGCTCTCCCAAGAGAACTTGTTGCAACATCAGAGGGTAGGCCATCATTCCAAAATAGTGATGTTGAGTAATACCCAACTATATTTACCAAAAAGATGCCAAAATGTAAACAATGTTGTAGATGAAGTTCAAGATGTATTGTAAAAGAATGGCAATGTTGATATCAAATAGAACAATACATGACAGAACCATTTTTTATTCAAATTTGGAAATCTGAAGAGTGATGGCAATATGTTTATAACCACAACAAATTTCATCCATTCTCATGGTTGAATGAAGGCTTCTAGAATGTTCTTTGATTATTCCCTTATTGTGGAGTGCTTTTTAACATTTCAAAGTAACTCAAAAATGTGACCAATGTATACATAAATGAATTACTGAAATGAAGCAGGCCTCAAACTGTGTGCAATACTTTCAACAGTCTCCTTGAATTATCCCTTTTGGTTAGTTGGTACCTTCTTTTTCTCTATTGTTGGTCCACGATAAAAAATAAATGACAGCGATGATAACATGGTATTCAAGGGTTGTATTGAAGCTTCCACAAGTGGTACATTGTTCAATGCTACTCAAATTTTCTCCCCAATTGTCATGTATTCTTAAGAATGTAGTTGTGGATGCCTTGAATTATGAGTCAAGAAACCAGATGATTATACCTTCAAGAAAATTCTGCAAATTAACTCAAAGTGTTGCACTCGTAAACTTGGAATAGGCACTAATGTTATTGATTGGGTGTTTAAAATAGTAATGAGAGAAATAGTGCAAATATAAGCTTCACTCATTAGCACTCCTATCATATATCCATCTCGACTCATTTCCATCAAAATGCCATGCTTTCAACAAACATAAAAAATATTGTACATACCTGCAAATATTATGATCATAAACACCATTGCCAAATAATAACAAACCCCAATCAATCATGAAGAAAACATCCTGACAGCAGCAACAATTTGTCCTTTAAATACTCCATTATAGATATCAAATGCTATGTCAATGGATTGCAACTTGATTTCCAATTGAAGGTAACTTGGAAACTTGCAACAATTGTGTAGAAGTGAACCAATGCATGCATTAATGAACCATGAATCCAATAAATTGAATGCAAAGCATGTCTCCATTTCACACTAATTCTTCAAAAACATTTTGATCAATTTCTTACTGTTGGTTCTTGTGTGGCAGCAGAGCATCTTTTCTCATTGCTGTCTCTTGTGGGAAGCCATCTCTTTTTCTTCTAGTAATTTGTGAGCTCTGGGTGAAATCGCGAACCTGGGAAACACTTTGGTGACAAATGGAGTGAAAACAACGGAGCGCAGGCGGATGATCATGCGAAAAAAAGTCAAACTCAAACTCTAGGCCGAGAGTTTTGAGAGTTCAAACTCTGGGCTGAGAGTTTAAAAAAACTCCAGGCCGAGAGTTTGAACCAATCGCCGCACTGTATTTAAAAAAAAACTCTCGGATGAGAGTTTGAACTAAACTCTGGGCCGAGAGTTTGGAAGACATTTTCTCACCTGAGAGTTTCTGGTCAACAATTCCAGCACCATTTTTGCAGAATTCAGAAATGTGTCACTTTAAAAAGGTCGGACCACTGCAAAACATGAGAATTACGTGTTGTATTTATACCAGTAGATTCACCATTCAATATACTTTCTAGTAATATAAGTTTTTTTCAATTTCATTTAGGATTACTATTTTTTTACTGAACTTTATCATTAAAAAATTAAGTGACTGAAAAATCAGTCGTAATGAAAATTCAATATCATCACAATGACGAAGCCAAATTTTTTTAAAAAAATACAAGGATGTTCCTTGAAGTGTCCTCTTCAATGGGTTGGTTTTAGTTTGTTTGATAAGAGTAACATTCGAAATAAAATGTGAAGATAAAAACATGTGTCGATAATGCACCATTTTCTGAACATACGTTGTTTCGATAAATAATAAAAAATAGTTTCCAAGTCTTAAAAAACTCGAAATATAGTCCAGGATCAAGTTTTGTGTGTGTAGATTATGAGCATACAATTCTTTTCCCTAAAATGAATAAACATCTATAAAAAAATTGTCGTGAACATAGGTCACTCATTATCCATACCTAAAATTTTCAAGTATATGCCATTGGTTGACAACAAATTTGTCCCATGTTATGTCCATAAAAAAAGTTAAACAAAATACGAGTAAAAAGCTAATTCAATTCTGTAAAACCTTTGTGTTTACTTCAAGTTGAAATTCCTAAGGGAGATATGGGTTTGAAGAGGTCGAAGTTGAAAAACATACAAATTAGCAGTTTTTTTTGTCAAAAACAAACCAAAATTGTTTCCCAACTTCATGTTTTCACCCCTCTTACATGTGTTGAATGGGATGCTTCTAATAGAAACATATATTTTCTACCTACTGCTAATTCTTGTGTGGCAGCAGCAAGACATCTTCTCATGCTTTGGATGCTAGGGATGGAGAGGAATAAAATGATGAATTGGTTCAAATTAAGTGAGGGATTAGGATTGAGTGGTAAATGATGGAAGTGAATGGATAAAAGATGCTATATAGAATGGAAAGGGATAATGCTTAGTGGTCTTTCATGACATATACCTAAATCTTTAATAAATAAAAAACTCATGTTATTTTACCTCAAGTGTTACCTCCATGGAAGCCTTTGTTGACATGAATGTACTAATGCTAGAGCAATGTAGCTAGAAGATGAAACTTATGAAGGCTGAATCTGATCCATGATGAGGAACTCTGTTGTGCTAGCTGCACGTGAGACTGCTAACTGCTAGAATAAAATGGAAAAAAACTGCACAATTGTTGGAACATTGAGATCATATAATCTTCAACTGCTACCAAACCGAGGTACAATTCTTACCATGAAAATGAATGTCCTAAAGTCGAGCATGGAGAGAAATCATTAGAGTATCGACCATTAATGTATGCCATTAACCAATGTGAAGCAACTCACCTTTGATGACAGTGAGCTCTAAAGTACCTTAGTGCATCTTGACAGGTACGAATGAATGTGATGGAGTCGATTCACCTACAAGATTTTTCAATCAAGAGGCATTGATGAATCCCCATGATTAGCAACAAGGAAATTTGCCATTGATGTATGCAGATTCCATGGTACTATGAAAGAATTTATTCATGGGTGACTAGTGAATGGAGTGGAAATATGGAAGTGATGAAATGAAGCAGAAGGTAATGGAATGAATGGAATGGTAGAGTGAAGAAGGAAATGTATAGGCATATCATGGTGTTGGTGAAGGAGGATGATGAGCATAATGTTGTCTTGAAAGGATTCTTGGCATGTATCAATGGAGCTTGAATTCAGAAACATTGGTATCCATATGGTTTTCACATCAATCTCTCCATTATTTTATGTGCTCAATCCATTTGCAAATTGAGAAAAAGTCTTCACGAGTCACTCATGCATGTATTGATCTTCTTCTTCCAAGGACTTGCAAAAACCTAACACTTTCCTACAATAAAACATGAGATGATGGAAGAAGAGAGATGATTGGTCTCTCTTCAACCAACACTTATGAAAAAAACAACAAGAAATTACTTATTAAACAAATCCAAATAAAAATTAAAGAAGCAAAATCCACTTTATACCTGCGGGAGAGCGATGGCCATCTAGACTCACCAACAGTATTTTGATCATAACTTCTTCGTTCCTTGTCCGATTTGAGTGATTCAAAAGAAAAATGAAAGCAAATTCATAGGTATATGTCCATTAGAAACATGTTTTAAAAATTCTATGTGATGATACTCCAAATGTTCTCAGTAACAACCCGCATGACAATGTGTTTTTCAAATTCTGGACTAGACCAACAGTCACGGTTTTAGGCATAAGTATTTCGTTTGATAACGGATTGAGGTGATTAAAATTGGATATGAAAGTAGATTCATGTAGGGATATCCAATATAAAAATGTTTTCAAGATCTATCCAATAAGGAATCCAAAAAGTGTTTGTCCCAACTCTGTTGTCAAGCTGCCTGCTTGACACCCTGTTAGTATTTTGACCATAAATTTTTCGTTTGATTCCCAATATAAAAAAATTAAATTGTTTTTAAAACTAGATTCAAAGGGATACTTGGGATGTAAACAGGTTTTAAAAATAATTCCATTTGGTCTCCCAAAAAAGGACTGTCCCGACTGTGTCTCAGTAAAAATTTCATGCCAAAATGCCCCAAAAATCCAATAAATGAAATTTGGCTCCCCAAAAGTGACCGGAATAGGTGTGAAAGTTTTTAATGATATAAATTTAAATAAAATACACACCCATACCAAAAATTTCAATCATTGAGTATCTAGATTGACTTATGCAGTGTGTTGCAACTGCAACTGCAACTCTTAAAAAATGATAGAATGTTGAAATAAAGTCTGTGTATTTTTATGGATGTGTTATATAGAAATACAAACTAAACACATACCATAATGATTGCATAAGTTTCAATCTTGAAGGGTTCCATAATCATTTGGCTCATTTTCTCGTGGAGTCTTCATTCACCAATGCTTCCTTCCTCTTACCAACTTCTTGAAAAAGAGAGATTAGTAATATGGGTGGCTCTTACTGCACCATGTGTCCAAGAGTTCTTATTCAAAAAAAAATGATACTATCTATGCATCGTAGATCTAAGTGAAAAATTGAATGGGATCTTACCAATTTTATTTATTTACAATGTCCTACACTACTTGGAAATAACAAATTCTTCTTAAGTGTAGGAGAACTTCCAATGGAGCCACAATCAAAGAAACGAATCAAGTATTCTCATACTCCCAACAGAAAAATATAACTTTATGAATGTTGGGATATGAGAGATCAACTTCCCTTGAAATGATGGTACTAAGAATCGGTGAAGAAAGAAATGATGCTGCAGACCAATGAAATATTGAAACCAAGCTTCAATATAGTCTTTGTTTCCTTGATTTCTCATGGCTGTTACAGCATGAATCTTATTAATAAACTGATCTTCCTAAATGCATAAGAGATTCAGATCTAATGATGTGAAGGATGCTTTTGGTTCTGTTAAGTCAGTAAATTTTTCTGCATTTTTAGTTTTTCTCCCCATTTTTTGGTTTAATTTTTTGAGTCTACCTTAGTTAATTTTTGGTTTTCAGTTTTGGTTTTTGTCTTCTTAAGAACCTTATGAGTGATTGAATAAATTTTGAACCTAGTCCTTTCAGATTTCATTTGATTTTGGTGACTTTTTATATTGAAAAGGGGGTCAATGAGAGTTATATTTTCAAAGGAAGAATCATTAATGACTTTAGAGAGTGGTTGAACTCATGTCCTAAATCAAATAGCTGCCAGAATCTCCGACAAATTAGCAAAAAGTTGGAAAATTGCTAAATTTTGGTTAAAAGATATTCTTGTAGCGCTACACTAAAGTTTAACACAGAGCGCGCTACAGGAATATCGTGGCCTGAATTTTTTGTAAATTTTCAATCTAATTTCAATCATGATGCAGAGTGAGAGTGTCTAATCACATTGTGTGAGTATTAACACGTGTTTGCAGCATTTTGAGCATGATTCTAGTTGGTTGTTAATCACGAAGAGAAAACAAGGGCATCATTGCATGGTATGCGGGTTCAGTGGATACAGAAATCATCAAAATCCGGGTTTAGCTGTCAGTGTTCTCTTGTTACACGCATCATCGCAGAGGAGGCAGTGTTTGTGAAGAAGAGTTCACTGTTAAACGGTGGATTGTGTTGCTGTGGAAAGGAGACAGGTGTGTTCTGGCGCCAGCGAAGATTAGGGTTTTTGAATTCATTCACCTGGGGCTAAAGAATTGATATGAGCACACCTGTGCTCGAAGGAGAACATCATTGACACCCCAATTTGAAGACATTAAGCCACGATGGACGAGTAATTGATAGGTATTACATTATAACCCTTATAGCTGGAAAATTTGGGTTTTCGCCGCTGCATGAGTTTCTGAAAAAATTGGTTGCTGAGGAGGATATAATAGACCGTAAAATGAGGAATTCACCACATAAATAGTTACCTGAAGCCCGTTAGGAGGAATATGTATGAATGTTTCTCTCATGCCCTAATGTTTTAAAACATTAGAATATACAGAATAGGGCGTCGTTTTTACACAGAAAGGAGTTTGCTAGTTGGTACAGGTGTTACGCAGAAGGGGTCTGTTAATTTGTGCACAGTTTATAAAACATTTTTGAAACCTGAAACTAGACTGTGCTTGTTCCCTGAAAACAAGGATATGGGAAAAGGTAACAAAAGTGGTAAGATTAACAGGGCTGAACCCACAGACTTGACATGGATTCAGAAACTTCCAGATTGTGCAGAGCTGTTCCAACAGGCAGGCTGGTTGAAATTTTTCAAAAGGATAGATGGTTTTAATGCTCAAGTGTCCTGCAGTTTTGCTAAAAGACTTAAAAATGAGATGATTATAATGGATCCTTTGAGATTCAAATTGACTGTGGAATTAATTTCAGAAGCCACTGAGATTAGTAATGAGGGCGAGCTCTGGTTTAAGAAGTCTCCTTTTGAGTTTGATCCTCAAAGATACTTATTGCCTAATGTTATTCCTGACTGGAACAAAGGTATTCTCATACATAATTTCAGGAAGGAGTGGATTGAACCTATAAGGATTCTTCAGAGTTATGTGACTTGTGAAGGAAGGTATTCATTAGTGTTCAAATATCATCTCAGGTTCCTACAGCACATGGCAGGGGTTTCTAAAATGAATTTGCCATTCTTTTTCTTTAAAAGCCTGCAGAAAATGTCAAGCAAAATAAAACAGCATGATGATCATACTTCTCCATCACTTTTTCATCATGGTCTCATTAAGCTAATCATCACTACAGTGTTGCAGCATGAGGGAAAGACTTGGGACTTCTTTTTGTTTTGGTCAGGGGTTCATCCTAAAGGAGAAGACCAACAACCCAAAAGACAAACTGACAAGGGAAAAGTAATGATACAAAAGTTAGGGCATTCGGTTAAACCTGCAAACAAACATGACATTAAAGCTAAAAAGAAAACAAAGCAGGTAGCAGATGAAGGACAGAATGACAGTCAGCCTCAGGAATTTCCAGAGCACAATAAAGTCAAGTTCTCATTATTTGATGACAAAAAGGAAGAGGAATTTCTTGAAAAGAAGTCATCACCTATAGCAGATTTTCAAGAAGAGAAGAAACTTGATATCAAAGTGATTCCTGTAGCTAAAGAAGAAGTCCATAATCAGCCAAGAAGCCCCATCACAGTCCTCTCGGATGATGAGGGATATATGTTACAAGAAGAGCAGTTTATTCCTGAGATTGAAGTTAAGGCTGAAAGTAAAGATGATCAAGTTATAGATGGCAAAATTACAAAGCCTAAAAAGAAAGTCAAAAAGCTGGAAGTGGTAGAGTTAGCATCTATTCGGTACCAAGGGAAGAAATTAAAAATGATGGGAGAAGCAGCTACTTTCTGGAGACCTAAAACTAGGTCGAAAAACAAATTAAGGTTAAATATGAAAAAGCTCTTAAATCCAAAATTGAAGGCTGATAAGGTGACTATCTCTGATGAAGAGCCCATGGAGGAGGAGAAATCAAAGAAAGATGAATTGCAGCCAGGTAAAAAGGAAGAAATTAGGTCAAAAAAAGTAGCAGGTGAAGGAAGCTCCAAGCCCACCATTGAAGATACTGCTGAGAAGCTATTGACAGAAGAAGCAATATTTAAGAAGTTTGACATGTTTTGCAAACCTAATGAGGAGCAAGATGATGCAATAGAAAAACTGGTTAATTCTGATAAGGAGAATTTGAAGAAGACTGTCAAACAGTATAAGCATCAAATGAATTATATGCAGGAAGTTAATGATGGTCTAATGATGGCAAATAGAAGATTAAGAGAAGATCTTCAAGATACTCATGACAATTTTCAGGAGTTAGTGATTGATGCAAAGGAAGTACTCAGAAGAAAAAGGGTTGCTGATAGGCACTGCTCAGAATTAGAAAAGACTGTTGAAACCTTGCAGCATGAAAATGAACACCTACAGAAAAGGATAGCTGAGCTGGAGCAAAAGCACAAAAGAATGAAGAAAAGATCCTCAAGTCTAGATGGCATATCTTTGCTTGTGGAGGCATCGAAAGAAATCTAAGGCAGTTAGGTTCATTTAAGACATTTTGTTAAAGAATTTGCTATTTTTAGAAAAGATGTAATTTTGTAAAAATGTAACTGTTACTTTACCTAGTCTAGTCATTCGATGGAGAATTAGTAGGAAATACCCTAACTGTTTTTGAAAAGAAAAACTATTTAGAGAGGGAGAAAAGACATTGTAAGGGTTCGAATTTTTGGAGAGCTTTAGGAGGTCTGCA
The DNA here is from genome assembly GCA_027924585.1 of Larix kaempferi. NCBI lineage: Eukaryota > Viridiplantae > Streptophyta > Pinopsida > Pinales > Pinaceae > Larix > Larix kaempferi. Next base: position 21,251,737 of record BSBM01000841.1, read on the forward strand.
AGCTGTGGATTCTTCCAGACTTGTTCACTGCTAAGTATTGCAAACTCTCATATGCATTTTTGATGAAACTATGAATATATGACTCCTTATCCCACTTCTGATATGTATTGGCTTCATTTTGGACTTATATAGTTTCTTGATTGACAAATTCATTTATGGTTTTATGTGCAATTTCCAGTGATGCTTGTCTTTTATTGTATGAACTTCATTGCAATCTTTTGTTGGATTCCTGAGATATATATGCATCTTCATGGATATATGTGTATGAATTAGTTTTTACTTATTTGCTGAATGTATTCCCCTTATGCTCTTGAAGTTTCTAACCAAAACCTACAAAACAAAACCCTAAAAACCTAGTTTGGATTGATTTTATTTTTGAGATTGTGTTGGCTTGTTACCCTAGCCTTAGTAACAATTTCTGACACAAACAGGTTCCAATGTCTTTTCTTCATCAAATTTGTTGATATTGTTAATTTGTTGATGATCATAAGAAACTTCACTTCCAAGTCTTGGATTTAAAACATGTTCAAGCCTCGTATGGATTTGTTGCAATAGTGCATAGTCTTTTTGCAGCAGTGTAGGTGAGGTAGAACATGAGAGAAATGTAGGAAAATTTTGCAGTTCAGCATTGTAAGCATACTGTACTTCTTTATTATGGTGAGGGGTGGAGGGTGGATTGGACAGGAAATTGTGTTGGATACCAAGGAGTTTGATGAGAAGATAGATGTGGTTGATGTAGAGGATTGGTTTGTGAGGTTGATATTGAAGGACCAAGTTGTGTTGTAGCATGAGAGAGAGTGGCCATGCAATCATAATATAGGCCTTTCCAACCTTGTGGATAAGGTACGTAAGAGTTAAATTGAGGCTGCAACAGCTGCCATGGTGGAGGAGTATTCAATGATTGAGTATGAGAGTAAGGAAATAGAGGGATAGAGTTTTGAACCGTACATGTAGGCCACAGTTTCCATGACTGTTGCAACGAGTTGGATGCAACTCCCAGATCTCTTTGATATGTTTCTTTCATCCTTGGTAAGGAGGGACAACGATCTGTGGAATGATTCAAGTCACATATGCCACAAATTGTGAGACTATCCAAAGGACAATCTATTGCAAGATGTTTCTTCTGGCACTGAGGGAAAACTATTTATTCAAATTCCTCATGCTTTTCCTTAACCTGCAAAACACCCAATTGTGAATTTAGTGAACCATTGATATCAACATTAGAATTTTCAAATAAATTGTTGATTTCAACTCCCATAACTCTTGTTCTTGTAGCAGATTTCAAAGATTGAAAATAAGGATTACTAGAATTCTTACCAGTCTTGAAGTTTCCTCTTGAATACCTTCTACATAACTCACAAATATCATCATATGCTAACTGAAATACATCACCTGTTCCCATTAGATTTAATATTTCTAAAGATTCATCCTGGATTCCTTTAATTAGGAGTGTTTTCAAGGTCTCTTTCCCCAGTTTCCTTTGTTTGGATCTTTGAAGATTGTATTGAAAGCGTTCCATGTAATCCTCCAAACTCTCTTCTTCCGCTTGTGTCATTTCGAAGATATATTCATTGACCCTGCAATAATCTTGGTACCTTTTCAAGCATACATGTTTCATGTCTTCCCAAGTTTGTATACAATTCCCACTAAGGCTCTTGAACCATTGGAGGGCTATTCCTTTTAGAGTAAGGGGAAACACATTCAACTTCTGATCATTAGTACGATCATATCCTCTACAAAATACTTCAAATTCAAATAAAAATACATTAGTGTCTTCATTTTCCAAACCATGAAAATTTGGTAGAACATGTGGGGGAATGCTTTTCGTTGATGCCACTCCTCCTGAATTTCTGATGGGAAATTCGAAGGTAACAACTTCTGCATCTTTCTTACCTGCCATCTCTTCATTAGATTCTTCATGTGTTACCTTCAGGATCCTCCTTTGAATGTTCCTGTCAACTTGTTAGTATCATGGGTGTTGCTTACAACACCACTAAGGGGAATGATAAGATTTATGATCCAAAAATTGAAAATGAAATAAAACTAAATGCAAAGAAAGAAAAAGAAAAAAACACACTCAAAACAAATTCAATAAACTGAAAAGTAATCATGCAACCTACATGCTCTACTTTAACAATGCATCTACAAAACAATTTCAGATGTACTTTTGCACTATTAATAACTTCCCCGACAACGACGCCAAAATGTTGGGCAGATTAATTGTCTAATTAATTAAACAATTGATACTACCATAACATAAATTATCAACCCGAGGAAGTCTTTTATTTCAAAGCTATCGCGCAATATCTATGCAATCAAAATTTATACTTGACATTGTTATTTATTGGTATGAAATTAAAACTCATTGTAAACTAGATCACAGCTTCTTGAAAATAAATCAAACCTTAAACCTATTCATAAAACCAAATTGTAAATCTAACTTAAAACAAAATCAACTCTTTATGAAGCAAGATCTAATTGCATGAATCTAAAATAAGTGCTATGTTGGCCAATGATCTATCAAACGAATTAACAAGAAAACAACTATGATAAATCTAATGAATGAAATCATACAACTATGGTAAATCTAATGAATGAAAGCATGAACTAAATGATAACACATATACACAACTACAATCAACACTATCAGCATCTGCTCAGGGAAGAGGGCCCTTCCTCCACTAAGCAGAGCTAGAACTCCACAATGAAAGTCTACAACTCTAGATTATGAAACTGCCAACATGTATTATCATAATGAAATCATTACAATAGAGTTTGGATCAAATCCTACAGCATAACATTGCTTTCTCTCATCCTCCCCCAATATATTAGAATGATTACATGTTTATAAATAAAATCTGCTCAGGAGAATGAGAAATCGAATCCCCAACTTGTGATCTATTTCAACCAATTGCTAATTTGTAAAACCGACCGCAACAGTAAATATGAGAATTATACGTTTAGAGATTCATCTATACATATCAAACCGTGGCTTTGTTTGATGATTTCCTCACGAATCAGGTAATTGAGGTCGTTACGCAGAAAACCCATGTCCCATATTTTCGAGATGCTTCTCCATCTACCTACAAATCGCGACGCAAATCAATGTATTCTTATTTGGCATGCATTTTTGGTTAAGGCCGTGTGATCATGAGATGGAGGCTTCCATGTTGGACTTGAGCACGAATTGAAATCACAAATCCACACAATCAATCCTAGGAATGCAACCATGTTGTGAATCTTCATGCGGACGTGTGCTAGCATGCCAACTTTGGAGGCTTGAACCATGGCTGCTATTGCTACTAATATGAAAAATCACTTTATAAACCATCATCAGTAAAATTATGCATAAGAGTCCTCAATTCATCAAAAATAAAGGAAAATAATCATGATTAACCACTAAAGCATCAATGGAAGTAATATAGTATTTTACGTGCAGTTACTGCAAATGGATGGAAAATGGAATGATAAATGGATAATAATAGAAAGAAGAGGGATGAAGTATATGTCGATAGGTGATGAAAATATGGACAAATCCGTGACCGAACAACCCCTACTACTACTATTATTCTCCTTTTTATAATTACACGAGGGATTCAAAAAAGTAGTTAACAGATCCACTATTTAAGGATTGAATCTATTAAGAGGTTTACAAAATAAATATCTTTCTAAAAATAAAAACTAACTCCTTGAAAATATGACTTTCGAGTACAACCAGATGTGTCATCTCAAAATTTGATTAACAGGTGTATGCCTATCATTGATTTAAATCTGGCGAGCTGATTCTACCAATATTGTAAGTCCATCTAATGCTTGGGATATTTTTAGAAGTTGAGCATGTTCTGCCTCCATCACCTGAACTTTGTTTTGTAATTCTATGTTTTGCTTTGCTAACTCTTCATTTTGCCTTTGTACATTTTTCTTTCTTTTTAACACTTCTTTTGCAGCTGCTATTAATTCCTGATAGTGGCCATTGAATTCTTCTAAGTCTTCCCTTAACCTTCTGCTAGCTTGCATCGGCTTGTCATTTGAATCATTTAGGTACTCATTCTGTGTCTTATAATGTTGTATGGATTTCTTAAGAACTTCAATCTCTGATCTTGTTTTCATTGGCATCTGATGCACAGGGTCTTCTTCACCATCCAAACCTGGAGAAACTTCGATTTGCTTTTCAATAAGAACATTTTCCAGAGTTTCAAATAATTCTTCTATCCTTTTTACATTTCCCCCTTATGCTTGAGCTTCTAGCTGAACAACTCTTGAGCTTGACCCAATCTCGAAATTATGAATTCCTTTTTCTTCATGGACCTCATAATTATTTTCAATTAATTATGAAAAGCTTTTGTTATTCTTCTCTATATCTTCAAAGGCTTGTTCTAAACTTCATTCCACTTTTCTGATTTTAGGGTCTTCTTCACTTGGAGAGCCTTCAATTGTAGTTATATCATATTTTTCAAATCTAGGATCAAGAATCCTTCTCATATTCATTCTTAACCTATTTATGGCTCTGGTTTTAGGCATCCACTTAGAAATTTGAGGTTCTGAGAAAGAATTGACAGGAGATTCGATGTTAGAAGAAGGATTTTCAGTCATACCTTCTTCCATTAACTTTTCCTTGGTGACATTAGGTGTTCCTGGAGCAGATGTAATGTATTCATTTCATGAAACCAGGGGCATTTCTTCTTGTGGATGTTCTTGAACTGGTTCCTCTTTTAAAATGAAATTTTCTGCTGAACTTTCTTCTTCATCCATCTTTCTCTTTGTAACAACCATAGAATTGAAAAACATTTCTTTTTATTATTATTTTTAGAAAAAACTTTGATCATAATTTTATTATAAAGTTTTATGACCAGGATGGTCAAGGATGACTGTAATAAACTATTTATTTTATTTTATAATAAAATTATAGGATGAGACACTCATCCACAGGGGGCTGTTGAAGAGTGTTCACTACCCCTAACCAGGGGGCTGTTGAACTCTTATTGTGGTCACACTATGTACGGATAGTGAAAACTTGAAGTGTCCTTGGTGCAACACTCTCATCACATCCATGCCTCCAAACTATGACTCATGATCATCCATCCTATAACAGATTTCTATGACATTCTATACAGTCACCACCAAATTGTCATATTAATGTCGCTTTCATTTTTAATTATGTGCAATTTACAAGCAATTGCTGGAGTCTAGAATAGTTACCGTGCAAGATGATCTTAATCTCATGTCTTTCTACTGCAATGTGAATGTACCATGCCATCAATTCCTAAGTTTTCTCAGGTATATACTTCAATGTAGCGATATAGAGGGATCATATCGAGGAGCATCAAAACAATTAGGTTGCATTATAGCACCTTCGAGCAGTAACTCTTCACACATTAATAATTTAAAGGCTTAAGCACACCATACATAAGCCTACAGGTTACTCTAGGGGTATGGGGAGAGCAGAGGGTCGGGATAGGGGTAGGGTTGTAGGAGGGGGATTACTGGGACTCTGTGAGAGGGAGGCTTAGGTGTAATATCCCTTGTTTTAGCCCATAGACATATTATTATTGTTTTTATGTTGGATATTATGGCACAAGGTGCCGGCACTATGGTTCACACATTATTATTATTATTATTATTATGTTGGGCAGTATTAATTAATAAATAAAATAAAATCAACCAGACAACCGATGCCATGAAAGAGAGTATGAGGAACCATGATGTTACGAGCAAAGGGTTGTGGAAAAGTGTTTACCTATGTGTGTTGAGCCTATGCTGATGTTGTACACCCTTCTTATGTACTTTATGGACCCTCTTGGTTATGCACCCTGATGTTTATGTCACTCGATTTTATTTACCCTGAGATTAATTTTTTATTTGAGGATTGGAGTCCCTCTCTCACCTAGTGCGCTCTCATGAGTTGGATTAGTGTGTCTCTTGGTGTAGCCATCTGATGTGTAACTCTATTTTAGTATTTTGGGAATGTAACTCGCATGCTTGTGTTGGAGTCCCTCTCTCCCAATTCGAATTTCTCATGAAGGAATTCAATTTGCTTGTGTTGGCTAGTGACACTTGTGTGTTGGTTCATGATTTTTCTCTTGTGATTGTGTTTGGTACTTGTAGTTTGATTTTTCTGCTATTGCTATGAGATATGTGTTGTTCATTGCACCCTTTTGTATCTTGTTTCCAACCTGAGTTACTCTCAAGCCACGAGTGTATGTCCTGGAATTGCCTCGGGAGATCCTGGTTTGGAAGCAGGGGTGAGGTCCACTTCCATTGGATTTGAGGTTGGACAGAGCTATCTATTGCCTCTAGAGATCCAGTTTTGGTGGAAAGGGTGAGTTCCATTTCCTTGTATTTGAGTTTATCCCGGAGCCACTGGAATTTCCCTAGATTGGATGTGCTACTTGCCATTGGGTTGTAGTTGGACTATTGTCCTAAAGCCACCGGAATTTCCCTGGAGTGGAAGTAGAGGCCACACTTTCCATTGGGTTGTGGTTGGACAGATTTCTTGAGATAATTTTTGGTTGATTGTTCTATTTCTTGTGTAATCATGGTTCCAGATCGGGGGTGACCATTGCAAAGTTATTTTTGGCTTTCATTGTGTATATGGTTGGGTGGAACGTGACACGATCAATTCCAGTTGCGTATTTGGAAAATATAAGTGATTTATCTCGTGTTTATTTAATTTATTTGGATTTGATATGATTTATTTATGGATGGATTCACATGAAATGTATGAGCTATTTGTGGAAGAAATTTCTCATGGAATTCAATCTATTTATGCAAGTAAATTTTGTGAAGGAATTGGAAACTAGTTTTGGGGATTTTGTGCACAAATTGTTTGAGGAAATGATTATTTGGAACCTCTGATACAAAAATGATATTTATTCCCCTGTACATTATATAATGTGTATTTTTATGGTATAGTAGCCTCAGAATGGTGTAAGACAATTCTCTTTGATGCTTCTACCTTTTATTCAAAAACTAGTTCTTCGATTGGATTGTTTTGCATAGTTTGGAGACTTGGCACATGAAGTGTTTGTAAAAATGATTTAGTGTTATTTTTATTATTATGTATGATAAATACACTTGAAATGAGTGTGAGAATGTGAGGGTAAATATTCTTGATAGTGTTCGGGAAATTTCTACCGAAATTCTAGATCAATTTCCAATTTCTAGCTCCTTCAATGGAATTGTTTTGAGTAGATTTGTGACTTTGCATATGAAGTGTTTGAAAACAAATTCGAATGAGATATACCTATTTTATGAATGATAAAAAAATTTATTTATATTTGGAATGGCATTTTAATGATTCTATGAGTTGTGGATTTAATTATTCTAGCGATTCCTAGAATTACTAATCAATTCAAATGAGTAGAATTAGCTTGTTTTGTGAACTATTTAATGGTATGTATATGGGTAGAAAGATACATCAAAATTAATGTAGGTGACCCATGCTATGCTTTCCATGAGATTCAATATTCATATATTTATCTTTATTTGGCATTTGTACAGTTAAATTGGAAACTAGGTACATTGCAGTGAAAATTGATAACTAATTGTGGATTGAAATATTTGTTTTCGTAAAAATGGAATTCTACAGCCATGTGCTCTATTTTTAACATGTATTTTGTTGTAGGTGGCTACTTATCAGGTGTGATCCTTTAATTATGTATGCATTTCATTTTGGTTCAATTATTTAGACTCAATTCCTTGCGGTGATTGTTAACTAGTTTCATTGGAATTGATGGAAAGATCACCTTATGTGCAATTGGAATGATCTGCAAATAAAACTTTAATTGGATGTAGGTGCACACTTAAATATGTTTTTAATGGATGTAGGATTTATTTTGGGTTTAATGGTATGGTTACAAGTTGATTTTGTGCAATAGTAGTTGCTTATATTGGAAAACTAGTTAACTAGTCTTGTGGACTCTCTTTCGTAATTACCATGATTAGTTATTGTAATTTTGGTAACTAGGCCTTATTTACAGGTAATTAGATTTTATTAAGCCATTAGGATTGATAATTGATGGTTATTTGTTAAATTTTTGGATTTTTGATAAGTGTTGTCATTTGCGCACTAAGTGTCGTTAAGTGTCGTAATTAACACCTTTGATTACTAGTTAACTGTGATTAAGAATAATTAGTCTTTAGAAGTGGTTATCATCTCTGATATGGATTGGATTAAAGGTTTGATGATTTTAGATGATGTTAAGAATAATCCCAGCCATTAGATCAGAAGTTGGATGTGTTAATGAATTTATATTAAGTTATTGTTAATTATTAGATTTTGTGTCATAATTAATTTTCGAAAAAATAGAAATTAAATGTTTATGGATTATCTATTGCACTAAAAATAAAGTAATTAGCCTTAGAGAGATAATGATATGTCCCTTAGAAAATCCGATATCCCCAGGGTACATTACATTATGGGTAGGGATAGAGAGGGGGGAGGCTAGTTGGTATGGGATCAACAAAGAGAGAGAGAGAGAGAGAGAGAAATAATAACTACAACAAAACATTACAATATTAATACTAAACTCTTATTGTGGTCATGGTATGTCTAGATAATGCAAACTTGAAGTGTCCTTGGTGCAGCAATCTCATCATGTCCATGCCTCCAAACCGTGAATTATGATCATCCATCCTATCACTGATTTTGACGACATTCTATACAGTCACTGCCAAAGGGTCATATTAATGACATTTTCAATTTTATTTTTTTGCAGTTTACAAACAGTTTCTCGAGTCTAGAACAACCATGCAAGATTATCTTATTCTCATGTCTTGCTATTGGAATGTGAATGTACCATTCCCTCAACGCTTAAGTTTGCTCGAATATATATTTCAATGTAGAAGTATAGATGGATCAAATCAAGGAGCATCAAACCAATTAGTTTGCATGCTTATTATAGTATCTTCGAGTAGTAACTCTTCACAAATTAATAATTTAAAGGTTTAAGCACATCGTACAAAATTCTGGAGGTTACTGTAGGGCGAGGGGGAGAGTAGGGGGTCAGGCTAGGGATAGGGTTGTAGGAGGGGGATTAATGGGACTCAGGGAGATGGAGGATTAGGGGTATGGATAGAGAGAGGGGGGAGATATGTGGTAGGGTTTTAGCATAGAGAGAGAGGGGGGGGAGAGAAAGAGAGGGTGGTTGTTAGGGGTTAGGGGTAGGTGGAGGGGTAAGGGAGAGTGATCCTTTAGAGAGAGAGAGAGAGAGAGAGATAATAACTATAGAAAAACGTTAAAATAAGAATACTAAACTCTTATTGTGGTCACATTATGTCCGGACAGTGAAAAATTGAAGTGTCCTTGGTGTAGCAATCTCATCATGTATGTTCCTCTAAAGCATGATGCGTGATCCTCCATATTGTTTGAAGCTGAAAATGTTCTATAGATTCACTTACAAAGGGTCATATTAATGCCGCTTTCATTTTTAATTATGTGTAGTTTACAAATAGATGTTGTAGTCTAGAACAATCGTGCAAGGTGATATTATTCTCATGTCATGCTAATATAACATGAATGTGCCATGCCTTCAATGCCTAATTTTTCTCAAATATATATTCCGTAGTAGTATAGAGGGATCAGATTGAGGAGCATCAAACCAATTAGTTTGCATGCTTCTTATAGAATCTTTGAGTAGTAACTCTTCACACATTATTAATTAAAGGCTTAAGCACACTGTACATAATCCTGGAGGTTACTATAGGGGGAGAAGGAGAGCAGGGAGTCAAGCTAGAAGTAGGGTTGTAGGAGGGGGATTACTATGACTCAGGGAGAGGGATTTTTAGGGGTAGGGATATATAAAGTGGGGAGACTAGATGGCAGGAGGTCAATGGGGAGAGAGAGAGAGAGAGAGAGAGAGAGAGAGAGAGAGAGAGAGACATTCCAAATTGTGACTCATGATCGTCCATCCTATCACTAATTCCAATGACATTCTATACAGTCACCAACAAAGGTCATATTAATGTCGCTTTCAATTTTAATTATGTGTAGATTACAAATAGTTTCTGGAGTCTAGAACAACTGTGCAAGATGATCTTATTCTCATACCTTGCTACTGGAACATGAATGTACCAGGCCCTCAATGCCTAAGTTTGCTCAAATATATATTTCAATGTATCAGTATAGAGGAATGAGATTGAGGAGCATCAAACCAAATAGTTTACATACTTCTTATAGCATCTCCTAGCAATAACTCTTCACGAGTTAATAATTTAAATGCTTAAGCACACTATACATAATCCCGAAGGTTCCTATAGGGTGAGGGGGAGAGAAGGGGGTCAGGATAAGGGTAGGGTTGTAGGAGAGGGATTACTAGGACTTAGGGAGAGGGAGGATTATAGGTAGGGAGATAGAGAGGGGGAGGATTCGTCGTAGGGGGTCAGTGGAGAGAGACAGAGGTGAGGGTTAGGGGTAGGTGGAGGGGTAGTGGATTATAGCGATCCTTGAGATAAAGAGAGAGAACGAATAAATACAGGAAAATGTTACAATAAGAATACTAAAATATTATTGTGGTCATAATGTGTTTGGATAGTGAAAAATTGAAGTGTCCTTGGTGCAACAATCTCATCATATTCGTGCCTCCAAACCGTGACTCATGATCATCCATCATATCACTAATTTTGATGTCATTCTATACCGTCACTGCCAAAGGGTGATATTAATGCCGCTTTCATTTTTAATTCTCTGCAATTTACATGTAGTTTCTAGAGTCTAGATTCTACAAGACTAGTATTTACATATGTACTAATACAAAATATCTAATATAAAATTTCTAATGGATTTAGAGGAAGAAGGGTGAATAAGATATGGGGGCTATGATTCCACAAGTGGGGAAGTGATAGTGGGCTAAGGGAGATGGCCACAAGTGGGGATGTGATAGTGGGCTAAGGGAAATGACCACAAGTGGGGAAGTGATAGTGGTATAATGGAAATATGATTAAATTATATCCTTATCCTTGTCAATTTAACCCAGAAGTTCCTAAACCTTGATTAATTAAAGTAATTCTTTAAAGAAAGCATTTTTTAATTATCTTTAAGAGGGGATTAAACGGCGAAAAGTGGTTCCATGTGGAGAGGCGACATGGAAATCTAAACTATGTTTATAAATGTAAGTAATCAATATTGGGAGGCTTTTGTTCCTCATTCATATTCCAACCATTCGAATTTCATTCCTTTTCCTTTCCATAATCTTGGAATGCCATAGTTTTCTACCTGTGACAGAGGATGCAGATGCCATCGTTGAATATAAAATATTCATGCCATTAACACCCTACCCTTCATGGCTACATTGAGTAATGGATAAATTATTCAAATGGATTAGGATAGACTGGAGGGAATATGGATAAAATTTCATAGTTTCAGAGAGCTTCCTATGCAATTTGGGGGGAAATTATTGTTGGAATGCGAATTGTTCGAAGAAACGACAGCATGGAATTGTGTTTTCAAGTGCCTGAGTTTATTTTGAGAAATGGAAGAGTAGATTATATAAATTTTATGGTGATAATTCATATCAAAAACCACTAGATGGGGTCCCCAAAACCGCTCATCACCCCCTTTTCTACCATCACACTGATAGGGGCAACCAAGGCTGTGAAAAGACAAGTAAGCACCTTGAGGACAAATCAAGAGCTTCCATGTGGCCAATATGGGACCAGTATGATGTCATTTGAATTTCTCAAAAAAATTTGTCAATGTATTGGAATGAATATTGCAATGTAATTTGGCGCCCAATATTGGTATGGTATTGTACCACTCAAAATTGATAGTATACTAAAATTGAAAATGGAACCCAGGGATCAGACCCGAACACTCTAAAATCAACTTCTATTCAGGATATTCAACAATGTCTGGTTAGTTTTGAATCCCCATTTGAGGAGACTCCATGTTTAACAAAGGTTGGTTGCTTGTGTATCTTTTTGAGGGATACAATCAACTTGGGGTGCTTTGCATCGGAAACCAGGTATGGTACCTCTTATTCATATTTGGAATTGATTAAAGTGAAATTGTTGAGCTTCTTTGACATCTCCACTTCAAGGTACTACTCTTGTCTCTCTCTACTTTATCGTGGTCAAATTGTAAGATGGAAATATAACTTGTCATGTTCTGGAATTCTTTAAACGGGTAGAATGGGTAAAGGAAAACTATGTTTGTGTTAAATTGGCTTGTTGTTGCCTAATGTTAATGGCCAAGAATTGCGATATAAAAATGAGAAATCTTCAAATATTCATGTTTGTTGAAGTTGGTCTTACCAAACTTGGTAAATCACAGTCATATCTCCTTGGAACTAGGCTTCAAATTTGAAGGCTTTAATGCCCTTCAGGGCCTATTTTACCCTTCATAGAAGGGAACAACAAATTTTTCCATGCAAAAAAATGAATTTTGTATTGGACCCTTCAATAATGAAATTGACCATTATTTTGAAACTTTGCAATTGAAGGGCTACTCCATTTTTTGCTTGACAAATTTTTAGATGGTTGAGAATGGACGATTAAGCAACAACAAATACATAATCCCAACCGAGTATTCCACACATTCCATTAGGATTATTTATCAAAATTTAAATAATGATGAAGCTTTAAAATATCTAAAATTAAATTTAAATGTTATTGACATGTTACATGTAGCTTCTTCTATCTAGTTGCTCAATGCTCAATTCTAAACACATCTACAACACAAAGCTTAAATTTCAATGTCCTGGATAATTTATGGAAACACATACAATTAACTCAGAACTAAATTCATAAGTAGATAAAATTGCACAACAACCTTAATCCTCTAATAAATTCAACAATGAAATTTCATTGAATTATTAACCGAACGAGACTATACTACAAGATATGGATGGATTCTCGGCTTGAGATTGATGTCTTTATAGAATGATTTTTTATTCAAATATAAGTTCTTTATAAAAAAATTAAATGAAGATAACTTTTTTAATGTTTATTAATTTGTTTCAATACTACAATAGTTAATATTTTTTGTTATGATGTGACTTGCAATGGGTTGTATTGAATTTATAAAATTTATTAGAACTATAATTATGTGGTTTGGATCTCCGAGTAACTATACAATTACACTAGTATTAATCGCACATATGTAGGTCATTATTGATAATAGGATCGATATGATCTAATAATTAAATTATGATTTTCTACCATGGGTGCATTTGGGAACACTTAATCATAGGATGGTTGCATTTTCATAATTACTACCATTTCTTTCATAATAGCATCCCCTTGGATTTGCGTATGGGAATTTTATTCATTATTGTAGGGCAGAGGCCATCAAGATATTGTGCAAGCCTTCAAAATTTCTACTCCACGACCTTCTTCTTTCAGGGTTTGAATCCTCCAAAAACATGCTTTCCAAATCTATATCTAGTTTATTTATGAAACAATTATCACTTTTTGGATGGGACATGTGCTATAATGTAAGGTGGTTGCGTTACTAGCCATGGATTCATGATTTCATCAACCATGGAAAATTTTAAGGATCCGTAATTTTCTTAAAGTGTAGTAACCTTGGTGAATCTTACTAATGATCAAATTCGCAACCATTAAATGTTTGGCGATATTTTTAAAACATATTCAAATTTCTAAGGGTTTAATATAGTTTTTGGACAATTTTGGTGATTTTTAGAGTAAGAAATTCTAATCCTATAAAATTTGGGGAAATCATATTGGAAAAAATAGAAAATGGAAAATATGTTTTTGGAAAAAATAGAAAATGGAAAATATGTTTTTGGAAAAAAACCTCAAAAATTTTGCCCTTAAAATTTTCCATGTCATCAACTATGACTAGTTCAAGAGTCTAGAGGCTTGGAGTAGAATTGAATAATATTGTACATCAAGGTATTAATGGAGGAGAATGGTGCAACAAGATTTTCAAAATATGAGAAGAGAGAGCGTGACACGTGGAAGTTAGAGTTACACACTCTTTTTGTATAGATATATGTTGCAATTTTTGGTCAGAAAACATGTCCAAAATGAAGGGATTTGAATGAGAAAACTTCTCAAAATAAGGCGATTTGATAGCTCTTTCTCCTAGGTTAAATTTGATGGATAATTTGTATTATATTGAAAAATGTGATCCATAAATGCTAGGAGTCTGTGCCTTTCCACTCGTTTCTAGAAGGTTATAACCCGTAATCACCTTTGATGCACAATGCAACCCTAAGCACCAAGTATTAATTGACAATCACCTCTAGTAAGATAGTAGCTTGGTAGCAAATAAATGCATTAATGATGGTTGTTTTTTGGTAGGATATCACAGTTGAAATTGACTGACAACATGCTTCAAACGCTTAACGTAGCTTGACAACTATTCCTTCTCAAACCCTAACTCAGTCTCGATTGGTTAGTGTAGAGCACACTGAGATACTGAGAGGGGGGATGAATCAGTATCTCTTAATAATTTTCTTTTCACTTCTTCAACAGTTAGTTAATCATTAACTAAATCAATTCATCAAATGAACAATTTGATAATATGTATCAAAACAACATCAACCAGGAGTACAAAAACTATATATGGACAACTCAATAATATATATTGGTAAAAACTATATTCAAGTACATCAAATGAGGATACTACAATATCCAAGTTTACCAGCTGCAACTAAAAGGAGGCTCCAACGCCCAAGGTTTTTCTACTACAACATAGGGATGCTCCAACACCTTGTTTCACCAGCTCCATTAGCTGGTAAGAGGATCCAACCCCCTTTCTTTATATTCTCCAACAAAAACGATTCTACAACACCGTTATTCTCCTTTCCCAACATGAAAGAGGATATAACCCCCAAAGGTTTCTGAATGCTCCAACTAACAAGGATGCTTCAACACCCTAATTTAATTTTTTTCTCTGTTCAATACACAGTGAATACCTATTTAATTATTATGTGTGATGTTCCTTGACACTTTCCTTCTTTTACCATATACGTATCTATGTTTTTTCTAATTCGAGCTTCCTATTCTGTATGTTCTCTACCCGAATATCTTCTATACTCAAGATTTCAGACTTATTCTTAAGCAATCTTTAGATTGCTTAATCATTTTGATCTTGACTAAAAAATTATACAATCATTAATTCAACAATATCTATTATTTTTATCAAACCTTTAAGAACCCCAAACACTATACAAACACCTTCAAAGATTCCAATGCTTCTAATTGACATATCCTAACAAAATATTAGTCACACTGAAATACATACCTTTCCTACTCTTAGAATATTTAATTCCTTTTACTCGAGCCTTTTTTGCTTCCTTGTTGTTGAAGTTTTCCCCATCATGTAAACATTTGGTCTCATTGTTGTTTGTCCACCTGGTTGAGCTCCTGGATGATTCATTGGTATGACAGTTGCTTTCCCCATGATTTGCTACATCATTTGAACATTTTCTTTCCCTTTGGGTGGAAAAAAGGCCAAAGAAGTAGGATAGACTTTCCTAACCCTTGTCCTGAAGATTATCCTGCTATCTTCCCTTTAGGTGGAAAAGCTAACTTATGGTATTTGACCACAAATTTCCATTCTTTAGCTATGGGATATCTATGATATTTTAAATCCTCCAATGATATTTCTGCATTCGTGGTATTTTCATATGAAATAGGCCCCAACCTAATTAAAATATTCTTCATTAATATCCAAATTCTGAATTTATCCTTAACCCTTTCAATAACCTGGTCTTCACTTATAACTCCTCATACACAAAATTGGCTTACTTCATCTCTCTTCTGTTTCAACTTGTTCAAGTATACTCCTCCTTAGCATACATTTCCCCATTTCCAACCCATGGAGATGGCAATCCTAAATTCATTACTTCTTTAAAGAGTATTTTTAAAGTGTCGATTTCATCAATCAATGTATTTATGTTATTCTGAATTCTTCTTAACAAGGCTTTCTTTATTATCATTTGTCTAGTTGTTTTGATTATTTGAGTCCTATTCTTAATCTACAACTGATCAATTTGCCTTGTAGTTCTATTATTTAGGTAATCAATGATTTGTTTGGATTGTTGTGGCATATCACCAAGTGAATTTTGTTAGGATATTCCTATACTCCATCCTAGTCCTTCTATCATTTCTGTCATTTTCATTTTCAATCATGCATGCAAAATTAGGGTTTGCATGCATCCTAGTCATCAGTACCAGCACCTAGCCCTCATCAAACTAGCCCCTGGAGTTTCCTTCAGATCATTTTTAGCTCTCCTAGAGCTTAGTGCACACTCCTTTCACCTACTGCATGGGAAGGGTGCCTTTATTTACCTACCAGTCCAGTTTAGTTCAGTTAACTGAGTTCACTCCCCGATTTTAGGCTTAACTCACTCTTAACTGATCTTATCACTCTAATGGACCTCCAGTGTGACTAGACAACCTGTTCTGACTCCAGTTAGCTCCATCTGCGCCCTCCATTGAGCCTCCTTCACTACATTAGTGATTCCATGTGCCAGTTACACCAACCACACTCAGTTAGACTCAGTTTGACTCTCGGTTGACCATTACTTGTGCATTGATGAATTCACTGATGAGAAGGTGGACTCCTAGTTATGCTTTGATGGCTTTGATGACTCTCCACTAATTATGGATCTGTGCATGAAGGCCAATTCAAATTACAGCTAGTGAATTCGAATCCTCAGCATTGTATATTTACCAGTTTACTATTCAGATTAATGAAACATGTGTAATTATTTTGCCTCTATCAAAGCTCCTTTAGATCTATGTTCTATTGCTTCTCTCTTCTTATATTATTCCTAAATTCTTTCATTGTGAGGTTTACATCATGTCTTTGGATCTTATGTGGGAATTTTCACATGGTATCAGAGCCATTTGAGAGTATATTCTACCTCCATTCTTGAGAGCAAGATGAGCATTTCGAATGCTCCTTCTTCTCCTATAATTTTCACTCCCTTCAATTATTTTGAATGGAAGGCTAAGATGATAGTACTCTTACATTCGAGAGGGTTTTCTAGAATAGTTGAGGAAAAAGATGCCATACCACATCAAGTTGTAGAAAGAATCAAGCATCTAAATAAATTGGATGAAGCCTTTGGATGCATATGCCTCCATATGTCTAAAGATCTATTGTTTCATGTTGAAGGATTGAAGTCTCCAAATGAGTTATGGACAAAATTGAAGAGTCTTTTTGGAAAAAAAGACGAACTAAGAGGCTACATTCTTGAAAATGAATTGGTTTCCCTACAACCTAACAATTTCGAAAGCATTCAAGAATTCTTCTCCAAATTTCAGAATTTGGTTTTACATTGCAAGCAATGTGGCATCACTAAAAGTGATGAGCAATCGGTACTCTCTATATTGAGCAAACTTGGATCTCAATTTTCTATCTTTGTATCTACTTTCCATTCTGTTCGAATGTCAATCCCTGGATGGAAGTTTCCCACCTTAAAAGGCTTTGCTAAAGATCTCATTCAAGAGAACAAACTGATTCAAATGGGTGCCATCAAGGCCTCCAAAGATCTAGCTCTTCTAGCTGGAGAAGCTAGTGGAGCGAATGAAAAGGGGAGGCAAAAAGACAAGGACAAGAAGCCATCCAAATCCAAAAGTGACAAACACAAGAGACCTAATTGTTCCTACTACAAGAGAGGAAACCATCCTAAGAAAGCTTGCATGCACAAGAAAATAGCTCTACTAACCAAGCTTCTTGAACAAAACAAAATTGTTGTTCCAAGAGAAGCAAAGATGTCTGATTCTGGAAGTGGATCTGATGATTGCCATGCATTGATGGCTAGTTTTTCAAAATCACAAGCCCTCCTCATAGATTTTGGAGCCTCCAACCACATGGTCTACTCTGAAGAATCTTTCTCCTCTTTAGATCTCAAAGATGGGCCTACCATTCACATGGGAGGACTCTCATATTTCTGCCAAAGGATTGGGTAAAGTACATATGGAGCATGGTAAGTTCAAAAATGTTTTATTTGTTCCTTCTCTAACAGCTAATTTGTTGTCAGCATATCAAATGACTGATACTGGATCACCAAAGCAAGTAATTTTTGGTCCAAACACAGTAGGGATTACAGAAATGTCCACTGGAAAGGTTATAGTGAATGGGATTTATAATCATGCCTCAAAGGCATATGAGTTCTCACACTTCATGCCTTTCTCTCCGACTATTCCTTCAAATTCTGATGAAGATCATAGTGACTCCACTTCTAATGAAGAATAAGATCAAGATCTTGATGTTGAGATCATAGTTCAAGAAGATTCAGATCCAGAACCAACACCTATTCTCAGTCCAGATCCAAGGTCAATATGGGCTCACACAGTCCTTGCTACCACTGAGAACACAGTTGATGATTTATCTATTCACAGAACTACTAGACTTCGGCATCATGCCAACCTTGCATTATGCCATCCACCTCTCCATGAGAAATGCAACATGATGATGGGGTACTCTCTTCCATCTCTTGGGAAGACTCCTCATGTGCCATTCGCTCCAGTTACAGAAAGAGTTCCTGAAATACTTGCTTCGTCCAACACATTCTCCACATAGTGGGAGGTTTATCAAGAGACTAGATCCAAATCTAGCTTCTACTTTGGCTTCCTACAGGGGATCAGCTTTCCAAGTCTTTTGCAAAACTTTTCACTGATGAAAGCTTCTTTCTTTTCTGCATAGTATGATGGTTCTTTGATTTATTTACTGTTCTTTTGAGGGGGGGTATTTTTCCCATGAGGTTTTCCCCATTTCCTCGGTTTATGGACAGTTCTTTATTTTTCTATCATTTCTTTGATTGTATGGGTGACCTTTGGTCCTAGTTACCAGGACCTAGGATGGATTAAGGGGGGGTGTTAGGATATTCCTATACTTCATCCTAGTCCTTCTAGCATTTCTGTCATTTTCATTTTCAGTCATGCATGCAAAATTAGGGTTTGCATGCATCCTAGTCATCAGTACCAACACCTAGCCCTCAGCAAACTAGCCCCCAAAGCTTCCTTCAAATCAGTTTTAGCTCTCCTATAGCTTAGTGCGCCCTCCTTTCACCTACTACATGGGAAGGGCACCTTTCTTCACCTACCAGTCCAGTTTAGTTCAGTTAACTGAGTTCACTCCCTGATTTTAGGCTTAACTCACTCTTAACTGATCTTATCACTCCGATGGACCTCCAGTGTGACTAGACAACCTGTTTTGACTCCAGTTAGCTCCATCTGTGCCCTCCCTTGAGCCTCCTTCACTACATTAGTGCTTCCATGTGCCAGTTACACCAACCACACTCAGTTAGACTCAGTTTGACTCCCGGTTGACCAGTACTTGTGCATTGATGACTTCACTGATGAGAAGGTGGACTCCTAGTTATGCTTTGATGGATTTTATGACTCTCCAATGATTATGGATCTGTGCATGAAGTCTAATTCGAATTACACCTAGTGAATTTGAATCCTCAGCATTGTATATTTACCAGTTTACTATTCAGATTAATGAAACATGTATAATTATTCTGCCTCTATCAGAGCTCCTTTGGATCTATGTTCTATTGCTTCTCTCTTCTTCTATTATTCCTAAATTCTTTCATTGTGAGGTTTACATCATCTCTTTTGATCTTATGTGGGCATTTTCACAACTTTTACATTGCTTTTTTATCCTCCTGGACTAATTTTACCATTTTGAACTCATCCTGAATCACCTCAGAATAGTCCCATTTATTTAGAAATAGTTGGGCTATTTTATCCCATAGATCTTGACTTACTCTTCTCAACAATGTTTCTCCTTCAATATCTATCTGCAATGTAGTAACTTGAATTTTGAGCTCATTAATATCACGCTCTAGATATTCAATTTCATCCTCCTTTTTGTTAACTTCAATCTCCAATTCTATAATTCTATTGTCCCTTTGATTGACCTCCACTTCTAACTCTCTGCTTTTTCCCTCTCTGTCTTCTATTTTTTGGACCGAGGTATCTTCTTCTTCTATTAAATCAATCACATCCCGATCTACTACTGGTTTTTTAGGCTCTTTTTTAGCTTGCTCTATTTATGTTGCATATTGGCTTACCTCTTGATTTTTAGGAGAGGATGCTTGTAAAACTGACTTAGGACTCAAGGAAGTGTCTTGCAACTTCATAGAATATATTTGCATTTCCAAATCAATTATCTTGCATGCATGTTCTTTAGACATATTTTTATACTTTAGCATGCTGGCATAGAGCTACTCATTTTATTTTTTAGCCTCCCTCAGCTCAGGAGTTTGTAGAAGTTGAGGCCTAGGCATATTCAATTGTTTCCTTAACTGTGCAATTTCATTGTCTGTTTCTTGTATCGGTGATTTGACATGAGATCCATCTATCGGATCAACTCCTAAATCTAGGACCTTGCTTTATATCTCTCTAATAGTGACTTGTTTAGATATCATAGACATTTTCTCTACTTTCCAAAGCTGCGCAAAATTTTCTAGGGATGTCTTCAATGTATTTTCTTCTTTGGATGACTTAACCACTTCTGTGTAGATCATAAAACTTGCCTACTTATAAAAGTCCAGCTTGTCTAGCTTTCCAAATTCTTTAAAGTCCACTTAATACTCATTTTCTATCCAGTCAGCTAGAGTAGGAGGCATATGTACCTTAGGATCTAACACATATAACCTCAATGTGTCATTTTGCAGGTCTACCACTTTGAGCAACTTTCTTTCTAACGTTTCCAACTATTTCTTGGTTTCACTTAATAACTTCAGACCCCTTTCTCTTATGCCTCTGTACCTAGATTGTAAATTTGTTTCCATCTATATAGGGATTTCTAAAGGTGAAGTTTCAAGTACTCGAGGAACTATAAATTTGAGAGAGGGGTAGTGATTAAATTTAACATATGGACCTCCTTTGTTGAAATATGGTTGTCCAACTATTTCATCCAATTCTTTGGGAAGCTCCTCAATTTCATCTTTCTCTATTAATGTTATCTCAACTTCCTCTTCTTCTGTTCCTTCCTTCTTTGTTGGTGGACCATGACTTGTCTCATCAATATCCATATATGTGTTGATTTCTTATTCTTCTCTCTTCTACCCTACTTTTTTTTTGAAACACTCTACTCCTCCTTGTCTTTCAAAATTGCTTGAAATTTCTCCCAACTTTCTTTGTTAGAAATCATCTCCCAGTGTGGATTAGGGATATATTCATAAGCATAATTTCCATTAGCCACCCTTTTCTTGGAGATGAACTGGTGAGGTTCATAGGATCCTTTCTCATATTTATCTAGATTTAATTGAGATAGAAACCCTTCCATGTATTGCAAGGCATTCAATCCACTTATCTAAAAGGTTCTTATTTCTTTTTGCAGTAGGAAGGTTCTTTGGTTCATGAAATGGGCACAATGCATGTGATCTGATAAGAACCTCTTCCTTGCATATTCCATGGAAAAAAATACGAGAGTGAGAAATGTTGGGAGCTTGTATGACTCTTCTTAAAAGACATATACCCTTATTACTGTGGAATTTTCATATAGAAACCAATCTCCAAACCTCAGGTGAGGAGCGAATTGTAGATGATTTTTATTTTCAGGAAACATTCTAGGAGGTTTGGAATAAAAAATAAGGGTGTATGTGACACTCATCACCTTATTTGTGAATTCTATATAATTTGAATTATCTTATCTTCTCATGATCAGATCACTCCATTCATATACAATTTTTTGAGTCCCATGTTCATCTGATATCTTCAAAATCAGGTGCTTGTAATGTTCAAAATTTTGGTACAGGAACATGTAGAAAGGGAAAGAAGGGTATCTATACCATTGTATAGCATGAAGTTCTTCTAATTGTTCATGAATGGATTCATCTAGGAAACTACAAATGTCAAATTTAGGAGGACTAAATCCAGGTGTAGGGGTTAGAATGAGGAGAATTCCCAAAATGACATCATCCACTATATTGTCATTTTCAAGTCTTAAAATGGTGCATATCACTGAGATAACTTTCTTGGTACTGTTAGAGAAAATTGATGTATTATATTGTGGTGAAGTTGTGGGGATGTTCATTCCCTTATCCAGATGTTAGGACAAGAACTAGTGTCGGTCAAAAGGTTACAGAGTTTGATAGGAACTGGCTAGGATTTTCTCATTTAGGGTCTGAAGGGATAAGACATTTGGAATACAAAACATATGTTGTAGGGTTTCAACACTTATGAGACATAGGTTTTTAGAGTGATCAGAGGACAGGATCGATCTTTTGATGGGTGCATAATGTGCAGAGCACCATGCTACGAACTCATGGAAATATACAGTCCTAGGACAAACAATTCTGGCCACGTTTGAGACCCATAAATGGTATGGGTCTTGGTTTGCAATGGCTAATAAGTGAGCTTATTTAATGGTGGAATTCAGGTCCAAATTGGTGACATTTATATCAAAAATATCAACATTGAAGTCGTAGACATGTTCATTTCTAGCAAATTTGAGGTTAGGTATTTTGTCTATAGATTTAGGGGCCATCTGGAACGTATTATTTAACTGGTAGGTTAAAAATGGTTTTTTAGGGTAACTAGGGCACACATTTTATTGTTTTATACGACGGTAAAAGTAGAATGCATGAGGTTTTAGAAACAGTAAAATACTCAGGAAAAAGATTGGAAATGTACTTGGACTACTAGTTTCTAAGGTTGATTTGGAAGGTACGTTGGGTGCTGAGTACTGGAGCCCTTTCTTCACATGCACATGATAAGCATTGAAAATTTGGAATTACCCTTTTAATGTTTTAATCACATAAAATTCGAACAACTAACGAGAATTGATGTGGTGCATTTGATGATGTCAAATGGATTCCGTGTACCCACCTGACATGTTTGATTTGGAGTGGCTGGCATGGATGCCACCTTGTCACTTCTCGACGTGCATGGGAACCTTGGGAATTTTCACTTTTGGGAGGAAACCGCCCTGGTTTCCCATGAGCGGTAACAACACATGATCTTAGTGGTTTTAAAAATGAGCTCCATGAGTTGTTACTAATAAGGTAGTTCCACATGTCCCTAGTATATTTTCTCCAACGACTCATCAGGAGCGAATTAAAGGTTACGCACTTTCAGGTGCACTATTGGTAATTGTCGTTGATATCCATCACTTTTTTTTATTAGCTCTCCTCTATTGTTTTACTCCCTTGTACTTTCCCAGCGCGTTATTGATGCTGACTGTTGGATGACTTCAGGTCTGACAGTGATCCTTTATATGTGAAATTTGATATTTTTATCCTCTATCCTTTCGTCTCTATCCCCCTGATCACGTTCTTTCTCTTTGTCTTGTCAGCGTAAGCTATCATGATACTTTATAGCTTTGATTTTAAGCACCTGCGGGCTTAATATTGAAATTATTTTAGAATTTTTATGCACTTTATAAGTGTTTGAAGATCTTGGAAAAATATCAGTTCTAACAATAATTATCTTAGTGTTCCAACCACTAGTACAAAATGGGTAATAAGTGACTAAAAATCAGCGATAAATGACTAAATTTGGTCACGTGACCACTGGTGACAATTTACTAGTCTCTTATCTCCTGACCAAATTGATCATTTATCACTTGGTCATAAATTTCTCAAATTGCTTCAAGCATTGATCATATATTTAGTCATTTATTTGGTCATTAATTTTCGCTATTTGGTCATTTATTCGATCGTTAATTATCATTTTTTGGTAGTACATTTGGTCATTTATTTAATCATTGATTGTTAACTGGTCATTTATTTAATCATTGACTGTTGTTAACTATTCATTTATTTAGTCATTGATTGTTGTTAACTGGTCATTTATTTAGTCATTGATTGTTGTTAACTGGTTATTTATTTAGTCATTGATTTTTGTTAACTGGTCATTTATTTAGTCATTGATTTTTGTTAACTGATCATTTATTTAGTCATTGATTGTTGTTAACTAGTCATTTATTTAGTCATTGATTGTTGTTAACTAGTTATTTATTTAGTCATTGATTGTTGTTAATTGGTCATTTATTTAGTCATTGATTGTTGTTAGCTAGTCAATTAATTATTCATTGATTTATGTATATAGGGCATGGAGGAATCGAACCACCAACCTCCTACTTGTAAGGTAGACGCTCTTCCATTGAGTTAGCACACTTTGAGAATTAGGGAGGAAACCAATATTAACACCCACATTGCATCATTTGTAATTCTAAGAAAGGAAAATAAGATCCAAAGAAAACATTGCTTCCACCATTCCATCATCTCACATGAAAAGGATTGTAATTTGTTATAAAATTTCTTGTCTAAACATTGATTAAGTTGCTTCAACACTCCAACAATTTGCTACTATTGGATTGTAGTGTTTAGTCCCATTGACCTTTTTCTAGTCATTCTTGGATGTCAACAAAAATATATTAGATTATCTATATTATTATATATGGCGCAGCTAGCTTGAACTACTTCAGTTGTTCTTTGTCACTATGGACTAACTAATCATATTTGCTAACATATTACAAGCTAGCTCCTTTACATCGATAGACTCAACTAAATAATCCCAAGACGCACTGTCAAACGTTTCGCCAAGTGTTCGCCATCCCAGGGACATGAGAAATGCAAGGGGCACACCCCCAACCCTGAGGGTCAACGCACCCCCATGAAACCCCATAAATTAGTCATTTCAGTACAAACTAAAAATTTAAAACCTTTTAAACAAACAAAAATCAAGATAAAAGGTTTGAAAAAAACACTCATACTATAAAGAAACATGGTCTCCAATTACCAATTTTGTCAAAGGATTGTCCTTTATGAACTAGTGATATAAAACTTTCATTTATTGTTGGATGCATTGTCCTTGTCAGTTGAACCTCTCTGACTGTGTCCCTAAAGATCAAGACTGGTTGAACCTAAAAAAATTCCTTTTCCTTTTATAAATCAAATAATTAAAAAATCAGTTCCAATATTGTACCTAAATTTTTATAAAATTTTAATTTCAAATTTTATAATTAAACTTATAAAATACATCAATAATATTAAAATGTGAATATTTCAATTTCTTTAATTTATTATAATTTCAAATCTTATATCTAAACTTTACAAAAAAATTAAAATCAAAATTTATAATTAAACTTAATAAAAATTATTAATATTATTAAACTTTGATTATAAAATACTTAAAAAGTTAAAACAAAACTTCATAATCCCAAAACAAAGTGTTTAACTTTTGTTTAGCTCCTATAGATAGCTTCGATATGTTTAATCTCTAAATAGGTCTTATAAATACCTCTTATAAAGAGCTTCTATAATTTTATTATATGATTTTAAATTAATTTAAAAAAATATTTGATTTTAAATTAATTTAAAAAAAAATATTTTTATGGTATAAAATAATAATAAATTTAATTATAATTAAATATTTAAAGTTGTGTACAACTTTTTATTATTTAGAATTGATTTTTGATGTAAAAATAAATTAAAACTCCAAAAATTTCCAATCCTTATTCTAGTGTCATTATACAATCTCAATGTTTTATATTAAAAAAATAGTTATATGAATATATGATGAAGGGAAAAAATCAAATTTTGGAAAAACAAAATGGTCGAAGAGGTCCAAATCGTCTCAAAAATTATATTCAAACATAAATTTCATTTTTCTCACATACATCTTTAATCTCTTCATTGTCAACAAGGAATAGATGATCCCTGTCTCTTATCACGTTGATATCATCTGGTCCAAATTTGTGACTGGTTTATATTTTCAATTTCTTGCTTTCTATAATAGAATGTTGAAAGTATGGCTTTCAATTATGTAGTTCTATTTTCATTTCAAAGAGCACTGAAGTCTTATGTTTTATGGTAAGCATAAATTCCCAAGGAAGTCTTCTAACCATCCAATGATAAGTTATGTAACTAAACCAGACAGTTCAATCTCTAAACTAGTCGATTCAACACAAAACAAGTGAACCAATTGGTTCAGCACAAAACCAATGAGCTGAATAGTTCAACACAAAAAAAGCTAGTCCTGATGCCCCCCCCTAGTCACAAGGCCCAATCAGTATTATAAGATAAAGAAAAAAATAAATTGGACCCCCTTAAACATCCGATGGATCACCTTTCAACTAGACATATCCTCCAGTACATTAAATATTAAATTGGGAAACCTAATCACAATTTTTAGTGATGGAGCTAAACCCTTCAGACCTCATAGAAAAGATATGTATTCTAGGAGAAACCTAGAAAGAGGTTAGGATATTGAATGGTTCCAACTAATTTAAATCATTAAATAGTAACAACTACTGAAGCCATTTGACAACGGATCGAAAAATTCAAATTCCTAGACTAAACCAAGTCCGTCTAATCAACCAGACTTCATATAATCTATGTACTTATTTGATTAAAGTATAATGATTTTGGGTATATAGAGGGAATTTAGAACCTCAATTTTTATGTATTTTCTCTTGGAATTCTAAATTTATGTATCTTCATGCAATTTTTCTATTTACACTTCTCGGATGGGATTGTAGGCATCTCAGGAGTGCCTAGAATCTCAGAAGTGCCTGAGGGAGGCAAGATCACATAACAGTCATAGAAAATAAACTAGTACTTTAATAGGACTTTGAAAGAACTTTGAAAAGTAGGGGTTTTGGTTCATTGACTACAAGAACATGCATTAAAGACCAACTACTGGAGGCAATATTTTAGAATGGGAAAATTAATGGTAAAGCATCAAAATACATCTGATTACATTAAAAAAAAAATACAGCAAAATACAATGCTAGGATATTGATAAGAGAATGAAAAAACAAGCAACCTGTAGTCACATGATCAATGGGCCCTTAAATGCTTTTGTATTAAAAAATAAATAGAAATCAACACATTTTTTTTACTTCCTACCTCCCCATCAAAATCATTTGAAATAAACACATGCTTTACATATATACGAATATTCTTAGTCTTGGGATTCGTAATGTCTTCTCTGGCCATGAGAGTAATCACAGGCACGTAAAGAATACTTCTAAGCTCAAATTCACCGTACATTGCATTAAAAATAACTATCCATTAGAACTTCAACCAAACCAATGCCTTTCTTATCTCAAGAACTGCTAGCATTCTCAAGTAAATTTACCCAAAGGAAGGATGAATAAAGCTATAGCACAATGGAATAATGCCAACCAAAGGCTAGGATAAAATTCCATTGATCCATTTAAAATAAAAATACATCCTTTTAAATAATTGTGATACTTTAAAAACAATTATAAAACTCCCCAAAATCTCATGCAATTGCAAGACCGTGCAAGCATGATAATGCAATCAGATTTACAAGTTTGACTCAACTTGGCCCTTAGCATTATTAAAACATTAAAGGTGACCATAATAAACCCAATAATTCTAACTAATCATATTTATGGAATTCTTTGCAAACAAATACAAACTAGAACATTCTTCCATAAAACTATGCAATTTACGACACTTCCGTAAATTCAATCTATGGCACTTTCTTTAACAGTTTTGAACTACTTATCAAATAGATATGAATATAAAAATGAGAGCCATTCAATAATGTAAAATGGAAAATACATAGCTACCATATACATCCATTAATTCATACAAAGATCAGATCTACTATTGCTATCAAAATCACTATTGGATCATTCGGTAAGCATCCAAATCCTTGCAAAACCAACTATGAGTCCCAAATACAAAGAATGCCATTTATATGGGGCACTATAAATACACCAAGGGAACACTTGAGAGTTCATATACATGCATACAACATATGATAATCATATGTAAAGAGAAAATATCAGTTCAATCCAATTTCCATGTAGAAAAAACCATCAACTAGTGATCAAAACTCAGTAATTTCAACTATGGAATCATAGAACATATCTGATCATCCATGGAGAGAATAATTTCATAGTATTCTATATCAAATCAGACATGTAAAAACATATTTAAAGTTTACATTAATATTAGATCTCAAAACAAGGAGAAAACTCCAATTAATTCCAAGCAAGATTCCTCAACTAGAGTTCCAAAAACCAAGGCATTCCAACTGTGAATTCATCTACAGTTTTGCTCAGACATAGAGGGAAAATTTTCAGAGTAATATACATAAAATAAGAACATAAATAACATATTTCAAGCTTCCATCAATATCATATCTCAAATAGAAGAGAAAAACGCCAATTTCCAAGCAAGATTCCTTAACTAGAGTTCCAAAAACCAAGCAATTTCAACTATGGATTCATATACATATATGATAATCCATGGAGATCATATTTGAATTGTAATATACATAAATTAACACATGAATAAATATATTCCAAGCTTCCATCAATATAAAATCTCAAATAGAAGGGAAAAACACCAATTTCCAAGCATTTAAACCATCAAATCTATATCCAACCATTGATACAGATTCCAAGCTCATCAACAGTAAACAATTCAGATATGGAAACAATGGAAACATCATATAAACATATGAATTTACATCAATTAAACTACTTATCTTAATAATGTGAAACTGGCATCAATCGAACCACATTCCATCCAGCCTTAGGCACTACCAAGCCAAATCCTCTTGGACAAGCTACCCTCAAGTTGAAGACACTTATCCACAAGTAGAGGTGCACTCAAAAATAGCTCATGTGTTTGTTTGAGAAGCAACAACTCAATTCCTCACCACTTTCTTTCTCCTCCACCCCACTACCAGTTGTAGTGGTAATCCCTTCACCCCCGAGATCCCTCGGGACATTGCCATTAACCATCGGGATTTACGTGCAAGTCCAGGATAGAGACAAGCAGTGGACACAGAGGAACTATACCATATTTTAACAAGATTACTAAAAACATCATACAATATCACATTGCTTCAAGTACAAAGTTCAATCACATAGCATAACATCCATGGCTTCCCAAGCTCACAACCTTACCAAGCTCTCACTGTCAATGGAAAAAACAACCAAGAATAATCAACCATCAACATCCAAGGAACCAAGAACCATCCAAGAACCATCAAACATGAGATCAACCATGGATTTATAGACCAAAGAAAGTAATTCTAACTCAAGGGGGTCAAATCAAGCCAAGGTAAGCCAACTTGAGTTAATCTAATGGGGTTAACTCAACCACAAGAGGTTAACTCTAGTATAACCCAAGCAATTCAGATTCCAAGGAGAGTGACTGCAAGCCACTCTACCCAACTCAAATTCATGTGTGGACACATCATCTATGAATAAAAATCAAAATTAGTGAGGTGAGGTGTTACACAAACCAAGGCATCTTCCCAAAATAACAAAAGAGGGGTTACACAAGGAGTTACACAAACCAAGGCTAAAAATAGTCAATGAGGGCGCACTTGAGCAAGTGGGGTTTACAAAACCAAGTGTAACCTCCAAAAAGGAGTTACAAAACCACCAAAGGGGACCATAAACAAGTGTAATCCACCCAAGCAACCACTAAATCATGAATTAGGCTCAATAGTACCAACATAGGCTAAAATAATCAAAAGTTGGGTCCATTGTACAATGTTTGGGTGACCATCAACTAATAAAGTCAACAAAGCATAAATACAAACCAAGCTCAACTAAACAAGTTCTAAAGTGCTAGGAATGTCCCCATTCCCGCTCATCTTATGGATCTAGGCCTCCCATACTCTTTTGTGGTCTCTGGTGTGCTAGTCGCTTTCATTAATTAACTATTTAAAAGATAATAATAATAATGTCTCTAGGTCCTTAAAGACCCTTATTTGGACACCTTGTGCCACAATAATAATAAAAATTATTACATATGTCCCGGTTTTAACATACAGGTCATTACAGAACATGCCAGAGGATCCATAAATTCATTGAATGTTTTCTTGTAAAATGCCTTGTATTCCTCTGCAGATACTTCTTTTGAGTTGCACATTTGCACAAGAGATGAGAAGACAATAAATATAGAAGTTGTGAACAACTTTAATACAAATGACATTAGCTTAATAACATAAATAAAGTAACAAAATTCATCTATAAGTTACTCTAAGAGGAAATATTTCACTACCGCACTTATAAATGCACTTAAACCAATTAAGTCAGCTATAGGGGAAATCCAAACTTAAGAATGAATTACTTAATAGTAAATACAAGTCATAAGAGAAAAACATGAATATGCTCAAATTATTCTTAATGCACATTGAGACCTAAAGTATCCTACAATCTTGAGAAGCTAATAAATTAAAATAGGGGTAGCTTGAAGTTTGAATGGAACCTACAGTTGTATGAAAGACACCTTTCAAGATCAAGCGTAGTCTCTATGAGTGGCATGTTATGGAATTTAGCCTCAACAATGCCCCTACTGTTGGGTCATAGATTTGTCCATATTTTCATCACCTATCGACATATATTTCATCCCTCTTCTTCCTATTATTATCCATTTATCGTTTCATTTTCCATCCATTTGTTGTAACTGCTCAATAAATGCCATATTAATCTCATTGATGCTTTAGTGGTTAATCATGATTATTTTCCTTTATTTTTGATGAATTGAATAATTTTTATGCATAATTTTAGTGATGATGGTTTATGGATTGATTTGTCATATTAACAACAGCAGCACTGTCACGTCCCCATTTTGACCCTATGGCATTAAAATTGTAAATGATGTAAATATCGTTATTTAATCATGGTGAGGAGCTCAAGGCCAAGGCCCCGCCATTGATTTATCGTTCTATGTATCGGCAATTAAAAATCGGTGCATATGGCTCTTGTGCTAGATAGGCACAATGTAAATGATGACATCATGTAAATACAAATTTTAATGAAATACGCACAACTAGCTATGCAATGCAACAAAGAGATGGGGACATGATTTTTCAAGGAATAGGGAGGGAAATTATTCAAACCCATGAGCCAATGATGTTAATCCATTTCATTGAGAAAACCCATAAATCCCAACTACCCATTTTGGGTTATGCACCCAATCATTTAATTCTTCCAAGAGTTGGTTGAGACAATTAATGCCTTGGGAAGGGAGAGGTATGGCAGTCAATTTCGAGTATGGGAAACCCATCAATCTGGAAAATCATATTTTGCCTCCATGGGCAAGAAAACACCCACGAAATTGGGCCCAAAGCCATTCTTCACCCATGGCCTTTGACTTCTCACGCAGTCTGAGCTAGCTGGGTCTTTCCCTGCACATTTTTCATCCTTTTTCTGCATTTTCCCATGCCTGGGAACTCATTTTTGGATAACATAGTGGCTGGGAGAAAAGAACCACAAATTGGGGGTTTAATGGAGGTCATTTTTGCTCCTGGGTTGTTCCTAAACGTTTTCTAAAAACGAATTTTGCCTTCCAGGGTTTATTCCCATTTCTCCATTTCGTTTTTGGGTTGCCCACGTTTTTTTTTTTCATCCTTTTTCTGCATTTTCCCATGCCTGGGAACTCATTTTTGGATAACATAGTGGCTGGGAGAAAAGAACCACAAATTGGGGGTTTAATAGAGGTCATTTTTGCTCCTGGGTTGTTCCTAAACGTTTTCTAAAAACGAATTTTGCCTTCCAGGGTTTATTCCCATTTCTCCATTTCGTTTTTGGGTTGCCCACGTTCGTTTTTTTTTTTTTTTTTTTTTTTTTTTTTTTTTTTTTTTTTTTTTAAGAACCCCATCTTTGGGCATATCACTATAAAAAATGTTTCTTCATGCCCAGCACTTATACTTTTGTTGTTATGTGCATTCCTGTTTTGGTTTGAACCCGTGAGCAAGAGATTGCGAGTGGTAGTGGACAGAATTGGCTTGATAAACCTAGTGGGGGGGAATAACCTCTCAAGAAGATCAAGATGGATGGCTACTATTCTATGCACACCTTGGACACTCTAGATTGGAAGGTATGGCCTGAGAGACTGTGCATTGGTGAAGGGAATACTTCCTTGAGTGGGGTGTGTAGGCATTGTGGGTGCCAAGCTAGATAGATATTGTAGAGGTATCCATGGCTCTATGCTTGAGCTCACTAGCTTAGCAATTCTTTCTTTCCATCTCCTAGAATCCTAATAAACCCAATTGTAGATTGGCTTGGCTCATTTTGGTGTATGTCGGGCTATGTGTGAGTCTGTTGTTCCCTGGTTCCTTGTAGAAATCATGCCCAGCTCAGGGGTGGCAATTGCATCAAGAGATTGATAAGCACAACTGGCCTATGGTTGGGAGGAATGTTACAGTTGCATAGCTGGTTGCTCAGGGACTACTCTGTTTCAAGATAAGTACTCTCATGTGCTAATTCTGTATTGTTTCAATGGATGAATGACATGAATGTCTTGAATGTATGATGGATGTGTAATAGAACTTAATTCTGTTGTGTTTTCAAATACTTATGTATTTCCATATTTCCATCTTCTCTCTATATGCATGTTTGTATACTATATGTCCCTAAATCAGAGTCATGTTCTCTCCCATGCTGGTATGATGGGTAGATATGTGACAAGCACTCATGGGTCAAGCTTCCAAAGTTGGCGTGCTAGCACACGTCCACATGGATATTTCACAACATGGTTTCATCTTATGATTAATTATGTAGATTTGTGATTTCAATTCGTGCCCAAGTCCAACATGGCAACATCCAGCTCATGATCAAACGGCCTTAACCAAAAACGCATTCCAGATAACAACACATTGATTTGTGTCTCTATTTGCGGGCAGATGGAGAAGAATCTCAAAAATATGGGACATGGGTTTTGTGTGCAACAGCCTCAATTACATGAATCACAAGGAAATCGCCAAACAAAGTTGCGGTTTGAGCTATACAGCGGGTTCTCTAAACATGTAATTCTCATATTTACTGTTGCGGCCGGTTTTACAAATTAGCAATTGGTTGAAACAGATCACAAGTTGGGGATTCAGTTTCTCATTCTCCTGAGAGGATTTTATGTATTAATATGTAATCATTCTGATGTATTGAGGAGGAGGGAGAGCAAGCAATGTTATGTTGTAGAATTTGATCCAGACTCCGATGTAATTATTTCATTATGATAATACATGCTGGCAGTTTCTTAATTCTGGAGTTGTAGACTTTCATTGTGGAGTTCCAGCTCTGCTCAGTGGAGGAAGGGCCCTCTTCCCTGAGCAGATGCTGATAGTATTGATTGTTATTATGTAGCTTTGTTTATTATTTAATTCATGCTTTCATTCATTAGATCTATCATTTTTGTATGCTTTCATTCATTGGATTTATCATAGTTGTTTTCATGTTAATTTATTTTGATATATCGTTGGCCAACATAGCATTTCTTTCATATTTAT
This sequence comes from Larix kaempferi, assembly GCA_027924585.1. Lineage (NCBI taxonomy): Eukaryota > Viridiplantae > Streptophyta > Pinopsida > Pinales > Pinaceae > Larix > Larix kaempferi. The sequence goes on from BSBM01000841.1 coordinate 21,284,899, forward strand.
GTGGTTAGATCTTGCTTTGTAGGAGTTGATTTTTATTGCAATGTTTGAAGTGTTTTTAGATTTACAATATGGTTTTATGAATAGAATTAGGGTTTGATTTCTTTTCAAGAAGGTGTGATCTAGTTTACAATGAGTTTTGATTTCATACCAATAGATAAACAGTGTCAGGTAGAAATTGTGCTTGCATAGATATCGCACGATAGCTTTGACATAAAAGAATTCCTCGAGTTGATAATTTATGTTCTAGTAGTTTCAGTTGTTTAATTAATTAGACAATTAATCCAACTAACATTTTGGCGTCGTTGTCGGGGAAGTTATCAATGGTGCAAAAGTAGATTTGACATTATTTTGTAGATGCATTGTTAAAGTAGAGCATGTAGGTTGCATGATTACCTTTGAGTTTATTGAATTTGGTTTTAAGGATGGTGTGATTTCCATTTTTGAAAACTTGTGTGTTATTTCTTTTCTGCAAGAGTGATTTTATTTATGCAACGAGTTTAATTCATTTTTCAGATTGTAGTTAAATTTTGGGTGCTGTAAGAACCATCCCTTCTACTAATGCTTGTTGGTTTGCCATTCACATTCATATTGCTCATGCTCATATTTAATGCAGAAATTGAACTAATGATATCTTGCAAACTGAGAATCAGATTCTCATGATTTTTGGACAGGGAATGCATAACATTATGAAGAATAACTTTGGTAAGTTTCATCCCAATCCAATGCACGATTTTTGAGAAAATGACCACCATCACCTACATCCATTTTGTTTGTATCTCGATATCTGTGCATCAGATGAATTTGAGCTTTGGGGAGCAAAAGCATTATGTTAAGAGAAAGATACTCACCAATTTTCAGAAAAAATACTTCATGGATTGAGAAAAAATGGCCATCATCACCTACAAGCAATTTGCATTTTTCTCAAAATCCGTCATGTGGGTATCTCTGATTTTTGGTGTGGAGATGCATTGGAATGGTAAAAACGTGCTTGCAAAATTTCAGCCAAACCTAGTTTGTATTTTGGGAGATATTAGATCAGGAAGTTTGCTGCAACACCAGTTGTTAATTTGTCAATTTTGTCCATTTCCCTATTTTCGCAACTATCCACCAAATCCTCCGCTAAAGAAGCTGCAACACTGCTAAATTATTCGCTAATCCTCCGCCAAGCAGCTGCAACACTGCCAAATGTTTTGCTAAATCCTCCGCTAAATGGCTGCAACACCGCCAAATTTTCCGCTAACTTCCTTGCTAAAGTTTTCGCTAAATATTTCGCTAATTTCCAAAACTCCATCAGAATCGCTAGAGATCATTTGAAGGCTATTTTTTTTAAGATTATCCTTTGATAAGAAATGTAACAACCATTGTTTGAAGGAGTTTCAAGTATTGTTTGAAAAGAAGCATCATATTCCATTAGCATCATGAGTGGGCAAGCAGATTGGTTTTGGTCATTATGCAAGGTAAAATGAAAGCAACAATCAAATGAGTCCTAGTTTGGATGCTACACAGGTATTGGGTTGCATGAGGACATGCAACAAGTTCAGTTTGGGAGAGATGTTGGGTCACGGATTTGTCCATATTTTCATCACCTATCGACATATATTTCATCCCTCTTTTTCCTATTATTATCCATTTATCATTCCATTTTCAGTCCATTTGGTGTAATGGCTCAAGAAATGCCATATTAATCTCATTGATGCTTAGTGGTTAATCATGATTATTTTCCTTTATTTTTGATGAATTGAACACTATTATGCATAATTTTACTGATGATGGTTTATGGAGTGATTTGTCGGATTAACAACAGCAGCACTCATGGGTTAAGCTTCCAAACTTGGCATGCTAGCACACGTCCACATAGATATTTCACAACATAGTTTCATCTTATGATTAATTATGTGGATTTGTGATTTCAATTCGTGCCCAAGTCCAACATGGCAACCTCCAATTCATGATCAAATGGCCTTAACCAAAAACGTGTGCCAGATAAAAACACATTGATTTGCGTCGCTATTTTCGGGCAGATGGAGAAGAATCTAAAAAATATGGGACATGGGTTTTGTAAGAAACAACCTCAATTACCTAACACGTGAGGAAATCGCCAAACAAAGATACGGTTTGAGATATACATCAGGTTCTCTAAATGTGTAATTCTCAGTTTTACTGTTGCAGCCGGTTTTACAAATTAGCAATTGGTTGAAACAAATCACAAGTTGGGGATTCGGTTTCTCATTCTCTTGAGAGGATTTTATGTATAAATATGTAATCATTCTGATGTATTGAGGGGGAGGGAAAGCAAGCAATGTTATGCTGTATAATTTGATCCAGACTCTAATGTAATTATTTCATTCTGGTAATACATGCTGGCAGTTTACTAATTATGGAGTTGTAGACTTTCATTGTGGAGTTCCAACTCTGCTCAGTGGAGGAAGGGCCCTCTTCCCTGAGCAGATGTTGATAGTGTTGATTGTTATTATGTAGATTTTCTTATTATTTAATTCATGCTTTCATTCATTAGATCTATCATAGTTGTATGCTTTCATTCATTAGATTTATCATAGTTGTTTTCATGTTAATTTATTTCGATAGATCGTTGACCAGCATAGCATTTCTTTCAGATTTATATAGTTAAATCTTGCTTTGTAGGAGTTGATTTTTATTGCCATGTTTGAAGTGTTTTTAGATTTACAATATGGTTTTATGAATAGGATTATAGTTTGATTTCTTTTCAAGAAGGTGTGATCTAGTTTACAATGAGTTTTGATTTCATACCAATAGATAAACAGTGTCAGGTAGAAATTGTGCTTGCATAGATAATGCACGATAACTTTGACATAAAAGACTTCCTCGGGTTGATAATTTATGTTATGGTAGTTTCAGTTGTTTAATTAATTAGAAATTAATCCAACTAATATTTTGGCGTCGTTGCCGGGGAAGTTATCAATGGTGCAAAAGTAGATCTGACATTGTTTTGTTGATGCATTGTTAAAGTAGATCATGTTGGTTGCATGATTACCTTTGATTTTATTGAATTTTCTTTTAAGGGTGGTGTGATTTCCATTTTTGCAAGTGTGTGTTATTTCTTTTCTGCAAGAGTGATTTTATTTCTGCAACTAGTTTAATTCATTTTGCAGATTGTAGTTAAATTTTGGGTGTTGTAAGAACCCCCCCTTCTACTAATCCAATTATGAAGACAGGATTACCAGCAAGATGGATTCAAGGATGAACATAAGTTTGGAAGAACTCTCTCAAATCCTAGCAGCATCTGGTATCTCTTCTTCTCAAGAAGAGCACATCTTGACAGCAGTCAAAAACTTATCCACCTCTCCAGAAGTGGAAGAAGAAGCAACATTCCATGAGTCACATATATCTAATGGGGAGCAATCATTTGAACCTCAGATCGAGGAGGCCAAAGAAGAGATGTAGTGTGATCTAAACCAAGAAAATAATCGAGAATATCATAGTTATATTGAAAGGTGGTTCGAAGTAGTTACCAAGTCACATCATTCTTTCATTCTTCCTTCCTTATTTGTATCATATTATTCGTTGCAGCTGGTCTCTCACACTCTCATATGCTTTAAATTACATTTTTCAAACTTGAGTGTGAATATGTTTATAATCCTGTTACGCACATGGTTACATTAGAGATATGTATACACTTGAAAGTTTTTTATATTTCCACGTAGAATAGGGTAGGATAGAATTTTATTTTTATAGTTTTTTTTCAATAAGTATGCTCTCTTCCTACGCCTTATTGCGATCTGGAAGATCAGAAAGTAGAAAGATAAGGAATGGATATGAGATGTTTTTAGGAATGCTTTGGAATTGTTGACTATTTGAACAAAATGCTTAAATCATTTTACTCTTCAATTTTCAAAATTTAATTTGCCTCTATCTGTTACAAAGATCCTTCGTGAAAAAAAATTTATAATAATTTGGGAAGGTGGTAAGAGGAAGGAAGCAATGGTGAATGAAAACTCCACGAGAAAAGGATCCAAACAATTATGGAAACATTCAAGCTTGAAACCTGAGCGATCATCATGGTATGTGTTTAGTTTTCATTTCTAAATAACACATCCATAAAAATGCACGGGCTTTATTTCAAACATTATATCATTTTTAAGAGTTGCAGCCGTAGCTGCAACACACTATGTAAGTCAATCTAGGTGATCAATGCTTGAAATTTTTTGGTATGGCTGTGTTTTCTATTTAAATTTATATCATTAAAATATTCACACCTATTCCGGTCACTTTTTGGGAGCCAAATTTCATTTATTGGATTTTGGGGGCATTTTGGCTGGAAAGTTTTACTGAAACACAGTCGGGTTAGTCCAGTTTTGGGAGACCAAATGGAATTATTTTTAAAACCTATTTCATTTCTAAGTAGCCCTTTGAATCTAATTTCCAAAAAAAATTGAATTTTTTAGATTTGGAATCAAACGAAAAATTTATGCTCAAAATACTAACAGGGTGCCAGCAGTCAGCTTAGGAACAGAGTTGGGAAAGTCACTTTTTGGATGCTTTATTGGATAGATATTGAAAACCTATTTATTTGGTATATTCCCCTATGGATCTAGTTTACAATTCAATTTGAATCACTCAATTCCGATATCGTATGAAACGTTTATGACCAAAATATCGACTGCCTATCACAAATCTGCATCTTTAAAACTCGGTTTCCTAGACTGTTCATTGGCATAGTTGACCATAAATTCTTTTTGGATTCAAAACCTGTTTCAAATGGAGACACCTATATGAATCTAATTTCATCTCCAATTTGAATCACATCAAGCCATTATCAAATGAAAATGTTATGCCTAAAACCGTGATTGTTGGTCTAGTCCACAATTTGAAAAACACCTTGTTATGCAGGTTGTTACTGAGAAAATTTGGAATATCATCAAATAGAATTTTTACAAACTGTTTCTAATGGACATAGAACTATGAATTTAATTTCATTTTGATTTTGAATCACTCAAATCGGACAAGGAACGAATAATTTATGATCGAAATACTGTTGGTGAGTCTAGAGGGCCAACGCTCTTCCGCATGTATAAAGTGAATTTGCTTCATTCATTTTTCTTTGGCTTTGTTTTATAAGTGGAGATGCATTGGAATGGTAAAAAAGTGCTTGCAAAATTGCAGCCAAACCCAGTTTGTATTTTGGGAGATATTAGTTCAGGAAGTTTGCTGCAACACCAGCTGTTAATCCGCCAATTTTGTCCATTTCCCTATTCTCGCAGTTGTCCGCCAAATCCTCCGCTAAAGCAGCTGCAACACCGCTGAATTCTTCACTAAATCCTTCGCTAAGCAACTGCAACACCGCCAAATTTTCTTCTAAATCCTCCACTAAATGGCTGCAACACCATCAAATTTTCTGCTAACTTCCCTGGTAAATTTTTCGGTAATTGCCGAAACTCCATCAGAATCGCTAGAGATCATTTGAAGACTATTTTTTTGAAGATTATCCTTTGATAATAAATGCAACAACCATTCTTTGAAGGAGTTTCAAGTATTGTTTGAAAAGAAGCATCATATTCCATTAACATCATTAGTGGGCAAGCAGATTGGTTTTGGTCATTATGCATGGCAAAATGAAAGCAACAGTCAAATGAGTCCTAGTTTGGATGATACACAAGTATTTGGTTGCATGAGGACATGCAACAAGTTCAGTTTGTGGGAGGTGTGTTGAGATATTGTAACTTCTAAGAATATTATATTTGTACTTTATTATTCTAGAGATGTTTCATTCCGCCGTGGAGACCCTATTGTATATCCGAAGATGTTTTATTCCTCCGTGGAGAATGTGGTAACTTGGGTTATTAGACTTCCCTAGTGGGGTCGGCCCTGTATGAGTCATGTGGGTTAAAGGGTTATTATACCTGTCGCATTATGTTAAGTGGTTAAATTGGGGCCGACCTAGTTAGTGTAAAAGTCAAGTCGAAGTTGTGTATAAATAGAGGAGGTGTGTTCCTCATTTAACACACATTCACTCACTTGTGATTGGCGCATAGGAGAGAGAGAGATATTTTATGGAGGAGAAGGAGCTCATGTTTGGGGATTACATCTTTGTATTTGATGGTCATCTATATTGAGGAAGATTTGCTAGGTTTTCTACCCCATGAAGGTTTCCTAGGATAAATCCGTGTCTCTTGTGTTTATGTTGTGCTTGTTGTTCTTTCAGTGATCATGTATATGATATTGTTGTGAAATGGAATGTAATACTGATATTTTATGTCTTAGCATATTAAATCTTAACATGGTATCAAATGTATCCTGAATGAAGGCAATGTATGGAACTTATGACACTTGTCTCACTTGCGACAATTTGAAAGTTAGGGTTTTATATAGCAAAAACCAGTCATCGTGGAACTTTCGCTATAAATCCATTGTGGAGAAGGTTAAGGATTTGAAACTTCTACAAGTCGTAGACAACATCCCCTTGTAGCTTGTTTCCAAAGGACAACCTCATATTCATTGTAATTTGTTATTTATGATCCGTACAAGCTAGGGTTTCTACATCTTCCAGATCTCAGTCATAAACAGGTGACCTAGAAAAAAAGTCATATCTCGGGATAGGAAGCTCCAAATGAAATTTCGTAAAAAGTGACAGGTAGGGAACGGAATTTAATTTCACAAGTACGTGTTTTAGAGGCTGAAGTTGAACCAGTGACACGTGGCATGCTATACAAATTTGCTCTGTTGTTTTATCCCATAAACAGGTCATGTTGCGACACTTGGCATAACTCTCTCTCAGAGAATCCAATTAAGTTCAGACCCATGGGGTTGGAAAGATGACAGTTCAAGCTACCACAAGCCAAATTTTCAGACCTTATGGATTCGTAATTTCAGAGATGCAACAGAAACAATCAGGTGAATATCTCTGTCAAAACAGAATTGGATCCTGAGCACCTTCATTCTTGGCTTGTCATTGCTGCGGGAATTTAGGGCTTCAGAGAAAGTTGGAATTTTTGGAATCGGAGTCCATGGCTGAATTCTCCTCATCAAAATCAAAATTTCGAGACCAAGATCGAATTTTTTGGTTGAGAAGAAGGTCGGGCTTGATCAAACCCTAGTTCAGGATTTTGATCGGAAAGGTGGAAAATTAGGTCTTCTACAAAAGTTGGAATTTTTTAAATATGTGACCACGGCTGGAAGATCCTAAAAAAAAACAAATTTTAGAATACAATATCGAACCTTTTGGATGGGCAGAAGACCAGGCTTTATCAAACCCTAGTTCGGGATCCTGTCAAGAAGATCCGAAAGTTTCAAAGGCAATTTTGAGGGGTCAAATTTTGGAGATTTCAAAATTGAAGTATACCAGCTTGATCAGCTCAACAAGGCACATCTTTTCATCCATTCAGAAGTTTGAAATTCAAAATTTGAATTTTTAGGGTTTCTCTGACAAACCCTAATCCAACTCCACATCCAGTCTCAGCAAATCAAAGTGGATTGGGTTAATCCTAGAAGAGAATGAATTGGACACCTACATAAGTGAAGAAGTTCTAGTTTCAAGGGGAGATGAGGCTAAGGCCTTACATAATAATACTACAAGATATCTCGACAGGTATGAGTTGAGGAGATACAGGTATGTGTTGAAATCTGTTCATGATTAAGTTTATGATATGTTTGTCTTCATATTATTGAGGTTAGTACAATCTTGATTAATCTTAGAATTGTCTTATCACCCTAGTAAAAGTATGAATGCAATGAATGCATGATAGAAGACATTCACTTATTAGGGTTATGACACATGATTGTACTAATGCATTGTGGTGTTGTATGAGGTTGATGTTGTCTGCTAACAAGATACAGGTACATCAAGAAAGACAAATCAAGTTCTATGACCATGATGACATGAAGACAAAGACTCATCCATAATCTTTGATCACATAGAAGCTCTACTTATGTGGTATGTATGACTTTGTTATACTATGCTTAACCTATGAGATATACAGGTTCTAGCACAAGGTCTCTAAATCATTGAAGAGAACAAAGAAGATATTGTTTGGGTATGTTAAGACATAACCAAGCTTGATAATCTAGGTATGTTTTCCTATATCAAGTTAGAATCCTACTTTGTTAGGATCTTAGGTAAGTATACCTGTGTATGAAATGATCATGACCATACATACTTAAGATTATTTAGAATCATAATGTTTTGATAGTATTGAGACTATACTAATGAATGTATGATTATGTATGAGATCATTGAGGATGACACTAGTGCACACTTGAGCATGCATAGTGGTCCAGGATGGATAAAAGTTCAAATTCATATAGAGATCAAGTGGGAGGAAAACATAAAAGATAAGTAATTGATTTGTTATGTGAATCTCTGAATAGTCAATAATATTGCTCGTAATAGTTGTATGCATATTTGTATATATCATGCATAGTGTAAGAATTCATATGGCATTGAACATCATACTACTAATATGCATATGATGGGTAAGTTGGACAAACATTCCATTGTTTTTTATCTAGAATGAAACCTCTTTGCTGACATGATGAGAGATGTGCACGCTCTTGATAGTATGTTCTGGTAGAGATGGAAGGCATCTAGATAGCCACTGTATGCATACATGATATGGAAAAGTGTTGTGCCAAAGTATTGGTCAAGATAGTCGCATAACTATGTGAATCATATATGTATGCATTATATGTTATCATGTCAACATGATTTGATGATTATGAAGTATTACTAATCATGTAATTAACTTTGATTTGTAGGAAAGATGTGATATGATCTACAAAATAAGGATGATGAACACCGAACAAGTGATGGATGTTCAATAAGAAGACTTACAAATCAAACTTAATATAGAAGGCCCGTGGCTAGAAGATTCTCCTAGAAATAGGAAGAGGATCATGATGAGATGTTTGCTCCAAGTGGCTAGATAAGACCATTCTCTTAATGGTGTAATTGAAGAAAGCTCTGTATGGGCACCCAGGATCGATAGTCATTTGATGAGCTTAATGATCACCATGGGTGATGCAGGTTTCAACCTTTGCTACAAGGTTGAAGATGGTGTCTATATACAGATGAAATTCTTCTCTTAGATGGATGCAAGAAGGAACTCACCACAGAGTTCGAATGATCTTGAGGCTCATATCAGTAAGACCCATCTGACGGGAGATGGAACAGATAGATATGCAGAAGATCACTCAATGCAGAGTGTGAATGATGTTTAGTCACATAGGGAGAATTGATAACTTCTTGACAAGCTTGGGATTTACCATAAGTAAAGGTGATCCTAACCTTTATCTTAAGGTTATGGATGATGAACTTGTCATAATATTACTGTATGTGGATGATCTATTTCTGACAGGGAATGAGAAACAGATCATGGAAAGCAAGAAGAAGCTAGCTACAAAATTTGAGATGAAAGATCTCGGATTGATGCATTACTTCCTAGGTCTGCAAGTATGGTAAGGCTCAAAAGGAATCTTTCTCAACTAGGGAAAGTATGCTATGGAAATATTGAAAAGATCTAATATGTTGGAATGGCTACTCTCATGGATTCCAACTTGAAGTTGTTAACTGATAACTCATCAGAGTTAGTGGATGTAACTCTGTACAAATAGATTATTGGGTCATTGATGTATCTGACGAACACTAGGCCAGATATATGCTTTGCTGTGAACACCTTGAGTTAGTATCTAGTGGAGCCTAGATGTGTTCACTTAATAGCTGCAAAGCATGTGATGAGGTACCTGAAGGGTACAATAGAATTTGGTCTATATTATCTTGGAGATCATGATTTCAAATTGCATGGCTACACAAATGCTAATTGGGATGGAAGTGTATCAGACAGAAAGAGCACATCGGTAGGATGTTATTGTTTGGGATCTGCCATGATCTTGTGGTTTAGAAGGAAGCAGTCTAGTGTGGCTATCAGCACAACTGTAGCGGAATATATAGCTACTTGCTCTGCTAGTTGTGAAGTGATATGGCTTCGGAATATGTTATCAAGTTTGTTTGACTTAGAGATGGATCCCACTGTGATCTTATGTGACAAACAAACTTGTATCAAGATGACAGAGAATCCAGTGTTCCATGATAATTCAAAGCACATAGAGGTCTGATATTTTATATACGGGATATGGTGCAGAAAGGAGCTATCAAGCTCGAGTATGTGAGCATTGACGAACAAGTTGTTGATGTAGTGACCAAACCTCTGTCTCGATTAGAGTTTGAGTATTTCGAAGACAGGCTTGGTGTAGTTTAGAAGGACCCTCCTCGAAAGGGGGAGTGATATGGTCGCTGATGATGCGAATCGATGGTAAGGTTGATGATGTGGATACTTGATCGATGATGAGGTTACCTGTTCTGATGATGAGGTCGATGATGAGGTTACCTATCTCGACAATGAGGTCGATGATGAGGTTACCTGTCCTGACGATGAGGTCGATGATATCAACGATAAGATTGATAAGTGGTTCCTAGTGGATGAGAGGGGATTGTATCATCCCCGAACTTCGGTCCCGGAATTGGTCCGTAGACATATGTCTCCAAAAAGTGGTCCTTAGACTTTGTCTAAGTGGATGTGATAGGATTGCATCATCCCTAAATGTTTAGTTCAAAATGTACATGATAGGACTGCATCGTCCCTGAACATTTAGTTCAAAATGTACGTGATAGGACTGCATCGTCCATGAACGTTTAGTTCAAAATGTATGTGATAGGATTGCATCATCCCTGAATGTTTAGTTCAAAATGTACGTGATAGGACTGCATCGTCCCTGAACATTTAGTTCAAAATGTACATGATAGAACTGCATCATCCCTGAACGTTTAGTTCAAAATGTACATGATAGGACTGCATCGTCCTTGAACCTTTAGTTCAAAATGTACGTGATAAATCCTATATCTGATTTAGGTCACATCCAGTATGAAAAAGGATTGGCTCTGTGGTGGTAAATCCTAGATTTGATCTAGGTCACATCCAGTATGAAAAAGGACTAGCTATGTGGTGGTAAATCCTAGATATGACTCTTAGGTCACATCCAGTATGAAAAAGGACTGGCTTTGTGATGTTAAATCCTAGATCTGATCTAGGTCACATCCAGTATGAAAAAGGACTGGCTCTGTGGTGATAAATCCTAGATTTAATCTAGGTCACATCCAGTATGAAAAAGGACCGGCACTGTGGTCAGGACTGCATCGTCTCTAGACATGAGATTTGTCTTAAACATATCACGGACTGCATCATCCCTAGACATGAGAGGTGTCTTAAAAGGATCAGGATTGATCATCCTGTAAGTAGATCTGGACTGTATCATCCATAGACATGAGAGCTGTCTTAAATGGATTAGGATTGATCATCCTGTAAGTAGATCTGGATTACATCGTCCATAGACATGAGAGGTGTCTTAAAGTGAGAGGGATTGATCATCCCGTAATTGGATCATGTGCATTGCAGAGTATGCTTCTATGATGATACTGTTGATCGAGATTATCCAGATGATGTTGATCGAGATGTTGTTGTTGATCGAGATGATCCAGATGATGTTGTCGATCGAGATTATCCAGATTGTTGTAACTGTTCGGATGCTACAGAAGATGAAGACTCAATACTAAAGATGTTTCAGTATTGAAGATTTAAAGATGTTCCAGTAACTGGTTGAGTTACTGATGATGTATGAAGAAAGCTTCCAATGATTTATAGATGTATCATGTATCATGTAGTTGATGACTCCTTGCTCCTACAGATGTTGTTATAATATCCTTCTTGTTAAGGGGGAGTGTTCAGATATTGTAACTTCTAAGAATATTATATTTGTACTTTATTATTCCGGAGATGTTTCATTCCTCCATGGATACCCTATTGTATATCTGAAGATGTCTTATTCCTCCGTGGAGAATGTGGTAACTTGGGTTATTAGACTTCCCTAGTGGGGTCGGCCCTGTATGAGTCATGTGGGTTAAAGGGTTTTTAGACCACCCTAGTGGGGTCGGCCCTGTCGCATTATGTTAAGTGGTTAAGTTGGGGCCGACCTAGTTAGTGTAAAATTCAAGTCGGAGTTGTGTATAAATAGAGGAGGTGTGTTCCTCATTTAACACACATTCACTCACTTGTGATTGGCGCATAGGAGAGAGAGAGAGATCTACTATGTAGGAGAAGGAACTCATGTTTGGGGATTGCATCTTTGTATTTGTTGGTCATCTATATTGAGGAAGCTTTGTTGGGTTTTCTACCCCATGAGGGTTTCCCAGGATAAATCTGTGTCTCTTGTGTTAATGTTGTGCTTGTTGTTCTTTCAGTGATCCTGTATATGCTATTGTTGTGAAATGGAATGTAATACTGATATTTTCTGTCTTAGCATATTAAATCTTAACAAGATGTTGGGACACATATTTCTCCATATTTTCATCACCTATCGACATATATTTCATCCCTCTTCTTCCTATTATTATCCATTTATCATTCCATTTTCAATCCATTTGTTGTAACTGCTCGAGAAATGCCATATTAATCTCATTGATGCTTTAGTGGTTAATCATGATTATTTTCCTTTATTTTTGATGAATTGAATACTATTATGCATAATTTTACTGATGATGAATTGAATACTATTATGCATAATTTTACTGATGATGAATTGAATACTATTATATTAACAATAGCAGCACTCATGGGTCAAGCTTCCAAAGTTGGCATGCTAGCACACGTCTACATGGATATTTCACAACATGGTTTCATCTTATGATTAATTATGTGGATTTATGATTTCAATTCGTGCCCAAGTCCAACATGGAAACCTACAGCTCATGATCAAACGGCCTTAACCAAAAACGCATGCCAGATAACAACACATAGATTTGCATCTCTATTTGCGGGAAGATGGAGAAGAATTTCGAAAATATGGGCCATGGGTTTTGTGTGCAACGGCCTCAATTACTTGACTCATAAGGAAATCACCAAACAAAGCTACGGTTTGAGCTATACAGTGGGTTCTCTAAACGTGTAATTCTCATATTTACTATTGCAGTCTGTTTTACAAATTAGCAATTGGTTGAAATAGATCACAAGTTGGGGATTCGGTTTCTCATTCTCCTGAGAGAATTTTATGTATAAATATGTAATCATTTTGATGTATTGAGGGGGAGGGAGAGCAAGCAATGTTATGTTGTAGAATTTGATCCAGATTCTGATGTAGTTATTTCATTCTAATAATACATACTGGCAGTTTCTTAATTATGGAGTTGTAGACTTTCATTGTGGAGTTCTAGCTCTGCTCAGTGGAGGAAGGGCCCTCTTCCCTGAGAAGATGCTGATAGTGTTTATTGTTGTTATGTAGATTTGCTTATTATTTAATTCATGCTTTCATTCATTAGATCTATGATAGTTGTATGCTTTCATTCATTAGATTTATCATAGTTGTTTTCATGTTAATTTATTTTGATAGATCGTTGGCCAGCATAGCATTTCTTTTAGATTTATGTAGTTAGATCTTGCTTTGTAGGAGTTGAATTTTATTGCAATGTTTGAAGTGTTTTTAGATTTACAATATGGTTTTATGAATAGGATTAGGGTTTGATTTATTTTCAAGAAGGTGTGATCTAGTTTACACTGAGTTTTGATTTCATACCAATAGATAAACAGTCTCAGGTAGAAATTATGCTTGCATAGATATTGCATGATAGCTTTGAAATAAAAGACTTCCTCAGGTTGATAATTTATGTTCTAGTAGTTTCAGTTGTTTAATTAATTAGACAATCAATCCAACCAACACCTACTACCTTCATGTGAATCATCAAAGTCATATTTCACCCACCTGAGCAAGTTTGTTGTTGTTTACTTCGATGACATTTTGGTTTTCAACAAAGTTTGGTGAAATCATTTGCAACATATCCAAACAATTTTTGAACTCCTCAACTAAAACAAATTGCAGGAAAAATGGGGAAGTCAATTTTTGGCCAAACTTCTATCCAATATATAGGTTTTGTTATTGATGAAGAAGGAGTTTAGATAGATGCAACTGGACTGGTCAACACCTACCAACTCTACAAATCCATATTTTCATGGGAGTCATTAATTTCTACATGAAATCCATTCTCTATTACTCCCACATCATTTACCCACTAAATCGGACCAGTAATAAAAAACTCTCCATTATACTCCTAAAGAAAATGCACATTTGAGAAGTTGAAGGATGCTCTTTTCTCAGTCCCGGTGCTATCTCTCCCAAACTTGCAACAATCTTTTGAGATCAAGATGGATACTTCCCAATATGCCATAGGTGTTATACTTAAATAAGGAAGGTATCCAGTGGTATAGCATTCATAGTAAAAAGACCCATAATCTATTGTTTACTCAGAATGCAGAATCTTAAAATAGTTTAAAGATATGAGGTTGGATATATCCTGATGTAAATGGGATTGGATTTTTCATGTCCTACGAATTAAAATCTGTAACAACTATTAAGTTCGGAAAATGTCTAGTAAATTGTTTTGAAGATACAATCTACATTTGAATCTCAGTAGAATAACTTGCCTTTGTAAGGATATAAAATAGGAACTATCTATTATTTGTAAAATTAAGTACATTGTATGGGAAACGACAAATTAGGAATAATGCTATGCAAGGATGCTCTTTTTAGACAAGAATGAAGTCCTAAAATGATAACAAATACGGGTAACCAAGATTCTGAATATGATAGAATAACATGGATTGCAATTCGTTTGGTAAACTGTTCAGAATCTTGGATATCGCTACAAATTTGACCAACTCAATTGTCATATTGAGTCATGTAGACATAAAGGAAGCATTGATAAGGTAATGGTTTCAGGATGATTTCCTCAAACACATTACATGAATGTTTATGCTTAATAGTTCTAAACCTGTTGCTTGTCATAATTCAACTGTCATTGGAGTAAGATAAACTCAAACTTGTCTTTCTGGTTGAATAGTCAACCAAAATCCATACTCTCACACTGATTTTAATTACATACAATGCAAGGAACAAATGTGAGTATTTTTCGACATCCTGTACTCCACTATACAAAGTTTTGATTATGATGATTTTTTAGCTATCCTAAGTTTTAGCTACAACTTCAGTTGAATTTGGTGAGGTTTTCTATCATTTTAATCTTTCTTTTTGTTTGTTCAAACTTAGAAGTTTTTCAATTTGGTATTGGTAGGAAAACGCGACCATGAAGGGAAAATAAATGATGGAACCATTACAAGGAAACTAAATAATAGTAATTCAGTCATAGATGTTATGGGGAAAGGAAATGTTACTAGTGCTTCATCACACCAAACACCTTTAATTGAATACTTCTATCCAAAGTTCAAGAAGGAAAGGTAAATTCAAGATTGTATGAATTCCCTGTACTTGATCGAAAATATAGTGAAGAGGATTCTAAGGATGTACTTATCTTCAAAACAAGAAAATGCATGCCCAAAGTAAAGTCAAAATCATGTTCAAGCTCAACACTAGAACCTGAGCTTGGAAAAGTAGTGGATAAGAGATTGGGATTGAAACGCTAGCATTCATATAGTGTAGTTGGATTCGGTACCTGTGAGGATGATTTTAATGTCATTATCAAATGGAAGGATTGGTATGCATTTGAGGAAGAAGATGATGAAGCAAGTGTGGAAGCATTGATCTATAAAAGGCAAGAGCAAAGAGGAAAATTAAAGATGTTGAAGCATGCCAAAATAAAAATAGGGGACAACGCAGATGTTCCATTGGAGACCACAGGATGTGAATACTATGATGAAAATGTTGATAACCACATATTTGAAGTAGGTAGGAACACCTTGCCTATTTCATACTTAATTGTATGTAAAACTACACCAGTAGATGAGATCCACCCACATATAAATTTGATGCAAACAAATCTTCCTAGATTAGATACGAGCAACAATACATGGATTAATTTATGTATAACAATATAGATCTTATATAATTATTAACTTAGTCATATTTTTTTATCCCATGACTAAATTAGTCATTTTTTTATCCCATGACGAAATTTGACATTTGTTTTAGTCATTTCTAGTTGTGATCACTTAAAATTGCTGAAATTTGGTCATATTTCACTTAAAAACATTGTGGTGACCAACCATTTTGGTGGTTTAGGAATTTATTTCACTTGGTGACCAACTTTTTTGCTTTCCTAGTCATTTATCACCCATTTTTCTACTAGTGAACTGGATGCAGAGAGGGGTGAACTAGTGTCATACACATTTATCCAATTTTACTTCATTAACCATGTACCATTATTAATCATAAACATTCATTAACATCAAAGAACAATACACATAATTTTTATACGTGAACTCAATTTAATAAAATTTAATGATAAAAACATAGAGTACAATGAATTGTAGGAGTCGGACACCAATATCCAATGATGGTGTGAGGGAAATAGTTACTTTATGTTGCCAAGCTGTGAAAACAAATTTGCAAATAAAACCACCTCCCCTCTTATAATGTTATAGTATGAAGCAAACACATAAAATGAGGCTATGGGATTTCTATCAGAATCTATCTCCTTGAGGAATCTATAACAGGGGGGAAATGCTGCATGCCAGTCCAAATGGGGACTAGACTCTCCAAGGAATTCCTCCAAGAAGCAATGGAAACAAGAAACCATGACGAGGTGAGAGCTCATATATTGACAATTCTAGAATTCTCATTCAAGTTTGCAAATGAATTCTCTCTCATTCCTTCATAAAATGTATCAATATCAGAATGTGGCATGAGAGAGCGAGATGTGGCAGGAAAACCAGAGGCCACGTTCTCTTAATGAGCATCTTGATTCCTTGTGATGTTCATTGATCATGCGATTTGAATCTCCATCCACGAATGGGATTTTGCGATGTTCATTGCATGCAAGTAGTGGCTCTAAGCAGCCAATAAGTTATTCTATATATGAACAACCAGAAATGGTCTTGCAGGGAAAATCATCTCATACAACAACAAGGGAAACAACCTAGAGGTTGGTGAGGCCATCTCATGACTAGCAAGGGGTGAGACTTCAATGAGACGAGGATCATAATAGTGTGCAAAGAGATGAACTACGGATGTGAATAGAAAGGGTATGTATACTAGTAGATGTAAAATGATAGTGAGGTGGCCCTCTGCATATAAAGATTAGATGTCAAATGATGAGTCGGGGATATGGTTGCAAGGCCTAGATTTGCATGATTCCAACTCGTATAAGATGTAGGATGAGGTGAAGGAACTATACATTCCATTAGAGAAAATGATGAGAAAACTAGATTCAAATGGATGGGATGACTTGGTTGTTAACGTGTGGTGTGAAATTGGAATGATATATTTTTCAAGATTATCAAGATAGCTGATTTGGGGTGACTACGGCTTCGCATATGTGATATGAACCCTTAATCACTCGAATCAATTATACTGTCACAGGACAATAGAAAAATCCTCTTATGTGGATGGACTAGATCCATCACTACTAAGAATATCAGCACACTTAAATCATAACTACTGATGGGAAAAAGTTATTCCTCATTTTTATTCACTTCTTGGACAATAACCCATCAATGATCTGTATCTATTTTGAAAAAGGTGGTGCGGATATGAATTGGAATCATTCCTCCTCATTTCCGACTTATTCCCTGAGACAATTAACAATTGTAGTTTTCTTTGAGAAAGAAGCTTGATTTAATTCTAGCCATTGATAATAAAGTCCCTTCTTTGAGTTGGCATCCATGTGTACCACTCAACAAAGGACACGTGTCTAGCAGGGCAGGGGGGGTAGTGATATAATGTGACGTCATCTCAAATTTGCACATTTTCTTATGAAATTTCCTTCAAATATTTTGAAGACAAACTAAAAACAATTCAGAGAAAGAGCGGTCAATCCTTCCTGAAGGGGTTCTATTTTTGGCATGGGGAAAGTAGATCTGGTACTTTAACAAAAAATTTCATTGGAACTTTTCTTCAAATAGTTTGTTGCCCAACAAAAAATTTATCGGAGAAAGAGCAACCGCTCCTTCTTCAAGGAGTTCCATTTTGGGGTGGGAAAAGTAAACGATGAGGAGAAAGAGCAGCCACTCTTTCTCCAAGTAGTTCTATTGTGGATTTTTGATCATTTAGTAGATCATATGTGATTTCAGTGATTTTGGGTCACCAAGAGACACCTAGCTTGGGGTTGGTGGAAAACATGTTCCTTGTAAGACTAGGAATTATTCACTCATTCAATCTAGCCACCTTTTCCAATGAACATCATTATATGTATGGACCCTTTGAGAAAAGAATATTCTCTAAGAAAAGGAGTGACTGATCCTTCCTCAAGGGGTTTTATCTTGGGGTGGAGAAAGTAGATAGTAAGGAGAAAGAGAATCCACTCTTCTCTAAGTAGGTTCATTTTGGAGTTTCTGGAATTGAGTAGGTCATATATGATTTTGGTGAATATGGAAATCGTTTAAAGAGCATCCACGCCTTCAAGGAATATGGTGGCTGGACGGATAAAGAGTGCTTATCCTTTCGTGATACCATCAAATAGAATTCATAATTCACATAAATAGACAAGTTGATATATATATATATATATATATATATATATATATATATATATATATATATATATATATATATATATATATATAAGACTAATATATTATCATTATAAATATTGCCAAGATTTATGGTCCATGTGACCCTTTAGGAAGGAACGACCGATCCTTTATCAAAGAGAATTTTCTTAGGGTTTGTGGAAGACATGTTCCTTGTATGATTAGGAATTAGTCGCTCGTGCTATCTACGCTTTTTCAAAAAACGTCCTTATATGTATGGATCCTTAGAAAAATAATTTTCTCAGAGAAAGAGCGATTGCTCCTTACTCAAGGGGTTCTATTTGGGGGGTGGGGAAAGTAGATGGAAAGGAGCAAGAGAAGCCACTCTTTCCCATGTAGGTCCATTTTGTATTTATGGGAATCTAGTAGCTCATATATGATTTTGTTGAAGGAAGAAATCGTTTAAAGAGTGTACACCCCTTCGAGGAATATGAGGGTTGAGTGGAGAAAGAGCGCCTATCCTTTCCTAGTATCATCGAATAGGATTCATAATTCACAACCATATACAAATTTATATATATATTATCACTATATAGATGTTAGGAAGGAAAAATCGCTCCTTCATCAAAGAGATCTATATTGGGGTAAGTGGAAAACATGTTTCTTATATGATTATTAAATAGTCACTCATGCAATCTATCCATTTTCAATGAACTTTCTTATATGTATAGACCCTTTGACAAAATAATTTTCTCCAGGAAAGATCAAATGCTCCTTCTTCAATGGGTTCTATTTTGGGAGTGGGGGAATTAGATGGTAAGAAGAAACAACAACCACTCTTTACCCAAGTAGGTTCATTTTGGAGTTTGGCCAATGTAGTAGATCATATATGATTTTGGTAATGCAGGAAATCATTTAAATAGCATCAACTCCTTCAAGGATTATGGGGTGTGGATGGATAAAGAGCGCATGTCCTTTCTTGATACCGTCGAAAGTAATTCATATTTTACATAGCTAATCGAATCGATATATTATGTATAGATGTTACTAATAATATAATATCATGATAAATGTTAGTAATATTTATGTTCCAAGCAAACCTTTTAGGAAGGAACGGTCGATTATTCCTCAAAGAGACCTATATTGGGGTTTGTGGATGACATGTATCCTATTGGAGTAATGATTTCTCATTCGTTATCCAATTGCTTCATTCTCTTTTAGGAAATAAGGATTTTTAAATTCTCACATTGATCGTCTTATAGAGAACAATAGAATATTATTATACCCTAGAGCATATGTATAATCAATAATATATAGTTGAAAGTATTATTCTCTTTTTAAGTTAAGTGATTATTTTTTAAATTATGTGTAATTTCATTGTGTTACTATTATTCTGTATTTTAGAAATGGCTTCTGAAATGGATCTTGGTTCTCAACAATGTGTGGACCAAATTTTGAATGGATTAAAGGTTGTTGGGAGGATCTCTTTTCCATAAAGAAAGTTATTGCATAATATTGGCATTCATGATGGATGTATCGTTATAAATGTTACCAAGGTTTTAAATTAAGATCTTCATTTTCCCTATCCATCAGAATGTGCATATACATTGTCAGAGGCAATTGGTGTTTATATTCAATGGCATACATATGATATCATTAATCACATTGGATCTACTCTTCAATTGAATGAGGTTAATGATATACCAGTTTCAACTTCCACGATTGTAGAAAAAATTATTGTAAGTGGAGATAGATATTCTTTTATCATGAGAAAATTTAAGTTGCTACATAAGTGTTCAGAATGCAAGGATTGCATTTCCATATCTTTCATAGCAAATGTCAATGAGAGCAACCCTTTGAGAGTTTAGGAGGAAACTGCTAGGGTTTTTGCTCTGCAACTAGGAATAGGGTCGACTTGCAGATCTCGGCGGCCATGGTTCCTTCCATGGCTGCCAACCCTTTTTCCCCTCTGAGAGGTTCCTGGTTTTAGCGACGACCCATTGGAACAATATTCCTACATTAGTGGTGGCGGCGACGTTTCTCCCTATCTGTGGTGGTGATTTTCTGCCTGTTCGCGTGATTCTGTGGTAGCATGGCGGCTAGTAGATTGGTTGGGCTTCTACGGGCCTCGAGCGGCGGCGCTGATCCTGTAGCGGTGGCGTAAGGGCATCCAGACTCCTTTCTTGAGCGGCGACGGTCGCCACTATTTCCGTGGAAGTGGTCGGATTGAGCTTGCACAGTGGTGGCTGGGCACTGATCCGTGGCGGTGATTTGCAGAGGACTTTCCACTGTGGCGTGCAGATCCGGTGGCTCTACTACCTTTTTGTGTGGGGTCGAAACTCCAACGTCTTGGCAATTCATGCAACTTTTTCTTAGGGTTTCTTTCACCTTTCTACAGCTCATCATGAGCAGATCTTCTTAGAGCCGTTTCTTTGGGTTCTTGGAGGCCGGTGGGGGGCGGTGCCCTTGGCGTCTGGGGCTCTTGGTTTCAGGGACGCTCGGCTTGCTACGGTGGACTGCTCCAGTCCAAAATGGGGTTTGTCTGGCTGCTTCTTCATCAGGGGTTTGCTTACTAGCTGGTTTTGCCGGTTTGGGAGGTCTACCGTGTCTGCTGCTCTGTCCACAGACATGGATCTTCTGCTTCCTCCGATGAGGGTTTCGGTTTTGACAGATCTATATCTTTCTGTGGAGGGTCTACTACAAAGTGAGCCGAGCTTCTAGTTCTTTTCTGTATTCTCCTTATTTTCTGTGCAATGAGGGTTTGTTCCCGAGCTCATTTACTATACCCACTTATATGTGACAATGTATGGAGCAGCTTTTGCACTCCATATATCTGCAGAATGTAATTTTGTATCTTCTGATAATAAAATTATGACTTTTTTCGAGGATAACCAAGGAAAAAAAAGCAAATGTCAATGAGAAATATTTTATTAGAGGAACATTTTTGGGTGCTTTCTCCTTTTTTCTGGTGGATAAAGTGTTTTTTTCTTGTATGGCCTAATATCTAGCATTAAGTAGTGGAGGTCGTGTAGTATGGCCAATTAAAATAATCATAGATTTTAATACAAGTACATTATTGTCTATTGAAAAAAATTTCAACAATAATCGATGTGAAACTGTAGAGAAAGTATCAAGCCAAAATCACAATATCAAGTTTGTGGGAAAGAAGGTTAATTTGATACATCAATGTTCTTTAAATCCAAATTATATTGCTCATAGAATACTGTCAAGTGTTTTTTAAGGAGATATAGTACAATTTAAACCACTAGATGGCAGTGAGTTCGGTATTTTAGTTCAAAATGTCTTCTGCAATTGTGGGGATTGTGGTTTATTTGAAGGATCTATTGTAAGATGGCATGTGAACCATTTTCTTGACCTTAATGATGTTCCTTTGGATTTAATACTAAAAACAAACACAGAAGAATACATGGTCAATATTTGGAAGATTATTGAAGAATGTCCTTTGCAGATTGTCCTTCTAGGTACTCCCCATTGTGAATATACATATGTCAAAGTTAATACAACGAGGCCATATATTTCTATAAAGGAGCAAGCTAGAAATAAAATTTCTAAAATAAATTCAAGCTTAGTATTTTATCGGATAGGAATTGATGAATCTACATTCCTTTTAAGCATTGGCATTGAACATTATTGCTCGAATCATTGTATATCAAAATTTTCACTTCAATCGCTAATTGAATGTGTAAATAACTTCCATAGTATGCATGGAAAGTCAAAAAGACAATATGTTTTAAATTCTATGGCATCAAATGCTCCTATCTCCAAAGAAGGAGACAATAAAAGAAGAATTTTATTTACAATGATATTGGACACAATAAATGTATGTAAAAATGCATGGTATAAAGAACTTTCTACACTTATAAAAGTATGTTCTTGAATGGTGATGTGAGAGTTTTGCATGGTAAGAGTGGATTGGAAAAATTCAAACAAATCTCCACATATTACAAAATTAATCAGTGAAGATGTAACAAGTACAACCTTGAAACTATATCCATCTAATATGTCCCATGGTTTGCTGCAAAAAATGGAAAATGAATAAATCGAACATATTGGTCTACATCCAGTATCACAATCCTCCTTTAGCAAGGTGATGAGAGAATATTTTTGAGATGTTAGAATTCTAAAAACAAATCCTTTGCAAGGTGTAATGAGTTCATTACAATACAGGATAAGCTCAAGGGGACCATTGATCTAGCTAATGTGGAAAGGTTGCGAGGACATCAGGTAGCCCATAATAAATATACTGCAAGTTGTCGCCAAATGTATTATTCTCTCAGATTAGCTTCGCAAAAAATTCCAAATGATTTTCTGAGTATTGTTCACGACAAAATGTATAAGTCAAATAATTCCATTCCAAGGATGGTTAAGAAGGAAACGGATTTTATTAATGTTATGAATCTTCCCATATCATTGACGGGTATGTTGACTCATAGCCACAAGACTGGGGGATTTGGCTACTTCATTATCTCATTTTTAGAGATGGGATCAAATTTCACTATGACATCCCTGGCTAAATGCTTAAGGAGTCTTGAAGAACAAATGGTTGATAAATATGGAGATTTTATCTACAAAAGCGGAACATCTAAGCACCATTTGCATGATTCTCTGTTGCAATCAAAGTCTTATGAAAAATGTGTAATGTATAAGCAAGATGTTATGAAACAAGATATATTTTATGTTGATAATACAAATCAATGCATGCCAAATAGAAAACTACCACCCATATTATTGTTGCAAATGGATAATTGTTCAGGTGATAAAAAAAACTGCTTTTTCTTTGCATTTTTATCTCTTTTAACAACAACGAGAGTGTTCAAGATTGTTGAGGTTGGATTCCTCCTGGTTGGACACACCCATGAAGACATAAATGGAACTTATGGAAGGTTATCATCAAAGCTAATACATAAGGATATATTTTCACTCCCAAAGATTATGGATACGTATTGGACATGTGAAGATCAAAATTTCTATGTCCCTTATCTAATTGATGAATTTTATGATTTTAAGAATTTTGTGAAACCCCGCCTTTTGGATGGGAATGCCAAGATCATCCATGTCAAAAGATGCATGTTTTTTTTATTTCTTCTCATAGATAAAATTCCAATCATGGAATGTAGGGAATCACTTTGGGATGAGAAGTGGTCATCTCCTATTCATCCTTGGTTTTCATTGCGAGATGGTAGTGTAGACTTACTGGTGGGGAAGCCTAGGCTACTAAATATACAATTAAAAACACCTTTAGACATGAACGCAATTAAAAATAGAAACATATATTTCATTCTAGAAGCGAGGGATTGAGAAAGGAGGTGAACAATTTCGACATCCCAGCTTATGTTATAGGGAGGCTATATATAAAGATTTGAACATTCACTTTGAGAGTGTTGTTCTACCAATTACCAAATTTTGGCCATCGACAAGCCCTAATATACATAATAATGAACCTAAAAAATATACACATGAAATTATGGATGCCTACCTGAAGGAAAATGTTCCTACATTTGAGGATTTCTATGTTGGACCCACATGAAACAAGCCTAGAGATAAATTCATTCCAAGGGTGGATGTTGTAAAGGGCCAAATGGTCATTGTGCAATCACTAGAGCCAGATTGTGCAATATGGTTGGGTAGGGAACTTGGTGATATTTATCAACATCCAGAAGTTAGTACTCTTGAGACTTACAAAGTAGAGGTGTTATGGTAGAATCCAATAGGAGAATGAAAGGACCTCAAGGTCTTGTATAAAAATTGTTCAAGTAAAAATCAACAATGGGCGTTGGTGTAGGTGTAGAATAAAATAAGATCATCGATGTAAATATAATCATATTTGGTCACCAAGGGTAGGATGGACGGGGGAGAGAATAAGAATAAACAAGAAGGGCCTTGTATCAATTAAGTTTCAATGAGAGTAGATAGGCCATAATGTGGAGAGTAGGATTGATGTTCATATGGATATAGGTTGATGGGTTCTTTTCCCACCAAACTATTCAAATTGTTTTATTACTGTAAAATAAACTTATTTTAAATTACGTGTTCTATTGTCGCCATAAGTATTATTCTCAGAGATTAGCTTAAGACATGTGATGATCACAATTATTATGTACCTTATCTAATTATTGATTTTCTTTTGTATTTGATGTGTTTCTATTTTGTTGTTTCTAGTTTTAATAACTTGAGTCAGACATAGTTACGTGTGTCCTTTTTTTTTTATTATGTGTCTTTATTTATTTATGCATTTTAAATTGAATAGATATGATGATTTTAAGTAATATTTAACACTTCCAAGAAAAAAAGTTGAGTTTTAAATTTTCTCTTTTTGAAATGATTGGGTTTGTAAAATTTGTGTATAGATATTTCACAATACAATTTCAATAACTTGTATTTTCAATTAAGGTTTGGAATTTATTGAAAACAATGTATCATTTTTTTGAATGGAAACTTAAATAGATTTGTATTAAACATCTAATCGTATTGTTAGTTATCCCTTACAAAACATTACATTCAGAAAAATTCTGAAATTTTCTTGCAGAGTCCATCCCATATTATTCTCTTTTATGTACAAAGTTTTCCGAATTGTTTTTCCATCTGTTTCTACAGGATGGGTACTATACAATACTTTGACATACTATTTACATAAACAAACACAAAAATACATAACAATGTCTGCTCAATTTAAACAAATTTAAACCATCAAAACTTCCACATAGTTGTTCATGCCTATCCAAATCGACCTTGAAGAGGTTGGATGATTGACACTTCATCCAAGGCATTTTGAAGGAGAATTTTGACAATGGATGCAATGGTTCATCTTTACCAGCTGCTCCAAATCCTTTCTAACCTCGTCCATCGTGACAATTTTCTCATGCATATTGTTGTCTAAATCATCAATTCTTGACCCCAAACATGAAATGATGTTTCAATTGTATCATGCTTCCTCGATTAAGGTGGCGATTTTCTGGTGCACCCCCACCCCAACCCGTTCTTGAACAACTCATGGCATTTTCTTGAAATCTTCCAAGTACCCTTTGAAACTTGCATATATTTCTCGCTAGGAAGGCATGATATCCCCATCTCCTATATGGTCATTAAGATCATCAAATATTGTCAAACATAAATAATGGTGCAGCACATTGATTTTTCGGTAAGTAAGCAGTGTCTATAACAACATGTCAAAAATATGTACAAAGACAGTCTTCCACACTCTTAAAGTCAGGAAAACATGCCTACCTCATTGGTATAAAACATGCCTTCCTCATTGGGAAACTACTAAAACTATCTACATAATATGTTAGATAACCCTGATACTGTATCAAAAAAGAAGCAATGCCTAATAAAAGTTATAATCAAATAGGGACTGATAAATTGCTAATATTGGGCATGAGGAATTTGGGTAGGATGTGGACCCACAACAAACTGATAAGTAGTAGCCTCAGAGGATGCACCCTCATATTGATTTTTTGAATTCAGTTCAAAGGTTCCATGAAATGTGTAGGCCTCCTCCTCACAAGGCACACAGGCGACCGTCTCCATCTCATCATTTTCATATATTTTTTGGCGTGCAGTCGCTTAAATGCCCAGGGTAGAGGATCCTACCACATTACCCTATACTGATGAGTCACCTCACCATGATACTTGTGTTCTTAATTGTGATGATTTGCATTGAATTTTCTATCAAGCCCCTTCTGTCCAATACATGTGCATGACAATTTTTTTGGGTGAATAATCCTTGGTGAATTATAATACTTTCTAATGGAGCTAGTGTATGGAGGAACACATCACCCACATTTTTAGTTCTATGAATGTTATAAACATTGAAATTTTCATATTCAAATATTGCATATTTCTAAATGAAAAATGCTCTTTTCAAATCAAAAATCACATTTTTGAATTGAAATTCACACTTTTTTAATTGTGTTGGTATTGCTATTCTTCTTAGGTGAATAGTAATGGAATAAAATTTTGAAATTTATTTTTTGCTCTCAACAGTCGAGCATGTTTCGATTTTGAACACTTGGAAAAATTCATTTGGCGTGCCTGGATAATCTCATATTGCATCAATTGACCCACCTAACACGTGTTGGATTCTAAGTGGTTAATGTGGATTCCATTGTGTCTCTCCCTTTCATATGTGGAGGCCTTACTTGTCCTTTTCCTTTTATCGGTCATAAACCAATTCCAATCTTGTATGGGTGGTAATGGCTCGGGAAAATGGTGGTATTGGAGAGGGCTCAATCGATCCATTATCAATCAAACTCTACCACATGGCCCCGACAATTTTAGGCCAATGGCTCGTCAGAGCATTTTAAAGAGTGTGCATCTTCCTGATGCGCTTTTGTTAACAATCGTTCATCTATGGGGCACACTTTATACTTTCTCCTTCACTTTTCTTATCATCCTTTCACTTTGATGGAGAGCTTTTGCATCCATGTGTTCCACTCAACTAGTTACAAGTGTCCAACGGGGGCGGGGGTCTAGTGACATTATGTGACATCATATCAAAGTCGCCCAATTTCTTAGGAACTCTTCTTCAAACAATTTGGCGACAAACTAAAATTTTCTCAGAGATAGATCGCTCATTCCTTCCTCAAGGTGTTCTACTTTTGGGGTGGGGAAAGTATATTTGGGTACTTTAACCACAAATTTCATAAGAACTTTCCTTCAAATTGTTTGTTGGAAAATGGAAATTTTTTCATAGAAAGAGAGACCGATCCTTCTTCAAGGGGCTCCAATTTAGGGTGGGGGAATGTATATGGTAAGGAAAAAGAGCAATTTCTCTTTCCCCAAGTAGGTCCATTCTGGAGTTTTGGAAATTTAGTAGTTCATATGTGATTTGGTGATTCTGGGTCCCTCAGAGAGACCTATCTTGGGGTTAGTGGACAACATGTTTCTTGTATGATTAGGAATTAGTCACCCATACAATCTAGCCAATTTTTCCAATGAACGTCCTTATATGTATGGACCCTTTGAGAAAAGAATATTCTCATAGAAAAGGAGCGGTTGATCCTTCCTCAAGGGGTTCCTTTTTGGGAGTGGAGAAAGTAGATGGTAAGGAGAAAGAGCAACCACTCTTTCCCCAAGTAGGTCCATTATGGAGTTCTTGGAATTCATTAGTTCATATATGATTTCAGGGAAGGAAGAAATCGTTTAAAGTGCATCCACCCCTTCAAGGAATATGGGAGTTGGATGGAGAAAGAGTGCCCATTCTTTCCTGATACCATCGAATAGAATTCATAATTCATAGACATAAACAATTCTATATGTGTGTGTGTAATACTAATATATTATCATTATAAATATTTCCAAGCCTTATGGTCCATTTGACCCTTTTAGGAAGGAACGGTCACTCCTTTATCAAAGAGACAACATGTTCCTTGTATGATTTGGAATTAGTCACTCACGCAATTTATCTTTTTTCAACAAACATTCTTATATATATGGACCCTTAGAGAAAAGTATTTTCTCAGAGAAAGAGAAGCATCTACTTCCTCAAGGGCCTTGCACCAGTTAAGGTGCAACGAGAAAAGATGAGGCATAATGTGGAGAGTGTGATTGATGTTCAAATGGATATAGGTTGATGGGTTCTTAGCCCAACAAATTTATATTTTTTACGATGTACTCTTTGTTCCTGTTCCTAAAATGATGGATATACCTAAAAGTAGATCAGTTGAAAGGATCAACCAATCATTTTTTATCTACTACATTGTCTCGCTAGACATGTTTATAGTGTACACATGAAAAATATTTTACTATGATATTATATTTTCCATATAAAGCATTATCTTTCAAAAGGAATAGACAATCCTTCTTTTCTTATATATTTGACGTATATTCACTTGAGTCAGAAATAATTACTTTTATAATGTTCTCATTAAGAATGTCATGGAGATTGTTTTGAAAACCCTTCTTTATAATGGCGTTAACGTCTAGTTTATACCTTGCAAACATTATCTAGATCTATTTATATCATGGATCATTGGTCACATATGATAACATGTAGAGTTGCACACAAAGTGTATTACATATACAATTGTGAAATTTCATTAATTATTATATAGTGATGAAATACTTCTAGTTGTGTTCTAAGAATCCTTCAAATTTGAACCCATGCCAACCCTTTTGGAGTGTTCTTCATGTCCTAGAATGGCAAAGTCAAAATTTCCATCTAAAAAAATTAAAATTCCATTTTTACCCTTCTAATTAAGAAGGGCGTAATTTATAGCAACATTTCAAAGGAACGATAAATTTTTAAATTGTCAATATGAATTTCAATTTAAAAATAGTGTGTTTCTAATGAAATCGTCCTTCTTGTTGCACTTCAAAAAAGAAGGATCCAACAAGCCCTGACCACAGAGGTTGACTCTACCTCGAGTCAACTCTACTACGTGATTGATTCCTGCACTTCTTCAGTTGGTGGTCCTTGAAATGAAGGAGCCAACTTTGGTATTGAACAACATCATATTAGCATGCCTGGTACTAAACAACATTAATATTTATATTTTGTTTCAATTACTTCAGGAAGAAAACACTAGATGTCGAACAGAGAAAAAAATTCTGCCAAGAAGATGCTAGCCTGTCTATCCTGACAACTGATATTTTGTCTTCAAAATATTCATTCCTCTGAATTCCAATCTAGATAGGAAACTATAGTCTCCATATTCAACAAGATCCCAAACTCCCAGAGACATTGTACTGAGCATCAACGAGCCTAAGAAATTAGGATGAAGCGCGGGCACTAGACCCTGAAAGGGGAATGGCTTAGTCTTGGTTTACAAGGTATCACAATGTATATATCCAACAAGATGTAACAGTGGAAAAAAGTGGTTTGATTGAATAATATGTGGCAGAAATATCAAAGGAAATCCAAGGTCTCAAAACATCGATATTTCTATAAATGTCCAACTACCGTGGGTCTTGGTATTCCTATTAAGAATGGAGCATGGAAATATTTAGCTACCATGAATGGGGCTTGGGAGAGATCAACAGAGTGCTTTGTAGGGAATTGCGCATCATCTCATATAACAACAAAGGAAAAGATACAGGGGCAGGTGGGACTATCTGCATGGCTTCAGCAACATGATGCATTTGAAAAATGATTGTGGGTGACAAGGGATGTTTCGTCTCCTTTTTATAGGTGGGGAAATTGTGATGGGGTGTTGTTTCACATGATAAGGCTTGGATATTAAATGATACACCAAGGAATCAGGTATGGGATAGGGATATTCATGATGGCCCTCGCACAAGTTGGAGATAATGGTTTAGGGAATCAAACATGGGATAATTGGATAATGATGAAGGATCCATCGTGTGGGTGGGACAACTAGAATGCGGTAGAGATGGGATGGTTGATCTTTCCATGATGTCACATTGACTGAGCTAGAATGGTTGTGGTCTCACACGAATGTCCTAATTGATGTATTTTTGGAATCCATGTGTTTCTATCTTGATGTTTGTAATTTTTTTATTCAAAGTGTTTTTATTTTGTTGTTTCTAATTTTTGGAACAATGTGTTTCTAATTTTTTGATTTAATGTGTTTTTATTTTTGTTGTTTCTAATTTTTGAATCGATGTGTTTCTAATTTTTTTATTCGATGTGTTTTTGTTTTTCTATTTCTATTTTTTGAATCCATATGTTTCTAATTTTGGAATCAATGTATTTCTAATTTTTTGAATCCATGTGTTTTTCTATTTTCTATTTTTTTGTGTTTGGGTATTCAACTCCCCTCACTCCTGGTGTTATGGCTCCCCATGGTACAAAGTCTCTCCCTTCAATGACTGGTTTGACTCATGTGGACAAGGCTATTATGGAATAAACACATTTCTACAACATAAATGTCTTGGATGAGGAGCAGGAAGCTATTGACATGGTGGAAGGGGAGGTTAATCTTTTTTTTTAACAGTAACAGAGTAAAAGATTGTATTTATAAAAGCTGTGCACAGCTATTCATTACATGCTTTCAAAAAGATTTTTAACAGTGCAGAAAATGTCTGGGCATACTATCACTATAGATTCTATCTGCAATACATTGCAAGCTCTGAGCTTTGTTTTCCTGTAACTATCCAACATAGAGCTGGAATAAACCTTAACAAACTGTCTGCTAAGGATTATACAAAAATGCATTGACCAAAATAAACAAAATTTTTAAACCTGGGCTATACTGTAGACTAGCCATACTTCTTTGGCCGAGCAGAAGAAGCGTCCACCATAACCTGATTGATTTCCTGGTTGACCGTGGGGGTTTCGTGCACCCAACTCCCTTGAGTTGCTCCTGTAAAAACGACCATATCTTCCTACAACTTGTCAACTTTCCCCATTAACTCGAACAAATTCTGCTCCAGGTCGTCTATCCTGGAATCCTCACAAGAGAGCTGTGAGCATACATGTGAAATATCCAACGCCATCTCTGCATTTTGATTGACACTAGAGAAAACGGCATCATAGGTATTACGAACTGCGAATTTAATGTCCACCAACGTTCTGCTCAGAGCGGCTATGGCCGCCAATACAGACTGCATAATTTCCAAGTTACACGCCGACAACAGCAAATGATCGGGGGGAGGGGAGTCAAGCTCGCCGAGGGAGAGGCGACTCAGAACATCTGGTAAGTGGGGAGGGCGAGCCATCGCAAAGGAAGGAAAAGAGGGAGCGGGTGGGGGAGTAAATAGAGGCTCGTGGGAGTTGACAACGCGGAAGGGAGCGAAGTGACAGATGGAGGGGCGATCGGAGAGACGTGTGACTGAAGATTCGGAGGGGGGGGAGAAACATAACCAAAGTTTGGGAAAAGGAAAGGGTGGTCCCTCATGACCATGGACCTAACCATAAAACCAACCATGAAATTGTTGATCCTAGGCATTAAAACTTAAGGGATGAAATGATACCCCAAAACTCCATTGAGATCCTTGATGCGCCCAATTTCGAGCAAAATTCCTTTGTTAGCCGCTATATCAGCAATCCTATTGTTCTCTCGACAAATGTGGAAAAAGGATGCCTTTGAGAGGATAGCATTGGTTTTAATTCTTTGCATGTATCTATCGGCTTTTGAGCCTGACGAGGCATACCCTCTTCGCATAATTTGAATGACAGGCCTGGAGTCGCCATAGATTCTGAGATTGTCAATGCTGTAATTGGAGGCCATATCTAATGAGAAAATGAGAGCTAACCATTCTGCCTAATTATTTTTTTTGCTACCTAGTCCCCACGAGAAGGCTGCAATTTTATTTCCTCCGGGATCAAAAAGTATCCCACCCGCACCTGCCACCCCAGGATTCCCTTTGGAAGCCCCATCGAAGAAGATACTATGACTTTTTTGCTCCTTCCACCACCTAGAGAAAGTGTCAGGGTCTTTCCTGATTTCCCAAACAGAGTGAGGATGATCCTTTTTGGACTGAAGGAAGCTGCCCTTCACAAACAAGCTACACCACCCTTCACAAACAAGCTACACCATTGGAGTTCAGACAGAGATAGTGGCTCCTGAGTAGGTATAGAGACTTTTTTAGTGGAAAGGGATTCCGCGATCATTGAGATGGCTTTAGTGGCAGCTCTATTGCTATCCGCTTTCTTGCCCTCAAAGATACTTTTGTTTCTATTTAACCAAATCTGCCAACAGATATTCATTGGAATTAGATTCCAAATTCTCAGCATAGTCTTCTTGGATCTTCCTGGGAAGGTGTGTCCCCAATGGTCAGTGAGATCATCTAGAGTTTTGGGGAGAATGGCTGGTCTCCACTGGTTTCCCAGGACCTGAGCCCATACTTTCGCTGCAAAAGGGCACTCCAGGAAAATATGATGGGAGTTTTCTTCAGCATTTTTACACAATGTGCATCTAGAAGGGCCTGTAATTCCCCTAGCTCTGAGGTTTTCTGCCGTTAGCAACTTGCCATGGGTTAAAAGCCAGAAGAAGGCAGTTATTTTGGGGATGCCGTCTGAGTTCCATATTTTCCTCCATTTTCTGTGAGCCGGGAAGATGGGAGGGGAGAGTTTTTCATACCCAGCCTTAACTGAATACGAGCCAGCTTTCCCCCATCCCCGGAGATCTTTTTCATTTGTGCTGATCGGAGCTTTCCCATGCAGATGATTGAAGAGAAGAGAATACTCCCTTTTAAGATTGGACGGGGGACTCAATTGCTTCCATCTCTTCCAATATCCATTGTCCTTCCATATCACCAGGTCCTTTAGCTTTATGATGCCCATATTTTCCAGCCAGTCTCGAATAGCATCAATCCCCTGAATTTTACCAAGCGGCTTGTCTCCATTTATGCTGTCAGTCCAAAGGTTTATTCTTTTCCCATTACCAGGGATCCAATAGAGGTTTTCAGTGATTACATCCGCTGAAGAGGAGATAAGTCCCCATATAGCTGTTCCTTTTTTGGATATAGGCTTATCAAGGCATCTTTGTCTGGAGATTCTTGTGTATTTCTTCCTTATTACTTCCTTCCACCATTCCTTCTTTCCAGAAACAATACTCCAGGCTAACTTGGCCCCCAACGCTTTACTTACTAAGGCTGGCTCACGAATTCCAAGCCCTCCCTGCTCTTTCTTTTCTTTGACTATCTTCCAGTTAACCAAGTGAAATTTTTTGTTCTGAATCTTTCCGGAAGGGGAGGTTAATCTCATTAGGGTCTACCCAGAATATTATGAGGTTGAGAAGAAGCTTCCAGGGATAATTCTGGAGTTAGGTTGCACTAGCCTCAGAATATCTCAATTCTATAGGACTCTAGAGCTCTATTGGAACACAAAATATATGGTGGATGTGGATATGTGGCCAAAGGATGAATAATTCTACCAATTGAAGAAATGAATGGAGACATTAGAGGAGCAGAATGCCTACCTCTTGAAAGTCGTTAGATGGATGGCTATCCGATTGAGTGGATTTTTCAAACATACAATTGATATGGCTAGCTGATTGGGGGGGTACTTAGAACAATGTGCTGATAGGAGAAGGCCCTCAGAAGCTTCTTGCTTGAACACTTTAAATGGGCCTCCTTCCTAGGTTCTACAACACCGATACTAGTATTAATCTGGTTTTTTATGTTTCAATGTTAGGATATTTTAATTTATTTTAGTATCTTCATTAATAAATCTCGTTTTTGTGTTTAAGTTTCTGGGATATTTTAGGATGTTTTGTTATATATTAATATAGTTAATCCCACTTAAAATGATTATGTGTTGAATAAATGAAGTGCTATGTGTGGAATAAACAAATAAAATATGTATGGATTAAATGAAGTGTTATGTGTTGAATAAATAAATAAAAAATTATGAGTGGAATAAATGAAGTGTTGAGGTTTATTGTATACATTGTTTCTTCTTCTTCAAACTGCATATTCTATCATTTTCCTATATAATACTAATGTAGGTTTTGGAAGTACAAGTTATTTTATCAATGGTAACATGCTACCAAGGAATCATTGACAAAATTTTCTAAGAGGCACACTTTTATTAACACTGTTAACCGTAATATGGATATTGAATATTATAAACATTGCACTATTCAGATTCAAAGATTGCAACTTTGGAAATGAAAAATGCATTTTTTGAATTGAAATTCACACTTTTGGAATAAAAAAGTGCACTTTTAGGGTTCATAAGTAGTAAAAAAACACACTATTGGAATAAAAAAACACACCTTTCAAACCCAATATTGCCACTTTCATAACCCAATTTTGCACTTTAGAAAGGTTGATATTGACACTTTGAAATGCTAAATTCACACTTTTTTAGTCCATATTTTGCCTAAAAAGTCTAAGATTAATGAAATAGGTGTTTATCCGTGGACTGGGATGGAATTTCAGCATGACCCAAAGCTGCCACCACTTGGTCGAGAGGGTCAGGATGCTCGAGGTGAGTGTCTCTTTATCATGTTTATGTACATGTTTTGATTCCATATGTGTGTGTGTGTGTGTGTGTGTGTGTGTGTGTGTGTGTGTGTGTGTGTGTGTGTGTGTGTTGGCCCTAAGGGGTGCTTGTGTTGTTTTATTAGGTGTAGATATTGGCCCTATACAACCTATTGGGGTAACTATGATAGCTAATGTGCCATCCAGGTAGGGGCATTGGAAGATATGCCAATAAGAGGAGGTCATTGAGGAGAGGGAAGAGGCGGGTGGGAATTCCACAGAAGTGGGTGACCCTGGTACAGTGTTGCTTGAGCTTGAACGGTGGGTCACCATTTTGATGGATGGAATGGACTAGCATGAATTTATCGATCTGTATGATCGATACTTGGTTTCATGTCTACAACATTAGATCACAGTCGCTAGGAACTGGCATCGACTGAGGGCCATGACATGGGTGCTCTTGCCACCACCAGCAGTAGAAACAATCATACCCAAACCAACAGTACAAGTTCTAGAGGTTGTAGTTCCTTTGATACAACTGTCACCTCCTCTGAAAGGAGGTTCATATTGATTTATGGGCGTATGAGCTCCATTTTGTATATGTTGTGATATGGCACTAGTACATTCGGGTGGATTTTTCCATGAAATATTTCCACGTTTTGAACATTCATGAATTAATACAATGAAGTTTAAGATGTATTTTCATTTTTTTTATCATTGCGGAAAAAACGTGGAAATATCGACGTGTTTTTAATTTTCGACGCACTTTCGTCTCTATATTGACGACCTGTGGCTATCTTTGCAAACCCACCAAACCAATTCCAGCTTCCAACAGCTCTTAGATTTTTACGCGCGGATCAACTCATGCATTTTTGTCGATGGATCGACAATCGTTGATTTATAAATACATACTTTTAAGACAATTTTTGACACATTTTATATATATATTCTTCATCTTTTAAACCTTGCATCTCTTCAAACTGTACTCATGCCTTTTCATTATCGTGCCTCTTCAAATCTGATAATTAATCTTTTATTTTTTATTCTGTTTATTTCATATTTTTAATTAATTAAAAAAAAATTCTTTGGATTTCTTAAGTCTGCGGGCTTCATCCATTTGGGCTCTCCCTATGCGGGAAACAATCCTACACCCCTTGCCTCTTCGTGGGCATATGGGGGAAAGCACCTTGAGGGTATGCTTAAGCTCCCATGGCTTTAACTTTATCCCCTGCGGGCATCCTTTAGCCCCTACGGGCTTAACCTTACCTTCTGTAGGTATCCCCTAAGCCTCTTTGGGCTTAATCTCAGCCCATGAGGGCATCCTTAAACCCCTGCGGGCTTAAATTCACCCTCTACAGGAATCCTTAAGCCCTTGCGGTCTTTACGGGCTTTACCTCAGCACCTGCGGGCATCCTTAATTAAGCCCCTGTGGGCTTAACTTCACTCCCTACGGGCATCCCTAAGCCTTTGTGGGCTTAACCTCAGCCCCTGCGGGCATCCCTAAGCCTTTGTGGGCTTAACCTCAACCCCTATGGGCATAGATAAACCCTTGTGGGCATATTTTAGCCCTTGTGGGCATTTCTTTAGCCCCTGCAGGCATAATGGAGTTTTTAACCCTTAAGCCTTTTTATAAATAATCAGGCTTTTCTCTTCTTTTGGGAGACCAATAGCTCGCACGTGAGAGCACCAAGGACAGAACTGATACCACAGCTGGATGGCCAAATCACCAAGGAACACGCCCATGTCATCTGGAAAAATTATCAGCACAAGGGCACTCTTTGTTGGGAATTTCCAAATGCCTTTTCAACTCTCTGATCTTGACACTTAGCCAATTTTTCAATAGTTCTTAATATGCAAAATAATATTTTTCCTACTTTTGGTAGATTGATCTTTTGCATATATGACCATCATAAGGAAAACTAAAAGTATGGATGGATAGCCACCTCAACAAGGACTAGATCCATGTCACCTTTTGAACGTTTTGATACAGACACATCATCTGGCGGGCATTTGAGAATAGAGTACCTCCAAACTGTTAATTCAATACTTAAACAAAATTGTCAAACCCTAGGTCAACATGATGAGATTTTTATTTTCATCACATTTGAAGTGTGAGACACCCAATGGGTAGAGGCCAACTAGGTGATTCTATCAATACCAATTTCATCCTCTGAAGCTTCTTTCTCTCTCCTTGGTGGGCATTTTACAGGAGTAGTGCAATTAGTCTGGGAGGCACTTTCGGTAGATCAATATCTTCACCTACAAAAACTCTTTGGACAAACCATTGATATGGTTGGATGCACCATACAACATTCTATAAATCCATACTCTCAAAATTATTTAACACATCAACCACAATAGATGGCGGGAATTTTACTAAGGTGACTTAGGCAGCTTTAGTGATTTTACATTTAGACAATTTTTGCACTTTCCTAGACTTGGTCCAATCTGCCTAAAACATTGTTTTGGAAGATCCATAACTTCTCCCTCGGGCACTTTCAAGTCAAGATGAGGGAATGGTCAGGTATACAAAACACCAACCTACAAGATGACCATATGGTGTGGGCAGTTTCTTTAACCCACAAACTATGGCGAGCATTTCCCTAAGGCCACCTGAGCCAGTTTTCCAACACTTAGTCATTTTCAAGAATTTCTCCAAAGTTTATCCTGACACCCTATTTTGGCAGACTTATAACATTCTCCTCAAACATGCTTGAGGAAAAGTGAGACCATGGTCAGGTAGGCCAATCAACAAGCTACATCCTGACCATATGCTGTGGTCATTTACTTTAACCCATGAATAATGGCAGGCATTTTACTGAGGCCACTTAGGTAGTTTTACTCCCTCTGGTGCAAAACAGCCCGATACCTTGTTTTGGTAGACTCTTAACTTTGTCATCAAACATTCTTTTTGAGAACTTAGGCCATGGTAGGATATCCTCTTCAACAAGATATAGCATGATAGTTTCAAATCATTTTTATCATTCACCTATGAGGTACGATGTGCATTTCCCTAAGGCTATTTGGACCAATTTTCCAACACTCGGCCAATTTTCCAAAACTGCTTGAACCCTTGTTTTGGAAGATCTATAACTTTAATGTCATAAAGCACTCTTTTGAAGAAGTTAGACCATGGTTAGATAGCCTATTCAACAAGGTATATCCTGATACGATGGTCCAGTCATTTTCTTTAAACCATGAATTATGGAGGGCATTCTCTTAGAGCAGTTTTAACTAATTTTCCAACACTTAGCCATTGTTATTGAGTATGCACTCATTAGTAAGTATGCACCCCATCCTAATGATTGTAAGTATGAACTCATTCTTTCTATCCAATATGTGAACTCATTCTTTCTATCCAATATGCATAGTATTCTTTATCAAGTACTAGAGCTATGTGGGATGCAATATCTTCTTGTTAATACATAGTGGTTTTTAATAGGATCTTCTGTAATGGTAAGAATCCGTTTACTGGAACTTCTCGAACTTCCACTTTCGAAAATACAAATAATCCATGAATATATATATAATTTGATAAAATAGATATGGTATTTTACAAGATAGACTTTCCCGTATTTATAATTGTTTAAAGGGTGTCTAATGCAACTCTTCATAAAGAGTTACACCATTTCACTAATTAATTATATTATTATATTATTCTTGTTTGTTGTTATTATTATTATTATTATAATATATATATATATATATATATATATATATGTTGATGTTTATTTTATTATTATTTTATTCATAACATTGCCTCTCTCTTAGAAAGGCTTTGTCCTCAAAGCCTTATAACGTTGTCGCACCGTTCCTTGTGACGTCGTAGCTAACGAACATGTCGGTACAAAATTCTAAGTGTAGAACATAACTTTCGATATGTTGACGGATCAATCCAACCAAAATTGATTTGTTGATGACTGTTGGGATTCTCTATTGATCTGTCGTCATTAGCTTTGAGCACATTAGTACTATTATCTTTTGACAATTCCCACTTTTTAGGATACTAGTTTATATGGTTGGGGTGTCGATAGGGAGTTATTGTTGTTTGTTTTTCTGTTGGTTTGAATTCTTTTTGAATTGAGGCGAAGACTGAATTTGAATTTATTTCTTCTTCCTCAACTTGATTTTGTTTTCTGGAGAGTCTGGATGCTTCCTTCTGTATTTGTGCTACTTTGTTCTCCAGTAGATTGTTATTACTCTGAATTTTCTCGAACCTTTCGTCTTGTGACTTTTTGTCCTCTTTAAACTTCTTGACTTGTTCCTCTAGTTCTTGTTTAAACTTTCTGAGGTGTTGGTTTTCTTCTTGATTTTCTAGTATTCTTCATTCAAGCTCTTCATTTGAATGATCCATCTTCTGACTATGTTTCAGCTTCTTGATTTTCATAAGTAATGTCTTGTTATGAATTCTTAGTCGAAATAGTTCTTTGGTATTGCTTGTTAATTCGTCCTTAATTTTCTTAATTTCCAGCTTATATGTCTTCTTAATGTCGTCATACTCTTGCTGAAGATTTTCCCTCCGTTGTTGATGTTGACATCTCTCTGATTCTTGATTTTCTAGCTTTCTCTAGGTTTGCATTAATTCTGTATTTTTATCCACGACAAGCTTGTTTAGCACTTTATGGCATCTTCTAAATGGTTATTACTTCCATACGAAGATTCTTCGACATTTTTGAAGTTTCTGATTTTATCTTTCAAGTTTCGATTGTGGCTTCTTAGATGTGAAATTTCCTTATCCTTATCTAATAACCTATTATGGAGATCTCGTTTTTTATTTGTTAATATTTGATTCTCGTGTTCTACTAAAAGATTTCGCATTTCTAGCTTTATAATTTCGAATTGAAAATCAATATTGGTTTTACATTTCTTTAATTCGTTCAATGCTGCTTGTGACTGCAATGTCATTTTCGATTTTGAATTCGCCATAATTCGTGACTTTGTCTTTGCTTCAAGTTCTTCTTTGACTTGGTCTTCTTTGATAAGGGGGTCTTCCTTGATTTTGTCTTCTTCCCTTTCAAATTTTGGAAAGAATCTTCCTTGATTTTTTTTTAATTTTTCTTTTTAATAACAAAGTTGAATATGATTCTTCTTGTAAAAATTATTTGTGTTGATGCTCTTCTAATTTAATTTCCCCTTATTTTTTGTAAAATGGTGTAGAATGGTTGGTTGGGAGGAATGATTGTAACCTTCCCCACCCAATTTCAAATCTCACTTTTGGTTTGTTGTTAGGGAATAAAACCAAACCCACTTCTCACAAAGCCACGTGCACTTTAAAACCATGTGCGGTTTTACTTCTTCTTTCTTTTTTTTCTTTTAGAATCTCTGAGATGATGGCTAATAGCCGAATCGGAAACTAAGCTCTGATACCACTATAATGGTAAGAATCCCTTTACTGGAAATTCTCGAACTTCCACCTTCAAAAATACAAATAATCCATGAATATATATAAAAGTTGATAAAATAGATATGGTCTTTTACAAGATAGACTTTCCCGTATTTATAATTGTTTAAAGGGTGTCTAATGCAACTCTTCATAAAGAGTTACACCATTTCACTAATTAATTATATTATTATATTATTCAATTTTCTTGTTATTATTATTATTATTATTTCTATATATGTGTCTATGTGTGTGTTTATTTTATTATTATTTTATTCATAACATCTTCCTTCTAGTGGTTTAGACTGTAGTGAAGGGTCCTGCTCTGGTACCAATTGTTGGAATATCTGTCAATACTGAGAGGGGGGGTGAATCAGTATTGTTAACTAATTCAAGAAAGGAACAGATCTATGTCACCCTATGAATTTTACTAGCACAACAACACCTTCTTGCAGGCATTTCCAATTGACCTTTTTAATTGTTGATTTGATGTATAGTTAGACAAATTGTGAAACCCTAGGTCAACATGATGAGATTTTTATTTTCATCCAATTTGAAGTGTGGGACAACCAATGGGTAGAAGCCAACAAGGTGATTCCATCAAGACCACTTTCATCCTTTGAAGCTTCTTTCTCTCTCCTCGGCGGGCATTTTTCAGGAGTAGTGCAAATCAAGCTGGGAGGCATTTCTGGAAAATCAATATCTTCTCCTACAGAGACTTTTTGGACAAACAATTGATATGGTTGGATGAAAAAATCAACACTCTAGAGACCCATACTCTCAGAATAATTTAATCCATCAACTACTGGAAATGGTGGGCATTTTACTGAGGTCACTTAGGAATTTTTACCAGTATTTTTATACTTAGACAATTTGTGCAATTTCTAAGGTGTATTTTTTATTAAAATCGAAATCCTGAACCAATACTATTGGATGATGTAGTATACCTCACTAAGCACACCCAATCTAATTTCACTCTTAGACTCATCTTTAGTTTCCCTAGACGGGCATTTTACTGAACTTGGTGCAAAACTGCCTAAAACCTTGTTTTGGCAGACCTATAAAATTTTCCTCAGACACTCTTAAGACAAAATGAGACCATGGTAAGGTAGACAAATCAACAAGCTACATCCTGAACATATGGTGCATGCATTTACTTTAACCTATGAATTATGGCGTGCATTTTCTTGAGGCCACTTAGGCAGTTTTACTACCTCTCATGCAAAACATCCTGAAACCTTGTTTCGTCAAACCTTTAACTTTGTCATCAAACACCCTCTTTGAGAGTTGAGACCATGGTAATATAGCCCCTTCAACAAGCTACAACATGATAGTTTCAGAAAATTTTTACCATTCACCTATGAGGTACGGCGTGCATTTCCCCAAGGCTATTTGGACCAATTTTCCAACGCAACCATTTTTCAGAATGTCTAAAACTACTTGAACCCTTGTTTTGGCAGATCTATAACTTAGTCATAAATCACTCTTTTGAAGAAATGAGGTCATGGTTATATATCCTATTCAACAAGGTAAATCCTGATATGATGGTGTGGGCATTTTATTCAAACCATGAATTATGGCGAGCATTCTCTTAGAGCAGTTTTGACCAATTTTTCAACACAACCATTTTTCAGAATGTCTAAAACTGCTTGAACCCTTGTTTTGGCAGATCTATAACTTTTTCATAAAGCACTCTTTTGAAGAAATGAGGCCATGGTTAGATAGCATATTCAACAAGGTATATTCTGATATGATGGTGCAGGCATTTTATTCAAACCATGAATTATGGCGGGCATTCTCTTAGAGTAGTTTTGACCAATTTTTCAACACAGCCATTTTTCAGAATGTCTAAAACTGCTTGAATTATTGTTTTGGAAGATCTATAACTTTTTCATAAAACACTCTTTTGAATAAATGATCCCATGGTTAGATAGCCTATTCAACAAGGTATATCCAAATATGATGGCGCAGGCATTTTCCTCAAACAATCAATTATGGTGGGCATTCTCTTAGAGCAGTTTTGACTAATTTTTCTATACCTAGTCAAATTCCAAAGTTTAACAAACTTACCATTCCTCTGCAGGCATCCTTAATCCCCTGCAGGCTTAACTTCACCCTCTACAGGAATCCCTAAGCCCCTGCGGGATTTACGGGCTTTACCTCAGCCCCCGCGAGAATCCTTAATCCCCTGCGGGCTTAACTTCACTCCCTTCGGGCATCCCTAATCCTCTGTGGGATTAACCTCAGCCCCTGCAGGCATAGATAAACGCTTGCGGGCATCTTTTATCCCTTGTGGGAATTTATTTATCCCAAGTGGGCATAATGGAGCTTTTAACCCTTAAGCCTTTTTATAAATAATCAAGTTTTTCTCTGGTTTTGGGAGACCAATAGCTCGCATGTGAGAGCACCAAGGAGGGAACTGATACCACGGCTGGATGGCCAACTCACCAAGGAACATACCCATTTCATCTGTAAAAATTATCAGCACAAGGGCACTCTTTGTTGGGCATTTCCAAATGCCTTTTCAACTCTCTGATCTTGACACTTAGCCAATTTTTCTTTAGTTCTTAATATGCAAAATAATATTTTTCCTACTTTTGGTAGATTGATCTTTTGCATATATGACCATCATAAGGAAAACTGAAAGTACTCTTTTTAAAAAATGAGACCATGGTTGGATAGCTTATTCAACAATCTACATCAGAGACTTCTTGGATAGCCTATTCGAACCCTAGCAACCAATCTCTCCCATCAGTCACCTCAAAGGTTTGTGAGGGTAAGGTCTCGCACATGGTCTCGGATAGGGTAAGGTCTCGAGTCTCTACTCTAGCATAAGGTCTCTGACTGGTAATGTCATATAACACTCTTTGCAGTACTTTGATCTGTAATTTCGAGGCTTGTGGATATTTCTACCGATCCCGGTGCTCAGGGGTTTTTGTTCATTATCGCTCCTTTAAATTGCTTCTGCCCCTGTTCCTTGGTTTTTGCCCAAAATGTTGTCTCAAATAGGTATGTCTTCTACGGTTTTTCCCTCCACTAGCCCTCCTCATTGTTTGGTTGTTCCCTCCACTGGCCCTCCTCATCATTTGGGCAGGCGCTGTATTCTGACCAGTTCTCTGGTTAGTGGAAGCAAGCTCCCGTACGAGAGGATTTGTTACAGCAATTCTTCAGATCTAGCTCTGTGTTATATAATGGCGGAAGGTAGCAGTCACAGCCCTGTTGGAAGGACTAGCGCCATTGATGCACTCACCCGAAGAATGGAGAAGTTAGAAAAGGACATGGAAGAGCTTTGGAAGAAGCTGGAGGGAAAATGTGACAAAGAGGACCTAGAGTCCTTGAAGAAGTCAATCGAGAATAGCATGGAGCAGAAGTTCGCAGGTAACAATTCCGAACTGATCCTACAGATGCAAAGGATCCATGATGAACAATTCGAAGCCTCTGAACGTCTTCGGCACGAGGGGAACCCAACGAATTTTGTAGGT
The DNA here is from genome assembly GCA_027924585.1 of Larix kaempferi. Lineage (NCBI taxonomy): Eukaryota > Viridiplantae > Streptophyta > Pinopsida > Pinales > Pinaceae > Larix > Larix kaempferi. The sequence goes on from BSBM01000841.1 coordinate 21,328,107, forward strand.
TCTAGACAATCCCCTCCATCTGACAGACCGCCTTCGGCCTCAATGGAAAAACCAATGGAGACTGGTTGAGGGAACCACACGGCCCACCCACCATAGTTTCTTGATATTTACTTGTCTGATTAGGCTTCCTTGTTTCAATTTCTATTAATTTTCCAAGGCCCTTCTGTTGGTCTATATTAATTTTTGGTATGCACACAGCTATTATCTTTTTTGTAAAATAGAAGCTCATGTTATTGAGGTTCTAGCTAGGAGTAGGATTCTATTGTATTAGTGATATAAACATTTGATGTAATCAACAGCAAATATTGGTCTATTTGGTATATAGTTGTATATCGACCACTGTAATCGGAAATATTGACGAAGATATATTAATGGATATAATATTTTTGTATATTCCTCTGGCATTTAAATCTATTTCTAAAAATTCTAAATTTATTTCTAAAAATTCTAGATATATCAATCGATATAAGAGTTGTGTATATTCCTTGGGCATTTAAATCTATTTCTATAAGTATTAAAACACTTTGGCCTTGCAAGTAGAATGCTTTGGTTAAACTTATTGCTTGTGGTAATTTGTAGGATTACTTAATTCTTCCACTTCTCACTTTGCTACAAAGGCTAATAAGTAAAGCATGACTAGTTTCATAGTTTGCATATGAGTCGTTGGTTCAAGAAGAAAGCCTCTTTGAAAGCCAATTTGTAACAAATGGATTCTTCTATTGAAATATTGCATTATGAATTCTCAATATTCAAATCACTATAACACTAGTAACTATTTGTTGGGCTTGTGATTTGGTTTCTTAAATGTAGTGCAATATTATTTTATATTCTGTTAATTGTAATGTTGTGATTTCTCTGTTATTTGATTCTATAGTATGTATGTTTGACTATTCAAATTTAAAGCACATTACTAATTACAAAGTCATTATGGTTCTATAAGTAAATTACCATCTTGTTGGAACAATTTCACGACTACTCTATACAACACATCTCTTGTTCTTTCAATCATCAGAGCTGATTTATTGTCAAAGAAGGGATTACATTTGGCAGATGGTATTCTTAAGGTTACCCCTTTCACTGATCATCATCCGGAGGAAATGTTTTATGTTCATCTTTATTAATTAGGCTACCTTTTATGATACATTTTGTAAATTTGATGCACCCACTTTAGGTTCTTTTTGGTTAATATTTCCTCTATATCTGTGTTATTTTTATGATGTTATCAGCATCCATGGTTATGATGGTATATTACTGAATAGTGGCAAGCATTATCGGATTAATTGTAAAAGACTGCATAATCTGTTTTCAAATATTCTATCCTTGGGATAGGTTTTATTGTAAGTTTCTTTGATTCACTTAATGAATAACAAGGCACTTTATTTTCGTTGAAAAAAAAGTTTCTATAAGTAAATTAATCCTGAATTAATCTATTAACCCTTAACTCTTAGATCAAACATTAATCAATATTCTGAGAACTCTTAACTCTTAGATCAAACAATCAATAAAGTCATTTTGGTTCTTTTCATGATTGGGGTTCATGATTGCACGCAGGAAGGGTTGGAAATTCATTTTATCTTTACCCTTCAAATCAATTTTTTATGACATTTTGAACTCTTACTTTAACCATCACAAAATGTTTAGTTTCAGAACATGCCCTTCGATAGTAATTTGTTATTAAAGCAATTACCTTTCATTATTGAATTTTTTATTAAAGATTTTAATTTTCAATCTACCAAATGTTTTATTTAGTTAATCTTATGTTCTAAATATTAAGACTCATGCATGCAAGATGGATTCTCTCATTGACACTAATTTAGTTGAAGAAAACAAACAATTCAAAAATACACCATAAGAAGGCAACTTCCCTTAAAAAAAAATTCGAATGAAAAATCATCCAAAAAATTTATATTAATGAAAAGTTATATATTGAAAAAAAGCTATACATTTTTAAAGAGGAAGAATTAACTTCCTCGTTGTTTGGAGACATCTTGGGCTCTGTCAATTACCCTGTTTTAAAAATTACTTTAAATTGAATATTCACATATTTACTTTGTATATTTATTGTTTATAATTAAACAAAAAATTACATTCATTTTATTCCTAAGTTAGTTAATCCAAACTTTTACCACCCAACTGATATAATCTATAGATGGAACTGCATCAACTGTTGCTATTGAAGTGACATCAATGACAACCACATTCAACAATAAGATTTCAGGTGGAGGATTTACACACTTGACCATTGAATCATTTGCAATAAAAGGTCTATGTCCAAGAAGATAATGGCCTGCCAAAACATTCAATCAACACTAGCTTTTTAAACTACCAATTCAACACTAAGACAAAATTGTCAAACCCTAGGTCAAAAAGAGAAGATTTTATTTTCATCAACTTGGAAGTATGAGACACCCAATGGATAGAGGCCAACAAGGTGATTCCATCTAGACCAATTTCATCCTCTGAGACCTCTTTATCTCTCCTTGGCGGGCATTTTTCTGGAGCAGTGCAAATCAAGCTAGGACGCACTTTTGGCAGATCCATATCTTCTTCCTCACAGTCTTTTTGGACAAACTGAGACTATGGTTGGGTAGAAAAAACATGAACCTAAAAGATTCCCACATGGTGCAAGCATTTTCTTCAACCCACAATTTATGGCCAGCATTTCTCTGAGGTCACTTGAGCCATTTTTTCCAACATTTAGTCATTTTTAGGAAATTCTTCAAGGTTTATCCTAAAACCCTGTTTTGGCAGGCTTATATATTTCTCCTAAAACATTATTAAGGCTAACTGAGACCATGACTAGATAGCCACTTCAACAAGCTATAGCCTGGTATGATGGTGCGGGCATTATCTTCAAACCATGAATTATGGAGGGCATTCTCTTAGGGCAGTTTTGACTAATTTTCCCATACTTAGTCATATGGAGGGCATGACGATGATGATGATGATGATGATGATGATGATGAAGAAGATGATGATGGTGGTGGTGGTGATGAAGATGATGATCATGATGAATATTATGATGATGACAATGATGAAGCTGACGATGATGATGAGTTCCCCCTAAAATTGTGATGATGAAGATGATGATGATGATGATGATGATGACGTACTTGAATATATATGATGATGATCATGATGATGAAGATGATGATGATGATGATGATGAAGATGATGATGAAGATGAAGATGCGGATGATGATGATGACGAATATGATGATGATGATCAAGATGATGATGATATATAATGAAGATGTTGATGATGAAGATGATAATTACAATGATGATGATAAGAAAGATGATAATGATGAAGATGATCATGATCATGATCACAAAGACGATGATGATGATGGTGATGACAACGACAAGGATGATGATGATGATGATGATCATCGTCGTTGTTGTCATCATCACCATCATCTTCTTGGTCTTCATCATCATCATCAGCAGCAGGAGCAACATCATGATCATCATCATCATCATCATCATCATCGTGATCATCATCATATTCGTCCTTGAAGGGACTTGTGCATAGGATCTCACTATAAGCAATGCAACCAATACAAATTATGACAAAATCCTAGTTAAATTACATTAAATTAAAAACATAAAGTTGTTTAACTAAAATTAATTTAAAATGGAACAAAATATAAAATATGCAAATAAAAAACCAAAAAATAAATATGCAAATAAAAAACAAAACAAAACAAAAAATAAAAAATATGAAAATAAAAAAACAAAAAAACATAGAGGGAAAAGACTCTCGCCGCCCCATGCACTAGCTCATTAGCAGCATCCAGAGCAAAACAACAAAGAACAAGTTCACTCTCGCGCACTAGTTCATTAGCAGCATCAAAGCACTGTTAATTTGATGAGCAGAGCTGTGGTAAAACTAGGAGCAATGGATACCAATACAGAGGATACCGTCATTCCCAGGGGAGGCAATCCAGCGGCAGTCCAGAGGATAACAAAGGGCCCAATGATTTAGGTAAGCCCATCAATGCTAGCAATGTAGGAATTTGGGATAAATCCCACGGTTTTGATTGTTTCCATACTAAACACAGACGTTTCACTGTTTACTTCGTTTTTTCTGAGGGTTTATATGAAATATAAGCCGTATTTGAGGGGCAAAATGACCCATGAGGAGAATTTTTCCGGTCAAATTCCAGCCCTGAACCCATCCATCTCTCATTTGATAGAGAATGGGTCTAGACCCTACCATCACGACCAAACAAATTCAGGATTTCCATGCTGCAAAACACCGTAGCAATGGTAAGAAAATGGTCTTGGGTAGTGTAAGACGATTCAGGATCCAACATCACCCTATCCACGTCCATTTGCAAAACCACTCAAAACTACCTAAAATTAGTCTAAATTTGGTGACATTTCACCTTGTTATCCTATTTTTTAAAAATCAGGCTTGGAGGGAGGGAAAAATTTGCCAATTTTTGTGAGTTTTCTTGCATGGAGAGAGGGGAAATGATGTCTAGAATCCTCCCCCTCCACCAAGGTTGATTCTTATCATTTAAACCCTCTCCCCATAGCGAAAATCACTGACAAAATGTTACAAATTTGTCCAAATCCTTTACAATTTCAAACATGCATGGTAGGGAGTGGGAGTCATACCTAATGCTATTCCAACTCATTTCATGCTTGAAATTAAAAAAACATGGTATGTTTTTTACAAAATTGACATAATCTAGCCCAATTTTGGACAATTTTTTGCATGGGCCCACTTTCCCTCCATGTATGAAATTGCATGAAATTTGGAAAAAATGGGCAAAAGATGGCCAAATTTGGTGTAATTTAAAGCGTTCTAATCTATTCTAAGGTGCCATATTATATGGGTTTCTAACTGTTTAACATTGTATACCAAGAAAGCATATAGACCCCCCAACCAATCAACCAATATGTTATTGGAAGACACCACTTTCATGTGGTTGTCTCTGTTGATATAAGGGTGCAAACACAAAAATGGGTAATACATTTGCTTGTTGACGATTAAATTTGTAAATTTTTTTGTTCATTCAACTTCAAGCAATCAAAACTCATATCTACATTGAGAATTTAACTTTGAATCAAAAAGAATTTTTGTAGAGAATTATGTTACTCCATAGTCATTTTTCTTTTATGGACATGATGTTATAAATTTCATGTGTATTAACTGCATGCACCTAAAATTTTTGGCAAGGATAATGAGTGAGTAATACACATGGCCACCTAGTTTTTAGATATAATTATTCATTTTAGGGAAAACTATGTGTTAGCTTTCTGGGATTACTCCAAAAGTGTTCTCACCTCGGTAGACGGGCAATAGGTCTCCTTGGCCTTGGTTAGCAATATCAATCTCTCGGTTTGGGTTGATGATGCTTGGGTTGAGGAGGATACTTCATGGAGGTTGGTGATGGAACCAAGGACCTATGTTTAGGAGGAGAGTTGGACCTTTGTGACCATGTTTTCATACAATAGAGTACCATTGCGCACATGTATCACATAGTTAGAGAAGGAGTACCTTGCATGAGGAAACTTGCATATCAAACCACTATGGAAGAGGGAGTGTTATAATAACGTCGCCGAGTTTTGGTGGGAAATCCATGAATGAAGAAATATGACCACCGCCTGTTCCAAATTGAATCCCCAACATGATCTATATGAGGGGGAACCCCATACCTCTTTGCATGCATTAACTAGTCAAGTGGCCCAAGAAACACACTTCTATATCCGTGTTGTGAGAAAATTCCAAATCAAATCAAAACGTGTCTTATACTTAAAAATAATTCAAATATAAATAAATCTAAAAAAAAGTACACCTTTGAGAGAAAAATAGCTTTTGATAACGTTTTTGGGAAGAAATAGCTTTTGATATTAAAACATTACAAGTAAATATATTTGCACGCTAAATTATATCTGCTTGGTAACTTATATTCTTGTTTTATCGAGTGTAGGTACCTCCAAATAGGTATCTGTCAGATCTATCTTCCTCGAGTGATGATGAAGATATACTCGGAGAGGTTGAAAGTGAGACGTGTTGTACTAGATCTAGCGGTTTTATATCAACTAGATCTGAAAAGGTAAGGAAAAGATTTCGTAGACGCATGCAATATTTTATTGCCAACAGAGGTTCATGTAATTATGATGCTGAGAGCATAGGTGACATTGAGTTTCCCTTGAGGCATAGACATCTAGTGCAACGATGGGTACCTAGAATGCTACCCCAAGTGGACACGGATTTCTTCATCAATGGGAGGATGTATCGCATTGCTCCTTTGTCCTTACATGGATGGCATAAAGGTCCACTATGGCACTGTAACTGAATTGATGGAGTATGTCGAACCATTATACAAATACAATAACTGGTTGATCTTGGTCCAATATACTCAAAGTATGAGATACGGAGTTGCCGCAAATTATATACAACTAGCAGAAAACAATAAAAACAAAGGGGAGACTATGTATATTGATGGGCGACCAAAAGCATCCAGAAACATTGTTGGCTTTATAAATAGTACATGACCAGTGACAACAACTAAGAAACTGAATTGCGAATTTGAGGGACACGAAGAACATCATATATTTGTATGTTCAACAAAACCAATACTTCCAGGTGAAGAGTTGTTGATCGATTACAACTTAAATTGAATAGATGTAGCTTCCACAGTCCAGGGTAACCGTGGAAGGTCACACGCTATGCCTCATCAGGTAAATGCTAAATATAGTAACTAAACATGACTACAAAAACTAAATGTTTCTATTTTTTCTGTTAACATTCGATTTCCACCGAGGGCATTCGCTTTTTTCGTGCTTATTATGAATATTTCCATGTGATAACATTCCTATTACATTGTTATGCTTATCTCATTTTGTTATGTTACAATTATTGACTCAACTTTTACTGATTGATTTATTTTTTCAGGGTGGCAGCAGTGGAAAGCCACATTCTTCTTCCACAGTCTAGAGTGACCGTGGAAGGTCAAAATCTATGCCTCGTGAGATAAATTTTAAATATAGTAAATAAATATGACTACAATAACAAAATGTTTCGAATTTTTCAGTTAACATTCGATTTTCACTATTGCCATTCACTTTTTTCGTGCTTTATGGCACTTTGACCTCTGTTTTGGCACGGCTGATCTAGAGTTTTCTGCAACACTTATCCATTGCTTGTCTTCAACTTCATGCTTGCCAAGTCCATGTCACCTTGTTCTCCAATGCCATGTCTTGACTTCTTTCCATGTCATCTTCTCTTTTGTCTTGTCACCTTGCCATGTCATCGTTCTTCTCTTCATTTGTTCATGTCATCATTTGTCATTACTTCAAGCTCAACAATTTATTCATGTGTGCTTGCCTTCTCCAAGTCCTCATCCTTCTTGTACTTATTCTGAATATTTCCATGTGATAGCATGCTTATTACACTGTTATGCTTATCTCATTTTTTTATGTTAGAATTATTGACTCAATTTGTATAGATTGATTTATTTTGTCAGGGTGGCAACAGTGAAAAGCCACATTCTGCTTCCACGGTCCAGGGTGACCGTGGAAGGTCACAATCTATGCCTCGTGAGGTAAATGTTAAATATAGTAAATAAATATGAATACAATAACAAAATATTCTGATTGTTTAAGTTAACATTCGATTTTCACTGTTACCATTCACTTTTTTCATGCTTATTGTGAATATTTCCATATGATAACAGGCTTATTACACTATGGAAGGGGTCTGCTCAATGCCATGGAGCGGGACATCTATCTTCTCCTTCAAAGGTAAAAGTAAATATTATTGCCATATCTCATTTTTGTTTATGTTACAATTATTGACTCAACTAAATATAGTAACTAAATATGACTACAACAACTAGAAACTCCAACCCCAGAAGATTTCCATGTGACAACATGCTTATTACACTGTGGCAAGGGACTACCCATGTTTGTCATGAAACAGAGCGCATGTCCTCTACTTCTGAGGTAAAAATAAATATTATTGTAATATCTCATTTTTTATTATGTTACAGCTATTTTCATAATGTTTATTTAATGATTTATTGTTTCAGGGTGGCGCCAGTGGAAAGGCACCTACTGCTTCCATGGTCCAAAGTGACCGTGGAAGGTCACACTCTATGCCCCTTCAGGTAAGTCTTAAATATAATAACTGAATGTTTTGATTTGTTCTGTTAACATTCGATTTCCATTGTTGACATTCACATTTTTCTATGCTTATGATGAATTATTGATTATTTTATCGTCTTAGGGTGAGGACCGTGGAGAGGTAGTTGTTGCTTCCACGGTTCAGGGTGACCGTGGACATTCAACCACTGGAAGTAGATCAGTAAGGGGTGACCGTGGGAAGTCACCAGCCACAACACCGCATCAGGTAAGTGTTAGTTCTTAATAGTAACTAACTTTCATTACAATAACAATGTTTGAATGATGTTAAAATTATTTTGCTTAATTTTATTGTTTGATTAATTTAGTACGGTGCACTTGATCTGGGTGATGAGGATCTTGAGGATGAAATTTACTATTCCATAGACCCAACGGAAACTATAAAGAAGTCCTTGAAAAAAAAAAACATAGAAATGATTTCCTTGGCTCGCACAAGGCCCATGACACAGGAGATCAGGGAAAGGATTGAAGAGCTGAAAGAACAAATAAAATCTTATGGGGTAAGTGGCATCTTCACATATTTTTTTAATCTATGACATGATTTCATATTTAATATTTTGTTTTCTATTTTTCCAAGTGATTTGATATAGTAAATATTTTCGTTTGTAGGATTTTTTACGACCGTGACTAGAGAAATTGCCGAGACAGGTATAGGTAGCAGTGATGCTCCAATCCAACAACAACGTTGATGAAGGAATGTAACAATGTGGCTTTTTGACACTCCTGCGGTTAGCCTCGAATCCATTGATGAGGGAACTGATTTTGATCGGCATGACATGACGGAGCATGATGAGATAGAGCCTAGGACTCCACATGACTCTGGAGATGAACGTACTGTAGATGAGCAGGAAACTTTTCCTGGAGAAGCACGAGTTAAAAGCACCGGATCACTAGATATCACCTTTCTGGTGGATGACACTTGTGTTCTGATCAAGGTTCAAAAGATTGCAGGTATTTATTAATTAATTTATTCATTTTAATCATGAAATTGAAATGGACATACATTGAAATTATTATAAATTAATGGATTACATGTTTCTGTAGGAAACAATGTTTTCTACAGGAATTTGAATGACAAAGCATTGGAGTTGTTTGGCCCAACCATTCTCACACGGTGGAATAGCCAAGATAGCGCAAAGAGAGATGAATTGATAAACCACGTGGTAAACTTGTTCGGCAATACATTCAACAAGAAAGTGGTTGCAAAGTTAGCCGACGAGAATTTAAAATATACCAGGGCCCAATATAGGGATAAATTGCAACTTGAATTCAAGCATGAGTGCCCTCCCATGGTTCCGGAGAAAGAGTGGAAGAAACTCATAGAGGATGCAAAGGAGAACTTGCTAAAAAGACAAGGAAAACAACCGCGGCCTGGAAAAGCAAGGTACAACACATATCATCTTCTTAGTGAAATATGCTCATTTATTTTTTTATGTTTTGTTTTAAGAATTCTGATATCTAACGTTTTTCAAAATTTTCATATATAGGCTACCTAACACCTTCAAAGCCACCAAGGCTAGAGTGGAAAAGCACGAGCAGCATAGAATGGGCCAGGGTGGCTATAGAAAACTAAGAGCCCGGATCGTAAGAATTAAATTATTAACTGTGGGGAATATTTATTTGACAGTAGTGAACAAATTTGTTTTTGATAATGGGAATTTTAAATGTGTTATGCATTGCAGGGAAATACATTCCAAGATGTTGCCATCGAGGAAGACCTGAAGCTTGGTTTCAAGTATGGTTTTAAAAGTGTGATTGAATATCGGAAAAGCTTGGGGTAGACTCCAGTATCCCCAATGACGTAGATGCAGGTAAATAAAATGAATAAGGACATCATTGCAGTATACTATTAAACTCTATTCAGTTTTGATTATATCACCCATAACTAAATATTTATGTTTGCTTTTAAGCAACAATGCAACCGCAACAATGAATCTAGCGCTACTCAGCACGTACCAGCTGATGTTGGGTTGTGCATGTCCCATGATAGCAGGGAGAAGAGTAGACAGTATGGTATGTCTGCTTTGGAAATAGAAATATCTACTGTGATTATAGATATTTATTTCCTAACGTATACTTGTAAATTTTGTTCTTTCAATGGAAGACCATGTAGCTCAGGAGGGTGAACCGCAAGAGGAATTAGCAAGTAGAGAAACAATTAACACACCATCTGTAATAGTTACACAGACAGGTAAAGAGAAATATTGTAATTTTAATCAAAATAATGAACTATTAATTTCAATAATATTTCAACATATCAATATGCCCATTTTCGTGGTTGCAGTTCATGCCCCTTCAGAACTGCCTCCACGCCCTACTCAATGACGTATAAGAAGTTATATGATACATGAGGGCATGGAAACACAAACACCAGCAGGACATGGATCTGTAGATATTCCACCAAATGATGATGATAATACCCTAATCGTCAGTTGTTACAATGCAAAAAAAAGAAAAGAAAAGGAAAAATAGATGTATAAATTCATGACTTATATTTGGATGTATATCGATGTTGTTCAATGAAATACCTCATTATGCTTCAATGTTTTTCTATCTATATGTTTTGATGACTAGCCTAGTTATGCATGAATGTTTATATGTTTTCTATGTAAACAACATCATGTATTGGGTAAGGGGAATTGAGAGCGATGTGAGGGGGGGGAGGGGCCAATTGAGCTTCCACCTTCACGTGGTTGGCCCTATTCAATAGAGATTATAAAACTATTCTCAAAACAGAGAGGAGCTCAATAAGGTATAAATACTCTTTTATTACTATGTATTAATGATGGTTGTAAATTTTTAAATGCATATCTATTTCTTAAAATATTGTTACTAAATTTAACATTTCATGGTTCATTGATTTCTACAGGACTTTGTAGTAGGATTTAAATGATTGTTTATTTGCTTATATATTATTTACTCATATAAAAATTATGTCTTTGATGATTTATGCGGGTCTTGGTGATGGAAATGCATCTTGTGGACAACTCTGATCAAGTTGTATGGGCGAATGGATCTAGCAAAAGGACAATGATAAGGTAAGGGTTTTAACGTGTTCTTTATCCTTAATGTGTTTGTCTTTATCCTTAAATTCTATTTCATTCTATTAAGATACATATATATATATATATATATATATAACATCTTAGCCAAAGGAAATTGCTTGCATTATGTGGTTTCTCTTCTTCCTTTAACTTTGATTTAAAGGAGAAAAGTATTATATTTAGCTTAAGTTCAACACCACAAGAAGCCATCAAATCAACCTACTTAAAAAATTATAAAAAAGGGAATACTGGGAGAGTAACATCAAGTTTGTTTTTTTCTATTTTTTATCGTGAAGCTCAGTACATGCCTTAGGAAATTAAAAACAAAATAAGAAAGATATGAGAACTTCAGGTCGAATCCAAGAGCTCATAACTCATTATCTGATTTGTTGATCTTCTTGCTGGTTTATACCTCTACCTGAGAATGTCTACCCTTCAACTACCCCCAATTAGGATCCAAGGCTTGGTGATTTTCTGTCGTGTTGGTAGCTTGCTACTTTGGGATAGCTGATTCATCTCATTTACAATTGCCTCTCTTATTCACCATAACATTATCCATGGAAAACTGGTATATGTGTAACTTTAGCACCATGTCAAGGATGTGACTAGGGATAATTTTAAGGACCCATACTTATTTAAAAGTGTATAAACCTTGGTGAATCTTACCAATTCTTAAAATGTCAACTATAAAATATTTGGCAATATTTTTCTAAAATTATTTCAATTTCTAAGGATTTTATATACTTTATATAATAATTTGGTGATTTTTAGAGTGAAAAAAGTTTACCCCATCAAAATTGAGCGAAAAGGGGCTTCAAAAAATGCAAATTGGCGAATCTTGCTTTGGAAAAAAAACATGGAAAAATAGCCAATGGGCTAAATTTCGCCCTTAAAATTATCCTTGAGGATGTCCTTGATTTCCTTCCAACCCTTATTTTCTCCATACTTCCCACTTTAATCCTACTGAGTTTTATCTCAATCATTTTTAAATGAATGAAAATTTGAGGATGAGGATTTAAATTTATCATCTGAGTTGCAGGCATTAATATAGGAGGGTGGTGAGATAGATAGGTTACACATGCCTTCAATATGTTGTCCTTGCATTTAGCATAGTTTCCTAATGATAGATTATTCTTGTTATTTTGTTTCCATGCAGCCGAGTCGTCCCTATTCCTCATCAAGGTGTGATCATTAGCCTTAGCACTTGTGAGTGTGTGGTTTAAAAATATAGTGAGAGAGAAAGAAATATATTTTATATTAACATCCAAAGATGACCAAATGGGATCGATGAGAATTCCAATTGCATCATCAGCAAGTACAAATACTATTATCAAAGTTCCAATTGCAATGCATGAGAAAGTAGCCCAAAAAAATCACACAAATATGTTTTGCATTTTTATGTTTGTATCGTATGTTTGTTATTGTATTTCTTTTGTATTAGCCAAATCATCTTCTATATTTATTTTATATCGTGAAATTTCCTATTTGGATACACAAGTTCTTGGATTGTAGTGATGATTGATTTTTATTATTGTAACATTTATGTATCTGTAAAATTTGAGGGTTTCTGGTTTTGGGTTTATCAGAAGCCAACCAGTAAGTGAAGAAGGATTCCTCACTCTTGGTCAAGATGGAAATATTCAGCTGGGAGATGGAAAATCAACAGTATGGATTCATGATACCATAATATTTTTTTTTGAGTTAGGGGAGATGCAATATTCAGGCAAGTTTGTTCTCTACAACTTTGACTCTGTCACATCCCCTTCCATCAATCTAGTGAAAGGGAGGGAAACATGACTGACATACCGGGATTATTTGACAATCTCAGCCCCATACGTTACTCATAAATTCATAACAATTAAAATCTTTTGTGTGCAGACTCATACTCAATATAAACACAGCGAAAATAAACATATTTGCAAACACACAAACAGTAATGCATCATCATATATAACACAGGTATATGATGGTTCATTATGCAGAGAATTCAATCTCGTACTCATGCTATGCACAGAATTCATGTCGATTTCATTAAGACAATCATTTCGTTTCATTAACATGGGAAATTAACATTCAGAATTAACACACTGCAAAACACATAATGCATATAATGTAAATCACAGAAAACACTTATCTTGAAGATCAAGCTGTCCAAACAACTGGCTATGTGAGAGAAACGTTCCACCCAACCATATATCTTTGTCCAGCTTGTATTCTTTCAACTGAGAGATCACCCCCGAGCTGGGTTGTGTATCCACTAAGGAGGAACTAGACAGGCTCACTCACAGCCATGGCTTCACTCAACAATTATGCTAAGCCAACTCACAGTTGGGTTTATCAAGCATACAACAGACAAAGGAGGGAAATTCTAAGCCAGTGAGCTCATCCACAGAGCTACAGGCATCTCAAAGGAGTTCAATAGTCAAGGAACCCACATTACCTACCACACCCAACACAAGGAAGGTCCCCTTCTCTGCTACACAGTCCCTCAGGCGTCCCTTCCCTCCAGTGCTCTTCAGGATGGGTATAGAAAGGTCTAACTGCTGATTCTTGAGATTCTAGCCTTCACTGGGTTTATCAAGCAAACCCAACCTCTGCTCAATCATTCACAATTGGATTTCTCACAATTCTGTTCATAAAATAACTCAATCCCGTCACTGGTTTTCTTGGCTATAAAAACTGGGTTTTCTAATGGATTTCGGGGTATCTAATACTCTCAAATTCGCCCCAAGGTTCATATCTATGGATCCCCCACTGGATTTAACTGTCCAATACCAAATCTGGTCATTTTTGGATCTTCAAAACGTGGGTTCTTGCAAAGTTGCGATTTCTGGTTTTACTCCTTGTTGGCAATTCGTTTTTGGATGGAAAATGATGTTGGGTCCTTCCACACTGGAATGGGAATGAGAATGAAGCAACCACCATGAGGTAGGGTGACTTTTGGTACAAGAAAACAGAGCCCATACTCTGCCATACGAATTTCTGGGCTGCCCATGCTCCATTGAAGCCATGGACCGAAAAATTCAACTACTTCCTTACAACATAAATAAATGTCATCAAGGAAAGTCAAATGGGTTCTCACAATGACGTTTGGAAGCATATGGTTCATCCCCACAGCCCCCTCACCACTCCCTAGTGGATACACATGGCCCCTTCTCATTCGTTGTTACCATAGCCATTTTTTGGTATTTTATTGCAAGATTAAATATTTACATCAATTTACAATATTTCATGGCTTAATAGCACATGGTTAACAAAAGGTCAAATGCTTGTCCATTTTAAATAAAATATGCACATACACTAGCGGGGCCTTGGCCTTGAGTTCCACGCTAGGGAAACATACATCGCATGTATACAATATTTACATTAAAAGCCAATATAACATAAGGGTCAAAATTGGGGTATTACAGACTCAAACATTGTTTGGCAAAGTTTTGCATCTACAATGGGCACACTACTACTAGGACAAGAATTGACACAATCTTTAAACCTAACCAGCTGTAATTCTTGTACAAATGTATATATACGCTGTTAATTTCTCAAAATGATGCAAAAGACAGAATCTCTAATGATTGAATTGAATTACAATATCCCTTAAGGATATTTAAATTATTCATAATCACTAGGGCCCAAGAAAAGCTATGTGATTGGTTTTGTGGTTGCTTTCCTCAATCTGTTTGGAATTTATATCATTAACTATGGTGAGCCCTTCATAAATTGATATGTCTAGATCTTCAAAGGTAGAAGATAAATTGACGTTATTACATGAGGAGTGTCTCCAAGGAAATTATGATAAGGTTTATAAACTACAAATTCCATGCCCAACTGTGCAACCTACTTCTCAGTGCCAAAAGGTAATTTATGATGAATTTTTTGCTACATGAGATCATTCCTAGTAATAGAATAGAAATAAGTTTTCAATTAAGTAAAAAGTTAAGATTACAGAGCGGTCAGGGATGAGGGGTCAATCCCGGCATACCAAAAATAGTTGAAGCAACAAGAGTATTACAATTCAAAGTATTACAAACTATATTGCCTCAAAACATAAAGTTTCCATCAATGGCATGGCCAGAGAACAAATGATTATCTGAACATGGATTATCTGAGCACAGACACAAAATTTACAGAAAACTAGAGTGAAGCCAACACAAAAACCAGAGCGGAGAGACCCAGTCCTCTCATCGAGCTCCAAAGATATCATGTAACAATTTACTCAGGCAGGAAATCTTCCAGGATGGGGAAGCACCCCGGAAAGTCATCCTCTGGAAGCTTGACAAGAAGCGGCTTAGTCTTCCTGGAATCCAGGAGGTCGGGCTCGGCGTGGCTACATAGTTGTTTGCAAGGTGGGGAGCCCATCGTGGAAGGAATCAGAAAATGAATGGGAGGAGAAACATGTGAGGCAGGTGCAACCAGAAAAGGATCTGAGGTATCCGTAGCAGAAGTTGTGACCGTCCCTTCAGTTGGGACGCTAGAGACACAGTTGGGGCCACCTTCACCTTTTCCAGCAGAGTCAAGTTGGTCCGAGATTCGGCTAAGGATAGCGTGATGGCTCTAGGAGAAGGTGGTGTCGAGATTATCCAGACTCTCATCCAGCGCAACGAACTTGGCCCTGGTGTCCAGAATTTGGTTCCTTGCAGAACCCCAGTTTCCCAGCATATCGTCCAGAATCTTCCCCAACATGTTTTTCATGAGCCAATAGTGGTTGATGGAGCCACCATTGGAGCCGGAGGCCAAGTGCTCCGCCACCAACTGCCCCACCCAAACTTCAATCGGGTTGCGACTGGAAAAAGAGATACCAGTATAAAATCCATCCCTAGAGCCTGCGGCGCTCTGGCTTATGCAACGGTTCCCACCACCTCGATGAGAAAGACCACACGACTTGGTCATGGAGGAAAGAGTCGTGAGGGTCCAGAACTAGAAGTGAAGCTGAATACAAGGATGCAAAGAGCCGAACCAGAGGTTCGAAGAAACAGACTAGGTGTCATATGTGGTGTGCATAGGCTCGTTTAAATAGAGAGGAGACTGGAAGCCTTTGATGGTGTTCACACGAGCCATAATTAAGAGTAGAGAGCAGAATTGAAAGAGCCGAGAGCCGAAAGGATGGCAGTCTTGAATGCACAGAGGGCCGAGGTGTGGTCGAGCAGTACCAGGGTGGCAACCAGAGGAAATGTGAGGGGACTTTGAGAGAGAGTGCGTGAGGGGTCCATTAATCCACAAGTGTGGAGGTGGCCAGCTGTGGAGGCAGATAGATGATAGGGCACGTAGATGGGCAGGCAGACAGGTGTGGAGGCGAGCAGCAGCGCGGGTAGGCCAGAGACAGGGAAGGAGAACACGTGCGGCATTATGGGCGTGGGGTGCGAGGATCCCTCCCCTTGTGATCTCCACGTGCTGGGAAGATGGCCCCATGTGTCATGCTGACATCCGCAGCCAGGGAGCACCTGCGGGCATAAATCATAGCCTTGCAGGCATATTTAAAAAAGTAGCTGCCGACATTTTTGAAGAGCCATGCGGGCATCCTGGATGTCCCCATTGTGGGCATAAATCATAGCCTTGCATGCATATTTAAAAAGACAGTTGCCGGCATTTTTGAAGAGTTGTGAAGGCATCTTGGATGGCCCCATTGCGGGCATTGGTTGGAAGGTCTTATTGGCCCATTGCGGGCATCTTTATGAGGGTGTGCAGGAATTTTATTGAAGGGCTACGGGCATTTTTAAATAGCCCATTGCGGGCATTTTCAGAGTGACCATGAAGAGCAGTGCGGGCATTTTGAGAGGAGACTGCGAGCATTTTGTAATGACCCTTGTGGGAATAATAGTGGGGTCCATGCGGTCATAAAAATGGAAACCATTGGGCATGAAGACCGATGATGTGGCTAAAATACCAAATAAATATTTGTTGAAGATAATATGGAATGAAAAAATATATTTGAATTATATGTAATAAAAATGCAAGTCGGCCTCCTAATATAATGGATAAGACAAGTATAAATAAAAATCAAATTGTTGATTTGAATGAAATTACGTGGAAGATTTCGGATGAGTGTGAGTGAGCTCTGAATTTTGGGGATCAGGATGAGAACAATTTCAGTGGTGGAGCAGCAACAACAGCAAAAAAAAAATTTATTTATCTCTTATTTATGGGTTGGTTGATTGTTGAAGACATGATGCTTGGTTGATGATATAGCAACAGCATGATGAAGACTTTTTATCTCTAATTTATGGGAAGTAGTAAGGGCAGTTTGATGTGCATAATATAAATGGAAAGAATGAGAAGATGCTGGGCATGATGAAGCTTGGACAGACTAATTGTGATGATTATTTGATGTGGATGTAGACAGTGTAAAGTGTATGGACAGAATTAAGATGAACCTACAGGATCCCTCTCAGTGAGCCATTGTGTCTAACAACCTCTTACAATAATGAGCAACATCAAAACAACTTACCACCAGTTGAAACTACAAAGATCCTACGTAGATTTTCCAAGTGAACAACTACTCTTTTTCCCTAGGGGTTGAGTTATTTATTTATTTTTCAATAAAGACGAATTCAGTGCACCTTATGTTTTTTGTAGTATGATGAGTTCTGGAGAGTAGCTCTTCATATGTAGTAGAGCAAGTGATGATATTTCACAAGGAGAATATAAAACTATTCTTGAAGCAGAGAGGAGCTAAATAAGGTATAAATACTCTTTTATTCCTATGTATTAAAGATGGTTGTAAATTTTTAAATGCATTTCTATTTCTTGAAATATTGTTAGTAAAATTAACATTTCATGGTTCATTGATTTCTACAGAACTTTGTAGTAGGATCTAAATGGTTATTTATTTGCTTATATATTATTTACTCATAAAAATTATGTCTTTGATGATTTATGCGGGTCTTGGTGATGGACAAGCATCTCGTGGACAACTCTTGTCAAGTTGTATGGGAAAATGGATCTGGCGAAAGGACAATGATAAGGTAAGCGTTTTGACGTGTTTTTTAAAGTGGTTTTTGGCATGGTTTTCTCTTTCTGCTTTCCAAGTTCTCCAATTATTTTAGTGTTTAGAAGATCCGTCCTAAAATGCATCAAATATATAATTATTTTATGTTTGGGGATTATAATCAACATTTTGAATTTTGGTTTCTATTTTTTAATTGATGCTTACTAGTGAAGGATAATAGGAAACCATTGTGTTGAAATGCCACTCTTAGGTCAAGACCATAGTCATCACACACTAAGAAAAAATTCTTAGTGAAATCTAACATGGTGAAAATTAGTTGTACCACTATGGAGAAAGGGTTCTCTAGGAACCAATATTTTTCTAGTGCAAAAAGTAATCAACTCAATAAGGTCTTATATTAACAAGAACGGCTTAAAAAATTCATGGCCTAGCATAGCCAAGGACTCCATACTCTGAATCGTGGATTCCTCCCTTAGAGAATAAGATGAACTGGAATCCCTTGGAAACCCAAGGTTGTTTCCAATAACAATGTTGCAGAAGGACATTCAAGTACTAAGTAGTAGGGGGAGGCCTAATGGTGAGGGAATCCTCCTCATTTATTTTAGTCTTAGTGTAAACTCATACTCTTCCAAAGATGCGATGATCAAGTATGAATCTAACTACAATGCCCACAATTATCACCCATTTCCCATGGTCTTTTCTCATGCGAAGGATATACATGTAAGGGATCCAGAAGGTCACAAATACTCAATCAACATCATGTCACCAAGTTGTTAATCACTCAGTGAAGCCCCATAAATCAAAGATACAAATATAATTTCATTTTGATGTACTTGTCTTCCTCAATCATTATGTTGCTGCTCTATCATCATCCAAACATCATGTAACCAACCCAGAAATAAGAGATAAACAAGAATGTTTTACTGTTGTTGTTGTTGTTGCTCCACTCAAAGTGGGCTTGTCACCATTTTAACCCTTCTTACTTAACCTTCCAGTATGCACGCAATGCTTCACTGTCATGCATGCATGGACCCCACAATTTATGCTCGCAAGGGCCATTAAATGTTGCCATGCATGTCCTCCAAAATGCCCACAGCCTCCTTATTAAAATGACAGCATCGATTCATAAAAATGCTCGCAATACTCTTTACTAAATGCCGACATTGGCCATTAATTATTCCCATATTGGGATCCACTTTGATGCCCGCAACATCACTTAAAAATGTCTGCAGCAGTGCTTGAAGTATGCTCGCGAGAGGCCTTTAAGATGCTCATAAGGGGTTCCAGCTTGCTGGTAATTAACCCTTCTTACTTAACCTTACAGTATGCATGCAATGCTTCATTGTCATGCCCGCATGGACCCCACAATTTATTCCCGCAAGGGCCATTAAATGTCGGTAGGCATGTCCTCCAAAATGCCTGCAGCTTCCTTATTAAAATGGCCACATCGATTCATAACAATGCTCTCAATACTCTTTACTAAATGTCGACATTGGCCATTAATTATTCCCATAGTGGGATCCACTTTGATGCCCACAACATCACTTAAAAATGTTCGCTGCAGTGCTTGAAGTATGAAAGCAGGAGGCCTTTAAGATGCCCGCAAGGGGTTCCAGATTGCTGGTAATAAGCGTTGATGGTTTTTTTTTTAACTTCCAAGTATCGTCGATATAGAGATGAAAATTCGTCGCAAGTATAGCAAACCCGTTGGACGCTCTACCTTCGTTTGGTCTGTTCGACACACGTTCGTCGATACTTGCAACGGAACATCGTCGCAAGTATAGCAAAACCGTCACAGGGTCTGTCTTCTTTTGGTCTATTCGCCGAACGTGTGTCAATACTTGTGACGGAACATTGTTGCAAGTATAGCAATACTCTCTCTATTCGACACAATATCGTCGCTAGAGAGACGGTGTTTTGTGGAAGCAAATTTATGTGCAACACCTTTGCGACAACTTTCCGTCGTTATAGGGACATGGTTGCGTCAATATAGGGACGATTTGTATAAAATGA
Organism: Larix kaempferi; assembly: GCA_027924585.1. Lineage (NCBI taxonomy): Eukaryota > Viridiplantae > Streptophyta > Pinopsida > Pinales > Pinaceae > Larix > Larix kaempferi. The sequence goes on from BSBM01000841.1 coordinate 21,348,267, forward strand.
ATAAAAAATAATCAATTTCAAGACCACCTTATACAAGACATGTGGCCAACATTTTTCGTCTCTATTGCAACGGATTTTCAAGTTCGTCGTTATATCCACGAACAAACGAGCCCATGATCGTCTAAATGGAGACAAAAAAACGTGGAAATAACAACGAAAAACCATGGCAAATTTCCTCATATGTATTAGTGTGGCCTATGAGAGTCAATTTTTTAAAGTACCCCCATTAGGTGATTTTTTTATATGTGATTTGTGAGGTGCATGATGTACATGTGTGTGTGTGTGAACCGTTTTGTTAGTTTCTCGATCTATGTGTCTGAAATTTAGGATGATGTATATCATTATTTTAATTTATGTATGTACGATGATCATAACACATGAATGTGTGGTGAAAACATAAAATTCAATTGCTTTGTTTGATCAGATGTACTATCAATGTACTAAATGCCAATCTAATACGTCATTAGTAATGCGATATACAAATGCATTAGCACTTCTAGGGACATGTATGAATCAAATGGTTTCAATTGGTGGACTAGAAGATTCAATTGGATAAATTTGTAGAACAACCATGGATTACGACATGAAAGGTGTTGTTAAACTGTGCAATAAGGAGTTGAGAATCTAGATGGACATGAATGTGTTTGATGTGAAAATGGAAATCATTGACCAACAATCCAATGACAACATCATTCTCATCTTGGTTATTAGTGGCAGGGCCAAGGCATGCACCACCTTCGTGGTATAATGCATGCATCAAGGTGTTAATAGCCCAAGCAATAGATGTGAGATTATTTGACCAACGATCGCATCATCAATGAAGCTGACATAATAATATGTATTTTAAGTCATTTTCAAATGAAACAAAAAGGAATTGTTCAGAGCATATAAACCAAGAGAAAATAACAATTAATGAAAACAATATGTGATCTACATTGTTCTCGTGAAACTGAAAATGTAAATTGTGGGTAGAATTTCTTCTAGTTTGTAATTGTTTTGTGGAAACTTTCATGTGGTTGTTGGTGCTCGAAATCAGTGTGACTTATCTATATAGATGTTCATTTGTTTGTGTGGTAATCCCTAATAATGACTATGGAAAAAAATTATTCAAGTACAACCCATTGATAGGGTTGTATTGAAGGCCTCCTTTACGTCAACCAAGCACATAGGCTCCTTTGGGGAGGCATCGTTTGATGATGTAAGGGTCTTTCCACAGAGGGATGAACTTACCAAGACCGGGTTTAGTGTCCTTTTTGGCATTGAAAATGAGAACAAGATCGCCTTCACGAATGGTGTGAAGATGAATATGGAGATAGTAATGGGATTTAGAACATTGTTTCATTACTTCATTTTATTGTAACAAAGGACAATGTTCTTCTTTGAGGTGTTCCAAAGTGATAAATCACTACTCTAATTCCAACGTATTGGGTAGAGGTTCAATGATGGTTTGAAGGGTGGGAATCTCACACTCAATGGGTACTAAGTGAGGTGATCCAAAAAAACTCCAAACAGGTTGACATCACACATGTGGATGCTCCTTCATCGACAATGCATCAATGAATTATAATGTTCTTGAGTGTGACAGGAATCTAGAAAGTGATAGATGAGGGAAACTAAGTCTCTCCATTGTCTATATCAAAATTCATGAGGCATGAATCGGATAGGAAAATTGAACCTAATGCCGAGAGTAATTCCTTCTTTTGGGAAGGGTGAGAGTGAATAAATTCGAGACTAGACATGTCAACATGATACTAGGCCAGGTCATCTATCATGATGTAGTTATGTGTTGCCCTCATATGAGGATTATGGGAAGTGTGTCATAGTGGTGATTTTAGGATACTGGGTATCTAATCACTACTAGGAAGTGGTATTCGTAGAGACCCACTAGTGGTAACGGGTGTATCCTCCTTCTGGGGGCTATCAAATGCATTATATGATTTGGTCATAGTTTGAAGATGAATATCCGTTGTGTTCATATATATATTTTGAAAAGAGACATCCACTATGGGATGGGGTTCTTGTTGATGATACATGACCCCTTGATTGGTGAAGGGTTGTTGTAACATTGTTTTTTGTTGTGTGGGGGCGTTATTTCCTTAAGGAGGATTGGTGCAACTTTCTTTCTGACTTCCATCATATGTTGAAATTTCAAGATCAATGGATAATGGTGTGTGTAATGCCCATACTCATCAAACATGCCATAAGAGAAGTGTGTCCTTATGTTGGGTTTCTTTCCTTGATTGGAGGCATTATTAGTCCTATCATTTTGGTTTTGGTTTCCATCATTTTAGTTTTTTTAGGTAGGGGGGATTTCCCCCTGACCTTTGTGTTTGGTACTTGTATTTTTTTTCCTTTCTTCTTTCCCTGATTCTTTGGATTAGAGGGGTTGTCCACATTCAGTTGATCAAACTGTTGAGTCTACTATGCGGGAGTGGGTTGAAAAAAATTAAGACTGACATTAGACATGGGATGAGGACTAGGTGGATCGTGAAATGGAAAATACATATTGTATATGGGGTAGGAGATCCATAAGATGTGGATGCAGGGTTCCCTACGGGTATTTGAGGTGGTATAGTCTATGGTGCACTTGCATTAGGAAAAGTAGGAATATAAGGTATGTATGTCATTTGTCCAAAAGGGGGATTTGGAACGCTTTAAGGGTCACTATGGTAAGAGTTGGATGGATATCGTGATGTGACATATTGTTTGACAATGAGCCATGTGGATTAAGAGTATTTACTTGGTGGGAAACAACCTCGATAATTCCATCAATAGAGTGAAAGATACTGAGAGGAGCTTGATCCAGAAAACAATGTCGAGGGGCTTCAAGATGATGGTGTATAAGTACCTTAATTAGGCATATATCAAATCAAAGTGTTGTGATTTGAGAATAGCCTCGCTCTCATTTTTTGGCATAGTGGTTGTGACATCTTTAGAAATCATGGGTAGGAGTGAATATTTCATAAACCAATTTAATAGGAACTTAGGCTAGATTGTGATTTTTCACAACATTTTGTGTTGATGCCACTCATGGATGTTATCTGCGATTTCAGAGGATACATTTTTCCTAAATTAAGACAGAATATCCAAGCCAAGGTCATGGTGAACTAAGAGTTGTAATAAGTGAGGAAAACGATGGATATAGACTGAAATGTGGAATGAGCATTAGTTGGTAGGTTAACATATCATTTAGTTGTCGTCCCTATGAGGGAAATTTGAAATACATGAAGGCATATGTTATCTTCGACTATGCTACTGGATGAGCACCATAGATGGAATGATATCACATGGTTGGTTGGATCATCTACTTGCTTTCCCTCAAACTTGGGAATGTCTGAGGAGAGTGTTACTGGCATGTTGGTCCATGATGGGTTAGGATAAATGGGATCATTTATGAGCTTAGATAGATACTAGATATTTAAATTTTCCATAAATGGTAAGGTTGATGAAGGAGGAGGGAAATTCGTTGGGAGTGATGGTGGAGAACCTCCTCTTGGTGGTCAAGGAGGTGCAACCAAGGCGGGTGAATATCTTCTTGGTGGAGAAGAAGGTGCAATAGGGGAGTGAGGGGGAAAACTGAACAAGGCATGCCCAAACATGAACTATATGATAATAGATTCCTATGAATGTGCCCAAAGTGGTGATATCCCTCGTTTTTTATGGGGACATGAGTTTAGGAACCCCTCCTTGAATAGGAGGAAGGCCTTGCATCCTTAAAGGCTACCTAGAAGTGCATAAGTCCACAATGATTCTTTTGGTTTCGTGAGATGAGGTCTATAGTTCTTATAAAATCATTCACAAATGTAAGGTTATTCCAACAACAATAACAGATAAAACATGGTGCAATTGTAAGGGTTTGTTTAAAAAAATGAAAATGGTGGCGAGAGTAAGTTCTTTTTAATTACATATATGCTTTTTGTATTTAAAAAAAGAAGAAGCAATGATGTAATACTATTCATATTGAGCTAGGGTCCTTCCTCTCAAAATGTCACTGGGCCTTCCAATAACTCTCTTTTTGGATGGCTATGAACCCACCAAATATGACTAGTGATGGTAGGAATGAATTATTTACAATCAGGGAGTATTGGTGATATTTTCTACAAGGATTGGGGACATTTCCAATATCCAAAAAAATTTGACCCATGTGCAAATGCATCCCACAAATGCTACCTGGTGAAAATCCTAGTTTTATGCTACTAAGATACTCCCGTCAAGTGTGGATAAGACGTTCATCCTAGAACGACCAAGTGTTGCCTCCACAAAGAGTTGGGTGGCCCAATGTGGTGAATAAAAACAACTCGCCCTTGCCTTTAGTATCCTTGTGCACCATGATTTCTTATTCGGGTTTTGCACACTTTCTTATAACAGGTTTTTAAAAGTTTCATAAAATTCAACAAGCACTATTGTTTCATATGAATAAGTTTGGTGGGCATTATCTAGATGCCTATCCCAATCAATCCTAATTTAACTATAGTTTTTTTTTTTCGACCTCTTTGATAGAGGATATTGGTTGGTTAGGATTACTTTGCTGATTGATTTTAATGGGTCCAAATTTCATTAAATGGTGTGACAAGAGAGGTAGTTCAAACCTTTCAATTTTATTAATCATCGAGGTCACTTGTGAGTGCAATATGAAGAGAATACTCAAAGTGAAAGGGGTGTTTATGTCACTTGATGTGTGCTTCAAGTGAGAGATACACACATGTGTTTTGAAAGTAAAAGGTGAATTTGCAACTAACTTATGAGATCATAAAGTAGAGAGACTTGAACATGAGCGGTTCATTACTCCTTCAAAATAATCTTTAAGTGTAAATGAATTGCAAAAGACAACATTAAAGCTAAATGTGATAAGGGAGGTATTTCAAACCGTTAAATTTTTCTAATTCATGAAGATCACTTGTGAGTGCAAGAGGAAGAGCATACTTAAAAGAAATGAGTCTTTGGGTCCCTTACTAGTGTGCAAAAATGAACTAGTCTAAATTGCATAAAAGAGAAACATGTAAGAAGCAAAGGGTTAAACTAGTGTAAGTTTGCTTGCATGCCTAGACTAACAATTTCCTTTATAACTTTAAAAGAAATGGAGTGTAATGTAATCTATTCTAGTGAGAACTAAAAGGTTCATTGGGGACATCAAATCCTATTCCTAGGGAAGTTGCAAAAAATGATTTTTTCCTCCTACCTAGACTATGTGATTTGATATCTAAAGAAGTTAAAAACAATTTGTAGTTTTTTTATTAATGCTTTAGCATGAGTGGAAAACCATATGCACTGCACTTTTAGATGAAATCAAGCCAAGAATACAAAAATTCAAGACAACCACATGGGTTTTTCTTGAACAATAACACTATTGCATGGGTGAAAGGTTACAAAGGTTGCATGGATAAACCATGTGGGAGAATGAATATAAAGTCACATTTGTGTGTGCTATCGAATAAAAAGTAGCGTGGATTATTGTGAAACAAATGTTGGGAACCTCACATGCATAAAAATGAATGGAATTAGTCCTTGAGCCTGCAAATTCCACTAGTCAGGGGTATGACCAGCAAGAGTATGATTATGCAAAAGACCCCAAATCAATTAACAAGACAACCTATAGATAAGAAAATTAAGAAAAAAAATTAGTGCAGTTGCCAATACTATTTTGGGGAAAATGCCACAAGAGTGAGCAATTCCTCCTCTCCTTGAAGGTCACAACCAAGGAAAAAATGTAAGTGATTATTAGTAAGACCAAACGCTAACAAGCTAAAGCAAACTCAATAAACAAGAGTGAAATAAAGAGATTATCAAGTGCTAAAATGCCATAAAACAAAAGAGAATGAGTTAACTTCAACCATAAGTATTGTCCAATGGAAAATATTAATATAAATGGTGTTACCTAGAATAATGTAGCTTAGGGATAATTTTAAAGGCCCGTACTTATTTAAAAGTGTATAAACCTTGGCGAATCTTACCAATTCTTAAAATGTTAACTATAAAATATTTGGCGATATTTTTCTAAAATTATTTCAATTTCTAAGGATTTTATATAGTTTATATAATAATTTGGTGATTTTTGGAGTGAAAAAAGTTTACCCCATCAAAATTAGGTGAAATGGGGCTTCAAAAAATGCAAATTGGCGAATCTTTTTTGGAAAAAAATATGGAAAAATAGTCCATGGGCTAAATTTCACCCCTAAAATTTTCCTTGATGTAGCTCCAATGGTATCCAACGTTCCCCTTTGGGATGGGTCCTTTTGAACTCTCTCAAATTGCTTGCTAACTAAATTGGAATGATGAGGAGAAACACTCACTTCTCAAGGAAAAAGTCAAGGGAAATTTGTATTGCCAAATAATGATAAGGATGAGTATAAAATATGAACTCTCAACATGATTCTTGCAACATAACCTTGTTGTAGAATTCTCTTATCAAATGCATGCTCATGGCTCCCTTTATAGACCAAATAGAGGTGTTTAAACATCTAGTTCTCCATTTGAATGCTCCACCTCACGAAGTGGTCTTCAAGGTACATGTATGGGGGTTATTGAATGCTTCAAGCATGTGAAGGAGACCAATTCAAATTCTTGGAGCCAAAAATGTAGTTGTGAGCTTTGAATGCATCGTGGAGAGCTAATGGTCTACATGATGGCACAACCACATGATTATCAATCTTTTATGCTTGCATATTCACGTGAGTTTCCTTTATAAAAGTCATGCAATTTTACTAAAGTAAAGATTTTCATTTCCAAGGCTCAATTCCTTTATTGAATTTTATGAGGATGATGCTAATGAGTTGCATGTTGTATATTGATGATGTCTTTCTTTAATAATTGCTGAAATGTCGCATGTGTGTGAGATTTAGGTGATAACAATTGAATTTTCTTAGCCTACAATCTAGATCGGTGAGAGACCCGTTATCCCACACGACAATGTTGGTTGCACTTTCCTATGATGCATGTTGAAGAATGTTTTACACTTGCATGATGTTTTACTCTCAATGATCTATTAGGTCATTTATAAGTTTCAAGGAAACAACAAATCCCATAATGAAATATATATAATGGCTGAAGTCTAGAAATTTTCTATTGAGCCTTCTCTAGAGCTTAAGGAGTAAGACATGCAAACTATTATGCTTAATCTCAAGAATTCCCTATTGGGCGATATATGAAGTTGTTAAGGTAAGTTTCATTAGGGTTTCTAAGATGGGAAGGTTTGTAAACAAGCTTGTAAGATTGTCACCATTATGGTTTGCCTAGGTTTAAACTATATGCTAGTTACTTGCCATTCTCTAATAAATTAAACTAATTCATTTATTATCAAATCAAATTAAGATAAATTCAATTGATATTTGATTCATTTAGTTTTGATCACTCCTTACATTTTCTTGATAAATTGTAATAAAAATAAACCCAAATAAATGTTGTACAATTTGATCATAGTTCCATGAATTGTGCATTTCTTAAATCATTCAAGAACCTTTTTCCAACAAGAAGTCATTCAAGAACCTACCAAAAGAATTGTTAGGATACTTAACTAACAATATTATGCTTTAATTTATCTACATTTATTACATTATATTATTTAATGCAATTACTGGTCAGCATTTAGCTTGTTATGAAAATAATAAATTAATAAAATTACTCAAATTTACTTTTATTTTATTTGTGGTATATTGTTTATTTATTTATTATACCTGCCAAAGGCAGGTTATATAGCAATCAGTTTGCATTTATTATTCAATTAGTTTGCAAACTTTTTAATCTAAATTTTTATATAGTTGTCCAATGTTTTGTGAATTTTAATTATTAAATTGATTTATTTTAAATTTTATAAATTCTATAATTCTTATTTTTTATTGGCTAGTATTATTTTTTTATTTTTGGTTGGTTGGCAATGTTGATTTGACTAATTAGCGCTTCCTGGGATGTGACTTTTCTAGAATTAAAAATAAAATTAAAAACTAAAATGCATAAAAATAACTAATTGGAACAGCTGTATAGTTTTTGTCTCCTCCTTTTATTATTCTTCAAATTTCTGTAAGGCCTCTAAATCTTAATTGTCATATATATAAAAAAAAAATTACATATACTTGACATTTGTCCTATATCCTATCATGTCAACTCTTCCATCATATCCTCTATCCCTACAATTTAAATGAGCAATCGGATTTCTGTGTCCTTACCTGCTGTATGCTTTTAATACTCTCCTACTCCTAGATCGCTAGGTGTCCACGTAGAGCGAAGTTACCAGTTGTTTCGAATTTCCATCAGGCTCTTGTTTAATTATCATAATAATAAAAACAACATCACAATATCACATCATCACATGAGTACACTAAATGCGATGTTAAATACATAAATTGGATAATATTTACAAGTTTTTTTTAAACGTTTTAAGGTATAACTTTTTCTTTATGAATACAAAATTTAAAATACCTAAAAAATTTAATGTTCGTACTTCGAAAAGATAATTTCCATATTAACATTGTTTGGTGTCCAACTAAAAATTACTAGTGACTTGATGCCATTCTTTCGAAAGTGTGTCTCTCCATCCTAGATGTATGTCAAATTGCTTTTCTCCACATACGCTAATTTAATAATTTAAATATGCATTACTTTATTATTTAAATATTATATTTTTTAATTAAATATCACATCATTATAAACATTATTATGGAAGATTATATTTTAGTTAAAATAAAATAAAATAAATTGAATTTAAAAAAAATGTATATATATTATAACAAAAATGTATGATAAGAAAATACAAATCCAAAAAAACACAAAAAATTATTAAAATCAATAAAATGAAATACAAATCCAACATTACATGTCATTTTTATTTCTCACTTGAACCATTGGTAAAGATTTTAAATCAAATCCCTTCTCAATGTTTCATTTATATAATCCGGATTTAAATTTTATTTTACCTTTACCTCAGTCTTGGCCTCACAGTATAAATATAGCCATAAGAAGTATATTAAATATCCTATATTTTATAGGTGGTAAGAGGTGGAATGATCATACTACTTGATATTTATAATTGTATAGTTTTAATGGACTTAATAGTTAAGAATATGCGTTTCCTCCTAAAAGATTACGAGATCAAATCTTTTAAATGGCATGAGGTTGAGTGATTGTACCCCTTAACGAATATCTAAACTAAACTACAAATTGATTAACTAGGAATGCGACTCAATTCTTAGAGTTTACTTTTAATCCATAACCAATTGAATTAATGAATGCACGCTAGCATAAACTCACCTAACACACAATTTCACTAGTTACATTGTATTTTAGTCTAATTGAGAAGAGTTGGAATGAATTCTATCTAAGTTGCTATTAAACTTACTAAAATTATTGTAATAATTGCTTTTACTATATGGAGCTTTTATTCCATGTTTCCATTGTATTTTTAACCTTTATTCTACTATATATATAAGTTTTTGTTGACTTATGTAAGTGGTGAGCGATCACACATGTACTTTTTTTATTGGTAGTTCAAATTTTGTAAGATCTCGAGAAATTACTACACTTTTAACACCTTCAACATTAAGTATTTAATAGAAATTGGTATAATATTGATATGTGGCATTTTCTTATCAAAATTTTATTTATCATTCAATTGTTTTCTAGCAAATTTTAACTTTGACTTTGGACTATGTACAACTATTAAATTAAAACATTTCTAAATCATTAAATTAAACTATTTTTAAAAGGCGAATATAAGCAACTTTGTTACTAATTTCACTTGTTTAATATCTAAATCAATTGTTTCATCGTCCCAAATCCCAATAGAGTGACAAAGGTGGATCCCTATCCCCTAAATAACAAGCAATAGAAATTTTATGAGTATGGTAACGATTATATATAGAAAAATTGAAATCCAACCCAAGTTCCAAAAGCATAGGAATGATATGCCTACTTTGCATACATCATTATCGGCTATACATCTTCTGTCATGCAAGGTTTGTTATACCCTAGAGCATTTTTTTTAAATCTATGTGGAGTACTTGTAATAGCATATCTGCGTACGAGCTTTTTGGCTTTTTTAATATCATTTGTACCTAACAAAATCTCTACTTACGAGGATACCAAGATTAAAAAATGAACCAGGATTCAAAGGAATCTCAGATCAATAAAATAATAGATTCAACTGCGAAATATAAAACTACATTTTGAGGAGTACATTGGAGACAGTATGGTTGACACATTGACACAGCTTCTGTGTCGGTTTTTAATTGATCTATGGATCTTCATGGTTTTTTTTGTGTGTCTTTACGAGGAACATAATATTTTGTATGTTTTGTTTGGAGGGATAGTATTTAGAGGTAAAGTTATCTTAAGGGATAGTTTTGCATATTTTGTTTTGGAAGTTGGATTGAAGGATAGTAGTCTTTCCATATTTTTAACAATGCAAGAATGAGAGGACTTTGTAACTTTGATTCAATATGAATAGTAAGTTACAATTTTTTATTTTTTTTTGTCAAATATAAAATATTTATTTTGTCATGGATTTAAAGCTTATTTATATATAAGTGTGTAAGGTGTGGGTTATTCTTTAAAGATCAAAAATAGAATCTTGTGAAGTCAATATTAAAATATTTTAGCACAAATGTATAGAAATTAAGAACATGTGTTTTTTTCTAGGAGGTTATGGGTTCAAATCCAAAGGGGTGAGGTGTGTGCACTTTTATAGTCTTTGGTAGTCAAATCGTTGTGCAGAGGGAGTTCCTTATCTTACAAACAAGAGTGTATCATATACCGATTTAGTGTCTAACTTGACATTTTTCTTCTTCTTCTTCTTCTTCTTCTTATTAGTATTATCATTATTATTATCATCATCATCATTATGATTATCATTATCATCATCATCATAATCATATACAAATTGTCTTAAAATTTCAAAACAATAGAATAGAATAAGTCTATTATGATGCTTCTCGATAATAATTATCCCTTGCACATTCTAAATCATGCTTGATTTTTACGTTTAGTAGTAGTGGTATTTGGGAATTCAAGTTTTGAGTTCCAATGTGTTTATCAAAAGCACACACGTTTGGTTGTAAGGATTGATGTGTTTATGAAGGCACTTATTTGGGGTTGAACCATAACCCTTTAAATTTTGAATTCTATGGGGAAATAGGGAATTTTAGTCATTGTTTTTTTTAATCTAAAAGTGACGAAATTAAAGATGAATATCATAGGCATTATTCATAATCCATCCATGTGAGTTCATGATGATGATTAACGTCCACTGAGACCAACTTTGGTCTATCGGACCTTAAGAAGGTTATTACATGGTTTGCTTTAAACTTTTGTTCCTATGCTCAAAAAGCTTGGTAAGAAGCTTTCCAGGCTCACTATAGTTTTGGCAAGTTAGGAGGTTATCAAGGTTTGTATTGTAGAAAATCATATGAAACTCATATCTAATGTGGGTGTAAGCAAGGCACTCTAAGAGAAAGTGATTTTCATCCTCAACGCTCATAGACTCACAAAGATGGCAAACCCTTTCCTCCCACGGAGTTTTGGGAATATACCAATGCCCTGTTTCACTATGAAGCTCATGGGAGTTCGTTCTAATCTTGGGTATATTAATTTTCTTCTTTGAACTAGTTACTATCGAGAGATATTTCTGATCTTCCAAATTAGGATTAGTGACCTACTTATAGTATCTTAGTTTTCTCTTAACCACTAAATTTTCCTCGCACCACAATTTCTCTTTAAACTTAAAGGTAATAATATTTTGGCATTATCGATATTCCGTAAAGTGTCATTTTCATCAATACCCCAATGGTCTAACCAAACCATCGTATCTTTACACCAACTCCGCTTAAGGCGTAGTTGGCTTTGACTTGAATTTAAATCAATTTTAGGAAGTCTCTCATTCCCCATGTTATTTATCTTGTGCTTGTACATCATGTACCTAGTCATAGCCATGCTCTCGATGGGGGAAAGACCCACTTCTATGAGGAGAATAGGATAAGGAGTATTGCTTTTAATTTTGAGGTTATAAGTTATAAACTGCTTCTAGATTTGCTCAATATTTCTCCAAGATTCTCTAGAAATGTTGCACCCACATACTTCACAACCGTATAAGATAACATGGATGACAAGAGTTTCAAAGAGGAACTTTTTTTTATCCCACATGACCAAGTTGGCTGATTTACAATTATTTTCAAGACCAAAATAAGCTTTCCATCCTCCATTAATCATTTTCTCAATGCTATGGATCCAATTGAGCTTGTGATGAATATCAATTCCAAGATATTTGTAAGAATTCAATTCCTCTAGTTTACTGTTATCATAAATACAATTTGCGTAGGTGTCTTTCTTAGATTTTATAATCATAACTTTTGTCTTGTCGGTGTCAACAGTCATACCCATGTTAGAGCATAAATCTTTGAGAATTCTTAATTGTTTATCGAGATCAAAGGGACACCTTGCCATAATAACAATATCTCAGCATAAAGAAGGAGGATGATAACTATCCTAGCTAAGATCGTGCTAGAACAACCTGTTTCTTCTAAACATCTTTCTAGTTTATCGATGTAAATTCCAAAAAGGGTAGGGGAGAGGGGACGGCCTTGCTTAACTCCAATATTGCAGTTTATATCCGTTGCCCAGCCCTCATTATTCTTAAATTTGTCAATTACCTTTTCGTATAACCTTATCGCGGAAGCTCTCAACTCAAAAGGAACATTAAGCTCCTCTAGCCTATTCCATAGGTTATTTCTAGGCACTGTATCAAAATCTTTCCTAAAGTCCACAAAGCAACAAAAAAGGCCAGACTTATTATTACGACATTCCTTTGCAATGATCCTAAGCGTAATGAGGTGGTATGTGGTTGAATCATTCCTTCTAAAACCTACTTGGCCTTTATCCCGCTTACCTTCCATTTATAGCCATTCGTTGATCTTCTTTTCTAAGATAATATCATATAACTTGGCTAGGAGAGGGATAATCATAATGGTCCGATAATTAGAGGGTTTATTTTTATCGCCACTTTTGAAAATAGGAATAATGAGGCTCTGATTCCAAGGTGTAGGGAACCCTAGCTTGACTGCTATATTAAAGAGTTTGTGGATGTGCGGGATGAGTACAAGCCCCCCAAGTTTTAAGATTTCTGCTTGGTAGCCTTCAATGTCTTTGGCTTTTCCATTTGATAAGTGTTTAACCCCAAAATCTATGTCTTCTAATGAGAAAACTTCTTTCGTTGTAAGAAGGGTTTGAATGTTTCTCTGATATCTGGGGATTCGAAAAGCTTTTTAAGATAGGAATTCCAATCTTTTAAAGCAATCTTACTATCTTCTTTTGTTTTGCGAGTTAGAATTTGCCTCCATAATTTCTTAGGAGCCACCTTGGAGAAGTGTAAGATATTTTCATGTCGTTTACTAAGATAGTGCCTTTTTTTCTTTTAATTAGGGTTTTGTAATGATTTATCTTGTCCATTTTTATCGATTCTGCAGTAGCTTGCTTAATTTTTTTTCTCGCATTCTTACAATCTTGATCATACAAAGGGTTGGTTCTAATATCTCTCTTTTTAACTGAGACTTCAATAGAGAACTTGCTAATGGATGACGAGAGGGCTATAGTAAAATTATGGTAGATATTTTCTATATTCTCCATACTAGATGAAGGAAACAAATCATTTTTTAAATCATCGAGAAAAAGCTCGGTTTTATTTTTGTCGAAGATTAGGTGCTTTTGGAATGATAGTTTTCCTCTTTGGGATCATTATACATGGCAATATTAAGAGTTATAATGCCTATGATCAGATTCAATATCATGATCATTTAAGATGTCAAAATATATTAACTTGTTGCATAAGGGATAAAGGGATATCATGGCTATTTAAGATGTCCCCTTATGTAGGTTTTTTCGTCATTAATATATGTGATCTCTATCCAAATAAATTGATTATAAAGTTCTTTCTTATAAATCCTAAAATAATGAAACATGTTCTTCCTGATGTAACACCTATTCCTTACATTGGAATAAGTTGGAAATAAGTTGGAATAAGTGTTTAACCAATGATCATAACCATTGAAATATATATAATCTTCATTGGAATAAGTGTCTTCTAGTTGATTTCCATTAACAAGAGCCACGAGGTGGCAATGTCCCCGATATTGCCACCTGGGCTAGTGGTTAGTTTTTTGTAATTGGTATGAAAGGATTGAACAAAGAGCACTTTCGGATAGCAACATGTTATGATGTTTGATCATTTTGGATTGGTAACACTCAATTCTCATCTATCATTGTTCATCTATCATTCTAAATATGCTTGATGCTATTATGAGGTTCATCTCATCCATAATTGGAGTATACCTTTAATAGTTTTGGATGACTAACAATGAATTCCCATCTATCATAATTACAAAATTTAGTAGTAGTTACAATGTGTTTAAATATGACAAATACTTATAGTTTTGAATCGCTAACAAACAATCAATTCCCATCCTATCATTGTTTCAAGGTTTAGAATTCCCATCCTATCTTTTTGTAACTATTAAATAATAGTTTTGAAACTAAATACAATTGATCATATATTTAGATCTAGGGTTGATCGGCTGTAGGTTTTCTTTAAAAAAAGAGAGAGAAAGCAAAACTTATTATTATTATTTCAAAAAACTTCTTTTCATTGTGCAACATGATTAGAATGGGTTAACTGAAGCATTAGCCCAGATTTGGAAACCTTTTATCAAGACATTGTTCCCTAAACCTAGAGAACTTTTCAAATATGATTTTTAACCATTAGAAATCAAAAAATTAAAATACAAATCGATTTGCAGATCCAGCCGAGAGGCTCGCTGCCTCAACACAAATAATAATATCGATTAAGTGAATCTCTTAACAAGATCACTTTATATTTTTATATATATATAATTTAATCACCAACCGAGTTTCAGCTTTCACAAGGGTCTTTTCCAGAATCCAATACTTAAGAAACAAATGCCTTAAACTAGGTATAGATTACGTTCAACGCTCACTGCGTATGTTAGATTTACAATGAATTTCATAATCATTAAATATTAAAGTAAAATTTACTAATATCCTAAAACAGAATATGCATACACATAAGGTGAAACGATTTTAGCATAAACGACTTTCAGTATTTAAAATGTATAAATATGAAGAACAGTCGGCAGTCATTAGAGCTGTAAAAACGAAGCTAACTGTGGTAGTGTAGTTTGAAAACAAACAATTATCCTATTAACCGGTAGAAACCACATTACATTAAAACCCCATATAAGAAGGACCACATAGAAACTTCTTGATGATTATCCAGTTCTTATACATTCCTTTGGATTCAAAATTGAAACGCAGACATTCACTTTAAAAACATAAATTTATATATTTTCACACAGCGTTGAATTCGAGTCTTTTAGTGGTAGCATTGCAAAACTAAATTTCTGGAAAACCACAATTACACCTTGGGAGAAACCCCAAGTTAGGCGTCAAAGCCATTTCAGGTCACAAGTAAAATTTCTGAAGTACAGCCCGGCTTCACGACTCAAAAAGAACCAAGTCTATGGCCACAGGGCCAGTAATAGGGCTTCACAACCTCCAGAACGAGACTCGTCAAAATTTTTTAACCCAAACATTAATATAGCCAGCAAACTCAGGAGCTGCCAAAAAAAAACACATGGAAGCGGGAGCTAACAAGGAATCGACGAACAAGGCCAGGGCTTACCTCGAACGTTAAACTCCATAATGTTCTGCATCCACCTTTCCATGCCAGTTACAATTCGAGAACGCATGAAGACCTATTGTCAGGCATTTTCATACCAGCATAAACGAATACATAAAAGAATGGTGATTGGAAGAGACTTCATCTAAAAATAACGCTCGGAGTCCAACCTTACCTCTATCATGAGTGTTCGCAGCCGAATCTAAAAGACACCTGGAGCTCCCCACGTAGCAAACTTGGTCACGATTAGGTTCTTTTCGTGGTCATTTTCTCAGCTCAGATAGGGTGCAGGGCTGTCATGGCAGCCATGGCAGCCGAGCGTGAGCTCGGCTCTCTAAGCTCTATGCGAATAACCGGTGCAATTACACCCTAGTGAGGGTTTTGTGATCGCACCCACACCTTCTGAAAAGAACGACCTTGAAAACCCTCAACGTCGGAATGGAAGCACAGGCCCATCGCCATATCCAAAAAATACAACAACTTCAATGCGGGACTGAGAACAACCCCACCCACGGTCTGGAAATGAGTAAATCCAGGAACAGACAAGTGGTGGCCATGCCGAGAACATGTGCCATGCGATTAAAAACCTCACCTCGAGATATGCACATGAGCTGATTATAAACATTCAACCCCCTTATGTTCTCGTATTTACTCCAGCAGCTGGATCGAGTTATTCTGGTGGTCTGTGACTCTTAGTTTTTTTTATAGCTAACATCTTGTTCGCTCCAGCATTTACTCTAGTAAGTCCTCCGACAGCTAGATCAATACTCCGACAGCTGGATCCGTGTGAACTTACTTGTGTGACATCATCCCGCCGCCCCGTCGCGGGAAGGGAGAATCGAGAATGATGTCACCTTCTTCCAGCCAATAATATTTTTTGAAATATCAATTTTAGAATTTACACAAAATATTATATATTTCAAACTATAGCTTATATGTAGTTTTGATGAAACATTTATAGGTTTTAGAGCCAAATAATAGGGACCTTGCGATACATATATGATCCCCTTCGGGGACATAAGAATATATAATCTCCACATGATAGCAATTAGCTCGATAGGTATGTCACTTTATAGACATGTTAATTTTGATGATGTGTAATTGCAAGGTAGTGGTCTAAAGGTAACATACATATATACCAAATTAAAAGTAAGTTAAGTATTTACTATTGTATTGTATTGTATATATATAATGAAAAGTGATGTAATAAAATGTAGAGTATTTTTATTTTTTATGATAATGAAAGAAAAGCTACGATGCTTACTTCAATTTCATATTCTGAAGCGGTGAAATATTATTGAGTTGATAATATTTATTATTAATTCAATTGAGGTAGAATCACATAAAGCTTTAGCTCGAATTAATATGGTTGATTCAATCGAGATCAATTTAGAAGTATTTTTTTGTATTTTTATGTAATAGTTTTGAAGTTATATGTAATAGTTTTGAAATTATTGTGAAAAATTGGTTTGGAAATTTTTATTTTTTTTAAAATTGTTTTTTTTTATTTAAGATGAATCTTTTGAAATAATTTTGATTAAATTCAAATGGAGGTTTGACATGAATTTTTTATATTTATTTATATGTTAAATATAAACAAATTATATTTAGAATTAAAAGTTAAATTAAAACAAATTCACATTAAAATTAATCAATTTATATTTTTGTTTTTTTGGGATTATATATATATATAGAATTTACCATTCTTTTATGTTCAAACTGAAATTAAAAACAAGTTAGGCAATTTACCATTCTTTTATGTTCAAACTGAAATTAAAAACAAATTATGGAATGTATCTCCATTATGCATGTAAATAACGAGTGGCGAATAAAAAAATAAAATAAAACATAAAATTTAATGTAAATAAAATAAAGAAAAATGATTGAAATAATATTGTTTCACTCCAAAATCATTGTTGTAATTATTTTTTAAGGATTTTCATTAATTATAAAACAAAAACAATAAAAAATATGAGAATCACTAAAACATCTAAGAAAAAACAAGATAATTTAATTAATGATATAAGGTAAGATAAAATAATTTGAAATTAGAAACGAGCTATGGAATGTATCTCCATTATGCATGTGAATAACCTGTGGTGAAAAAAAAATAAAAACCTAAAGTTTAATGTAAATAAAATAAAGAAAAATGATTGAAATAATATTGTTTCTCCATTATGCATGTGAATAACCAGTGGAAAATAAAAAATAATACATAATACATAAAATTCAATGTAAATAAAATAAAGAAAAATGATTGAAATAATATTGTTTCACTCCAAAATAATTGTTGCAGTTATCTTTGAAAGATATTCATTAATTATAAAACAAAAACAATAAAAAATATGAGAATCACTAAAACATTTAAGAAAAAACAAGATAATTTAATTAATGATATAAGGTGAGATAAAATAATTTTATCTTATTAATGCATAAAAGAATTAATAAAAGATATTGAATACAAAACATTAGCATAGTTGAGAGAAATTGTATTCAGGTAACTTTTATTTAAATGGATATTTATTGGAAAATAGAAGAGATAAATTAAGATCTCTACAATGAATGGATTTTTTTGGATTATTAACCTGTGTTTGACATCAGTAATATCCAAGTAACTATTATTTAATTGAATATTTATTGTAAAATAGAATAGTTGGATAAATAATTTGATAGGAAATGACTGTTTCCTATCAATTTAATGGATTTCCAAGTTATTGTCTACATCGAGTACATGAAAACCAAAATATAAACCTTAATAGATAAAATACACGGTCATTACAAGATAAAGGAAACATGGGTTGAAACTTCGACAATAAAGAGAAATCCTAAACTAAAGAAACTTCTTAATTTTAATGAAAAATGTTAGTCAACATCAAAATTTGATGGAAATTGGAGATGCTTAGAAATGCAACAATGAATTTGCTTGAAAATAAAAGCAACTATTCCATCTAACTTATTAAGAAAATGACATAAATTTGAAGAGAAACACCAAAACAGAAGAGTAACAATATAAAAGATTGTATGAATTCTCAAGTCGTTGTGAGAGCTGCTAGATACTATGTGGTAGAGAAGGGGTTTGTTTAGACCATCACAACCTATTGAATTAAAGCACTTCAATTTTCCTCCTTTCACTCCCCCACGATGCAAACTTCTCCTCACAACTCGGGAGGCCATGACTCAAAATATAGTGTATAGAAAACCCTGAAGACCCTTTAAGGACAATAAATAATGAATATTCGTAGACATTCGACTTTATAAACCTAAAAAAAAAATGGTATATCTTAGCGTACCAAGTACTACCAAGTAGTACAAAACTATTAATATTGAAGCATGGAATAATCCTTGAACATTATAGAACCTCATTCTCTTCTCAAACTTAGACCGTAAATATCTCTCTTCTTTACCAAGGATTTACATGATGCCTGGGGCTGAGTTCCTATGGAGTTGTGGGGGGAGTTAGGCCAGCCTTTCAAGATACTTGGGGTACATGGGTTAGAGTACCAAACCAGATTTATGCTTGTGAAAATGAGACCTTGGACCTTGGGATTCTGGAGGTTCAATAGGAATTAAGCCTAATATTGAAAGTTAGTAAGAGGGACTGAGTTGTACTTGAACTTCCCCATAGTTGTGATTTGGACTTTTGATGCCTGATGTAGTCACTTGGGTGGATGTTATACTAGTTGTCGTAGAAGGTGATGTGTGGAAGATAAGGGTATAATAATAATAATAATAATAGTAATACAAGCAAAAACATTAAATCTTAACTTCGAAATGAAGTTCCTTGAAGAGGGAAAGTATGCAATGCCCCACATTAATAATAATAATAATAAAGAGATAATATGAATTGTAAAAATAATAATGATACGGAGAAAAGAATGAAAGAATAATATGATAATAACAATAACAATAAAATAATAATAAATAAATGACCAATAGCCAATAAAACATTATATTAACTAGAAAAGATGAATTAAAATTTTAAAAAAATGAAAAAAAAAAATTGCAAAGGGAAATTAATAAAATGGAAAGAAACTTATTTAAAGAGTGGGGGAAGTGGTGAGAAACCATTATTTTCTGCATGGGGCTTGGGCATCATGTTGGAAGGTAGAGTTGACATAGTTTACTATTTGAGGGGTTGTGTGCTCTTAGAATTTGATTGAGGGGTTGGTTGAGAGGAGAGTCATCCCCAAAAATGTGGTTTCCCATATTAGTTTTGGTTGTTGATTGTCTCTATACTGGAGTTAAATAATATTGATTGTTGAGGATCTTCGATAAGCCAAATATTATCATCTAATACCTAGTAAGTTTTACATCCTCTTTTCTTTTTTGGTTGCATGTAACTATTTATTATCTATATGTAATCTTTATTTATGAATTCTCTTATAAATGTTGGTATTATATTTGTGTTAATTAGATGATCATTACAACCCTCCTCTCCAATATGATGATCAATGTTTAATTTGTATATGGTGCATGTTGGATTGTGGAATAAATCTTCCTAATAGGTTGATTAGTGTTAGTTTATGATTAATTTGAATTGTTTTAGATTCATTTGTCTATATATATATATATATATATATAATATTTGAGGAAGGTTCTTGTCTCATGTGTGTAGGTTGTAAGATTCTATTGGATTGAATTGTGATTTATTTATGGAAGAGAGATTTAAGATGACCATTCAGATATAAGTACCTCTTCTCCCTCATCTCTTAGTTAATTGCTTGACTATCATTCACTAATCTTAGGGAAATTGGATTGATATCTCTCACTTTGATCTAGAATAGTTTGCACCAATTATTTAGGAACATTTTTCCTTAATAGAATTTGTGACCCCACTAGGGAGGAGTTCCTAGAAGTCTTCTCTATAGGACCTCCTTTTTACTATTGTTTAGCTTTGGATAGAACACTTAAAAACCAATTGGTGTCTGAAACTGTGCTAAACCCTTAATCAAACTAAAATCTTTTTAGTTTTCTACAGTTTTGTCTCTTTTTTTGCTACCACAAGGGTGTATACGCACCTTCCAGTAGAAACAAGAGCATGTACATGCACCTTTTCCTCCTAACAGGTGTGTGTACATGTGCCTTTTCTTGGTAATAGGTGTGTGGGAAATGTGAAATAGGTTTTTTTGACCTATTTTTCCTTGTTTTCTCTTGCAGTCAATCCCATAGGTCAATCATAGAGCTATAGGTCTATAATTAGGTAAATTTGTTATACAAAAATCTCGTCATAATGAGTCATGTGTCATATCTATGCCTTAATCCCTAAATTTCCTTGGCTAAAATATCAAAAAGAAGGTTGTTTTCCTTTCCCTTTACCTTTTGTAGTCACCTCGACACACCCTTCCTTCTAGCAAGGAGCGTCGAACTCAAGGTGATGCACTCTGCACCTTATAAGATCGCGTCGTTGACGCAGTGTGCCTGTGTACAAGGTGTGGTGATCTACTTCTGATGTGTGTTTCCTTCATGCAAGGTGCATCAGAGTTGGTTGAAATGGATAAAAGGAAGCTTCGAGCGATTTCTCGAAGCATGGTGATGTGGAGGATTATCCCTAGATGCTTGGAAAGGTGGCACTCGATCCCCTAAACTAGTGGGATGATCCCTTAAGCCTCTCCCCTAAATAGTCAACCTATTATATCCTTTTAGCCCTATATATACAAACCCCCTCTCCATTGTTAAGGGAGGAAGGATTAAGCACCCATATGCTAGTGGAATTTGGTCAAGACTATCTTCTTCATCCATAGGAAGCTAGGACTCAGGCTTTGGATATTTGTGGAAAAATAATTTGAGTTGGATTCATAACATCAAGGCATCAGTTGTAACTCTCTACTTTGTATCTGCTGCAAATTACATTTAATATAAATATCTATCTATAAACTTGTTATGTATTGTAATATTGTTTAGGATCAGATTCTTTGATCATTTATCTAGTTAGATTCATAATCATATGCTTTCATATTGTGCATTTGTTTCCACTTGCTCCATCTTGTTTTGCAGACGGAGATCGAGGGACTGGAAGTAGATCAAATGAGGAGAAGGGAATTCTGATCATAAGGTAACTCATTCTCTGATCTACCTTGCAATTTAATCTAACTAGGAAAGATAATTATGTTATGTACTATTTTGTTCTAGATCTAAATCATTTATGCTAAAGAGATCATTTTTTGTCCGCATTAACGTATTGTATTCAAACATAATACACCAAAATCATGTCATAATGAGTCATGTGTCATATCTATTCATTAATCCCTGAAGTTCCTTGGCTAAAATATCAGAAAGAAGGTTGTTGTCCTTTCCCTTTACCTTTTGCAGTCACCCCGATGCACCCTAACTTCTAGCAAGGAGTGTCGAACTCAAGGTGAGTCACTTTGCACCTTAGCAGAGCACGTCGCTAATGCAGTGTGCTTGTGTACAAGTTGTGGTGATCTAATTCTGACACATTTTTCCTTCATGTAAGGTGCATCGGAGTTGGTTGAAATGTATAAAAGGAAGCTTCGAGCGATTTATTGAAGCTTGGTGATGTGGAGGATTATCCCTAGATGCTTGGAAAGGTGTCACTCTATCCCCCAACCTAGTGGGATGATCCCTTAAGCCTCTCCCCTAAATACTCAACCTATTCTATCCCTTTAGCCCTATATATACAAACCCCCTCTCCATTGTTAAGGGAGGAAGGATTAAGCACCCATATGCTGGTATAATTTGGTCAGGACTATCTTCTTCATCCATAGGAAGCTAGGAGGATTTGGATCTATGAGGAAAGCTCATTTGAATTGTAGTCATAACGTCAAGGCATTGGTTGTAACTCTCTACTTTGTATCTTCTGCAAATTACATTTAATATAAATATCTTTCCATAAAAATTTTATGTATTATAATATTGTTTAGGATTGGCCTCTTTGACCATTGATCTAGTTATATTCATAACCATATGCTTTCATATTGTTCAATTGTTTCCACTTTCTCCATCTTGTTTTGCAGCCGGAGATCGAGGGACTGGAAGTAGATCAAACGAGGAGAAAGGAATTGTGATCATAAGGGAACTCATTCTATGATCTACCTTGCAATTTAATCTAACTGGGAAAGATAATTATGTTATGTACTCTTTTGTTCTAGATCTAAATCATTTAGGCTAGAGAGATCAGTTTTGTCTGCATTAACGGATTTCCTTCAAACAAAAATGACGACTCCGCTGGGGAGTTGTAGATCATAGTTTTGATTTGTTTTGATTTGTTTTGATTTCTTGATTTTTCTTGATTGAGCCTCTAATTGCCTTTCCTTCCATTGGATTTGACCACCAGTGAGTCTCTGGGTTATCAAAACTCTGCTTAGGATCATCATCAGACTTGTTACCTTTTTATTCTTTGTGGCTTAGATCCTGCCCGACGCACCTGGGCCATTCATTGCTCTCATTAGCAGAGTTCATTTTTGGATCTTCCAACGCCCTGGTGCACACTTGCAGGGTGCGTTTCCCTCCATTAATTGGCACTTGGTATAAAAAAAAGTTGGTTTTTGGTCTGATTTTTTGATTTTTGTGTGTTGCCCCTTACAGTCACAGAACCCCTAGGCACATCGTATTCTAACCTTGGCTTGATTGTGAAGTTTAAGTGTCGATTAGGGTCCTATCTAGTCAAGTGAGTGATCTAGTCATTGTGGGAAATTTCAATCCCCCATAGATGTACTCAAACTTGTGACTCCTGATCGTTTCACCTGATTTGTTCGATTTGTTCGATCTGACTTCCAAGCCTTCCCATATTTAGTGATTGAAATTCTTTGCTTTATTTTGTGTGTTTTGAGTGTTATTGAGATTTTAGGTGATCACTTTTTCTTTGGGAATTTCCAACTGATTAGAGTTTGCAGTAATATAGTCTTTTATTTTTCTGAATAGTAGATCTAGAAAGTGGCATCATTCTCATATCTATTATGTGCATTTGAGTAGGAAATCAAAATTGTCCATTATCTCCAACTCGAGTTTATTTCTCTAAATTGTTGTAGAAAATTTCTATACTTTGGAACAAGCGTCAAAAAATATCTTTGAAAATTTTAAAGCATTATCATTATCTTGTATTTTCTTGGTTATGAAAACTTATCTATCATTTCTTTGAAAATTTCAAGAGTAGCTGAACTTATCTATCCTTATTTTGGAAAATTAAAGTTTATTGCATTCAAAAGGAAATTCTTCTTTTCACTTTTTCATAGATTCGTTTAACTTGAAAAGAGAAAAAGAAAAAACATTTAGATTTGGTGTATTTTTCATTTTTTTTTGTTGGATTAGTGAAAGAGTGCTTTTGGTTCTTTTGGTTGATTTTGAAAGCTTAGAGGTACTTGTTCATTTTCATTTTCAGAAACAAAGAAAATTTCTCCTTACCTTAGTTAGTTTTCATCGAAAAGAAAAAGGAAAGATTTTCATTTGCATGTAGCTTATATTTGCATTATTTTTAAATTCATGTCTACACCTCATGCATTCACCTAACCGTCAAAAATAAAATTTAATGGTAGCACTAGCTTAAAATTGTATAGAAACTTATGTGTTAAGTTAGAGACATGTTTCGGCGTCTTTAAGTGTGGAAGCTGTCATTCTTTTCCTACACTGCATCCCGAGGGATTGTAGTTCTTCCACATACCAATCGGTATATCGAATGGCCTTTCACGTACCCTTGGGTATATAGAAAGGTACTTCACGTACTCGATAGAATATCAGAAGCCTCCTATCGTGCGATTGTGCATTAGACAACACCACTACAGATTTGAGCTCCCACGTACCTTGCGTATATAGGGAGACCCTTCTAGGATTCCTATAACCATCTGAGTTAACATATTGGTCATCTTGGCATGGAAATACACCGAGAATAGCACTCGGGGAGCTACTAGGCATGTGCTATCAGGTAGTTGGGTTATATGGTCAGGGGTACGGTCCTAATCCTCCCTGGTTAGTCCTCTGAAATATTGGGCCGAGTATAACTGTTGGACCCTGTGGTATATCGCGAGTTGCACCACCTTGATAATCTTGTGAGGTTCCAGACCATTGAATCAACACCTACCACATAATTTTGCTTGTGGCTTTAGCTTGTGTATATTTTGGAGTGTATTTTTCCTTTTTGTATATAAAACTCATAGGAGAAATTTTGGTTCAGTCATTCTGGCCGATCAACCTTTGAGAATATCCCAAAGGATTCTAAACTTGCCACCTGAATATCCCCTTAATTGGGAGGAGAAATCAGGAGCAAACATAGATCAACCTACCACATCTATGTCATGTGAAGAAGACACTTCTACAATGGAGTCGGGGATGAACTATTCACCCCCCGCAAACCCACATGTCACTGATCGTATGATTACTGTGATTGTAGCACAAACTACTTCGCATGACACATATTTTCATCATTCGATGTAAGGACATCTTGGAGCGACGTACTAGATTTTCAGTCAAACCCAGGATGACACGGTATCAACAGCCTTTGGTCCAGCTGTGCCATTTTGGGACACTTCTTTGGGGCATCATGTTTCCAATTTTCAGTCAGTTCTGACCGTGGAAAATCCAATTCAATTCCTCCATGGATCCCTAATGATGTCTATTTTGCACCTGTTTACACGATTATTGACCATTTACGAACATTCGGTGAACAAATTAGACGACATTGTTTCCCACATAGATATAACCCGGAAGTTTCAGGTATTGAACAACATTCCCCTATTCATTCTTTATCATTATCTTCACCAGGAACATCTACACCTACCATGACCACTTATGAGCCAGGTCAACCATCATTCCCGACGAGTACACCTCAAATTTAGGTGACCGGTTCAACATCTTATTTGACCCCAACCTCTGGAGGGAAACCTCCAAACTCTTTTAACTATGTTACTGGGACGTTACCTCCACCACCCCCACCTCAAAATTCGAGGGGAGGTTATAATCTACTTGTCAGTTTACAGTCAAGTTGAAGTAATCCCTTTGTTAGTAGTCAACCATTTGTTACGGGTCAACCTAGCATTAGTGGTCAACATTTGGTTACCAGGCACACTCCAGTAAGTGGGAAATTTTCAACTGGGGGGAAACCCCTAGCTATTGGACCTACTATGACTAGGGGACATCACCCATTTAGTGGACATAACATGAGTGGAGGATATACTTCACATCCAAACTATATTATGGTCAGAAGTTCTCTCCCAACCATGGGACAACCTACGTGAACACATCATACAATGGGGCCATCTATTTGGACTCAACCCCCATGCGAGCATATCTGTATGGGACATCATAATACTGTTATAGGACAAAACTATCCAGGAAACCTTTTTCCTAGATTACCCTATCTCGAAAACGCAAAGACCCCATGGGGGCACCATAACGTTCCATCGATTGGACATCTAGTTGACGGACCACCCCCACCACCTCCACCACCATACAATCCACCAGCACCACCTTATTCTGGAGGAGGAGGACCCCCGCATTCTATCGGAGGCCCACCTTACTCTGTAGAATGAGGACCCCCACCTTTCGGTGGAGGACCACCTCATTCTGGAGGAGGAGGACCCCCACCTTTCAGTGGAGGACCACCTTATTATGGATGCAAAAAACCACCTCACTCTGGAGGAGGTGGATCCCCACCTTATTCTGGAGGAGGATGACCCCCTTCAATTCCACCTCCCAACCCAGGAGGCCCACCCCCATATGGACAATTTCCTACTGGAGGACCTTACAACCAATCGGTCCATGGTCCTACTAGTACACAGATGCCTTATCAGTATTACCAGTATCCACAGCCAAACCAACAATTACCATTTCTAGCTACACTTGATCTACTGCAATTTTCATGGTTGACTAACGATCCCATTTATCATGGCACAAATTGGCCAGCTATTCCTGTGAAGTTACCATATGATATCCCTAAGTTTGATGGCAAACCCGGTGAGGACCCGAAGAACCATGTAATGAATTATCATTTATGGTGTTCGTCCATTTCCTCAATGGATGATTCCATCTGTTTGAGGTTATTCCAAGGAACCCTTACTGGTATTGTCGCAAAGTGGTACATTGAGTTTCCACCACACTCCTTACCTGATTTTCGATCTTTGCTTATGTTATTTTGACACATTTTCAACTACCGATCCGCTAACCGACACGGATCTTTTGAATTCTCTCCGTCAAACCACTACCACTCACATTTCTGATCATATTCATGAGTGGAGGAGGAGATGACGTCTGATTAAAGCTCCCATTCTGGACCAACTCCTTGCATATTGGTTTACAAAGTCACTATTACCTATCATAGATAAATATGTAGCTATGGGTGGGGCCGTCACGGAGGAATAAGCTATATCTCATGCTCAGTATTTATACCTTGTCTATGTTCAATCTGGACCTTATACGATATTGTTCCTAATGCTCCCCACCCTAACTATGATCCATCAAAACCGCCTATGGGTCCTCATGTCGATGGCATCATTGGTTCAGTTCACACCCATCCTGCTACACAATCTAGTGGATCACAAAGCTATCATAGCTCGAATCCACCCTCCACACAGACTGGACAACACACCAAACCATCACCCAACCATTCTTCCACTGAAGAAGTGAATTCAATTCAATCTGCTTCACCTCAAAAATCCAGTGGAAAAAAGAAGAACAAAAGAAAAAAGAAAAAGTCTTCTAACCAGTAGGAGCCCACACAAAATAATCCCAATAACACCAAACAAAAGCGGAAGGTTAAGTATCCTTGTTTACTGTGTGGTGGTGACCACTTCACCAAAGTGTTCCCACATCAGTATGAGGTCCAAAAGTTCCTTAAGGGGAACCCCAAACCCACAGTTTTAACTGCTCCATTCCCCACACAACAACAACAGATGATCACGCAACAACCATCTCCTTCTCAAGGAGAAACTTCCTCCACCGCTCATGTTCTAATGATGCGGAGAAAAATGGTCAACTTGAATACTCGACCACATTCATATGACTCTCCTTCTCCAAAAGAATCTGACGGGGTTAATCCTGGAAAATCCCCCACATCTACTTCTAGCATTCCATCACCTCAAGGTCCTCTCATCATAGAGAAACCTTTACTGGATTCAGTATTGCGTCCACCCAAGAGCACAATTAGAAAAGCCACTTTCAATCCAAATGCTCGAGCTGCTCATAAATACAATATAGTAGAGGATTTAGCACAAGCCCCTTGTACTATGTCGACGCTAGAAGTCTTACAAAACTGTCCCATTCAATGTAAGACCCTGTTATCCGCAATTGGAGCTATAGACCTAGATTCCTCTAATACCATCATGTTCAAGTTAGAGTATTTTAATCCAAGGATTTACCACCAACTTGCGTTCCAAATCGTTACTAACGTTTATGGGAAAATAATACATCGTACTGTCTTAGACGAAGGAGCCTCCACCTCGGTTATGTCTTTATCATGTTAGCAAGCCATAGGCTCTCTTGATTTGAACCGTTCCCCCACTACTTTGAAATCCTTTGATGGACGTGGATTTCAACCACATGAGTTGTTACAATCTTTGACCATTGAGTTGGGAGGAAAAAGCGTTTCCATTAATGTGGAATTCGTTGCTGCCCCGTTGGATTATAACTTACTAATTGGTTGAAACTGGTTCTATTGCATGACTGCGGTATCATCATCTGTCTTCCGCATAGTGAAATTTTCCCACCAAGGGAATATTGTCACAATCGACCAATTAGATTTCTATACACCTGAAACCACTACTCTTCCCGTGGACAATGTCCCTCTTCTAGGACACTCGATGCAAATATATGAGAGTGTTGGGGTAGGACTCCTGAAAGATTCATCCCTCATGGGATTCTTTCCAACATCATATCCCCCTACCCATGTTTCCATGGTGAACATGATTTCATCCTCGCATTACTCAACAGAAAAATGGATTGTACCGGATCCAAACCATTTGGATACAATTGGAGATGTGATGCCTCTCAACCCTGCAGAAGTTATTTATGAGGCCATCCAATCAGCACCTGACTTACTAGATGTCCACTCTGCAGTGGCATCTACCTCACGTTCTTTTCCATTACAGTGGAGCTCATCCCTACATGATCCTCTACTCCGTACTTTTCATTCTGACGAGTTAATCATGGATATTATGAGCGTGGATGAACCCCCATGGGAAGACCTCCACCATAGATAGTCTTTCCTTCTGCTGTTAGATTTTAGTAGAGAATGCCATAGAAACGATTGTTTCACCAGATGTATTTCCTTTCCCTCAATATCCTATCCTGGCTGTGGATACAGTAACTGAGGGGAACCTGGATAATATCATGCCTACCTTTCCGATTGACATCTCGGTAAAACCAAGAGTCATGGAACAAATTCACTTAGGCCAAACTTGTTCTCCGGAAGAATTCACCACTTTTACGACCTTGTTTAAATAATTCCATGATGTCTTTTCATGGGGATACGAGGAAATTCCCAGTATTGATCCTTTTATTGTTATGCATGAGATTCAAACATATCCCGACACAAAACCAGTACGACAACAATTATGCCTTGTGCACCCTCGGAAAACTGCCGCTATAAAGGCAAAAATAGAAAATCTCTTGAAGGATGGGTTCATTTATCTTGTTCCCTTAACATATTGGGTCTCCAATGTCGTACTCATTACTAACAAATAGGAAACCATTAGGGTTTGTGTCAATTATGGGGATTTAAATAAGTCTTGTCCCAAGGACAACTACCCTACCCCGTTTATTGACCATATCATCGACAACTGTGCCAGAAGCGTTATCTTCTCGTTCATGGATGGATTTTCCAGCTATAATCAGATAGAGATCCACCCTGTCGATCAACACAAGACAATGTTCATCTTCCCGTGGGGTACATTCATGTATCGCAAACTCCCTTTTTGCCTTAAAAATGCTAGTGCCACATTCCAGCGGGCTATGTCCTATACTTTCCACGACGTGAAGGACTTTGTAGAACCTTACTTAGACGATCTCCCGGATCATTCAAATCATCGATATTTCCACATTGATCATCTGATGGATGTATTCCTTAGATGTAGGTTGTACAATATCCATATCAACCCTAAAAGTGCACCTTTTGTGTCAATTACGGACGCTTGTTAGGCTTCATCATTTCGAAAGATGGGATCAGCATCGATCCCCTGAAGGTGGAATCCATTTTTTCTCTACCACCACCCAAGGATATACCGGAACTTCAAAGTTTATAGGGGAAGGAAAACTACTTAAGGTGTTTCATGTGCAATTTCACTGAGAAGACATAGGGATACATGTGGTTGCTCAAGAAGGACGTCCCTTTCATTTGGGATGATTATGCTCAGCATTCCTTCGACAACCTGAAACATGTTATCACCCATGCACTTGTGTTACAAACGCCCAATTATACCAAGGATTACATCCTTTATCTTGCTACTTCCACTACCACCATCGCTATGGTTTTGGTTCAGGAGGATAGTAACGCCCATGAGCACGTGATTTACTACCTTAGTAAGGGTCTCATTGACTCTGAAACCCGGTATTCACATGTCGAGAATCTAGATCTCGCAGTAGTCATTGCTTTCCAAACGTTTCGTCATTATATACTCCTCCACACTACCACCCATGTACCACGTTCTCACACGCCATGTACTAGGGGGGAAATATTCACGTTGGATCGTGATTCTTCAGGAATTTGATCTCCAGTTTGAGAAGGATAAATCAAAGAAATCTCTAGCTTTCGCGGAGATGATTTGCAATCTTCCCCGTACTAATAGGAAACTGAGCCCATGGACTCTCTCCCCAACGAGTCCTTGTTTCTTATTAGTACTTCTGAACCATGGTAAGGAGATATCACGATGTATCTCCAAACCCAATGTTTCGCTCCTCAACTATCTTGTGACGAATATCATCCTGTGCGTCACCATGCAAAGTATTACCTAATCATTGGTGACACATTGTACTGTCATGGTGACGGTTCTATCCTCTGACGTTGCTTAACTCATGAGGAGGATTAACACGTACTGAATGATTGTCACTCAGGGGCAAGTGAAGGTCATCTTTCTGGGATGGCTACAACTCAGAAAATACTACACGCTGGATACTATTAGCCTTCCATCTTCAAAGATTGTATTGAAGCAGTCAGGAAGTGTCCTCCTTGCCAACTTTTTCATCACAAAAAGCGCTCACATCCCGCCCCATTACATCCAACTATTGCCATCGGTCCCTTTTCCAATTGGGGCATCAACTTCATGTACTGTAATCCTACCTCGACCGGGGGGCATGGTTATGTTATTGTCGCAGTTGACTACTTTACCAAATGGGACGAGGCTATGCCTACGTACAAAGAAGACGGCGCAACTGCCGCACTATTTATGTTTAACCATATCATTTCATGATTCAGAATCCCTAAATCCATCATCACTAACCATGGATCCCATTTCCAGAATAAGATAGTGGATAAATTAAGTGCCAGGATGGGTTTTTGACATGAGAACTCAAATCCTTACTACCCTTAATCAAATGGACAAGTATAGGCCATCAAGAAGGTATTGAAAACCATGATTCAACGGATGGTAGGGACACATAAGTCCAACTGGAATACCATGCTTTTTTCAGCCCTATGGGCGTACAGGACTTCCATCAAAACTACCACTAGATTCGCGCCCTTTCAATTGGTCTACGGACTAGAGGCAGTACTACCTATAGAGTGCGATATTCCATCATTGAAACTCGTTGTCAAAATCTTACCCAACACCACCACTGAGGAAGAACGTTTTCTATAATTGGAAAAACTCGACGAAACCCATCGTGATGTAGCTCTGGCCACTGAAGCTCATAAGAAGCACATCAAGGCCCAGTATGACAATTCATTCAAAACTCGTATCTTCAACAAGGGAGATTTGGTCCTCATTTAGGAACAAAAACATGATAAACTAGGGGCAGGAAAACTTGAGTCCATGTGGAACGACCCATATGTAGTTAAGCATGTGTTGGAAAAAGGAGCATATGAACTTGAGGACTACGATGGAATATATTTGTGGGAGCCTCGCAATGGGATTTACCTAAAGAGGTACTATGCCTAAGTCATTCACGCAATAGTACTTTGTATATTTTGTACATGATGTGTGTTTTGATTAGCGTGACACTTTGTTTTTTAGTGTGTTAGGATCTTATCATCCTGCTTATACCATGTTCTGCCTGGATGTGCAGATGGCAACGTGTTTCAGATTCACAAACGGCGCTAGCTGACACACCCGTAACCTCACTTCGGCATCCTAAGTACTCTATTCCCTTATCGGTGAACTGATTAGCTTAGGAAGAACTTGCTTATGTTTTGCGATCAACAATGCCGCTAAGTATAATGCAGTAATTGGATTTTCAAACGACGCTTGTTTCGTGGGTGTTGACTACCTTGTTGTCTATCATGATTCTCAACTAGTGGTCTCCCATATTAACCAATTCTAGACTATCCGCGATCCCCTGTTACTCCGTCTATTTCGGAGGGTACGTCTCTTGGAGAGGTCCTTTGATCCAATTCAATACCTGCACATTCCTGTCACGTCCCCTCCCATCATACCAATGCGATGGAGAGGATCGTGATGCTAAAACCGGGCATCTAGCCCCATGAGCTTTTAAATAAGCATTCACATAATATAAAAGAGCATATGAAATGTATAATTATAAGAAAAACACAGTGGAAATAATTTCGGTAACACATCCATCATACATTCAAGATATTCATCAAATAAATAAATGCAAAGTTAACACAAGAGAGAACTTATCTTATAACAAAGTAGTCCCAAGCAACTGGCTATGCAACTGCAATGTTCCACCCAACCATAGTCCAGTTGTGATCATCAATATCTCAACACACGGCCACCCCCGAGCTGGGCATGATCTCTACAAGGAATCAGGGAACAACAAACTCACACATAGCCAAGCATACACCAAGATGAGCCAAGCCAATCTACAATTGGGTTTATCAGGCTGCTAGGAAATGGAAAGGAAGAGTGGCTAAGCTAGTGAGCTCAAGCACAGAGCCAGGGGTAACCTTACAATATCTATCTAGCTTGGCACACACAATACCTACACACCCAGCACAAGGAAGTATTCTTTTCACTGTTGTACAGTCCCTCAAGCCATACCTCCCCCATCTAGTGCTCTCAGGGTGTGCATAGAAGAGTAGCCAAATCCCTCTTGATCTTCTTGAGAGGTTATCTCTCCCACTAGTTTTATCAAGCCCTCTCTGTCCACTACCACTCCAATCTCTTGCTTACAGTCTCCAAATCAAACAGGGATGCAGATAATCAGCTAACTACAATGGCTAGACAGGAGAAAAACGTTTTTACAGTGATAAGCATGAAGATGATTCCCTGAGCTTCAGAAAAATGTGGGAAGGCTAAAAATGAACAATGGAGGTTTGGGAAAACCCCAGGAAGCAGAAATCATTTTTAGGAAAAATGCCCATGGAAATTCTGGGACAAAACGACCTCCATACGGTCCCAAATTGCAGCCCCTTCTTCCCAGCTACTATCCAAAACCAAAAACGAGTTTCTGGGCAAGGAAAACCCTGCGTTTTTTATGAAAAATGTGAATGTAACTTCCAGCAATCTCAATCTGCGTGAGAGAGGAAAAACTATATGTTCAGAATGGCTTTGGGCACCATTTCGTGGGTGTTTTCTTGCCCAAGAAGCAAAATTACGAATTCCCAGGTTGATGGCTTGCCCATGCACGAAATTGGCTGCCATGCCTCTTCATTCCCAAGGCATTAACTACCTCAACCAATTTCTGGAAGAATTAAATGATTGGGTCCATCACCCAAAATGGGTAGTTGGTGGTTTATGGGTTTTCTCATTGACACATGGATTAACACCATTGGCTCAAGGGTTTGAATAATTTCCCCCCCTATTCCTTGTAGAATCATGCCCCCATCTCTTTGTTGCATTGCATAGCTAGTTGTTGGTTTTTCATTAAAATTCGTATTTACATGATGTCTTAATTTACATTGTGCCTATCTAGCACAAGAACCATAGGCATCTATTTTTAATTGTCGATACATAAAACGCTAAATCAATGGTGGGGCCTTGGCCTTGAGCTCCTCACCATGATTAAATATCAATATTTACATCATTTACGATTTAATGAAAAAGGGGGTTAAAATGGGGATGTGACAATTCCAAGAGACATGAACACTGTTGTTGGCTCCCTAGACAATTTCATGTTAGATTGGTACATTGCATATTCGTAATAATTTCTATCAAAGATGCATATAGGAACATAACATTTAAAATACACATAGTATATAAGAAAACATCCATAATATCCTCAATCATCATAAGACACATAATGTATAAATCTGCCAAAGAGTGTTTTTATATAGATAATCATCATGTACAAAAATGTGGTACTGGTACAAAATCTGAAGCACATAGGTGTTTAGTAAGTCCTAGCTACAAAATATGAATCCCATGGATTTCAGTACATATACATCACACCCTGAGCTATCTATGAGGATGCTCGTGATAGCAGATAATCGCTCAGGATACCCTACAGAGAAACTGATAGAAGCTCCCTGACACTCCAGTTGTGCACGCTAGTACCTGCGAGGAAGATCATCGATGGATATATCTAGTATGTCCATCATTAGTATCTGGAGGTTCTCCTCCATCGCATCCAACTCCTTCGCTGCATCCTGATGTGCATCCCTTATGTATCGCACTGCTCCTCTCCTCTCGATAGGAGAAGACCTTGCAGGTCGAGATGGGCCAACATCTGCATCAAAACAAGTGTGAAACATCAGTTCTACTAAAAAACATGAAAAAAAATATAAAATACAAAAACAAAACAGAGTTCCATTCTTACCTATGTTCCCCCACTGTTATCCCTTAGGAAGAACCAAGTTCGGGTCACCTCTCAAATCGATACCTGCATACGGATAGTCCTCAACCATGAGGAGTTGTTCACGTAACCACCTAAATAAGGTGGGATGATAACCGATAATGGGACCTCTGCCTCTATGGCGGGACATGACCTCAGACCATCGAACCATGTGAGGATCTCGTGGATCGAGATCCTCTATGTCTACCTAAGGCCGCAACAGTGGAACTCATTCTAGGAAGAATAAGACTACGATATATCCATAACCAAATTGTTTCAGCTCACCCCGACAGCACTTGGTGAGATGATCCTTTAGGCTTGCGAGAATCCCCTCACACCAGTTAAACACTTTCGAAGCCATTCACTCTATCGCATACAACATGTGTGCCTTGGTGTCCTGATGAGGATCTCTGCTCCCCTCCACCCTCTCTATGGTAAAAAAACCTGCCTGCAGTGGCCTATCACGCACATTCCTGATGGGAATATTCCCAACAAGAATTTGCGTCCCTGGAGTACATTATCAAGCTACCAATCTCTTTGTGGACTGGTCACTGCCTCGTGGCCCTGATAATGAGACTGGGGCTCCTCGCCTGGATAACCCTGTCATAAAATAGACTTTTATAAACTTTAATCCAAAATATAATAAACTTTGCTTTTTGCTTCGAAAGCACAATTTAAAAATAATCTTATCCCATTTAATGAAAAATCCTCATTTTTTCACCTAAATTTTTTTAAACGTTTTCACTTGCCAAACCTGGAAAAACTTTTGGTCTAAGGGACCATCATTTTGATTTTTTGGCAAAACTATCCCTTACTAATGAAAACTCGAGAATTTATCAGGTGATAACAGTGTCCGCATCATGAAAAGTTTCGGCATCCGCAGGATTTTGAAGATAATTGACCAATCACCTATTTCCTGCGAAATGGTAGCCAACATTTTGTTAATTTTGCGCCCAAAAGGTCAGCGCTCAGCGAAGAATTGTTATTTTTTGCGCGAAACGGTCGTCGAAATTTTGTTAATTTTGCGCTGAAACGGGTCGGTGATCGGCAAAGAATTGTTATTTTTTGCTCGAAACAGTCGTTGAAATTTTGTTAATTCTGCGCCGAAACGGGTCGGCGATCGACAAAGAATTGTTATTTTTTGCTCGAAACAGTCGCCGAAACGGGTCGACGATGGGCAAAAAATAACTATGTTTCTGTGACGGTCTGCTAAAAGTTACGAATAATAATTTGAAGATGTTATTTATTTATCTCATTTCTGTATAAGAAGACGAAAATATATTGCTACTTTATACCTTCAAGGGAAAAATTAGGGTTTGAACTTCTTCCTTGGTGAACAAAGTCGCAGCTCTACAAAATTGAGGCAGCTCCAGGTAGTATCTTCACAAGCAGTAAAATGTGATCCACAACTTGGTTTGCACAATCTTCAATCAATGATCTCAAGTTCGCATGTCGCAGGTCTTCAAAAACTTGAACGTGTCTCCACACAACCTCCTTTCAGTGTGCAAATCGCAACAGTTCACCGTGGGCTTTAAAAAAATGTCAGGTAGCACAACTAACAGCTCACGGGCGTAGTTCTTCTCCACAACTCATTGGAATGAAGATTGATCATCCTCCATGCATACAGGGGCAACTCCGGTCTTGAACTTCTTCCTTGGTGGACAAAGTCGCAACTCTACGAAATTGAGGCAGCTCCAGGTAGTATCTTCACAAGAAGTAAAATGTGATCCACAACTCGATTTGCACAATCTTCAAGCAATGATCTCAAGTTCGCATGTTGCAGGTCTTCAAAAACTTTAACGTGTCCCTCCTTTCAGTGTGCAAATCGCAACAGTTCACCGTGGGATTTAAAAAAAATGTCGGGTAGCACAACTAACAGCTCACGAGTGTAGTTCTTCTCCACAACTCATTGGAATGAAGATTGATCATTCTCCATACATACAGGGGCAACTCCGATCTTGGACAAGAGCGCAACTCTATGCAACTCATCACATCCAAGTCGCAGCCTCACTCTGATGTATCACGCATAATGTATCTCTCAGAATATTGAGAGTATAGCTCAAACAAAGCACATCCTTCACGTACAATGTTTTCAGCTCCACGTGGGTCTTGGCATGGATCTCCACACATCTTCTTCAACACAGATACAATACATCACACCAAATGAGCAGCTCCATGATCGCATCAGTATTCTTTAACGCAGCAAAGAGAAAGAGCATTGGGTCTGTAGATCATGCACTAGCAATCACAAGTCTCATGTAGCTGGAATCTCAAGATCTCAAACTCAGAATTCAAGTTTCAACGCTCTAAGAGAGCATTCCACTGCATCGGTCTACACGCAGGTTGCCACTCTGTAGCCTTCAAAGGGGACGCTATTGAGCTATGGCACACTCAATCTTCACATGAGGTGGTCTTCAACCATGAGAGCTCTATTGGATAGCTCATGCGGTATAGTGTACACACAAAAATTGGACGCGTCTCCCCATAACCACGCATCCCACAGAGATCAGAAGTAGGGGGCGTTACATTCTCAAGAAGGAAGGGACCGGTCCTGACCGAGTACGAGACTAGAAACGTCTGGCAGATAAATATTGCACATAGCGCAGGTAGCAGAAAACGCTTGAGGACAGCGAGACGCTGGTCTCCAACTCACAGAGTTCAAACAATAATGAAGGTTGGAAAGAAAAAAAAAAATTACAATTTAAAAACAAGTATACTTGCTTGTTAAACTTTCTCTTCTATCTTTATAAGAAATATATATATATAATAATAATCAAATACACTAAAACGATCAAACAAAGTCACTTAAAAGAGGGGTGTAAGGTGAAGCTAAAAGCCTACAAATTTTCTTTTCATTCCTAGGTACTATACAAATTTTCTTTTGATTCCTAGGTACTATCTATATAAAAGGATTTAGTAGTTAGGATGTTGCTTACAATTTCTTCATCATTATTGCAATTAAAAATTCAACTCATGAATTACATGTTGGGTGCATTAACCATTGATCATAGATACCCAAAAAATATAACCAAACCATTTAACTAAATTATTAATTTTAGGTATTCACGACATTCTAACTAATTTGCAATGATGTTTAGATTGCATCCTCCTTCATTATTGTTAAACATATGAAGAGATAAATAGCCAAGTTGGAGGATTTATGTGGCATCTCTTTTATAGTATTTTGCATTAGAAATGCTTTTGAGTCTTAATTGACATTGAAAGGTTTGTAAATCCATTCTTGTCAATAAGAACCTAGTCAACTTAGTCAATTATAGTAAGTAGCTTTAACATTCTTACTAATGTGCCACTCTTTTTGTTGTTGTTGTTGATTTTAAGGTTTTTGTTGGCAACATTAAGAGAGTGTTAAGGCCATGGTTTAAAAATGTGGTAATTTTAACTAGGAAAAAAAAGTGCTACCAATAGCACAACTTTATTGAAATAGAGATAAAGACTAAATGCAACCTCTAAAAAAATGAGAATTTTGAAGGGTTTTCGTAAGTAGGTAGGTAGCATTATAATTCAATTACACTGGGTATCATTAACATTGATCAACCTAGACATTTACAATAGGTAGCCTTTGCATTCTAACTAATGTGAAATTGAATTTATATTGCATCCTTCATCCACCACTTTTAACTAATTAATACTATCTTTATATATTTATTGTGCTATTAAATAACCAATAGAGAAAAAAGAAACATCCATAATGAATTCCAAAAAATCATATAGAACAATCAACACTTACAACACTCGCTAAGATCCCTATTCTGATATGAGAGTGGAAGATGAAGCCTGTCATTTTGACAGAGCATTGAGAAAGCTTTCGTGAAATTGTGAGCATGATTTCCAGCACTAGAGCAATGCCTGGAGCAGGAGGAAGCAATGGGAGACTTGGAACATGAGATTACTAGATAGAAAGAGCAGGCATTATGAAACAAAATAAAGATAGCAAAAGAGAAGAACAAGATTCTCTCAACCAAAATCGTCACAATTGAAGCTCAGCTCTCAGTTCTACAAATTTGAGTTAGTTCTTTGGAGATGGGTGGCGTCCAAGTAGACTCTCGTTTTGGTTGCTCCTCCTGCCCTCTTTTTGACAACAACAACGATTCATTGTTAAATTTTCAGAATTTACTTCAATATGATCTAGGATCTTAACTGAGAGAACAACATGTACAGCATATCTACAGCATATCAATCATGGAGACAATAATGCAATCACACAAGAGACACAAAGATTTACTTGGGGAAAACCATAAAGGTGAAAAACCCCAATAACTTCCTCAGAGATAGATAGAGCAATGATACAACCAACCAAGAGAGATAGCCATAACCTAGCAGCAGATCCTCCTCCTCCATAAGTGCGCCACTCCTCCTTGAGTGCATGTGTGAGAAGTGAGTGAGCAAATAGAGTGCCTCCTGCACTCTATTTATACTTGACTTGACTTGCCTTTTTACCTAACTCATGTAGGCTCGAACTTAACCACATAACATAATGCTGAGTGGGCCGACCCCCAATAGGGTGGTCTAATAACCCTTTGAACCACATGGCCGACCCCCAATAGGGTGGTCTAATAACCCTTTGACCCACATGACTTATACAGGGCCGACCCCAAATAAGGTGGTCTAATAACCCATTAAGTATAAGTTACGACACTTACAATATAAATGACGACACTTCCTTATAGAGGAATAATACCATCTCTATAGGAATACAATATACATATATGTGAAATACATTCCGAAGTTACATATACATCAACATTCATCCCAACAGAGATGGTGCTCCTCAAGTCAGAAATCCATGCGCTAGAGACTTAGAATTCCATCCTAGGTTCCTACTCCATTTGAAGGTAGTGAGTCATGTCAGTCTTTTTGTGTCAAGTATCTTTTGCTAAGTTGTTTCTAGATTGAATGCCCTCAAGCTTTTTGTTTCAAGAAGACTTGTATGTAAAATTTAACTAAACAGTATGGTCTGTCATTGGTCTCATAACTATTTTATTAATATTTTGAAAACTCTTGAATTTAGCAACAAACTTGTTTTTGTTATGTACTTCTATTGCTTGAAGAAACCAAACAATTTTTTTTAATACAAATGTTAACCATTTTTATTAAAAACAAATTATATCCCTTTTATGACTCTTCAAACCAGTTGCAACCAATCAATAACCTTTGCTATTGTAACTTAAACTCAAACAAATTACTATGAAAATGAAATACCTTATGAGTGAACATTTTAATTGATATCTTATAAATATTTATCATGGTTATAGAATTGTTTTTTAAAATATCAATATAGTTTTAAAAATAAAAATAGAAATTATAATATCATACCTATAAACTTTTAAATTTTAAAATATTCTCTCATCATTAATGAAGAAGATGTGTGCGATTGTAGGAGGAGGCGTGCTCTTATAAACTACTCAATTTCCTTTCTATTTATTGACAATATGTTTCTGAATGTCATTACACCAAAGTGTATCTTTATCCATTGTCCCATTCTTATTGCTCCAGTGCTTTCCAATCCGTCGTCTTCAGATTTGGATGTGGGGGAATAAAAAATTAGTTAACCGTATACGTAGAGATTTCAAATCCAACAAGTAACAGATAATTACCATGAAATACAAGTTGGAAAAGCTGAAGTTGAAGGAGAAGGTAAAGCTTCTGGAATTATAGCAATTTTCGAGATTCACGGAATTGAGACATTCGACATTGCTCGTAGCCTCAGATAGGTTGTTTGCAATGGACCACATCATGGTCATGGAAGAAGACACAGTCGAGCAAAACACAAAATGATCAACAATGGACAATCTCTTGATCTTGTCATCAATTGCAAGAAAGAAGAAATCTACTCATCATGAGCATGACCTTAAACATATATGTTCTACAAGATTTCTTTATATTTAGGTCAATATGTAAAATTTTATATCAGATTTAAAGATAAAATAAATAAATAAACAATTGATAGAAGAAGACACACCAGAGCAAAACACTCAATATGTAAGATTTTATACAAACTATATAACTAATAACAACGTCAGATTTAGTGATAAAATAAATAAATAAACAATTGATATATCATTTTGAAACTCTTGAAAGTTATTTAAAATGGTTCACATCTCCCTATAATTTATATTAAATGTTGAAAAGGTTCAACCACATCCTTGCCCTTTTTTATATAATATAAACAATGCATACTCTTGTTTAAAAAAACAGTATCCAAAATAAAACGTCCTCTAAGACACTAAATCCAAGATGAAATGTCTCCATAGACAACTTGCCTACTAAAAATGGTATATTCATAAAAACACTAAAAATGATATAGTCATTATAGTCAATATCGAGTTAGTCATTCTTTAAACACTTGTTTTTCTTTTTACCCCAAAATTTAAAATAAATGTCTAAAGAAGTGTATATAACTACCTTGTATTCCTTCGTGAAACCTTATGATTGAAATTTTTATTGAAATAAAATTTATTTTATTTTTAAGTAAAATTAAATAAAAATATATTTTTTAAATATTTTATTAAGTTAATTTAAAATATTAACTTAAATTCTTTTAATAACAGATAATAATAATATATAATCTTTTTGAACATATAATTTATTTATTTTATTTTTATCTTTTATGTATAGTAAAATCATTTAATTTATTTTTTAATAATGAAATATTTTTAAATAATATTATTTATATTAAAAAAATTCTAAATAATATTATTAATATTAAAACAAATTCTAAATAATATTATTAATATTTTAAAATATATATTCTAAATATTATTGAATGTTTGAAAAAAAAGAATATTAATATCAATATTAATATTACTAAATTATGAGTGAATATAGAACATTTTTTTACATATTAAAAATATTAAATTATATTTAAGTTTTAATTAAATTTTTATGATACTTTTTAAGTTGATATAATAGGTTTTGTTTTTAAATTTTGAGATAAATAATAAATATTAGATTTTAAAAATAGTGTTAATTGCTTCAATTTACAATTGAGCATTTCTTTTTTCTTTCATATTCAAAAGGATATTTATTTATTCACAAATTCAAATGATAGATATTTTCATTTCATTTAAATAATTGATCTTGTTAAAAGTCTCAAAATATTATCAAAATTAAGATGGATATCAACAAAATCAAAGTTTAGAGGCAACACAAACTTTACTTTGAATTAGGGATGTCATTTTGTGAGTACAATGAAACGTATGTCCTCTTTTGGCTTGGTGCATTGAATCCTATGGCTTATACATTCCAAGAGATTAATGATGTAAAGCATGTACACTTTTAGTGATTGCCATTAGAAACCTCGCACTGTCATGAATAGATGTTGCTTGCAATGACAATGAAAGTCCTTCTTTTTGTATCTTTTTTAATAATTGTCGTTTTTTCATAGAGTGAGAGTCGACCTTAAAATCTATTCTATGAAATATGAAATAAAACTTGCCAAGAGATTAATGATCATGCCACCCATCAAATTGAAGACTATCCCTGGGCCAAAAATTGTTTTTTATTTTATTTTATTAATAACCATTGTGGCCAAAAAAAAATTCTAAATAATATTATTAATATTAATAATTCAAGACTATCTTCCGCCATAGGAGTCGAGAGTTTTAGCCCATCCACCGCCGACCCAACCTTTTCATGCCAACGCCAAAATTTCCTTTCTCGTTTCTGCCCGAATCTATCACTTGTCCACTACGGCGTTCATTTTTGCCCCTCAAGGAGCAAATGCTAGTAAATAATTTTTAAAGCAAACTTTGAAATTTTAATAATGTAGGTTCAATTAAATATTCATAAATTGGAATAAAATATGAATAATTAATAATAAAAAATAATATAACGAGGAAGTGTAGTTGAGATATTGAGTGCAATCGACTTATTTGGACAAAAAGTGTAAGTGAGGGGTCCTTATAATTATGTTTGTCTATGCCACCAATCACTATGATGAAGTTGCTAACATACTACTATATTGTTAAAAGTCAATATCTACTCATTTCATTTCTAAACACACTTTATATTATTATTATTACTTCCTAGTGGGTTATGAGACTTTAGATATGTAAGGTAAGTAGTGGATACTACTTTATCTCTGTTTAGTTTTTTTTTGTCTGGCCACCCTTTTTAATATTATATTTTTATTCATAAACATATAGATAAAATTCTCTTTTGTACATTCATTTTCTCTTTTGGAATGTCTTATTGACGAGTTCAGCTAGCAGCAAACATCAATATTAACTTTAATTATAAAATTTATGTTATTTGATGAATTCGAGGATGTCCTCTTGAGACAAAATCCAAGAGAAGACCATAGCATGGGGTTCCTCAAAAACTTAAGGAGCAAGTTCAATCTATATCTCTTTGGGAAGGACCAAAAACCTTATAATAGTAAAATGAAAAGAAAATGAAAGATATATGATTGATTGAAATTAGGTGTCTACATAATGTACTAAAAAGTTGAAAAAATAATAATTACTTTGGAGTCAAATCATTAAAGGCATGGTAAGTAATGAATAAGTCTATCATGGAAAATAGTAGAAGGGAAAAGATATGGCCGAAGGGAATGGCTATAAATATAGACTCTATCATACTTAAATAATTAAGTATATGATAACAATTATAAGAAAAGAAAGATATAGTATGATAAACAATATTATTTTTCCCCACCTCCTTTAAATGTGGCCATAGATGGAATTAAAAAAGGACATATCCATTAGTCAACACCCACTTTTTTTAAAATTTTAGCCTATGACAAAGAAAACCTCGCCACAAGGCGAATGACATCTCTTTTAGGATAGCAAAAGGTTAGAAAAAAATTAAAAGGGTTAAAGACAAACACATGGATGCTAGAACTCAACTTCAAGCACAAGTTATCAATGGAGGGAAGAAATTAAAAAATGATATTTTGCGATCTTGATTCGAATGGACTTAGGGAATAACAATAATGTTGTCATATTATATCGTGCAAACACTTCGATATATAAAATTTGTAAATATAAATTTTAAAGTATTTATACACCTAATTCATCCCCATTTATACAATTAGGTCACCTAATTTGTGTACGTTTTAAATGGGAAATTAAAGTAAAGAAAAAACCTCCTAGTAAGGAAGTTGACTTTAAGGGTTTTTCAAGTAATCATTAATTCTCATGCATCAAGATAACTATTATGAAGCTAAAGCTAAGATACCCTTCCCACATTTGTTTTCACATTGCCCACTTATTATTATTCTCATATTGGTGGCTCACTAGATGTGCATTAAGGATTTATTAATCTATTATTAATTATTAATTAATAATAATTAACAATAATAATGATACCTTTAAGCATATTACTTTAATAATGAATCCATTACAAAACGAGAGGCTTA
The DNA here is from genome assembly GCA_027924585.1 of Larix kaempferi. Taxonomy (NCBI): domain Eukaryota; kingdom Viridiplantae; phylum Streptophyta; class Pinopsida; order Pinales; family Pinaceae; genus Larix; species Larix kaempferi. The sequence goes on from BSBM01000841.1 coordinate 21,392,147, forward strand.
AAAGTTGTTGAGAAGAGACCAATGGTTTCTTTTTTACACGTGGTATATTAAAGTGAACTTTAGCCTTTGTGACCTTAGAACGACATAAAACATAATTGTAATCACAAAGAGAAGGCATAATAGCATACGACAAGGTAAATAGATACCATCTTTGTAGCATTAGGTGATTCAAATTCAACATTTAGGTGCTGCAAATTCAAAATCTTAGTAGCATTAGGTGTTGTAAGTAGCATATTACATTAATAGGTTAGGTGCTTCAAATTCAACAAAAAGGGTTATATTTTCTCTTTGGTTGGTGTTGAAATATCAGTCCATATTTATGAACGTTGAGAGCAAAGATATTTTTTGTCGTACAAATAAGGAGTCATATATGTCAAATTGATATTTAATTTTAAAATCAATATTATTATTACATAATTTTTTGTAATATATAAAGGATTTTGTTTTGTATAAAGTTTATAATTAAAAATTTTGGGATTTGATACGTTAAACTTTGTAGAAATCAAGGTATTAAATATGAAACATCAGAAGTTAAATAAATAATAAATAATAAATAAAAGGTGTTAAATATGAAACATTAGAAGTTAAATAAATAATAAATAATAAATAAAAGGTGTTAAATATGAAACATTAGAAGTTAAATATTAAAAAAAAAAAATAAATAAAAGGTGTTAAATATGAAACATTAGAAGTCAAATAAAAATAAATAAATAAATCGAGGGAGCGGGATAACTCTGAAGAAAAGACGTAAATGAAGGCCCCCGTCCGGCCCGAAAGTGGATGATGCAGAAGATGACAAAAATGCGAATCAGGAGATGGGAGGGGTACCTTTGTTTGACTGTGGCGAGGGTTTGCATCATAATTTGATTGAAGGAAGGTAATGAAGAAGAAGAGGGAGAAATAGATATAGGGTTTGCATGACTGTCCAAATCATCAGAGGTGGGTGGAGCCCAGTGGATTTGGCACTCTCACGCCTCCTTTCCATGTCTGCCATGTCTGTGAGGTTGATGACATGATGCATGCATGTCTTACACCAACCGCTGGCAAAGATGTGCAGTGCAGTGCAGTGCAGCAATCTAATCTTGCAGTGAGCTGTTTTTTCTGTATAATAATTTCATCAGATTAGGTGATATTTCCATCACAGAACTTAAGACTGCAATTTAAAACCTAATTAATATCCAAACACAGAGACTAAAACATGGTACAAGATTAACTTATTCCAATTTGGCGCCGGTTCCTTTTAACGGCCGTAACGGGATAGAGTTGACTAATGGATATTAGGGAGTTTGCTCTGAGCCGTTGGATTTCTTGAGGTACTGATATGTGGGCTGACGTGGCTGGATCGATCGGTGGGTGTTGACTTTATGTGGCCAGGACAAGTTGTAAATAACGGACCAGAGCAGGGCAGAGCAGGTAACAGTCGGCTTTCCCAACGACACTGAGAAAAGAAGAAAAAAGGGGAGCAGGTTTAGGAAATAAGAATGGGTTTTTAGAAGGGTTCATGTTTTATGACCCTCCCCTTAGGCAAGCCATTTTCATGAATGCTACTGGGGATTCGGGGTGATTCTGCAGGTAGAGTGCGTACTTTTCAATATGATTATGAATGATGCAATGATATTGGCTGATTGACTTTTGTTCAAAATTTATCTAGATGAAAATCGATAGATAGGCACAGGCACAGCTCTGTTCGTCGTATCATGATGTATGTAGCAATACCATTTTTTCTAGAGAAGGTTCCTCTCTACAAGGTTTGATCCCAGATGCCTCTCTGCCTCTGCCTGGCTGATTATAAATTTTGCGGTTGTGCGCATCCATCTCAGGCCCTAATCTGAACTGCCCATCTCAGCATTTGGTCTGATGTCATTGCATTAGTAGTACTAAAATCATCAAACTGTAGCGGCTTTCAAGAAGCACTCTCTCTTGTGGTTTACAATAAGTTTTGTTACAACTATTTCAGCTGGGTGCGCATCTTTTTATGCAATTAGTCTTTCCCTTCCTGGGAATCTGAGCACAAGTAGGATGGTCTCCATGCTGTTCTGGTGGTTGGTAGCATCATTATGTGGCCTCTGCATTTGCTGCTGCCAATCGGTTTCCCCTGCTCCCTCCATCGTGGGCATTGAGGAGATAAGCAATACTCCACAATGCAACACGAGTGATGTGCGGGCACTGATCGAGTTCAATCAAACGATTAACAGTTTGAGCCCTCTGAATTGGGAGGCCAACAGGAATTGCTGCACTTGGGAGGGAGTGACTTGTGAATTATTATCTCCGCAGCAGCTTAGCGTCACAAGGCTCCGGTTGCCAGGAAAAGGGCTCAGGGGGAATCTTTCCGACTCATTAGGTCTTTTGTCTCACCTCAGAGAAATCAATGTTTCATTCAATTTGTTTACTGGTGAAGTTCCAGGTAGGCTATTTCTTTTACAGCATCTGGAAGTATTGGATTTAAGTTTCAATAATTTCTCGGCCATTGCTCCAGTTGTACAAGGGCTTAATTCTATTCGTTCTTTCAACATTTCAAGCAATGAATTTCGAGGAAATGTCCCTCTACTTCGCTCCGCTGTAAACCTCACATCCCTCAATGTCAGCAACAACTCCTTTACTGGCCCCATTCCAGTACATATTTGTCAGAATTCTAGTTCTCTTCAGTTTATCGACTTTTCACTGAATAGATTCAATGGCACTCTTCAGGAAGGCCTGGGGAAATGTATGAAGCTCCAAGGATTCAATGCAGGATTCAACTCTCTCTCTGGCCCAATGCCAAATGATCTCTATGGCATGTCATCTTTGAGGCATCTGCTTCTGCCATTTAACCAATTTACGGGAACTCTCAATGCAGACATTGGGAACTTGTCCAATCTTTCAATTCTGTCTCTCTATGGTAATAAATTTGCAGGACCTATTCCACAGCAGCTTGGAAAGCTTGAAGAATTGGAGCGGCTAGTTCTTCACAGTAATAGATTCTCTGGTATGGTACCCACTCTTCTGTCCCAATGCAAGAAGTTGAAAGTTCTGAATTTGAAAAACAACTCTCTCTCGGGAGATATTAAATTGAATTTTACAAGCCTGCCTGACCTAATTTATTTGGATTTAGCTAGCAACAATTTGTCTGGCAGTATTCCGCCTAGCTTGTGGACCTGCAAAAATATCCAGTCTGTGAGCCTAGCAAGAAACAAATTAAAAGGTGAAATTCCTCCTGGTATGGCATCCCTTAAAGTTCTCTCTTTTTTCTCCATCTCAAACAATAGCTTCATCAATATTACAAGCGCCCTAATGGCTCTACAGGACTGTCAGAACCTTACCACATTGATTCTGTCAAAGAATTTTAATGGGGATATGATTCCAACTGATATACATGGATTTCCGATGCTCCGGACATTAGGTCTTGGAAATTGTGCTCTTTCAGGGCAAGTTCCAGATTGGCTCCGGAACTGTCCAAATTTACAGGTCTTGGATCTTTCCTGGAATAACCTGGACGGAGTTATTCCTATTTGGTTAAACACTCTTCAATATCTTTTTTATTTGGACATGTCAAATAATTCTCTTTCGGGACCAATTCCAAGGCAGCTTATGGAGTTACCTAGTTTTAAGTCAATACAAACACCCCCCACAGTAAATCAAACTTCTTTTGAGCCTCCTTTATATGTAAAGCAAAATCAAAATGCTTTTGGGCTGCAGTACAATCAGTTGTCTAATCTCCCCCCTGCGCTATACTTGGCCAGAAACAATCTCAGTGGCATTCTAACTCCTGAGATTGGGCAGATGAAAATACTTCACATTCTAGATTTGAGTCATAATAATTTCTCAGGGATCATCCCGGACACTCTATCTAACTTGACAAATTTGGAGACCTTAGATCTGTCAAACAATGATTTTGTTGGAATCATACCACCATCCCTGAAGGATCTCACATTCTTAGCAAGGTTCAATGTCTCTAATAATCATTTGCATGGGTCAATACCTTCTGGACATCAATTTGATACCTTTAACAAGACTAGTTTTGAAGGAAACCCTGGCCTTTGTGGCCTGCCTCTTACTACTACATGCAATCAGCCTGTATCAATACCGGGGGATACTACAATGGGTGCACACAGAATCAATAGGCTGGACAGAAATACCATTCTTGGCATAACTATCAGTGTTGGCGTTGGGATTGCTTTTCTTCTGGCTGCAGTTCTTTGGAGTCAATCGAGAAGACAGGTGACAGAGCAGGGAATTGCAGATGAGATAGATTTTGACATGTCTCACAGGCTTTCCGATGCCTTGGGATCTAACTTGGTGCTGTTATTCCAGAATCATTGTTGTAAGGATCTTGATATTGCAGATCTCTTGAAAGCTACTGGGAATTTTGACCAGGCAAACATCATTGGCTGTGGAGGATTTGGATTGGTGTATAGAGCCACTCTGGCAGATGGCACGAAAATTGCAATTAAAAGGTTGACAGGAGAATGTGGTCAGATGGAGCGTGAATTTAAGGCTGAAGTGGAAGCTCTATCAAGAGCCCAACATAAGAATCTTGTGTCATTGCAAGGATACTGCACGTATAGGAATGACAGACTGCTGATTTATTCCTATATGGAAAATGCGAGTTTGGATCATTGGTTGCATGAAAAGCTTGAGGGAGGCTCAATTCTCGACTGGCCCACAAGGCTGAGAATCGCTCAAGGAGCAGGCAGGGGATTAGCATATTTGCATAGGGTATGTGAGCCTCACATTGTACATCGTGATATCAAATCAAGCAACATTCTGTTAGATGATAAATTTGAAGCTCATTTGGCGGATTTTGGCCTTTCAAGGCTGATTTTACCTTTTGATACTCATGTGAGCACCGAACTCGTGGGCACACTGGGATACATTCCCCCAGAGTATGGACAATCCTGGCAGGCCACTCGCAAGGGCGATGTGTACAGCTTTGGGGTTGTGATTTTAGAGTTGCTGACAAGAAAGAGACCTGTGGATGTCTGCAAGCCAACTGGTTGCAGGGATTTGGTGGCATGGGTGCAGCAAATGAGGTATGAGGGGAAGCACGATCAGGTTTTTGACCCCTTATTGCGTAATAAAGGCTATGAGGAACAAATGTTGCAGGTATTTGATATTGCATGCACATGTTTAAATCAGAATCCTTCCAAAAGACCTGCCATTCAAGTAGTAGTATCTTGGCTGGAAAATGTTGGAGTCGATACCCAACAAATTAAAGTTCACCCTATTACTGATGAATGCTCTTACTAAATCTTTCAGCTTTCCAGAATCACATTTTCAAGCATGTGGATATGTTCTTATTTTAGTTTTTGCAAGCTTGTGGGAGTCATGGCTTAACTCTCAGTAGATGCATTGCCTTGTAAATGACAGGAAGTCATATTTGCTATTATATTAGTGAAATATTACATTGACAGTCATGGATAACTGACTGTGTAGAGGTGAAAGTGTTTTTCCTTTGAATTTATTGGATTTGTTTGTGTAGAAACAAGGCGCCTTGCAATTCAAACAGCAAAATATTTTTTTTTGGTAAACTATCACTAGAATTTTATAGGATATTTTGAGAACAATTAAAATATGCAGGAGAAAACAAATCTATGAGAACATTGAGAAGCGAAAGAAAACCGACTTAAAGGATGAGTGAGAGGAAATTATTGCAGAAGTAAATGTTCTTTGGTTAGAGTGGATTCTAATTTCTCATCATCAATTGTACTACGTTGTAAGAACTTGACACACATATAATACCATTTAGTAACTCGCCTAGGCCTTAGCACAAGGACACATGCATGTTCAGTCCCCATTTCGGTCAAGCATTTTCCACCATGCTCTACAGATATGATTATCTGTTATTCGAACATTATCTCATGTCCAGCTATAAGCACAGTTTTTATATGGGTTTTAAAATTTAATAACTAATATGTTTTCAAAAAGGAATCTTATTTCACCATTAGCAGTCGAAAACTGGCGAAAAAAGTTGTTTTGCATATTTCAGTTACAGGAGCTTACATCGGCTGTGTTTCAACTTTCATGCCATCTCTGCAAATGTCTCTCTTTGATGGGTAGCTGTCTGTAAAATTGCTTATTAACCTGTACCTTGTATATGAAGTCTCCATCCCTGTTTTATTGTCCTTACAGAAACCGAAAAATATAACAATCACAACATTGTATGCATTTCATGAGTAGAACATATAGTCTGGGCCAAGTGCAAATGCATTCTAAACATGATCCTCGTATGCATTTGCTATGCAAAATGTAATAGGCCATCTCTTGGTACTGTTGTGGTTATACTTACATAGTCAGCAAAAACTTACGATACAACTCATCTGCAGTTCATAAACAAGGCTAGTCGTGTCATAATTCCAGAGCACCCTATCTCGAATTTCTGAACATCCATTATTTTCTTACCCAGCATTATTCTATGTCTGACGATATCTGAGTCTACCTAATGATTCTCACGAGAAACAAAGGGATCCTTTCATACTACTGTGTATATCTAATGACTGGAGACAATAAAATCTTGCATACTTATCATTAATTTACATAGTGATATTCAACCAGCTTGCATGGTGAATATATATATATTATTGTCAAAAAAATTTATTGACATATGATTCATTTTAATCTATAATATATTATTAATATAGATTCATCTTAACCTATAATATATTAAACATTTAGAAACATCTAAATGGCATCACATTGATGTTCAACATAAAAGTTGCAGTCTGTGTTCAATTCCTGGATAAAGGTCTCCCCAATTGCCATTATAGATATGCTCATAATGAATAATTATTCAGGACATTTCGAACAAGGTAAAGCGCACTTCCATCCATTCATATAAATCAGAATACAGTAAGCATCACACTAACCATCATGCTCAAAGGTAACTTATATGTTCACCATAAGATACATAGAAAAATGTAAGGAGAACCCTCATATGTCCACCATATCCATCAATAACAGCAGAAGCGTACATCAGCACCAACCAAACCTCGTAGGCATCTCATAAGTGATAGAGTAATATGTCAAGTAGACTACGATATTCATAACAGTGCATGAGCATGGTAGCAATGGCTACCTCCAAGGTCGATTGATCATTGACAACATATCACGTAAGCAGTTTCAATAATATGATCCACGGAATGAGCTTTAGGGTTTTGATGATGATGATTTTAAAAAGGAAATTAGATACTTGGTTTTTCTAGTATTTTATTTTTAAAATTAATTTTTTAAGAAAAATATTTCTAAATTATAATTAAAAAATTAAAATACAAAATTCAATCACAATGAATACAGTTATAAAATACTAATTAATATTATAATTAAAAAATTAAAATACAAAATTCAATCATAATAAACACAATTATAAAATAATAATTAATACAATTTTGAAACACTAATTATTACATTCTATTCATATAAGTCATCATATAATTCATCAGTTTTGGCATCAAGAATAGTTGTTTCTGCCATCCAATTGTGGCATCCTAAAAAATGGTATTGAATGTAATCATGAAACTCTTTGCATTTGCATTCATGGACTGGACAAAATAATTATATTTACATCCATGGATTCTATCTAAATTTTGGACAAAATAATAAGCTTTAGCTTGTTTCTTTTTTTTATAGAATTAAACCAATATTAAATAGAGCAAGGGTTTAATACTTGAAAATTTTGAAGGACTTTATATGGTTTTTGGTAATTTTAGCCATTTTTAGAATAAAATACAAATTATACCATGGAATTTCATTTTGAAAAATAAAATGATGTTGATCAAAAGTGATATAGAAAATCTTTTGTCATAATTAAAAAAAATGTTTTAAAAAATGACAAAGAAATCTTTTTTCGTCCTTAAAAATAATAGTGAGAGTTTGTCATCATTAGAAAAAATAATGAGATGTAAGCCATAGTGACATCATATATGCTCAATTCATTGATCTTAAAGGTATATACAATTTTATTGTATGGTATAGATAGTCATTTTAAAAAAGTTAGATTCAACAATAAAGATGCAATTATGCTTTTATTGATCTTTATTTCTAATCTTTGTCATTATTAGAAATGAAGTTTTTTCAAAAATGACAAAGAAATCTTTTGTCGTCATTAAAAATAATAGTGAGAGTTGTCATTGTTAGAAAGAATAGTGAGAGGTAAGCCAAAGTGATATCATACATGTTCAATTCATTCATCTATATATAATTTTATTGTACTGTATAGATAGTCATTTTAAAAAACTTAGATTCAACAACAAAGATACAATCATGTTTTTATTGATCTTTATTTTTAATCGTTTGTCATCATTAGAAACAATGATTTTTCAATAGTGATAGAATTTTTTTTATCATCGTTAAAAATAATAGTGAGAGGTAAGTGACATCATACATGCTCTACAATTTTATTGTATGGTATGGATAGTTATTTTAAAAAACTTAGATTCAACAACAAAGATGCAATTATGCTTTTATTGATTTTTTGCTCTAATCTTTTGTCATAATTAGAAATGAAGGTTTTTAAAAAATGACAAAGAAATATTTTGTCATCATTAAAAATAATAGTGAGAGTTTGTCGTCATTGAAAATAATAGTGAAAGTTTGTCATCGTTAGAAATAATAATGAGAGGTAAGCCAAAGTGGCATCACAAATGTTCAATTCATTGATCTATACACAATGTTATTGTATGGTATAGAGTCATTTTAAAAAACTTAGATTCAACAACAAAGATACAATCATGTTTTTATTGATTTTTTTTAATCTTTTGTCATCATTAGAAACAAAGGTTTTTCAAAAGTGACAAAGAAATCTTTTGTCATCGTTAAAAGTAATAGTGATAGGTAAGCTAAAGTGACATCATACATGCTCAATTCATTGATCTTAAAAGTAAATACAATTGTATTGTATGGTATAGATAGTCATTTAAAAAAACTTAAGATACAACAACAAAGATACAATCATGCTTTCAAAAAGTATTTGGAAATCTATTAATAAAGATCACACACACGCACACACACACACACACACACATTCCCAGGGCCTCAAAGGAACTCAAAGTGATTGTTACAACCAAAATTTTATATTAAAAGTTTTATATTCACCAAGTAATGAACTTTTTCTAATAAAATGTTGCAAAGTCTTCAATGTAACTTGAAATGACCACCATATGACTAGGAGTTTGCCTCTCTATGATGACCATTGAAAACACACACACACACACACACACACACACACACACACACCCGCGCACACGCCCGCCCGCACACACACACACACACACACACACACACACACACACACATTCCCACGCACACACACACACACACATTCCTAGGGCCTCAAAGGAACTCAAAGTGATTATTACAACCAAGTAATGAACTTTTTCTAATAAAATGTTGCAAAGTCTTCAATGTAACTTGAAATGACCACCATATGACTAGGAGTTTGCCTCTCTATGATGACCATTGAAAACACACACACACACACACACACACACACATTCCCAGGGCCTCAAAGGAACTCAAAGTGATTATTACAACCAAAATTTTATATTAAAAGTTTTATATTCACCAAGTAATGAACTTTTTCTAATAAAATGTTGCAAAGTCTTCAATGTAACTTGAAATGACCACCATATGACTAGGAGTTTGCCTCTCTATGATGACCATTGAACTAAATGGAACACAAGGTTGATTAATTTGTACAATAAACTCTCTTAATGTAAAATCAAGAAAAATATTTTCATCAACATAGCTTGCTCTCAAGAGATGAGGATTGGCCTAAAGTGTGGACTTAATTTTCATATGCAACTAATATGGTGTTGAGAATATGCAAAGCTTTGAAAGGGGGTCTATGTAGTTCCCTTTTGTACTTAAAAATGAGATGAATCGCTAAAGATAAGAAGCTCATTTAGGGTGCTTTTTCCTCAACTTTATATTGTAAATTCAAAAACATGAGGGGATGAAAAATTGTTTATTTACCAAGGATGTAGTTCCTCAATTGCTTGAGATATAGTACCAATGCATAAAATTCTTACTCATGTTGTAATTTTATGTTGTTGCATAAAGTATTTTTGAGTGAGATTGGGCAGCCTCCCTACTTGAGAACAAAGCCTATAGCATAACCTGATACATTTGAATCTATCTAAAATAGTTCATGCAAATCATGAAGAGAGAGAGAACTAAAGCTAAGCAAAGGGAATCTATGAGTTGTTGAAATGATGTAGTTTTTGCAACATTGTATGAGCTTATTTTCATTAGATAGTTGATGAAGTGACCTAACAACGTGAGAGAAATGTTAGAGGATGTTTTTTAGAATTCCATACCACAAAGGAAACTTTTCAGATTTGTATTTGTGGTTGGAGTAGGTCAATCGTAAAGGGCTTTGATTTTTTGTAGATTTGCATGTACACCATTGTGGTCAATAACCGAACCAAAATAGTGGACATGGTCCTCCCAGTTACTACTATATACCAATATGTCATTCAAATATACTATTATGAATTTTCCCAAATGGGAGAAAGTTGTCATTGATTATTCTCATGGATGTGGATGGTTAGTAAGACCAAAGGCATGAGAAGCAATTCATACAGATCATATTTTGTTTTAAAAGTGATTTTCCAAGTATTTAAAGGGTCCATACATACCTGGTGATAGACTCAACCTAGATCAATTTTGTTACAATAGTTGGCCTCTTTAATCAGTCTATGAGATCATTAGACTAAGGAAGTGAGTATCTTTCTTGTTCAATGCTTTATAGTATATGCACAATATACATTCATGGTGTTATTTTTTGAGTACAATTAGGGATGAAGAACCACAAGGAGAAGTGTCATGATTAATATTTCCATCTCCAAGATTTATTTTTTAATTGTTGGAACAACATCTTCATCACACCTATGGATCTTTTAGAGAAATTTAAGGGATAGAGGGAGGTCAAGTAGGTAATTCGATTGATTGGTTGGATCAATTAAATGTGGCCCTAACTCACTGGATTGATGCACAAGTTGAGGTAGAAAAGAAGGAAATTTGTGTGCGCTTAAGGTGATCAATGTTGATTATGTCTTCTTTATTTTATGGGAGTTAGTTATGTTTTCGGGTATATATAGATTGACCCTATGGACCAATATAGCATGATGATGGTAATCGATGTGTTATCCATTATATATTGAACTATGCTCACTTGTTCTTTAGTGTTATAATGGTTCTTATTGAATCCACCTTTTCTTTGATTTCATTGCCATTCACTTATGTAATTCCCTTGTTTTGCAACATGGTATCAGAGTTTTTGTTTTGAGACCCAATTTAGTGTCTACAAGTCACTTTAGAGGTTTTCGCTTGAATATGCACACCTATCAAATAAGGTCTCTTTTTGTAAATCGACCTAGGTGTCGACTTGCAGATTCAATTATGATTTTCCAAAGCAATTATGAGTTATGAGCAAGAAATTATGGACATGAATGACAATAACTATGATATGTGGGTGCAAGATATGGAAACACTACTAAAGATTAAAGTGTTATGGCAATTTACAAAAAAATGGGGTTTACAAGAATTATGGTTCCAACCATAAGGATGAACACGATAAGTTCATCATTAATGGGAAAAGGGACAAGGTTGTAGGAATCAAGAATACCAATATCTCTAAGGAGATTTACTTTCATAAAAGTGGAATCCATTGTTTGGAGCATGTTTGAAAGAGTTGAATACTCAATTTGAAAAGATTTACGAAGGTTAGGTTATGCAGATTAAGAAAGAGTTGATCTTTCTTAATCATCTCTCCTTTGATAGGATTGATACTATTTGGCTTGAGTTAAGGAGCTATAGTTGAAATTGAGTGTGCATAAATGATTTTCCAAAGAACATTACAAGGAAAACACAAATTCACAGAGGCTTAAGCATAATCACTTTCCCCTTCTCTATTTTTAGCAGAGGTTTCTAGTGGAGGAGGGCGGGTGAAGGTTTCAACATTTTTTTTGCAGTTCCCTAAACCATATTGGTGCATCAGTGCATTTTAATATCACATTCAAAAATTAAAAACATTGCCTCCCACACTTAAATTTTGTAAAATGCAAACATTGGAAAAAAATGTTTATTAAAAGGAAAACAACTTCTAGTGGAGGTTTTTAGCATTACAAGACTGGAAAAAATAAAATAAATAAAAAATACACCAAAACCTTTGCCATTAGTAATGAGGGTTTGGGAAGATCTTGTAATAGATTTTCATTACAACTAAAAAACTTTGGCCAGGTAGAGGTTATAGTGAAAGTTTTTTACGTGGTGTGCATATTTCCAAAATATGCATTAGTTCAGCAACATTATGATACACCAGTGCATATCATTAAAACAAGATGCATCGGTGCTTAAAATATATCAATGTCAACCTTTTGGTGCATACATAATGTATTTGATTCCTTGGTGTTGATTATCCTCAAGAACACATGTGTGCTCTTATATCTCTTGTACGTTATAGTGTGCACAATTTATAAAAAACTACATAGTGTGTTATATAACAATACACACCAGTGCCTTTCTTACTATATGAACCATTTTTTTTTCTATTTCATTGATGATATTGTTGATGACAATAATGTTGTTGTTATATGTATCAACTCTAGTTGGTTTAATTTAAAAGTGCACCGTTTCTTACAATTTGTCAAAATCACGAGTGCTTATATTATCATACCCTCCAAATTGTTCTACAACATTGATGAAATTGATGACAACAACAATGTTGTTGTTATATGATTTGGATTTATGTGAGAACGAAATGAAATAGAATATATAGAACCACATACACAGATATAATGCAGGAAACACAGTGATACAATAAAATCAAATTCTATTAAATGAATAAAATAGAACAGATTGTACAATAAAGCAACTAGAATGGTGGTAGCTTGATATCCGAGAAGAGATGTGGCGGCTACGCTCATTTGTCACAAGTTGATTACAAAAGGAGGCCAAAGGGACTTTTTATCATAATCACAAGATAAAAAACCCTAACATCCAAAAACCTAACCCTAGGATATGATCTATAAAAATGTTTGAGGGTCCCGAGGTGGTTAGTTTAGGTGTCAAATTCTTGAGGGCATAACTTTTGCATACAATCTCCGTTTAGGGGGTTCGGTAGCTTGTTGGAAAGGTATAGATGAGAACTAAACATTTCAAATTTATAGACTTTCCTTCAGTTATGAATAGACTATGGCATCGCCAAAAAATGTTGTTTGGGGCCTCAAAACAACCCCGAAAGTTTTGGACACAAAAATCCATAAAAACTGGCAAACTAGAAATATTGTCTTGAGCTCATGGAATAGGTGGGTGGCCCTCGATATCCATCTAGAGAAGTCCTTTGATGCCACAAATTTCTAAATTAGAAAAATTGTTTTGAGCCAATGGGATAGGTTGGTGGCCACCGATATCCATCTGGATTAGTCCCCCCTCCTTAAGAAGCAATGGTCTTCATTGCGTCAAGTCCCTTATCATATGGCGAACTATGTGCTAAGTTGAGCTCATGGGGAGGAATTTTCTATGGTGAAAAGGTTTCCTTTCTTTGACATCTTGAGAAGGATGTAATTGTTGTTGATGGATGCATTGGTCTCGTTCAACAATTTTAGTTTCCTTATTATCCTTGGTCTGAGCCGATGTGGATGATTTATTTCTAGAGAAGCACCTTGAATGCGTGGCCTTGCACCATAGAGGTACCTGGATAAGCGAGGCAATAATTCCTTTGCATTATTTTTATTTCTACTAAGTAGAGGGACCCTGTGCAGAGATTATGGAGGTCTTTGTGAGTTGATGTTCACCTTTAGAGGCAATTGTGAAGATGGAAAATTTCCCAGTGTGATACGTCGCGACTCATATACAACATGATGCTTCCACATATATGCTTTCCCTAAAACAACATCACATACCTCAAGTGGGACACATCACAAAATACCTCGTCTTTGAAAGGCTTGATTTCTTATGGTAGACGAAACTGATGACTAACACAGATACCTTGTCCTTGGCTTAGCCAACCGATGGTGTATGGTTGTGGGTGTGACTGTGGTGTTGTCGGCGACTCCAATATATTGATCGCTTCTGCTAAGATCGGGTTCTTTTGGCTACCATTTTCTACAACAAAATGTACAGGGATTCCATTCACGCACATCTATGATTGGAAGAGTTGCTCATATGCCTCTTACCCTTCTAGCCCCTTTGATTGAATATGTGTGGTAGCGATAGTGACATTGGGTTTTGCATCAATGATCTACATCCCTGTGTCTGCGACTATGACGTTGGGTTCTGAATTGGAGTCAGAACCAGGATCTAATTATGAATATTTGATCTTGGCCACCAATGACTATTTTGAGCGAAATTCATCAGTGTTGTGCCAGGGGATTTTGTGGAACTCACACCACTTCTTGGTGTCCTTCTTTGTCTTTCTGTTACCCTTGTTTGCTTATGGTTGGGACTAGTTGTCCTAGGATTGGTTGTCCTTAACCAATAATTTTTTTAATGAGCCAATGTTTCCCTTGCTTTACTGCTGTGGTGAATTCGCAGGTCCAAATTTTTGCTTGCTCTTGCTGAAATTTTCGCTCGATTTTGACAGCATACCGATAAGCGGATCCTAGTGAAGAGATGTCCAGGACTTCTATCTCTGTTGGGATGTACTGATGTAATACATTGTGATATTTGAGAACCAGGTGTCATTATGAGTCTCTGATACCCAAATTTTTGCACACGATATGAAATTTTTGGTGTACTTCGACACCGTTTCGTCCTTCTCTTGACGCAGTGTGGTCCATGTCGTGTACTAGTCATCATAGTTTCCCACAAAGTAATATTGTTCTTTAATGGAATCTATAAAAAAGAAAATAGTGGCATTGGTCTTAAATATTTCATACTCCTTTGCTAAGGTTTCATCACAATAATTTTCCCACTAATTTTTGACATGGGGGACAACCTTAAAGAGCTCAAAGGTGATATTTTCCCTATCGGAGAAATTGTGGATAGAGAAATACCCTTCTAGTAGACTCAACCATTTAGCTATGGAATCATCATTGATATGGTATTCAAATAAAGGAATATCAAATTTAACTTGTACCTTGAAGGGTGTGGCTCCTCCAAAGTGACTTCTTGATAATCTCTTCGTTGCTATTGGCATCCGTCGAAGGATCTAGGAAATTTTTTCTATCATCTCGTTCCTCTGTCACACAAGGAATTCCTCGAGCAACAACTTGATATGATCTCTTGCTCCTTCATATCTCTTTTCTCCATCCATGGGAGGCAGTTTTGGTTCGATGAAAGTGGTTTTCCCAAGCTCGACTAGGTCAATACCTAGCTCTCAATATCCATATCTCGTTGGGGACATGCACAGAGAGACAACAGAGAGCATATTGCTTTGATACTACTAATTTGGATTTATGTGAGAATGAAATGAAAGAGCATATATAGAACCACATACACAAAATAATGCAAGAAACACGGTAATACAGTAAACTTAAATTCTATTAATTGAATAAAATAGAACATATTGTACAATAAAGCAGCTATAATGGTGGTAGCTTTATCTCTGAGAAGAGTTGTGGCAGCTATGCTCATTCATCACAAGTTGATTAAAAAAGGAGGTTGAAGGGCATTTTTATCATAAGCATGATTTAAAAAACCCTAACATCCAAAAAACTAACCCTAGGAGATGATCCGTAAAAATATTTGTGGGTCCCGAGGTGGTTAGTTGAGGTGTCAACTTCTTGGGTGCATAACTTTTGCATACGATATCCGTTTAGGGCGTTTGGTAGCTCGTTGGAAGTGTATAGCTGAGAAGTACACATTTCTCCTGTCTAGTATGTTGGAAATATGGAATATGGTTGTCATTGATGTCAAAAGGAGTTCAGTGATGACAAAGGAATAACCAAGGACATGATGGCAAAAGTGAACTCAGTGAAAGTCCAAGGATGCCATGTATGATGATGTGGCATGGTTGGTAGTGATGACATGGAATGTATGGTGATGTGGCATGTGTGATGAGACCGGAAAAACACATGATGGTGTTCTGGAGTTACCAGGAAGTCATTATAGCAATCTGACATCATTTTGGAAAAATATGGCAATTTGGTGAAAAACAAGAAAATGACTAAGGAAATGCACGCCATAATTTATAGGAGAATATAAAAACTATCTTAAGGAAATGCACACCATAATTTATAGGAGAATATAAATTCCCGCACCATAGGGGGGTCTTGTACATTGTTGTTTTTCCTACCTGACCATGTCTTCATTTTGTCCAGAACGTGCTTTAGGGAGAAGTTATGGACCTGCCAAAACAGGGGTTTAGCAAGAAAAAATGACTAAATCACCTCAGAAAGATGCCCACCCTAATTTATGGGTTAGAGTAAATTCCTGCAGCACATGGGGGTCTTGCAGTATGTTTGATTGTCTATCTAACCATGGCCTTAGTTCTCCTTGAACATGTCTGGAGACAAAGTTATGGATCTACCAAAAAGGGGTCTCAGAATAAGTTTTGGAGGAAGTCCTAAAATTGACTGTGTAAAATTCACAAGGTTGAAAAGGCATTTTGAAATGCCCGCCCAAGCCTGTCTGAGTGATGATAAATTCATCAGAAAGTATAGAACATGTTCATTGATGAACTGGCTATCCAGCCAAGGAGACAGCTTTCCTCTGGGTGTTCACACATGTGAAATATGAGTCTGCCAAAATAGGAAGAAATGTGTTTTGATGTTCAAAAGAGGTTGAGAAGCTGATTTGAAATGCCCGCTAGAAGCTCAGGGTGTCTCAGTAAATTCTACAGGTGACATGGTTTTGTTTCCTAGTGGACTGGCTATCTAGCCATACCTCCAGTTTGCTTAGTGATGGTCAGATGACAAAGATATGAGTCTGCCAAAATGCCTCCTGGCATAGTAATGACTAGGGTTTGACAATTTTGTCTAAGTGTTGAAATTAAACAAGTTGGAAGGCTATTTTCAAATGCTTGCCAAAGAGTGTGTGTGTATGTCAGTAAAATCCAAAGATGGCATGATCATGTTCTTTGATGAACTGGCTATTCAGCCATGAGATCAGATCCTCTCCTAGTGTTCACACGTGCAAGTTATTAACCTGCCAAAACAAAGAAAAATGTTGAGTTTGCATGTTGTTAAGAATAACAATATAAGAATTAAGTGATATGTTATAAAACATATGAAGTGATCGATGGTTTAGAATCCCTTGCTAAGTTTCACAACTATGAAGTCAACGAAGTTTTATGACGAGTAATACTTTATTAAGTTGCATGTTGTTAAGAATAAATATAAGAATTAAGTGATCTATTATCAAACATAAAGAGGCACATCTTGTGAAAAGTCATGATGTTTTATAAAAGATAAGGACGTGAAGTTAGTTAAATTCTTAATGAAGAGACATGACCTTCAAATTTTGGACAGGTTTTCTATTTATTAAATATATAATTAAAATATATGTTAAAGCACGTGAGAGTAAAGAAATATTTAACCTTGTTTTTGAGTAAAAAGTAAAATAAAACGGATATAAGAGATGTAAATTGAAAATTAAAAAAAGGGGGAAAACTTGTTGCTGGAAAGAAAGAAATAAATATTTAACCTTTTGTTGGAGTGAAAGTTAAATAAAAATATATAAGAGATGTAAATTGAAAATTAAAAAAGGGGAAAACTTGTTGCTGGAAAGAAATAATTGTTTAACCTTTTTGTTGGAAGTAAAAAGTTAAATAGAAAGATATAAGAGATAAAAATTGAAAATTAAAAAAAGGGGGGAAAACTTGTTGGTGAAAAGAAATAAATAAATATTTAACCTTTTTGTTGGAGTAAAAGGTTAAATAAAAAGATATAATTAAAAAGTGATTTTAAATGAAGAGTCGTGTTTTTAAAAGGGTCACATTGTTTTGAAGAGTTGTGTTATTTCCAAAGAATACACATGACTATTGAAGAGGTATATATATATTGAGAAAACAAAGTCATTCGAAAAGGGTGTCTCTTTTGTGGATGGATAATGAATATTTTAAGAAGCAGGAAGATGGCTCTATAGTCGAGTTTGTTGAAGAAGACAGAAATAATGAAGATCCAGTATTAAAGAGGGTCTCTATGGTTAAATAATGATGCTGATCTGAAGCAGTATAAAGATCAGAAAAACTGTTTCTGGGGAATGATGAAGATCTGAAGCAGAGCAAGAGTAAAACAGAAGACAGAGACCAGCAAGAAACCAGTGAAATTTTTTGTAGAAGCTACAGTAAGAAGAGGCAGAGACCAGGGAGTGCATAGTCAAGCAAAAGAAGAGAGCAGAATAAAAGACAGAGACCAGCAAAGTAAAAAGACAGTGAAGATCCTTGTAGTAGAAAGGTAGAGACCAAGTCAAGATAGAAAGAGACAGAAGTTGAAGAATACCAGAGAAGTATTAATAATATCAAGCAAGGGAGGTAGGGTGGTGCTAGGGCAGGCTACATGCCTGCAAGGGGGGTCTTGGCCTCCTTCCAGTAGTGGCTGGAAAATCAAGGTATTGGTGTATCCTTGTCTGTAAGTGCAGGCATAAACTAGGGTGTGGGTGCATCCTTCAGTGGTGGTTGAGAAACTTGGGGATTGGTGTCTCCAGCAAGTTGTGGCTTCCAAAACTTATTGTAAACATAATTTTGCAGTATAGAAAGTGTTGGTGGTTTACCCAATTGGGGTTCCACGATAAATTTTGTGTTTTTGTGTATCTTGTTGATTCCATGTTTTGATTAGAGGTTAATAAGTGGTTAAAAGGTAAAAAGTTAAAAATACTGATTCACCCCCCCCCCTCTCAGTATTGACCAATATTCCATCATAGTACTCCTTTGGATATAACTAGATTGTGGTGTTGCCAAAAAATGTCATTTAGTGCCTCAAAATGACCCTAGAAGTTTTGGATACGAAAATATATAAAATATACCAAATTGGAAAAACTGTCTTAAGCTCGTGGAATAGGTGGGTTGCCATTGATATCCATTTGGAGTAGTCCTCTGACCGAAAAAAAAAATCCAAACTGGAAAAACTGTTTTGAGCCAGTGGGATAGGTGGGTGACCATCGATATCCATCTGGATCATTATATGCATCGATACCAATGCATTTAATTTTAAAAATGCATCGATGCTTCAAAATTGTCAAAAGCACTGGTGTGTATACTAATTTACATGCAAAAAATTATTTAAATGGTAATGTTTACAATATCATTCATTCAATCGTTGTTGTTGTTGTTAGAATAAACGGTGTCTTTATAACATGTATGCACCAAATCTATTATATAATAAGAAAACACGAGTGCATAATAGCAATTTAAACACACCATTTACTATTTATGAATGCTTCACATTGTTCAATGAGTTCAAAAATTATAATGCATCGATATGCCCATATTCTAATTTAATTGTTTTTTTTTAATTTCAATCAATCATAAAAAAACAAATATTTTATTTTTTATAATAATATTGGGTTTTGAATTGTAATTATTGTGTTTAAATATAATGATTGCATTAATAATTTATACCATCTTACTACACATTTATTCATTATAACAATGTAAATCATCCATATATTTAATCAACAATATAACATGTTAAATAACATTGGACAATGCAATAAAAAAAGAAACTCATTTTATTATATATGAATAAGAGGTCCTTTGTCATACACAATGAGACAATAGAAAGACCACAATAATCAAAATGTCAATATGTAGTTATTATACTTATTGGTAACCTATTGTTATCCAAGTGGGACAATATGTATAGTACAATAAACAAAATGTGATTTTATAAACAAACATTTCAACACATACAACTTACATCAACATTCAATTATATTGATCATCATTCTTCACTCAAACTACTGCCATTGCTTGAGCTACTTACATGCCTCATTTCTTCATCATTTGTAGGTGACATTGTACTTGGATTATCTGACTGATTTTTGTGTTGACTGGATTGATTTTTTCACTCCCTTCATTTTCCATCTACAAATATAGAATTAATGTGTAATGAGTATCATATAATATACACAATTGTCTAAATAAAAAAGCACACCATGGGAAGAATATTACAAGTCATTCATAAACAATATGCATTCTTTCAAAGCCATTCCTCATGCCAGCTCTCAACAATTATTCTATTCCCCTCACTCCATACACTGCTTCCTGCACATTTTATATACCATGACAATGCATTGATATAATTAATATAAATGTTTCTTATTGTTCCATTAATTATAACATGAGGAGACTAAAACAACATAGCTACTTCCAAATTGCATAGTTAGCCTCTGATACTCCAACATATACTCACAACCCAAACTTAACTGAATTTCAATCAATTCTTTAGATGACTCTCCTTTGTATGTGCACCTATTAGAATACATCCATGGACAAGTGCAAATTAATTAAATATAAAGATCGCAACAAATATGAAATTTCAAGGAAAACACAAATACTCACAAACTTTGCAATCAACTATTTTATTTCTTGTTGTCATGTCTTATGTGTTGGATGGGTTCCATTTTCTTTTCTTTTATGCAACAAAACAATTGAAAATTAGTATTTCATGTGATAATTAAACTCTCTCTATATAAAAGAAAAATTCAATGGTTACATATGTTTGATGCATATTGTTGTTGGGATGTCACCTCTTATGATGCAATTATGTTCATTTCTTTGACCATCCTTTTATAGACATTTTTTGATATCCTTACTTGTATGTTTCAAATATCACATCATTCATCCTTTTTCTTCACAAAAGTACTGGTGATCCCTAAGGAGACACACTTGGGCATACATATCCTTTCTTCAAAAATTCTTCTAGATACATTTGTAACTCCAACTCCGATGTACTCATTCTTTATGGGACTTTGCAAATTGGGAAACTGGAAGTATTGAATCGATAGAGAAATCAAAGCCTCTTTTTGGTGGCAATCCTAGTATTTCTTCAAACACATATGTAAACTCCCGCGATACTAGAAAGTATTCCAAGCTCAGGATTTTACACTTTTATATCTCTTCCACATGAGTTAAATACAATTGACACCATTTTCTAAAGCCTCTCTTCAACTAGAAAGATGTAATTTCCCTTATGGAAATAGGCCTTGGAATGCCTTTCACTATATTTTGCTATCCTTTTTCATCAATACAAGTGAGAGTATTGTTATGGAAATACAGAATAACATAATGTGCATCTAATGATTCCATCCCAATAAGGACATCATATGAACCCAATGGTATTATGTTCAAATATGTAAAAGTATCAAGTCTATTCATATCTATTCGATATCCCTTTACTAACTTGTTGATTTTTCTTTTGGTTCTAGTAGCCAACTGAACCATCCAGGTTTTTTCATGCTTAACGCTGAAATGTTTCAACCAAATTAGGAGCAATATAACTATGATCTATTGTTGAATCAATTACAATGCAATAGGTTGAGTGGTAATATTACCTTCAACTTCAATCATGTTGGATTGATGCTTTACTTGTATGTTATTCAAAGCTGCATGTATTATGGGAATGTTTATGGCCACATATTCCATAGTGCTTGCCTCTTGTATGTTGTGGGAAGAGGCAAGCACTATGGCCACATATTCCATAGTGCTTGCCTCTTGTATTCTTTCTCCCCTTCGAGGAAAATCATTAATTAAATGGTCTCCTTAACATCTCTGACATTTCACTTGTTTTATTGTGCCTCTTCCCAGAGACTTTGTCATCCTGGGTCCATTCTGAGTTGGATTTCTTTGCTGATATGAATTTGGTTTCTTTATGAAGAAATGTTGTTTAAATAATTTATTCCTTTCATCCTGCTTATATTTCTTATTATATCTCCAAGAATTCTGAAAATCTACTTTTCCTTTGTCCTGATCATACATGCATTTGGTTTTATGGATTGTCTCTTCAAGAGTCTTGATGATTGGGTTCATCAAACTGAATTTTGTCTCTATAGAATGAAGGAAATCCACTCAAGAACCTCTATATTTTTACCATCTCTTCTTTGATAAACCCAACATACCTAATAAATTCAAAAAACTTTCTTTCATACTCTTCCATAGTCATATTTCCCAACTTGAGTTTAACTCTTCCATCTTCTTCTCATAGTAATGGTCAGATAGGTACTTCTGTTGAAAGTACATTTTTAACTGTTTCCATGAGATACTCTTTTCACTGATATGATTTAGTTGAACCACCTGATCCCAGCAAATGGAAGCCTTGAGCTACAAATAGTAAATGGAAATTGCAACTTCCATATTAGAGGAGTAGTTATGTAATTGGAGATACTTCCTCATCCCCAATAACCAAGCTTCAACATATTCTCCCTTCTTATATTGCTCACCATCAAAAGTAGGTGTCTAATATTTCCTATCTTTCCTTGTAGTTCATCTTTTACGATATCTGACTAGGGACATTTCTAGGCCACTCCTAGATTCTTCAGATGAGCACGATTTCCTAGCTACATGAGGCGATGAATAGTGATGTCTATGACTCCTAGTAGCACTCTTGGAATGCCCAAATATTTAATGTAATCTCTTATTTGAACATTTCCTACCTTCTTTATCATGAAATGAGGCTGGCCCAATTTGCAGTGTCCTAATTTGTAGTGAGTTCAAACTCTGCATTAAAAGAGTGTTCAATTAATTTTGTTGCTCCTAATCCTTTAACATCCTTTCATTGTCATCTCTACAAATTTGCACTTCCATCTTCAAGCTTTTAATTTTTTCCACCAATTCTATTGGTTCAATGCTTTTTTTGTTCCCATTATATTGTGTTTCTTCATTACCCACATTGATATTTAAACCTTTGACCTTTACTTCATCACAACTAAGTGGAATTTCCCCTTCTTCCAATTTTCTTCTTTAGTGTTGTTCTGAATTGTTATCTATGTTTAAATATAATGAAAACGTGTATATGAAATGTCTTCATATCATCAAATCTATTAGATAAACTTTATTTCCAAAATTCAATAAAAAAATTCATATATATTTAAGAATTATGGAAACTACCAATTTGACATTTTTGTCAAATTAGAGCTACATGCTTCTTTTTTGTCCAATTTTTGAAAAGATGTAAAATGTGTCTTCTTGATCTAATGGTTGTTATTTATTCTCCTGCTAATATTATTGGAATTTCCATTGACTATACCCATTGCCATTTTTTTTTAATCTTAGATGAAAGTTACAACTCTCCAAATTTTGCAAATTTACCCAATTTTGCATTGTTCTTGAAGCTGCACTTAATCTCAGGGACCAACTTTTGTGACACATATAAGAAAATGTGGAAAGATGTGGATTTTTTTCACATTTTTTTTTATTAGGTGTTGATATAAAATATGATTCTAAGTACTCATATACCTTTATATTCTCAATCCAATGCTCCATTCATTTTCTATAAAATTATGGAATTTTTAATTTTTAGCTTTTGTTATTTTTAGTAAAAATTGCTATCTCACAAACTAAGAAAACTGGAAAAACTTTCTCTAACAATTTTTTTTTCATCTTGATGAGTACGTAAAATGTCAAGTTCATAAATTTTTCTAGTGTCGACGTCTTGGGTCACTTTTACCTCCTCAATGTTTTCTAAAATCACAAAAGTGTGCACCCAAATAGTGGATTTTGACCTTTTTCACTTTTGCTCCAAATCCTTCAGAATTTGGCCAAAATACACCTAGATTATCTCTATGCTTGGTCGATGATTGGGCCATAAAAATTTCAGCACCAATAGGGCCGTCGCCAAGTAGTTGGGTACGAGCCCTCAAAATCCACTATTTCACCATTTCCAGAACGTTGGATTTGAACAAGACCATGCCTTTGTATGGTATTTTTGTAATCCTCCTCACTATGGAAAAATGCCAAAATTTTTGTCAAATTTTGAGTTCGTATGTTCATGTTATGGCCAAGACAAGTTTTTGGCTCTATAATTGTTTTTAAACTTTTCTATTTTTGATGACGCGGTAGGATGTTGATGTGGCATGAAAGGTGGTGGCCTAGGTGGAAATGGGGTTCTATGTGTTATCATAGGTTGTGGCCATGCCATCTATTGCCTCTGCCATTTCATATTCCAAGACATCATGATTAGGCTAAGATTCCTGGGCTTCAATTTTAACCCCTGTAGAGGGAATCCCGCAAATGATTAGGATCTACCCATATAACATGCACAATTAAGTCTGAGTCATTTGTGGTGATACCACTCGTGTGATATCCTAATCAATTTCACCTGTGTGAATGATTTAGATCACCCCATCTTATGGACCCGACTTAATCACAACCGTTCACAACTATACCCTTTATGTTAATTGTCATGCACCTTCTCTTGTGCAAATGATCATGATTCATCGATCAAAATTGCATAATGAGATCCTATCCATTCACAAAAATACCACATTTTCTAGCACATGTGTGACTCCCCCATGCATGAATGGTCAAGATCCAACGATCTGATGGAACCAACTCAATCCAAGTCATTCGTGACAACCCCCATGTCTGTGTTAACTTATGATCATCTTTCCATGTGCGAATGGTCTATATCTTCCATTCAAACTAGCCCTAACAATATCACCCATTTACTGGAGGACCCTCAAAATAAGGTATGCACACTTCATATTTGAGAGAACAGTCAATATCACACAATGTAGCTTGCATGATCAAATCTCAGTCGTTCATGAGGAGACTCCTCGTGATAAATGTCATGCACTTGAATTTGCATGAATGGTGTGGATCTAATGAGGGAAATTGCTCGTTCAATATGAGCCATTCAAATACCTTATGATAACCTATGATCCTATTCAACTATGCGAATGGCTCAAATGGAAGGATCTATTCTGCTTGATGCAATTTGGTTTGTTCACAGAATCAATTTGATTTATTGCTTTTCTACATGGATGAAACCCATGCATATGGATATTTTTTGAAACTTCCACCTATACACCCAATCCACATGGGTCTTCTACATCATACTCCTGTCCATGTCAGATTGGTGGGACCCACATCAAAATTTCCAATTTTTTCATAAATATGTACATTTTATTATTATTTTTCAACAGGTGTCCAACCCAAAATTGCACTTGGAATTTTCCGTGCTGATTTTTTTGTTAGTTTCCATCAACAGGTGACTACACCAATATTACACATGTCATTTCCTCAAACTAGATATTTTTTTGTCAATTGACATAACTGGTAATTTTTGGCACTAGTTTGAATTCTTGCTCAAATTTCTCAGACGTGAATTTTCCATAATTTATAAAATTATAACCAGCTTCTATTCATGAATTTTATTAGAAGCTCTCTTGTTGGTTCTAAAAATCAAATCTAGGCATTCAAAACCATAGATTTCTACAAGGGTATGTTTTCAAACAATTTTCTTGCAAACTATATTTTCCAGCCAATATTTCACAGTCTCGACTTTGAATTGTAACGTCCCCCTCACCCAATATGACCATCAAGAGGGGACGATAGCCAAATCCGGGCTCTCAAATTTTGTCACAAATGCATAATACGATGTTCAACAAATAAAATGTGTGCATAAACTTAAATAAACATGCACAACTAAATTAAAATCTATCCACACACATCTAGCATGCAAATACACAAGCATAAACATTACATGTATGAAATAAAAGCATTTCATAATCAAATGCATAAGCATACTTATATTTATCCAACGCATATCCAAGCAACTGGCTGTGTAAGAGCGATTTTCCACCCAACCATAGGCACTCCATCTAGCATATACTCTTTCTACTGGGAGGCCATCCCCAAGCTGGGCTATGAGGCCACTAGGGTGAAGGAAACACCTATAGGCTTCTCTCTCTCATCCCACAACCCATTCTGCTCTCTATGCTTAGCCAAATGCTCATACAGAGCTCTACATGGGTCTCACTCAGCCCTCACAACCTTGGCTTCCACAATACCTGCCCCACACAACACCCTTCTAGCTCAGGCATCCCCTTCACCGATCCACGGTTCTCTTGGGCGATCCATCTTGTTGGGTGCTTCCAGTGTGTGCATAGAAGAAGTCCAATATGATATTGGTTGTTATAGAACCACCCATAGCCTCAATTTGTGGCTTCTAAAGAACCTACGAGTACCAGAAATCCATGGGTAAGGGGTCCTAGCTTGCCCAACCTCTCTGCTCACCTACAACCAACAAATTTCACTTCCAAATCTGCAGCATGGTCTCCAAATTCGAATTTTCGGGTTCAAAACAACATGGTAAGTTCATGGACAACAATGGAGAGCTCTGCCTAGCCTAAATCTATATGAAAGAATGAGATAAAATGAGGGTTGACTCCAAGGGATATGAGAAAATGGTGAAAAGACAACTAACATAACTTCTTCCAATAGAATAAAGGACTCCCGATAGATGCAGATTGACTTTTGTCATAACAGAACTATCACAAAGTGCAGTCAGTCCCATGTTTCAATAACTACATGAGGTGACTTTTCCCACCAACCACACACATGCATTAATGATTGGAAAATGGTCAAAAAATGAGATAATTGGCTCATTCAATGCACATGACATAATTTAGGTGTGAGTTTTAAGGTTGTTACTTGGAAGCAAGGATTTAGTCACCCATGGGCCCCCTTTCCTCTTCCCCTCTGGTGGAATCATGGCCCCTTTGGCGCTCTTTACACAACCAGTCTTGAACCATTTTATTATTTATGCACATAATATTTACATATATTCTAAATCAACATAAAATCCAACCAAACATTCCAAATAAAATATATACATCATACATGCCTTGACATTCACTAGTCGGGCCTTGGCCTTGAGCTCTGCACTAGGAATTTGCACTAGCATATTTACATCATTTACATAATTTTGGATAAATACATTCCAAGTCAAAACTAGGGGTATTACATGAACTCAAAATTTCACTTAAACTACCTTCCATAGTTGGCCCAACCATTCAAACAATCATTCAGTCATTTAATTAGACGACTAAATTAAACATCCAAAGGATTCAACATGGTTTTCCCCCAAATCTGCCATGGAGACATTTTGTCAAACAGTTCATTGCAACTTGTAACTCATTACTATGCATACCAAGTTTATCCCATTCAGCCCCACTGCTACAACCTTCAACTCTAATATCACTTTGTCACATGCCCGACAAACTCTTTCCATTACAAAGACCACAGGGTACCGAATTCCACATATAAATCTCATCTTGATACTAATTCCAAAATTTTCCATCAACTTGATAATTCATTAATTTTAATAGTGGAAGTATATACAAATATAACGACCAATTATCTAAAATACCCATTCCCATTCATGTAATTATTCCTACCATGAATGTATTTAATCCATGCTCAGAAAATTCATGTACATAGACTTTTCCATAGATAGCAATTTAAACAAACATATATAAAAAATAACAAAAACATAATTCATTCATTCACAATTGAAAAACTAATCTTTTAAAGGTCCTCCAACTGGTTGTATATGAAGGACATTCCTCTTAGCCATAGGCACTTTGTTGCACTAGCTCTTTCTATAATAGAGGCCACCCCTAGCTAGGTTTATCAGTCCACAAGGGTGAAGATTTTCCAATTTCTACATTTAGCCACATTCACACAACCTATTAGTCAAGAAATCCCCTCCACAATTGTCCCAATCCTCTAGTACTCATTCCCCATCAACCCACACAACACAAGCAATGGGACAACCTTCTCTGTAATGTAGTCCCTCAAGCTGTCTCCATTCCCTTCCAATGCTCCAACCCAATCTAGCTAGGGAGTCTACGTGATCGAACTCTAGGGACCTCGATTGTAGGCTAGGTTCTTCCTACAAGGGCACCAACCCCACTAACACCGGTTTCTCAAGGTAATTGGTATGAGTGGATATGGTAACTTTAGTTTCCCTCTCACATGTATCAACATCCAGGGTGATGAGAAAAATGATGGGCATAATGATGCTCTCTATTGTATTCCCAATCTTTTGTATGTAGGTTGACAACTAGCCATGTGGCACTCATGAGGATCCCACTTTACCCTCTTAGTCTCAACTTAGGATAATTGGTAGTTAAAGGATAATTAACCCACTTTCATAAACATGACTTTAAGGACCTTATGATAAAATTATTGTCTAAGGTTTTAAACAAGGATAATGACTTAAGTTAATAAGTCACTAGGGTCATTTTACCCTTTGACCCCTTTTTGCTTCCTCCTCTTGTGGAATCTTATCCCCTCATCTCTTATTCGTCCTTCTTCATCTACATCCATTAGGGATTTTATATTAATAATCAAACTTAGATGTTTACAGTGCATTTGGTCATCCTAAACCATTTATATTTGGCTTCTAGCCTTTGCATCATTACATACATAATTATATCGTGGGGTAAAAAATGGGGTTTTGCATATACCATGTTCGATTAAACAAGGTATTTCCACACATGTCAAACACTTTAAGAAACTGATCACACAAATAGATCATAGATCAACACGCCAATGTGTTATGTGATTAAAAACCCTAGAGAGGGAAGTAGTCCATGGCCCCAACCAAATGGCCACTCGAGGCAATATATTAATGCAAAGGAAAAATATTTACATAAACTCAATTAACAACTAATAACCCTCCATGCTTTTTAAATAGAGATAGTGAATCAATTGGGTTTTAAGCCATGTATCAATGTAGCCATTAAGATCGAGGATACGATTAACTATCATATCACTTTATGCCTAGAACATATCATGACCATTGGATTACATAAGTACAAACACAAATTAAAGTAACACATTAAATAAACAATATTTACTAAAGACACATTAGACCAAGTTGATCTTAACTAACTGCTAAGTGTCTAAATATCCTAACAAAATACATAAGAGTACACAATAAAATACAATAGCCCCATTTGACTATGTGACTATGTCTCGTCACCTTGAACCATGAATCTTGTGAATGCCACAATTTTACCATGAATACATCAAACATCGAGTCAATAAAAATAACTTAACACATGATACAAATAGATATTCAAAAAATTAATAATAGACCCTAAACTCATATTAAGTGTCGAAGCTTCCCAAGGAACAATAATAATTTGATGAAGGATCTATCTGCTAACCAATAATCATAAAACACCTTTAAAGGGTAAATAACAAGGACTCTAAATTATGTTGGAAATCTTGATTTCAACCCATACTCAATGCTTAACATAAAGCCCCTTACTAAAATAAGTACATTTCCAAGTTGCCTTGCATATTTTTGTTCACATTACTAGAAAAAATCACAAGGCAAGATAATATTCCATGAAACTTGTAAAATTTAATTCATGTAATGCAATGGTGCATATTGAGGATTTGATAGGTTGCTCCTTTACCTTCTCCATGATTAGTACAAAATCAACATTTGAATAGATTACTCGAAAGGCCATTTTTAACATCAAACCAACTACTTTAACTTCTTCCAAAAAAAATAGACCTAAATTAGAACCGCCATCATGTACTTTCAAATCATGGATTGTGGTATAGGTGAGTGATGCCCTCACATTCCACAATATCACTTTCATTACAACTTTTCACTATAGAAATCCACTATCTCTCTATCCTCCAAACCCACATGGGAGTTGAAAGAGTTTGGAGAAATCACATTTTGCAGTAGGAATCATTCATTTAGGGTTCTATTTTTTAGTTTCTTTTGATAATATTCTATTTTAGGTGTATTCTAATGTTTAAGGCATAGAGGTAAATATTGAGTGCTCTAGCCCCCATCCCCTAATGAGGAGGTGGGTTGGGAGGCCCCAATATATTATTTTCCATGACTAAAGAAACAATCTTATTTGTAATTGGGTTGGGGATGGACATTAAGGTTGTAGTACCTTTTAAGCTTGAGTATCTTTTCCCTTTCTTACAATTTTTATTAATCTCTCACTATTTGTTGAAGGTGAGGTTTTATGAGCGCGATCTTATGCATTCTCAATAGTATGAAGTTGTACATTTTAAGTTTTGGCCATTATAGGGTAGTCTTTGATTCTATCGTTTGGGATATTGACACCAGTGAAACACATGTTTAATATGTTGGGAAAGAAGATTACTTGACACATGACTTTACTCCCCACTAGAATGTATGCAAATTCATTGATATCTTTAAACATATTGACTCCAAAGAAAACAAATTTTCTAAAATTGTGAGTCTAAAAATCTGGCAAGCTCATGGAAAATGAATTTATTGAACTAATTCAAAATAAAAATTTGAAATAACTTGTTATGGTTTATGTTAAATTTATGTCATAAAAAGAAGAGGATACCTCATTCTCCGTTTCATGCCAAAATAAATAAATGTTAATTGCACCCTCAACATGTAGGCAAATCTAAGTCAAGACGTTGGAATGAGTTGCCAGCTTGCCATGTTTTAAAGTCAGTCAAACATGGCTACGTATTTAGATGATAACTATGAGCAATATATGAAGAGTCAACTAATGTTATAAATTTATCACGTGTACACGAAGAAACTCAATTCTATCATGACTACCACCTCTAGAGAAGCGTTGAAGAAACTACTAACTATATATAATAAATAATTATTTTTTCATAAATAATTGTATGAATAGTTTGTCACGCTACGTCGTTCCCCATCCACATCAATGTTTCTCGAGGAATGCCGCGTTAGATGGCATAGTATTACCTACTACCAATATCTAGTATTATTTTATGAATTATGTAGCTGATAAAATGTTTAGCATTATTTTATTATCAATAATTTATGAATTGATATGATTGAATACACAAAATGTAACTTGTAAGATCTCCCTCTCTGATATGATTGAATACACAAATATGTTTCTTAATACCAATACCAATAAAGTTAATGAAAGGAAAGGAGTTGATATTCGTTAAAAGATTCTTATGCTCATACCATTAAAGTCAACAAAAGGTGTTGATATTCATTAATGGGAGCAGGTCAAACTAAAATGCTAGGAACACGAAGCAAGAGCCTACAATGAGATCCAAGCATGCATCTACATTTATATCTATTAATATATCTTTCTTTACATGAGTAAGTTAAATTATAGATGATTGGTATATTTTTATAATTTTTTTTGGAATACGGTAATGTAATTTTTGTTGAAATCGTGATTTCGATTGTAAAAATAGATTTGGTGTCTTAATTATCTTTAGAGCATTTTGAGTATGCAATTCCAACAACTTAAAATTGTAATTTCAACAATTTCAACCAAATTTTGGTTGGAAAATTTGCAAACAACTACAAATCGTCAATAATTTAGCTTACACTTTTTGGAATCACCACAACTAAATATTTTTGAAATTGCTATAAAATTTATGTATATGTTTCAATTTTTTAATTATAATATAATTTTTTAACTTATAAAAGGTTGTATTTATGACATGACACCAATTATTTGGTATTCCTTTTTATATTTTATTTATTTTTTGATCTTTTATTTTAAAGTCTAATTTCAAAATATTTATTATAATAGTGACCTTCCTAATCTTTTAACTCACTATACTTATGGTCATTAATCAATTTTAAAAGTTTTTTTTAATATATAAATAAAATTTTGAATAAAAAAACCAAGTGATTCCTTACTTTTTTTTAAGGTCCATTAAACCAAAGTTAATCTAGTGAATGTTAATAACCATCTTCGTCATAACCACCAATTTTATATTTCTTGAGTGGAGAAAAAATACCTCATTTAAAATATTTTTCAATGTGAAGGTCTTCATCATCACCATTACTAACCAGCATAGATCCATCTTAAACTTGATCTATCAAGCACCGAGAGGGATCCAATTTTTCTTGAGGTGTAATTTTTTTAATCTTAAATTTTGTACACATTAAGAAAAAAATTACACATCAAGATACTTGATCCCTCTCCATTCTTGATATATCTAGGTTTAAAAAAGAATATAATAATAATAATAATAATAATAATTATTATTATTATTATTTGTTTAAGCTGACATCATTTACATTTTATTTCTTTTTTATAGGAATGTCATATTATATAACGTTACACAATGTTATGCGTTACAACATCTCCTCCATACCGGGTTGTAAGCACCTCGCTACTCTCAGTGCAATAAACATGCCTCCAATAATCATTATTGTGACTTGCTTTCAAGATAAACCAATTATCATATGATTAATAACAAATGGTAAAGTAGTTTTAGTAGTTTTCGGTGTGGGTTTAGTTATTTGAGAGGGAGGTCCTTTGATATGTTGTTTTGGAAATGCATATGAAGATTAATTCCAATAATTAATGTAGTAATGACAAGATTAGAAGTAATCGTTCATTTAATGAATTTTTTTATAAAATTTAAAACTAAAAAATGTTATGTACATAGATATTTCCAATTAATTTAGTATTAGTAGACAATGAAAATTGTTGAAATCCACGTTATGCAATTTCATCATAAATGGGAGAAATATCATTCATATGTATCATCAATGATAAATGTGTATCATCATGGCATCAGAGTAGCTATGTTGATATGTTGGGAAATATATTTTATTATAACCATGGAGGAATGTTCCTCTTCATAAAAATCACTTCTTAGGAAAATAGCTCTACTATCTCCTCCTTTAGAAGACCCCATATTTGGAGGTGATATGTTTATTGTGGAACCGTTTATCAAAATATCTTGTGGAGATGGTGTACCAAAATACATATTTTTCCTAATATGATACTAATTTACATGGTTTTCTACCAAATAATATTTCTAAATAGGTTAATGAAAAACTTGAATTTGTAAGTAGTTGATCTGCGTAATTGGTTGAGTGCTCAAGGCATTAGAACTCTTTTTGATCTCTTTGTATGGAAGACGATGATTTTTGGTCAAATTGGAAATGCTTGGATATTCTGCTCGAGGTGGAATATTCCTTGGAAATTATGCTTTCGATTATGTAGGGAGCTGCTCCCCTAAATAAGGCTATCAAGGACTAGTTTGGTTGGGGAAAATGGGGTATACTCTATTAAAGATGGTTACAATATATGCATCCAAAATCATACTTATCTTCTTTCATCAACAACATGGAAGAAGATATGGAATTCTGACTGCTTCCAAAAATTAATGCCTTTTGCTAGATACTTGCACATGGGAAAGTTCTTACTGCTGAAAATTTAAGAAACATGCATATAGCTAGTCCCTCTCATTGTGCTCTATGTTTAAGAGAGGAAGAGTCTGCCAGAAATCTATTTTTCAAATGTCCCTTTACTTGTCAAAGTTTGGGAGCTTTATTATCTCAAATTGGGACAAGATATCCTCATGCCTTCTAGTTGGAAGGATCTCTTCCTTCAATGGAATTATTATTACCTAGGCTCCCTGCAGAACAACGATATTTTCAAGCACATTTGGATAGCCTTCCCAAATTATTATGTTGGAAAATATGGAATTCTCGCAATAAAGTAATCTAACTTGATCAAGTTATTTACCCCCCCCCTACTCGAATTGTTATTCAAGCTAAAGCTTCCCTTGATGAGTTTTTTACTTGTGAAGGGGTAGATGGTATAGAAAAGGATTTGCTTACCTCTAAGGAAAAAGCATGGGTGAATGACATCATTTCAAAGAGATCCCTTCAATCCAAAATGTTTGCTTTATCTCCCTCAGCTAAATGGCGCCTTAGAGCCCCATTGAGAAAACTTGTGAGGGACTCTTTTATGCCTTCATCTTAGTGGATTCATTGCCCAACTTAGGGGTGGCCTCTCAGTTGAAAGAATATAGGCTGGATAGAGTGCCTATGGTTGGGTGGAATGTTGCAGCCACACATTCAGTCACGAGGGCCTTCTATTCAATATAAGTAATTGTTAATTCTCTTGTTGTTGTTAAAACATTAATGTATGTGGATATTGTTATGTCGAAATGATTAACAAGTAGTTATTTAGTAATGTAATTAATATGTATGAGTTGCATTATTTTAGATTGTATAAATTTTAGTTATCCCCATGTTAGCATTATTCATGTTTCAAGACTTATGATGAATAAGACATGCTTCCAGAATGGTATACTATCTAGTGTTGTTGTGGTCCTACATGTTGTTATAATGTTGGAAAATCATTCCCTCTATTTTAATGGCGTAGGAGGAACTAAATTACCAAATTGAAACTAATAGGTCAGATTTAAATAGTTTAGTATATTTATATAAATTGGTCAACATTGATTAGCGTAGTTTTGTGCTTAATATTATCCTTTATAGAAGAAAGTAGTTAAGGGTAACTTTTGAATAGTCACTTATGTAATTGATTGTACCTTTGATGATCTTGGACCATAACTAATCTTTATAACTTTATGTTAAAAAAACTAATCTTTATAACTTCCATTATAGATAGCAAACCTATAACAAATTAATGTATGCGTTTCAAAGTTAAGAAATTATGTTATATGTCAACGGAAAATTCGTGCTTGTTATGTCAATATGCAAATAAGTCTTTCTAGCATAGATCCATATACTTGACACTTAGAAACATAGTTGAATTTCATATTTTCCGCTAGCATATTTTTTAGAGGATAACTAAGTATGAAGATAGGTCCCCTTCACATAAATAGTCTTGAGAAATTTATGACAACCCTTGTGTGGCTTTCACAGTCGGGAATGATTATGTCATGACATTAGAAACTAATGTGAAGTTGTTGCATAAACAAAAATGCTATTGTTTAGACAAGGAACTATAGAGTTGTATTCTAATTGGGAATGACTTTTACCTTGTCTTATTTACACTTTAAAGTAAATTTTTACATCTCATACTCCAACGTTTTGATTGAGAGAAATCGGGTATGTTACAAGTGGTATCAAAGCTAACGTTGCAACACTCAGTCCTATTTGGGCTCAAAATGAAATAGAGGATTTCACATGAACTGACAAAGTTGAATTTGTGTTTGCAAATAAAAGAAACCAACAAGGTGATCAAGGAAGTCCTCTCCTCCCTCACCTTGATTTTTTTATATTTGAAAGGATGAAATGTAGGTAGATACCTAAGCCATTTTTTCTATCACCAATGTGGAGGTGAATATGATAGTTTGCGATGTAGGTTAAGGAAGGTTCGAGAAGAAAATTAATCATTTTTAATTATGTTCCTTCTCCTTGTCATCCATGTTGCATGGTGAACGCAATTTTGAAATTTCCGTATAGTAGGAGATTCATAGAACATTTGTGTTGTAGATGGACTAATTTTGTAGCTTGCAGAAAAAAGTAATTAATGAGGTAGAGGAATCCAAAGTATCTTTGGATGAATGGTTAGTATGCTCAAGATAGTTTGATGGTTTAGTCATCTTAAACCAGATAAGTACCCTCTTCTTATTTTTTAGTAGAGATCAATTTTGGTTACGCAAAATGATTGTTGTAATGATATGTTGTTTGTAAGTATTTAGGGAAGACGGTTTTAGAAAACTGGTAGATGTAGGATGCATAGATTCCTCACAATACATGTTTACGAACTATTAAATATTCATTTGAAAAACCTTCAAGGAAAGGTGTAGAAATTTTAGCACTATGTAACATATTCTTAACTTGAACAAGAAATGATTGTGCTTATCATACTAATAGATTGAACTTGGAAGAAATAGTTTAGACTAAACTAATGCAAGGTGTACCCTTAGAAAAAGGATTTCAATGTTATACCCATGGTAAATTGTGTAAGAGTAAATGGTTGATGAAAAGGACAATTGTAATATGAACAATTAGACTAAGATTCTCCATTAGCTATATGATCTATATTTGGGGTTTTGAAATAACCGGTAATGGTATTGATCTATGATAAAACTTGAAGTGTTTTATTTAAATCATGTCTCTTTCAAATAAATGTAGTTTATATTATTGATAGAAGAACAATGCATGTTTATACATTAGCATGGAAGAATTGTGTCAATATAGTGATGTATATTTACTAGGGATATTAGAAAAGATTGAATATTGATTAATATGATTTGGGATTACAATTCCAAGAATCTTTAATGTTTTACAGTGTAATAAGTGTGTTCTTAACTTTTAATGCTAAGCGAGAACACTTCCATTTCCACATGTGATTATAGGTTAAAATGTTTGATTGATAGATACCATAGTATTGTAGTCCTATTATGTTAGAAGTATGCAACTGAAATGAATACAAAATGATTGTGCATACACAAAATAGATTGAAAGAGTAACTATTGGGTT
Source organism: Larix kaempferi (assembly GCA_027924585.1). NCBI lineage: Eukaryota > Viridiplantae > Streptophyta > Pinopsida > Pinales > Pinaceae > Larix > Larix kaempferi. The sequence goes on from BSBM01000841.1 coordinate 21,428,224, forward strand.
CATGATATATAAGAATATGATGATTAGAATATTAATGTTGTAAAGATATGAATTAAAATAAGGTTGGAGATTTATTTCCCTAGGCCTAATGAATAACTGACAACTTAGATAGACAGGTAAGTCTATGATCGTCAATAATTGGAAGTCCACTAAAGTCATTAGTAGCTGGAAAATCATTGTAAGTAATTCAATTTGAAAGATTGTGCTATATGATTCGGTGATATGATATTAATGACTATTTGGGGAGCAGTTGCAGGTATGGGGATTTGGTAATGGAAATAATAAACAAGATCCATGAAGAGAACTAGTGTCCCATGAGTGCAAGCAATTAAAGTATATGAGAGAAATCTCATATGTATAAAGTTGGTTTCCATGAGAAATGGAATGGTAAAGAAAATGTACAGGAGGTACATGTTCCCCTCCCAGTTGGCTAGGCCCCAATTAGCATTCTAAGGACGCTTGGTTATAATTCCTCTGGTTAGACTTCTTTATGCACAAATTAACACTATACGAGGACTTGCACAAGAGTGGAGGATCCTTGAAGAGACTAACCTCGACTAGGTATTATGGTTTCCGTGAAAGGAAGTGCCCGAGCTTGGTGAAGCACCCTGAATAACATAGGTAGGAGATACACCCGAAGGTTGTGAACAACTAATGAATGGTATCATACTCGTGTTGGGTGACTTGGATCAGTACTCGGTGTATTGTTAGCACTTGGTGTGCTTGCTAATGTGGAGCCTCCGAGTGAAGTGGAGGACGCCTGCAAAAGTACTCAAGGATAGTGCATAATGGTAGGTATGTGTGTTTTGAAGCATTCAAAAATGTATATATATTTTGGATATAATTACTTGTTGATGAGTAGACTAATTGGAGGTCCAACCTCAATAAGTCATGAAGCTAAATATTGTGATATTCAAGTGTTGATTTTAATAGAACAAGTGCTTATTTTATTATGCTTCTTTCGTTAATGTAAAGAAGATGTATGTATGTGCATGTGACATTTTGGGTCGGAGAAACCTTGTACTTGTTGTTGTAGCACATAGGTATTGCGGGATGCTAAACTTTCTTAAAGGTATTTCAAGAAGGCGATGGTTATATGGTTGTACTAGAAGCCAACAAAGGTGACCATAAATTGAAAATAGAGTTGTTGCTTGGTGCAGGAATTCGAAATCCATAAAAAAGCAAGGTATGAAAGGATGAGAACATCGAGGATGGTGTTGTCTTAAGGGGGAGAGGATGTAATATCCCTCATTCCCCACTCCTTTAATTGTAATCAAACACGAAATGGTAATGCATTTATGTAAGATTTCCTGGTGTGGAGCTTAAGGCCAAGGCCCCACCAGTGAACTTGGTAACATTCTATTGTCTTGGTCGAACCATGTGCTTGTTAATCATACTGACATCACATGTATCATGTAAAGGAAAAATGATGATGTAATACACCTAAGTATTGAATGTGTTGGGAAATGGAAACAAAAAGGGCAGCATAATCCACTAGGGGGAGGAGACAATAAAGGCTAAGAGAAGCCTTGAGAATCCAATTGATGACGAATATGTGTCATCTTGGTGCCTTTGGGGATACCAAAAGGAAGCAAGTTACAAATCCTCACTATTTTCCAGGAATCCAATGATAATTATTACAATCTCATTATTGAGTCTTTGGGTTACTGTGAGATGGAACCCTACTCGCATGTGAAGGGGAGTGGAATTATGCGTTGATTAACATAGAATGAATCATTACTACTTCTATGAACCTATTATACAATCTAATCCTATTATAAGTGAATTACTATTAATGCTATCAAGACTATATTAAAATAGAGGAAAGTGCAATCCTTCTTATATATTAAAGCTGTGCACTATTATATTTATTAAAAGGGGAATAGCCTTGATCCAAAAAGGAGATATATATAATAGAAGGGCGAACATTCTAAGATAGAATACATATACGGTTAGGCCTTTGAACCGAAAGGGAATGGAAAAAGGAAATAAAAGAAAGGGTGTTCTCATCCATAGAAATCACTACTTCAAAGAAATATATTTGAATAAAAGAGTGTATGATATTTTCTTTTCTTTAGGTATAGGGTTTGCACCAGCCATTTTCTTTATAAAGAAAACCAAAAAGGGTAATGCATTTTAGGTATTCTGGGGTTGCCTCCATATATAGAGACATGGATTGGAAGGTTTCGTGACCCCACACCCCTTCTTGGTCTTTGGTGATTTCAATGTTTTCCGTTGACTTTGTTTGGTGGTTGTACATTCTCGATGATGGGAAGGGAAATTCCAATGGGAATTGACTCATGCACAATGCCCTTAGATCATGGTTCTAATGGTTCTGATAGCTATGGCATGAGTTTCAAGGGAGAACTCCTTTTTCCTCTTTAGTTTTGCATGAGTGCCAAGGGGAAGAAGATTGAGAGTTCCAAGAGTGAGAGTTGGAGGGGGGAATTGATATATTATTATTATTTTTTAGAAGGCGCACCTCAACATAACGAAGATGCACTTTTCTCTTGTGGTAACATTGATCTTTGTGGGAGGCTCAATCCCCTGCTTTCTTTTTGGATTCAGTGTTTATTTCCGGGTAAAAAAGGGTGACCTCCTATGAGGAATCGACCCAATCCATTTGTGTCTTATGTCTGTTTACATCTCATTGAATGATGGGTGACCTCCTATGAGGAACCGACCTAAGCCACCCATGTGATGAATCCTTGCCGTGTGTCAAGTGCAATGGATAGGTGGGTAAAATCAACCCATGTTGTGATTCTATTTGTTTCTTGTGTGTGCACTTCTTTAATCGCAATATGTCACCTTTATTGCCAAAGGGGGATCAGGGGGACCTCATAGTGGAGTCGAACCCCTTGAGTATATTATAAGCAGGTTTTGGTGCTAGAAATCATGAGGTCGAATGCATGGAAGAAACAACTCATAAACAATCTTTATTACTGTGCATTTTTGTATTTTATATTGATAGCAAGGTAGGAGGCGATCTAAGTACCAACATCCATAACCATGTAATTGATTAAATTTTATTGTGTTAATGTTAGGGGAAGGGTGATCTTTGTGTATCAAAAAATTATCCTACCATAAATTCAAGTTTTGGTTTGTTTGTGGTGTGTCCCTTGCTATTTATCTATTGTTTGATTGGGTGTCCTCCTCTTTAGAGATCAACCCTTTGTTCCTTGTCATATATAGAGGATACATGTAGGGAAACTTCTTATGGAGAGATGACCCACGGTATTTTAAATGTGGCATTGAATTTCAGGCATATCCTTATGGGGATTCAACCCACCCACCTTCTTCTAATAAACCTTGTTGCAACCATTGTTACTAAACATTGCCGTAGAGTGGAAGTCGACCTTTCAAAAGGTTTGTCCCCTTTAATCTGTTAAATAATGTTTGAAGAAATTGGTGATCTTTAATGCAGCCTCACCCCTTTTGTTCAGTTAGTTTTATTTTTGTTTTCGGTAATGGGGAGGGATCTCTATCAGAGAGAACGCACCCACATTATATTAATTATATGCATAAGCAAGAGGGGATGCTCAACACGTATTTTGTTTATACCATTGTACTCAGTTTTAAAGAATAATTTTCCTGGGGATTAATTATTTCCATGCTTAGTTGTTGTATAAAGTAGTAAGGGGCGACTTTCAATTAACTAAGTGTAAGCGTTCAGTTTTAAAAGAGCCCAGAGCTCTCACTCTCTGTGCTTAATTTGTTTTTCTACATATTCAAGGGGTCTTTGTTTCCATATGATTCATGTGTGTTGATTCTAGTAGTATCGGGCTCATTATTGAACTTATAATCAATGATTTTATTTTCAAACCAAGAGCTCATTACTTATCTTTTAGGTGAAGAGACGATAACTCTTCACATTCGGACGTGTGTATTTTTTCAGGGACAAAAGTTAGTTTTTAGTGATGAATCTATTTATCTAGAAATGAAGCTTGTATTTTGAGGCCGAGTTTTAATAGTTGAATAAGTACTTGTTTAAAAGCCAAGCCTAAAATTTAAATGTCCGATCTCTTTAGATGTTCATCGAGAGAAGCCATGAGTTTAATGTTCAAGCCCCATTGAGAAAACTTGTGAGGGACACTTTTATGCCTTTACCTTAGTGGATTCATTCCCCAACTAGGGAGTGGCCTCTCAGCTAAAAGAATATAGAATGAATAGAGTGCCTACGGTTGGATGGAACATTGCAGCTGCACATTCGGTCGCAAGGGCCTTCTATTCAAGATAAGTAATTATTAATTCTTTTGTTGTTGTTAAAACATTAATATATGTGGATATTGTTATGTTGAAATGGTTAACAAGTAGTTATCTGGTAATGAAGTCAATATGCATGAGTTACGTTATTTGAGACTGTATAAATGTTCTTTATCCCCATGTTAACATTATTCATGTTTGACTTGTGGTGAATAATACATGATTACAGAACAATATATTATCTAGTGTTGTTGTGGTCCTACATGTTATTATAATGTTGGAAAATTATTCCCTCTATTTTAATGGTGGAAGAGGAACGAAATTACCAAATTGAAACTAATAGGTCATATTGTTGGTGTCCATTTTTGTCACCATTTTTTATCGTTCAATTTAATCTAAGTGGCGTTATTTCTATCATTTTTGCTATAGTAAGTTGTTTTCTTAGCCATTTAGCTCATCAAACAGTCCAGGTATGCACAAATTCACTTACCATGCAAATCGTGTTATGTTTCGTATATTATGGTTTATTTATGATTAAAATGATGTTTTTGGGCATAATTAACACTTATGGTTTTAATTGACAGGCTACGATTTGTAAATGATCCATCATTCAAACCATGCACTACGTGCTCAGCCTAAAACACGTTCAGCTCATCGTTCAGCCCACGAAATCCTTGGTTGACACATCTCAGACCGTTGAATGAAGAAGAGGACATGTGGGTTCTATTTGACACGCAATGGGCCTGGTTAATGAGCTATTGCTCTAGTAGATCTATCCTCAGGTTCGTTGAGCTTGCCAGTGCATCTCACGTCCACGTTAACTCTTCAACTTTCGATTCGTCTACGCACTCAGCCCGGAATCATGCACGTCTACTCAGCTCTTGCACGCCGTCGTTCTGGAAGGAGCTCGCCTGCCCACAATCCAGTCCGCCAGTACACTGCTCGTCCACGTCCGAGTTAGATCGACGTTGTAGCTTCCCTGTGAAGGAACCAACCCCGTCAAAGTCTGAAGGACGCTCCTTGTGTTGGAATACATCAATTAAATCAATAGTTACAATCATTTAAACACTCCTATTATTAGAGAGGTCGACTCTGCGACCCTCTCACCCATTGTAACTTATAAATAGTCGTCTTTGTGATTGAGACGAGTTAGTCTAAATCTTTGGAATCTAACTAGTTCGCAGTTGTGAAGAGTTTGCAGTCGTAGATAGTGGAAGACAGAGTCCTGTAATTTTTCTCAAGATAATGCAAGTAGCAGTTCGTTAATGCTCTGCTGGTAGTCGTTTAAGTTGATCTAGTTCACCCTATGATTGTTGGGAAGGGCCCCTCATCAACTGGAGGTTTTATTTACATTTTTCGCATTTCTTTTCTTGCAATTAACTAGTTTATTTCCTGTGTGTGTAATCTAATTCGTTTTCATGTGTGTATCATCTTCATTCCTCTGCAATTAATATTCTGATGTTAATACAACCTTCCTTCTTCTGAGTTAGGAAATGGTCGACCAATAGTTCACTAGTTTATAATTTATTTTCAATCTTTCTTCCATCATCATAGTTAGATATTGCTTCCAAATTCTTCCATAGTTAGCATTCCTTTCTTTCTCTTCCCCTCTATTAGTTCTTCTTCCTATCTATTGTAGGTTAATTCTTCCTTCTTCCTATCTATTGTAGGTTAATTCTTCCTTCTTCCTATTTCTCATAAAATTATTATTCCTCCTAGGTAATGATTAGAGTAGATAATTATTTATTAGTTTAGCCTCTAAATAATCTCTCTACTGCTTCCTTTGCACAGTAGGATCACTTGCATAAGCCAGTTGGTAATTAAATCATCCAAAAACTCTTCTTTCCTCCACTTTAAAACATTTTCCTCCATTCAAACTGTCATTCAGACCAACGTTCGGATCGTCATTCGGACTTGTGTGTTTTCTGTATTGTTTTAGGCCTTTTTCTGAATCTAATTTCTTCTGCCTCCCAATCATCATTCTTCATGCTCCTCCTTAATAGTTTGAGATGTAATTCAATCTTGTTTTATGTCATTTGGAGATCTTAATTAAATTTCATCATTATTTCCTCCTTATCCTCTTCTTATCCTTCTTCCAAAATTTAGTTCTTTAACCCGTTTTGTTACTTAGTTCATGTTTAGAATGTATCAATCTTGTTCCTAAATAGTTCTTTTCCAAGTTATAGTTGATAATTCTATTCTTTGAGTTGTTTTAGTTTGTTAATCTTAAGACTAATTTCCATGTAATAAAGATGTTCATATTGCAAGATCTGTATCAATAATAAATATCTTTATCAAGTTTTCTACTTGCTTCCAAATCTAATATAGTTCATTTTAACATCTTTGTTAAGTTTTCTTTTTGCTTCTAACTTATATTAGTTTCATGTTGTTCACATATGGATAGACAGTAGTTCATGATCTTTAAAGTTAGTTGTAGTTGGTTGATTTTTAGTTTACATCTGTTTGTAGAAGTTAAGCTAGATTTACTTCCATTTACTTCCTTATTACATTTGAAAGTCATTACGATACATTTACTCCAGTTCCTATTACATTTGACGTACGTAATCAAGAAGAATGGAATTAGATGGTTTAGTTTAGAATAATTTACATTTACAAGTTCTCCCTATTAAACATCTAATATCCGTAGCTCTGATTTTGTTCATAGTTGTTATCTGGAAGTTTAAATCAGTAGTTTCTTACTTTTCTAGAAGTAATTTGTGTTTCAGTACTTGTTTCCATCTTTCTTATTAATTAACCATAGAAGTAGAGTAGTATGATCTAGTACTATTCTGATCTGTGATTTAATTTCTTAGTTGTATTCTTAAATATTTAACTCGGTTTTTCATTTTGAAAGATCTTTCGATCTTTTTCCTTACTAAACATTTTTTAGGTCTGACAAGCCTGAAACTTTAGGAATCCTTTCTACCTTGGCATATATTTTGCTTCAACTCTAAGTTTACTGATCCTGGTTGATAATTACTATTAGGTGTTTTTATTCGAGATAGCTCACACACCCAACATTTTGGCGCTGTTGTCAGGGAGTTGAAAATAGATAGAATTTAGTTGAAGATAGGTAGAAATTCTCTTCCAAAACTTAGTGATAAATTCGAACCCTTCACATTCTTAATTTAGTAATAGGCTGGTGACGGGCGAACGGTAAGACGAGAGGTAAGAACCTGCGCATCTGTTATAACAAGTATCCCCAAAACCCAACACTTATAGGATGTAATTAAAATTTATTTTATAGTTTCATTTTCATGAATAGGTCTAGAGATTCACAAGGTAGATTTATTAAAACTAAAATTCCAACTAAAATTCCTACTAACCTATACAGGGGACATACCACCCCAACTAATAACTCAACAGAAAGGTATCAGAAGACACCTAAAGGGGACATTCCTACTTGGAAAGCTAAAGAAACCTTTTCTAGGAACATTTTAAGGGAAATTATAGGGACATCAGAACAGTCTGTTCATAAAGAAATTCCACTAGAAGAACCTCAAGCTCATATAGAGACTGAACTTAGACAAGAAGAAACTCAGAAGGATAAAGCTTCAGAACCTCCTAACCCTCCACTGGTCCAAAAACCCAAGGACACTACTTTTTCAATAGTGGGTGGCCCAAACTTTACAGATTTTGTTAACCCTGCACAAATAGATTCTCTCTTCGAGAACTCTACAAACGTAATTGTCTCACAGATTGATACAACAACGGTAGGACCTTCAAAACTGGATTCCCATGTGGCTAATAATTCTCCTCTTAAAAAGAAGAATACCGTTCCAGAAACAGAACGTTGGGACATTCCATTTTCACCTAGGAAATCACCACCTAGATATACACTCTTTGGCAATAGAATCTTCATGGGGGATGAAAATGAAGATCAAGTCCGACAAGAAGGAGAAGAAGAAGAAGAGGTTAGAACTGAAGGTACCTTCGGGTTTCCCATCTTAGACATTGCACAAGATGTTACAATGAAAAATATCCCTCCCTCCTCACTACAAACTTTCTATGGAAAAAGCAGTGAGGATTCGGACACATTCTTATTCGAATTTGACATTTTGTGTAGAAGTTACAATTACCTACAAGACGGCCAAAAACTAAAACTTTTTCCTGCCACATTAAAAGATTCTGCTCTCCGATGGTTTATGGGATTAGGAGAATCTAGTATTAGAACTTGGGAAGATATGAAGAAAGCATTTTTGTGAAAATATCAGGATTATTGCAAACCGAAAGACTCTCGTAATGATATCTTTAAAATCCAATAACTTGAAGACGAGAGCTTGGAGGACTATCTTGATAGATTTAACTATGTGTTACACAAATCTAAATATAGTGATCTTCAGGAATATGCAGTAAGAACACTCTTCCTTAAAGGAATCTCAGAAGAATTCATAGAAAACCTTAATCTCATGGCAACCAGAGACATCTCTCATAAGCCTTTTTCACAGATTTGTGAACTATGTAGGAATTACTCTAGGAGTAGAGGGAAAAGTGGAAGAAACTTTTGAGAATATTATGTTAGAAATCCAAAAGGAAACACATCCGGTCCTGGTGGAGTTACAAGGGTAGAGTTAGGGAACCTGTTAGAGAACTTCAAAATAGATATTTTAGGAGCTATGGGTTCTCAACTAGATGCACTACAAGCTAAAAAGAGATAGGATGAAGAGCATGTAGCAATGAGTATTTTCTTCCCTAGGTGTAGAACTAAACATCCTCAATGAGAATGTCCATTAAACAATGTTTCAGTTTGTCACCTCTGTACAGAAGAGCATCCCACTGATAGTTTTCCATCGTTGCATGGGTTGCAAGCTTTATACAAGAGTGGAAGTTTTGGTGAAACATCTAGGAGGCCTTGGAAGCCTAAGGATCAACCTTCGGGTCATGATCCATCATTCCAATTTCCACCTTACTACAATCCTTATCAACCTCCTAAAAAATGGAACACTTCAGGCTGGTAGAATTGGCCACCGCAGTACCCTTCTCAGAATGCTCAACAACAACAATGGCCTCATGGATGGAGAGGACAAGATTTTGATCAACCATCTCCTCCTATGACTAACTATCTTTACCCACCTAATGTTCAACAACTTTTTCTTGGATATGCACTACCCCCTATCCCAAATCAACCTCATCATTTCCAGAATATGAACCCTCCAAGACCCACAATATTACCCGCACAACTGATACCGAATCCTAACAATAAACCAACCCAAGATCTTAATAACATTGGGTTATTACCTCTTCCATCATATGTTATTTCGTCCGCACCAATACATGAAGTTCAATTGCGGTCTGGAAGAGTTTTGCAAGATCATCCTAAGTCATTAGTTGTTATTCAAGAAGAAAATGAAGAAAAAAATGTACCTAATGAAATTTTGAATGATACCATTCTTGAAAATGTGGTTGTTCCTAAATATTCAACACATAACCTTCCACATAAGGAAGTAATATCGGGAAATAAATCACCTCCATATCCGGAGCGTCTAACAATAGAAAAACCTGTAACTTACCCAGAATATAACATCATTAATGAATTGAAAAATATTTGTATTAAAATTCCCTTATTACAAGCCATTAAAGATATACCAATCTACGGTAAAGTGATAAAAGAACTTTGCATTAAGAGACCAGGTAAGAAACAAAAAGACCCTCCAACAATACATGTCATAGGTGAAATATCATATTATATAGTAGAACAACCTAGAATCCTGAAGTATACAAATCCAGGAAATCCTGTAGTATATGTTCTCATTAACAATACTGCTATAGGAAACACACTCATTGATCTAGGGGCTTCTATTAACCTAATGACTACTACAGTTTTAGAAGCTCTCCAATTAGGACCATTGCTCCGCCCTACCCCAACAATGTTAGAACTAGTAGATCGTACTATGGTACAACCTGCTGGGATTTTAGATGATATTATGGTGTCAATAGCCTCATGGGAATATCTTGTGGACTTCATGGTTATACAATCAAAAGATCCATCTACAAGGCATCCTATCATTTTAGGAAGACCTTGGCTAGCTATTGCTAATGCATTCATAGGATGTAGGGATAGAAAGATGGTTATATCTGATGGGTTATCTACAAGAAGACTAGCTTTATACCCACCAGCACAAACCGTAGCTGAAAACTTATTTTGGTTAGATTGTCCTTTTGGAGAAGAAAACCTGGAAGAACTTTCCCTTGTTAGTGATTTTTCCTAGGTACTTCAAGAACAAAATATTGAAAACATGTTGATTCAATTTATTTCCTCCACCACATGTACAGACTTTCCTCAGTCTTTTTCCCAACTTGACCAGATTTTTGGAGACGAATTTCAAGAAAACATGAGTCTATCAACATTTACAAGTACACCTTGTGTCTTTGCAATTGAAGAACATCTAGGATCTTATACCGTACCATGTGAGGTTAGTTTTGAAAAAATCCTACATATAAATGCAGGCTTAGATGAGAGTCAACAAAAACAATTGTTAAAAGTTCTCAAAAGTCAAACTGGAGCATTCGCTTGGGAAAACACCGATATGAAGGGTATACACCCAGATACTTGTATTCACCACATTTACACAGACACAAATATACCTCCTGTCAGAAAGCTCCAGAGAAGAATGAATCCAGCTCTCAAAGATATAGTAAAAGAAGAATTACAAAAACTCCTTAACGCTGGATTCGTTTACCCAATTTCTAATAGTAAGTGGGTGTCTCCTCTGGTAGTAGTTCCAAAGAAAGTCACAGGGAAGTGGCGTATCTATGTTGATTTTTGAGAATTGAACAAGGCCACTCTTAAAGACTATTTCCCTCTACCTTTTATAGATCAGGTGTTAGATACCCTATCGGGGAAACAATACTTTTCTTTCCTAAATGGGTATAGTGGATACAATCATATATTAATAGCACCTGAGGACCAAGACAAGACTACCTTTACTTTCTCTTGGGGGACATATGCCTATCGAGTGTTACCATTTGGACTTTGTAATGCACCTGCTACTTTCCAATGTGCAGTTCTAGGTATCTTTGCTGACCTTATACATGATTGTGTAGAAGTATACATGGACGATTTCACAGTCTATGGTAATACCTTCCAAGAAGCCCTTGATAAACTTGAGACAGTTCTTATTCGATGTCAAGAAACAAACTTAGCCCTTAGTCATGAAAAATGCAAGATGTTATTAATCGAGGGCATAGTTCTAGGACATCATGTCTCTCTTCAAGGTATCAAGGTGGATCCTGCCAAGATTAAAATAATTGTCAATCTTCCTCCTCCAAAGACTCCGAAGGAAGTGAGAAGCTTTCTTGTCCATGCAAGTTATTATATGCGTTTTATAGAGAATTTCACCAAGATAGCCGCACCTATGTTCAAACTACTCATGAAGGACACATAATTTCAATGGATTGAACCTTGTCAAGAGGCTTTCGAAACTTTAAAAGCAAATTTATCAGTAGCACCAGTACTTAGGGGCCCTAATTGGTCCCTTCCTTTTCATATATCTACTGATGCATCCAACATAGCTATAGGGGCAGTCTTAGGTCAAAAAGAGGACAAATTATCTTATGCCATTTATTTTGCTAGTAAAAACTTGAATCCTGCAGAATCAAAATACACTGTTACCGAAAAAGAATTTCTCACAATAGTCTATTCCATCAATAAGTTTCGTCATTATATCACAGGATATGAAATTTTCATGCATACCAATCACTCTGCTATCATATTTTTGATGAATAAACTAGTTACCAATGGCAGAGTGACTCGGTGGCTTCTTCTGTTACAAGAGTTTAATATCACCATTGTTGACTGTCCTGGTCGAGAGAATGTAGTAGAAGACTTTCTCTCCCGAATTCAAATTGACAATGATGATAGTCCTGTTGGTGATAGATTCCCAGATGAACATTTAGTCGTTGTATCTGTCCGAACCCCATGGTTCGCAAACATAGCCAATTACTTGGCAAATGGAAAGCTACCAAACCATCTCTCCCCACCCGAAAAAACGTAGAATAGTAGTTCAAACCTCTCACTATTTCTGGGTGGATAATGATCTCTTTCGTACCGGTCCTGACCTTATTATTAAAATATGTGTATGAGAGGATGAGATGGAAGAGATTCTTCATGCATGTCATGGTGGACCTTGCAGTGGACACTTTTCTAATAAAAGAACAACATATAAGGTTTTACATTCTGGATATTATTGGCCAAGCATCTTCAACGATGCTGCCAATGTTAAATTTTCAGAATTTACTTCAATCTGATCTAGGATCTTAACTGAGAGAACAACATGTACAACATATCTACAGCATATCAATCATGGAGACAATAATGCAAGCACACAAGAGACACAAAGATTTACTTGGGGAAAACCATAAAGGTGAAAAAACCCAATAACTTCCTCAGAGATAGATAGAGCAATGATACAACCCAACCATAAGAGATAGACATATCCTAGCAGTAGATCCTCCTCCTCCATAAGTGCGCCACTCCTCCTTGAGTGCATGAGTGAGAAGTGAGTGATCAAATAGAGTGCCTCCCGCACTCTATTTATACTTGACTTGACTTGCCTTTTACATAAATCATGTAGGCTCGAACTTAACCACATAACATAATGCTGACTGGGCCGACCCCCAATAGGGTGGTCTAATAACCCTTTGACCCACATGGCCGACCCCCAATAGGGTGGTCTAATAACCCTTTGACCCACATGACTTATACAGGGCCGACCCCAACAAGGTGGTCTAATAACCCATCAAGTATAAGTTACGACATTTACAATATAAATGACGACACTTCCGTATAGAGGAATAATACCATCTCTATAGGAGTACATACAACATACATATATGAAATACATTCCGAAGTTACATATACATCAACAAAAAGGGGTGCATATGAAGAGTGACTTAGGAAATTGTGTCAAAGGTGCCAAATAAGGGGAGGGAAATTGACATTTTTAGCAAAAGATAAAGTGTTCTTTATATTATTTCGCAACCATTTCATTTATGATTTTGAATATCGTATTTGATTCAGGCATGCACATTTCTGATTATCATTTAGAATTGTTGCTTAAAAGACCTATCTTAATTATTATGATCTCTAAAAAACAAAAATACTATCTTACACCTATGGATCATTGGCTTATCCTAGACTCATTATCAAAACTTGTCGCTTAAAGCATCTTTTAAAGGTAACTTATAAGTGAATGTTATTTTTATCCTTGTGGGGAACATTACTGAATTCTTATGAAAGAGATAGATATAGATCAAAGAACAGCTTTAGGTTATTATCTTTTGACATGATCTGTAACTTTGGCCATTGTAAATAAAGTTGCTCATAAAGATTCGTTCTAATATTTTGGATTATGTGTTTAGCAGGCTTAGCACACTCTAGTTCCAACCGACTTCCTTAATATATATATATATACGAAGCAAACCCGCCGGCGTACTGAACAGGCCTGCTGGCAGCGGGTCCATGTTAAGTAAAATCTTAAACAAGAAAGCTAGGTAAATGCAAGTAAACCCGCTAGAGTACTGAACAAGATCGCTGGAAGCGGGACTATGCTTGCATGGTACCAAGATAAACCCGCCGGGGTACTAAACAGGCCTGCTGGAAACGGGTCAATATCGGGTAAAAGAGATCGGTTAATGCATTACTATGCACATTATTCATATATAAGAAACCTGAGTATACAAACACATGTATTGGCTAATCATTTATACTGTCATTAGAGAATAACTGTAAGTTGAACTTGGACCTTGTCATCTAATTCAAACAATACCTAGGATGTTATTATCCTAGAAATGAGACCCATAATTATAAAAATATAACAAGCTTTACGGTGCACCTTATCTATATCTTGGGATGACAAGAAATATTTCAAAATGAGTCATGGATGGTTAGTTTTCCTGTGGCATCTTTCATATCAAATTATACTATCATTCTTCATATGGTCCTTTTATGCACTGTTCTATTCTTTTTGATAAATGTACATATCTGAATCATCTACATGTTTAGTTAATAGTTCATTTTCTTGAGAAAAGTATTACAACATTTTTCAGCTATTGATAAAATAATTGAATATCTAATGCTCTTTTTGTTGGCTTGAAGACAAGCCATATCTTTGGTTTGGGGGAGGATTAGAACTATTTTAAACTATTTTTTTTAGTATTCATAAAAAAAGTTTATTTATCTCTGAAAGTGATAGGTGTTTGCAGGTTAATGCAAAAGCAGAAGGCGAATTGTTTTAATTAAAGACAAACAAAAAGGGGACATGACTTAAAAGTTCCAGAAAGCAAAGTTTACAGCATTTTCTGTGCACTAACAGCCTTAAAATTTCCTTTCAAAAATCAGTTCTAGTTGGCTTCAATAAAAGTTTGTATAGCTAAAAGTATGTATGAAAGGACTGAATGACGGATCGAATGCCGATCCGAATGAAGTGACGAATGCAACAAATAAGCAACGTTTTGAATAAAAGTGTTGAAGAAATTTTAGCTTCAAATAGCATGCTAGATATTTTTGAAAATTCTGACTAACCAATGATGATAGGGATCAATCAAATGTCAAATCTCGCACTTGGTTTTATTCCCTTACTCATCTCATCTTGTTAAACGAATAAATCTTGTGTCATTATGAATCATTGCATGACCACTATGGTCTTACCTATCGTATAAATCGCCAACATATGGATCGGATCCTTGTGATCTCCCACGTGTAGAATATCCCATTATGTGAATTTCGTTCAACCTGTCCAAATCTTGGCTTTGGACATGGTTGAATATGCTATACCAAACACGCATCTACCAAATTCACGCACTTCAATACTGGCACTTAACTCAAGATCTTCAAAGTACAAGTGTGATCTTTCAAAACACGCTTTACCTATGACCATCCAACCATCCAAACAGACCTCAATTTAACTGATGGCTGCGTGAACTTCTGCTTCACTCTATTCACCCTTCATTTCTCTCTCAGCGAGCTGCGTCCTCTGCAAATTCCTTGTATCCCCTGCATTTATCTATTGCATCCCCCTTTCTCCATCAGCAATGCCTAACCGTTGCGAGCCTGGTAGCTACCAAGATCTTCTTCATATCCCTGAGTTTAAAAGATGCCATGAGTTATTCTCTCAAGCAGGTTGGAATCCATTTCTCCACCACCTTGATGGTCACGACCATGAGATTTCGTTTCTGTTTGCCAAAGGTTTTGATGGCAAAACGGCCAAGGTTGGCCATCTTGTTTTATCCGTGACAGAAGATTCAATAGCGTTAGCTACGAAGCTCCCTAGAGAAGGTGCCCGGATGGCACAAGCATTTGTTTCTTCCATGATAAGCTCACCAGTTCTCTCTCAAGTCCGATTTTCAACACATTACTAGCACCAAAGGTTTTCATAGAGAATGGATCAAGCCAGAGTACTTGGATTTTTTTACCATTATCGTTCACTTAGTCACCTGCGAGGGTAAGTTCACTGTTTTTTAAAGCTTGCCATGTTAGACCGTTAGCTCATTTTGTCAATAATTAGACCTTAAATTTCCCATTCTACTTTCAAAAGAGATTGGAAAAGATGTTGAGTCAAGTTAGAAAGAATACCATTAACCCTTCTGTCAACTTATATCACCATTGCCTCATTAAGCTTTTAATCATTCATCAATTAGAGGAGAGAGGTCAGACTTGGGACCATTTTGTTTTTGAGATATTAAACCCTCATTTATCTATTGTCAAATATCCCCCTTCTCAAGAACACCTTCATGCCCAAGAAGAACCAAAAGCTAAACATATACGATTTGATGAGAGTCCCTTAGATAATATGCACTCTGTCCATTCAATACATTCTCCTGAGATTGCGTTGGAATCCCCACCTTTCTCATCAATACCTACTGAACCTAGATAGACAAATTATGACCAGTCCATTGATCAGCCTGACATTTAGACTATCATTTAGCCCTCATGCTCAAATATTCAGTTGGACGATCATACCTTTGAGTCATCCCTCCTCACACTAGCTAATGCATCCGTTCAGATGAGTGAAGCCCGTGCTACTAGAAGCTCCCTGCATGTAACAAAGACAAAAGCCCTGAAGAACAGACTATTAATGTTGAGACATCTCCAAAAGAGACGAGTCCTCAAATGGACTTGGAGCATGATATAGAACAACCTATTTCGAGTCAGCAAAAATGGGATCAGTTAACCCAAGAGATAGCACAATTAACAGAACAAAGTCAAAGCTATGTGGAGACAATCTCTGAGCTCCTTGAAGAAAATAAGATGTTGCGTACACAATTGAAAAGCACTGAATGCTCGGTTAGCGCCAAAATAACATCCAATGTTGTCCTTAGGGTAAAGTATAATTCCTTAAGGGGTCATTTCAAGAAGCTCCAGGCCAAGCATGCATCTCCATCATCCGAGTCAAAGACCGCTGCTATCACAGCTTGACCTTCTTCCTAATCACTTTTTGTTTTGCTCAGTGGGACCTGGCATGACTCCGGTTTGGGGGAATGTTGGCGTCCATTTTTGTCACCATTTTTTATCATTCAATTTACTTGAAGTGGTGTTATTTCTATCATTTTTTCTATAGTAAGTTGTTTTCTTAGCCATTTAGCTCATCAAATAGTCCAGGTATGCACAAATTCACTTACCATGCAAATCTTGTTATGTTTCATATATCATGGTTTATTTATGATTAAAATGTTGTTTTGGGGCATAATTAACACTTATGGTTTTAATTGTCAGGATACGATTTGTAAATGACCCATCATTCAGGCCATGCACTACGTGCTCAGCCTAAAACGCGTTCAGCTCATCGTTCAACCCTTCGTTCAGCTCGCGAAATCCTTGGTTGACACATCTCAGATCGTTGAATGAAGAAGAGGACACGTGGGTTCTGTTTGACACGCAATGGGCCTGGTTAATGAGCTATTGCTCTAGTAGATCTATCCTTAGGTTCGTTGAGCTTGCCAGCGCATCTCACGTCCACGTTAACTCTTCAACTTTCGGTTCGTCTGCGCACTCAGCCTGGAATCACGCACGTCTGCTCAGCTCTTGCACGCCGTCGTTCTAGAAGGAGCCTGCCTGTCC
Organism: Larix kaempferi; assembly: GCA_027924585.1. Classification (NCBI taxonomy): domain Eukaryota; kingdom Viridiplantae; phylum Streptophyta; class Pinopsida; order Pinales; family Pinaceae; genus Larix; species Larix kaempferi. The sequence continues at coordinate 21,445,484 of BSBM01000841.1, forward strand.
ACAATTCAGTCCACTAGCACACCGCTCGTCCATGTCTGAGTTAGATCAACGTCGTAGCTTCCATGTGAAGGAACCAACCCCATCAAAGTCTGAAGGACACTCCTTGCGTTGGCATACATCAATTAAATCAACTTTTACAGTCATTTAAACACTCCTATTATTAGAGAGGTCGACTCTGTCGACCCTCTCACCCATTGTAACTTATAAATAGTCATCTTTGTGATTGAGACGAGTTAGTCTAAATATTTGGAATCTAGCTAGTTCGCAGTTGTGAAGAGTTTGCAGTCGTAGATAGTGGAAGACAGAGTCCTGTAATTTTTCTCAAGATAATGGAAGTAGCAGGTCGTTGATACTCTGCTGGTAGTCGTTTAAGTTGATCTAGTTCGCCCTCTGATTGCTGGGAAGGGCTCCTCATCAACTGGAGGTTTTATTTATATTTTCTGCATTTCTTTTCTTGCAATTAACTAGTTTATTTCATGTGTGTGTAATCTAATTCATTTTCCTGTGTGTATCATCTTCATTCCTCTGTAATTAATATTCCGCTGTTAATACAACCTTCCTCCTTCTGAGTTAGGAAATGGTCGACCAATAGTTCACTAGTTTATAATTTGTTTTCAATCTTTCTTCCATCATCATAGTTAGATATTGCTTCCAAATTCTTCCATAGTTAGCATTCCTTTCTTTCTCTTCCCCTCTGTTAGTTCTTCTTCCTATATGTTGTAGGTTAATTATTCCTTCTTCCTACTTCTCATAAAATTATTCTTCCTCCTAGGTAATGATTAGAGTAGATAATTCTTTATTAGTGTAGCTCTAAATAATCTCTCTACTGCTTCCTTTGCACAGTAGGATCACTTGCATAAGCCAATTGGTAATTAAATCATCCAAAAACTCTTCTTTCCCTCACTTTAAAATGTTTTCCTCCATTCAGACTGTCATTCGGATTGTCATTCAAACCAGCGTTTGGATCGTCATTCGGACCTGTGTGTTTTCTGTATTGTTTTAGGCCTTTTTCCGAAACTAATTTCTTATTCCTACCAATCATCATTCTTCCTGTTCCTCCTTAATAGTTTGAGATGTAATTCAATCTTGTTTGATGTCATTTGGAGTTCTTAATTAAATTTCATCATTATTTTCTCCTTATCCTTCTTCCAAAATTGAGTTCTTTAACCCGTTTTGTTACTTAGTTATTGTTCAGAATGTATCAATCTTGTTCCTAAATAGTTATTTTCCAAGTTATAGTTGATAATTATATTCTTTGAGTTGTTTTAGTTTGTTAATCTTAAGACTAATTTCCATGTAATAAAGGTGTTCATGTTGCAAGATCTGGATCAATAATAAATATCTTTATCAAGTTTTCTACTTGCTTCCAAATCTAATATAGTTCAGTTTAACATCTTTGTTAAGTTTTATACTTGCTTCTAACTTATATTAGTTTCATGTTGTTCACATATGGATAGACAGTAGTTCATGATGTTTAAAGTTAGTTGTAGTTGGTTTATTTTTAGTTTACATCTGTTTGTAGAAGTTAAGCTAGATTTACCTCCATTTAGCTTCCTTATTACATTTGAAAGTCATTACGATACATTTAATCTAGTTCCTATTACATTTGATGTACGTAATCAAGAAGAATGGAATTAGATGGCTTAGTTTAGAATAATTTTCATTTACAAGTTCTCCCTATTAAACATCTAATATCCGTAGCTCTGATTCTGTTGATAGGTGTTATCTGGAAGTTTAATTCAGTAGTTTCTTACTTTTCTAGAAGTAATTTGTGTTTCAGTATTTTTTTCCATCTTTCTTATTAATTAACCATAGAAGTAGAGTAGTATGATCTAGTACTATTCTGATCTGTGATTTAATTTCTTAGCTGTATTCTTAAATATTTAACTCGGTTTTTCATTTTGAAAGATCTTTCGATCTTTTTCCTTACTAAACATTTTTTAGGTCTGACAAGCCTGAAACTTTAGGAATCCTTTCTACCTTGGCATAAATTTTGCTTCAACTCTAAGTTTACTAATCCTGGTTGATAACTAATATTATGTGTTTTTATTCGAGATAGCTCACACACCCAACACATATTTAAATAGTTTAGTATATTTATATAAATTGATCATCACTGATTAGCCTAGTTTTGGGCTTAATATTATCCTTTGCAGAAGAAAGTAGTTAAGTGTAACTTGTTTCAATAGTACCTTATGTAACAGATTATAGATGATCTTGGTCCATAAATAATCTTCATAAATTTCGTTATAGAGAGTAAATATATAACAAACTAATGTATGAGTTTCAAAGTTAAGCAATTATGTTATATGTTCAAAGGCAAATTCATACTTGTAATGTCAATACGCAAATAAGTTTTTCTAGCATAGATCCATATACTTAACACTTAGAAATATAGTTGAATTTCGTATTTTTCGCTGGCATATTTTTTAGAGGATAACTAAGTATGAAGATAGGTCTGTTTCACATAGATAGTATTGAGAAATTTATTACAACCCTTGTGTGGATTTGACAGTCGGGAATGAATTTGTTTTAAATGTCTGAGTATGTCATGACATTAGAAACTAATGTGAAGTTGTTGTGTAAACGAAAATGGTATTGTTTAGACAAGGAACTATAGAGTTGTGGTCTAATTGGGAGTGACATCTACCTTGTCTTATTTAGACTTCAAAGGAAATTTTTATATCCCATACTCCAACATGTCAATTGAGGGAAATCAGGTATGTTACATTAGTCAATGCATGCTCCAATACTTTATTAAATGCTTCAACCATACCATTCGCTTGTGGATGATAAGGGGTTCTCTTCTCACGATGAATCATGAATTATTGAGTTAAAGCACGAATGGTAGCATTCAAAAAATGAGATCCCTAATCACTCATCAAAACCTTAGGATTACCAAACCTTGTAATAAAATTTTCAAAATAAATCATGCAACATTTTCTATGGAACAATCCTTCACCAATGTTGCTTCTTCCCATCTGGTCAAATACTATGTTGCAATAATAATATATCTTCCACCAGTTTTCCACACAGGAGGATTAATTGTCCCTACGAAATCAATGGCCCACTTTTCAAATGGTTCTAATGCAGTAAAAAAAACAAGTGGCATTTCATCTCTCCTAGATGGTTTCCCAATCTGTTGGCAAACATTACAATGTTTACAATATTCTTTAGCCTCATGGAATAAAGAGGGCCAAAATAAGCCATTGTGTAATGTCCCTCCCATCCTACGAAGGCTATGGAGAGGACACTAATGATAATACTGGACATCTAGTCCCATACTTAGTAAACACACATTCCTATAAACGAAGATGGGCATATGAAAATGCATAAATATTTGAAAACACAACAGGATTAAATTCTATTACACATCCATCATACATTCAAGATATTCATGTCATTCATCCATTGAAACAATACATAATTAGCACATGAGAGTACTTATCTTGAAACCAAGTAGTCCCTGAGCAACCAGCTATGCAACTGTAACATTCCTCCCAACCATAGGCCAGTTGTGCTTATCAATCTCTTGATGCAACTGCCACCCCCAAGCTGGGCATGATTTCTACAAGGAACTAGGGAACAACAGACTCACACATAGCTAAACATACACCAAAATGAGCCAAGCCAATCTACAATTGGGTTTATCAGGCTGCTAGGAAATGGAAAGGAAGAATTGCTAAGCTAGTGAGCTCAAGCACAGAGCCATGGATACCTCTACAAGATTTATCTAGCTTGGCATCCACAATGCCTACACACCCCACTCAAGGAAGTATTCCCTTCACCAATGCACAGTCCCTCAGGCCATACCTTCCAATCTAGAGTGTCCAAGGTGTGCATAGAAGAGTAGCCATCCCTCTTGATCTTCTTGAGAGGTTATTTCCCCCACTAGTTTTATCAAGCCAATTCTGTCCACTACCACTCCAAATCTCTTGCTCACAAGTTCATACCAAAACAGGGGTGCACATAACAACAAAACCACAATTGCTAGGCATGAGGAAAAATGTTTCCTCAGTGGTATGTCCAAAATGGGGCTTCTACCAGTTTAGAAAAACATGGGAAAGCCCAAAACCGAAAATGGCAATTCGGGATTTAACCCTGGAGAGCAAAACCGTTTTCAGAAAAGCGCCTATGGGCATTTTGGGGCAAAAACAACCTCCATCACAGTCCCAAATCGTGGCCCTCCTCTCCCAGCTGCTGTACATTGAAAAAACGAGCTCCTATGCATGGAAAATGCAGGAAAAATGGTGAAAAACGTGATGGGTAAATCCCAGCTAGCTCAGACTACGTGAGAGGGCAAAGACTATGGGTTCATAATGGCTTTGGGCACCATTTCGTGGGTGTTTTCTTTCCCATGAAGCAAAAATACGATTTTCCATATTGATGGCTTTCCCATACACGAAAAATTGACTGCTGTGCCTCTCCATTCCCAAGGAATTAAATGCCTCAACCAACTCTTGGAAGAATTAAATGATTGGGTGCATAACCCAAAATGGGTAGTTGGGATTTATGGGTTTTCTCAATGAAATGGATTTACTCCATGGGCTCAAGGGTTTGAATAATTTCCCTCCCTATTCCTTGAAAAATCATGCCCCATCTCTTTGTTGCATTGGATAGCTAGTTGTGGGTATTTCATTAAAATTTGTATTTACATGATGTCTTCATTTACATTGTTCCTATCTAGCACAAGAGCCATATGCACCGATTTGAATTTCCGATACATAAAACGATAAATCAATGGCGGGGCCTTGGCCTTGAGCTCCTCATCATGATTAGATAACAATATTTACATCATTTACAATCTTAATGCAATAGGGTCAAGATGGGGACATTACACATTGTGCAATACCTTTCTTGTTGTTACTTTACTTGCATTATGACCACTAGAAATCTGTTCATGCACTTCGTATAGAACTACTTCATTTTCATGGTTCATTACACATCTATGAAGTATACCATCCAGTCCAAGTTTGTATAGTTTCCCTGTAGTCAAATGATGATCTGCACTTCTTGTTACCAATTGTCACCGTTGTGCTACTGTATAATCATTTGGTGCTTTCCATGTCATAAAAATTGTTTCTATATATGTGAATTTATATGGTATCATATCAATTCGGAACAATTGTGCATCCATTAATTTATCCTCTAAACTTCCACCTGCTTCCCCAAAATCTGATCTGGATAAGTGGTTTGGGCCTACATTATGCTTACTAGGCTTAACTACCACTTAAAATCAAATTCCTGAAATAACAACAGCCATAAAAAATTCTCCCCCCCAACATTGGCTTATTGACTAAATATTTCAATGTAGAATGATACTTAAATAATTTAAAGGAATTTCCTAACAAATAATGTTGAAATTTCTACAATACATATAACATTCTTAGGCCTTCTTGTTTAGTGGTGGTATAGTTCCTTTTTGGATCCGATAATTTTTCGACTTGCAAAGGAAACTAGATGATCAATATTACCTTCTATAGGATGCACCAATATTGTGCCTAGGGAAATGGAAGATGTTTCTACATGCACGTGAAATAGCTTTTTCGAATCCAGAAAGATGAAAATCGGTGCAGTTACCAACTTATCCTTTAATAAATCCAGTACCTCCTGACACTCCTAATTCCAAACACACCTGGTTTCTTTCTTCAACAAATTTTCCAACGACATACTAATCTAAGTGTAATTCTTGATAAATTTCATGTAATACCCAGTATGTCCCAACACTGTGTGCAACACCCTTACTGAAGTTGGGGCCATCATATTCACAATCACAAAAATATTCATCAGATCCATAAGTAAACCCTCCTTGCATACAACATGTCCAAATAGAATTCCAAAAGGTGTACATAAAATACACTTCTTTAAATTTAATGATATTTGTAACTGTCTACACCTATCCAACATCAATATTAATACTCGCACATGTTCTTTCAATAAACTTAACACAATCCACTCATCCAAGTATACTTCTAAAAATATATAAATAAAATCTTTAAAAGCAGCCACCACTATTCATGAGAAAACTGTTGGCGCATTCTTCAATCCAAAGGTCATCATAGTGTATGCGAATGACCCCCATTATGTTGCAAATGTAGTTTTTTTCCTATCTTCCTTTGTGATTTTAACATGATGATACCCTAAAAACCCATTTGTGAATGAGTAAGCTTCTCTACATCCAACAATATCTAAGACTTCATTTACAAATGGATCATGAATGTAAGTTGCACTAAGATTTCAAAGATCAACAAAAAAATTGATTCCTCCTGTTTTCTTTACTAATTCCTCTCGTTTGCTTTATATTGAACCACCATTGGACTAATCCACTGTGATTCTTCTACTGGGAATATAATACCTGCTTCCAATATCCTGCCAATTTCCTGGTGCAGCTTTTCCTTTTACTTGGGATTCAATCTATATGGCCTTTTCTTCATAGATTTTGCATCAAGGTTCAATTGTATCTTCATTTCCCTTATAGAGTCTTATATTCCTTTCATCTATGAAAATCTCTTGGCAAATAAACCCTCATATTCTTTAAGAAAATCTACTACCTGAATGACAATTTCTTGATCCCAATATTCCTCAAACACAACCATCCTGGGATTTTCTTATGTTCTAATGTTATGCTTCTTTGTCTTCAACTACTGTGAATACTTAGGTGTGGTGCTACTTGAAGTTTCTTTACAAAAAATAAAATTCTTTATTCTCCATAAAGCTTATTTAAGTGCATGATCATTAGGTGTGAACCCAAATGTTATATAGAATTCATCACCTACACTCTTCCATTCTTTTGCCCTTCTTTAGTTTCCTCTTGCACATTCCAACTTTTTGGCACCATATCCAATGTATGAATGAATATGTGAACCCATTGATATTTAGGAACTTGCTTATCCATCCACCTCTTCTCACAATACCAAATATGCTCGCACAAATCTCATGTTCCCTTATATCTATTTACCAATTCCAAATCCGATGCACAGGTTCTAAAGGTTCTTTACAAAAAATAAAATTCTTAATTTTACATAAAGCTTATTTAAGTGCAGGATAATTAGATGTGAACCCAAATGTTATATAGAATTGATCACCTACACTCTTCCATTATTTTGTCCTTCTTTTAGTTTCCTCTTGCACGCACCAACTTTTTGGCACCATATCCAATGTATGAATGAATATGTGAACCCATTGATCTTTAGGAACTTGCTTATCCATCCACCTCTTCTCATAATACCAAATATGCTCCCACAAATCTCATGTTCCCTTATATATATTTACCAATTCCAGATCCCTTTAAAGTTGGAACCTCATTTTCATACAATCTACCACCTACTCCCAATTTCTTATCCATTCTTTATGCATCACCCACTAACATGAAATTGTTCTATTGACCGCAATGTCCATGCCTGAACTCTCAGGAACTTCCTTTTCCATGTTCTCTATAAAAGAATCTACATGTCCATCCCCATCGATCTTCAGGGTATTTCATAATTCATATCCTATCCAACACACTTACTTAACAATACTTACACGCCTCCTACTAGATATTTCATATAACCAATTCTTGCATCTCTCCAATGCTTCCACTAAGTCTGTATCAAATGAACAAATACTTCTCCAACTAATCTTACCATTTGTTGTTGGATTCACGTAATCATATTTTATTCCAGTGATATTATAAATATTTTCTACCTCCTCATGGTCTATAGTGTCACTCACTAGTTCTACATACCATTCTCGTTCCTTGGGATCCAATGGAGCCACCACTCATAATATATCTATCTCAAATGACATCTTCCTATGCTTCAAATTTAATATTTCATTATTAAAAAAAGCCCAATCAATGCTTAATAATGCTGGATAAGGGTCCACCTCATTTAAAATTTCAAGTGCTTCAAAATTTGTAGTAGTTCTTACCCCATCAATATTTACTTCAACATTCTCCAATCTCCCTATAGGGTAAATATGGTATTGAAAAACCAATATAAGTCGAATGGGGGACCAAACTAGCTTTGGTTTACCCATCAATTCACATGACTTATTTGGTAAATTATTTACATCAAACCCTAGGTCCAATATTGCATCCTGAATCGTGTAACCTCCCAAATCTATTTCCAATTTAAATTCTCTACATGTTATTTTCCTTTTTCCAACCTATCAAAGTACATTTCTTTCTAGCAAAAACACAAAAATGGGAACCTCTAACTCACTTAATGTCACCAACTTAGCCAACACATGATTTATTTTCTTAATAGTCATAATATCCTTTAATAATTTCATACAACATTGAAAGAATTCACTTACTAGGTTCCCTAAATCATCATTTTGATAGTCCTCATACCGTAAATATTTTGCATGCAGACGCATCTGCCATGGCCTTCTATGCATCATGCAGGAACTATCTATGTTGCACAACAACAAACTTTGGTAGTGCTTTTGCTATTTTCTTAATATTTTCTTCTCAAGGTTGCTCCATAAAAGTGTTTCGAGCTTTGTCTTCTCTCATTCTCACTCCTCCTCTAGTTACCACATGGAAATTTGCAGGTCCTTTACCCTTTTTCTCCTTGCAGGGTTCAACTAACACCATATTACAATGCCCTTTCCTTTCTTCCCATTTTCTATCAACTCAAGGAAGTATTCTATTACATCTTTTACATTGTGATAGTACCCACAAAGCATGTTGGGTTTTGTGCAAATTTGTGCCACATGACCAATTTCTTCGTAGTTGAAGCAAATGGGATTCCTTCCACCTCCACCAAATCCTTGACCTCTTCCTTGATATCCTCATTGGACACCACCACTCTTACCTCCTCCTGCATTTTCTTCCACTCCTTGTACATGGTAGGCATGTAAAGTGCACTCGTTCATCAATTGTAATGTGCAAAAACCATTTAAATAATGTCCCATCGATTTACAAAATTCAAAAAATGGGTGTTTTTTTTTATAGTGTTTCATTTTCATTCATCGTGGAGGGACATGGCCCCATATTCTACAAATATTGCACCATTCCTCTTGAGGCCCTGCAGGGAATGAGTTCGGCACATCAGTCATTGTAAAATTTCCAAGTATAGGACACTCATTCTAGAGGTGCCCTTCTACACAAAAAAGAGTGCACCATACATTCTCATGGACCGCTTTCCCTTTTGCCATCTCTTGTAACTACATCATCAACGTGGCAAGATGAGACTACACCTACTCCATACCTGTTGTAGTCTCCCCCCTATGGGTAGACTCTAGTCGTATATAGATTTCCAAAGCATTAGACTATGTGGGAAATTTATGTTGAGTAAGTGGAACTCAAAAAGTGGGAGAAGTCCTAAGATAAACCATTCTATGTGTTGTACAACCTAAATTTGAAATGTCAATCTATCTAGTAAAATATTAAACTGTTGATCATAATCCCATATTGTCTCACTTGGTTGTCGCTTAACTTATTTGATCTTCGTAATGCATTGAGATTCTGATTTAGGTTTCTGAAATTCTCTCAGCATATCTTTCTTTATTTTTTTCAAGGTTCTAGTTGATCCTATCTGAGTTGCAGACTTGTGTTTCATATACCAAGTTAGTGTGTGATCCCCGGGTGTATTATCCATCTACGCATCTTTTCCATCTCATATGTATCATGTTTCACTACTCAAGTTGCTTCACATGTGAACTAGTGCTACTATGCATAATCCCTTCCTCTCCCATGAGAGACTGGAAGCCTAAGCATCAAATCATTTGTTTTCCCTGCCATATTTAACCTTCTTATAATATTTCCTCTCCTAGTTGGTGCTCTTGCTCCTGCTATTCTCTACTATAAAATATTTTTAACTTCTAATTCAACTGAACTTGCTTCTTCTACTTCTAAATTGCATGTAGGGGGGGGGGGGGTAGTTCGAAAAGATGGTTGTATCAAGTAACCTCACCATATCCTTCTCTACTAGACCCAAATGATGTCTCGATCTTCATATGATTAAACAATTATGTCATCACCAAAAAATATTGATCTTCCACATATTCTTCCTCTATTGTACTGTCAACATTTCCTATGTTCCTATAATCACTATCTTTCATATCCGAGTCTTCAAAATCGCAGTTTCTACACTAGGTTTATGTACCGCTATCTCCTATCTCTCTCACATATCCTCCTCTAATGTGATTTCCACTATGTTGTTCCTTTTTGCAGGCCTTTCATCTTCTTCCTCTTCTTCTATGCTCCTCCTCTCTGGTGCACTACTCACTTTACTATACCCCTATGATATAATTCCTTCTTTATCAAATCTAAAAACCTAGTCTATGATATCGTTACCCTTCTTCCTCAAATTATCCATTCATACTTTCCATTTTTGCATCTTTCATTGCATTCCTTCTTTCATGTCTTTATTCTCTTTTCCTTTTCTTCTCTTCTGGGTCCATCTTATTACTAGCTTTCTATCTCATTACCCTACCTTGTTTCCTTCCCCAGCACCCCCTTGATGCAAGGGTTTTACGCTTCCATCCTATCGAGTTCCATGCACATTAGTCACTTTTCAACAAATATCATCTTGATCCAAAGTGGGATTTCTTCCAATAATATTCCTCTAGGGTCGGCTTTAAACTTCTCTTATGTGCAACTAAATGACTCACTTTATTCGATAGAAAATTATACAACATATCCTTCTTTTATTCAAGCAAAACAAAAGTCTACAACCCTTATCCACTTATTATCTAAATTCTTCATCCTATCAACTGTTTCTTAATCTCAGACCATGGGTTCCAAACCTCTCCACACAATATTGATATCCATCTATCTTTTAATCCACTTGTACAATAATCAATGAAATTCAAAAAAGAAAATTTCATGGATATCAGGATAAAGGTGCCTTTGCATCCAACCCTGAGGATCAAATGCAAATTATTTATTTCTCCTATCTCAAACTCCTCTTCTTTTCCCAATAACCAATCTTGTAATTATTTCCTTTATGCTTCCAAGTCATATCCTTCTGAAAAACCTAACCCTGCTCAGTCCTGACAATAGAACCAATTGTTGGAACAAACTTAGTCCCAAGGTTGTATATCTAAGACCGTTAATATTCTTACGAGAATAAACATTTTCATTACCCAAGAATGGATAAAGTCTCACCCAAGACTCTCAAAATACTTACTGGAATAGAATATAGGTTAGGGTTAAACACATATGAACTAGAAGTCTTAACATCGTCCATCCAATATATTTTCCATTTGTAACACGCCAATATTCAATCATACACACAGGAAATAATGGTCCATCGGTCCAACAATTATATTAAAGGGAAAATATCCATCAATTACATATTATCATAAGGCTTCTCATACAATCTATGATATTACCAGAACATCATCAATAATACTCAAAACATAACAATACTTTTTAGTCACAAAACCTTCCCCTTAAATACAAAAGTGACCGACAATTACGAATATTAACTATCCTTAACAACTACTTGACTATCAAGAACTAATGTTTTACCCTTACAATAATTTGTTGTCTAATACTTTACAATCTCTAGTGTGCGTTCTCTATATTTCATTGCAAAAACATATACCATATAACAAAATAATATTGTTCGCAGTCTCAACAATCTAGCACTCATACAAACTATATCGTCAACAACTATATCACATAAGGCACATGAAAGGGGGACTTGCGTAGGTGGATTATTGGGGGAGGATTTATCTTTCATCACCTGGGGATTGATGTCCCTAGATATGGAACAAGTTGGGACCAATGGTTGTCCCATGGTCAATGTTATTGACCACGAGATCTTGGATGGTGATGCATTCACTGGATTGAATGGCGTAAATTATATATGCACATATGGTTTGAGGTTACTTCTAGTTATGGGGGTTTTATGTACCATATGGGGACCTTGAGGGGTGAGTAGACATAAAGTGAGGGTGGCCATGATTTGCATTCCTTGTATTCTTTTGGGGGAGGAATGGTACATCTATGACTGGTTCCATTAAAGGAGGGGAGGAATGGTACATCTATGACTGGTGCCACTAAAGGAGGGGAGGAATGGTTCTCTATTCAATGTGTCTCTTAGTAGTTGGTGAGGATGTTGAGGTGGAAGCAAATAACAATGGTTTATGTTTAGAGAATAAGATGGTGCACATGATACCATTTGTTGTTGATGGTATGACTAGGGAAGGTCCAACATATTCCCCCAAAAGGGAGGAACCTTCGTAGACTCCTAGTCCTATGTTGCTCAGAGATGAGGGATATTTAGTGCCAAAGGTAGGAAAAATATTATCTGGGTTGTTTGTGGGGTGCTTCTCATAGTATGAAATTTTGTCAAGGGTAACCACTTTCCAACTATGGGGGAACATCATGATGTGAAAACCAAGGATTCCACCACCTTCATAGCATAAATGTAACTACGTCCCAAGAGGATTTTGTTATAGCATCTTTTGTCACATTTGTCCCATAGATTCTTATGATGGTCCAATCTTATCCCTTTCCCTCTTTTGCAGACTTCCTTAGTCTTTTGTGATGCATGAACAGTAGTCTACCTTGGAAAAATCCCTAAAAAATTATATTTTCCAAGGCATACACACCCTATACTAGGTTAGCTCACGTATACATGCCTTGTCTTTGGCTAGCCCGCATATGAGTCTATTTGAAGGTAAAAAATAAAAATACGTTATTTTATGGGAAAAAGTTTTAGTTTTGGTCATTCCCAATTTCCCAAATCTCGTAAATAACTATATCTAACTTCCATAACTACCTCTTCATCAATAGAAACAAGGCACAAAAGAAACAAAAAGCTACTCTTAGTTCTTTTGATTAATCTTTGGAAGATTGAGCATTGTAGAGAGAAAACACTCATGTGGTTCAACTAAACTAGATTTTGCAAACCTCTTTGTCTCACGTCTACAAAATTCCATATCCCCTATCTAGAACATTGCATTTCCATCGCTTATTGTGAGCCTTATTATGTCAGAGAATTGTAGGGATTATTTTGGGCATATTTGTTAAAAGAATATTCAGATTGGAAGTTAAGTGTTTGGAGGCTTGGGTGGAATAAATATGATCTCAGTTTCAAAATGGTGCCATGACAAGACTTAGGTGATACCATTCAGTTATATATTGTTGTTCATTTATTATATAAAATAATTATCTTTTTCACCCTTATCAAGTGATTCATAATTATCTATGTTTGATTATTGATGTGTAATTATGCAAGTTTAATTATATTTAGAATATTTGCAACTGTAATTATTCTTTGTTAGTGCTTGATTATTTTTAGATAACAAATTGAAGGTTCAAGCAGGCTGAAGATTGGAGCAGCAAGCCAAGGGTTTCTTCTTCAAATGATAGGAACTGGGTAAGTTATCTTCTAACTTATTTTTCTATTTGTAGTTGTTTGTAAAGATTAAAGATTGTACTTGCTTGAGTTAATTGGTTTTCTTTTATGGGTATCGATTTGTGGTGATCCCACCCAAATATCACTAGGGTAGCACATAATATCAAAATAGAAATGGAAACTTCACTAGGGATTTCTTCCATTGTTTGGGTATTTTAGGTTCTTTTTGTGGATTTATTTCCTGTTTGGGTGGTTCTTCTCTTGTTGTAGTTTATTGTAGTAGTTTAATTTTCCTTCTTGAAACCCCTAGGACAATTTTATATGCTTTGTTTTGGAACCTGAAAGTATATTTTTTTATTCTTCCACACACATATGTATCCTATTGTGCATACATGTGCATATGTTCCTATAGAAAAAAAATCTTTACATTTCCAGCGTTTTTCAACCTCATACGCATGCTACAGTGTATCAAAGCGTGTACATACATGGTTTGCTTTATTGTAGGGCACGTACATATGCGACCCACCCCACTATAGGGCGTGTAAGAATAAGAAATCATATGCGGGATGCATGAAGGTATGTGCATATGCACCTATATATATATATATATATATATATGCAATCTACCTTAAGGTAGGTTGAGTATGTGTCTTGGTGGGTCCAAAAATAGGGTAAAAATTTTCAAAAACAAATATTGATCTTTTAGGTTTATCAAGTCAAGTGGGGATCTAGGACTTTCGTAGATTTTCCAAATTGTGATTTTTAAGCCTTCAAAATAATCATTTTGTGTGTTTTTTTATTTGGCCTTGAAAGAAAAGGGAAATTGAATTTTGTAAAAAACTAGCTTGCTTCTGGTTCATTTAGGAATCCTTTGGGCAATTTGGTGTTTTTGGGAGTGCTTTCATAAAAGAAAATATTATATTGCTTTCAATTGCATTATCTCATGAAAATCATAAAGAATTGATTCCTTTGGTTATAGAAATCTCCTTGAAAATTTGCATCTTGCTTAAAATTTTGAAAGGTTATGCTTGTTTTTTCTTTCTTTCTGAAATTTATTTATAGTATAGTAACTATTTCAAATGTTTAAGTGGTGTTTTCCATTTGAAAGAAGTATATTTTACATTTATTTTCATTTGATAACATCATATTTTTACAGTTCCACATCCTTCTAAGTAACAATAGCCATTAAAATGAATGCTTAATATAGAATTTACAAGATATTTTTGGATTTATAGGGTTCACCAACTAGTATAGGCTAGAGCCTTGGACTAGGGTGGAAACAAACACTCAAATATGAAACACAGGTGTCTATCCTAAGGATAGAAAAATCCGATTTCTTAAGGGTGTGGATGGGAAACTCCTCTCAAATAAGAGTTAAGCATGAGTTTATGTGAGGTTAAGTTGAGCAGATTACCCCTCTGATTCTTAACCAAGCATTTGTGGAATTTTGCATGTACGAGAATTTCACTAGTACCAACTTGGGCGCTCTGTGGTGAAGGTACCTTCGATATTTCGGTATTATTTACCCTCCCCATATGTAGGATCTTGACCGTTGACTATTCCCCCAGACGTCGACTGTGATTTTGTAGCTTTAGTTTCTTGTTTTAGGATCACTTAGGTGGCAGCAGGGGACTTCCTATGGTACCTGAAGCAGACATTGAGCCAAATTAATAGTACCCTTGGAGGGTGTCCCATACCTTTCTGGGATATTTTCACCAAGAAGGGATATTAGTGGTGGCCTTGGTAACTATTTCATGTACTTTTGTTGTTTGGTTGTGGGAACTAATGAACCCATACTCAACTCCAAAAGGCTCATCGTTTGCTTGTTTGATATCTCTAGGACTTTTGTTAGTGGTGTGTTGTTTGTGCTTAGTTGACCTTAGATATTTCTTACTTGTTGAGTTAGAACTTATGTCTAAGATTCATGTGGACACCAACCAAGGTACCCCTATGCAAGGGGCTCCTTGTGATTTTCCATTTGTTGGGAACGTTGGTGCTCCCTTGATGGCCACCTTGAATCTTCTTGGATTCACTTTGGGGATTCCGATTTGTCTTTTTTCCACTTTGAATGTCTTGAATTATCCTTATGCTTCTCAAGAAAGAACTTTATATCAAGGGCATCAAAACCCCATGCATTATGTTCCAGTAATATATTCTCCTCCTCCTTCTTCCTCATGTGGTGAAAGTTTTGATACTAGTAACCAACAATCTAAAAGGAATAGAAGGAGGAAGAATAGGAAGAAGATGAAAATACAAGGGGGTAACTCCCCTACTTCCGGAGGTCATGCTAGGGGCACTTATCCAATCACTACAAGTCATACTAAAAGTATGTCATCAACCACTGCTATTCATGTTGAAGACACGTCGTTGATCACTACAAGTTATATTGGATACAAGTCACCAGTTACTGTGAGTCATACTAGACACAAGCTACCAACCATTGCAATTCATGTTGGGGGGAAGAAACCAATCACTGCAAGTCATGTTGGGGGTAAGAAACCAACCGCTGCAAGTCATGCTAGGGGAAAACTATCATCCAATGTGATTAATGTTGGACATGTTGACACTATTGAGAAGTCTAAACGAATAGGACACAAGACTAAGTTCCCTTGTAGTCTTTGCAAGGGATATTACCTTACTCATTTGTGCCCTATTATACTAGAGGTACAAAGAGCGTGTTTCCTGTCTTTAGGATATTCTTCTCCTAAAAAAATTGTAATTTACCAATAGTCTATTCAACCTTTGGTTGAGGAAGTGATCAAGTAAATGCAATATTTGAATGATACCACTCCTCCCTTGGAGAGTGTTGATGTTCAAGTTATCAAACCAATGCAATATTTGGTCGATCCCACTCTATCTTTGGAGAGTGATAATCATCATGTAGTTGAATCGATGCAATCTTTGGCCAATCCAAATATTCCTTTATAAAGTGATGTGCCTACCACTCAAGTTTTCTTCACTGCCAGTTCAAAACTTTCAATACAAGAGGACACTCCATTCTTTTCAAATGAATCCCCACCAATATCTAGGATTGCTTCCTTTGATTGGGTTAGTCTAGCTAAGCATCGCCTTATTTCTACTACACCTTTTCAAATAAGGGTTCAAGTTAAACACTACATGGTTGATCATTTTATTATAGATGAAGGAGCCTTTGTTAGTATTTTATCCACATATGATTGGGGAGCTATGGGCTCTCCCAACCTTGTGCCAATTGTTAATAAGTTGTTGAATTTTGATAGAAGACCTAGAGAAAATTTGGGATTTCTTCCTCAATTTCCTATTACCTTAGGTGGGAATATTGTCTTAGTTGATTTTATGGTTATTTACGACCCCTTGGACTTCAATATGCTCATTGGGATTGATTATTATGCTATGAATGTTGTGGTTTCTACACTCTTTCGTGTGATGCATTTTTCTCACAAAGGAAGCATTGTCACTATTGATTAGTGTAATACCCCCAATTTTGACTTGAAATGTATTTAATCCAATTTATGTAAATGATGCAAATTTGCTAGTATGTATTCCCAGTGCAGAGCTCAAAGCTAAGGCCCTACTAGTGAATATCTAAGCATGTATGATGTATATATTTTTGGACCATATGATTGGTTATCATGCCAATTTTATTCCCTTAATTTGCAAAGAAGTGATGGGGTATACAACCTTGGTGGATCCTTCAATGAACCTTCTATAATAACTAGCAATACCAATGAGAGATATCACATCTACCACATTCTTTGGAATTAGCCAATTCATATTGGCTTCAATCTTTTCAAGATCTACCAATATTCCTTCCTCTTAAATAATGTGACCCAAACAATTAATTTTCTTCTGATAGAAGTCACATTTGCTTAGATTTGCGTAAAACTGATGCTTACTTGACACTTGCAAATCCATTCTCAAATTATTTTCACGTTCCTCTTCATTCTTAGCATAAATAAGAATGTCATCTAGAAAACCATACACAAACTTGTCCAAATACTTGTTGAAAACGTTGTTCATGAGATACATGAATGTAGTTGGTGCATTAGTGAGACCAAATGGAATCACCACAAAATCAGAGTGTCCATACCTCATTCTAAAGGTTGTTTTGTGGAAATTCTTCCTTAATTCTCAGTTGATGGTAACCAAACCTCAAGTCAATTTTTAAATATAGTTTCCCCTCTCATTTGATAAAAAATATATTCAATTTGAGGCGATGGGTATTTGTTCTTTACTGTAACTTTGTTGACCTGCTAGTAATCAATGCATAACTTGAGTGTCCCATCTTTATTTTTCACAAATAGCATGGTTTCTCCCCATAGAGACACACTAGGGCGAATGTACTTCTTTTCTAACAACTCCTACAATCACATTTTCAACTCCAACAATCATGGTGTACTCATTATATAAGCTTTCTTAGACACAGATGTATCTCCTGGAACAAGATCAACTGTGAATCAATATCCATATTTGGAGGAAGTCCCGATACTTCATCGAGAAAACACATCCCTGAATCGTTTCCAAACTCGATAATTCCTCCAACTTGGAAACTTTATTTTTTTATTCACCCAATACATGGGATGCATGCAATTGAAAACACTTTCTAAAGAACTTCTTTAGCTACAAGGCTAAAATATGTCTAGTAGAAACCACAATTGGAATTCCCTTTACCATCTTGGGGTTTCCTTCTTCATCCATGGATTCAAAGGTCTTGGTGTAAACAATCAAGTTTAAATCTATGTGCTTCCAACCAACCCATCCCAATGAGAACATCATAATAACCAAGTGGAAAAAATATTCATATTTTCCCAAATTAAGAGTCCATCCATTTCTAATGAACATTTCTCCACCATCTCACTAACTTTCCTCTTGGTTCTAGTGGCTAGTTGGACCAAATATGATTTACTATGATTTGTTTTACTAAATCACAAACATCAACAACTTTATAAGTGAGTATATCCATTCTCAATCAAAATAGAAATAAATTGTTTATCAATCTTACCTTTAATCTCAAACACACTCCAATTTATGGTTTGCTTGGTGTTCGGAAACATAGATTCTAGGGATGGTCCTTTCCATATGACTCACAGTTTCAACCCCTTGGATGTTGTGAACCTAATTGGTACTTCCATTTTGATGTGGAAATATTCTAATAAAATAGTCCTCTCCACAACCCCTAACATTGAAGTGGCTCTTTCTAGCTTGTCTCTCTTTAACCTAGCTGGATTAGTCACACCATGTGGTAGCTTCCTTTGCTGATTTCTGAAATGAGGAGGCTTGAAACCCCTATTTATTTGGTCAAAATTCTCCTTCTCCTTGTCCTTCCATGCCTTATGTGAATTTCAACCTACCTTTATTTTGATCATACCAATACTTTTCCTTCTTTATGGTTTCATCTAGAGTTTGAGTTTCATCAAACTCAATTATATTTTTGTATGATTGAGGTTAATACACTTTAGAAGAAAAATTGAATTTCGACCTTATCATCTCTAATATACTTTAACATAGCTCAAAAACTCCAAGAAATTATTGGCATATTCCTCCATGGTCATTTGTCCCAATTTCAACTCATGGAACTATTTGATTTTGTCATCGTAGTACTTATCAGAGAAGTACTTTTGTTTGTGAAGCACTTCTTGAATTGCTTCCACACAATCTTCCTTTCAATGATATTCTTGGCTTGTCTAAGGTAATCCCCACCATATATATTATTTCCCATTCAAATTAAATATGGGCCACCTTTGCCTTCATATTCCCTAGAGTAGTATTGGATTTGAAAATAATTCCTCATCCCAAGAATCCAAGACTCAACTCCTTGACCTAATTTCGGATTCACCATCAAAAGTAGGAAGTTTGGACTTCTGAAATTTCCCATGTAAGTTGTGCTTAATGGGCCTCTTCCTCTTGTTCATATTAGAAGGAGATATGGAATCTTCAATGGATCCTTTAGAGGCATATGTCTCACTAGAAGAGAAATATGGAGTGCATGTCTCCTCTCTAGAAACCCTTATTGGATTTGGAAATAATTCCTCATCCCAAGAAGCCAAGCCTTAGCTCCTTGAAATGATTTGGATTCACCATCAAAAGTAGTAGGTTTGGCCTTCTGAAATTACCCATGTGAGTTGTTCTTAATGGGCATCTTCCTCTTGTTCCTATGAGAAGGAGATATTGAATCTTCATTGAATCTTTTAGACGCAAATGACTCACTAGAAGATAAATCTGGAGTGCATGTCTCCTCTCTAGAAACCCTTATTGAATTATGGGATCTTGTGAAAATTCCTCCTTGATTTCTAGGGTGAATCTTCCTCTGAATGTATGTTAAAATTTGGAGCATTGTGTTGGTCACTATACTTGCCTATTACTTTAAGTTAATAAACATAGTGCTCAATATAAATTGTCAACCCAGGGAAGTCTGGTTATTTCAAAGGTAATCAAGAAAAATATATGCGTTAAAAATTTAAGTAACTGATCAACTAAATGGAAGTCACCAATCTAGCTAGTTTCTAAGTCTATGCTCTGCTTAGTACTCGATCCAACTTCAATCACCAATTTAAAGATTAAGAGGGTTCACACTCCTTATACAATATCAATTATGGGATTAACTGCTTCGAGCTATAAATTAGCTAAATTGCTTTTGCAAGAATTTAAATCCTAAAACATCATCATAAAAGAGATTCAAACCATCATTGCAATATTCAACCATAAAAAGGAATCGGTCCTCCTTATACTCTATAATTCTATATGTCATCTACTTGTTTACGCAATTCATGAAAGGGAATTAAACAACAATAATATGCAGGAGCAGAGCACAACTGTAACAACAAAAATAATACCACACTTGCGAAAAGAAACTATGCACTACTCAATCGACTATTTCAACAATCAGCTATGAAAAGGAAATCCTATACTTAATACTCACACCATTCAACAAACCAAGCAAAATTATAATCAAGGAATCTTGCGCCTAATAATCAAATTGTTGCAGCAAATCAAAAGTAAATCTAATTGCAATTCCACAACAAACAAAATTAAAGGATTAAAGGAAATAAATAACTAACTAATCTCGGCAACTCTGTGAGAAGGTGGGCCCTTTCCTTCTAACAGAGATGCCGCTAAAGGCTACCAGAGCTCAATACACAATAGATCAAGAAACTGCTGCTTCTTTCATTGATATAATTAAATCCAATTACAAGTTCTTCACTCCTGTTACAAATTCTCTCCAAAATAAGCCTAAACTTTTGAATGATCTCGTCTTCCTATAAATACTCAGACAATACAATTTAGGTCCTCTAAATTCGGGCATCCATGAAGATCGAATATCTTCGGGCTGTCGAATACACATTTCAAAAATAGAAATAGTTACAATAATTATTACATTGAAATGAAATCTATTTCATAATCATTTACGCTCTCACATCTCTAGCTCATCCAATTCCAAACGAGTTTCAACTGGTCGCATGGGAGGATAACCTAAGTTGTTTCAAAAACAACCTAAACCAAGCCTTGAAGATGTGCAACTGTCGCCAAGTACTTCTTCATCCACGTGTATCAACAAGCTGATATACCAGAATTCCCTGAGGTCTCAAATCACTTCTCATCAATTCATCACAAGTCAGCACAATGAGGAATAAAATCCATAAACACAAGAAATCTTAAGCATTAATATAGCAAAGCAATAATGAATTATACCTATTCAACTCCATGCTTTTCCTTGGGAAATATAATGACTTGGTTACAAATAAAAGGGAAAAACAGGGAAAAAGGGCTTAATAGAAGTGAGCAAAAAGGGCCATTTCTGGCACCCAACATCTCCCCTCAACTCTCCAATTGCATGTCCTCATGCAACAACCTCCAGCTAATCTAAATCTGAGTCTAACTCAAAAATTCTTCTGTGGAAGTTGGTGAAGTTAAAGGAAGATTCAGGTTTCTCTCCCATGTTCAAAAACCCATTACATGCAACTAAATCAGCCCAACATTTCTTTTCTTCTTTCTTGGTCAACTTGTATATACTCCTGTATTGATTCTCAGGAAGCCATATAAGTGCAAATCTAAATATTAATCCTAACCAGCTCCTCCCACATGTCTGCATACACTTAACATATTCTAGGACTTGATACAAAGCATACTTAAAGTTTTCAAAATAGTAAGGGTCTCTTGTTCTTAAGGACTTAGAAGAAGCTTCCCACCTATGCTTGTTTCCTTCCAATGCATAAGGCTCCTGCTGGGAGATCATACTAACACATGTATATATGACCTCTTGCCGAAATGCTTCCATTTGATTAACCTTTTGAGGATATGTGAGGTGTCTGTTATGTCTTGCAACAAGGGACACAGGAGATTGAGGTTCACCTTGAATCCAGAGAGTAGAATTGTCCTAATTCTTTTTAATAGTCTGATAATCATTCCACCAGTTCATCTGATTGGTGACGAAGGATGTGAATTACCTAAGATGGATGTCTCCTATGTGAGGAACGGGGTTATACTGAAGGTCCATGAAGCATTCCAATTGATGTAGATATAGCTGACATAATAATTTTTTCCCATGGAAATCGCTGAGTAAAGGCATCCAAAAACTGAGGAGTTGTCACAACTTGATGGGGCTTCCCTCACTTCAAAGATTTAATCTTGAACATAGTCAACTGTTCATAAAGGAACACTGAATAGGATGCTGATGGGGCTCTGCAACTTAATAAATATTGAATAAAATTATACATTTGCTCCTTCTCCTGCTGCATGGCCTTAAAATTTCTTAGTTCTTTCAGTTCTTCCTGGAAAGTTTACCAGCAAAATTTTTGAAAGATTAATTCTTCATCCCACCTCTCTCTGAGCTCTTTAATGGATTTATTATGTTCATGCAAGGGAACCATTCCTTCCTCGCACAGGGCAACGCAATATCTCCATTTTCTTATTTCAATCTTCATCAGTGAAAGTTCCTTTGCCATCTCCTGATTTCTTCCATCTTCTGTGTCCTCTTCATCTTCTGTTTCCAGCTCAATAATATCTAGAGGTTCCTGAGCCCTTGCTTTATCCTCAATTTTCCTGGGTGAAGGTAGGTTCTGAGTTTCAACAACTTCTTCTTGACTTACCAGTTCAGGGATCTCAACAGTTTCTTCTTGTGCCATTGTTTCAACAACTTCCTGTTTAATTACCAGTTCAAGGACCGCAACGATTTCTTCATGTGCCACTAGTTCTTGTGTTTCAACAGCTTCTTTTTGGATTGTTGTTTCTTGTGTTTCAACATCCTCCTTTTGAATTGCTAGTTCTGAGGCCTTAGAAAATTTTTCTTGTGCCGCTGGTTCTTGTGTTTCAGCAGCTTCTTTTTGGATTGCTGGTT
Source organism: Larix kaempferi (assembly GCA_027924585.1). Classification (NCBI taxonomy): domain Eukaryota; kingdom Viridiplantae; phylum Streptophyta; class Pinopsida; order Pinales; family Pinaceae; genus Larix; species Larix kaempferi. The sequence continues at coordinate 21,468,098 of BSBM01000841.1, forward strand.
CTTTTGTTTCAACATCCTCTTTTTGAATCGCTAGTGTTGAGGCCTCAACAAATTTTTCTTGTGCCGCTAGTTCTTGTGTTTCAACAGCTTTTTCTTGGAGTGTTTCAGCATCCTCCAATTGCTGAGGCAATGTTTCTTCTAATTCTTGCAATCCATGATCAAGGGTCAACAATTTCTGTGTAATAACATCCTCAGGTTCTTTACCCGATGATCCTTTATTATAAAAGGTTGGAGGAGTTGTTTCCATGCTCCAATTCTTCTCATCCTCCACCATTGGTTCTTCTTGTACTGTCCCATTCTCTTCCTATCTTAATTGTCCAAGTCTCGAGGCTGAAAGTCCCATGATTGTGACCTTATATCCTGAATTTTTGAAGATGTCCCCACATTCTGGGTACACAAATTCATCATGCTTCATATCTTTTGAAACAGAGGGCATATTTTCCATTTGGTTAGCTACTTCAACTAGTGTGCTTAATCTTTGAATTGCCTGATTCCTTAACACTTCCTTCAATCCTTGCAGTTACTCCCTGAGCACTTGTACCTCATGTTTCAACAGGTCATTCTCTAAGATAGGGTTTCTATTTGTATTTGACCCTCTCTAGCAACAGGTTCTTGTGGGTCGGTAGACTTTGGAATTGAAGTTGGGATACCCCCCTGGTTCTTGTGTTTTAGGGGGTGATCGAGGTTTTAAAATTGGGATCTCAATATCTTCCTTGGTTGGTTGTGTTTCCTCTACTGCAATAGTAGCTTGGGTCCTTGCTCTTTTTGATGGACTGGGTGACTATTTCTGGGTACACAACCTCTTCTTATTTCTCCATGGCGCGGGGGGAGTGAAACCTTCTGGGAGTATTTCAACTTCCTCTGAGGCATAGAAAGGAGAATCACCATTCCGTGATGATTCTTCGCTCAACTTACTAGTTCCTTCTCTTGGTTTAGCAGAAAATTCAATCTCTTGAATTATAACTCTTCCTTGTTCAACAGAGGACTCAATTTCTTGAATTACTCTAGTCTGGGATTCAGTATCCTCCCTCATTTATTCCACATTGGATTTTTTTTTGGTGGACTGGGCTTCCAATAGGCTCATGGGGATTTATGTTTTGAGAATCCTCTACAGTTACAGCTTCCTGTAAACCCCTTCCTTGATCATTTTCAGCTTCTTCAGATTCCCTATCACTCCCCCCAACTCTATCTTACAGGCTCCGATTGTCTTCCTCCTCATTATTATATCCTTCCTCCATAACCACATGGTCCACCACAACACCAGCAACAAATTTCTCCCAAGTTTGATGTCTTTGCTCAAGGGCTCTCAACATTAGAAGTTTGATAAGGCCATGGTTAGTGATGGAGGCTTGAGGATGTTGAGACCCTCTTGCATAGTGTGCCATGTTTTGCAGGGTCCTCTTAAGATAATAGGGCATATTAATTAATGTGTCGTGGAGCAAGTGAGAAAGCAAAACAAAATTGTAGGTATAGATGTCTCGGTACCTACCTTCATAGGTGATATATTTCTTTAGGAATATTGGAACCTTAACCCATGGTCGAGGTAGAGTTTCCATTGTTTATCCTCGTCACCTTGGTTGAACGCTTTCTCCTGTTGCGAGGAAGTATTCTATTGCATTTAGGTTGGGCCTCTTCCTACCGAACCATCTCTTCCCTATTCTAGGAAATCATGTTACTTCTGATAAAACACGGTCTGAGACTTCAACCCTCAATCCCCCAACTACTGAATGGTTTCCTCTCAAATTCATGGTGAACTGTAATGGCATTCATTCATGGCACCCACTCAATTTTTCAAAATATGTCATCCATCCTCTTCTTCAAAGATGCTAAAAAATTCTCCATTCCGGCGCAACACATCCATTGTTTCAGGATCATGTCAGACTGCGAAACCCCCCATAATGCCTTACTTCTGCAATCTCAAACGATGGATGCACAAATTTCCCAATTCGGACGCCGGAGTTGCAGCATGCAAAGACAACAATGAACAATGGAGAGTACATTGGCTATTTTTGGAAAGTTGGTGTAATTAGGGAATAGCCCCGTGCTAAAAGTTTTCGCATGGATTGGACAAGACAGAGGCGTTCAATAAGTACGGGAAAGGGTAGTCATGTGTCCCTCCTACTGGAATATTGGCTAAAAGTTGCTAACAGGGATATTGTTAACACCCAAAAAGTGCTCACTAGCTCATTTACCACATTATATGGCCCATTTGTCCATTTTCCTACCATATTTCCATTAAAAATCCCAAAAAATCCCATTAAAAAGCCTCCAAAAGGCCTAAAATGCCTCCAAAAGGCCATAAAACCCTCAAAATAGCCTAAAAAAGGCTTAAAAACCCCCTTTTCCTCCAAAAATAGCAAAAATCCCCTAAAAAGGGAATAAAAAATATAAAATAATGAGGAAAAGGAGAAAAAAACCCTATACAGCTGCCTAAAACCATGTGTTTCCCAAAACCATGGGCCAGCACTCCACCACCAAAAAACTATAAATAGGTGATGGAGATCCCTTACTTCATATCCACAATCACAAGCACCCTTACTCTGCCAAAATCTCTCTCGAAACCCTAGTTCACCTTTGAACTATTTTCACCTTGAGAGCCACCTTTGGCCCATCCCCAACATTGGAGAAGGAGAAATGAGCATATTGAAGCTTGGAGCATCCTCTTGGACACTGCAAAGGGCTTCATCAAACCTTGACACTCAAGGTAACATTAATAGAAAAAGTCATTCTTTTCATTTGATGTTTATGTTTCATGCAATAGTTTAGAAGTAATTTAATTGTTGTTTTAGCTTAATTAGTTTAATATATTGAACTGCTACTAAGGAGTCCATTCTCCTTAGTAGGTGCTCATTGGCACAAGCTAGGGGTAAAACCCTAGCTACAGTTTTGGCGACTCCCCTAGTTTTCGAATTTCTGGTTTCCGTTTTTTAAATTTTTTCCTTTCGGCTGTCCCTTTCGGCCGCCGCATACCGCGTTTTTTCCCTCTGCAGTCGCGTCCCGACCGCGCCTTTCAGGCCTTTACCTGCGATCCGACCGCGGCTCTCAGACTGTTTCCGACGCCCTGCCGGCGGATTCAAGTCTGTTACCTGCGATCCGACCGTGGCTAATCAGCCTGTTTGCCGCGATCTGACTACGCCTGTCGGCCTCTTTCCCGCGTCCTGACTGCGGCTTTCTGCCTCTTTCGGGCGTCCCGACTGCGCCTGTTATCCCTTCTGCCGCGACCCGACTGCATCTTTTTTCCTATTTCCAGCGTCCCGACTGCCTCTGTTGTCCCGAAAGCCGCGACCCGACTGCGTCTTTTTCCCTATTTTCCTGCGTCCCGACTGCCTCTGTTGGCCCGATAGCCGCGACCTGACCGTCGCTGTTTCCCTCAAACCCGCGGTCGGCCTGTTCCAAATCGCCACAGACCCGCGGTCTGATTTCTGCTCTTTTCCTGTTTTGAGCCCAGCCCCTCTTGCTGCAATATTTTCTGCATTTGAACAGCCCTCTGTCCCACCTGCAGCCCACTTCCTTACAGCCTTTCTGCAATCAAATTTCTGTTCCCTTTACAGAGTCTTTTTAAAATTTCAGTATTTTTAATTCAGAAAATTTTGCAAGTTAAACTTTCAATTTCCATATTATTGATAGATTGGAAGTTGCCCCCCTTGTGGCACTTCTATTTTTGGGATCATTACCTCACGAGCACACACTCTGTCACATAAAATCAAGTGAGCCTTAAAAAGTACCTAATTAAACCAACATTCTAACCCCACTTGGGGAACACAAAAGAATCATTGTAGTTAGGTAGGATCAGGGGGATAGGCTTCCAATAACACCCCTTGGTTATTTCACTTGAGACATAGTTGTTGTCCAAATAGGGAACCAAAATCCCCTAGTACTTTTTGGCACGGTCACAACCAGTTTATCAGAGGGCCTCTCCCTTAGGAGGGTTGAAGTCGGGAGACTGGTTCCGGAGGCCTGAGTGGAATACCGCACTCCATTCAGTAACCGAAGGGCTACCTTTCGCGGTTCGCGGGATATCCCTGTATAGGGGTATTGCGGTCAACGAGCTAAACGGCAGATTCACCTTTCTGGACGTGTCATGAACGGGGTATCTTAGTTGCCATTCTTCTAGGATTGACTACCCGGTATCCCTCCCGGTAGGGGGATATCATAGCCACTTGGCTTTCCTACTCATATTGTCTGACTTGGATTTCATCACCTTGCAGAGGATATGTTTAGTTGAGTCAGAATACTTTTAGCTAGGTGTTTGCATGCTCCTTTACCTCCCTTTGGTCTAGTGAGTCCACCATTTTTCATTTATAGGAAACCTGCTGCTTGTTGGTATTCTGACCATCTTTGTTGTTACTCCACCTATTGTAGCACAGCTGTTGCAGTGGGTGTTTTGAGTTGGTTGTTGGCCTGAGTGCCTTGCTTTTTAGCTCTCCCTCTGCACACTCGGTTGCATTAGGATTTTTGAGCTGTTTTTATACTCACCTCAACCCACAGAGACTTGACACCATCCGTCACCATTGAGTCCCCGAGACATTCTCGGCGCCTCAGGGGCGAGCCCCCACAACACGGTTCTCTTGACACCACTCGTCATAGATTCCGATCATTGTCCGTTGATACCACTCATCACAGATCCAGAGCCTTGTCACTTGACTCCACTCGTCATCGACGTAGGACTCCGTCACCAGATAGTGACGCCCCTTACTTTACCTCTGATTCTGACGAAGAGTCTGAGAACCCTATTTATACTGCCCCTACTAGCCCCATGGCTGGCACGACTTCCACTCCATTTGTCATAGGAACCATTGGTGGCACATCCACCACTACACCTGTTTTTGGTATGCCCTCCATGGGGCAACCATCTACCGTTCCCCTCACGGTACCCATACCCACAGCGGGAATACCCATCCCCACTACATCAGTGGCTCACACTACCCATGGTGGTGCTGGACCATCCTCCACTACCTCAGTTCCCCCACTTGGGGGCACCTCCCTAAATCTTGTCCCTCCACTTGGGGGCACTGGCCCCAACTTGGTCCATAGCACTACGGTGTCACAGCCTTCTTCCAGTTTGCCATTCATGGCTAGCCTTAACCTACCTGACCTGGCCAGATTGACCAACGATCATATTCGACACGACCCTACATGGCCTCATATGCCTACGAAGCTCCCCTCGGACATCCCTAAGTTCGAGGGCAAGGCCGGTGAGGACCCACAAAACCATATCATGTCTTTCCACCTATGGTGTTCCTCTAACTCCATAGTGGATGACTCTGTTCGCCTCCGTCTCTTACAGCGCACCTTCACTAGCTCTGCAGCCAAGTGGTATATCGAGCAACCTCATGGGACCCATGCCATCTTTGCTTCCCTAGCCTCGACCTTCCTGCAGTTCTTCCAGTTGCCTGTCCGCTATGACGCGGGCGTTGAAATCCTTCTCTCTTGTAGACAAAACACGGCTACCCATATCACGGACCACATCCATGAGTGGCGTCGACGCCGTAGCTTATGCAAGATCAAACTTGACGACCGTATCTTCCTCGATTGGTTCCTCAAATCCCTTCTCCCTGTCATTGCTAAGGATGTAGCCTCAGAAAGACCCCAGTCTGAAGAAGAAGCCATCCTTAAGGCCCAACAGTTCGACCTTATCTACGCCCAATCGGGTTACCTTTATACCATTATACCTGACGCCCCTCGCGGCGAGTCCTCCAATCACGATGCGCCGGGGGCATCCCACGCTGCAGATGGTATCATTGGCCGTGTTTCTTCGCATCCCCAACCATTTTCTATAGCACGTCCTACCCCTGGCCCCGACCTGTCGAGGGCTACCTCCCAGTCTGGAGCAACCAACTCATATGCTCCCATGACACATCACCATTCCCATGGACCCTCATGTCCACCTCAGTGCTTCGGGTATGCGACTCCTGCTTATGCTCCTCCAGTCGCCCCTCAGCCTTACTACCATCAGCAGGCTGCCCCAGCTCCTGCGCCTTCACAAGCCCCACCCGCTTATTATCCGCCCCAGGCAGCCCCTGCGGCACATCCACAACCTGCTCCGCAGTCCTATCAGCAACCCCCTCAAGTTGCTGCACCTGCTCAGCCTCAACCTGCATATCATCCTCCGCAGCCTGCTCCTGCACCTGCGCAACCTCAGAATCCACCTGCTGCCCAAGGGCAAGTTTACGCCCAACAGAACCCGCAGCAAAACCAGAATAACCAACGTAACCAGGGCCAACAGAACCGCGGCAAGGGCCGTAATCGGGGAAACAACCAACCTGCAGACCAAGCTGGTCAACCGGCTAATCCCCCAGACAACAATAACGCGGCCCCCGCTAACCAAAACCCTGATCGCCCGCCCAAGCAGGCTAAAAACCCTAATCTGCGAACGAACCACCCTTGTTCTATTTGCGGGGTCTATGGACACTACACACATGCTTTCCCACACCTGGAGCGAGCTCGGCAACTCTGGGTTGACGAGGCCCATCGCCAAGGGCATGCGGCTCCCCAAGCGCCACCCAACCCCCCCAACCTCAACAACCCCCTTTGGTGCTGCAAAACCCATTACCGACCCAAGGCGTAGTGAACACTCAGCCGTTGGCCCCCCATCAAGCCAATGCAGCCCAACAACAACAGATCACCTACGCTGCTCCTGATCAACCCATGTTTGACTCAGGTACCCACCACTTACTGATGATGTCATCTGCTGACGTCAACCTACAGACCCGTCAGAACCAATATGGCTCCACCTCTGAAGCCACTCCCACGGATAAACCTACTAACGCCCATCCCACCGATCAGGCGTTACGTATACCTCCGCCGCCCATAGACGGCGCTGCGAAAGCACCTCGTTTCCCACTTCGCCGAATCAACAATAACCCTAACACGCGCGCTGCGTCAAACTACAACATCGTAGACGACCTAGCCCAATCTCCCGCAGCCATGTCTGCATTAGAAGTCTTGAAGAACTTCCCTTCCCAGCGCAAGACTTTACTTTCCGCCATTGGGGGGATTGACCCAACCGATTCGCATTTGATGGCATTTGATTTAGACCAGTCTGAACCACGCCTACCTTCCAGCTTAGCATTCCAAGTTACTGTCTCCGTTAGGAATCTTGTCATCCATCGGTGCATCATCGATGAGGGTGCCTCCACATGCGTTATGTCTACATTTGTATGGCAGAAGCTAGGATCCCCTCCTCTCCAGCAGTCCACCACTGCGTTACGTGCCTACGACGGTCCTTCGGCCCAGCCCCAAGGCCTTCTACCCAACGTTCCTGTCCAGTTAGGTGGAAAAACAGTCCTTATTGACATAGAGGTAATCAATGCCCAATTGGATTACAACCTTCTACTTGGCCGCAGCTACATGTATGCCATGCGGGCGGTTGCCTCTTCTGTCTTTCGCACCATGATGTTCCCCCATGAAGGACGCGTGGTTAAGATTGACCAGCTCACCTACTATGATCCCAGTGCTCCGGCGGCACCGGAAAATGTTCTCCCCATGGTTGAACAACCTGTTTCTCCTGCCACCACCTCGTTTGTTTCCTCTACGGGGCCTGGAGTCTACTCAGACGCGCCGATGACCTCCACCTTTCAATCCATTCCTCCGCCGTCATCTACGCCCGAAATGTCTGATTTATGTACCTTGTCCCACGACAACCTACCACCTAACACTCAACCACCCTTGTTGCCAAAACCACCACTAGTACCTAGCCACATTGGTGTTACACCGATCCATACGATCCCCTTCCTAGTCCCTCCATCGGGAGTAGTAAGCGCCCCGGTCATGGCTACCCTTAGCCTCCCTGGGTTAACCTTGGGATTACCTGTATGGTATCTTTCGCCTCCCGTTCGCCCGCCGACACCAGATGTCGTCCTCCAGCCGGTGCAACCCATGGCTACTACCACTCAGCCACCTCCCGGTGTCTCTACCCCTTCGTCCTCCACGACACCTCCTCCTACTCCCAAACCCACTGGGGGAAGAGGTCCCCAACCTTACACTGCCGTACCACCTCCAAAGACAGTCAAGAACCCTCCAGTGTTTCGTGCTCCTCCCAAATGCTCGCTGTGTGACGAGTTGGGCCATGCGACCCACCAATGCCCACAGTTACCCGCATTACAGAAGCACATGCAAATGCTCGATGATGACCCCAACATCCCAACTGTCGAACTAAACCCCACTCCTAAGCCTAAAGATAAGTCCCTACGTACCAACCACTCCTGCGCCATCTGCGGTATTTACGGGAACTATTCACATCATTGTCCCGATCTCCCGGATTACAGAGCGGCTCTCTATGAGATGAACAATCTGGATCTTGAGACGGCACCACCTACCATTGAGGAGATCTACCCCCCAGACTCTTCACCTTCCGGAGAGGTTAATACCATCTATATGATCTCTTCAACCACTACCCCCCTCGTCAACAGATTTGACGACGCAAACTTTCCGTACTGATGAGGAGATCCTTGAGGCCCTTACTGCCCCGGATTATCCCTGGGATGATATGCATCATCGTTCCTACTTCATCCCAGAAGCGTCTTCCTCTAGCTCCGCTACCCAATACGCGGTTGAATCCAAAGACTTCCTCCCCACCAAGGTTGACTGGTTCAAGGACCCTATTCCTGCTCCTGATGCCTTCGAGGAAGGTAACATGGCCAACATCTCACCTGTCATCCAAGTTGATATCGCTGCCCCAGGACGTGCCCCTGAACTCATCACTTTAGGAGCATTCTGCAGTAAACAAGAGATTGAGGAGTACCACAAACTCTTCCAGGACTTCCGTGATGTCTTTGCCTGGTCCTATACCGAGATGCCTGGTCTTGACCCCGCCATTATAGAGCACCACCTTGACACCTCTGAGTCAAGGGGCATAATAGATTCCCTCGACCCTGGGATAGGGGGCACGATCAATCACTTTGAACATTCCCCATCACATCTATCTCAGCACGTCAATGAACCCATTATTCAAACCCACACATATGTGATCCATAATCACAAACCCCATGCACATAGCATGGGGGCAAGTCATTAACCCTGCTCACTTTTTCACACTTGTGATCTCAACCTTTTTTGAGGTCACATATCACTTGTAGATTTGACTTGATTTTATACACCTAGTATTCTGCCCCTGTGGGCCATCATGATACACCTAGTATTATGCCCTCCATTTTTTCGCACCATTTGCACCGCCGGATTCATATTTCCGTGCCCGTGACGATGCTTGAGATCATTTCTCGCTCTCACTAGGACCAATATCAACATTGTGTCCAGACACCACTAGTCACCTCGGTTTGCGTGCCATATCGGCCGTTCTCCATTTTTCACGTATTTTATATCATCGGATTCATTTTTCCGAGCTAGTGTTGATGCTTGAGATCATTTCTCGCTCTCACCCCCCAATTTTTCGGGTAATTTTTCAGACGCCACTAGTCGCTTCGGTTTGCGTGCCACGTCGGCCACTTTCCGTTTTTAGCATGTTTTATATCACCGGATTCATTTTTCCGAACTCGTGATGATGCTTGAGATCATTTCTCGCTCTCACTTGGTACAATTTCAACATTGTGTCACGACACCTTGCTGCCTCGGTTTGCGTGCCACATCGGCCGCTATCGGATTGTTCCACTTTTGTACATGAGCCATTCACTCCTGTCATACTGCAAATGTCTCGTTATTTTGCCACCATCTCATTCACCCCGCAAGGAGGCCCATCAGTGTTCCCCAACACCCTCGTTCTTGGTCACCATTATTGATCCTTGATTGAACACTTCCTCCTTGCCTGGCCATTCCTTTTGTTCGGTATAATTTTATCCCTTTTTCGGGCCGGACAAGTCCTTTACGAAAAAGGCACTTAGGGAGTTTCCGTTAAGCTCTTTTCTGACTCCTAAAAGAATGAAAAGATCGCCGAGCAATCTTGCTTCCTTTCATGCTCGCTAAAGTACCTGAAAGGGCGTCTATCTGGTATAAGTTTAACCCTTTTCCGGACCTGGTAGACTAATTACGAAAAAGGAATACTCTAGTCACACCGGCTAGAAGAGTTCTTCATTGCATCCTTTTATGCTTCTTTGGGCCTTGGAGACTAAATCTACGAAAAAGCAACCCCCTGGAGTTTTCTTACTTGCTTTCAGACTCTCTAAAATTGAAAGCAACCACGAGCGTGAACTGTCCTGGGCTCGTAAAATCCACACGACAGTACCATTCCATTATTTCAGAGTCTTCTTATCGCTTTCAGACTCCTTAAAATTGAAAGCAACAACGAGCATGAACTGTCCTGGGCTCGTAAAATCCACACGACAGTATCATTTTACACAAACTTCTTCTAGTTCCTTAACCCATGAAGAAGTCCCCTCCCGTGCCTCCGGGCACTATGATCGATCATCTCGGCAGCACCCCCAATCAGGTCGCCTTTGTTCAGAGTATTCTGCAGTCTCCTGCCATTGTATACCAGCTTGAGTCTCCCTCAGAACAGTCACCCTCCCCAAGCCATTACAGCTATGATCCCTTTCCCCTCAGTCAGTTTCATATGCTGCCAGATCATTCCCATTATCATACTCTGAACAAAGGAAGTTTGAGTCCACCCACTCTACTTGCCCAGTTGTCCCCCCACAGTTTGTCAGTCCTGCCATCAGTACTACCACATTTCGGTTCTCCACCTCGCGCTCCTGTCAAGAAAACATCATTGCCTTGATAGGGGCAGGTCTCCCTCTATCGACGACAGCTCCTCTATTCCATAGGATAGGCCCAGAGGTCCCTACGCCTTGGACTTATCACCATCTGTGGTAAGTGCCTATGGACCATTCTCAGAGGAGACATCATTACCTCTCTGAGTGGTTGTTCCTCACATGCTCGACTCCAGCACCTTGATCGCATCGTTGAGGATCGCGTAGGATTATATCCCATCATTATTTGTCGAAGACCCCGGATTTCCCCCGACTCTAGCACATCGGTGAGTCCCTTCGGAACACCCAGTTATATGTTCCCGTGGATGTCCGGGCTGCGTTGGCGATTGTATTCGGAAGCCATCCAGTTATATGCTTCCTTGAGTACCCAGTTCAGTTCCAGTTCCAGATCAGTGTACCATTGAGGTCAGAACTACCTGTCACTATGATCCAGCAGTTCATCAGTTCCTCTGGTACCCCAGTCAGCAGCACTGTTGATATTCCAGTGCACCAGTTCTTCAGCTTACACATGGTCCGCCTAGCAGTATGTCCCCGATTTGGTGTCCCCTCTGGACTCTTATGATGTACACAGTGGTCATGTATTTTACAGGTCCCCTTTTCGGGCCTCACAGTTATGTTTATGTATCTTGATACGAGCATGGGTATGCCCGCCTCGTCCATATATTGAGATTATTCCTCAGTCAGTATTTGAGGCCATGTATATTTCAGGTCCCCATTTTTTGGACCCCATTGTTATTATTATGATATATCCTGATACGAGCATGGGAATGCCCGCCTCGTCCATATGATCAGATGATTCCTCATCCATTATTGAGGTTATGTACTTTTAGCTCTTGCAGTTGTTCGGGATCGTTGTTCCGGGCTTCAGTTTGTTTCTTCTCTTCTCTCCACATCCCAGGAAAACCATTCATGACTTATGATGTCCATCGGCCATACGATGAGCTCCTGCCCTCGCACATCAGGGGGCAATCTGTTAACACCCAAAAAGTGCTCACTAGCTCATTTACCACATTATATGGCCCATTTGTCCATTTTCCTACCATATTTCCATTAAAAATCCCAAAAAATCCCATTAAAAAGCCTCCAAAAGGCCTAAAATGCCTCCAAAAGGCCATAAAACCCTCAAAATAGCCTAAAAAAGGCTAAAAAACCCCCTTTTCCTCCAAAAATAGCAAAAATCCCCTAAAAAGGGAATAAAAAATATAAAATAATGAGGAAAAGGAGAAAAAAACCCTATACAGCTGCCTAAAACCATGTGTTTCCCAAAACCATGGGCCAGCACTCCACCACCAAAAAACTATAAATAGGTGATGGAGATCCCTTACTTCATATCCACAATCACAAGCACCCTTACTCTGCCAAAATCTCTCTCGAAACCCTAGTTCACCTTTGAACTATTTTCACCTTGAGAGCCACCTTTGGCCCATCCCCAACATTGGAGAAGGAGAAAGGAGCATATTGAAGCTTGGAGCATCCTCTTGGACACTGCAAAGGGCTTCATCAAACCTTGACACTCAAGGTAACATTAATAGAAAAAGTCATTCTTTTCATTTGATGTTTATGTTTCATGCAATAGTTTAGAAGTAATTTAATTGTTGTTTTAGCTTAATTAGTTTAATATATTGAACTGCTACTAAGGAGTCCATTCTCCTTAGTAGGTGCTCATTGGCACAAGCTAGGGGTAAAACCCTAGCTACAGATATGCAAATGAAGTATAATCATGATTAGTCTGTCAATTTATTCCTAGTCATAGATGTGATTAGAATTCATACCTCTGCGCTTACCGTGATGGATTGTCAGCCTCCGAGTTGACCTATCTTTGTTGTCAAATCAATTGATGAATACATCCATTCGCATGCGGATTCATAATGTCGGTTGGCCTCTATCCAATAAGATATTTGAATGTGTCCATGTCAAAATTAATTCTATTAGTGCGTGGAAGTTTGGAATACTAGCGGAGTTTTAGCCGAAAATGTGACGGAGTTCCAGCAAAAATATTGGCGGAGTTTTGGTAGAAAGTGGAAAGATTGGCGAAGTTTCGGCAGAAAGTGGAAGGATTGGCGGAGTTTCGGCAGAAAGTGGAAATATTGGTGGAGTTTCAGCAGAAAGTGGAAAGATTGGCGGAGTTTCGACAGAAAGTGGAAAGATTGGTGGAGTTTCAGCAGAAAGTGGAAATATTGGCGGAGTTTTGGCAGAAAGTGGAAAGATTGGCGGAGTTTCTGCCAATGAAAAAATTCAGCAATGCCCAAGTAAAGCTCAATGAACTTGAAAGAAATCCATAATTCTCTTCGCCCATCCCTGTAAAGGATTATTCAGCATCTACAGAGGACCACACATAATTTTTGCAATCGATTGGCCCATTATGAGTGCTCAATTCCATCTGGTCCTTCACATCTATTCCTGCGCACAATTCTTCTTAACAAACAAATCAAATCTTAACTAGAAAAGAAAAACTACAAAGCAATCTATTAAATCTAAAAAAAAAAATGGATTTATTTATATACAACTTCTTCATGGAAATGCGCAAAATATTAAAGAGTTGCAGAAATAGGAGAAGACTCATGTTCTTGTACCAATTGACAGTTTGGATCAGCAGCAACTTGAGAGGCGAATGCATCCTTTGAGAGTGGCTTATGATAGAGCCACAACTGATGACCGTTAGCAAATAATGGCCTATGATATTCATCAATTATGGTCAATCAGATAGTTCCATTGTTGAATACTGTATCCACTTTGTAAGGTCCCAACCATCTGGTGGGTAGTTTACCTTTAAAGTCCTTCCTTAATTGTGAATCGTATAATAAAGCCCAATCTCCTTCATGGAACATCTTCTTCTTAATAAACCTGTCATGCCATTTAGAGCGTTGTTGTTGAACCACTGAAGTATGATGTACAACAGTTGCACGTTTATCATCTAGTTCATTTAGTTGATTCAGTCGGTCCTTTTGAGCTTTTGTCAGATCCAGGTTTGCTTCTACAACGGTCCACAAAGTTTTAATCTTGAATTCAACAGAGAAGACAACATTTTTCCCATATACCAATTCATAAGGAGAGAATCTTGTGGTGTTACACCATGTAGTTTGATATGCCCATAGTGATTCAGGAAGTCTTTCATCCCAATCTCTACGATGACTCTTCACAGTCTTTGTAAGGATGGCTTCAATCACTTTATTTGTGCTTTCCACCTGGCCATTGGCCTGTGGATGATAAAGCAAAGTTATTCGATGTTGAATATGATATTTCTACAGAAGAGCTTCGATTTTATGGGATACAAACTGTGATCCCCCATCTGTTACTATTTCCTTAGGCACCCCGAAGTGAGTAAATATTTCTTCATACAGGAAATCTATAACAGCTTTATTGGTGGTTCTCACCGGGGTTGTGGCCTCCACCCATTTGGTCATATAGTATGTGCAAACCAGAATGTAATTTTTATTTTTGAGGGTTGACAGGTCCTACAAAATCCAGAGCCCATTTATTGAAAGGTTCAACCACCAACTGTGGTTGAAGTGGCATCTCATTCAATCCATTAGGATGACCCATCCTTTGAAAACTGTCACATGCTTGCACATACCTCTTTGCATCTTGAAACAAAGTTGGCCAAAAATAACCCATTCTTAACACCTTATGTCCAGTTCTTTTATCGGAAAAATATCCCCCACAAGGTTCATCATGGCATGCTTTCAGGATACTGTGGATCTCATCTTCCCTCACACATCGTCTAATCTCCAAGTCTAGGCCTGTGTAAAAGAGATATCCTTCTATCCAACAGTACCTATCACTTTGATGTACAATCCTTCTTCTCTCCCTTTTTGATAGATGAGCTAGAAGCTTTCCTACAACAAGATAATTAGCAATGTCTGCATACCAGGGTGAGTGAACTGAAAATGCAAATAGATGTTCATCAGGAAAAGAATCCTCAACGGGTACATTATCATCATTATTAGTTAGTCGAGAAAAAAAACAGCAACAACATTTTCTTTTCGTGGTCTATCAATAATAGTGATATCAAATTCTTGCAGTAACAGTAACCACCTAGTCACTCGAGCATTAGTAACAGGTTTATTCATCAAATATATAATAGCCGAGTGATCAGTATGCACAAAAGTAGAATACCTGGTGATATAGTTCCTGAACTTATTGATGGCGTAAATGACAACGAGGAATTCTTTCTCAGTTATTGTGTAATTGAGTTTAGCAGGGGCCAAATTTTTACTAACATAGTAAATAACATATGGATTATGACCTTCCTACTATCCCAGCACATGTTGGAATATTATATTACTTGGAAGGTAATAATGTCTTTGTATTATGTCAGAAGTTATCCACAATCTTATGTAAAAGAGTAATACATTATATCCCATATTCATTATGGTAAAGTATACTCTTGATATCCATCATCATATAAAGAGATTTTATTATGGAGAATTATATTATCCCACATGCAATGTGTGAGAGTAATTCCTTCACATCTTTTGGTATATAATAGGGTCAAGGGAGTCACATCACTATATAGTGAATACAACAAGTGATAAAGTGGTATATGCTCATAGATAGTATTGACACATGGTATTGTGATCTCAAGCTCTGCTATATTGTATTGGGATTATTTATAGTTGCTCTCTTATAAGATTGAAGGATATTTTTGGAGATAATAAGAAGACAACCTTCCCGTGGACGTAGCCCAATTGGGTGAACCACGTATATCTGGTGTATTCTTTTACTTGTTCTATTTATGTTCTTATTTACTTTGATATGTTATTGATTGCTAAGATAGGTAAGATAGTTTAGCTAGATCCACATCTCTGACAGCACAGCCCCAATGGCAGTATCTAAAGCATCATAAGAAATATGGAAAGGTAAGTCCCAATTAGGCCCACGCAGAATAGGTGTTGTAGATAGTCTTTTATTTAGTTCTGCTAACATTGGCTGGCATGCATCTGTCCAATTGAATTCTGCATATTTCATAAGTAAGGTAAATAGAGGGGATTCCAACTTAGAAATTTTTTCAATGAAACATCTATAATTATAACTAGAATGTCCAAGAAAACAACATACCTCCTTCTGCGTTCCAAGAATAGGGATGTTCATAATTACCTTACTTTTGGCAGGGTTCACTTGTATTCCTACAACATATATAGAATGTCTGAGGACTATAGCTTCACTCATCATCATATGACACTTTTCATTACTGAGAGATAGGTGACTCTGATCACAACGTTTTAATACCTTTTCCAATTTTTTTAAAGCCTCACCAAAACTGCTACCATAAGGAGTAAAATCATCCATAAAAATTTCCATACAATCATTAACCATTTCAAAAAAAATTCCAATCACAGCTCGTTGAAATGTAGCCGGTGCATTGCATAACCCAAAAGGAAGCACCCTATATGAAAAAGTGCTCCAAGGACATGTGAATCTGATTATACCCACTACAACCATCTAGAAAGGAAAATATTTTTTTACCAGACAGGGTATCCAGGACCTGATCGATAAATGGAAAAGGGAAATGATATTTTGTGTATCCTTATTCAACTCTTGATAGTCCACACAACTGCTCCATTTTCTATTTTCTTAGGCATAATTACTAATGGAGAAACCCATTCACTGTCAGAAATTGGGTAAATAAATCCTGCCTTTAAAAGTTTATGAATTTCCTCCTTCACAATGTCTCTCAAATTTGGATTCATTCTGCGCTGGGGTTGACATATGGACCTAGAATCATTATTAATGTAAATTTGGTGAGTACACAACTCAGAGGGAATACCTCTCATGTCTATGTATTCCCATGCAAAGAATCCCTTATATTGTTTCAACAGTGTAATTAGACGCTCCAACTCATCGGGTGCAATATTGGGATTAACATTCAAGGTCTTTCCAGGCTCAATCTCTATTGGAACACTCTTTGAATTCATGATTATGGGAACAATTTCGGCACTCTTAGCTAGGGTCTCCTCAGTAAGTTCTTCTTGTTCAAGTTCACTCAAAGTACTATCCAGGATTTGATATGCATGTTTAGTGACCGACATTGGTTCACTAATGAAAATGCTGATAGTATCATCCTCGGTTTCATTTTTAAAAGTCAGGGCCCTCCCTATGGTTAGAAGGGGATGAGTACTTTCCTCCTCCTCCAATTATACCCATAAGGGAGTATCATCATCTAAGCTTGGTTTAGCTGGAGGATATAAGGTCAATATTTTAGTATCGGCCCCGTCATATATTTTGATAGACCCTGATCTACAGTTGATGTATGCATCTGTTGTTGCCAACCAAGGTCTTCCCAAAATTAGTGGATGTCCCCCCAACTGAGATTTAGGATGTAGGACAAGAAAATATGTGGGGTATTCCCATGAATCAATAGAGACTACCGAGTCATCCAAAATTCCCTAAGGTCTAATCGTGGATCTATCAGCCAATTCTAATACAGTGGGGGTTGGTCTAAGGTTGGTGAGTCCCAATTTCTTTACAGTTTCAGTAGTCATCACATTTATTGTTGCTCCCAATTCAACTAGAACATTAGAAATCTCAGTATACCCAATATGTACTATAACAGTGGGATTTCCTATATCATCATATTTAGCCAAGGGAACATTTCCCATCATTAATTCATACAATTTCCAAACCACATGAACTGTAAGAGGATCCTTCGGTTTCCTTCCCAGTTTCTTCATGCACAGATCTCTAACACTTTTAGCATAGATGGGTACATCATGAATGGCTTGCAATAATGGAATTTTAACATGCATATTTTTCAATTCACCTAGAATATTGAAGCAAGGTTGCTCTACTACTTTCTGTAAGGCTAGTCACTCAGGATATGGTGGATTTCTTGGAATCTGTACAAGGGTAGTTTCAACCTGTGTTTCAGCAGGTGTTTCAACATCCTTAATAATGGGGATTGTTGTACCGAATGGGATCTCAATTTGTTTATTCATTCTTTCTCTAGTCATAGGGGATGGAACATCCTCAATGAAAATAGGTTCGCTCTACTATCCTCCAATATCGTAGATGTAATTCATTGCATGGGATGGGAGTAATATAATAAGTTGGCATGTTTGATGTTTCAAATTGTTGCACTGCCTTATTGTTGGGGTTAGGATTAGGTTGAGCAGGAAGCTGGGGTCATAGTGGTGCATTAATTGGTGTAGAATTATTAGGGAGTTGCAGCTATGGTTGTTGATACTCTGGGTGAGAAAATTGATTTCATGGATAAGGATTTCTCCAAACTGGAGACCAAGGGGCTTATTGGTTTGGATGAGGTTCCCATGGAATCCAAGGAGTAGGATATTGCATTGTAGATTGAGTAGATGGGTACCATTGAGTATTGGGACAAGAATATTGTGGAGGAAACTGATTATTCATATTATTCCAAGAATTAAAAAATGTAGGATCTAGACTCATACCTGGAGCACGAGGTTGCCAAGGCTTCTTTTGTGAAATGAAGTAAGCTTGCTCCACGTCCATGCTGGATGCTTGAAGGACTACCTTAACTTTTGGCAATGAAGTGCACTCTTTAGTATTGTGATCCAAATCACACAGGCCACATACCTCTACCTTGTAGAGTGTCCATTCCCTCAATGGGTGCTTATTTGTGCATTTAGCACAAAATATGCCAAGTGCCAAATCTTCCTCTGCCTGCCTATGCTTTGCTTTCAAAACATCCAATTGTGAGGAAATATAATTCATCATGTAAGTTTTAAAGTTTTAGAGAATATTACCGATCTCTGCTCGTGTATCTCCCCCACTAGCTGACTTTTGTGCCCCTGTAAGGACATCTCGGTCTCTTGTGCTGGTTCTAGAAGATCCTCTAGAGTATCTTCGGCACAGATCTACAATATGATCAAAATATTCTCTTGATATATCCCCCATTCCCATCAGATTAAGCATATCCAGGAATTCTTCTCTAATTCCTCGCAATAGGATAATTTTAAGGACATCTTTTCCAATGTCAGCATGACCAAATCTCTGCAAATTATATAAGAGTCTTTATACAAAATCCTCCAAAATTTCATCCTCTTTTTGGACGATTTTGAACAATTCCTCCCTCCTATCCTTGGTTCTACAATAATCTTGATATTAAGCAAGGAATACTTGTTTCATTTGGTCCCATACTATAACAGTCTCACCACCCAAACTCATAAACCAACGTAGGGCATTTCCCTTTAAAGTAGCAGGAAATAGTTTCAATTTTTGTTCACTAGAGGTGTAATCATAGCTTCGACAGATGATTTCAAATTCAAAAAGAAACTCACTTGGATATTCATTAGAATTACCATAAAAAATTGGCAAAACCGAAGGTTATATGTTCTTCATGGGAGCCACCCCAAGCATCTGTCGAATGGGTAATTCAAGTGTAGCAATAGTTTCTCCATGCTAGTTATTACCGTTGTCCCCCAAATCTTCTTCATGATCATTAGGGTGCTTTGGATGCTCTCTATGTTCTTCACTATTCATATCTTCCTCGTTCTTCTGCTCTTCTCTCCTTCTTTCTTCCTCCAGTTCTTGTTGATAATCCAACCACTCCTCCTTAGTTACTTCTTGCTCGTTAATTCGATAAATCTCCTCTGGATTTCTTGTTCCCACAACACTTCCCTTATCTTCTGGAGGTTGATATTCAGAAGTGGGATTTGAAACTTCTGTTACTTTCTCCATGGTTGATACTGATGATTCAATCTTGGGGAGAGTAAAGCTTCCTCTTCTTGAATATGCTCACGGTAATCCGGTAGAAGAATCATCCCTGGTGATCAGTTCATCAATAAATGTTTTTCTTCCTAGACCTTGGTTACTGCCATGACCTCTTCCTTCTGCAAATTTAGTGCTTTTGGGGGTTTCACATTCTTTTATTTTTGTATTCATGCAAACTTAAATAATCATACCTGGTTTTTGGGGTAAGAACCAGTTCGGTCTGTTGAAGGATGCACAGCTCTTCACTGCGCCTTATCATCCTTGCAAAATGAAAAACCAAGATGGATAAAGAAATAAAACTAATCAACTACAATCTATGCCTACTAATTACCTTCCACGGCAACGGTGTTATCAGGAAATCTACTCAAGCAGACACGAGCATGATCTCCCTAGTCCAAGTGGATCTAGAACAAATGAGAACAGAACATAAAACTACTTTCTTAGATCAATTAGAGATCAAGGTAATTAGATATCTTACCTTCATATCCATAGATATTTCTCCTCTTTATCGCTCCAAGCTTTGTGGTCATCAGATCCGTAGCTGCAAGACATGTCAAAGCACATAGAGACAAGACAAGCGGTAACAGTACATCTAAACACTAACTGATCTAAGAAAATAGTTAAGGAAGTGAGCTCTAAATATCATTGACACAAAGACATTTATGGAAAGAGATTATATTACTGTAAATCAATGAGAAATACATAGTAGAGTGATGATTACAATCCAAGCCTTAACGCTGCAATCTTCCTCCAACAAGCCAAGCCAATTCCTCCAAAGGAAATGTATGCCTCCCAAGAGATGGATAGGGATCACCTATGTTAATTCCACCAGCATGTAAGTGCTATAGAATTCCTCCCTTTGGAATGGGGAGGATCTTTGTATATATAGGACCAAGTGGATAGAGTAGGTTGAGGATCATGGGGAGAGGACTAAGGGATCCTCCCTTGAGATTAGGGAACCGTAGGACAACTCACCTAGATGTTAGGGATAAAGATACACCTAATCCACCTTCTAGAATTCAGTCGAAAGCCACCTTTATCCAATTTAACCACCATCGGTGCATGTTGTATGAAGGAAACTTGCGCCTAAGAGGGAAAGCACAGGCTTATCAAAGACAACTTGAGCCACCGGTGCAATCTGCCAGATGGCAATCTGCGCCTGACCTATTTGGGCGCTCCTTTCTAGAAGGAAACCTGGGCCGACCCAACTAGAAATTGTGGATAAAGGGAAACAACTTTCTCTAAATGACTTCTTGATCAGGGACACTTTAGGGATTAAGGCACTGAGTGGACATGGGTCTCATGATGACGAGATTTAGGTGTAACAGAATTCCCCTCAAAGCATGAAGCTGGCAGAATAAGACATGTGAAATGCTTTGAAAGATGGATGGCAAGGACTTGCTGCCTGGAAGATGCTGCTGCAGTACAAATTACTCTGAGATACATGTCTCATATGACATACAACATGGATGTCGACCAATACATTGCAGAACCATGGTAGTAAAGACCGGTTGAACATAATCATGGCTGCTAGACACAATCATAGATCCATGATGAGATAATAATACACCCACGACCAATACAAAGTGGATCCCTATGGTATGACTGAAACAATCTCCTTCGCAACCTTGTTAAGATATAATTTTCCCAAGGTTCTTCAAGCTGAAACCACGATGATATGAATCTATCCATGTGATTACAATGTCTTGGAGTCTAACATGGTAGAAACCACTTGATTACCGGTCATAGACATATATCGTTAACAAGTGCGAGGGGAATCACCATTGATGTCATTGATCCCCAAGGTATCATAGTACATATCACCAAGCGTGAATAAATGAGTTGAGGTCGAACGCTCAACGAAATATTTCAATCAAGATCCAATGATGTAAACTCATGTTGAAATCGAGGTAACCTACCATTAAGGCATGTAGGCCCAAGGTACTTGATTGGTTTCTAGATTCAATCCCTAGATGATTTGTTGAAGTCGACAAGGATGAATCCATCGAAGGAAGGCCATGATGAATCCCCCATCAACGACATGAAACTCAATAAATATGTTTGAAGTGGATCGGATGGTAGAGTAATGTGGAATACTGACTCGGGATAGACCGACATGATAGAAGGTGTACTTACTATAGATGATGAGTAGCAGACATCTCTTGAAAATGGACATGGCATGACTTGGTAGTATTGGCATGACGAGAATGACACTGACCCCTAATGCAAATGATGATGGAAAAATTCTTTGGATGACCCAAAGGAGTGACATGACTCATGGAATCAGCAGGACTCAAAGACAAATGGATTACCCAAGTACTGAATGCAAATGCAAATGAGTTCCATGTTCAAGAGAAACTATGCAATGCCATAAATTATAGCGTAACACAAAATATCCCCTTTTTCCCCATCATGATTGATGAGTGCTTCTCTTGTTTTTTAACGAGCTTGAGGAGGGTAAACAGATGATCGGTATAGCTCATCCCATGGATGAGTCCAATCCCAAACGTTTTACAAACCTAGGATAGGAGGGGTTCGTCCCATAATGGGCCCTTCAATGTTAAATTTTAATGAGTCCAAAGAAGGTAAACTCAGCATCATTTCATATTTAGAGAGTTTGAAAAGAACTAAAGAAGACTCCAAAGGTCCTTTTTCATAAAGTTAGCCTCTTCACCCGAAAAAGGGTAAAACAACGCGAGAGAGGACTCTTCCAATCATGATTGGCTGGAGTATTCCTTTTTCGTAAATAGTGCCTCCTAGTTTGAAAAAGGGGTAAACTATCACGGGAAAGACGATCATTCAAATAATTTTACAAGCGTGAACGCATCAAGTTCGTTTGGTGATATTTACGTATTTCGAGAGCCTGAAAAGGGCTTAAAGAAAGACTCCAGGGGTTCCTTTTTTGTGGAAGTTTAACAAGCCCAAAAAAGTGATAAAATATAACTCGGTGACTTAATCTCATCATTTTATGAGCACGAGAAAGAACAAAGAGATAGCTCGGTGTCATTAATAATTGAATTTAATGAGCAAAATAATGACATAAAGATGCTCAATGAGTTGTTCATACCTGCTAATATGCACGTAATGACCACAATTGTGAAAAACAACATTAATGAGGTTCTTAAATTCACCTGCAAGCTTCAAAACTAGGTAAAAATAATTAACCGAGTATAACTAATTCCAATTATAGTAAAATAACCCATAAATGAATAAATTAAAAAAGGAATATGATCCTTTTTTATATAAAATGAGGTAAATAGTGAAAATCAATTACTATTGTTTTTTACCAAATTGGAGAGGTGAGAAGTGTCGTTTGGAGCCATTTTTCCTTTTCCGATTCCGAGAGCTGTGATCAACTGTTTCGAGTGCCGTTAGTGACAGGTAACCCTAAACTCAACTATTTAACTTTTCAACAGTTTACTTTTTTTGCTTTTCTTCATTTTTATTGGGTTTTGGACATGGTTGGAGGGAGATATTGTGCTCAGCGGCCGACGCAGTCTTCCCTTTCGGGAACTATGTCGCGATAGCGCCGACGCAAATCCCAGGCTAAGGTCTTGTGTCGTTGGTGCACTGTCTATAAAGACGGTCTGCGCTGACGCAAGTCCGCCAAGAATGTGCAAATATAACTACAAAAAGGAATTTTGGATGGGTTGAAAAGATCCTAATGATGTTTATTGGCCTTTTGGACAGATTATAGCGACCAAAATGGTCCTCGAGTGGTGAGAACACGAGCACGAGCTCAATGACACTCAAGCAGAAAATGATCCCCAATGTATAGCCACATTGAGGAATTGCAGTTTTCCTAAGTACTTCCAAGTGCTGGGCATGAGGGCCCAAGTGTCGTTGTTGTCATATCTGGTCCAATGCTAGGACCCGGTACAACAACACTTTTAGATCGATGAGCACACTTTGAGTATAGATGCTGAGGACATCTACTTTTTGACAACGTTGTCCCGATGGGGAAAACCTGTGTCCCTAACTGGATCATGAGGGGGTGATCACACTGTGGAGGACATGATTGATTAGTGGTGCACTCCAAGTACTTAGATGGCTGGTGGAAAGATTCCCAAAAAGGACGTTCAAGATCGAGCTCTTCGTATTGTGCTCTTTTCCATCACGAGGGTGGCTGGTAGTTGATCTTCTCATCTGGAGAGAAAATCGCAGATGATGTACGCTGAGGAGTGTATGGATCCTACTGTATTGAACTGGTGTGAGAGGATCCTCACCTGTCTATGGGATTAGCTGACCAAATGTCAATGCGAGGCACTGAATAAATTTGGTTACGGTTCAGTGGTGATATCATTCATGCTAGAGTGGGTGCCGCACTTTAGCCCACAGGTAGAGCTTGAGGATCGAGATGAACGAGATCCTCATATGACTAGGTGGTCCGAGGTGATGGAATGCCATGGTGGCGGGGGTCCTATTATTAGCTTCAACACATGTTTCTTCACATGGCTGAGGGGACAACTCCTCATGGTGGAGGACTACCCGTATGATGGGACGGACTTTAGAGGGGACCCTGACCTGGTGCTTCCTGAGGGAGCGCAGTGGGGCGATATCGGTAATAACAACTAATGCTTGTGTTTTTCACTTTATGTATTTATGATTTTTTGGATTAGTTATGATGGTTTTTACATGTTTTATGTAGATGTGGGTCTGGTGCGACTGGTTGGAGTATCTCCTCTTACGCGGAGAAGGGCGGTGTCGGAGATGGGCTCCGTGACCCGAGATGCCATCGAGGAGATGGAGGAGGTTGAGGATAACCTCTGCAGGCTCACTTTGGATATCCCTGAGCCAAGTGTCCATGATCTACGCCGTCGCCACCAGCGACTTACGGTCAGGGTATCTTTGCGTTTTGGCACATTGCTTTGAAAAGTGGTGACGACCGCGGTATGCTATCATGAGTGTCCTAGGGACTAGGCTCATGTTTTATATGTATATACTAAAACCTTATAAGCTTCATATTTTGTAGAGAGGACTCTTACTGAAATCTTGCATGCTTCAGATTTTGTATCAACACTACCACTTTTGTACTTTGTACCGATTTTATATATACAGACACTATTGGCGGCTTTTATACATATTGTGTTCTATTGGTGATTGATGGGATCTTGTTTACATTTTTTGCTTAAACAATGGATGATTTACATGTCATGTCTATTTTTGTAGCTTATGGATATCTTACGTGTGTGCAATGTACCAATCCAAAATGAAATTGGCCATAGCATCGACAACAGTGTTCATGTCTCGTGGAACATGTAGGTATTGAACAGATTCAAAGGACCTCTCCAGGAGATGAACATGTCGGAAAAGACGAAGCAGAGTGGGGTCGCGGAGAGCGTAGATCTAGTTAAGATGAGAAACCAATAGTTGTGAATCGAGATGAATTACAATGTGGTCCATCCCCAAGGAAAGAGCATCAGTTAGGGCTCCAATCACCGCATGATATTCCACAATGTTATTGGTTGTGTATCCTAGACAATTTCCTCCTAAGCTGATAAGCTCGCCTGTAGGGGAATAAAGTACCTAGGCTGTCGAAGCAAGGTTATGGGTATGCCGGCTGGCGTCGTCCGTGAATCCAAAACCAGTTGCCATCTGCACATGCAAACAGAACATGGTATAAGTAGGGAAACAATATCTTGGCATACTAAAACAAAGCGTCACACCACACAAAACACACGCCATGTACAGTATATACAAGATACTTATGCTTGAAAAACTCAAGCATAGTACCTCTTCAGGTAGAGCCCATTGTAAGGCTCTCCTAGAGATATTGCATTGTAATCCTCTAGTTTGTATGCTCCCTTCTCCAGAACAAGTTTCACAATGTATGGCCCATGCCACATGGACTCAAACTTACCTGCCCCCAGCTTATCATGCCTTTGGTCATATGTGAGGACCAAATCACCCTCGTTGAAGATACGAGGTTCAACCGACTTATCATACTAAGCTTTGATGCGTTTCTTATGTGCCTCATTGGCAAGAGCAGCATCGCGGCGGGTCTCGTTGAGTTTTGCTAGGTGGAGGAATCATTCTTCCTTGGCAGTGGTGTTCGGGAGAAGTTCAACTGCGAGTTTGAGAGATGGAATCTCAAACTCTATTGGTAGGACTGCCTCCAATCCATATACTAATTGGAATGGTGTAAATCTGATCGCAGTCTTGACGGAGGTCTGATATGTGCATAGTGCATAAAAGAGCATGTTATGCCAGTTTGATTTTTGTGTAACCACCATGCGTTGAATCATGGTTTTCAAGACCTTATCGATGGCCTCTACTTGTGCATTGCACTAAGGGTAGTAAGGGGTTTATTTTTCATGGTGAAAACCCAGTCTGGTGCTCAATTCATCTACCATGTGGTTTGAAAGTGAGATCCATGATCAGTGACTATGGCTTGTGGAACTCTGAAACGCGCAATGACATGATTAAACATGAAGAGTGCACCAGTTTTTCCATCTTCTTTGTATGTAGGCATAACCTCAGCCCATTTAGTAAAATAATCCACAGCTACTATTGCGTAACCATGCCCCCCATCCAAGGTAGGCTTACAGTGCATGAAATCTATGCCCCATTTAGCGAAGGGGCCGACAACAATAACCAGGTGTAAAGGGGATGGATGGGAGCGCTTTTTATATTGAAAGTGTTGGCATGGGGTGCACTTCTTAATGGCCTCAATGCATTCTTTGAAGATGGAAGACCAGTAATATCCCACATGCAGTATCTTCTACGCCGTAGCCATCCCAAAGATATGACTGCCACAATCCCTAGCGTGACAGTCATTCAGTACGTGTTCATCCTCCTCGTGTGTCAGAAAACGTCAAAGAACATATTCAACACCACGACGATACAAGGTATCACTGATGATTAAGTAATACTTGGCGTGGTGGAGTATACAATGAAGGTCGTCACGAGACAGTTGGGGGTTGAACCATTGGGTTTGAAGATATAAGGTGATATCTACATACCATGGGTCTGACGTGCTGATGAGAAAAAACGACTTGTCTGGAAGACAATCGTTGGGATCAGATCCTGAATCAACACGGGGAAGATCACAAATGAGTTTCGCAAACACCAAAGATTTCTTTGACTTTGCCTTCTCGAATAGGAGATCATATTCCTGAAGTATCATGATCCAACGTGAATACTTGCCCCCAAGCACCTGATGTGTAAGCACGTGGTACATTGGGTTCGAGTCGAAAATTATGGTAATGGTGGGAAGCAGTATGTAGTGCCGGAAGTTTTGGACAGCAATAACGGTCGTGAGAGCGAGTTTCTTGACATGCGAATAACGGGTTCTAGAGTCAATAACACCCTTACTTAGGTAATAGATCACATGTTCTTGGGAGTTATCATCTTCTTGGACAAAGACCATGGCGATCATGGTGACAGAAGCGGAAAGATAAAGGATGTAATCCTTATAGTAATTGCGCGGTTGGAGCATAGAGGCGTGGGTAATGGCATGTTTCAAACTATCGAAGGATTGTTGCGCTTGGTTGTCCCAGAGGAAAGGGATGTCCTTCTTTAGTAATCGCATATAGACCTGTGTCTTCTGAGAGAAATTACATAAAAAAATGTTGTAGGTAAGTTGCCTTCCCTTGCAAACTTTGTAGTTATGTGATGTTAGTGGGAGGTCGGAGAGCGACAATGGCCTCCACCTTCAAGGGATCAATGCGGATCCCATCTTTCGAAATGATAAAACCTAGGATTTTTCCAGACTCGACACAGAAAATACACCTGTGAGGATTCAAACAGATATTATATTGCCTGCATCTGAGGAATACAACCGTCAGATGGTCGATGTGGAACTTGCGATGCTGTGAATGACTAGGGATATCGTCAAGATAGGGCTCAACAAAGTTCTTCACATCATGAAAAGCATATGACATGGCCCATTGGAATGTATCGCCGGCATTTTTAACACCAAAAGGGAGTTTACGATAAGCACATGAACCCTAGGGGCAGATGAAAGCAGTCTTATGTTGGTCGACCGGGTGGATCTCAATATGGTTGTAACCAGAAAACCCATCCATGAATGAGAAGATGACACTTCCAGCACAATTTTCAATCATCTGATCGATGAAGGGATTAGGGTATTTGTCCTTAGGACAAGCCTTTTTTAGATCCCTATAATCGACACAGACTCGGATGGATCCCTTCTTCTTAGCCACATGGACGACATTGGAGACCCATTCTGTTAAAGGAATAGGGTAGATAAATCCGACCTTCAAGAGTTTTTCAATCTCAGAATTAATTTCCACAGTTTTTCGAGGGTGCACTGGTCTTAACTTTTGGCCGAGTGGTTTAGCATCAGGATAGGTTTTAATCTCATGCGAAACAATGGCAGTGTCTATCTCGGGCATCTCCTCGTAGGTCCAAGCGAACACGTTGTGGAATTGTTTGAATAAGGCTGTGTACGTGGTGATCTCTTCGGGAGAATAGTTCTAGCCTAAATGAATATGTTCCATGACACCAGGGGTAACCGAGATGTCAATTGGAATGGTGGGCTCGATGTTTCCCAAGTTTCCCTCAGTGACTGTATGGAAAGTGAGGATCAGTGACTGGGGGAAAGGATAGACGTCCGGTGTGAAAATGGTTGTGATGTTGTTCTCCATAGAATCTAATGGGGGTAGAAAGATGATCGATGGTGAAGGTCTTCCCATGGGGGGTCATCCGTGCTCATAATCTCCATAATGGACTCGTCGGAGTTAAAAGTCCGGAGCAGAGGATCTGAATAAGATGACGTTCGTTGTAGAGAACAAGATTTAGAGGCCACGGCTAAGTGGTCCTCAAGGGATGACTAGATAGCCTCATAGGTAGTTTCAGCTGGTGAGAGAGGCATGGTGTCTCCAATCAAATGCATGGTGGCCTCATCAGGTATAATCCATTGATCAATAGAGTTGGAAAAAGATGGAATCATGGAGGAGATCATATTCATTGTGGCAACATGGTTAGGGGGATCCGAGGTTGGAAAGACACCCATAAGAGATGAATATTTTATGAGGCCGACCCCCACGCTCTCATATAGCTGCGAAGATTGTCCTAGCAAGGGGACATTATAACCAGGATGAGTAGCAGTGTCCAATGTACATAAGTCCAATTGGTCGACGGGGACAATTCGGCCTTGATGGGGGAATTGCATAATGCGGAAGATAGATGATGCGACCGCAGTCATGGCATAAAACCAATTACGACCAAGTAGGAGATTATAATCCAAATGGGTTGCGACACCTTCCATGTTAATGGTTACAGTCTTACCCCCCAAATCTACTGCTAAGGCTTGTAATAGCCCATGGGGTTGAAAGCTACGACCGTCGAATGCTTTCAGGGTAGTAGGAGAACGATTTAACTCGGGAGAACCAATGGCTCTCCAAAAAGATAGCGACATGATCGAGGTAGAAGCACCTTCATCTAGTACATTATGAAGGATTGTATTCCCAGACACCTTCATAGAAACTTGGAAATCCAACTAGTGGGAAAGCCTCAGTTTAAAGTACTCAAGTCGAAACATGATTGTGTTCGAGGAATCCGGATCTACCGCGCCAATGGCAGTGAGAAAATTCTTACGTTGGTTGGGGCAATTCTGCAAGACCTCTATCGTCGACATGGCACAAGGGGATTGCGCCAAGTCCTCTACGATGTTATAGTTCTGAGCTGCCCGAGCATTAGGATTGAAAAATGCCTTTCAAACCGTGCTCTTAGGTGGACACAACACTGACTCTAATGAAGGCTTCTCAATGGTCAGAGAATCTTGTGGTACGGTAACATCGGGAATAGAGGTGGAATATTTTTCAGTATTACTTCCGACGGGTTGCTTCGGAGGGACTGATTCGTATGAACGTGATCATGTGTTCAGGTTAACCGTCTCACTATGCATCATGAGAACATGCGCAGTGGATGATGTTTCTCCTTGAGATGGAGAGGGTTGAGAAATCATTTGTTGATTTTGGGTGGGGAAGGGATCATTGAGAACTGTGGGTGTGGAGTTTCCCTTAAGAAACTTCTGCACTTCGCCTCGGTGGGGACACTCTTTGGAGAAATGGTCACCACCACACAGTAAATAAGGATACTTGAGCTTCTATTTCTGTTTCGTGTCTTTAGGGGGTTCTTGTGCTCCTATTGATTGGAAGATTTCTTGGGTTTACCTTTGTTTTTCTTCTTTCCATCGGATTTATGAGGCGAAGCTGATTGAACATAATTCACCTCCTCGGTGGGAGAAGGAGTGGGTGACTTGGTGGTGCTTATGCCAGCCTGTGGTGAGGGTGTGGAAGAACCATGGTGATTTGACAATTCACCGGTTTAAGTAGAAGGCTAGGAGTTAAGGGAACCGATAATGTTGTCGGCCTGAGGTCCCTTGGGTGGTTTTGCAGGATCATGCGTCCGAAACAATGTCATATAACATGCCGGATTGAGCATAGACAAGGTCTAATTAGTGGGCACGGGCGATAGCTTGTTCCTCGATGACAACCCATCCCATTGCCATGTCTCGAGCTTCGGTGGGTAAAAGAGACTTTGTGAACCAGTCAGCTAAGAGTTGATCTAGAATGGGAGCCTTAATGAGACGCTGTCTCCTCCGCCACTCATGGATATGGTCATATATATGAGTTGCAGTGGTTTGGCGGAGTGAAGTCAATAGGTCCATACCAGTTTCGTAGCGTATGGGTAACTGGAAATGAGTCAGGAAAGACATAGCAAGAGAGAGAAAATCAAGGAACGATTGCGGTGGTAATTTGTTGGCAGGCGGTTTGGACAAGTCAGCATCGCGGATGCTGCGCAAGGCTGAAGATACCGTAGAAGGCAGAGAGTTGAGCGCAAATGATAATATTTTATGTAATTTTGGGTCAGTTGAACCGCGGTATGTGGGTTTTTGGGTCATTTGGACCACAATAGATAGATTTTGGGTCATTTGTTTTGAAGTGTCGGTTAGGAAGTAGTTAGTAAGTGGAAAAACAATGTAAAGGCGCAATCCTATAAATAGACGTAGTGTTGATCTATCTAGATCTCATATATCTTTTGGAGAGTATGGTTGTTGGATCTTAACATCCAAGAGATCTTGATCTGATGCTGAAGGATGAGTATTTTGTATCAGGGTTTTTGCGGAATTAATATGATGTGATAGAGCTGTTGAGAAGAATCCTTGTGTTTTCTTGTTTATCCCTGTGTTTTCTTGTTTATCTGTGGTAATGCATTTCGCGATATGAATATATGAATGATGTGATGTTTCCTTACTGCGATTAATGCTTTACTATTGTATCTGTTGCAATTATGAATTGTCCTGTTGAATGATGCCAGGAATATGATTGATGCTTGAGTTAAATGCTTAGATCTATTTCGGAAATGTTGCAATAAGTTAAGTAATTGATCCACAACATCCTTTTTCATTTGCGGAAACATGGTTACGTCAACTCTCCCTTGAACATCTCGGGTGAGACCTCATCTGCTCTGCAGGTGTTGCTGGATGGGGTAAAACCTATCTAGGCCAATGCTCAGGGAGATCACAGTGGTTTGGGTGTCGATAGTGTTGGGAACCCTTGTCGACTGGGTTTGTGTCAACAAATGGTTCTTTTGTCGGGACCGTAGCGCGAAGTGACAGGAAGATATGTCGTGGCATCCGACAAGACCGAAGATACAAGACTGGTTCGATCAGAAATTGTAGGAGTTCGCTGAAAAAGAAAATCAGAACCATCGGTTGACGACAGATCAGTGGGTGGAGAGGTACATTCACGACGGTCCGCACGAATATTTTTTTTGTGAATTTCCAGTCATCTTATTTGAGTGGTTGGAAAAGTTGACTTTCCAAAAGAGGAACTTCCAAGGTGGTGAACCAACATCCTGGACCCTAGAATTAATCCAAGAGTTGCAAGAAGTCAACAACAAAGTGTCGCGGGCTGTCGAAGTTTGGCTTGACAGCATACTAGAAGGGTATATCACTGAATTTGTGGTTGATACGAACAAGTCCTATAGTGAAGCTGAAAGATATTTCTTCCGCAGACCCAGGGGCGGGTTTTTGTTGTCGCTACAGCTGTCTATTAAGATGCTCATTTGCGAGAAGGGCATATTGAAGATGCATACGGATCAGTAAAAACCCTGGTGGATGGAGTTCGTGGGTACCACGATAGTGGAAGGGCGGTGCATGGAATGGTAAGGGGTAGATGGGTGCAGGTCACGACGAGACTGAAGCCGAGTAAGAGAGTGGTCTTAGAAGGGGAGGATCAAGGTTTCGACAGGAAAAGAGGCAGAGGATAGGAGAAGGTCCTGTTGCGATCTAAATGCAAGGCCGCGAAGGAATACCACATGGGACGAAGCGACCTCACAGTCCTGAAAAGGACAACTAGGCTATGGACAGGGTAGAGGTAGGACCAAACCCTAGCAGCAATGTGCCCACACCTCTGCTCACTATCTCTCAACCAGTAAGAAATACAACTTTGACACCATCGTGTTCATCAGGTCCACAGAAGTTAATTTCTAGTAGCTCAACGACTGGAGGAAGGAAGCCTAGGATGGCAGGCGAGGATACAAAGTTATCGTTGTTCCATGGAAATGGAACATATAACCCTAAGCAGTACTGATTTTTATGTGAAGCAGTATGGACTATAAAGCAGATTACTGATGATAATGCTAAGAAAGGACAACTGGCCACAACTCTTCGGGGTCGCACATTAGAATGGTTTATGAAGTTTGTGCAGGTTCCTGTCAGTGCTCCAGACAAGACACTAGATGAAGTTTGAGCTGGATTGATTGTAGAGTTCAAAAAACCCAAATCTGAAGCGCAATATATTACAGAATTAAAAGAGATTAAGCAATGTCCCAATGAAACTGTGTGGGATTTTGACTAGCGATTCAAAACATTGATGGTAAGGGTCAGTTTCGACATGAGCACTGTCCAACACAAAGAATGGTTCATTGCAGCACTGCTTCCACACATTTGATTAACACTGATGCAACAAAACATTAAAAGACCGAGTGAAGCTCTGGATATTGCAATGCAGTTGGAAGCTTCACTGATTGGTGAGAATGCAGTTGGCATGTCGCAGATTCAGACGTAGCTAGCCAACTTGACCATACAGGGGCAAGATCTTAAGAAGGGTAGGGAACAATGTGAAGAAGTATGGTGTACATGATGAGGAGAGGGGCATACTAAGGATAATTTCCCTGACTTCCGTAATTATCTAGTTTCAGGAGCACCGAATCCATTGAGTGGAGGTGGTATGATGTGGTGTCGCATCTATCAAGTATATGGGCACCGCCATGAGGAATGTCAATACATGCAAAAGATGGTCACAAAACCGATGAATCTGTACTATACATTCTGCAAATCCGTGGGACATGAAGACAAATATTGTAGTGCATATGGGTTGCTTCAGGAGAGAACATACGATTCATTCTATGTGAAGGACGACCAGCGTGCCGTACAACAACCGCAACCGCAGCCACATGTAGCCCAGCCGCTACCTCAACTGCAAGTGCAGTTTGTACAGCAGCAGCAACCACAAAAGTTTATGCCGCAATATGCTCTGATGCAAATGGCTCTACAATAGACACAATACGTTCAACAACCAAAGTATGTGCATCAATGGAAAGGCATGCAATCGAATCAGCAACAATTCAATCAACCGCAGTTCCAGCAGCAAGGAGGATTCCAAGGAAGACGTGGTGGAGGATTTGGTCGTGGAGGAGGACGAGGAGGTTGAGGAACTGTTTAGTGCTATCACTGCGGGGTATGGGGACACTACCAACTAGATTTCTCGCAATTACAGACGCAGTGTACGTTTTGTTTTGTTACAGATCACACGGTGGAAAACTGCCCACAGTTGCTTGCACGATGGCAAGCGGGGAATGTTACGCAACTGCAGAACCAAAACCAAGTAAAACAACTAGTGCAGAATCAAGTGCAGCAACCGGCGCAGAATCAGAACCAGCGTTTGAATCAGAATGCTAACCAAAATGTGAACCAACCTAGGAATCCGCCACTAAGCCAGACTCAGGGTGCGACTACTGCGACAATTTCTGCGGAACCAAGGACATAAGATGTTGATGTTGTAGTTATCACTCGAGGAGGTACAACAACAGGAGAGGATAGCCCACATCCACTCATCCAATTGGCAAGATAGAATAAGGTGTCATTTGAAATTGATTCCGAGCATGATGCATTCTTTCAGGCATGACATGCGATGGAAAAAGATCGCGGTACGACCATTGTCTGTGACATGCCTCCTATTTTTTATGCCACTTCAAAGGTCGATCCATTGCAACAGTCTAGGGCCTTGCAGGTATTTCTTGAGAGTTTTTATCACTGGCCAGGGATCCAGATGCTCTTGCTGATCTCGAAGGGTTGTTGCAGCGACCAGCTAGGGGACGCAAAGAGTCCGCAGTAAATTCCTTACAGAGGCGGAAGACAAGTAAGGAGATGCGTATGAACATTCAAATTGGAGATTATGAAATCAATTCAGTTATTTTGGATCTTGGTTCGGATGTCAACATCTTAACCAAGAAGGCCTGGTAGAGAATGGGGAGTCCCACACTGAGCTAGTCTCCCGTACAACTCCGACTGGCTAATTAGGCCAAGGTGACACCGATTGGGAGAGTTCCACGCCTAGTTGTGGATATCGAGGGAATGAAGACATATGCTGACTTCGATGTCATCGAAGTAGTTGACGGGGGAATATCCTATCCCAGGATGTTGGGGTTGGATGGGCTAACGACAGTGCAACAGTTATCAACTTTAAGAAGTGGATAATGACTTTTGAAAACTGTGATCTCATAGTCATAGCCCTGTTGGATCCGGTTGATGGACGCAAGTATATTGAACCAGTAAAAGATGACGATTCCAACGGATGGGACCATGCATACAATATTTCATAAGATTATATTCATCTGACTGTTGACGGAGAGCTTGGATGGCACAACTTCAGCTCTGCATCATCTGACTCTGATGACGCGTTAGAGAATTGGTAAAACCGCTTGCATGAGGTGTTGTTTCGCAAATGTGGGTTATTCATGTAGTCATTATGTCGTGTTGCGACTGAGACTGTCGCACTGCCAGTTTATGAAGGGTTTCCTGGTTTGTCTGATTTTATTATGGCATTCGAAGGTAAGGTCTCAGAACCACAACGATTGCTGGCATTGGAGGAAGCCCTAAACCCTGCTCCAGCACGTTGGTGGGTGACACATAAGAAATCAATCGACAGATGGTTACAGTGTCGGAGATTGATGTCGGTTCGCTTTGGAGACACTGAAGTTTACCATACAGGAAAATACGATGGACGGAAAGACCCTAGTAGTCACTTGATGGAATGTTAGATGTTGTGGGCATCATGACCCAAGGATGAGTGGGTGCATGCCTTTGTCCATACGCTGGACGAGAGGTCGCGATCATGGTATACTGCAGCTGAATTGCGAGAAGAAATCACCACTTGGTTGGAGTTGATAGTTTGTTTTACTCATACGTTCAGCTTCGTAGATGCCAACTTGGATGCCCATAATGCTTTGCAGCTCATCCGCGACGTAGTTCTGAAGGTTGTTCCGGTGGCATATCATGCGGATCCGCATGCGCACTGCAAGATGCAGTCCATGATGGAATGTTACAATGTCACTGGTGGGCCAGAAGATGGTGATGATCCGTGGAATTTCAATATTTCGGAATACGAAGGAAGTCGCGATGTTATCGCACCTGATGCACCAGCTGATCTGATAAGTCAGTCGCTGAAGCTCCGGAAGGTCAACATTGGGACAAAGGACAGTCCAAAGTTCACGAATGTTGGGGATTATTGGGATGATGAGATGATGGGGAAGGTCACAGACTTGCTACATGAATTCTAAGAATTGTTCCCTACGAATTTTTCTGAGATGAAGGGAATCTTGGGCGATCTGGGGGAGATGAAGATCCCGTTGAAACCAGATGCAAAACCGATAAGGCAGCGACCCTATCGACTAAATTCACGCCATAAGGAGAGGGTCAAGGTAGAACTTGATTGCATGTTGGATGCTAGTATTATTGAACCGGTTGAGGAATCGGATTGGATCAGTCCTATGGTAGTGTAGGACAAAAAGACCAGCGAAGTGCACATTTGTGTCGATTTGCAGAAGTTGAATGACGCTTGCTCGCATGATCCCTTCCCGACCACGTTCACTGATGAGGTGTTAGAAGGCGTAGGTGGCCAAGAGATGTATTCTTTCACGAATGGGTTCTCTGGCTATCATCAAATCCGAATCGCGAAAGAAGACCACCACAAGACAACTTTTGTAACAAAATGTGGTTTTTTTCAGTACACAGTGATGCCTTTTGGACTGAAGAATGCACCTGTGATATTCTCACGAGTTGTCATTGCTGCTTTCCGAGATTTCATTCAGAAATTTTTACAGGTGTAGATGGATGACTAGATTGTCTATGGCTTGATCAGTGATCATCTGGAAAATCTGCGATTGATGTTGGAGCATTGTAGACAGCATCAGATATCACAATATGCACCATTTGGAATATCACTGGGTCAAATTGTGTGCAAACAGGGATTGTTAGTCGACCCAGCAAAAATTGTGCTCATTCTGAGCTTAACACCACCGACTAACGTCAAGTAGTTGAGAGCGATGTTGGGAAACACTGGGTATTATCGCAAGTTCATTAGGGGTTATGCATCGATTATGACCCCTATGGAGAAGTTATTGAAGAAAGATGTGGTATTTAAATGGAGCCCTGAATGTCAAGTTAGTTTTAAAATGTTGAAGGCTAAGATGGCTTCAACGCCAATACTGGTATTTCCGCACTCGAGCAAAGAATTCCATGTCCACGTTGATGCATCATCAATTGCACTGGGAGTAGTTCTTGCGCAACCTGGGGAGGGGGATTTGGATCACCCCATTGCGTTTGCAATTTGGATGTTGTCGTCTGCAGAAAGAAACTATACAACGACAAAGAGGGAGGGTTTGGAAATGGTCTATGCACTACAAAATTTTCACCACTACTTACTGGGAGGACACTTTAAGATGTTCACAGACCACTATGCATTAAAATATCTGGTCAACAAGCCTGTGTTGGGGGTGAAGATATGTCGCTGGCTACTTCTCTTTCAGGAATTTGATTTTGAAGTGATTGTGAAGCTAGGACATTTGAAAGCAGGACCAGATCATCTATCGTGGATTGAGACAAGAGAGGAGCCAACCAACATTGAAGATGGGTTGCTTGATGCGCAAATGTTTAAGGTTGAAGTAGTTGACGAATATTATGAAGAAATTATCCAGTTCCTGGCGACAAGTATCGCACCGGAGGGATTTACCACCAGTTAGAAGAAAAATTTGGTGGTCAAGGCCGCAGATTTCCAACTGATTGCAGGAGAGTTATACAAACTAGGATCGGACGAGATCTTGAGGCGCTGTGTCTTGCCTCATGAGCAAGGGCATATATTGTCAGAAGCACATGCAGGAGTAGCTGGTGGGCACAATGGAGGTCGTGCGACTGCCAGGAAGGTGCTTCGCGTAGGGCTTTGGTGGCCCACGCTTCACAATGATGCAATAGATTATGCGCAGACCTGCGATGTTTGTCAAAGGACTGGGAAACCCTCTAGGAGGGATGAGATGCCCCTGCAACCTCAAGTGACACTACAACCATTTGAAAAATGGGCAGTGGATTTTGTGGGCCCTATCAACCCACCTGGGAAGCGTACTGGTGCAAGATACATCATTATGGTGATAGATTATTTGACCAGATGGGTGGAGGCTACACCAGCCATAGATTGCTCTATTGCAACAATAGTACATTTCTTATTCGACACCATTGACACTTGGTTTGGCTTCCCGAAGGTGTTGATGAGCGATCAGGGCAGTCACTTCATCAATCGCACTGTCAGTGCATTGACAACAAAACTACAAATACAACATAAGAAGAGCACGCCATATCATCCGCAAGCAAATGGGATGGTAGAAGCATTCAACAAGGTTCTGGAGCACGCGCTGATGAAGGTGTGCAATGCAAACCGTGATGACTAGGATCTGAAGATCCGAGCAGTTTTGTGGGCGTATCGCACCATGTGTGAAAGGTTGATGGGACGGACACCTTTCAAGTTGGTATATGGGCAAGAAGCGATTATGCCTATGGAGTACATCGTTCCGAGTCTGCGCATAGCGATAGAAATAGGTATGGACGATGCAGCGACATTAGGAGAATGTCTAGAGTAGTTAGTACAACTTGAAGAAGATCGCTTTATCGCAGGGTTCCACCAAAGCATGGAGAAGGATCGACAGAAGGCCTGGCATGATCGTCATATCAAGAACAAACAATTTCAGTAAGGTGACTTAGTGCCGCTGTACAAAAGCAAGTTTATGAAGCACCCAGGGAATTTGCATATGCATTGGCTTGGTCCATATCGCATCAGTAGCATAACTTCGGAAGGAGCAGTCCAGTTGCAGCAGTTAGACGGAGCGATGCTCTGAAAGTTGATCAATGGTAGCAGGTGAAGCCCTATAGGTCAAGCTTGGCGCAGCGCGATACCTGAGTTGCATCGATGAAAAAAAAAAGAACAGGATGATCGATGGCAAAATGGTGCACCAGCAGGGACATAATGCACAAGCAGAAGTGTTTTTCATCGCAAATTGGGAGCAGGTTCACGACAGCAGTAGAGTCGCGACTAGGTCAAATTGGTAATAAATGCAGAAAGTTCAAGGCAGTTAATTAACGACACTTGTTTGAATGATGAGCATTAATGGTAGATCTGGCCGATCGGCTGACAAGATCGACGACGGATTTGGGTCATTAAAGCAGGATTTGGTCCACATTAATGCGTGATTTAGTCATGATTACGAGGGATCAAGTTGGGCGCTATAAGAATGGGTCGAAGCTCGTCGGAAGGCACATGTTCTTAACAAGTGAGTTCAGCTCCCAATTGTTGAATTGTGCAAGGTTAGGTGTGTTGCAGAGTGTATTTGGGGTGTGTTGAGAAAGTTCTTGGGTTGAGTAAGGTTCAACTATATGTTGGCATTGCGAGAATTGAATGTGGCATGCTAGGTGAGCCGGATACGGTGGAGATTTCAAGCGAAGTCGAGTCACTCGTTATCATTGTCAGTATTGCAGAGGAGATCAATCTCGAGGAAGAAGTTACTAGCATGCCGGTGGGATCATCCTCCATTGTGTGCCAGAAGAGGGGGGGGATGCAGCCTAGCTCCCCATGTCCAGAGAAGTGACAGACCCGCGCCACTGCCCAAGTACCGGAAGGGGTCCCTGAGGAGAGCCCATCGAGCTCTGGTGTTGTGGAATCCGTAGTCCGAGCAAGCATTTTTGCTATGGATATCTCGGGCTACCGACCTCCATGTCGACCGGGTGCACAGCTGAGGAATCCCACTAAGAACTAGAGGTATCAAATTAAAATGTCAAAAATTCCACTAAGCATGAGCTACACCACCAAAATTGTGTCATGGCTGATGCAACGACGGTATGAAGATCATTTTTCGCTAGCGCTGGAAGATGTTCTTTCGGAGCCCTTTAAGCCATGAGCAGCAAGGGATACTGAACTGACGCCACCCATTCCACATGACTGGGCACACGGCTTGGAGAAGGCTGGGTTGTTGGGTTTGATCAACATGCCACACTTTGGGCGGTTGATGGAAGCAAATGCCTGGGTGAAACAACTGTTGGCCTATTTTCATGGCAGCATTTTATGGTTGGACAAGCCGATCACTGTCACAGTGGACCTAATTTCCAAAATCATGGGATTTCCCAAGGATGGGGTAGACCCATCGCAATACTTTCATGGGAAGAACAATGACAAAAATCTCGCAGCAAGGTTGAGGAAGCAGTATAAAATGCAGCATGACGGATGAGCCTACCACCTAGACAACATCAACGAGTCCACAGTTAAAATTGGGGCATGGATCCTAGCTACCAAAATTGTTTGAAACAATCGACCCAACCAAGGAAAATCAGGGGTTGTCGCA
This sequence comes from Larix kaempferi, assembly GCA_027924585.1. Classification (NCBI taxonomy): domain Eukaryota; kingdom Viridiplantae; phylum Streptophyta; class Pinopsida; order Pinales; family Pinaceae; genus Larix; species Larix kaempferi. The sequence goes on from BSBM01000841.1 coordinate 21,507,358, forward strand.
TGCGCGGAGCTCTGTGCGGAAGGCGTGCAAGTGAATTGGTCACTTTTTCTGCTCAACCAGTTGACGAAGGATGCACTGGCGGCCCAAGCGGGACGACGCCCATTCGCATATAGCTGGTTGTTGATCTTAGTCGCGCTTGTCTCCTGGATGGAGCTCGATGATTATCAAGGAATGGAAGTGGACGCAGTGCATGATCGAAAGGGAGCACGCTACCAAAACCTGTGGTGGGTGCAGGAACCGGATCCCCTCAAGGATTGCGCCACGCAATTCTTTTTCTATTGGGAAGCGCTGCAGGTGACTACCGAGCGGGTTCCGAGGCTGACTCAGACAACTATTGAAAAGTATAAGGGGATTTCACTATTTGTGATTGGACCACATGGTATCCATGTGCAAGTGTGACGTGATAAGGATAAGAAGTGGTTTCAGACCCCCTATAAGTTATCAGATGAATACTTATATGCGATCATTGATGATTGGCCAGTCGAATGGCGTGAACCAATTGCTCAAGAGGAGGAGTCCACGGGGATACCATCAGATTTACTGGTGATGGAACCACAGCATCACCAAGAGTCGGACCAGGAGTAATCACAGACCCCTATGGATGAAGAGCGTGAGCTTGAAGAGGGTCGAACGAAAGCACGCTACGAACATGGGACAATCAGTGGGATCCCCTTGTCGATGGAGGCGCAGCTCGACCGACTACCCTTAGCTATAAATAATGCAACTAATGGGGTGGCTCGAGCAATGACGACAAAGGTGGACGAAGTTTTTCCTGCGGTAACTTCCCATTTGAATTCCTTGTGCGACATTGTTTTGAAGAAGGCACCAGAGGGAGCAACTGTGCATCCAGTTGGCATAATCGGCACTGAGCCACGGGTCTGGAATGTACAAATTCCCTCGACTGCGATTGCGACTGATGATGAGTCTCTAAAGGATTCGTTACAGTAGTTGGAAGTGTTGTATGTTAACATCAATGCACTTTCATCACAAATGTTGGTGCAGCTACAAGCGGTTACCAGTCAGGAACTGGCAGATAGAGAGAAGGATGTCAGGAGTTAGCTATTGCGCTTACAGGAGGGCAGCGCGATGCTACGAAAGGAAGTCGAGGAATTCAAGGGGAAGGCAGTAGCGGCATGGGAAGTGGTCGATGAACTCAAGGATATGATGGAGCAGCTTCGAATCAAGAAGGCTAAGGAAATAATGGAGCTAAATAAGGAATGGGATTGGTTGACGGTGGAGAAAACCAACCTATGGAATAGTAAGGTGTTGCTGGAGGAGGCTGTTGCTGAAGCCTGTCAACATTGACTAGAGCCGATAGAGGAATTGGATCCGGTTGAGAAAGCGAAGAAGTTGGGGGATGTCATTTCCAGTTTACAGAAGGAAAATGATACCTTTTCCCATGCACTCCAGCTGGCCACACCACCGAAAGTCGTCACAGCGCGGAAGAGCGCCATCGAAGAGTTCGCGATCCAACTAGGGGAGTTGGAACAGGAAGCGACCAAGATCACTGCTGAGACTGCACTGTTTTGGGGAAGTATTGTTCAGGATGAGCAACTGGAGCAGATGACCAAGCAACGACGCAAGGTGGAAGAACAACTCGGAACATTGAAGATATCCATGCGCACGATGCCACCAACAGCGCAGGTATCCAAATTGGCAGAGCTCAAGGCGTTGCAGTAGCGAGTCACCAAACCGGAAGAATGACAGAAGAAGCACGCTGCGCAATTGGACGAGTTTTAAGAAATTAGGGCACAGTTTAATGTCGCGACTGACTCTGCACTGCAGGCAGTACAAGAAGGACAGAAGAAAGTTGATGCGCACATGGTTAAACACCCATTAGCATAGGAATTAGCTGAGAGCCAGGAAGTCGCCGCAACAATCATGCAGCAGGTTAGCAAAATCCGCCAGCAGTACGAGGACTTCAGGGTGAAGACAAACAAGTGCACCATGTCCTACTGACATGGCTAGAGGGCGAGCCACAAGATTGTGTTGGGGGCTTGTTGGCAGGTGGTTTGGACAAGTCAGCATCGCGGATTCTACGCAAGGCTGAAGATACCGCAGAAGGCGGAAAGTTGAGCGCAAATGATAATATTTTATGTAATTTTGGGTCAATTGAACCGTGGTATGCGGGTTTTTGGGTCATTTGGACCACAATAGATAGATTTTGGGTCATTTGTTTTGAAGTGTCGGTTAGGAAGTAGTTAGTAAGTGGACAAACAATGTAAAGGCACAAGCCTATAAATAGATGTAGTGTTGATCTATCTAGATCTCATCTATCTTTTGGAGAGTATGGTTTTTGGATCTTAACATCCAAGAGATCTTGATCTGATGCTAAAGGCTGAGTATTTTGTATCTGGGTTTTTGTGGTATTAATATGATCTGACAGAGCTATTGAGAAGAATCCCTGTGTTTTCTTGTTTATCCCTATGTTTTCTTGTTTATCTGTGGTAATGCATTTCGCGATATGAATATATGAATGATGCGATGTTTCCTTGTTGCGATTAATGCTTTACTGTTATATCTATTGCAATTATGAATTGTCATGTGGAATGATGCCATGAATATGATTGATGCATGGGTTAAATGCTTAGATATATTTCGGAAATGTTGCAATAAGTTAAGTAATTGATCCCCAACATCCTCCTTCATTCGGCGGAAACATGGTTCCATCAACTCTCCCTTGAACATCTCGGGTGAGACCTCATCTTCTCTGTAAGTGTTGCTAGACAGGTTAAAACCTGTCTGGGCCGCTACTCAGGGAGATCGTGATGGTTTGGGTGTAGACAGTGTTGGGAACCCCTGTCGACTTGGTTTATGTCAACATAATTCAATATACCACTTGGCAGCTGGACCAGTGAGGGTCCTTTGAAACAACCTTAGACAAATAGAGTCATCCATTAAGGAATTGGATGATCACCATAGATGGTAAGTCATCACATGGTTTTTTGGGTCTTCACCGGGTTTGCCATCAAATTTGGGAATATCATAGGGTAGCTTGATTGGAATGGGTGGCCAAATATAACCGTGTAGGATGTGATCGTTGGTTAGACGAGACAAGTTGGGTAGGTTTAGAGTAGCAAAAAATGGCAGCTGTTGGTTCGGCTACGGATACTGATAGTATTGATATGGCATATATGGACCAGTAGGTCCTTGAATCGACTGATTGTAAGGCGTTCCAGTCGGGAATTGGCCATAAGGGGGTGTGCCTTGTGGGTTGGGGGGAGGACTGTATGTAGATTCGTTGTCATAATAGGGTGGTCCGCCATCGGCAGGTGGTCCTCCACCGCCGGAATAAGGTGGGGGTACTCCTCCACCGCCGGAATAAGGGGGTCCGCCACCTGAATAAGGTAGGACACCGCCTCCAGAATAAGGTTGGCCTCCTCCAAAAGGTGGGGTCCTACCGCTACCGGAAGGTGGGGGTCCTCTGCCTCTGTCGCCAGAGTAAGGTGGGCCTCCACTGCTGGAATGGGGTGGGCCTCCACCACCGGAATGGGGTGGGCCTCCTTCGAAAGGTGGGGGTCTTCCGCTACCAGAAGGTGGGGGTCCTCCACCTCCGTCACCGAAGTAAGGTGGGCCTCCACCGTCGGAATGGGGTGGGCCTCCACCTCCAGAATGGGGTAGTCCTCCATTTCCTCCAGAAGGTGGAGTTCCACCCCCTCCAGAAGGAGGTGGACCAAATGATGGTGGGGGTGGTGGAACATAAGGATAAGTTGGTGAGGGTCCAATTGGTGCAACATTATAATGTCCCCATGGAGTGTATGGGTTTTCGGGATAAGGTATCCTGTGGAGTACGTTTTCGGGATTGAATTCTCCTAACATAGGGTTAAAATGGCCTGGATACGCTTGACTCCATGCTGGTTGAGTTGAGTTGGATGGACCTCCACCATGATGTAATCCCATGGTGGATGCCACAACGAGTAAGGAGCTTCCAACGGAATGACCGATTGGGATTCCTCCACTCATACTATGGCTAGAGAACAGGGGTTTCCCCCCAGTAACAATGTTTTGACCACTTATTGATGGTTGACTCATAATGCGTTCATAATTACTTACAATTGGAGGAATACTACTCATGATAAAATTAGGAGGTAAAGAGTATCCTCCCTGCGATTTTTGGGGTGGCGAAGGGATGGGTAATGTTCCAGTGGTAGTCAGAGGGGTGTTGGACATTGTCCTTCACCGTTTGGAGTCACTTGGGGTATGGAACTGGTCTCTTGATTAAGAGGTGTAGTTGCAGGAAATGAAGGCAGGAAATGAAGGTTGACCAGGTTCGTAAGTGGTCACGTTATGTATGGGTGTTTCCGGTGAAGTAATAGATAATGAAGGAATTGGGGTATGTTGAAATATGGGGGTCTCTGAAGTTTCACTTCTCCGTGAGAGACTCTAGCGCCGAATTTCTTTGCCACGCTGGTGTAATTGGTCCATGAGTTCATAGACTGGAGCCAAGCGCTCAACATGGGGATCCCAACGAAGAGGGGAATATTTTTCCTCCGGATGTAATGCCAGGTGGGCACATTGTTTCCCTAGAGAGGTGTCCCAAAAGGATGCAAATGGACCAAATGCTGCGGATATAGGGTCATCCTGGGATGGATTTAACCAATCTATATCCATAGGTTCTCCTTCCAACAAACGGTGGAAGGATGTGTCTCATGAAGTAGACGGTTCCATGGTCATAGACCTTGGAGGGTCAGTGACTGGTGGACTCAAAGGAAGTGAAAAGTTCACTCCCAACTCCATGGTGGAGTTTTCAGCTTCAGGTGAGACGACTGTAGTATGTTGATCCATGTTTTCCCTCAAAATTACCTCCTGATTAAGGGGATATTCAAGTGGGAAGTTTAAAATTCTACGGGACCTTCTCAAAGGTTGTTCAGGAAAAATGACCGAACCAAAAATTCTCCTAAGTGTATTCTATACAAAAGAAAAGCAATCCAAAAAAATCTAAACAAATTAAGGCCGCAAAATTATATGATAGGTGTGGATTCAAAAGTCTGGAACCTCATAGGATTTTCAGGGCTTTGCAACTCGTGATATACTCCAGGGTCCAACAGTTATACTTGGCCCATTTTTTCAAAGCACTAACCACGGAGGATTAGTACCGTACCCCTGGCCATATAACCCGACTACCTGATAGTACGTGCATAGTAGCTCCCCGAGTGTTGTTCTCAGTGTATTATTATGCTAATACAACCAAATGGTTAGCTCGGTTGGTTTAAGAAATCCTAGGAGTGTCTCCCGATATACACAAGGTACATGGGAGCTCAAATCCGTAGTGTTGTTGTCTAATGCACAACCGTACGACAAGATCCTTCCAATATACTACCGAGTACGTGAAGTACCTTTCGATATACCCTAAGGTACGTGAAAGATCCTTTTATATACCGATTGGTACATGGAAGAACTATAGTTCCCCCAGGATGCGGTGCATGAAAATAATGACAGCTACCACATTGTACGACGTCGGAACACGTCACTAACTTAGCACACAAGTTACTAGTAAATTTTAACCTAGTTCTACCAATAAACTTTATCCGGACGGTTAGGTGAATGCATGAGGTGAGCACATAAATTTAAATATAATGAAACCCTAACTGCATGAAAATGCACTTTTTCCTTTGATGAAAATCTATGTAAGGAAAGGAGAAATTCTTTTTCCAATGATCTTAATAAGAAAAAATTCCCACAAGTTCAAAATCTACCAAAAATGATGAAAGCACTCTTTTCCATTTTTCGAACAAAACATAAAAATCAACAACACATCAAATCCAAATCAAAATATTTTCTTTTTGTCTTTTTCAATTAGAATAGAACTAAGTAATGAAAAAAGAGAATCTCTAATTAAAGCACACTAACTCTTCGATTTTCACAATTGTTGGCTTGGTTTTGCAACCAAGCTTAGTGCTATTGGGCACCTGCTAACTAGTAGCAGCAGTCTCAAATATTAAAGCAAAAACAAATGTAAATCTAAAACTAAAACTAAACTAGCATGTGCATATCATAATAAACTTTTGAATTGAAAACAAGAACAAGAAATAAAATAAAAAAAATTTGTATTGAAAATGGGGGCAAGCAAGTGCTTGCAATAATAATACCTCCAAATGGTGAAGGTTGTTGAGTAGCTCCAAGGGTGAGCAGCTCCAAACTCCAAAGGGTCATTTCTCCAAGGTAGCTACAATGGCCAAAAGCTCATGGGAGATTTTGCAGCATGAGGATAGGATGATGGATGGATGTGAAATGAGGAGCCCCTACCACCTTTTTATAGGTTTTGGTGGTGGGGAATACCATTGTGGTTTTGTGGAAACCAATGGTATTGACCAACATGGTTTAGGTACTTTTCCCTCCTTTTTCCTTTTTTGAATATTTTTAATATTTTTATTCCCTTTTTAATATTTTTGGGAATTTTGGACCCTTTTTTAGGGTTTTTTATGTTTTTTTTAGGAAAAATACTCATTTTGAGTGGGAAAAGGGGTGTATTAAGGTCTTTTGGTGACCTTTTGGTGGCTTTAGAGGCTCAAATGGTAGAAAAGTGGACAAATGGGTCATGTGAATAAGGGAATGAGCTAGTGAGCACTTTTTAGGTGTTAACAACAATGGTAGCCTAAAAGCACATGAAAACCAAAAATGCATGACTCTTCAAGCTTGGAACTACTTTGCAAAAAATTGATTTCACTTGGGTCTTTCAAGAAGATGAGTGACTCATAATTCAAGAAAAATACAAACAACTAATTTTCCTTTTCAAACTTTCCAAAGATTGATGGATGATGAATTTCAATGCATGAAACAATTTCTACACCAATTCTCAAATGAACTTGAAAACGGTAAAAACGAAGCACTTTTGATTTTTTTAATGTATATATCAAGACAAAACCTGATAATAATGATGCTCTTCAAATGTAAATGGCAGAAAAGAAGAGACTACTTGCAACACTCTAATCACTCATAAATTCACAAAGAAAGATGACAAGCACTCCAATGACCTAAAGACACAAAAATCACTCAAAAACGATCAAATGCAAGCAACACTTAATGACTAAGTTCAAAAACAGTTTGGAAGCGGATCTAGCATGCTGGATAGATCCGGTGAGGTGGTCAGGGAATACAAGGTGGAGCAGATGACCATGGGGGATTGAGATTTCCCGCCAATACTAAACTCTCACTTGACCAAAAGGATGCAAAAACCAACACAAACAAACCAAACACAAACAATGTTGAACAAAGAGGTCTCTGACTGGAAAGTATAGCACAGAGAAGTCTGTGGATCAAACCAAAATCAAAATTTGGAGAGTGGATAGACCAAGCACCAAGATTGAAAGACAGGCGCAATCTGTGGTTAGGTGCAGAGCACCCGATGCAGACTGTATACAAATGTAAACCACCAATGATGCAAACTGTAAGATCGACAAAAGTGACGATGGCACAGGATGCTCAAAGTAATATTGCGCTCAGGATGGACAGATGCACTGGATTCACTACCCAGGTGTGTCGGGTGAATAACCCAATGCAAAAATAAAAAATCTCCAAACAATGAACAAGTAAATGGATTGAAAATGATTCAACAGACTCAGAGAAGGTCAGCAAACGCTTCAAGAAGAAAATATGATGGTGAAAAAAGGCCCAGGAGGCAAAGCAATGGCTCATTAAGAAATCAAAGAATAACACATTCAACTTCAAATCAAAACAAATTTCATTCCCCGGTTTGGTTTCCAGATTTGTTATCGGACAATCTACTCGAGTGGACGCGAGCATGATCTCCCTAGTCCAAGTGGATCTAGAACAAATGAGAACAGAATATAAAATTACTTTCCTAGATCAATTAGAGATCAAGGTAATTAGATGTCTTACCTTCATATTCATATATATTTCTCCTCTTTATTGCTCCAAGCTTCGTGGTTATCAAATCCATAGTTGTAAGACCTGTCAAAGCACATAGAGACAAAACAAGCAGTAACAGTACATCTAAACACTAACTGATCTAAGCAAACAATTAAGGAAGTGAGCTCTAAATATCATTGACACAAATACATTTATGGAAAGAGATTATATTACTGTAAATCAATGGGAAATACATAATAGAGTGATGATTACAACCCAAGCCTTAACGCTGCAATCTTCCTCCAACAAGGCAAGCCAATGCCTTGAAAGGAAATGTATGCCTCCCAAGAGATGGATAGAGATCACCTATGTTAATTCCACCAACATGTAAGTGCTATAGACTTCCTCCCTTTGGAATGGGGAGGAGCTTTGTATATATAGGACCAAGTGGATAGAGTAGGTTGAGGATCATGGGGAGAGGACTAAGGGATCCTCTCTTGATATTAGGAATTGTAGGAAAACTCACCTAGATGTTAGGGATAGAGATCCACCTCATCCACCTTCTAGAATTCATTTGAAATCCACCTTTATCCAATTTAACCACCACTGGGGCATGTTTTATGAAGGAAACCTGTTCATGAGAGGGAAATCGCGGGCTGCTCAAAGACAACCTGAGCCACTGACACAGTCTGCCAGATGGAAATCTACGCCTGACCTAGTTGGGCTCTCCTTGCTAGAAGGAAACCTGCGCTGGCCCAACTAGAAATTGTGGATAAAGGGAAACAACTTGCTCTAAATGACTTCTTGATCAGGGAGACTTCAGGGATTAAGGCACTGAGTGGACATGGGTCTCATGATGACAATATTTAGGTGTAACAAGCGGCGCCAAAATGTTGGTCACTATAATTTCCTATTAATTTAATTTAATAAACAGAGTGCTCAATATAAATTGTCAACCCAAGGAAGTTTGGTTATTTCAAAGGTAATCAAGCAAAATATATGCGTAAACATTTCAATAACTGAGCAACTAAATGGAAGTCACCCAATCTACCTAGTTGCTAAGTCTATGCTCTGCTTACTGCTCGATCCAACTTCAATCACCAATTTAAATATTAAGAGGGTTAACACTCCTTCGATAGTATCAATTATGGGATTAACTGCTTCGAGAATAAATTATCTAAATTTCTTTTGCAAGAAGTTAAATCCTAAAACATCAGCATAAAATAGATTCAAACCATCATTGCAATATTCAACCATAAAATGAATCGATAATCCTTCTACTATGTAATTCTACATGTGATCTACCTGTTTCAACAATTCATGAAAGGGAATTAAACAACAGTAATATGCAGGAGCAGAGCACAGTTGTAACAGTAGAAATAATAATACACCTGTGAAAATAAATTATGCGCTACTTAGTCGACTGTTTCAACAATAAACTATGAAAAGGAAATCCTATACTTAATGCTCACACCATTCAGCGAACCAAGCTAAATTATAATCAAGGAATCATGTACCTAATAATAAAACTATTGCAGCAAATCAAAAGTAAATATAATTGAAATTCCACACCAAACAGAATTAAAGGATTAAAGGAAATAAACAACTAACTAATCTCAGCAACTCTGTGAGAAGGTGGGCCCTTTCCTTCTAACAGAGATGTCGCTAAAGGCTACAAGATATCAATACACAATAGATCAGGAAATTGTTGCTTCTTTCATTGAAATATTTAAATCCAATTACAAAGTTCTTCACTCCTGTTACAAATTCTCTCCAAAATAACCCTAACCTTTTGATTGATCTCGTCTTCCTATAAATACTTAGACAAGACAGTTCAGGTCTTCTTAATTCAGGAAACCGTGAAGATCGAATATCTTCAGGCTATCGAATACACATTTCAAAAATAGAAACAATTACAATAATTATTACATTTAAATGAAATCCGTTTCATAATTAGTTATGTTCCCATAGCTCGAACTGATCCAATGCCAAACAAGTTTCAATTGGTCGTGTGGTAGGATAACCTGGGCTTTTTCAACAACAAACTGAACCAAGCCCTGAACATGTGCAACTTTTTCCAAGTACTTCTTCATCCACATGTATCAGCAAGCTGATATACCTGAATTCCGTAAGGTCTCAAATCACTTCTCATCAATTCATGACAAGTCAACACAATGAGGAATAAAATCCATAAACACAAGAAATCTTAAGCATTAATATAACAAAGCAATAATGAATTATACCTGTTCAAATCCATGCTTTTCCTTGGGAAAGATAATGACTTGGTTACAAATAAAAAGGAAAAACAAGGGAAAAGGGCTCAATAGAAGTGAGCAATAAGTGCCATTTCTGGAACCCAACACATGGTTGCATTCAACTGGTTCTTCTCTTCATGACCTCTAAGAACCCTCTCATTATCTACTCTACAACTTTGTAATTCCACTCTTAGACTCCTTATGGTTTTTTCAATGCATAGGGGCGTTACTTGATTTCTGTGTCCATGAGACTCTATCTCTACATTCTTGACATGTATATTTTCTCCCATGACATCTATTTCATTTGCATAAGGATCATGTACTTCTTCCATGATGATAGTTTTCTTGTCCCAACCAAGACCAATGATTTTCAAATTATAATATACTAAGTATGGACCCTTAAGTTCCCTTGATGTGATATTGTATCTACACAAATTTTCATATAAGCACATTTATTAGCTTCATTACATTCTTAGAAAATCACAAAATTAATTTTCATGCATTCAGGGAACTACCCATATTAACAATGTTTTTGTCAAATCAAGGTTATAGGCACTTCTATATTCAATTTTTAGAAACACCTGAATCCCCCCTTTCAAAATATGATTGTGCACAATTGTTCCCCTATGGATAATATTTTTAATGTGTGTCTTCATGCTTCATTCTGACCTCGAGCTTTAGAGACCAACTTCAACCACATGTAGAATAAAATCTAGAGAGAACCAATTTTTTTTTCTATCGGGTGTTGATAATACACATGGTAAGTATTACTTGACAAATTTCATATTTATGATTTGATGCTCCAGTCAATTTCTATAAATTTCTAGAATTGACTACTTTTAACTTTTGCATATTTTCCATCCTTAGAATTTTTAACAAAACTAGCTTACACAAACTGAGCATTTTTAGAAAAAATCCCTCTGAGAAAAATTGTTCAATTTGACGAGTAGGTAAAATGTTGAGTTCATAAGTTTTTCTGGTCTTGACATCTAGGGTCATTTTCACCTCCTCCAATTTTTCCAAAATCCCTAAAACGTTCCCTGGAATAATGGATTTTGGCCTTCTTTTGCACCTCGGCTTCACACCTTTCGGAATTTTGCTATATGCTACCATATTTATCTATATTCCTAGATCACAACTTGAACATCACAATTTCATCCCTAACAGGCCCCTGTTGAGTCTCTTGGTACTGATCTTTAAAACCCAGTATTTGAAAATTTCTGTAAAACTAGAGCAGAATATGCCCATGCCTCTCATTGGTAGTTTTGTAAGCTTCATCAATGGAAACGAAATGTCGTAGGTCCCATTGGAGTCCATGCTAAACTGATCTTATTATAGCCAAAACAATTTTTGATGTCTATACTTTCATTTATTTTTTAAATTCAACTATGTCCCTATCGACTCATTTTACATCAAATCGAATTTCTCTCATTGGAATCTCTTGTGCATACTTGTCACATGATTCACCAATGAGTCGAACCCAATGTGATAAATCCGACGAGGCCTTTCCAATACATCAAGTCCAAAATCCCATTGGATATTGCCTTTAGAATTTTCCATAGTCCTCACACATACCCATCAGATCCAATTTCCCATCAGATATCACCTATCAATTTTTCCTTAATCCATGCACATATTCCATCAAAATTTCATATGTTAGCCTACTTTCAATATGTTGCTTCTAATATGATATTGGGATTTGGTCCATTGATATTCCCTGCATACTCTATCAAAAATTTTCTCTGAAGGCCTACCTCTATTGGGGCATCTCCTATGTTGTCGGGTCTGACATATTGGACTTTACTCTCTCGGGATCCTCCACTTTCACCCTCGACATAAATATCCAATAACAGATCTCCGATGGGGATATTTCTGAACATAAATTCCCAGTCCATCAACATCCTCATTCCATCAGAACGTCTGACTTATGCCCTTAGCCACGCTGGTGAATTTAACTACAACTAGAGTTCATTTGATTCATAGGAAATGAATCCTTCGAAATTGGTTCCCTGTCGAACATGGTCGTCAATGTGAAAGATAAGAAAACAAAACTCAATGGAAATATAAACATACAGTTAAGTGGAAGATTCAAATATTCTTACATCTCTATCGATTTGGTCCATTCAAAACTCTAACATTTAACTCAAAGTTCTCACCAAATAAAATGGCTAGTTAATGAGATAAAAGAGATTTCTACTCAAATTGGGAACAAACTAGGAAACACTCATTTCTAATAGACATGATGATACATAGAAGGGACCTTATTTATCCTTTACTCATGGATCATGCTCCATTTTAAATAGAATATAAGAATGGAAGAATGTTTGGTGGCTTTCCATGCTTGTGCATTATAAGAAGATGTATATGTAAGTGGCATTCCTTCATAAGAGAATTGCATGTACTTGATATTTGGATATCTTTTAAAATGAATTTGTATTAGTAATGTTGATGTAAAACATGCATACAATTATCCAAGAGTTATTTCTTCTATTCAACTAGTGATATCCCAAACGAAGGAAGAAATGTCAGCATTGAAACAATATTTGGTACACAAGTTCTTCTTATTGAAGATATTGTGGAAAACATTCATTTACCATAGGGTGCCATGGGTGAAAATGGATAGCATGATGCTAGAAGGGCATATAATGAAGTGAAGATACACTATGGTTATGAGACATTAGTCCCTCTCATACTATGGAAAGTCTGGCAGCAAAATAATGTTATTTTCAAGTTCTTAAATAGTGGCCTCCAATGCTAACAAGAAATTTTGAAAATAAAATGTCAAAAGCAAATTGTAAATCAAATGTACTAAAGTCACAATGGGTTCTCATTGTTATTTCTAATTAGTGATTTGGATTATGCTTGTTATACTAGTTGAATATCAATGCATGTTTGTTAGAACATTATTAGACCTTAGGAGATTAGTCATACATTAATTTGTTGATTAATTGGTCCAAAAAGGCGAATGATGACAATCCAAGGTTGTTAGAAGTTAGTTGGGGCAAATGATTACTCATCCACCATTTACGGGCCAAAATATGGTCAAAATAGTTGTTGGGAACCCTATTAATGGCCACCTACAACATTTATTACCATCTCTTGAGAAAATGCGCCTTGTTTCCCTATTTTAAGGAAATTGTCTTTGAATAAAGGCGCCCATGCAATGTATGTGGTCATTGTTAGGAAATCGTGTCAACCCAGTTCTCTTTACTTTGTTAGTATATTGTTTTTGGACGCATATGTTTTGTAAGTCGTCCCGTAGTATTTTTTGATCCATAGTTTGTATTAGCCCATGGTATTGACCCATAGTATTGGACGCATATGCTTTGTAAGTCGTCCCGTAGTATTATATGTCCCATGGTATTGACCCATAGTATTGGGCATAGACTTAGTCTATAAGTGTGTGTTGAGTCCAATGAAAGTACCGTGAAGTTATTTGTATTGAGCTTGCTCAAAGGAGGTTGCCCCCTCAAAGTGGCCTGTGATCAATAAAGCAATTCTGAGTTCTATTATTTATGCTATCTCATCTATTCTCATTAATTAATTTTTGAAAGTTCTTCACATTTGGTATCATAACACTTTCTTGGGATCGTTGGGTGGAATTTCTGCCAAAATTGTTTTTTCGCATCTATTGCAAGTTCAGATCTGGGAATAATCCCTATCTGCTTAACTGTGGGAAGTACTTGGGCATAATCCCTAAAACTCATTGTGAGGAGTACCACAGGAACGCCAAAGTAGTTGGCCCATTGAGAGGACCTGCCAGCGAAAAGGGAAACGACCCCTACCTGATTGACTAGTTCCCACCCGTGAGGTAAACCAAGAGCTGTCGTTTGTGGCAAAGCGGTTATCATTTTTACCTGAGCTATGGAGTGAGGGGTACTGCCCCAATACACAAGCCATCATACAGCATTGGTGGCCGAGTGAAACCCCTGAATTGTTAGGAAGCCGAACATACCTGGGGTCGATATCTATTTTCAGCTGAACTGTTGCCGATCACTTCCGCATCATTTCAGATCCATTATGAGTCGTTTCAAATCCATCTGTTTCAGCTTTGTTCTAACAGCCATTCCCGAACCAGCTGTTTCATATCCAGTCGTTTTCAATCCATTCGGCGTCGTTTCAGATCCATCTGTTGTCGATCCCTTTCGCGTCGATTTTCACCATATCTCCCTTATTTTAACTCTGTTTCCCTTGAAACTTCCCGGACACCCCTGCAATCCCATTCTACATATTTCATTCATGAGGACCCTATCCCAAATTCTACTTCCCAAAGCCAGAAATCTCACATTTGTCTATTTTTAGGGTTTGGCATAACTTCTTGAATTTTCACCCACTCACCTCCAAATTTTGCCACTGTGTTCATCCCCTATTTCTGCTTCTTTGTCCCTCTTTGACAAATTTTCTCATTCTTTCACTCCGCTTCTGAAATCCTCATTTTCTGCTTCCCTATCCATTCGAAAGTGTCCAAAACCTAGTCAAACCCCAATTACCCATCAAACTTTTTCCCAAATCCAAATTTCCCTTTACTAAATAAGCTTATGTTTTTGTTTTTCTACCCATTCCCCCCCCAAAAAAAAACTCCTGGTTATGGTTGTCACCCGTGCAGGAGCAAAAACCATGGAGGAAGGACTTGCAGCCATCCAAACCAAACTCTAGGATCTAGATGAAAAATTTATCATCCTCCATCTTTAGCATTCAGCCATGAACAACAAACGACAGTCCGAGTCTTCATCAGACAATGGGTTCTCTTCTTCTAGCATTTTCCGTGGTTCGAAGCTTGATTTTCCTCGCTTCAATGGTACTGAACCGATTGGATGGATCTACCGTGCAGAACAGTATTTCAGTCTGCATAATACTTTTGATGTCAACCTAGTTCCACTTGCATCATTTCATTTGGAATAGGAAGCTCTTCAATGGTACCGTTGGTACATCAAGGCTCATGAAGAGCCAAAATGGCCAGATTTTTTCCAGCTCCTTTTGCAATGATTTGTTCCTAGTGCTTTTGATGACTTCACAGGAGCCCTCACTAAACTTCGCCAAATTGGCACTATGAGAGAGTATCAGACAAAATTTGAGCAACTAGCCAATCACACAAAAGGATTGTCTGATGAATTCTACAGGAGTTGTTTTATCAGTGGTCTTAAGGATGAAATCTGCTCAGAGGTTAAAATGTTATGTCCCAACACAATGATGGAATCCCTGGGGTTGGCTAAGTTGGAAGAAGACAAGATTGCATCCCAACAGTGATCCAAACCCACTTTTCTTCCCTTTCGAAAAATGAGTTCT
The DNA here is from genome assembly GCA_027924585.1 of Larix kaempferi. Taxonomy (NCBI): domain Eukaryota; kingdom Viridiplantae; phylum Streptophyta; class Pinopsida; order Pinales; family Pinaceae; genus Larix; species Larix kaempferi. The sequence continues at coordinate 21,522,708 of BSBM01000841.1, forward strand.
CAACAACCTCCCATCCTGCCAGCTCCTCGACCAACTCCTATCAAGCATTTGTCTAAAACAGAGATGCAAGCATGCAGAGAAAAAGGGCTTTGTTATAATTGTGATGAGAAATTCACTCAGGGACATAAATGTGTTTAGAAAAATATCTATCTCTTAGACATGGATTCTCCACTTGCCTCTAAAATTGGTGAAGAAGCTCTAGATACAATGGATGACCAAGCCGACCTTTAGGAACTGCCTATTGACCCCCCATCTCAGAATGACCAACCAAAGATATCTCTCCATGCTTTATACGGCGTCACCACCCCCCAAACAATGCAGGTTAGGGGTTACTTCAAGAAGCTTCCTCTTACAATACTCATTGATTCTGGTAGCACTCATAACTTCATTGATCCTCAAATCGCCAAACAGGATGATTGTTTTGTCCATCCTTGCTCCAACTTTGAAGTCATGGTTGCCAATGGGGGCACCTTACCTTGCAAGGGGAAGTGTCACAATGTGTGTATCTCTCTGGAATATTATAACCTGTGCTCTAACATGTTTGCCTTGTCCCTAGGTGGATGTGATGTGGTTTGGGTCGTTCAATGGTTATGCACACTTGGCCCCATCTTATGGGATTTTGCTGAACTTTGGATGCAGTTTTCAGTCAATGGGAAACAACAAAAATTTACGGGCTTACAACAAGGGTCTCTCCGCATCATAAGTTCACAATGCCTAGAAAATATCCTTAAGAAGAATTCACATGGTGTCGTCGCTCAACTCCATTCCATTCAGATGCACCCATCAACGGTCTCCACTACTTCCTTGGATAGATATGCAGGTGTCTTTGTTGAACCATTGGGCTTGTCGCCTTCAAGAGACCTTTTTCGGTACGAATTTAGCCGCATCTACATCTTAGCAGGAAATGCTGGCTATTTTGCATGCAGTACAAAAGTGGCAACCATACCTATTAGGGAATTATTTATGCATCAAGATTGATCTCCAAAGTCTGGAAAATTTCCTGGAACAACAGGTCTCCTCCCCAGAACACCTGAAATGGGTTATCCAACTCATGGGTTATGCCTATGCGATCACTTACAAGAAGGGTAAGGACAATATGATGGCAGATGCTCCTTCTCGCACATTTGAGGAACCAATTTCTCTTACAGCTATTTCTTTGTTTGTTCCAAATTGGTTGCAATCTATTCAACAGGGCTATCTCTTCTATGAACTCCATGCTTCTTCATCGACAGGACGCTCTAGGTTCCTCAAAACGTATGACCGGGAACAATGTAACTTCTTTTGGCAGGGACTGAAAATGACAATTCAACAGATGGTGGTTGACTGTGATACTTTCCAGGTCAACAAGGGTGACGTGACACTTCTTTTGGGGCTACTCAAACCCTTGCCCATCCCTACACAGATTTTGACAACTATTTCTATGGATTTCCTATAAGCGCTCCAGTGGTACAATACCACATCTAAAAGGACACCATATGAAGTATTCTATGGATAGGCACCACCATTTCTTCTCCCATACACCCTCAACAGCTCCCCAGTTCAGTAAATTGACTCGGTTCTTCAAAACCGTGATTAGATTCTTCTCATTCTGCAGGACAATCTTCACATGGAAAGAATTCGACTGAAACAACAAGCCGATCCGCACCGTCCTGAGCGCACTTTTCACGCAGCTGATATGGTTCTTCTTCGTCTACATCTTTCCAAGCAATCCTCCCTGAAACTTAAAATGCGTTAGTGGCTCGGAATGCAACCCGAGGATGCTACAGGGAAACCACTCATTTGATTCTGCATCAATTTCCACATCTAAAGATTTGAGGACAAAGCTTTTTCTAAGGGAGAGGGGATGTTAGGAACCCGTGTAAACCATTCTATTTACTTTGTTAGTATATTGTTGTTGGACACATATGCTTTGTAAGCCGTCCCGTAGTATTTGTTGATCCATAGTTTGTATTAGCCCATGGTATTCACCCATAGTATTGGACACATATGCTTTGTAAGTCGTCTCGTAGTATTATATGTCCCATGGTATTGATCCATAGTATTAGGCATAGACTTAGTATATAAGTGTGTGTTGAGGCTAATGAAGGTATCGTGAATTTATTTGTATTGAGCTTGCTCAAAGGAGGTTTCCCCCTCGAAGTGGCCCGCGATCAATAAAGCGATTATGAGTTCTATTATTTCTGCTATCTCATGTATTCTCATTAATTAATTGTTGCGGGTTCTTCACAGTCATTTTGACCCCTACTTGGCTATTTTGGCCTCTCCTTGGCCACTTAACTTCCACCCAATATTATCCACCACATCTGTGAGCCTCATTTATGACATCCCATGCCTATCCAATGTTCACATGGACAATTCGTACCTATTTGGATGGATTTGGGAGCCTATTGGTCAACCTACAAGGGATTGAGGTCCAATGTAAAATAGCCACTTGTAACTGCCTCCAGAGGCAAATAAATTGTCCCAAATTTTATATAAGGGTGTTCACAACTCATTGATGGGTTGGACAGTTATAATAAACTTGCTATTTGATCATATGTGTCTGGTTTTTTTATCATTTGTGATTGGATTTTTATCATTTGTGTGTCCATAATTCTTTTTTCACTATTTCCTTGCATACTTAGCCAAATTTCTTAATTGTGAGGTAATATTTAGCTATTTGGTACATCTGTGAGTTATATTTCACATGGTATCATAGCTATTGGAGCTTCTATTCGAATCAAGACTGCTTCAGAAGTGCACCAAAAGCAGTGGAGAAACCATAGAAGTCCCCCGAGCCATTGCCTTGAAGCCATTGGAGAAATACTTTGGAGTTTACCCAGGGTGTGAGGCTCTCCTGAATGTGCCTTCTATCAATACAGGGTTCGAATTAGCTAGTTAGGATCCCCTCCTGAGTGTTCAAAGTTTTTATTTGCAGGTTCAAAGTGCTCTTTGTCACCAAGTGCACAAGCTACAGAAGATGGAGCAATCTCATGTTAATTTGCTCACTCCATTCAACTATTTTGAGTGGAAGGTTGAAACGGTTATCCAGCTGAGATCCAAGGGTCTCTTCAGAATCACCATGGGAACTGAGCTTGAGCCAAACTCTGCAGTAGATAAGTCCAAGTTCTTCAACAGAATGGATGAAGCTTTTGGCATGCTTTGTTTCAGCATTTCAAGAGACCTCCTATTTCATATTGATAGTCTTACTACTCCAAATGAATTATGGCTCAAGCTTGAGTCTTTGTTTGGGAAGACTGGTGAGATGAGGGGCCACCAACTTGATAATGAGTTAATGTCACTGAGCCCAAGAAGTTTTGAGATCATCCAAGATTTCTTCACCAAGTTCAAATCCTTGGTCTTGCAGCTCAAGCAGTGTGGCATTGAGAAGAAGGATGAACAGTTGGTTTTGTCCATTGTTGGTGTGCATTTTTGTCACCATTTTTTATCAGTAAACATGCTCTGATTGGCGTATTTTCACTATTTTGATATAATAAGTCATTCTCCTTGCCATTCAGATCGTCAATCAAGCCCAGGTATGAACGTATTTGCATATCACATGAATCTTGGTTGAATATCATCATTTTTTTGGTTTATTGACAATTATCTCACATTTCTAGACGTGCTTGGCATTTAGTTTTTTATCTACAGGTTGTGGTCACCATTCGGACCTTCATTCAGTCGCGCGTTCTCTCCGAAGACGCCCAGCTGCATTCGAACCGTCGTTCATCCCTCCATCCACACCTGTAGAATCGTTGGTTGAGATATTTCGGGGCATTAAAGACAAAAACAGTGATGTGGGTTCTGTTAAGGACGTGGCCCTCATGGTTCATGAACCTCCATTCTAGAAGATCTGCTCTCTCATCCACCTAGCTCACCTTCCCACGTCAAGGATAAGTAATGCACAGTTGCTCACATCAAGGAAGATCAACGCCCGTGGACTCAGGAAGACGGCCTGTGCCGTAAACCACCCTGTAGCTGTTCTACATCCATTAATACCTCTATTTTTAGAGAGGTCGACTATGTCGACCTTCTCCCTTGTTGTAAAACTTATATAAAGACGTTTCCTGTGAAGAAACGCAGCATATATATCGTCGCACACATAGACGATAGCAGTAATTTTTATAGAGACACTATGTAATCTTTTTCTCAGTTAATGGAAGTTCCATATTCTAGCTGTGGATGTTCTGTTGTTGGTGAATAACTTGAGTTAATATTCAATCCATGATTGTTGAGAAGGGCCCCTCAACAACTAGAGTTTTGTATATTCTGTATTTATTTCCCACAAATAGATAGTTTATTTTTCAATACATGTGTTTAATTTGGTTTCCTGTAGACGTTGTTTTATTTCCTGTAACTTATATCTTGCTGATAATTTAATTTACATTCTTAGAAGTTAAAGTGATCGGTCATGCATAGTTCTTCTTAGTTTGCTTTCAGTTTTTTTATTTACAATTAGGTAGAGTTAACTAGTTAATGTTTCAGAATTTAGTTTATAGTTAGATACAGTTCTGTTAATTTTTCCTGTAGTTGTATATTAGTTTTATTTACATCTCAGCCTTGTTTTAGAACGCAATAGATATAGTTCGTTTCCCTAGATAATGATTAGTATAGATGGATTTTTGTTATCTCAGCTTTTGAATAGTCTATTTACTGCTTTCTTTGCACTGTAGGTTCATATCCATCAACCAGCTGGTGTTAAGATCATTTAATCTACTTCTTTCCTTAGTTTCTATCGTTTTCTTCCATCCGGACTGTCTTTCAGACTGTCATCCGGATTGGCATACAGACTTTAATATTTTCTGCATTGTTTTTATGCTTGTTCAGAATCCATTTTCTTAGGTTTTCGAACTATAGTATTTCTTGTATTTAATTAGCATTCTTAGATGTAATTAGGACCTTGTTTTGCACTACATAGATTTGTAATTAAGTTTCATACTCATTCTTAGTTTTCATTCCATTTTCTTAACTTTGCTTAGTTGCTTCTCAAATTATGTTTCTTTTATGTCTAATTTATTAATATTTTACTGTTCTAGAATTTATCAGTTTCATTCCTAGTTTAGTTTACTTTATTCATGTTAAGATTGATTTCGGATTGAACTTAGTAATTGCATTCTCCCAAGCACATTAGTTTTGATAGTTTCTTAGTTCAAGCCTAGGATTTGCTTCTCTCATTCACATAGTTAATAAAGATGTCCATAGAATAGGATCTGATTCGGAAATAAAATATCTTTATTACGTTTTCTACTTGCTTCTAGATTACATTTGTTCCATGTCATTCGGTTATGGATAAAGAATAGACCACAATGTTTAAAATTAATTGTAATTGGACACTCTTTAGTTTGCATTTATTTGTAGAAGTTAAACTATATTTGCTTCCATTTTGTTTCCTTCTCACATTTGAAAGTCGTTTTGATACATTATCTCCCATTCCTATTACATTTGATACATTTCCTTAGAATCCCCAAGGAGAATGGAATTAGGTAGTTTAGTTTGATCTTGAGTCGAATGCACGAATAGTTTTGAATTCATTAAGTAGTTTGTAGTTTTGCTTTAAGTTAATATAGTTTCTTGTTTCCATATTTAGTTGTCAATTGAATCATTTTATAGATAGGCTCCTAAAACTTATTTATAGTTGTTTTCCAATTCCTAGACTAGAGTTTGAATCATTAATCAGTCGTTTCCATTTTCATAGAAATAGTTTTTCTTTTGATCAAATCTTGTTCCTTGAATAATATTCGTTGTCTTTATCTTTTCAGTTATTGTCCATAGAGTAGAGTAGTATAGATTAATACTATTTTTATCTATTGGTCTAGTTAGGTTTAATCAGTTCAGTAGTTGTATTTTTGAAGTTTGACTCGGTTTTTCATTTTGAAAGATCTTTCAATTTTTTTCATTTTGAAAGATCTTTCGATCTTTTCATTATTAAAAATTTCCAAGGTCTTCCGAGCTGAAGCCTTAGGTACCATTCTACCTCAGCATATACTATGCCACAACTCTAAGATTACCAACCCTGGTCAATAATTAAATATTTGGTGATTCCTTAAGACAGTAAATACACCCAACATTTTTGGTGTTGTTGTCGGGGAGTTGTAGATAGGTAGAATTCAGTTGTAGATAGGTATAATTCAGTCATAGATAGGTATAATTTTCTCCTAAAAATTTAGTGATGGATTGAACTTTCCTTTTGAAACTTAGAAATAAGCTGATGGCAGGTGAGCAGTAAGACGAGAGGTAAGAACTTGTGCATCTGTTATAACAGGCATCCCCAAAACCCAGCAATAGTAGTAATGCAATTAGAATTTGTTTCAGTTGTAGTTTTTTTTCATGACTAGGTCTAGAGGCTCAAAAGGTAGATATATTAAAACTAGTTTTCCTACTAAAATCCCTACTAAAATTCCTACTAACCTATATGGGGGGCATGCCACCCCAACTACTAACTCAACAGAAAGATATCGGAAGACACCTAAAGGGGATAGTCCTACTTGGAAAGATAAGGAAATCCTTTCTGGAAATCATTTAGGGGAAACCATAGAGACATCAGAAAAGTCTGTTCATAAAGAAATTCCACTAGAAGAACCTCAAGCTCATATTGATACTAAACTTAGGCAAGAGGAAACTCAAAAGGATAAAACTTCATAATCTCTCAATCCTCCATTAGTTCAAAAACCCAAAGACACTACCTTTTCAATAGTAGGTGGTCCAAAATTAGTAGTTTGTTGATCCTGCACAAGTAGATGCTCTTTTTGAAAATTTTGTAAACATAGTTATTTCACAGATCGAGAAAACAACTGTAGGACCTTCAAAACTGGACTCCCACATAGCTGATAATTCTTCTCGTAAAAAGAGGAATATTTTCCCTGAAATAGAGCGTTGGGACATCCCATATTCACCAAGAAAAGAACCACCTAGGTATTCTCTCTTTGGAAATCGATTCTTCATGGAGAATGAAAATGAAGATCAGGTCCGACAAGAGGAAGAAGAGGGAGATGTTAGAACTAAAGGTACTTTCAGGTTCCCTATCCTAGACACTGCACAAGATGTAACCATGAAAAACATCCCTCCCTCCTCACTATCGACCTTTTATGGGAAGAGTAGTGAGGATCCAAATACATTCTTATTCGAATTTGACATTTTTTGTAGGACCTATAACTATCTACAAGATGGCCAAAAGCTAAAACGTTTTCCTACCACATTAAAAGATTATGCTCTTCGATGGTTTATGGGATTAGGAGAATGTAGTATTAGAACTTGGGAAGACATGAAGAATGCATTTCTACATAAATATCAGGATTACTGTAAACCTAAGCACTCTCGCAATGATATTTTCAAAATACAACAACTTGAAGATGAGATCCTAGAAGCCTATCTCGAAAGATTTAACTATGTGTTACATAAATCCAAATATAGTGATCTTCGGGAAGATGCAGTAAGAACACTCTTCCTCAAAGGAATCTCAAAAGAATTCTTAGAAAACCTTAATCTCATGGCAATAGGAGACATCTCTCATAAGTCGTTTGCACAGATTTGTGAGCTATGTAGGAATTACTCCAGGAGCAGAGGGAAAAGTGGAAGACACTTTTGAGAATCCTATGCTAGAAACCTAAAAGGAAACACATCCGGTCCTGGTGGAGTTACAAGGGTAGAGTTGGGAAACCTATTGGAAAATTTCAAAATAGATATCTTAGGAGCCATGGGTTCTCAATTAGATGCATTACAAGCTAAAACGAGACATGATGAAGAGCGTGCAGCAACAAATGTTTTATGTCCTAGGTGTAGAACTCAACATCCCCAACGAGAATGTCCATTGAATAATGTTTCAGTTTGTCACCTTTGTACAAAAGAACATCCAACTGATAATTGTCTGTCGTTTCCTGAGTCGCAAGCTGTATATAAGAGTGGAAAATTTGGTGAAACATCTAGGAGGACTTGGAAACCTAAAGATCAATCATCGTACTAGGATCCATCATCACAATTTCCACCCTATTACTATCCGTATCAACCTCCTCAACAGTGGAACACTTCAGGTTGGAAAAATTGGCCACCGTGGTACCCTCCTCAGAATGCTCAACAGCAGAAATGGCCACATGGATGGAGAGGACAAGATTATGCTCAATCACCTCCTCCTATTCCTAATTATCCTTACCCACCTAATATCCAACAAATATTTCCTGGATTTTTACCTCCTTCACTACCCCCTATCACAAATCAACCTCTCCATTTCCAGAATATGAATCCTCCAAGACCCACAATATTACCTACACAACCAATACCAAATCCAAACAACAAGCCAACTCAAGCTCTTAATAGCATTGAGTTGCTACCTCTTCTATCATATGCCATTTCGACTGCACCAGTGCATGAGATTCAACTGCGGTCTGGAAGAGTTTTGCAAGATTAACCTAATGAATACCACAATTTTAGATACTCTCCATTTAGGAAAGTTCCTCTGCCCTACCCCAACAATGCTAGACTTAGCAGATTGCACTACGGTACAACCTGTTAGGATCTTAGATGATATCACTGTATCATTAGCTTCATGGGAATATCCCACGGAATTTATGGTCATAGAATCAAAAGACCCTTCTAAAGGTCACCCCATTATTCTGGGTAGACCCTGGTTGGCCACTGCCAATGCATTTATAGGATGTAGGGATGGAGAGATGATTATCTCTGATGGGTTATCTACAAGAATACTAGCTTTATAGCCACCAGCACAGCCAGTAAATGAAAATCTATTTTGATTAGATTGTCCTTTTGGGGATGAGAACTTGGAAGATATTTCCCTTGTTAGTGATTTCTCCTAGGCACTTCAAGAACAAAATACCGAGAATGTGTTGAGCCAATTTATCTCTTCCACAACATGTATAGACTTTCCTCAGTCTTTTTCCCAACTTGACCAAATATTTGGAGAGGAATTCCAAGAAAACATGAGCCTCTCAACATTTACAAGTACACCTTGTGTCTTCGCAATCGAAGAACATCTAGGATCCTATACCATATCTTGCAAGGTTAGTTCTGAAAATTTTCTACATATAAATGCAGGTTTAAATTAGAGTCAGCAAAAACAATTACTAAAAGTTATCAAGAGTCGAACTGGAGCATTTGCATGGGAATACACCAATATGAAAGGTATACACCCAGATACCTGTATTCACCACATTTACACAGATTCAAACATACCTCCTGTCAGGAAGCCCTAAAGGATATAGTCAAATATGAATTGCAAAAACTCCTTAATGTTGGCTTCATTTACCCAATTTCTAATAGTAAATGGGTGTCTCCTTTGGTGGTATTTCCAAATAAATTTACAGGAAAATGGCGTATATGTGTTGACTTTCGAGAATTGAACAAGGCCACTCTTAAGGACTACTTTCCTTTACCTTTCATTGACTAGGTGTTAGATACCTTGTCAAGAAAACAATACTTTTCTTTCCTTGATGGGTATAGTGGATACAACCAAATATTAATAGCACCTGAGGATCAAGACAAGACAACCTTTACTTGTTCTTGGGGGACATATGCCTATCAAGTGTTTCCATTTGGCCTATGTAATGCCCCTGCCACTTTCCAACGTGCAGTCTTAGGAATCTTTGCTGACCTTATACATCACTGTGTAGAAGTTTATATGGATGATTTTACAGTTTATGGTAATACCTTCCAAGAATCCCTTGATAACCTCAAAACAGTTCTTATTCGGTGCCAAGAAACAAACTTAGCCCTTAGTCATGAAAAATGTAAGATGTTACTAACCGAGGGCATAGTTATGGGACATCATGTCTCTCTTCAAGGTATCAAGGTGGATCCTGCCAAGATAGAAATAATTCTTAACCTTCCCCCTCCAAAAACTCCGAAGGAAGTAAGAAGCTTTCTTGGCCATGTAGACTATTATAGACATTTTATTGAAAACTTCACTAAGATAGCCGCACCTATGTTCAAGTTACTCATGAAATATATAGAGTTTCAATGGATTGAACCTTATCAACATGCCTTTGAAACTTTGAAGGCAAAGATGTCAGTGGCACCAATACTTAGGGGCCCTAATTGGTCCCTTCCCTTCCATATATCCAATGATGCTTTTGACATAGCTATAGGAGCAGTCTTAGGTCAAAAAGAGGGACAAACATCACATGCCATCTATTTTGCTAGTAAAAATTTGACCCCTGTTGTTAACACCTAAAAAGTGCTAATTACCTCATCTCCCTCACCACATGACTCATTTGTCTATTTTTCCCACCATCTTTGCCTCCAAAACCTCATAAAACCATTAAAAAGACACCAAAAGGCCAAAAAACCCCTTCCCCCCAAAAAAAATAATTTAAATTTCCTCAAAAGATAGCAAAAACCCTCTAAAAGGACCCTAAATTCCCAAAAATCAAATAAAAGGGAATAAAAAATATAAAAAAGAGGAAAAAATAAAGCAAAAACCCTAACCATTGACCTAAACCATATGGTGCCAAAAGCCATAGGTCAATACTCCACCACTAAAAACCTATAATTAGGTGATCGAGGCTCCCCGTTTCATATCCACAATCTATCCTATCCTCACTCTGCCAAAATCACTCTTGAAACCCTAGCTCACCATTTGAGATAGCTTCCCATTTGAGTGCCCCTTTTGGCCCATTATACAAACACCTTGGAGAAGGAGAAGGAACCCATTGGATCATGGAAGCAGCCCTCCTGGACTACTACAAGAGCTCCACCAATCTCAACATTTGAGGTAAATGTAACTTTGTTCTCATTTTTAATACAAAAGAAAAATTCCCATTATATTATTGTCTTTTTATTTTCTATTGATGCACATGTTAGCTTAGATTTTACCTTGTTTTACTGTGAAGTTTTACTATTTTACTGAACTGCTACTAAGGAAGCCCTTCTCCATAGTAGGTGCTCATTTGCACAAGCTAGGGTGAAAACCCTAGCTACAGTTTTGGCGACTCCACTATTGGCCTTTAAATTTCTGGTTAAAAATTTAAAAAATTTTATTTTCTGCAAGTATTTTTCTGTTTTCCCTGTTCGGCTGTGGCTTCGGCCAATTGGGTTTTCTATTTTAAAATTTAAAATACACTTTTACTGAAAAAGAGTTTCTGGCAATAGTTTATGCCATCAACAAGTTTCGTCATTATATCACAGGATATGAAGTTTTCATACACACCCACCACTCCACCATTAGATTTTTAATGAATAAACCAATCACCAATGGCAGGGTGACTCGGTGGCTTCTTTTGTTACAAGAATTTAACATTATTGTTGTTGATCGTCCCAGTCGAGAGAATGTGGTAGAAGATTTTCTCTCTCGAATTCCAATTGACGATAATGCCATTCCTGTCGATGATATATTTCCAGATGAACATCTGTTCGTTGTGTCTATTTGAACCCCTTGGTTTGCAGACCTAGCCAATTATTTAGCAACTGGAAAGATACCAAACCATCTCTCCCCACCCGAGAAACGTAGGATCATAGTTCAAAGTTCTAATTATTATTGGGTGGACAATGATATTTTTTGTACTGGTCCTGATCTTATTATTAGACGATGTGTATGGGAGGATAAGATGGCAAAGATCCTTCATGCATGTCATGGTGGACCTTGTGGTGGGAATTTTTCTTACAAGAGAACAACATACAAAGTGTTGCACTCTGGGTATTATTGGCCAATCACTTTTAAGGATGCTACCAAATATGTCAAAGGATGTGACAATTTCCAAAGAATGGGTATACCTACGCCATTTGATGAGATTCCCTACCCCAGGTTATGATTGAGCCTTTTGAAAAATGGGGTCTAGATTTTGTTGGGCCAATTTTCGCTATGTCTCGCAAAAATAAGTACATCCTAGTCTGCACAGACTATGTCACCAAGTGGGTAGAAGCTAAAGCCTTATTCTGAGACACAGATAAATCTGTGGTGGATTTTATATATGAAGAAATATTTACCCGATTCGGTGTACCTAGGGAAATTGTAACCGATCAAGGAACTCAATTCACCTCCAAGTTGATGAAAGAGATTACTGAAAAATATGGTGTTAGACATTGTAAATCTTCACCATATCACCCGCAAGCCAATGGTCAGGTAGAGTCTACCAATAAAGTATTAGAAGCCATCCTGATTAAGACCATCCAGTTACACCACAAAGACTGGGCAGATAGGCTTTCAAAAGCCTTGTGGGCATATAAAATAACTTGGAGGAATACCACTGGACACACACCTTATGAACTTGTTTATGGTAAACAAGTTCTTCTACCCATTGAATTTCAAGTCAAAACCTTTCATATGGCTGCACAATTAAAGATGGATCTGGAAGAAGCACAAAGACAACCAATCCTGCAGATAAATGAATTAGACGAGATTAGACAAGATGATGTTCAACACACAATTTTAATACAAAACCAACGCAAAAAGTGGCATGATAAATACATTAAGCAAAAACAATTCAAAACTGGAGACTGGGCATTACTTTTTTATTCAAGGTACAAAAACTTTAAAGGTAAATTAACTACTCGTTGGATGGGTCCATATGAAATTGTTACAACTTTTGATAATGGATTTGTTAATATTAAGACAATTGATGATTCGAAAATTTCCTTTGTTTTAAATAAACATAGACTTAGACTTTATCATCAACCAATATCTAAACAAGATTTTCTGCAGAATGCCTTACAACATAAGGAGATGGAGCTGGTAGAAGAGGAAGTCATTCCTCCTTCTCCTAGTTCTTGAATTATTTTGGGTTATCTTCATCTGTATATACGTAAATATTTTTTTTTTTAATAATAAGAGTCGTTTATAACAGTTGATCACATTTATATAGGAAATTCACTCTTATGATCAGCATATGGAATTTTGTCAATTAAAACAGGAAGACTCTTTTCCTTTCCCTAATTTTAATAAAACTTCATATGAGTGTTCCTTGTACATATGTTTTTGTTTTGAATAAATTTGAATCATCTAACAAGTGGTTTTGCAATTTGATTACAAGAACATTATCTCTATAATCATCTCATGCAATATTATCTGAAAAGGGAAGTGCTCTGAAAAAACTCATAATTCCTTCTAACTTTTTCTCTTTCGATTATTGTTGAAAATTGAAAATTTATAGTGAAAAGTTAAAGTGTTCTTTATATCATTTCTAACCACTTTCTTCTATGATTATATATATGGTATTTGAGTCAGACATGCACATTTCTGATTTATCATTAGAACAATTGCTTAAGACCTACTTTAATCATCATGATTTGCAAAGTTCTATCTTACACCTATGGACTACTAGTCATTCCGGACTCATTATCAAAAATTGTATCTTAAGCATTCTTTAAAAGGTAGCCCAAGAGTGAGTGATATTTTCTACTTGTGCGGAACATTACTGATCTTTTATGAAGAAGATAGACTAAGAGGTCAAGGGACAGCTTTAGGTTATTATCTTTTGACATGATCTATAATCCAGGCCATTATAAATAAAGTTACTCATAAGGTTCGCTCTGAAAATTTGAATTATGTGTTTAGAAAGCTTAGCACACTCTAGTGCCAACCGCCTTCCTCATACTAAAAATCATTATAAAAAGAAAACCCACCGGGGTACTGAACAGGTTCGATGGCAGCGGGTCCATGCTAAATAAAATATTAAACAAGGAAGTTCAGTAAATGCAAGTAAACCCGTCGGGGTACTGAACAGGCTTGTTGGCAGTGGGGCTATGCTTGCATGGTACCAAGATAAACCAGTCAAGGTACTGAACAGGATTGCTGGCAGCAGGGAAATATCGAGTAAAATAGGTTTGGTTAATGCATCACTATGCACATGGATCATCTAAAAAATCATGAGTATACAAATACATGTTTAGGCCAAATTATGTATACTATCATTAGAGAATGGCTGTAAGTTGGACTTGGACCCTGTCATCTAATTCAAACAATACCTAGGATATGATTATCCTAGAAATGGGACCCATAACTATAGAAATCTCACAAATTCCAGGGTGAACTTTATCTGTATTCTTTGGATGACAAGATATCTTTAAAATGAGTCATGGATGACTGGTTTTTCCTATGGCGTTTTTCGCATCAATTGTACTATAATTATTCATATGGTCTTCCTAAGCACTGTTATTCTTTGATGAATGTACATATCTGAATCACCTCCATTTATTAGTTAGCTTTTCTTTTTCTTACAAAAAAATATAACAACATTTCAGAGCTATTGGATAAACTATTAATTGAAAATATTTGAATATTAATCAATTTTTCTTTGATGGCTTGAGGACACGCCATATTTTTGGTTTGGGGGAGGTTCAGAAATGTCTTTACTTTTTTATTATTATAAAAAGTTCAGTTATATCTAACAAAATGATAGGTGTTTTCAGGATAATGCAAGTAGCAGAAGATTGTTTTGATCCATGATAAGTAAAGAGGAGTGCGACTAAAGTTTCAGAAAATCAGGCTTACATCATCCTTTTGTGTGCTGACAGCCCCAAAAAAATTCTCTACATAATCAACAGCACTCAGATCCAGCAAAGCACATTTTTGTATAGAAGGTCCATATGAAGGATCAAATGAAGGGTCGAATGACGATCCGAATGAAGCGACGAATGAGGCAAATGAACGACAATCCGAATGAAGTGACGAATGAGCCAAATGAATGACGATTTGAATGAAATGTCGAATGAAGTACCGAATGAAATCATAGCTTATAACAACATAATTAAGTGTGTTAGGGATCTAATTTTTTGAATTCTACTGGTAAAATATAATTGACTAACCATACCAGGGATCAATCGAATATCATCTCTGCATTTGACCTCATTCCTTTGTTCATTTCGGCTTCATCAAATGAATCGGTTAATCATGCATGATTGCGATTTTCAGAATCATTTTATGGCTATCATATGGTTTTAATTTTTCATTAAGATATATGCATGCGATCTATCATCGTATTAATTAAATTCATCATGTTCTTTTATGCTACTTATGCTTAATATCTCATGATGAACATTACATTCAACCTGTCCAAAGTTTACTTTGGACATGGTTGAATATATCATAACCATATGAATTCACCAATGCATGCATTTTCATGATGACACACGATCCAATATGTTTACATGATAGCATGATCATTCGAGCGTGCTAAATCTCTGCTCACGATCATTTATCCGTTCGAACGGATCACAATTTAAACCAACCCCTGCGTGAATTATGCTTCATTATGCTTGCCCTTATCTTTCCAGAGTCTATCAAGCCGCGTCTCTTGCAATTTCTTGCATGCCCTGTATCCATTTTCATCCCTCAACCTCTGCTTAACAATGCTGATCCGTTACGATCCTGGAAGCTACCAGGATTTGCTCTGCATTCTTGAATTCAAGGCATGCCGTGAAGTGTTTCTTCGAGCGGGATGGGATCCGTTCCTTCATCTTCTTGTCTTCCACGATGACGATATTTCACTTCTATTTGCCAAAGGGTTTGATGGCAAAATAGATCAGGTTGGCCATCTCACCTTTCTTGTAACAGAGGAGTCTATTGCGTTGGCCACGAAACTTCCTAGGGAGAGTGTTGGTTGGCACACACACCTTTTCCTTCCACGGACAGCTCATGAATTTTCTCTTAAATCCGAATACCAACACATTGCAGGCACAAAAGGGTTCCACCGGGAGTGGGTTAAGCCTGAATATATCGAGCCCTTGACTGTCATCATCAGGTTGATCACCTACGAAGGTAAGTACACCATTTTCAAAGCCTTCCACTTCCGATTATTGGCACATTTCGTTAATAATCAGGCCCTAAATTTTCCATTTTATTTTCTAAAGATCCTAGAAAAGATGTCTAGCCAGGTTAGGAAAAATGTAGTTAACCCTACTGGCAGTTTATACCATCATTGTCTCATAAAAATCCTTGTCACCCACCGGTTGAAAGAAAAGAGGAAAACGTGGGATAGCTTTGTGTTTGAAACACTAAACCCCCATCTGGTCAAGAATCCCCTTGTTAAATCCTTTGCCTCTCGCAAGCGTCACCGATTTCAAAACCATGCAGATGAGCCCGTTCAAACCCCTGCCCAAGCAAATAGGGATACCAAGTCTGTACGATTTAGTGAGGGTGCCTTAGGAGAAATGCACCTTGTTCACTCATCATCTCCTGAGCCTGTCCACGAGGAGACAACCATGAAACCCCCATTCTTCTCACCAATACCCACAAAGTCAAGAAAGGCCAATCGTGACCAGTATGTCAACTAGACCGTCATCCAGTCTATCAATCAGTCCGTCATTTAGCCAATGCATTCAGACAGTCTTGATGACCAAATGGATGACCCTACCCTGGAATCACCCCTTCTTGCGTTAGCCAATATATCTTCCCATTTGCTTGAAGATCCTGTCTTGGAACTTGCCCCTAGACACATTGAGGATAAGGCTTTTGACGAACACACGACATCTGTTGATCCCGAGCCATTTCTAAAGGGATTGAGCCCTCAAAAAGACCCTGAGTCTTTTGCAGAAGCATCTACTCCACTCCATCAGACTGTGGACAGATTAACCCAAGACATAGCACAGTTAAAAATCCATAATGAGAAGAATGTCGAGATAATCTCTAGGCTTCATGAAGAAAACAAGGAATTATGCTTACAAGTAAAGAGCATTGAATATTTAAACGACGCCAAAACAACTTCCAACATTTCTATCCGGTTGAAGCATGATGCCTTGAAGGATTAGTTCAAGAAGATTAGGGCTAAATCCACTTCCTCTTCCAAGTCGAAGGCAGCTGCTACCGCAGCTCAGCCTTCTTCCTAATTTCTTCTCTACTTGCTCAATGGGACCTGGCATATCTCCGGTTTGGGGGGGTGTTGGTGTTCACTTTTGTCACCATTTTTTATCAATAAACATGATCTGATTGGCATATTTTCACTATTTTGATATAATAATTCATTCTCCTTGCCATTCAGACCGTCAATAAGACCTAGGTATGAACGTATTTTCATATCACATGAATCTTGGTTGAATATCATCATTTTTATGGTTTTTTGACAATTATCTCACATTTCTAGACATGCCTGGCATTTAGTTTTTGATCTATAGGTTGTGGTTTTCATTCGGACCTTCATTCAACCATGCATTCACGCCGAAGATGCCCAACTGCATTCGAACCCTCGTTCAGCCCTCCATTCACACCTGCGGAGTCAGTGGTTGAGATATTTCGGGGCATTAAAGACAAAAATGGTGATGTGGGTTCTGTTAAGGATGTGGCCCTCATGTTTCGTGAGCCTCCATTCTAGAAGATCCGCTCTCTCGTCTTCCTAGCTCGACACTGCATCACCTACCCACGTTAAGGATAACTAACGCACAACTGCTTGCATCAAGGAAGATCAACGTCCGTGGACTCAAGAAGATGACCTGTGTGCTGTCGTAAACCACCCTGCCCCAAGTTCTTCACTTTATGCCACCAAATCCCAAGGTAGCAAAGGGGGAGACCTTGATCTAACCTAAAAGGGAATATCTAATCTAAATCACCATATCAAACTATGTTGTTAGAGTACGTAGGTTGACTAGACTGAATAAACCCTAGATATATGGGGTGAAGCCACTAAGGGTTTATTTTTGAGTTGAGAGGCTTAGGTTAAGTTAATTATCAACCCGATGTGTTTAATTTAGTGACTTATGAATTTAATGAGAGATCTATGATCTAGGTGTTAGGATAAATGATCAATTCTATTACCCTAGGGGGATTGAAGGTAAAAGTTGATAAAGTAACCAAAATAGTAGATTTGAGAGAAATTGGGGCTTTCTAACACCTTAATGAGATGGATTGAGGATAGATATGATAGTATCAACACACAAAAGCAGTACCAAGATCATAGGTCAACCGAAAAATGAGCAAAAGCAAGGAGGGAGAATGAGTTGAAGATCATTTCCTTCCAAATATGGAAGATGGATTCCTACAAGGGTGACTCCCTTGAGAACCCTCTACGGGAAAATGCCAAAGGTAAATACCCAAAAAGTATTTTCCAAGAAAATAAGTTGTGTGACCCAGACAATATTTATAAATTTTTTACTTAGGGTTTGAAATTAAAGTTAAGGGATGACTAATGGAATAGAACTTGAAACAAAAGAAAATGGATGGGAAATTATCTAAATGTCTTGTATATTCCAATTTAAATGGTTCTCTAACCCCCTCGAATCAATTTCTTGCCAAAATGAAGAGCTCCAAGATGAAAGTGAATTGCCCAAGTTGAGCTAGTGTGCCCTTCCTCCTGCAAAGAAAAACTAATGTGAGATTTGATTCATAAGAGAAAAAGTAAATGGTGCAAGATCAATCAAGAAGCATAAATAGTGATCAAAGATACAATGCAAACTACTCCCTGATTATTAAACTCATCCAGTGGATAGATCCAAAGTATCTCCATGAAATCTCTCTAAGTGAAGTCTCCCTCCTACAATAACACATTGTCTCTAGAACATATAGCATGGAATCATCATCATATAGTTGGAACTTATTAGGGTATTATATCTACAATCAAGCACAAGAACAATATTCGACAAAGAGACAATATTTCCCCCAAAAATTATTTTATTGCAAAAAATCGAGAGTTAAAAGTCCCCTTTACAATGAGGGGGTCCTCTCTCTTAAATAGATCTGAGAGAGACCAAAAACCTAACCTATTTTTGAATGATTGGTTGATATTAAAATATACAATGAAAATCATCAATGATGGAGATCTTTTTATTTTTTTTACATACGTGGAGCAATGATCAAGTCAAAGAGGGGGCACACTTTTTTCCCAATAACGCCTTAGGAAAGGAAAACATAACATAACATCATGATATAACATGGGGCAACATCATAAGGGGGTCACTAGGGGAATAAATCACCCTATTTTCCCACCTTTTACAAATATATAACATAATAACATGAGATACAATAAATGATCAACTATAAGTGCACCACATGAAGGAAGACGTCCTCCCTAGGACCATGATAACATCGTGTGAAGTCCTCTCCGGATGAAAGCGATCCATGGAACATGCAAGTAGATCCATATATCATCATAATCAACCATCCCCATGCCATTTCCTCACCCACATTAGCCGAATCTATTTTCCTAGTGAAGCCATGGTCATTTTTTGTGAATAAACACTATCAATTCATCATGTTGAAGAATAAAACCATCATTAATTCCATTTCCTTTTCCTAAAACCAACATCTGAGTGTACCATGTGAATCAAAGACATCAAATCCATCAAGAGTGACTACAAATACTCCATATATCCATCAAAATATGCATATGAATCCCAACACCAAATCCAGTATATAAAATATGACCATAAAAATAATAATAATCACTAGAACTGTTGCATAATGGCCACAAATCAAAATTTGAGCATGGAAATGGTGTGTTGGATAAATCTGGAGGAAACGTATGCAATATCGAGCACTACAGTCACTATCTCAGGAAACGTGTTGACCAATTCAAAGTACTCAAACTAAAGGTAGAACAATAATATGGATAGTCCTGCATGCATAATGGATGAATAATTCTCACAAGTTTACGTTAATAACCGGACTAAAACATGGAAAACATAACAGTGGCTACAATAGTCAAATAATAATACACCTATGTGAGAGAAACCATCAAGTCTTTCATGAATCCCCCTACATATGCTCACTCGGAGACTTAGGCAAACTGCAAGGATGGGTGAGGTGGAAGAAACAAAGTAAGGATAATGGGGAATGAATTGATAACCTTGACACTATGATCTCTTGGACATGAGGTAAAGGGAAACCGCTTAGACATATGTCAAATAGAAGACACTAGGGAATGGAGGTGCCTCACAAATGGGTAGAGGGATTGGAAAGGTTCCAGTAGACTCTAGACAAGCATCCTTTTTGCATTTAATTTATTGCCAACTTCTTGCAGATTTGACATTTAACATTTTTATCATCTTTCACTAGCCAACCTCCAATAGAAGGTGCCTCGAATAGCCTTGCAGGACTCAGATAATGACTCGGTCTTACCACCATTTCCCGCCACCGTTCATAGGTGCGATGGAGTTACCACCTTGTTCCCCTATAGGGGAAAAATTCATACAAGGGACTAGTGCTCATCCTTTGGCCACTATCTAGCTACAAAATATTTTATCTTTATTTAGTGTTTAACAACATTGTTTATAACTCACTTTTGCATCCATTTATCTATAGCATTTATGCATTTTGATGCTTTTGTGGGAGTACTTGTTTTTTTAGGACTAAAAGAGAACATTTCGGTGACACTAGCCACACAACCGATCCACTTGGAATCATACAAGAAGGATAGAAGGGACTAGGCTACACACTCTAGAGCCAAGGCACAAAGTAAACATGGAGTCTATCTAACACAGAGGCCTAAGTGGGGGGAGTCCTCGATCTCACTAGTCAAAGTACAATTCGGGATCAAACCAGATAATGCAAGAGACAAATGAATGCAAAAAGGTGAAAGGTGATTCCATCAAAGAAAAAGTAAGACTAAGTCAATGTAAGGTAGGAGATACTAGCAAGCATATGTAATGACCTTACACTAGGGACTCTCTAACAACTCACGACATATGTTTCAAACCATGAAGCTTAGAATGCCACTGTCAGTATAACATGCATAGTCACAGTAATTAAAATAAACTATAGAGCAACTAAAATATCCAAATTCAATATATATATACCTCTACGCAATGATATACCTGTCTCTGGAAGCATTTGCAACTGACTACGGGAAAAGGACATCACCGTCTATGACTACACTAGAATCATCTCAATGGTGTCGTGTAAGATCAGTCATGATAACGGGGTAAACTGGTATTTTTGGCTTGGGAATTTATGCATCATTATTGATCAAAAGGCTCATCTCAACCACGGGACTGGCTCATGGATGCGAAAAAATACGGTCTACCTCATGCTAGCTCCAACTACAATATATGTGATAATATCTGGATCAAGCTGGGACAAGTGATCTAAGAGAGAGAGTGCTTGAGAACCTCATAAATATATGGTCCACAACACCCTGCTAATCAAATACATGAACATGAACTCGAGCATCTACCTCATCTTCGAATATGTACCTATTAGCTGCACAATGCCTATGCTATACCAATCTTTGCAGACCAAATATTATTCCTATCATAAAAATAAATAAAAGTAAACTACATAAAGAACAAATATTGAAAATTAAAGTGTTATTATACTAACTAAAAATAATTTTTTTTTTTTTTGTTGCAAGAACGAAAAAATAAAAAGGAACTCAAATAATCAAGCTGCCAGACTCAATGGAAAAGGGAAATAATAGTTGCTTCTCAAATGAGCTTATTCAGTTTCCTACCTACCCTAAGCTACCAGGAAAATGAAGTTCAAATTATGTCAAGTCATGGATGTACTCCCTCAAATCCACTTGATTGACATGGAGCATGAGACTCTGTCCTCCCTGTGGAGAACCTACAACAATTAATTAATAAGAATATGCGAAATAACAAAAATGACAGAACTCAGAATCACTTTTATATTGATCACAGGCCACTTCGAGGGGGCAACCTCCTTTGAGCAAGCTCAATACAAATAACTTCACGGTGCCTTCATAGGCCTCAACACACACTTATATACTAAGTCTAGGTGCCAATACTATGGGTCAAAACCATGGGCCAATACAAACTATGGATCAACAATACTATGGGAGACTTACAAAGCATATGTGCCAAACAACAATAACACAACTATGGATCAACAAATACTATGAGACGACTTACAAAGCATATGCGTCCAACAACAATATACTAACAAAGTAAATAGAAGGGTTGACATCGGTTCCTAACATCCCCTCTCCCTTAGAAAAAGCTTTGTCCTCAAAGCTTTAGATGTGGAAATTGATGAAGAATTGGACGGAGTGGTTCCCCTGTAGCATCTTCGGGTTGCATTCCGGGCCACTGACGCCTTTTGAGTTTCAAGAGGATTGCTTGGAATGCTGAAGAAGAACCATATCAGCTGCGTGAAAAGTGTGCTCTAAACGGTGTTGAGCGGCTTGTTACTTTAGTCGAATTCTTGCCATGTGAAGATTGTCCTATAGAATGAGAAGAATCTGATCACGGTTTCGAAGAACCGAGTCAATTTCCTGAACTGGGGAGCTGCTGAGGGTGTATGGAAGAAGAACTGGTAGTGCCTGTCCATATAATGCTTCATATGGTGTCCTTGTAGACGTGGTATTGTACCACTGGAGCACTTCTAGGAAATCCATAGAAATAGTTGTCCAAATCTGTGTAGGGATGGGAAAGGGTTCGAGCAGTCCCGAAAGGAGTGTCGGTTCACCCTTGTTGGCCTGGAAAGTATCACAGTCAACCATCATCTGTTGAATTGGCAGTTTCAGTCCCTACCAAAAGAAGTTACATTGTTCCCAGTCATACTTTTGGAGGAACCAAGAGTGCCTTGCCGATGAAGAAGCATGGAATTCATAAAAGAGATAACCCTGTTGAACATATTGCAACCAGTTTGGAACAAGCAGAGAAATAGCTGTAAGAGAAACTAGGTCATCAAATGTGAGAGAAGGAGCATATGCCACCATACTGTCCTTACCCTTCTTGTAAGTGATCGCATAGTCATAACCCATGAGGTGGATAACCCATTTCAGGTGTGCTGGGGAGGAGACCCATTGTTCCAGGAAATTTTTCAGACTCTGGAGATCAGTCTTGATGTAGAAATAATTCCCTAATAGGGATGGTTGCCACGTCGGTATTGCATGCAAAATAGCCATCATTTCCTGCGGAGATGTAGACATGGCTAAATGCTTACCGGAAAGGTCTCTTGAAGGCGGAAATCCCACTGGTGCAGCAAAGACACCTGCATATCTATCCAAGGAAGTAGTGGAGACCATTGATGGGTGCATATGAATGGAATGGAGTTGAGCGATGACACCATGTGAATTCTTCTTAAGGATCTTTTCCAGGCGATGTGAACTGATGATGCAGAGAGACCCTGGTTGGAAGCCTGTAAATTTGTGTTGTGTCCCATTGACTGAAAACTGCATCCAAAGTTCAGCAAAATACCATAAGATGGGGCCAAGTGTGCGTAACCATTGAACGCCCAAAACCACATCACATCCGCCTAAGGACAAGGCAAACATGTCAAAGCGCAGGTTATAATCTTCCAGAGAGATATGCACATTGTGACACTTTCCCTTGCAAGGTAAGGTGCCTCCATTAGCAACTACGACTTCAAAGTTGGAGTAAGGATGGACAAAACAATCAGCCTGTTTGGCGATCCGAGGGTCACTGAAGTTATGAGTGCTACCAGAATCAATGAGTATTGTAAGAGGAAGCTTCTTGAAATAAACCCTGACCCGCATTGTTTGGGGGGTGGTGACGCCAGATAAAGCATGGAGAGATATCTCTGGTTATTCATCCTGAGATGGGGGGTCAATAGGAGGCTCTTGAATGTCAACCTGAGCATCCATTGGATCTGGAGCTTCTTCACCAATTTTAGAGGCAGGCAGAGAACCCATATCCAAGAGATAGAGCTTTTGTTGAACACATCTATGTCCCCGAGTGAATTTCTCATCACAATTATAACAAAGTCCTTTTTCTCTGCATGCATGCATCTCTGTTTCAGACAAATGCTTGATAGGAGTTGGTCGAGTTGCTTGCGGAATGGGAGGTCGTTGAGAACCCATATTTTGGAAGGGAACAAAAGTGGGTTTGGAGCGTTGTTGGGCTGCAATATTGTCTTCTTCCAACTTAGCTAACCCTAGGAATTCCATAATTGTGTTGGGACAGAACATTTTAACCTATGACCGGATTTCATCCTTAAGACCACTGATAAAACAATTCCTGTAGAATTCATCAGACAAGCCTTCTATGTGATTGGCTAGTTTCTCAAATTCGGTCTGATACTCTCTCATAGTGCCATTTTGACGGAGTTTAGTGAGTGCTCCGGTGAAGTCATCAAAAGCACTGGGACCAAATCGTTGCAAAAGGAGTTGGAAAAAATCTGTCCATTTTGGCTCGTCATGAGCCTTGATGTACCAACGGTACCATTGAAGGGCTTCCTGTTCCAAATGAAAGGATGCAAGTGGAAATTTTTGGACATCAAAAGTATTATGCAGACTGAAATACTGTTATGCACGATAGACCCATCTAGTCGGATCAATACCATTGAAGCAAGGAAATTCAAGCTTCGGACCACGGAAATGGCTGGAAGAAGAGAACCCAGTGGCTGTAGAAGATTCTTGTTGTCAGTTATTGTTCATAGTTGAATGCTAAAGATGGAGGCTGAGAAATTTTTCATCCAGATCTTGGATTTTGGTTTGGATGGCTACAAGTGCTTCCTCCATGGTTTTTGCTCCGGCATGGGTGACAACCATAACCAGGATATATATATGGTGGGAATGGATAGAAAATCACAAACAAAAGCTTATTTAGTAAAGGGAAATTTGGATTTGGGAAAAACTCAGAGGGGTAATTGGGGTTTGACTAGGTTTTGGACACTTTCTGATGGATAGGGAAGCAAACAATGAGGATTTTAGAAGCGGGGTGAAAGAATGAGAAAATTTGGCAGAGAGGGACAAAGAAGTAGCATTAAGAAAGGAACTTGGTGGAAAAATTTGAAGGCAATTGGGTAAAATCCGAAGAAGTTATGGAAACCCCTAAAAATAGACAAATGTGGGATTTCGGGCTTTGGGAAGTGGAATTTGGGATAGGGTCCTCAGGAATGAAATATGCAGAATGGGATTACAGGGGTGTCAGTGGAAAACATTTTTTTTCTTTCAAGAATGGATCTGCAACGGCGCGGAAGGGATCTCAAACAGATAGATCTGCAACGGCGCGGAAGTGATCGAAAACAGAGGGATCTGAAACAGCGCCTACTAGATCGAAAACAGCTGGATCTGAAATAGATCTGAAATGGCTGGATCTGGAACGAATTTTAGAAGGGATCTAAAACGACGCGACAACAGTTCAGCTGAAAATAGATATGGACCCCAGGTATGTGCGGCTTCCTAACAGTTCATGGGTTTCACTCGGCCACCAATGCTGTCTGACAGCTTGTGTATTGGGTCAGTACCCCTCACTCCACGTCTCAAGTAAAACTGATAACCGCTTTGCCACAAATGGCAGCTCTTGGTTTACCTCACAGGTGGGAACTAGTCAATCAGGTAGGGGTCATTGCCCTTTTCGTTAGCAGGTCCTCTTAATGGGACAACTACTTTGGGGTTCCTGTAGTACTCCTCACAATGAGTTTTAGGGATTATGCCCAAGTACTTCCCACAGTTAAGCGGATAAGGATTATTCTCAGATCCGAAGCTGCAATAGATGCGAAAAAAAAAAAAAAAAAAAATTGGCAGAAATTTCACCCAGGGAGCCCAAGAAAGTGCTCTGATACCAGATGTGGAGAACCTGCAACAATTAATTAATAAGAATATGCGAAATAACAGAAATGACAGAACTCAGAATCACTTTTATACTGATCACAGGCCACTTCGAGGGGGCAACCTCCTTTGAGCAAGCTCAATACAAATAACTTCACGGTGCCTTCATAGGCCTCAACACACACTTATATACTAAGTCTAGGCGCCAATACTATGGGTCAAAACCATGGGCCAATACAAACTATGGATCAACAATACTATGGGCAACTTACAAAGCATATGCGCCAAACAACAATAACACAACTATGGATCAACAAATACTACGAGACGACTTACAAAGCATATGCGTCCAACAACAATATACTAACAAAGTAAATAGAAGGGTTGACATGGGTTCCTAACACTCCCTTAGTAGAAAGAAAACACATGTCTCCTATACAACATTCTACCGTGAGAGGGCCTACCCAAATATTGTTATATCCCCTTGATCTGATATAGAATAGATGTCGTTGTCCATGGAGTCTACGCAATGAGTATTGAAAAATAAAGGGAGGAAGACTGTGTTATCAATAATGAAATATCGACGTTTCGAGCCACTAAGTCAGGCTCATCATCAGTAGAGGAAATTGTCTCAAATACTGGATTAGAGAGAATTTCCTCTCCTGGTGATGAGCTTGACTTAGAGGCTCGAAACATCGATATTCCACTATAGAATAGATGATTCTGAATTATTACTCTATCGCCACTTGAGAATATATGACGATTGACCAATGAAGGGATGAATTCAATATTGTGAATGGGCCTGACTGACACATCTACATTTCTTTGGCTACGCGGGTTAATTCCTCTCAAGTCCCTTCAATAAGGTACTGCATCAAATCATGGGGGACATCCATCAATTGGAATAGATACCCTACCAATCAGAACTTCCATAATGTCTCTTCTCACCTCCTGATGATTTACA
This sequence comes from Larix kaempferi, assembly GCA_027924585.1. Taxonomy (NCBI): domain Eukaryota; kingdom Viridiplantae; phylum Streptophyta; class Pinopsida; order Pinales; family Pinaceae; genus Larix; species Larix kaempferi. The sequence continues at coordinate 21,548,994 of BSBM01000841.1, forward strand.
TTAAGTTCATTATTTTGTGTGGAAATGATATACTTAGTTATTTCTCCCACCATCCAAAAGTCTCTAAAAAATCCTTCAGTATCCTCTTCAAGGGGAGATGGCATATGAGAATATTCATTCCTATGACTAGTTCCTTCTCCAAAATGTGTTGGAAGAATCATACCTTACAACCTTTCGGCTGGAGATTCTGATGGGGAAAGAGGATTCAAATCGATATCTCTGAATCTTTGAGCTTGACTTTCTAAGAAGGTTGGAGAGGAAGTAGGAATATGAGATGGATCATTGTGAGGTCTACTTTCTTCATGAATAGGAAATTCACGTGGAAATAAGAAGTTAGGGACATTTCTTAAATGAGGATATAATGATGAAGGCTCGGTCTCGTTGAATGCATTCGTGAGAGAAGAAGGTTTTTGAAATATGGCAAGGTTGTTTAATGAAAACTCTCCCTCAGGGGCATCATTGATTAAAACATCTTCTTTCCAACTCCTAGAATTATTATTAATTTTCCTTAATGGACTATCTTCTAAGGGTTGGTGAGATAAATGATCATGGACATTAGAGTAATGGGAATAATTAGTTTCAGTGTCACTTCCTTCATAATGCAAAGGAGGTGTCCCTTCATTGTTGCTTTCCAATGGAAGGATATTAGGAAGCCCTTCTCTCTCTCTCTCTAGGTTACTATCAACTAGAGGAAGAAATTCCTTTACAGTCCTAGGTCTATGCCTACCTAGCCTTATTTATTCTAGCCCATCATCAACTCCAGGTATTGGATTTTCATTTATTTCTTCTTGAGATATTTCATTACTAGGTTCTTGACTCTGAAGTTGGACATCATTTACTTCATTTCTCATACTAGAAATTTCCTTCGAAACCTCAATTAGATGCATTTCATAATTGAGCCTCCTAACAAGTTCCGCACAATTATATTCTTCTCCAAAAGAGTCAGTATCTCCCATAACCATAAATATTTCTTCTTGGTCAGAAAAATCCCAAATCCTATCTTCATTTTTAACCATTCCAGCCTTTGTAGAATTCAAAATGTGTTTTTTATCCCATCTTCAAATGTTTCTAGGTGCTTATCAATGAAAGGATCCCTATTGATTATAACCAAAGCACCATCATATTTAGGGACACAGAAATAAGATAAATCCATCATGAGATACCCACCTAAACCAGCTGCCCACTTCCTAGAGAGAAACATACCATAACGTGGGGGCAAGTCGATTACAACCACATCCATCATGGTGGAAATATCTGAGCATGCAAGCATATCATCCCTTAGGTTCTTGATCAAACCATATGACTACACATGCCTTCAATCAATACCACAGACATTTCCATATAGTCTGGTGACCTCTAACCTCATTTCGTTCATGATGTGTAAATGCATGACATTCATGGTTGTTCCAAAATCTAGAATTCTATTATGAAGGAGCATATCCTGAATGTGTAATGTAAGGTAGAAGGGAGGGTGACCACAATTCTTACGTTCATAGATTGCAGACTAGATGTGTATAGGAATATCTTTTTCAACTTTCCTAATCTCATTGCCACCAAGTTGACTCTAGATATGACTGGACTCGTAAGCTACTTCAGAGTCATTCTTGTGATGAATGCCTTCAAAGAACTCTTCTACTTTGATTCTCACGGATGGGACCTTCATAAGATTAGTGATGGGGGAATTGTACATGATATTACTCAACTCCTTCTTCATGTCAATGTTCAAATTGTAATCACATGGAGGAATATTTTTATCTTCTTTCCTATCATTTTGGGAACTAGTACGTTTAACGAGGAAAGCAGGTGGTTGGGAATCTTGGTTACATCTCTTGTAAATTTGGACTTAGGGTTGTTCCTTCATCTCACGCTACCTAGTTGTACAACATGGGGAAACTTCTTCTTCCATTGGTTCCTCCTCTTCTTCAAGGAGGATCCTCCCAAACTCATCATCATATGATAAATCTTGAATCAAGTTGATGTTCAGGATCTTCTTTGGGTTATTCACATCAGTTGACATTCTTACGTTCAGAATACTCGGGGAGTATAGGACAACGTCTACTATCTTCTCCCCCGAACCTTCTATTGTTATTCTAGTAAGGTTTAGGTCCATAAGGGTTTCTATATCATTCAGATTCCCTAGTTTTCATTACATCCCTCGTAAGGAGAGTCAATTGTTTCATAATTTCTTGCTTACTCTCCAGCGTGTCCTTTAGCTCAACTACAGGCTCTTTGGATTTTCTAGTTTGGGGCTCAAATCGAGACATGGTAGGGGCATAATGAGCAAAAAAAATATGTTTACCCATGGAAGCTGCATTGGATTCAACAGTTTTAGCATTAGATTGCGCAGACTTAAGGTTAGCAGGATTCTTGTCCTTTAAATGATACCCAAGCCATCCTTCAAATGAGTTAAGATAATGAATAAGGATTTCTTGGTCTTTCAGCGTAATTTCTTCAGGGATACTGGCCACAGTCCTATCAAATCTATGGTTAAATTCATGGACTGATTCATTCTCCTTCTTCTTAATTTCAGACAATTGGTGTAAGAGATATTTCCCATCTAACTTGGCTGACCATTCATCGATTAACTTTGTCACAAAGTTATCATATCCATCTATAGACAAAGCAGGTAACCTATCAAACCACTTCCGGGCTTCCCCTTCTAAAGATGCGAAGAGACCCCTCATGAACACATCTTCATCGGATTCCCCTAATGCTTCCATGTGCTCACATACCCTATTGATGTGATATTCAATGGTAATAACACAATCTCCATTAAATATAGGGAAATTTTCAAAGTATTTATCAGACATATCATGAGGAGCTCCCTTAATTTGGGAAAATCAAAAGGAGAAGCTCTTTCCCGCCTACCGAAAATTCTAGGATTTTGCAGAGGATTGTTTTGGTTTTCGCCATCATTTACACCAGCTGTTGGACTAGATTGAGATGTAGGTGAAGAATGAGAAGGAGACCCAAAAAATTTACTTGGTGAAACAGTGGGATTAGAAAAATGCCAGAATAACTCGGATGATTTCTCTTTAAGGTTTCTTCAGTTATAGTTCTGAGTATAAGTTATACGGGTTCCTTCATGGATAGATGAACGACCTAATATTTTAGGACAGATTAATTGGATTCATTCCTCAATAGATTCGTGGGGTGGATTCGCTAGGTGAACCACAAAATTGATATCACCGAATGATTATGTCATAAGGAGAGGTGAGATGAGTGAATTATTTTGATGGTTAATGTAACAAAGAAATGAGAAATATAACCACCAATATTTAATACCAGATACAATATGATATGAAATAAATGCACAAAAATTCGCAAACACCTGAGGTAAGCCTCTACCTCCTCGGCAACGACACCAAAAATGTTATCACACAACTTGTAGTTTCCCCTATTGGATGATCATGTTTTGGATGTTAGAGGAACCAAGCAACCAAAGACGTGAACTAAGAGGGTCTCGATCCCTAGATGGATCAGTTGTCACACCAATCAAGACACTCTTAACTTTATGCCACCAAATACCAAGGTAGCAAAAGGGGAGACCCTGATCTAACCTAAAAGGGAATATCTAAGCTAAATCACTAGATCAAACTATGCATATAGAGTACATATGGTGACTAGACTTAAGAAACCCTATATCTTAGAGTGAAGCCACTAAAGGTTTGTGTTCGAGTTGAGAGGCTTAGGTTATGTTAATTATCAACCCTATCTCTTTAATTTAGTGACTTGATCTAGGTGTTAGGATAAATGATCAATTCTACTACCCTAGGGGGCTTGAAGGTAAAAGTTGATAAAGTAACCAATATAGTATATTTGAGAGAAATTAAGGCTTTCTAACACCTTAATGAGATGGCTTGATGATAGATCCGACAGTATCAACACACAAAAGTAGTACCCAGATCAAAGGTCAACCGAAAAATGTGCAAAACCAAGGAGGGTGAATGGGTTGAAGATCAGTTCCTTGCGGATACGGCAGATGGAGTCCTCCAAGGGTGACACCCTTGAGTACCCTCTTCGGGATAAGGCCAAAGGGAAATACCCAAAAAGTATTTTCCAAGAAAATAAGTTGTGTGACCCAGACAATATTTATAAAAATTTTACTTAGGGTTTGGAATTAAATTTAAGTGATGACTAATGGAATATAAATTGAAACAAAATAAAATAGATGGGAACTTATCTGAATGTCTTGTAGATTCCAAGTGCAATGATTCTCTAACCCCCTCAAATAAATTTATGTCCAAAATGAAGAGCTCCAAGATGAAAGTGAATTTCCCAAGTTGAGTTAGTGCGCCCTCCCACTTGCAAAGACAAATTACTGTGAGATTTGATTCACAAGAGAAAAAGTAAATGGTGCAAGATAAATCAAAGAGCATAAACATTTATCAAAGATACAATGCAAACTACTCCTTGATTATTAAACTCATCCAGTGGATAGATCCAAAGTTTCCCCATGAAATCTCTCCAAGTGAAGTCACCCTCCCGCAATCACGCACTATCAATAGAACATATATCATGGAATCATCATCATATAGTTGGAATGTCTTAGGCTATTATATCTACAATCAAGAGCAAGAACAATCTTCGACAAGGACACAAGATTTCCCCAAAAATTTCTTTTATTGCCAAAAATCCAAAGCCAAAAGTCCTCTTTACAATGAGGGGGTCCTCTCTCTTAAATAGATCGGAGAGAGACCAAAACCCTAACCAATTTTTGAATTAGTAGTTGAGATTAAAATATACAATGAAGATCATCGATGGTGGAGATCTTTTTTACATACATGGATCAATGATCAAGTCAAAGAGGGGGGCACACGTTTTTCCTAGTAACGCCATAGGAAAGGAAAACATAACATAAAATCATGATATAACATGGAGCAACATCATAAGGGGGTCACTAGGGGCATAAATCACCCTAGGTGCCCACCTTTTACAAAGATATAACATAATAAAATGAGATACAACAAATGATCAACTACAAGTGCGCCCAATGGAGGAAGACATTCTCTCTAGGACCATGATAGCATCATGTGAAGTCTTCCTCGGATGAAAGCGATCCATGGAACATGCAAGTAGATCCATATATCATCATAATAAACCATCCCCATGCCATTTCCTCACCCACATTATCCAAATCGATTTTCCTAGTGAAGACATGGTCATTTTTTGTGAATAAAAATTGTCAATTTATCAAGCTAAAAAATAAAACCATCATTATGTCCATTTCCTTTTCCCAAAATCAACATCTGAGTGTACCACGTGAATTAGAGACATCAAATCCATCAATAGTGAATACAATTACTCCATATATCCATCAAAATATGCATATGAAGCCCAACACCACATCCAGTATATAGAATGTGACCATAAAAATAATAATTATCATTGAAACTATTGCACAATGGCCACAAATCAAAATCTGAGCATGGAAATAGTGTGTTGGATACATCTGGATGAAAGGTATGCAATTTCAAACACTATAGTCAATGCCTCGGGAAACATGTTGACCAAGTCAAAGTACTCAAAATGAAGGTAGACCAATAATCTGGATAGTCCTGCATGCATAATGGATGAATAATTATCACAATTTTATGTTAATAACCGGACTAAAACATGCAAAACATAACAATGGCTACAATAATCAAATAATAATACACATGTGTGAGAGAAACCATCAAGTCTTTCATGAAGCCCCCTACATATGCTCACTCACAAAGTTAGGAAAACTGCTACGATGGGGGAGGTGGAAGAAACAAGGTAAGGATAATGGGGAATGACTTGATAACCCCGACACTATGATCTCTTGGACATGTGGGGAAGGGAAACCACTTAGACATATGTAGGATAGAAGACACTAGGGAATGGCAGTGCCTCACAAATGGGTAGAGTGCTTGGAAAGCTTCCAATAGACTCTAGACAACCATCATTTTTGCATTTAATTTATTGCTATATTTTTTGCACATTTAACATTTGACATTTGACATTTAACATTTTGATCATATTTCACTAGCCACCCTCCAAGAGAAGGTGCCCTGAACAACCACCGTTGCCCGCCACTACCGATAGGTGTGATGGAGTTACCACCTTGTTTCCTAGTAGGGGGAAACAACCTTACATCATACAAGGGATGAGCGCTCGTCCCTTTACCACTGACTAGCTATGAAATATTTTTTATTTATTTAGTGTTTAGCAATACTGTTTGTAGCTTACTTTTGCATCCATTTAAATACAACATTTGTGTGTTCCGATGCTTTTGTGGGAGTACTTTTTTTTCTAGGACTAAAAGAGAACATTCCTGTGACACTAGCCACACAACCGATCCACCTAAAATCATACATGAATACTAGAAGAAACTAGGCCACACACTCTAGAGCCGAGACACAAAGTAAACATGGAGTCTATCCAACACGGAGGCCTAAGTGGGGGGAGTCCTAGATCTCACTAGTAAAAGTACAAGTGGGGATCAAACCAAATAATGGAAAAGACGGATGAATGGATAACGATGAAAGGTGATTCCATCAAAGGAAAAGTAAGACTAAGTCCATGTAAGGTAGGAGATACTAGAAAGAATATGTAATGACATTACACTAGGGATTTCCTAACAACTCACGACACAGGTTTCCAACCATGAAGCTCAAAATGCCACTATCAGTAGAGCATGCATAGTCACAGTAATTAAAATAAACTATAGAGCAACTAAAACATCCATATGCAATATATATATATATATATATACCTCTGCTCAACCATATACCTGTCTTTGGAAGCATTAGCAACATACTGCGAGCAAAGGACATCATTCGCTATGACTACACTAGAGTAATCTCAATGGGGTCATGTAAGATCAGTCATAACAAGGGGGAAAACTGTTGTTGTTGGCTCAAGAATGTATGCATAACTGCTAATAAAAAGGCTCATCTCAACCACGGGACTGGATCATGGATGCAAAAAAATCTGGTCTACATCATGGTAGCTCCAGCTACAATATATGTGATAACAGGCTCAAAATAGGAAAACTTGATTAAAATACAATTCATGTTTCTGGTATTTTGAAAGCACAAAAAATACAGATAGGATTTTACTAAGTTGGAGAAGCTACAATTTCACTATCTCATAATTAGAGATTAAATAGGGCTTCATAGTGAAATTACCCACAAATTCAAAATAAACAGTTATGGGTTATGTCAAACTAACACATGGACAAACAATCTAGTATATGCAGTGTAAGGAAATCATGCCACGTTGTAGAAGGTTGGTGGAAAATTTAGCTCACATTGGGTGTGAAATGATGGATGAGGTTGTTGATGACCACTTCCTAGTTGCTTTGTTAAAATATAATGAACAAAGTATGCTATGTATAGAGTTAATAATATGTCATATAACGGGTTTGGCATGTGATTTGTTACTAGTATATAGCATTTAGATGCAACTGGTTCATGAGTAGTCAGATATAGACAGTTCAACTATCAAGCGAGCTTTTTAAAATGGCAGTGTCACACTATTTCTTACCTTGGAATCTCATTCAATAATATGTAATTTTATTTTACACTCCAATCTATCTATCTATCTGTGGGCTTATAAAACTATTTTATTGCATCCCACATTGAGTGTGGAAATATCCATATCTTTTCAATGGAAACTCTAACCAAAACTAATTAGACATTTTGTTGAAAATCAAAATTATATTTGATTGGAAAGCAAACTTTTTTTTTCATACAAAAAAACATGAAAGCAAACTCTGATACGTTAAAGATGATGGCGCTTGGATTTATTGTCCTAAATTTCACTAGAGTTTGAGCATAACTCTTATTCCCCTTCATTGCTCAACTCTTTATGCACATAAATGTTTAAACAACTCATTTTTACTAGTATTGTCCATATCTGAGTATTTTTTGTTTTTCACACATGAAAAGATACTATACATTATATAGAATTATATCTGAGTATACTTTAGGCAAGAACTCGATCCCTGAGATTCTTGGTCATTAAGAAGGTCTCAATTGATTTAGAAGGAAGACCTTGATCATTAATAATTATGGGAATATCGAGATGGTGAAGAAGTGCCAATTGCTGGCAGTAACAACTATAGAGTTAATGAGGTCTTCTTCACTATGTGCAAAATATCGGTCAATGTTAGTTTTTGTTGGTAACCAGCCCAATTTTGGCTTTTGGTAGTGCTCATGGTGGCTTCGTTTGTTGCACACTCTTTTTATAAAATGCCTTGGCCCATACCTTGACTACTCATTCAGATCACAATCTAATACAGTGAGACAGGTTCATTAAGAAAACTATCCCACAACTCAAGAAATGTTTACCTTTTTTAAGTGCTACTCTCAGTTTTATCCCAACCTTGTTCTACATAAAATCATTGGCCTCTATCTATGAATATCCATTACAATATAACAAACATCATCTATCAATATCTTAACCATGTAATCCTATTAAGCCTACTATTATATCGTGTTTACTAAGAGTTAAATCTTATTACATGATAGTACTATTCATGAACCATTATCATTAGAGTGTTTAATGTTGAATAAGGTGTTTACTATAATTATACTATATTATGGATTTAACCTCGAAGTCGTAATAGTGGAGCTGCTCCATAGTACTAAATCCAAATCAATAATATCATAACTCCAAGTGCCATGTTAATTAAGCTAAACAAGTCTTTTAGAATCAGGATGCTTAGTTGTCTTAATCATAGTTGAAAAAGTCGGCATCCGCAAAAAATCGACGAGGGTCTAGAAAACATCTTCTTGTCAACAATGGCGAAAAAATCGACAAAAATTAGCAAACCGTAGAAAACATTAAAAAACAAAAAATATATTCATTTTTTCATAATTTTAAACATATAAAGCAACAACAACATCAAATAAATGCATTGGCACATAAATATGGACAAAATAGTGATATATATTATGTAGTGGATGCCAAATAAAAAATGATACATCAAAGTCGATACTGAAATTTTGAATCCTGATAGTGATAGTTGTCCAATAGTACTCAAAAGTGGACAACCAATGGTCCAATACAAAATTATATCACAAAAATTCACAAAACAAGCAGCTAACTATCTGTCTCTGACATCAATGCCCTCTTCCCCTTTTACCGGAAAATATCATGTGTTGTTTTCCAGACCTACCCCTAGTAGTAGAAGGTCCTAGCCTAGGACTAGATGCCGAATGGTGACTAGTGGGTACCAATGTAGGACTAGATACACCGACCGATGTAGGTGGTGTTGACACATGCATGTCACCCTCCATGCAGTAACTCAAGCCACTCCTCCTCCTCCTCCTCATGACCCTACTGCTATTGTTTCTCCTCCTCTAACCACGCAAGTGCCTCCTCCATGATAGGAAACTTAGCCTCCACCCTCCACTTTGAAAATTCATCAATATTTTCCAAGAAAATGTCATCCACATCGGGTGCTTTCTCCACTTGCTTCATCCACAGTCGGAGATTGTAATGGACATACACTAAGTCATTCAGGCGTGGGAAATCAAACCTATAAGGGGGTGATAAAAAAATTAATGATTCTTGACTCTTGAGACCTAAGGGAAACAATATGATAGAGGATCTTATATTACAATGAATTTAATTGCACATAGTGCGTTTCTTTGACTGTATTTTATCAATTACACTCCAATTATCCTCACATCCAGAAGAGCTACAAGTTTGGCTGAGGACTCAGATGGAATTTTTTTTTTAATTTGGTGCCCTTGCACCATATGTTCTCCACCAAACACCTACAAAAAAATAAGAAATAAAGAGAATTGGATTAGATAATTCAAATTTCAACTTTCAAATAAAATGATAAAACACAATTAATATTTAAAATTTGAAGTTCTAAATAAATTCTAATTTGTAATCACTTACTTGACATCAAAATGGTCCTTTCATAGATAGCATCGACATAGCCAAATAGTCTAGTAGCCTCCCGATACATCTCCATCTCATGAGTAATACTTGTAAGAGTCTCAACATCAGGTACCATCCTATTAAGACATGTGATAATCCCTTCCAACACCTCACCATCAAAATCAAATTTACACTTGTAAGAAATGGCGGGGTTGAGGAAAAGTGTAGATACATGAATGGGTCGATGGAGCATCCCAGTCCATAGACTATCAATCAAATCCCATAACATCATGTTGATAACTTTCCATAGGTCACTACTCGCTCTGGAAATCTCAATCCCAACTTGGCCTCAATTCATAGTAAGCCTCATGCACAACAAACTCAACTTCTCTAAACATGAGAAGGAACAATCAATGCAATATACTTATGGAATTAAGCACATGAAATCTATCAAACTACTCAAAACTGCAACAATCACACAATGGACAACAATATATCCTAGAAAACCCTAATGGGGAAAAAAACAGCTACTGAGGGATTTCTTCAATATCGAGCCAGAGTAAATAAAGAATAGTAGTATAATTAGAAATATATGGGTAAATAAATATGAATGGACAAGCCCTAGATATGCATGCAGATGCAACTGATACTCTGAGGAAATGTTCCCTCTACTATGTACTAACTAATCTCTCATCTTAGCTTCAACCAATCTCTTGAAGAAGGACTTTCACTAATTATACTATGATATGCTCAACTACTAGAGAAATGTTGCAACCTCAAACTATGAAGTGCACCCCTGCTCTGGAAGTGCACCCCCACTACTCTGGACTCTCTAGATCTATGTCAATCTCTAAAAATATCTGATTAGATCATCCTCAATCACTAAAGAAGGATTCTCTGCTTCTCCCAGCCCTCCTGGCCTCAAAAAGTGTGCCCCTCTCCTCTGTTAATTCACCCTATATCAAAACTAATCTCCCTCTATGCATATGGACTCACCACACAGTCAAATGGCTCCTCGGTGCCTCAAATTAAGTGGCCTTTGATCTCTCTCGAGTCTGCCCACTTTCTCATCTAGAAGATGCGCCCCTCCCCTCAAGAATGCACCCACCTACATGCACAAATCCACTCTCACTCTGACTCTCCTCACTCTATGAGGAGAGAAATCCTTTCTGGTGACCATTTACCTCCTTGTTTCCACTCACTAACTAATTAGGGTTTCCAAAACCCTAATATGAGTGCATGCAAAAATCATGTTTTTGCAAGATTTTTGATTAAAAACATTTCATGCAAAATATTGCATGCGTAAGGAAAATGACACTGAAATCTCTGCATGCATCCACCATTGGATCCATCACACCTGGTAGAGTGCATCTCACCCTCTACCCTCCCCTGATTCTTATACTGAAAATGTACCTCCATGCTAATCATATGAACATGAAGGAAACCCCTAGATACACCTATCTGTAACACTCCCTCTTATCGAGGGAAGTCCTGTAAATGCCTGGATCCATCAAATCCCCTACCGCTGTAACTACTAACTCTGAACTAACCTCCACTGTTGCACTCTGATTTGATAGCCCATTATCTACCTCCATCAATGTTGTCTTGAGAGAAGCCTCTCACTCTCTCTCTTCCTATTGTTGATGTAGTTGTAACTTCGGAAGATATTCACTTGTATATTGAATGTATTACATTTGTACTTTATTGTATCCCCAATGGAGATGTATTATTCCTCTAATTGGAAGTGTCGTCATTTGTATTTGCAAGTGTCGCAAGTATTATTGTAAGTGTTGCAACTTATATTTGATGGGTTATTAGACCACCTTTGTGGGGTCGGCCTTGTATGAGTTGTGTGGGTCAAAGGGTTATTAGACAACCCTAGTGGGGTCATCCCAGTGACATGTGGATGGGTTATTAGGCTTCCTTAGGAAGACGACCAAGTTAGAGTAAAAGGAAAGTCAAGTCATTGTATAAATAGAGAGTGTGTCTCTCTCATTCTATTCATTCACTCACTCACTTCACATTAGTGAGAGAGAGGAGGAGTGCACACAAGTGGAGGAGGATCAGCTTCTAGGAGATCATCTTATCTTGGGGTTTGATCTTTGTGATCTTTGTATTGGTGCTCATTCTATCTCTGAGGAAGTTGCGGGGTTTTTCACCTTCTTGATTTTCCCCGGTGAAATGCTTTGTGTCTCTTGTCTCTTGTGCTTGATATGTTGTACATGGTGTTCTCTCAGTTAAGATACTAGATCATATTGAATTAAATGATGAAAAACTAATATGGTATCAGAGCTAGCCTGAAGGAAGGCATGGTATGGCATTTATGACACTTGTTGCATTTGCGACAAATTGGAAGCTAGGGCTTGGTATAGTAAAAAACTAGTCATCGTGGCACTTTCGCTATAAATCCGTTATGGAAAAGGTTCAGGATCTGAAACTTTTACAGGTCGAATGTGAAATGTCCATGTACCTTTTTTTTCTGAAGGACAACCTCAGGTTCGTTGTACTTTGTGAGATATGATCCGTACAAGTTAGGGTTTCTGCCTCTTCCAGAATGCAGTCCTAAACAGGTGACCTGGGAAAAAAGGTCATATCTCGGGCTAGGATGCTCCAAATGGAATTCCGTAAAAAGTAACAGTTAGGGCACAGATTGTAGTTTCACAAGTCCTGGTTTTAGTGTTTGAAGTTGAAACAGTGACATGTGGAACGCCATACAAGTTCGCTATACAGTTTCATCCCATAAACAGGTCACGTTGCGACACTTGGCATATCTCTCTCTCAGAGAATCCATTTGAGCTCAGATCTGTGGGGTTGGAAAGATGACAGGTCATTCTACGACGGGATGAAATTTCAGACCCTGAGGATCCAAAATTTTAGATATATATCCGAAACAATATAGCATATATTTCTGTCCAAACAGAATTGGATTCTGAGCACTTTCATTTTTGGCTCATCACTGCTGCGAGAAATTAGGGTTTTTGCAAAAGTTGGATTTTTTGGAATTTGGGACCATGGATGGATGTTCCTCATCAAAATAAAAATTGAGAGACCAAGATCGAAGTTTTTGGTTGGGTAGAACCCCGGGTTCTATCAAACCCTAGTTCGGGATTTTGACTAGAAAACCAGAAAAACCAGAAAACTAGAATTTGATAGAAGCTGCAGATCCGAAACGCGCAGGTCATTTTTGGAGGGCCAATTTTTGAAGTTTTCAAAATCTGAGCACACCAGCTTGCTCGCCTCAGTCAATTACATCTCCTTGTCCATTAAGAAGCTTGAAATTCCAAGTTTGGATTTGTAGGGTTTCTCTGTCAAACCCTAGCCAGCTCCAGATCCAGTTTCAGCAAATCAAAGTGGATTGGGTTAATCCTAGAAGAGAATGAATTGGACACCTACATAAGTGAAGAAGTTCCAGTTCTAGAGGGAGATGAGGTGAAGGCCTTACATAAGAAGCTACAAACAATCCCGACAGGTATGACTTGAGGAGATACAAGTATGTTTTGAAATATGTTCATGATTAAGTTTATGATATGTTTGTCTTCATATTATTGAGGTTAGTACAATCTTGATTAATTTTAGACTTGTCTTATCACCTTAGTAAAATCATGAATGCATGTGAATGATAGAAGACATTAATTGATTAGGGTCATGACACTTATGATTGTACTAATGCACTGTGGTGTTGTATGAGGATGATATTGCCTGCTAACATGAAAGGTACATCAAGAAAGACAAATCAAGTTCTAGATCGAGAACATATGACCATGGTGACATGAAGACAAAGACTCATCCATAGCCATTGATCACATAGAAGCTCTACTTACAAGGTATGTATAATTTGGCTCTACAATGGTTAACTTATGAGATATGTAGGTTACTAGCACAAGTCATTGAAGAGAACAAGAAGACATTATGTGGGTATGTTAGACATAACTAGCAAGCATGATAATCCAGGTATGTTTTTCCTATATCAAGTTAGCATCCTACCTTGTGTTAGGATCTCATATAAGTATACCTTTGTATGATTGATAATGATTATTCATGAAGCTATAAGTTCGAGTAATCATGGGTTTATGCATATTATGCTTGTTAGTTTGATTAATGATATGATAAACTAGAAGAGTCCTATAGTCAAATAAGAATATGCATGAGTAAAAGAAGTACTCCCTGAAACCTTGAATACTAACGCTTGTGATAAATTACCTGTGTATGAAATGATCATGAACATACATATTTAGAATCATAATGTTTTGATAGTATTAAGATTATACTAATGCATGTATGATTATGTATGAGATCTTGAAGATGACACTAGTGCACACTTAAGCATACATAGTGGCTTAGGATGGATATAAGTTCAAAGACAAATAATCCAGGAATCAAAGATCAAGAGGGAGAACACTCCAGTAGTTCCTGCAAGGAAACAAAGATCAAGAGGGAGCAAACTCCAGTAATTCCTGTAAGGAAGCAAAGATTGAGAGGGAGTCCACCCAACAAGCAAACAAAGATAAGTATTTGAATTGTCATTTCTTATTACTTAAATGATGTTGTTCAGTCATGTACATACTTATGTTCCTAGATTTAGGATGTATATTATGCATATTAGAAAAGTTGCATTAATGAACAAGATACTGCTAATATACAAGTAATGGGTAAGTGGCCTATGATACTGTACAACATTCAATTGCTACTTATCTATAATGAAACCTCTTTGCTTACATGTTGGGAGTTGTTCACACTCTTAACAATGTTCTGGTAGAGATGGAAGGCATCTAGAAAGTTACGAGATATGGATAAATGTTGTATTGAAGCATTGGCTAAGATAATTGCATGACTGTATGACATATGTCTTTATATGTAAGAATTTGTTCTGAAATATATGAGATGTTTCTAATCATGCAATTTAATTTGACTTGTAGGAAATATCATGTACACTCACCTACAAAAGAAGGAATACAACATTTTTTTCCAACAACAAAGTTCAAGAAAACTATTTATTGAAGATATTGAAGAATCTGAAGTTCCCAGGATCCGGGAAGCAGTAATGGAAGGATGCCATGATCGAGGAGTACCAGTCGATCATGAAGAATGATGTTTGGGATGTGGTCCCAAGACCAAAAGGCAAGTCTGTTGTGACTTCCAAGTGGATCTACAAGATCAAGCATGCTGAAGATGGTAGCATAGAGAAATACAAGGCAAGATTTCTGGCTCATGGCTTCTCTCAGAAAGAAGGGATAAATTATGAAGAAACCTTTGCACCTGTAGCCAGATACACTTCCATCAAAACAGTACTTGCTCTAGTTGCAGTGATGAAGTGGAAGATACACCAGATGGATGTCAAGACAACTTTCTTAAATGGTGTAGTCGAAGAGGAAGTGTATGTGGAGCAGCCACTCGGATTTGAGACACATGACAGGGATTCACATGTGTGAAAATTGAAGAAAGCCTTGTACGGTTTGAAACAAGCAACCAGGACATGGTACGGAAGGATAGACAGCTTCCTGGCCAATTTGGCCTTTACCAAGAGTAAAGCGGATTCCAACCTTTACTACAAGGTTGAGGAAGGCAATCCATTGATACTCCTACTATATGTGGATGACCTATTTGTGACAGGTGAGGATGGATTGATTACCGACACGAAGAGGAAGCTTGCTGCCGAGTTCGAGATGAAATACTTGGGTATGATGCATTACTTTCTAGGTATGGAGGTGTGGCAGAGTGAAAATTGAATCTTCCTTAGACAAGGGAAGTACGCAGTAGAGATCCTGAAGCGGTTTGGGATGATGGACTGCAAGGCCATCGCCACACCTATGGCATCGAACCTGAAGCTATTGAGTGATGCTTCATCAAATTTGGTTGATGTCACGATTTATTGTCAGATGATTGGGTCCTTGATGTACCTGACGAACACGAGACCAGATATTTGCTTTGCTGTGAACACTTTGAGCCAGTTCCTGACGAATCCTAGACATGTTCACTTGATTGTTGTAAAGCATATTCTGAGGTACCTGAAGAGTATGGTTAATTATGGGCTCAAGTATGATGCAAATCAAAAGTTTAAGCTGGAGGGTTATGTTGATTCAGATTAGGAAGGCAGTGCTGCAGATAGGAAGAGCACTTCAGGCTATTGCTTCAGTATGGGATCAGGGGTGATCTCTTGGTTTAGTAGGAAGCAGTCCTGTGTAGCATTGAGTATAGCCGAAGTAGAGTATGTTACAGCTTGTTCGGCCAGTTATGAGGCAGTATGGATAAGGAACCTACTATCTAATTTATTTGGTCTACAGTTGGATGTTACTTGTATCTACTGTGAGAACCAGAGTTGTGTGAAGTTGTTAGAGAACTTGGTGTTCCATGACAAGTCGAAGCACATCGAGATCAAATATCACTATATTAGGGATATGGTGCAGAGAGGAGCAATGAAGCTCCAGTAGGTTGCGACATATGAGCAGATTACAGATGTGTTGACCAAACCACTAGCCAGAGTGAAGTTCGAGTACTTCAGAGAGAGGCTTGGTGTACTTTAGATTGAGGTTCCTTCCAAGGGGAAGTGATGAGTCTATAAGATGCAGATACACATGGGAATTTTCGACATGGTTGTCAATGTGTTCTCCCATGGTCGTGATGTAATTGCCGATCTTTTCCGACATGGTTGCAGATGTGATCTCCCATGGTTGTGATGTAATTGTTGATCCATTCTCACATGGTGGTAGATGTGTTCTCCCATAGTTCAGATGTAAGGGCTAGATCCATTCTCACATGGTGGTAGATGTGCTCTCCCATGGTGTAGATGTAAGGGCTGAAGCCATTTTTCACATGGTGGTAGATGTGTTCTCCCATGGTGAAAAAGTAAGGGTTGGAGCCTTCCCCGAATGGTGGTAGATGTGTTCTCCAATGTCGGTGGTGTAAGTGTTGTATGATGTGCATCTGGGTTGTACTCCGTGGACGATGAGATGATCTGAAGAGGATGATCATATGTGATGATATGCATCAGGTGGATGCTTTGCATGATCAGTTCGATCATGTGTGATGATATGCATCAGGTGGATGCTTTGTATGATCAGTTCGATCATGTGTGATGAGCATCAGGATGATGCTCCAGATGATATGCATCAGGACGATGCTATGATTATGATCAGTACGATCATGAGCATTGCGAGGATGATCGGGTGGATCATGAGCACCAGGTCAATACTCCGTGGCTATGGACAGGTTGTGCAAGTAGCATAGAAAAGATCCTGGGAGATCCGATAGGTTGATCTATGTGCTTGTAAAAGTACTCAGATGCTCTTTCGAGGTTTTGCTATAGGTAGCATAGAAAAGATCTTGGGAGATCCGATAGGTTGAGCTTTGTGCTCGTAAAATTCCTGGGATGCTCTTTCGAGGTTTTGCTACAGAAGGTATGTAATCAGTCCTGGAGATCCGATAGGTTGAGTTGTGTGCTCGTAAAAGTCCTGGGATGATCTTTAGAGATATTGTAGGTTGCAAGACACTCTTTTAAGGTTTTTCCTGACCACATGTTGTTGGCTTGGTTTTGCAACCAAGCTTTGTGCAATGGGAACCTATCAACAATGTGATAGCAGTTTCAATATAGAAAGCAAAAACGATTATGAATTAAATCTAAATCTAAACTAACATGTGCATATAACAAATAAATCTAAAAACTATTCATAGAAAGAACAAGAAATAAAAGAATTTTTTGTATTACGATTCCTCAAATGGTGAGGATATGATGTTGAGCAACTCCAAGGGTGAGTAGCTCCAAGCTCCAATGGTCTCTTCTCCAAGATGCTGAAAATGGCCAAAAGTCTCAGGAGATATTTTGACAACATGAGGATAGGATGATGAATGGATGGAAAGTGAGGAGCCCCTACCACCTTTTTATAGTTTTTGGTGGTGGGGAATACCATTATGGTTTTGAGGAAACCAATGGTATTGACCAACATGGTTTAGGTACCTTTTTCCCTCCTTTTTCCTTTTTTGAATATTTTCAATATTTTTATTCCCTTTTAATTTTTTTGGGAATTCTGGACCCTTTTTTAGGGTTTTTTATGCTTTTTGAGTAAAAATATTCATTTTGAGGGGAAAAAGGGGTGTATTATGGTCTTTTGGTGACCTTTTGATGGCTTTAGAGACTCAAATGGTGGAAAAAGTGGACAAATGGATCATGTGAATAAGGAAATGAGCTAGTGAGCACTTTTGGGTGTTAACAGATTGCCCCCTGATGTGTGAGGGCAGGAGCTCATCGTATGGCCGATAGACATCATAGTTCTTTTGTCTTTTTCCTAGGGTTTGGGGAAGAGAAGATACCGATTGGAGACTGGATCAATGGCCCTTGGAAGCTGCAAAAACAAAAAATATTACATGGCCTCAATATGAATGAGGAATAATCTCTGATAATGGATGAGGCGGGCATACCCATGCTCGTATCAAGACATATACATAACAACTAGTCCTAAGAAGGGGGACATAAAAAATCTGCTGGTACATCATAATGGTCAAAAGGGGACACTATTTTGGGATGTACTCATGATCATAATATGACTGATCTCAATAACTGATACACTAGAATAAAGGGACAACTGTTCTGAATAAGGTCTCAGAAGGGTTGATGAACTGTTGAAACTGAAGGTGTCCAACATCTGTAGGGACTCAATGACTGTGAGTCATCTCTGAGTACATGTAACTGTATACTCGAGGGAGTATAAAACTGGGGTACATCTGAATACTGTCGCCATGCGCAACCCGGATATCTATAAGAAAAATGTAACTGGTTGTTTCCATAAGTAGACTCTCAAATGTGGAAGAGTCAGGTGGTATCCGGGGTCTTCAACAAATAACTGAAAGGACTAATACCCTGTGCGAGTCTCAATGATGCGATCAAGGTGTTGAAGTTGAACATGTGAGAAACAACCATTTGGAGAGGCACTGAGGACTCTTCTCGAAATGATTCGTAGGCACTCATCATAAATGGTGATGAGTCCAAGACACAGGGACCTCTAGGTCTATCCTCTGGAATAAATTTGTTGTCGTCGACAAAGGGAGACCAGCAACTAACAAAGCAATGATGTTTCCTTGATAGGAGCGCGAGGTGTAGAACTGAAATGTGGTAGTACTGATGGTAGGACTGACATACTTGTGGGGATGGGAAGTAACTGTGGTCATAGAGTTGGTGGACTCAAACCTCCTTTGTTCAAAGCATGATGACATGGTTGACCTGGCATCGTAGGCAACTGACTTGTAGGTGCAGGGATCATAGCTTTTAAGGATTGAAGGGTATGTATTGACTCTGGGGGGGCAAGCTGATGGGTGTTGTCGAGGGATTCTTAGGGTGACATACTGCAGAATACTCTGAACAAAGGCGACCAAAAATGGGGAAGTTGTTGTATTAGTAGACATGATCTGTTGTGGCGCGGAGAAGCACCATTGGGTCCTTCTTCATAGTTTTAATGAGCTCCAATAAGGGATAAAAAGTGTGCTCTAAAATGGTACTATCCTGTGGATTGTGTGAGCCCAGGACTGTTCGTGCTCATAGGTGCTTTCATTTTTAAGGAATCTGAAAACTATAAGAAGACTCTGCAGTGGTTGTGAGTACCGTCATGTGGGTTTTTACGAGCCCGGGATGGTGATTGCTTGTGGTCGCTTTCATGTTTAGAGATTCTGAAAGCGGTAAGTGGACTCCATTGGTGTCTTTTTCGTAAGTTAGTCTCCAAGGCCCGAAAAAGCATAAAATAATGCAAATGGAGAACTCTTCTAGCCGATGTGACTAGAGTATTTCTCTTTCGTAATTAGTCTACAAGGTCCGAAAAAGGGGTAAACTTATACCAGGTAGACGCCCTTTCAGATATGTTTAGCGAGCATGAAAGGAAGCAAGGTTGCTCGCCGATCTTTTCATTGTTTTAGGAGTCAGAAAAGAGCTTAACAGAAACTCCCTAAGTGCCTTTTTCGTAAAAGGAATTGCTCGGCCCGAAAAAGGGGTAAAACTATACTGAACAAAAAGGTATTAATGAGAGCGAGAAATGGTCTCAAGCATCGTCATGAGTGCGGAATACTGAATCCGGTGACATCAAGATTGTAAAAAATAGGCAACAGCCAATGTGGCACGCAAACTAAGGTGATGAGTGGCATTTTGAAAAAATGCCCAAAAATTAAGGGGGTGAGAGCGAGAAATGATCTCAAGCATCATCACGAGCGTGGAAAACAAAATCCGGTGGTATAAGATTCGTCAAAAATGGACAACGGTTAATGTGGCACGCAAACCCAGGCAATGAGGGGGCATGGGAAAAATGCCTGAAAAATCTGGAGGTGAGAGCAAGAAATGATCTCAAGCGTCATCACGAGCACGGAAAACTGAATCCGACGATATAAGACTCGTCAGAAACAGAGAACGGTCGATGTGGCACGCAAACCAAGCCGACGAGGGGGCATGGGAAAAATGCCTGAAAAATCTGGAGGTGAGAGCGAGAAATGATCTCAACCATCATCACGAGCGCGAAAAACTAAATCCAGTGATATAAGACTCGTCACAAAGGGAGAACGGTCGATGTGGCATGCAAACCGAGGCGACGAGGGGGCATGGGAAAAATGCCCGGAAAATCTGGAGGTGAGAGCGAGAAATGATCTCAAGCGTCATCACGAGCGCGGAAAACTGAATTCGGTGATATAAAACTCATCAGAAATGGAGAACGGCCAATGTGGCACGCAAACCGAGGTGACGAGGGCGTGAAAAAATGGACCTGGTGAAAACAGGAAAAGGAAAGGACTATCATGAAGTTCTCATTGTGCTGATTCCAACAGTACCAATGGTTTGAGGAATGGACGTCGTATGATACCGCAATGGTTGTTTGAAAAATGGTCAAATCTTTATAAATAGGGTGTGGGGCCAATATGACGTGTCATTGTTACGTGCGAGTTTGGCAGAGCAATCAGAGCTCTTTCTTGATTTCTGGGAGATTCGACTGTTGGTTTTCGATTCCGAGAGTTTCAAGTATCCCTATTCGCCTTAGCCTTTTGAATTATGTTTTTTTTGGTTAGCGGCGGTCCCCCGAAGGCCGTGAAATTCCATGTTGGCCTTCCAACGTGGAATATCGTGGGTTTCGCGTCCTTTTCCGCGATGAACATCACGGGTTTGGGGTCAGTGGAGAGGAGGGTTTGGGCTCGGCATGATCTGGTGGGGCCAACGTAGGTGGCGCCAGAGGAGCCCGGAGAGCATGATGATTAGATCATCTTGTATCTGCCCCCAAATGCTGATGAGCTTATGGAGAAGTACCTTTTTGTACGGCTTATGTATTTTTGTATATTGGGTGCTGAGGGAACCTATGACATGTTGACTATATGATTATATATATATATATATATATATGTTTTGGTATATATTTGTGTATGCACATGGATGCATTTATTGTCTATTTGTTTGCCCGTGGAGGCACATATTATGCACGTGGATGCAATTTTTTAATTTTGTATATGCCCGTGGAGGCACATTTTTGCACGTGGATGCACTTTTTGTTTATGCCCATGGAGGCACATTTTGTATTTTCTACATGGTTGGATTGGTGTGCCAATCAAGAATGTTGTTGGCCATATGGTTTGCTACATTGTTGATATTCCTTGGGACATGTGTGAATGAAATGGATTCAAACTGTCGAACCATTTGTTTAGTGCACAGGAATTTTCTGAAAAGACAGGGATCGCGTACCTGGTAATCATTGTTGAGCTGGGAAACAAGGAGCAGTGAGTCTAAGAAAACATTAAGGTGACTTACGCTCATTTGGAGAGCAGCGGCCAGGAGGCCGGTCACAACATCGTATTCAACTTGGTTGTTGGTGGCGGCACCTATGCACACTCCGTCGATGTGTATCAACTCATGTGAAGGGGAATATATTACCCAAGCTGCGGAGGCGAGATTGGGGGACCAACGGCTTGCACCATCAGCGAAACCAATGTAGCAAATTGGAACAGGATCCATCTATGGTCATGCAGGAAAAACAAATTTTTAGGTTTTTGTATTTTTTGTAAAAAACAAAATAAGACTGTACAATTATGGACGGTGGTGTCCATCATATTTTCTGTGGGTAAAATCGCTTGAGGTACAACCCGTTGCGTGGGTTGCATAGGGGGTTGCCTTCTGAATCGGTCAGAATGTATGCCCCCTGTCCGAGGCAGGTATGTATAATGTATGGGCCTTGCCACATGGACACAAACTTTCCTTTTCCGGTTTTGTCATGAGCTTGATCATAGGCGAGGACAAGGTCCCCTTCAGTAAAGGTTCTTGGGTGGACATGTTTGTCGTAACTCAGTTTGGATCGGTTCTTGGCTGCTTCCATGGTTTGGAGGGTCATGCGCTGATCTTCATCAGCTTGCTCCAGAAGTAGTAAGCGTTGCTCAATTGGGGAAGTGTCTGGTAGGAGTTCAACGGCCATATGTAGGGCTAGAATCTGGCACTCAATGGGGAGGACGGATTCGACACCATGAACTAGATGGAAAGGGGTAAAACCAGTGGCGGTTTTGGTTGACATGCGGTATGACCATAGTGTCGGGAAGAGCATGTGATGCCAATTTGATTTGTGTTTGTCAACAGTGCGTTGGAGGATGGGCTTCAAAATTTTGTTAATCGCTTCGACTTGGCCATTCCCTTGGGGGTACTAGGCGGAGGAGAAATGGTGTTCAAATTTCAGTAGGGTTGATAATTCTCTCCAAACGGCATCTTCAAAGTGAGAGCCATGGTGTGAGACGAGTTGCTTTGGCACTCCAAAACGAGCGATAACATGGTTAAGGAAAAAACATGCTGCGGTGTCGGCTTTGCAATTGTAAGTTGGCATGGCTTCTGCCCATTTGGTGCAATAATCTACGGCCACAATGATGTGTTTATGACCGCCGGCTGACGTGGGATTGCAATCTAGGAAGTCGATGGCCCATTTACAGAATGGTCCGACAGTGACGACTAGATGAAGGGGGGCGGGTGGGGTTCTTGCCTTGGGGGCAAAAAGTTGGCAGTTTTGACAATGTTTGACTGCGGTGATGCAATCAGTAAATAATGAGGGCCAAAAATAACCTACGCGGATGATCTTTTGGGCGGTGGCCATGCCGAAGAAATGGCCTCCGCAGGCACCGCTATGGCAGTCATTAAGGACTTGTTCTGCTTTGTCATGAGACAGGAAACATCGTAAGATGGTATCGACACCACATCGATAAAGTACATCACCTAATAGGAGATATCGGGGGGCGTGGTGTCGTATATGACGGCGTCCGTCACGATCAATGTTGGGTCAAAAAATTTGTGTGCGGAGGTAGATTAAGATGTCATCGTACCATGGGTCGTTGGAGGAAATGATGAAAATGTGGTCGTCAATGAGGTCTGTTTGGATAGCGGGTGATGATGAAGAGGATGGGAGATCTATGATGAGTTGAGCGAGTGTTATGGCCTTGGTGCTCTTTGGGGTTTTGAAAGTTAGGTCGTATTCTTGTAGGATTATCACCCATTTAGCTACGCGGCCTTGAAGGAGGCGACCTGTCAAGAGGTAAACCATTGGATTGGAATTGGATACAACCATGGTGTGGCTGAGGAGAATGTAATGTCGCAGGTTTTGTACTGAAAAGACGACGGCGAGGGCCATCTTCTCTTCATGTGGGTAGCGGAGGGGTGGGACTGACAAGGTCTGGATCACATAGTAGATGACATGCTCTTGGTGAGCAGTATCTTCTTGGACAAGAACTCCAGTTACAACATATTCGAATGCTGAAACATAGAGGGTGAAATCTTTTGTGAAATCTAGAGGAGAGATTAATGGGGCATTTGTGAGTGCTTTCTTTAAGTCGGTGAAAGTTGATTCTTCTTGTTGGTCCCATATGAAACGAGTATGCAGACGTAGTAGTCGAAGGAAACCGTGGACCATCGTGGCATAGTCAGGGACAAAGCGGCGGAGGAAGTTGGATCTCCCTTGAAGGCTTTGAAGTTGTCTTAATGTACGAGGTGACGGTAAGTCTACAATGGCTTGGACTTTCAAGGGGTCTACAGTGATGCCTTTTTCTGAAATGACAAACCCCAGCAGGTGACTTGCTGTAACCCAAAAGACACACTTGAGTGGGTTCAAGCAGATATTGTATTTTTGACGACGCAAGAAAACTTGTCGAAGGTCGT
This sequence comes from Larix kaempferi, assembly GCA_027924585.1. Lineage (NCBI taxonomy): Eukaryota > Viridiplantae > Streptophyta > Pinopsida > Pinales > Pinaceae > Larix > Larix kaempferi. Next base: position 21,572,992 of record BSBM01000841.1, read on the forward strand.
CTAAATGGTCAGATCATTTCTTAGATCGAGCGGTGAGGTCGTCTAGATAAACTTGTATGATTCTATGTAGATCATGGAAGCAATAAGTCATGGCGAGTTGGAAAGTGGCTCCAGCATTGTTGAGACCGAAAGGCATGATGCGATAGGCGAAGGTGCCCCATGGGGTAGTGAAAGTTGTCTTGTATTGATCTTCTTTACAGATTTTGATTTGGTTATATCCGGAGAAACCATCCATAAAAGAAAGAACCCCATGCCCCGCACATTCATCAATTATTTGGTCAATGAATGGTGTGGGGAAGTTGTCTTTGGGACAAGCAAGGTTGAGGTCTTGGAAATCAGTGCAAACACGTATGGTTCCCACTTTCTTGTTTACTGGCACTGGGTTTGAAACCCATGTGATGTAGGCAATAGGATATATGAATCCTACTTTTTGGAGTTTCTCAATCTCAGCCTTAACAGTTGGGAGCTTAGACGGGTGAATTGGGCATTGTTTCTGTCAAACAGGAGGCACATTGGGCCAAGTGTCGATGTGATGTTCCACAATGTTAGGATCGAGGCCAGGCATTTCGGTGTAAGACCAGGCGAAGACATCATGAAACTCTTGGAAGAGTTTCTTATATCCCTGAGTCTCCGCTTGAGTGCATGATGCGCCTAGCGAGATGAGCTCAGGTTTTCCAGGTGTGGTGGAAATGTCGATTTGTATAATAGGGGAAATGTTGGACATATTCCCCTCTTCGAAGGCATCTGGTGCTAGGATGGGGTCTTTGAACCAATCAACCCTAGTTGGTAGAAAATCTTTTGATTCTATTGATAGTTGGTTTTCCGCGGTGGATGTAGACGCCTCTAGGAGGAAGTATGATCGATGGTGCATATCGTCCCAAGGGTAGTCCGGTGCAGTGAGTGTTTCTAGAATTTGCTCATCAGTACGAAAGTAATCAGACCATAAATCAACGGGTTCGGGTTTGTATGTGGTTGAAATCATATAGATGGTATTGATTTCTTCCGAAGAAGATGATTTCGGAGGGTAGATCTCCTCGATGAGGGGAGGAGATATCTCTAAGTCGGCATTGTTCATCTCGTATAAAGCTATTCTATAATCTAGGAGATCAGGGCAGTGGTGTGAATAATGGCCATAAATGCCGCATATCGCAAAAGGGTGGTTAGTGCAAAGCGTTTTGTCGCGAGGTTGAGGAGGTGGCTCAAGTCTTATAAATGGAATTCTAGTGTCGTCATCCAACATATTCATGTGTTCTTGGAGTGCAAGTAATTGTGGACATTGATGAGTGGCATGGCCTACATTGTCACACAACAAGCACTTAGGGGGAATGCGAATAGTTGGGGGGTTCTTGGCTACCTTGGGGGTTGCTGGGGGGGGTGCGAGTTATGGGTCCAGTGTTATAAGTTTGTGGGCCTCTGCCTCCTGTGTTTCGTAATGAAGGTGGGGCATTTCTAGACGTTGATGACGTAGTGACTATTGGGGGTGGTCTGTTTTGTAGATGAGTCACAGGAGGGGGTGGGTGGTTGGTATTAGGGATAGGTTGTACTGGTTGTAAAATAATAGTCGGAGTCGGTGGGGGGCTTGGAGCAGGTAAGTACCATACAGGTATCCCTAATGTTAAACCAGGAAGGTTGAGTGTAGCCATTACTGGCGAACTAACAACTCCAGAAAATGGGAACAAGAATGGGATAGTATGAATTAGCGTTGTTCCGATATGAGTAGGCACTGTGGGTGTTTGTGGTAGTGACGAGGGCTGCTGTGTGGTGTGTTACAGGGTGCACAAATCAGATATTTTTGTTATCGGTAAAGGTGGTGGGATCGATGGAAATGTGGAAGTCATAGGCAACTCGGTGTAGATTCCAGGACCAATTAACGAGACAAATGATGTCAGTGTAGTTTGAACGGTTTGTTCAATCATTGGTAGCACATTTTGAGGGGATGTGGGGGCGTTAGGATCATAATATGTGAGTTGATCAATCTTGATAACGCATCCTTCATGTGGGAACATCATGAGGCGGAACACAGATGAATCGACGGCTTTCATTTTGTACATATAGCTATGTCCAAGAAGGAGGTTGTAGTCGAGTTGGGCATTGATCACTTCGATGTCGATGAGAACTAATTTGTCGCCTAGTTCTATGGGTACGTTCACTAAGAGGCCTTGTGGTTGAGCTGAGCGCCCGTTGTAAGCTCGTAATGTTGTGGTGGATGGTTGTAAAGTGGGGGAGCCAAGTTTCTGCCACACAAGAGTGGACATAGTGTAGGTTGAAGCTCCTTCATCGATGATGCATTGATGCACAACAAGGTTTTGAATGTTTACGGATACTTGGAAGGCCAAATTTGATGGAAATCGAGGTTCGGCTTGGTCTAAGTCGAAAACCATCATATGTGTATCGTCAAGGTCTACTCCTCCGATGGCGAATAGTAGTAGTTTTCGTTGTGCAGGGCATGTTTTCAATACCTTTAAAGCAGACATAGCAGTGGGGGATTATGCTAAATCTTCCACGAAGTTATAATTGGATGTTGCGCGAGCATTAGGATTGTTGTTAATCCTTCACAAAGGGATGCGAGGGATTTTAGGTCCTCCGTCCAACGACATTTTTGGTATGTGTAGTGGTTGATCTGATGGAAGGGAGGTGGATGCGTCAGTGGGAGGAGTTTCCGGGGGTGGGCTGTACCGATTCCCGCAAGTCTGGAGGTTGATTTCATTGGATGAAATCATTAATAAATGGTGTGTGGCTGAATCCGTATGCTGATAATCAGTTGCGACATAGGTGATTTGCTGTTGAGGTGCAGCAGATCCTTGTGGGGGATGCATTGGGAAAGCATTTACTACTCCCTGGTTTGGCAATGGGTTTTGCAATATCATGGGTTGCAATTGATTAAGTGGAGCTGGCTGTCTAGCGTGGCCCTGGCGTTGGGCATCGTCAGCCCAAAGCTTACATGCTTTCTCTAAATGGGGGCAGTTGTGAGTGTAGTGTCCATAGACTCCACATATAGAACATGGATGGTTTGTTCTCAGGTTATTGTTTTTTTCCTGCTTGGGATGACGATCAGGATTCTGGTTTGGGGGAGCAGCGTTGTTATTATTTGGAGGATTGGGTGGTGGTGGACCTTGATTATGTTGTTGGTTGTTGCCGCGGTTACGTCCTCTTCTGCGGTTTTGTTGTCTGCCCTGGTTGCATTGGTTGTTTTGGTGTTGGGGCTGATTGTGTTGTGTGTACACTTGCCCTTGAGTAGTGGGAGTATTTTGGGGTGCCGCAGGTGCGGGAGTAGGTTGCAGTGGATAATAAGCTGGTGGGGCTAGAGGAGGTCCAGTTTCCTGCTGGGGTTGTTGGTAACCCTAAGCTATTGGAAGTGTTGGGTTAGCTAGTGTAGCTTGCTGGGGGTAATACATTTGTTGGGCCGGTAAATGAATTGGGTTCTGGGTGGCCGGTTGTTTATAGTATGTGGGTGGTACATATGTCGATGGCACTTTCCCATAGCAATGTTGTGGACAAGAGGGTCCATGAGTGTGATGAGTCTAATTCGTTGGAGCGTACGAAGTCGTCGCTCCATAATTAGATGTAGCCCTAGAGAGGTCTGGGGAATTTATGGTGCTCACCATGCTAAAAGGTTTATTTTGTGCCATGACTTGGCCGATAATACCATCAACGGCATGTGATGCCCCCGGAGCGTCACCGCGTGAAGAATCGCCTCATGGGGTGTCTGGTATGATGGTGTAGAGATAGCTTGACTGGGCATAAATCAGGTAGAACTGTTGAGCTTTTAAGATAGCTTCTTCTTCTGACTGGGGTCGTTCCGAAGCTATGTCTTTGGCTATGAGAGGTAGAAGTGATTTGAGAAACCAATCCAAAAATATACGGCCGTCTAGTTTTATCTTGCAGAGGCTACGGTGCTTGCGCCATTCATGGATATGGTCGATGATGTGGGTAGTTTTGTTTTGTCTGCAAGACAACAGTATTTCAACTCCTGCATCATAGCGTACAGGTAGATGAAAAAACTGAAGGAAAGTGGAGGCGAGGGACGTAAATGTATGGTGGGTCCCATGTGGTTGTTCAATGTACCACTTGGCTGCAGAGCCAGTGAACGTTCGTTGCAACAGTCTTAGTCTAATGGAGTCATCCACTATGGAGTTAGATGAACACCATAGGTGAAATGACATTATGTGGTTTTGGGGATCCTCCCCAGGTTTTCCTTCAAACTTGGGGATGTCCGAGGGGAGCTTTGTAGGCATGGGTGGCCATGTAGGGTTGTGCCTGATAGGATCATTGGTTAACCTGGCTAGGTCTGGTAAGTTCAGACTAGCCATGTATAGTAAACTAGCAGATGGGTGTGGCGTAGTGACTGGGACATAACTGTTAATGGTGGCATTATGTAGTGGTCCAGTGGCCCCTAAGGGTATGCTAGGTATTGAAGGTATGTGTCCTCCAACCATTGTGGTGTGGGATGGGTCAGCGCTCCCAAGTGCAACATGGGTTGCAGAGGGGTTAGGAATGCAATTCCTGGGAGCTGGGTTGTGGTAATGAGAGGGGGTGTGATTCCTATGTTGGGCATACCCATAATAGGAGGTAGTCCTGTGTTGGGCATACCTGAAGGTGGAGTGGCCCCTATATTAGGCATGCCTAAAGGGGTTGTTGTTACCATGGGTGGCACAGTAGTAGAAGGGTTTGTCGATGTATCTCCAATAGCACTGGTGAAGAGGGGGTCGTATTGTGATCCAACCATGGGGTTGGTCGGTGATATTTCAGTAGGGTTTTCAAATTCAGCCTCGGAATCAGATGTGAAGTGAGGCGTGTCAGAATCGGATGACTGTGTTCTTGGCCGATGACATGTCGAGTTAAGGGATAAGGCTCTACGTCTATGACGTGTAGAGCCAAGTGTAACAAACTGAGGGGGTTCACCCTGAAGACGGCGAGATCGTCTTAAATTCTCAATGGTGAGAAATATTTAAAAATTTCAGTGGAAGGTGGTGATGTAAAAAAACTCGAAACCCTAGTGCAACAATGAGTGCAAAAATAATGGCTCTCAGGCCAACAACCAACCTCAAAAGCACTTATTATAACAGTTGTGCTATAATAAGTGGAGGGATCCAACAAAGTGGTCAGAATACCAAAAGTCAAACAGTTCCTAGAAAAAAGTGGTGCTCACTAGACCAAAGGTGGGTATTGTATCATGCAAACACCTAACTAGAAGTATTGTGAGTCAACAAACGATATTCTCTGCAAGGTGATGAAATCCAAGTCAGACAATATAGAGTGTTGAATCAACGGCTAGATATCCCCCTAGCAGGAGGGACACTAGGTAGACAATCCTAAAGAGTGGCAACTAGGATACCCCGTTCATGACACGTTCGGTTGGGTGAATCTGCAGTTTGGTTCTATCGCCGCTGTACCCCCATTCAGGTGTACACTGAGAACTTCGAAAGGTATCCTTCGGTTACTGAATGGATTGCGGTATTCCACTCAGACTTCCGGAACCAATCTGGCTACTTCAACCCTCCTAAGGGAGAGGCCTTCCCGATAAATTGGTTGATAACCGTGTCAAAATTATAAAGGATTTTTGGACCTTAAAGACAACCACTATGTCTCAAATGTAAATAATTGAGGGGTGTTATTGGTACACCTATCCCCTCAATTCTACCTAACTACAAGATTCTTTTAAGTGCTCCCCAAGTGGGGTTAAAAAGTTTGTTGAGTTAAGGTAGATTTTAAGGCTCAGTTTAAATAATGTGGTAGACTGGGTGCACGTGTGATTATTGAACTGAAATTGATTTGCCTTGCTTAGGCGATTGATTACATATGAAAGAAAAGACGCTTCTAGTTTGCAAAAAATAAAGGCGTTTTTTGAAATGTAAATGCTTGAAAAAACTATTCAAAAATAATGGATCTTTGAAATAATTTAAAGGGAAGCAAATAACATAAATATTTCAAGAAATAAATGGATCTCTTAGAAAATTGCTTGGGCAAACTATTGAGCATATAAACATTAAAACCTTTGATCTAAATAGAATGCATAAAATCTTTCTTTCAATTACTGAAAATTTTTAAAAAGACTTTTATGGAGCATATATAAATAGAAAAAAAAATTAGTATGGCTGTAAAAATGCAGAAAAAATAATGCTGTAAAATAGGCTAAATGGGCAAAAAATACAGCAATTTTTTTTTTCTAAAAAATTGGTCGAATTCAAAATAACAGCATCACGGGTTTTGGGGAAACAGCCTCGATGTGCAGCGCGGGTTTCGACCGCGCAGTCACGATGTGCAGCGCGGTAAATGGTCGCGAAGCCGCAATGTGCAACGTGGGTTTTGGTCACACAGTCGCGATGTGTAGCGCGGAAAATGCCCGTGAAGCCGCGATGTGCAGCGTGTAAAATGGCCGCGAAGCCGCGGCGCGCCACGCGAAAAAAGGCCACAAGGTCGCGATGAGCCCCGCGACTGTCGGACGAAAAGGCACGAGGCGAAAGCCGAAAAATGAACGCCGAAAAATGAACCCAAAAATGGAAATTTCAGGTCGTTAATGGCAACAGAAAGGGCCAAGATCTAGAACAACAATGGATCTGCTGTCTAGGATGGCAGATCTGTGAATTAAAATGATTAAAATGATTAAAACTAACAAAAACTAAGATCTAAAGCAAAAAACCAAGATCTAAGAATTCAAAGCCAGCAGAGTCACCAAAAACTGTTGGCTTGGTTTTGCAACCAAGCTTTGTGCAATGGGCACCTATCAACAATGTGATAGCAGTTTCAATATAGAAAGAAAAAACGATTATGAATTAAATCTAAATCTAAACTAACATGTGCATATAACAAATAAATCTAAAAACTATTCATAAAAAGAACAAGAAATAAAAGAATGTTTTGTATTAAGATACCTCAAATGGTGAGGATATGATGTTGAGCAACTCCAAGGGTGAGTAGCTCCAAGCTCCAATGGTCTCTTCTCCAAGATGCTGAAAATGGCCAAAAGTCTCAGGAGAGATTTTGACAGCGTGAGGATAGAATTATGGATGGATGGAAAGTGAAGAGCCCCTATCACCTTTTTATAGTTTTTGGTGGTGGGAAATACCATTATGGTTTTGAGGAAACCAATGGTATTGATCAACATGGTTTAGGTACATTTTTCCCTCCTTTTTCCTTTTTTGAATATTTTTAATATTTTTATTCCCTTTTAATATTTTTGGAAATTATGGACCCTTTTTTAGGTGAAAAAGGGGTGTATTATGGTCTTTTGGTGACCTTTTGATGGCTTTAGAGGCTCAAATGGTGGAAAAGTGGACAAATGGGTCATGTGAATAAGGAAATGAGCTAGTGAGCACTTTTTGGGTGTTAACACATGTAAAAGATCCTGGGAGATCTGATAGGTTGAGTTGTGTGCTCGTAAAAGTCCTAGGATGCTCTTTCGAGGTTTTGTGGTGGTCACATGTAAAAGATCCTGGGAGATCCAATAGGTTGAGCAGTAAGATTGTAAAAGTCCTGGGATGCTCTTTTGAGGTTTTGTTGACACACGTAATCAGTCCTGATATCCACAAGATGGCCAACTCGCAGAGATGATGAAGACCTATAGGAGGCTAGGCCTACATCCAACATGAAAAAGGGCTAGCTTTGTAGAAATTCCTATGACAAGAAGAATTGAGAGATAGCACCAGTGGTCGATGAAGAGTACAGCAACAATGAAGATGATGCTCTGTGATCCAGTGACGATGATCCAACTCCAGTATTGAATACTTGTGCCTATATTTATTGATGACTTGTGTCAAGAGAATACCTTCCTAGTTAAGAGGGAGTGTTGATGTATTTGTAACTTCGGAAGATATTCACTTGTAAATTGTATGTATTACATTTGTACTTTATTATATCCCCAATGGAGATGTATTATTTCTCCAATTGGAAGTGTCGTCATTTGTATTTGCAAGTGTTGCAAGTATTATTGTAAGTGTCACAACTTATATTTGATGGGTTATTAGACCACCTTGGTGGGGTCGGCCCTGTATGAGTTGTGTGGGTCAAAGGGTTATTAGACCACCCTAGTGGGGTCGGCCCAATGACATGTGGATGGGTTATTAGGCTTCCTTAGGAAGTTGACCCAGTTAGAGTATAAGGCAAGTCAAGTCATTGTATAAATAAAGAGTGTGTCTCTCTCATTCTATTCATTCACTCACTCACTTCGCATTAGTGATAGAGAGTAGGAGTGCGCATAAGTGGAGGAGGAGAAACTGCTAGGATACTATCTCTTATCTTGGGGTTTGATCTTTGTGATTTTTGTATTGGTGCTCATTCTATCTCTGTGGAAATTGCGGGGTTTTTCACCTTCTTGGTTTTCCCCAGTGAAATGCTTTGTGTCTCTTGTCTCTTGTGTTTGATATTCTGTACATGTTGTTCTCTCAGTTAAGATCCTAGATCATATTGAATTAAATGATGAAAAACTAACACCTATGACACTGAACCCTATTCCAGAATCCCTCTAAAATTGATCAACAATGGATCCATTGGCCTGTACCTTACCCTCATGTCCTGAGATCTCGCATCTCGCTCATGATCTTGATCCATCTCAATCATCTAGTACAATCTCAATCTCTGGTTAGTATTGGTATGAGCCTCTCGCTCATCCCTCTGATATGAGTACTGACACCCTCAGTGTCTCATCAGTCCTACGAGCATCTCATTTTCTGTCCATCTTAGACTCTGAAGAAGACTCTGAAATCTACCCAGATGCTCTTGAAGTGGGTTGGCCCTGGACCACATACTCCATACCAATTTGATGACCCATCAACATAAGATCAACGAATTTGCTTCCACTGGGTAAACAAATATGTGTTCCCTCTGAAATTGGAATTCATCCCTCTACTGATCTTGTACTATGACCTATAGACCTGTGCCTAGCTGTAATGCTATGAGATATCTCATCTCTCTATTGAGCACTATCGTTTTGTGTCACCTCGACTCCTTCTATGTTTCTAGACGCCTCCAACATAGAAGTATCTTCCAATCCACAAAACTAACACTCCCTCTTAGCGAGGAAGGTACTTCTGGAGAAGTATCCACCAGGATCAAACACATCTACTACTGCAATCTAATATGAAGATCTGGGCTCCTTATCTATCAATGTTACCTTGAGAGAAGCCTCACACTCTCCCTCTATCATTGACACTGAAACTGCATCCAAAATATCCTTGAACCCAAATACAGACTTGCCCATCAACATGTACAACTTGCCTTGTCTAATTATATGCCTCATGACTGCATCCAAGGTCACTCCCTCTAAATATAGAATCATGTGTCCATCCCATAACACAATATTATATCCCTCATCCTCCAGAGCTGATACTGAGGGTAAATCTCTTAGCTTTGGTACATGCATCCCTCCTTCCATCCTCTGTAAACCTTCTGATTCCGGCTGGAACATCATTGAACCAACTCTCCTCACTGCTAACCTATCATTACAGTTTGAGTCTGTCTTTGAAACATTAAGGAACAATTCTCGTACTCCCATCATATGGCTAGATGCATAATTGTACAAAGTCCTAAATCCATGACTCTATAAATATGTTATTATTGTTTATTCAAAATCTATGAATCAGTACCAACCTGTAGATATGGTGCCTTGGTGAACAAGCTAACCCTCTCTAGCTTAGATCTAGGGTTTGCTCTCCCGGATCTGATATTTGTTCTCACATATTCAGTCTCTTCCCTCACAAATATGATAGATCTAGTATCTATCCTCATAGGTCTAATGCCTTATCTCACATGTCTGATAGATCTGGTGTCTATCCTCACATATTTGATGTTTGCTCTCACAGATTTGATGTCTGCACTCATAGATCTGAACTTTGCTCTTCATATCTGGACTCTGCTCTCATAAATCCGAACACTACTCTTCAGATATGATATATCTAAAATATATCTTGACTCCACTCTCACAAATATGATATATCTACCTCGGATCTATTCACTAATCTCACAGATATGATAGATATGATATGTATTTGTACAAATCTGGCACCTACTCTCCAGATATGATATGTACCCTTCCAGATATGAATACTCACGGATCTAGTATGTGATTTCATGTACCTTTAACGAGGCTCTGATACCATGATAATTTTCCAAAGTTCACTACTCGCTCTGGAAATCTCAATCCCAACTTGGCCTCAATTCATAGTAAGCCTCATGCATAACAAACCCAACTTCTCTAAGCTTGAGAAGGAACAATCAATGCAATATACTTACATAATGAAGCACATGGAATCTATCAAACTAATCAAAACTATAGAAATCACACAATGGACAACAATATATCTTGTAAAACCCTAATGGGAAAAAACCAGCTATTGAGGGATTTCTTCAATCTCGAGCCATATCAAATAAATAAGAGTAGTACAATCATAAATATATGGGTAAAGAAACCTGAAGAGACAAGCCCTAGATATGCATTCCGATGCAACTGTTGTTCTAAGGAAATGTGCCCTCTGCTTTGTATTGACTGATCTCTGATCTCATCTTCAACCAATATCTAGAAGAAGGAATAATACTGGCGCTGCTCTGATATACTCAACTGCTGAAGAAATACTGCAACCTCAAAATATGAAGTGTGCCCCCGCTTTAGAAGTTCACCCCCACTACTATGGAAGTGCGTCCCTCTCTAAATATCTGTCAATCTCTGAAGAGATCTGATTAGGTCCTCCTCAATCACTAAAGAAGGATCCTCTACTTCTCTTAGCCCTCTTGGCCTTAAGAAGTGCACCCCCCACTAACAAGTGCGGCCCTCTCTCCTAAGGAAGTGCACCCCTCTCCTCTGTGAATTCTCCCTAGCTCAATCACTGAGCTCCCTCTATGAAGATGGAATCACTACACAGTCAAATGGCTCCTTGGTTCCTCAAATTAATTGGCCTCTGATCTCTCTCAAATACACCCACTCTCTCATCCAAAAGATGTGCCCCTTCTCTCAAGAATGCACCCCATGCATGCACAAAGTCACCCTCACTCTGACTCTCCTCACTCTTTGAATAAAATACTAAGAAACAATTTTTGGTGACCCCTTTCCTCCTTATATCAACTCACTAACTGATTAGGGTTTCCAAAACCCTAATATGAGTGCATTCAAAAATCCCGCTTTTGCATGTGTTTTAATTAAAAATATTGCATGCATAACGAAAATGACACTGAAATCTCTGCATGCATCCACCACTGAATCCATGACACCTATTAGAGTCCATCTCACCCTCTACCCTCCCCTGATGCCTATACTGAAAATGTACCTCCATGCTAGGCATCTGAACATGAAGTACATCCCGAGATACACCTATCTCTAACACATGTGTCTATTGTATCTAGGGGTACCCTTCACTGCATAATAAGACCGAATAGTCTCTTTGGCCCTATCCATGGCCTCATAGAAATAGCCCATAGCGGGCTTATCACCGTCAAGTAATCTTAGAACCTTTACCAAAGGTTCATTGATTGAGTACACTTCCTCCACTCCTTCCCAAAAGGAGTTGGTCTATACCAATCTAGCAATGGCGCTCCCTTCCTCTCTCCTACTATATGTCCAATCATGCTACTAATCACAAACAAACATTTTCTTCAACTCAAACTGAACTCGAAGCAAAGAATGAAGAGAAATGAAGTTGGTGGAAAACCATGTGATTCCAGGATGCATCAACTCCCTCTTCCTTGTGCATTTCCTCATGAGGATAAGAACAAAAGCATGGTTATATATGAATTTGGTGACACTCCTAGCCTGATCAATGACCTCCTTGATTAAGGGAATTTTCCCCACATCCTCCAGCATCAAATAAATACAATGTGCAGTGCATGGATTCCAAAATAGTGAGGGATGCCTCTCCATAAGCAATCTACCAGCAACCACATAATTAGCTACATTATCTGTTATGATCTACACCACATTGTGAAAACCGATCTCCTAGAGGACCCATCCATCAACTCACATAACAATGCTTCTTCTTTTACCTGTGCCGATGCATCAACGGATTTGATAAACATGGTACCTTTAGGGCAATGTACAAATAAATTGAGAAGGGTCCTACCCTTTGCATCTGTCCAACCATCGTACATCACTATGCATTCAGAGGTCTCCCATGACTGTTTGAAATCATCCAATCTAGTGTTGTTGTCCTCCTTCTCTGCTTGAAGAATTGGCCTCTAAATCTCCTCATATGTAGGGCACTTATACCCTGGGCCAACAATAGCAATGCCATCACACATCGATTGAAAAAATAGATTGCTTTTTGTGAGGCTAAGAGGCAAGACACTCCATAGAATCATCCTCCCCATAAGCCTATCTTCTTCTTCCTTCTCCTTTTTTTAACAATCAACTTGATGGAAGGTTGTGCACCACTTCCCGTTTATGGAACGAAAAAAGATGAGGTGGCCCTAGTGGTAGGTGAATCCATGGCAGTGGAGCTCCTACCAATACTACTACCCTCAGTGGGATGATCATGACCATATGTCCCTAAATTCCTAGCCACTCCACCAACTCCAAGTTTGGCTCTATTTACGGCTAACTCTTCCATTTTTCTATCCTTCAAGTGAACTGCGTCATGGACATTTCTCATAATCTCGAGGGTAACTGCACTACAAATCCCCACATCATGGCCAAAGAGTTTTTCCAAATGGTACTTCAATGTGTTAATGCCTCATGTCATATGTTTCCCACATAATTTTCTATTCAATCCTTGTGAGGGTCAACATATTGCCAAAATGGGTCCAATGCCTTTGGCATATTTGCAATGGAAATCCTCAAAAATCAAACCTGGGGCACAAAAAAACCAAAAAAATGACATTAAACCCCAATAGGAAAAAATGAACAGGTTGGTTTAAAAAATCAAACCTCTAGATTAGTTTATTAGGGATGAGAAATGACAATAAGAGGGATTTTAGATATCAAGCATTCTCTCCGATAAAAAAAATAATAAATAATAAATATAAAAACCCCTCACATTGTTTCATGGGGTTGAAAATCATTGCAAAATGACAAAACTAAGAGGAAAAATCCATGGAAAAATAAGAGGAAAATAAGAGGCAAGAAAACTTGCATACATCCATGGAAAACATAGTAGTAACATGGTGGAATTTGAATACTTATCTAAGATTGAAAAATTTGAAATTTCAACACCAATTGGAAAATGAGGTTGAATCCTTGATCCACTGAAAAATATTTGATGGTGATGATGATGGCTCTCTAGCTGCCTCCACAATGATTGATATTGTTCTCAAACCCTCTCCATTCTTTCTCCAAAATGACAAAGTCAAAATGAGTGAAAAAAGACCCAAAATATGCCTTTAATGTCGCGGCTCAGTTGGAGTGCCGATGTTTCCTATCATGGCGCAATGTTTGGGAAAGAATCAGTGATTTTTTGTAAACAATGTGATGTCCAAGGTTAAGAAAAAATCGTGATTTTTTCGCAGCAAAAAATTGACAACCCAAAGATATCAAGATTTGTTAGGACATCTCCGATTTTTTGTCGATTTTTTCAACTATGGTCCTAATTGTGATCAATCATTCTATATAATCAAATTGCTTTTACATGTTACTCTTAATTCCTCCTTAAACACAGTTTTGGAGGCTAGGGCAACTTGTTTCTTTAGCCATATAAAACAAACACTAAAAGCATGCTATGCAACCCCTCTTGTTAGTTTTAGCATATGTGCAATTTGTTAAATCTGAGATGAAATATGAGTCATAGTTAGAGTTTAGTCATTGTTATTTGTAAACATATTTTGTAATATAATAAAAATAAGGTTAACGTAATAGAGACATGTAGAGTTTGGATGATCATATAAATAAATGATACGATGAACCACATCATCGTCATTATGTAATATAATAAAAATAAAGTTAATGTCATAGAGACATTTAGAGTTTGGATCATAGTAGCAAGTTGTTATTTTCAAATTGACAAGAACTTTACCAATTTAACATTTAAGACACGTGTTTTGAGAGATGTTGATGGGATTATTAAAATATAGATTTTATTTTAAAATAATAATTGTTATATGATTTTGATATGTTATATTTTATATTTCAAATTGTTTTTAATAAAAAATGAATAATAGGTTAAAATCTGGAATAATATATTCATATTTTTTTAATTAAAAAAATATATATATTTATATTTATATATACAAGATGTCTATTTTTTTAATAGTACTTGATTTTTTGCTATTTATTTTTAATATTCATATCCGAATTCATAATCAAATCTTGTTATTATGGTTTGGATAAGCATATAAATCAATGATAAGATGAACCCCAATATCATCATTATGTAGTATATCTTTCTTTGATTTCAAACTTGTATACTTCATCTAATATCCATCTTTAACTCAAAAACATTTTATTAAAGATGAGTCTTTTTCAAGAAGTGTAAAAGTTACCATCAAAAAGGTTAAAAGTTTAATTACATAATGATAAAAAATATACATCCAAATCATTATTATAATTGTATCCATTATATCTAGTTTCTTTCATTAAATTAAATTCATTATTACCAGTCATTTTAATACAAACTATGTCAATTTTAATTATTCTAAAATTCTAGATTAAACCAATCACACACATGCTTATCTTAATAAACTACACACCCCAAATTTATAAGCTAACGTTTTTTTTAACAGAAACTATAGAGAGTATATTTATAAAAAGGTTGTGCACGACCATTCAGTACAAAAGATGAGTTGATTCCTGAGCTCTGAAGATAGAAGAAGTTGTGCAAACAAAACTATTTTAACATTAAACCTATCATTCTTCCTATTTGCCTTCCTGCAGCCCTCTAGTTCGTAGGTTCCATTCTCCAGAACATGTTTCACTATGTACGGTCCGTGCCACATGGACTTGAATTTACCTGCCCCCAGCTTATTGTGCTTTTGGTCATATGTGAGGACCAAATCACCTTTGTTAAAGACACGAGGTTTAACTGACCTATCGTATTGTGCTTTGATGTGTTTCTTATGTGCCTCGTTGGAAAGAGCAGCATCGCGGAGGGTCTCATCAAGTTTTGCTAGGTAGAGGAAGCGTTCTTCCTCGACAGTGGTGTTCGGAAGGAGTTCAACTGCGAGTTTGAGAGATGGAATCTCGCACTCTATTGGTAGGACTGTCTCCAATCCATAAACTAATTGGAAAGGTGTAAATCCGGTGGCAGTGTCAATGGAGGTCCGACAAGCCCATAGTGCAGAAAAAATCATGTTGTGCCAATTTGATTTAGGCGTACCCACCATGCATTGGATCATGGTTTTCAAGACCTTGTTAATGGCGTCTACTTGTCCATTGGACTGTGGGTAGTAAGGGGTTGAGTTTTTGTGGCGAAAACCTAGTTTGGCGCTCAATTCGTCAATCATATAGTTCTGGAAATGAGATCCATGGTCGGTGACTATGGCTTGTGGAACTCTGAACCATGAAATAACATGAAGAGTGCGGCGGTTTTGCTGTCTTCGTTGTACGTAGGCATAGCCTCGACCCATTTAGTAAAGTAATACACGGCTACTATGACGTAACAATGCCCCTCGGCCGAGGTAGGCTTACAGTGCATGAAATCTATGCCCCATTTTGCAAAGGGGCCAATGGTAATAACCGGTTGTAAAGGGGTTGGCTGGGTGCGCTTTTTCGTTTGAAAATGCTGGCATGGGGGACATTTTTTAACGCCTTTATGCAATATTTAAAGATGGATGGCCAGTAATATCCCACACGTAGTATCTTATGGGTTGTATCCATCCCAGAGAGATGACCACCACAAGCCCAAGCGTGACTGTCATTCAAGATGTGTTCAGCCTCTTCATGTGTCAGACAACGTCGAAGAACATAATTAATACCACGACGGTACAAGGTATCACTGATGATCAAGTAATACTTGGCGTGGTGGCGTATACAACGACAATCGTCACGCGACAATTGGGGGTTGAACCGTTGGGTTTGAAGATATAAGGTAATATCTCCATACCATGGGTCGGACGTGCTGATGAGGAACAACGACTCATCGGGAAGAGAATCATTGGGCTAAGATCCTAAATCAACACGGGGAAGATCACAGATGAGCTCGACAAACACCAAAGACTTTTTAGACTTGGCCTTCTCGAAGAGGAGATCGAATTCCTGAAGTATCACAATCCAGCATGAATACTTGCCCCCGAGTACCTGATGTGTCAAAACGTGGTACATGGGGTTCGAGTCAGCGATAATGGTGGTGGTGCGGAGCAGTATGTAATGACGAAACTTTTCGACGGCAATGACTGCCGCAAGAGTGAGCTTCTCGATATGTGAATAACGAGTTTCAGAGTCAATCAGACCCTTACTTAGGTAATAGATCGCATGTTCCTGGGAATTGTTGTCCTCCTGCACCAAGACCATGGCGATTGTGGTGGAAGAAGCAGCAAGATAAAGGATGTAATCCTTGTAGTAATTGGGCGGTTGGAGCACAGGGGCATGCGTAATGGCATGTTTCAGACTATCGAAGGATTGTTGCGCTTGATCGTCCCAAATGAACGGGACGTCCTTCTTCAGTAATCTCATGTAGCCCTGTGTCTTCTGAGTGAAATTACAGACAAAACGCCGTAGGTAAGTTGCCTTCCCTTGTAAACTTTGTAGTTTCGTAATGTCAATAGGAGGTGGGAGAGTGACAATGGCTTCCACCTTCAAGGGATCAATGTGGATCCCGTCCTTCGAAATGATAAAACCTAGGAGGCGTCCATACTTGATGCAGAAGATACACTTGTGAGGGTTCAGGACGATGTTGTACCATCTGCATCTGAGGAATACGGCCGTCAAATGATCGATGTGGAATTCATGTTGCTACGAATGAGCAAGGAGATCGTCAAGATAGGGTTCCACAAAGTCCTTCACATCATGAAAAGTGTACGACATGGCCTGCTGGAATGTGGCCCCAGCATTTTTAAGACCAAAAGGGAGCTTGCGATAAGTAAACGTGCCCTAAGGGCAGATGAAAGTTATCTTGTGTTGGTCGGTCAGGTGGATCTCAATCTGGTTGTAACCAGGAAAGCCATCCATGAATGAAAAGATGACACTTCCGACACAATTGTCTATGATCTGATCAATAAAGGAAGTGGGGTAATTGTCCTTAGGACAAGCCTTGTTCAAATCTCGATAATCGACACAGACACGAATGGTGCCCTACTTCTTAGCCACAGTGACGACATTTGAGACCCATTCTATTAATGGAACAAGGTAGATAAAGCCAGCCTTTAAGAGCTTTTCAATTTCTACCTTAATCGCCGCAGTTTTTCTAGGGTGTATCAGTCGTAAATTTTGGCGGATTGGTTTAGCGTCGGGATAGGTTTTAATTTCATGTGAAACAATAGCAGGGTCTATCCCGGGCATTTCCTCTTAGCTCCAAGCAAACATGTCTTGTAATTGCTTGAATAAGGCCGTAAAAGTAGTAATATCTTTAGGGGAACATTTATGGCCTAAACGAATATGTTCCACTACACTAGGGGTAACCGAGATGTCAATTGGAGTGGTGGGTTCAATGTTCACCATGTTGCCCTCAGTGTCTGTATGACATGTGAGTATTGGGGACTGGGGGCAAAGGTAGACATCCGGTGTGAAAATGGTTGTCATGTTATTCTCTACAGAATCTAATGGGGGAAGGAAAGACAATCGATGGTGGAGGTCTTCCCATGGAGGGTCATCTGCACTCATAATTTCCATGATATTCTCATCAGAAGGAAAAGTCCGGAGCATAGGATTGGGTAAGGACGACGTCCATTGTAGAGAACAGGATGTAGAGGTCACAGCCAAGTTGTCCTCAGGTGCTAACTAGATAGCTTTGTAAGTGAGTTCAGCGGGTGAAAGAGGCACGGTATCTCCAATCAGATGCATAGTGGCTTCATCTGGTACAAGCCATTGATCGTTAGAGTTGGGAAAATATGAAATCGTGGGGGAGACCATATTCACTGTGGTAACATTAGGGGGATTCGAGGTTGGAAAGACGCCCATAAGAGATGAATCTTTTATGAGGCCGACCCCCACGCTCTCATATAGCTGTGAAGATTGTCCGAGTAATGGGACATTATCGCCAGGATGAGTAGCGATGTCTGGTGTACATAAGTCTAGTTGGTTGACAGTGACAATTCGGCCTTGGTGGGGGAATTGCACTATGCGGAAGATAGATGACATGACCACAGTCATGGCATAAAACCAATTATGACCAAGTAAGAGATTATAATCTAAAGGGGCTACGACTACTTCCACGTTAATGGTTGTGGTCTTACCCCCCAACTTGACTGCTAAGGCTTGTAATATCCCATGGGGTTGAAATCCACAATCGTTGAATGCTTTCAAGGTGGTGGGAGAACGGTTCAATCCAGGAGAACCAATGGCTCTCCAACAATATAGTGACATGACTAAGGTAGAAACCCCTTCGTCTAGTACAGTACGATGGACTGTCTTCCCAACAATGTTCGTAGCAACTTGAAATGCCAGCTGGTGGGAAAGCCTCGGCTTAAAGTACTCAAGTCTAAACATGATTGTGTTTGAGGAATCCGGATCTACCGTGAAAATAGCAGCAAGAAGAGTCTTGCATTGGTTGGGACAATTCTGCAAAACCTCTAGCGTCAACATGGCACAAGGAGCTTGTGCCAAGTCCTCTACAATATTATAGTTCTGAGATGCCCGAGCATTGGGATTGAAAACTACATTCTGAATCGTGCTCTTATGCGGACGCAATACTGAATCTAAAGAAGGTTTCTCAATGGTGAGGGAGGCCTGCGGTACGGTAACATCAGGCATAGAAGTGGAAGCTTTTTCAGAATTACTTCCAATGGGTTCTTTCGAAGGGACCGAGTCGTATGAACGCAATCGGGTGTTCAAGTTAACCGTCTCACTAAGCATCATGATAACATGTGCGGTAGAGGATGCCTCTTCGTGTGAAGGAGAGGTTTGAGTGATTAGTTGTTGGTTCTGAGTGGGGAAGGGATCGTTGAGAACTACGGGAGTGGGGTTTCCCTTGAGAAACTTCTACACTTCATCTTGGTGGGGACATTCCTTTGAGAAATGGTCACCACCACACAGTAAACAAGCATACTTCAACTTCCTCTTCTCTTTGTTGTCTTCAAGGGTGGTCTTTGGCTCCTACTAGTTAGAAGGTTTCTGTGATTTACCTTTGTTTTTCTTCTTACCACCGGATTTCTGAGGCGAAGCTGATTGAACATAATTCACTTCTTCGGTGGAGGCAGGAGTAGATGACTTGGTGGTGTTGTTTCCAACCTGTGGTGGGGATGTGGAAGAACCCTGGGGGTTCGATGGTCCACCAGTTTGAGTAGGAGGCTGGGAGTTAAGGGAACCAATAATGTCGTTGGCTTGAGGTCCCTTAGGTGGTTTTGCAGGGTCATATGTAGGGCAGGTTGCATCAAGAACAATTTCATACAAAATGTTGGATTGAGCATAGACCAGGTCTAAGTAATGGGCACAGGAAATAGCATGTTCCTCGATGACAGCCCCTCCCATGGTCACGTCTCGAGCTACGGTAGGCAAAAGAGACTTCGTGAACTAGTCAGCTAAGAGTTGGTCTGGAATGTGAGCCTTAATGAGACGTTGTCTTCGCCGCCACTCATGGATATGATCTGAGAAATGAGTTGCGGTATTCTGGACAAGAGAGGTCAATAAGTTTGTACCAGTCTCATAGCGAATCTGAAACTGGAAATGGGTCAAAAAAGATGTAGCAAGAGAACGAAAATCTGGAAAGGAGTTGGGTGGTAATTCGATATACCACTTGGCAGCTGGGCCGGTGAGAGTCCATTGGAATAAATTAAGACGGATCAAGTCGTCCATCAAGGAGTTGGATGAACACCATAAATGGTATGTCATCACATGATTTTTTGGATCCTCACTAGGTTTGCCATCAAATTTGGGAATATCAGATGGTAGTTTGACTGGAATTGGTGACCAATTGTATCTGTGGAAGATGGGGTCATTAGTCAGACAAGACAGGTCAGGTA
The DNA here is from genome assembly GCA_027924585.1 of Larix kaempferi. Lineage (NCBI taxonomy): Eukaryota > Viridiplantae > Streptophyta > Pinopsida > Pinales > Pinaceae > Larix > Larix kaempferi. Next base: position 21,592,957 of record BSBM01000841.1, read on the forward strand.
GGTCCAAAGTGGCCAAGAATGGCAGTTGTTGATTCGGCTGTGGGTACATATATGGCATATATGGACCAGTGGGACCTTGCATCGACTGGTTGTAGGGTGTTCCCGGAGGAAACTGGCCATAAGGGGGTGTGCCACTCAAACCATAGGTAGGTCTGTCGCCATAATAGGGTGGTCCATTACCATAAGGTGGGGGTGTGCCGCCTCCGCCGGGAGGGGGTGGGCCTCCTCCAAATGGTGGAGGTTCGTCTCCTCCGTCGGGAGGGGGGTCCTCCTCCAAACTATGGGGATCCGCCGTCGCCGTTGGAATAAGGTGGTCCTCCACCGCCTCCTCCAGGAGGGGGGGTGCTCCACCGCCTCCGTCGGAAGGGTGGGGGCCTCCACCACCTCCACTGGAAGGGTGGGGGACTCCACCACCACCTCCACTATAAGGGTGTGGTCCTCCCCTGCCACCTCCACCAAAATAGGGTGGTCCTCCACCGCCGCCACCGGAATAGGGTGGTCTCCACCATAAGGTGGGGGTCCTCCGCCACAGGGAGGAGGTGGTCCGCTGCCTCCGCCGGAACGGAGAGGGATTCTTCCTCCGCCACCAGAGTGGGGTGGGCCATTATTGCTAGAATGAGGTGGCCCTCTGCCAGAAGGTAGAGGTCCGCCTCCTCCAAAATTGTATAAGGGCCCACCGCCTCCAAAGGGAGGTGGAGTGGGACCAAACGAGGGTGGTGGTACTTGAGGGACGGCTGGTGGAGGTCCATTTTGTAAAAAAATTTGGTGCCCCCATAGAGTGTATGGATTTCCGGGATAAGGTATCCCGTAGAGTGTGTTTTCGGGATTGAATTGTCTCGACACAAGGTTAAGATAACCTGGATACGATTGACTCCATGGTGGTTGAGTTGAATTGGATGGTCCCCTAATATGAGATAAATTCATGGTGGATCCCACAACGAGTAAGAAAGTTCCAACGGAATGACCGATAGGAAATCCTCCACTCGTATTATGGTTAGGAAACAGGGGTTGCCCCCCAATAACAACATGTTGACCACTAATCGATGGTTGACCCATAATGGGTTGTTGATTACTTGCTACGGGATGAACATTGCTCGTAAGAAAATTAGGGGGTAAAGAGTATCCGCCCCGCGAGTTTTGGGGTGGGGGAGGGGTAGGTAATGTTCCCGTAGTAGTAAGAGGGGTGTTGGCCTGTTGTCCTTCAATAGGTTGAGTCATTTTGGGTATAGAACCAGTCTCCTCTCTAAGGGGTGTACTTGCAGGAAATGAGGGTTGACCAGGTTCATAAGTGGTCATGTTGTGGATGGATGGTTCCGGTGAATCATAATATAAAGAACGAATCAGGATATGTCTATATGTGGGTACCTCCGTGTCTTCAGCCCTTTGTAAGATACCTTGTCTTTGAAATTCGTCGCCCATGGCACGTAATCTGTCCAAGCGATTACGAAAGGGTGCCAGAAGCACATCAGGAGTAGCCCAACTGGGTGGGGGCGAAATGGAAAAATGAGCCACTTGTTGACCTAGAGATGTTTCTCAAAAGGGTGTAGCTAGACCAAATGCAACGGATACAAGGTCGTCCTGGGATGAATTTAACCATTCTAAAGATCTAGGCTCTCCCGGCAAAGCGCGAGGGAGAGATGTGTCTTGTGAAGTGGAAGTTTCCGCTTCTTCGCCCCTTGAGGGGTTGGAGGTTGGTGAGTCTGGAGGAAAAATATGTGCTCTCAACTCCATAGTAGGGTTTTCTACTTCAGGTGACACGACCATGACGTGTGGGTCCATTCTTACCCTCGAAATTACCTCTTGATTAAGGGGATATTCGGGTGGTAAGTTTAAAATTCTGCGGGACCTTCTCCAAGGAAATTCTGCCAGAGTGACCGAACCAGAATTTCACCTAAGTGTATTCTAAGCAAAAGAAAAGTAGTCCATAAAAATCTACACAAACTAAGGCCGCAAGCAAACTTATGTGATAGGTGTGGATTCAAAAGTCTGGAACCTCACGGGATTGTCAAGGCTTCACAATGCGCAATATACTCCAGGGTCCAACAGTTATACTTGTTGAGATATTGTAACTTCTAAGAATATTATATTTGTACTTTATTATTCCGGAGATGTTTCATTCCTCCGTGAAGATATTATTGTATATCCGGAGATGTTTATTCCTCCGTCGGAATGTGGTAACTTGGGTTATTAGACTTCCCTAGTGGGGGTTGGCCCTGTATGTGTTATGTGGGTCAAAGGGTTGTTAGAACACCCTAGTGGGGTCGGCCCAGTTAGTTGTAATGGGGTATTTAACCCAATGGTTAAATACGAGCCTACATGATTTGTGTAAAAGACAAGTCGGAGTAGTGTATAAATAGAGGAGGTGTATTCCTCATTTAACACACACTCACTCACCTGAGAGTGGCGCACTTATGAGAGAGAGGTCTGCTATGAAGAAGGAGGAGCTTATGCTCAGGGTTACATCTTTTGTATTTGCTGGTCATCTATATTGAGGAATCTTTGCTGGGTTTTCTACCCCATGAGAGTTTCCCAAGATAAATCTGTGTCTCTTGTGTTTATGATGTGCTTGTTGTTTCTTCAGTGATACTGTATATGCTATTATTGTGAAATGGAATGTAATGCTGCTATTTTCTATCTTAGCATATTAAATCTTAACATGGTATCAGAGCTAACCTGAAGGAAGGCAAGGTATGGCACTTACGACACTTGTTTCACTTGCGACAATTTGAAAGTTTGGGTTTTACATAGCAAAAACCAGTCATCGTGGAACTTTCGCTATAAATACATTTTCGCGAAGGTTCAGGATCTGAAATCTTTACAGGTCGTAGATAACATCCCCAGGTACCTTGTGTCCAAAGGGAACCCTCAGATTCGTTGTACTTTGTGAGTTATGATCAGTACAAGTTAGGGTTTCTGCCTCTTCCAGATCTCAGTCAAAATCAGGTGACCTAGGAAAAAAGGGCATAACTTGGGCTAGGAAGCTCCAAATGAAATTTCGTAAAAAGTGACAGGTAGTACACAGACTTTACTATCTCAGAAAAGTTTTTCAGAGGCCGAAGCTGAAACAGTGACATGTGGCACGCCGTACAAGTTCGCTCTCCTGTTTTATCCCATAAACAGGTCACATTGCGACACTTGGCATAAATCTCTCTCAGAAAATCCAATTGAGGTTAGACCTGTCAAGATGGAAAGATGACAGGTCAGGCTACAACAAAAAAAGTTTTCAGACCCTGTGGAGCTAAAAGTTCAGAGTTACAGCAGAAACAATCAGGTACATATTTCTGTCAAAACAAAATTATTTTTGGAGCACCTTCATTCATTGCTTCCAGAATTTAGGGTTTCGGAGAAAGTTAGAATTTTTGGAATCGGAATCCACGGCTGAATGCTACTCAGGAAAATCAAAATTTAGAGTCCAAGATCGAATTTTTTGGTTGGGTAGAATATCGGGCTTGATCAAACCCCAATTCGGGATTTTGATCGGAAAGATGGAAAATTAGGGCTTCAACAAAAGTTGGAATTTTTGAAGTCTGTAACCACAACTGGAAGCTCCTCAGAAAAATAAGAGTTTAGAGCCTTGGATCAAACCTTTTGATTGGGTAGAAGGGTGGGCTTCATCAAACCCTAGTTCGAGATCCTATCAAGAAGATCCAAAAGTTTCGAAGGCAATTTTGAGGGGTCAAATTTTGGAGATTTCAAAATTAAAGTATGCTAGTTTGATCAGCTCAGCAAGACACATCCTTCTATCCATTCAGAAGTGTGAAAGTCAAATATTGAATTTTTAGGGTTTCTCTAACGAACCCTAATCAAGCTCCAGATCAAGTTTCAGGGGGAGTTGAGGCTAAGGCCTTACATAAGAAGACTGCAAGAAGTCTCGACGGGTATGACTTAAGGAGATACAGGTATGTCTTGAAATCTGATTCTTGATTAAGTTCATAATATGTTTGTCCTCATATTATTCAAGTCAGTACAATCTCAATTAATGTTAGAATTGTCTTATCACCATAGTAACAGTATGAATGCATGTGAATGATAGAATACATTCATTGTTTAGGGCTATATGATTGTACTAATGCACTGTGGTATTGTATGAGGTTGATGTTGTCTGCTAACAAGATACAGGTACATCACAAAAGACAAATCAAGTTCCATGACCATGATAACATGAAGACAAAGACTCATCCACAATCTTTGATCACATAGAAGTTCTACTTACAAGGTATGTATGACTTTGTTCTATTATGCTTAACCTATGAGATATGCAGGTTCCAGCATAGGATATCTAAATCATTGAAGAGAACAAAGAAGATATTGATTAGGTATGTTAGACATAACTAAGCAGGTATACTAATCCAGGTATGTTTTCCTATGTCATGTTAGAATCTTACCTTGTGTTAGGACCCCTTATATAAGTATACCTGGTATGATTGGTTATGCTTATTCATAAAGTTAGTAATCAAGGGTTTATGCATATTATGTCTCTTATCTTGGTTGATGATTTAACTAACCAGATCAAACAAGAATATGTATGAGTAAAAGAAGACTTCCTTGAAACCTTGAATATTATCTATAATCATGACTATACATATTCAAGATTATTTAGAACTATAATGTTTTGATAACATTGAAATATACTAATGAATGTATATTTGTGTATGAGATCATGAGGATGACACTTGAGCATGCACAGTGGTACAGAATGAATAGAAGTTCAAAAGACATATAGAAGATCAAGCGGGTGTTAACACCCAAAAAGTGTTCACTACCTCATCTACCACATTATATGGCTCATTTGTCCATTTTCCTACCATATTTCCCTTAAAATCCCAAAAAATCCCATTTAAAAGCCTCCAAAAGGCCACAAAACCATCAAAATAGCCTCAAAAAGGCTAAAAAACCCCCTTTTCCTCCAAAAATCTCCAAAATTCCTCTAAAAAAGCAAAAATCCCCTAAAAAGGGAATAACAAATATAAAATAATGAGGAAAAGGAGGAAAAAACCCTATACAGCTGCCCTAAACCATATGGTTCCCAAAACCATGGGTCAGCACTCCACCACCAAAAAACTATAAATAGGTGATGGAGATCCCTTATTTCATTTCCACAGTCAACTATACCCTTACTCTGCGAAAATCTCTCTCGTAACCCTAGCTCAGCATTGAGCCACTTTCACCTTGAGAGCCCCTTTTGGCCCATTTCCACCATTGGAGAAAGAGAAGGAGCACATTGGAGCTTGGAGCAACCCTCTTGGGCATTGCAAGGAGCTTCATCAACCTTCACATTGAAGGTAATATTAATATAAAACCCTTGTTTACAAATTGTTGTTTATTTTTCATGCACATGTTTTAGAGTAGTTTCCATTTTTGTTTTAGCTTAATTATTTCCATTTACTGAACTGCTACTAAGGAGTCCATTCTCCTTAGTAGGTGCTCATTTGCACAAGCTAGGGGTAAAATCCTAGCTACAGTTTTGGCGACTCCCCTAGATTTTGAATTTCTGGTTTCGTTTTTAAAAAAAATTCCTTTCGACTGTCCCTTTCGGCCACCGCACACCGCGTTTTTTCCCTCTGCAGTCGCGTCCCGATCGCGTCTTTCAGGCCTTTACCTGCGACCCGACCGCGGCTCTCAGATTGTTTCCGACGCCCTGCCGGTGGATTCAAGTCTGTTACCTGCGATCCGACCGCGGCTAATCAGCCTGTTTGCTGCGATCTGACGGCGCCTGTCGGCCATTTTCCCGCGTCCCGACTGTGGCTTTCAGTCCCTTTCCTGTGTCCCGACTGCGTCTGTTAGCCTTTTTGCCGCGACCCGACTGCGTCTTTCTCCCTGTTTCCTGCATCCCGACTGCTTCTGTTGGCCGAAAAACCGCGACCTGACTGCGTCTGTTTCCCTCAAACCCGGGGTCTGCCTGTTCTGATTCGCCACAGACCCGCGGTCTGATTTCTGCATTTTTCCTGTTTTGAGCCCAGCCCCTTTTGCTGCAATATTTTCTGCATCTGAACAGCCCTCTGTCCTACCTGCAGCTCCATTTCCTTACAGCCTTTCTGCAACATAATTTCTGTTCCCTTTACAGAATCTTTTTAAAATTTCAGTATTTTTAATTCAGAAAATTTTGCAAGTTAAAGTTTCAATTCCAGCATTATTGATAGTTAAGAAGTTGCCCCCCCTTGTGGCACTTCTATTTTGGGTTCATAACCTCACGAGCACACACTCTGTCACATAATTCAAGTGAGCCTTAAAAAGTACCTAACTCAACCAATATTCTAACCCCACTTGGGGAACACAAAAGAATCTTTGTATTTAGGTAGGATCGGGGGGATAGGCTTCCAATAACACCCCTCAGTTACTTACACTTGAGACATAGTTGTTGTCCAAATAGGGAACCAAAATCCCCTAGTACTTTTTGGCACGGTCACGACCAGTTTATCAGAGGGCCTCTCCCTTAGGAGGGTTGAAGTCGGGAGACTGGTTCCGGAGGCCTGAGTGGAATACCGCACTCCATTTAGTAACCGAAGGGCTACCTTTCGCGGTTCGCGGGATATCCCTGTATAGGGGTATTGCGGTAAACGGACTAAACGGCAGATTCACCTTTCTGGACGTGTCATGAACGAGGTATCTTAGTTGCCATTCTTCTAGGATTGACTACCCGGTGTCCCTCCCGGTAGGGGGATATCATAGCCACTTGGCTTTCCTACTCATATTGTCTGACTTGGATTTCATCACCTTGCAGAGGATATGTTTAGTTGAGTCAGAATACTTTTAGTTAGGTGTTTGCATGCTCCTTTACCTCCCTTTGGTCTAGTGAGTCCACCATTTTTCATTTTTAGGAAACCTGCTGCTTGTTGGTATTCTGACCATCTTTGTTGTTACTCCACCTATTGTAGCACAGCTGTTGCAGTGGGTGTTTTGAGTTGGTTGTTGGCCTGAGTGCCTTGTTTTTTATCTCTCCTTCTGCACACTCGGTTGCATTAGGATTTTTGAGCTGTTTTTCTACTCACCTCAACCCACAGAGATTTGACACCATCTGTCACCATTGAGTCCCCGAGACATTCTCGGCGCCTCAGGGGCGATCCCCCACAGCACGGTTCACTTGACATCAGCCGTCATAGATTCAGATCATCATCCGTTGATACCACTCATCACAAATCTAGAGCCTTGTCACTTGACTCCACTCGTCAGCGACATAGGACCCCGTCCCCAGATATTGACGCTCCTTACTTTACCTTTGATTCTGACGAAGAGTCTGAGAACCCTATTTACATTGCCCCTACTAGCCCCATGGCTGGCACGACTTCCACTCCTTTCGTTGTAGGGACCATTGGTGGCACATCCACCACTACACCAGTTACCACACCTGCTCTAGGAATGCCCTCGATGGGGGACACATCCACCATCCCGGTCACCATTCCTATTCATGTAGCTGGAATACATACCACCACTCCACCAGTGGCTCACACCACCCATGGTGGTGCGGGCCCATCCTATACCACTTTGGTTCCCCCACTTGGGGGCAACATTCCCAACCCTGCCCCTCTACTTGGGGGCATGGTCCCCAACTTGGTCCAACCCACTCCTGTGTCAAATCCTTCTTCCAGTCTGCCATTCATCGCTAGCCTCAACCTACCTGATCTAGCCAGATTGACCAACGACCCTATCCGACACGACCCTGCGTGGCCTCATATGCCTACCAAGCTCCCCTCTGACATCCCCAAATTCGAGGGTAAGGCCGGTGAAGACCCACAAAACCATATCATGTCTTTCCACCTATGGTGTTCCTCTAACTCCATAGTGGACGACTCTGTTCGCCTCCGTCTCTTACAGCGCACCTTCACTGGCTCTGCAGCCAAGTGGTATATCGAGCAACCTCATGGGACCCATGCCACCTTTGCTTCCCTTGCCTTGACCTTCCTGCAGTTCTTCCAGTTGCCTGTCCGCTATGACGCAGGCATTGAAATCCTCCTATCCTGTAGACAAAACACGGCTACCCATATCACGGACCACATCCATGAGTGGCGTCGACGCCGTAGCTTATGCAAGATCAAACTAGACGACCGTATCTTCCTAGATTGGTTCCTCAAATCCCTTCTCCTTGTTATTGCTAAGGATGTAGCTTCCGAAAGACCCCAGTCTGAAGAAGAGGCCATCCTTAAGGCACAGCAGTTTGACCTCATTTATGCCCAATCGGGATACCTTTATACCATTATACCTAACGCCCCTCGCAGCGAGTCCTCTCAGCATGATGCACCGGGCGCATCCCACGCTGCAGACGGTATCATTGGCCGTGTTTCTTCGCATCCCCAACCATTTTCTATAGCACGTCCTACCCCTGGCCCCGACCTTTCGCGGGCTTCCTCACAGTCTGGAACAACCAACTCGTATGCTCCTATGACACATCACCATCATTACCATGGACCTAGCTATCCACCTCAGTGCTTCGGTCATGCGAGTCCAGCTTATGCCCCCCCAGTCGCACCTCAGCCTTACTACCATCAACAGGCTGACCCAGCTCCTGCGCCTTCACAAGCCCAACCCGCTTATTATCCGCCATAGGCAGCCCCTACGGCAAACCCACAACCTGCTCCGCAGCCATATCAGCAACCTCCTCAAGTTGCTGCACCTGCTCAGCCCCCACCTGCATATCATCCCCCGCAGCCTGCTCCCGCACCTGCGCAACCTCAGAACCCACCTGCTGCCCAAGGGCAAGTCTACGCCCAACAAAATCCGCAGCAGAACCAGAACAACCAACGCAACCAGGGCCAACAAAACCGCGGCAAGGGCCGTAATCGTGGGAACAACCAACCTACAGACCAAGCTGGTCAACCGCCGAATCCCCCCGACAATAATAATGCGGCCCCCGCTAACCAAAACCCTGATCGCCCGACCAAGCAGGCTAAAAACCCTAATTTAAGAACGAACCATCCTTGTTCTATCTGCGGGGTCTATGGACACTACACACATACTTGCCCACATTTGGAGCGAGCTCGACAACTTTGGGTTGATGATGCCCATCGCCAAGGGAAGGCAGCTCCTCAAGCACAGCCCAACCCCCCACAACCTCAGCAGCCACCTTTGGTGTTGCAAAACCCCTTACCAACCCAAGGCGTGGTGAACACTCGGCCGTTGGCCCCCCCTCAAGCCAACGCGCAACCCCAACAACAACAGATCACATACGCCGCTCCTGATCAACCCATGTTTGACTCAGGTACCCACCACTTGTTGATGATGTCTTCCGCTGATGTCAACCTTCAGACTCGCTGGAACCAATATGGCTCCACCTCTGAAGCCCCTCCCACTGATAAAACCACTAACGCTCATCCCACTGATCAAGCGTTACGTATACCTCCCCCTCCGGTAGACGACGCTTCCAAAGCAGCTCGTTTCCCACTTCGTCGTATCAACAACAACCCCAATGCGCGTGCTGCGTCCAACTACAACATTGTAGACGACCTAGCCCAATCTCCCGCAGCCATGTCTGCGTTAGAAGTCTTGAAAAACTGCCCTTCCCAGTGCAAGACATTACTCTCAGCCATTGCGGCTATTAACCCAAATGATTCGAATTTGATGGCATATGATTTGGACCAGTCTGAACCATGCCTGCCTTCCACCTTAGCATTCCAAGTTTCTGTTTCCATTCGGAATCTTGTCATCCATCGATGCATCATCGATGAGGGTGCCTCCACATGCGTTATGTCTACATTCGTATGGCAGAAGTTGGGATCCCCTACCCTCCAGCAGTCCACCACTACGTTACGCGCTTACGACGGTCGTTCGGCTCAACCCCAAGGTCTCCTAGCTAATGTCCTTGTCCAGTTAGGTGGTAAAACCGTCCTCATCGATATCGAGGTTATCAACGCCCTGCTTGATTACAACTTCTTACTCGGTCGCAGCTACATGTATGCTATGCGAGCGGTCGCTTCCTTTGTCTTTCGTACCATGATGTTCCCCCATGATGGACGCGTGGTTAAGATCGACCAACTTACTTACTATGATCCAAATGCTCTCGCTGCACCCGAAAATGTTCTCCCCATGGTTGAACAACCTGTTTCTCGTGCCACCACTTCGTTTGTTTCCTCTACGGGGCATGGAGTCTACTCAGACGCACCGATGACCTCCACCTTCCAATCCATTCCTCCCCCGTCATCTACGCCCGAAGTGTCTGACTTATGTACCTTATCCCACGATAACCAACCACCTAATAATCAACCACCCTTGTTGCCTAAACCACCATTGGTACCTAGCCACATTGGTGTTACACCTATCCATACAATCCCCTTCCTAGTCCCTCCATCGGGAGTAGTAAGTGCCCCAGTCATGGCTACCCTTAGCCTCCCTGGGTTAACTTTGGGATTACCCGTATGGTATCTTTCGCCTCCCGTTCGCTCGCCGACACCAGATGTCGTCCTCCAACCGGTGCAACCCATGGCTACTACCACTCAGCCACCTCCCGGTGTCTCTACCCCTTCGTCCTCCACGACTCCCCCGCCTACTCCCAAACCCACTGGGGGCAGAGGGCCACAACCTTACACTGCTGTACCACCTCCTAAGACAGTCAAAAACCCTCCAGTGTTTCGCGCTCCCCCCAAATGCTCGTTGTGCGACGAGTTAGGCCATGCGACCCATCAGTGTCCACAGTTACCAGCATTACAGAAACACATGCAGATGCTCGACGATGACCCCAACATCCCAACTGTCGAACTAAACCCCACTCCCAAGCCTAAACACAAATCCCTGCGTACCAACCACCCCTGTGCCATATGCGGTGTTTACGGCCATTATTCCCATCATTGTCCCGATATCCCGGATTACAGAGCGGCTCTCTATGAGATGAACAATCTGGATCTTGAGACGGCACCACCCACCATTGAGGAGATCTACCCCCCGGTCTCTTCCCTTTCAGGAGAGGTTAATACCATGATCTCTTCAACTACCATTCCCTTGTCAACCGATTTGACGACTCAAACTTTCCGTACTGATGAGGAGATTCTTGAGGCCCTTACTGCCCCGGATTATCCCTGGGATGATATGCATCATCGTTCTTACTTCATTCCAGAAGAAACTTCCTCTAGCACAGCTACCCAATTCACGGTTGAATCCAAAGACTTCCTTCCCACCAAGGTCGACTGGTTCAAGGACCCTATTCCTGCTCCTGATGCCTTCGAGGAAGGTAACATGGCTAACATCTCACCTGTCATCCAAATTGATATCGCTGCCCCAGGACGTGCCCCTGAACTCATCACTTTAGGAGCCTTCTGTAGTAAGCAAGAGATTGAGGAATACACTAACCTCTTCAGAGAATTCCATGATGTCTTTGCCTGGTCCTATACTGAGATGCCCGGTCTCGACCCCGCCATCATAGAGCACCACCTTGACACCTCTGAGTCAAGGGGCATAATAGATTCCCTCGACCCTGGGATAGGGGGCATGATCCATTTTGAACCTTCCCCATCACATCTATCTCAGCACGTCAATGAATCCATTGTTCAAACCCACACATATGTGATCCATAATCACAAACCCCATGCACATAGCATGGGGGCAAGTCATTAACCCTGCTCACTTTTTCACACTTGTGATCTCAACCATTTTTGAGGTCACATATCACTTGTAGATTTGATTTGATTTCATACACCTAGTATTCTGCCCCCGCGGGCCATCATGATACACCTAGTATTATGCCCTCCATTTTTTCGCACCATTTGCACCACCGGATTCATATTTCCGTGCCCGTGACGATGCTTGAGATCATTTCTCGCTCTCACCAGGACCAATATCAACATTGTGTCCCAACACCTTGTCGCCCCAGATTGCGTGCCACATCGGCCGTAGCCCGTTTTTGATATACTTTATATCATCGGATTCATTTTTCCGAGCCCGTGATGATGCTTGAGATCATTTCTCGCTCTCACCCACTGATTCTTCGGGTATTTTTCCAGAGCGCCCTCGTCGCCTCGATGTGCGTGCCACATCGGCCGTTACCCGTTTTCGACACCCTTTATATCGCCGGATTCATTTTTCCGAGCTCGTGATGATGCTTGAGATCATTTCTCGCTCTCACCTGGTACACTTTCAACATTGTGTCCCGACACCTTGTTGCCTCGGTTTGCGTGCCACATCGGCCGCCATCGGATTGTTCCACATTGTTACATGAGCCCTTCACTCCTGTCATACTGCAAATGTTTCGTTATTTTGCCACCATTTCATTCACCCCGCAAGGAGGCCCACCAGTGTTCCCCCCTACCCTCGTTCTTGGTCATCATTACTGCTCCTTGATTGAACACTTCCTCCTTGCCTGGCCATTCCTTTTGTTCGGTATAATTTTATCCCTTTTTCGGGCCGGACAAGTCCTTTAGGAAAAAGGCACTTAGGGAGTTTTCGTTAAGCTCTTTTCTGACTCCTAAAAGAATGAAAAGATCGCCGAGCAATCTTGCTTCCTTTCATGCTCGTTAAAGTACCTGAAAGGGCGTCTATCTGGTATAAGTTTAACCCTTTTCCGGACCTGGTAGACTAATTACGAAAAAGGAATACTCTAGTCACACCGGCTAGAAGAGTTCTTCATTGCATCCTTTTATGCTTCTTTGGGCCTTGGAGACTAAATCTACGAAAAACCAACCCCCTGGAGTCTTCTTATTTGCTTTCAGACTCTCTAAAATTGAAAGCAACCACGAGCGTGAACTGTCCTGGGCTCGTATAAATCCACGCGACGGTACCATTCCATTACTTCAGAGTCTTCTTATCACTTTCAGACTCCTTAAAATTGAAAGCAACCACGAGCATGAACTGTCCTGGGCTCGTAAAATCCACACGACAGTACTATTATACACACACTTCTTCTAGTTCCTTAACCCATGAAGAAGTCATCCCGTGCCTCCAGGCACTACGATCGATCATCTCGGCAGCACCCCCAATCAGGTCGCCTTTGTTCAGAGTATTCTGCAGTATCCTGCCATTTTATACCAGCTTGAGTCTCCCTCAGACCAGTCAGCCTCCCCTATCCAATACAGCTATGATCCCTTTCCCCTCAGTCAGTTTCATACGCTGCCAGATCATTCCCATTATCATACTCTGAACAAAGGAAGTTTGAGTCCACCCACTCTACTTGCCCAGATATCCCCCCACAGTTTGGTCAGTCCTGCCATCAGTACTATCACATTTCGGTTCTACACCTCGCGCTCCTGTCAAGGAAACATCATTGCCTTGATAGTTGCAGGTCTCCCTCTGTCGACGACAACCCCTCTATTCCAGAGGATAGGCCCAGAGGTCCCTACGCCTTGGACTTATCACCATCTGTGGTAAGTGCCTACGGACCATTTTGAGAGGAGTCATCATTGCCTCTCCGAGTGGTTGTTTCTCACATGCTCGACTTCAGCACCTTGATCGCATCGTCGAGAATCGCGTAGGGTTATATCACTTCAGTTTTTAGTCGAAGACCCCGGATTTCCCCCGACTCTAGCACATTGGTGAGTCACTTTGGAACACCCAGTTAAATGTTCCCGGTGATGTCCGGGCTGCGTTGGCGTTTGTATTCGGAAGCCATCCAGTTATATGCTTCCTTGAGTACCCAGATCAGTTCCAGTTCAGTGTACCATTGTGAGTGTGACCCTTGTCACTGTGATCCAGCATCTCATCCGTTCTTTTGGTACCACACTTAGTAGCACTGTTGATTGTTCCAGTGTATCAGTTCTTCAGCTCAGACATGGTCAGCCCAGCAGTATGTCCCAGATTTGTGTCCCCTTTGGACACTTATGATGTACACAGTGGTTCTCTATGTATCTTACAGGTCCCTCTTTTCGGGCCTCACAGTTCTTTTTATGTATCTTGATACGAGCATGGGTATGCCCGCCTCGTCCATATATTGAGATTATTCCTCAGTCAGTATTTGAGTTCATGTATATGTCAGGTCCCCATTTTTTGGACCCCATTGCTATTATTATGTTATATCCTGATACGAGCATGGGTATGCCCGCCTCGTCCATATGATCAGATGATTCCTCATCCATTATTGAGGTTATGTACTTTTAGTTCTTGCAGTTGTTCGGGATCGTTGTTCCGGGATTTAGTTTGTTTCTTCTCTTCTCTCCACACCCCAGGAAAACCATTCATGACTTATGATGTCCATCGACCATACGATGAGCTCCTGCCCTCGCACATCAGGGGGCAATCTGTTAACACCCAAAAAGTGTTCACTACCTCATCTACCACATTATATGGCTCATTTGTCCATTTTCCTACCATATTTCCCTTAAAATCCCAAAAAATCCCATTTAAAAGCCTCCAAAAGGCCACAAAACCATCAAAATAGCCTCAAAAAGGCTAAAAAACCCCCTTTTCCTCCAAAAATCTCCAAAATTCCTCTAAAAAAGCAAAAATCCCCTAAAAAGGGAATAAAAAATATAAAATAATGAGGAAAAGGAGGAAAAAACCCTATACAGCTGCCCTAAACCATATGGTTCCCAAAACCATGGGTCAACACTCCACCACCAAAAAACTATAAATAGGTGATGGAGATCCCTTATTTCATATCCACAGTCAACTATACCCTTACTCTGCCAAAATCTCTCTCGAAACCCTAGCTCACCATTGAGCCACTTTCACCTTGAGAGCCCCTTTTGGCCCATTTCCACCATTGGAGAAAGAGAAGGAGCACATTGGAGCTTGGAGCAACCCTCTTGGACATTGCAAGGAGCTTCATCAACCTTCACATTGAAGGTAATATTAATACAAAACCCTTGTTTACAAATTGTTGTTTATTTTTCATGCACATGTTTTAGAGTAGTTTCCATTTTTGTTTTAGCTTAATTATTTCCATTTACTGAACTGCTACTAAGGAGTCCATTCTCCTTAGTAGGTGCTCATTTGCACAAGCTAGGGGTAAAACCCTAGCTACAGCGGGAGGCAACCACACAAACATAAAAGATAAGTATTTAAGTTGTTATTTGAAATAGTAAATGATATTGTCTGTAATAGGTTGTATGCATATTTGTATTCCTATAATATATCATGCTGAGTGTAAACATTCATAGAGCATTGAAACAGTATACTACTAATGTTAAATTTTCTGAATTTACTTCAATCTAATCTAGGATCTTAACTGAGAGAACAACATGTACAGCATATCTACAACATATCAATCATGGAGACAATAATGCAAGCACACAAGAGACACAAAGATTTACTTGGGGAAAACCATAAAGGTGAAAAACCCCAATAACTTCCTCAGAGATAGATAGAGAAATGATACAACCAACCAAGAGAGATAGCCATAACCTAGCAGCAGATCCTCCTCCTCCATAAGTGCGCCACTCCTCCTTGAGTGCATGTGTGAGAAGTGAGTGAACAAATAGAGTGCCTCCCGCACTCTATTTATACTTGACTTGACTTGCCTTTTTACCTAACTCATGTAGGCTCAAAATTAACCACATAACATAATGCTGACTGGACCGACCCCCAATAGGGTGGTCTAATAACCCTTTGACCCACATGGCCGACCCCCAATAGGGTGGTCTAATAACCCTTCGACCCACATGACTTATACAGGGCCGACCCCAACAAGGTGGTCTAATAACCCATCAAGTATAAGTTACGACACTTACAATATAAATGACGACACTTCCGTATAGAGGAATAATACCATCTCTATAGGAGTACATACAACATATATGAAATACATTCCGAAGTTACATATACATCAACACTCCCTCTTAACTAGGAAGGTATTTCTCAGCACAGTTCTTCTAGCACAAGTCATCTTCTATGGATCATCGTCACTGGATAATCGTCATCGAGTCATCATCATCGTCACTGCTGCTGCTATCTCAATCAATCTCTGAATCTACTCGTCATAGGAAGTTCTACAGAGCCAGTCCTTTTTCATACTGGATGTAGGCCCACCACCTGCAGGTCTTCATCATCACTGGCCATACTGTGGAATCCTCAGGACTTATTACGTGCGTCACAAAACCTCGAAAGAGCATCCCAGGATGTTACGGGTACACAACTCCGACCTGTAGGATCTCCCAGGGTGCTATTACATGTGACCCCACCACAAAACCTGGAAAGAGCATCTCAGGATGTTACGGGTACACAACTCCGACCTGAAATCTCCCAAGGTACAAATTACATGTGGTCCACCACAAAACCTAGCAAGAGCATCTCAGGATGTTACGGGTACACAACTCCGACCTGAAATCTCCCAGGGCACAAATTACATGTGGTCATGGCAAAACCTCGAAAGAGCATCTCAGGATGTTACGGGTACACAACTACAACCTGAAATCTCCCAGGGCCCAAATTACATGCCATAGGACAAAACCTCGCAAGAGCATCTCAGGATGTTACGGGTACACAACTCCGACCTGAAATCTCCTAGGGCACAAATTACATGTCCTCCCAGAGCAATGTCTCGAAAGAGCATCCCAGACTGTTACGGGTACACAACTCCGACCTATAGGATCTCCCAGACATGCTCATCTACACAACCTGATCCACGGCCACAGAGTATCAACCTGATACTCACCATACATCGTCCTGATGTACTCATGATTGTCCTGATCATCATCACTGCAACGTCTTGCTGCATGTCATCTGGAGCAACATCCTGAAGCTCATCTTCCATGATCATCCTGATCATCACTGCAACATCCTGCTGCATGATCCACCTGATGCATACCAAGTATCTACCTGATACATATCATCATACATGATCCTCCTGATCATACAATGTATCCACCTGATACATGATACATATCACCGTACATGATCCACCTGATCATACAATGTATCCACCTGATACATATACAGACACATGGTCCAAGCATCCAACATGATGCATATAAAAAATACATACACATGATCCAACTGATCATATCCAGCATCAAACATGATGCATACATACATAAATGATCCAACTGATTATATCCAGCATCCAACATGATGCATACATACATAAATGATCCAACTGATCATATCCAGCATCCAACATGATGCGTACATACATATATGATCCAACTGATCATATCCAGCATCCAACATGATGCGTACATACATAAATGATCCAACTGATCATATCCAAGCAGAAACCAGAACATCATCCTAATGCCCATTATCCAGCGCTTACATCCACAGCCATGTGAAGGATCCTCCTTCCAACATGCTTGGAATGGCTTCAGCAAATGTGTCCATCACTTCTTCCTTGAAGTGTCCTCGATCTGAAGAACGCCAAGCCTCTCTCTGAAGTATGCGAACTTCACTCTGGCTAGTGGCTTCGTCAGCACATCTGCAATCTGCTCGTCCGTCACAACATACAGAAGCTTCACAGCTCCTTTCTGCACCATATCCCTGATATAGTGATATTTGATCTCTATGTGTTTCGACCTGCCATGAAACACTGGGATCTCGGACAGCTTCACACAACTCTGGTTATCACAGAAGATACCAGTAGCCTCCAACGGGAGATCAAATAACTCAGACAGTAGCTTCCGTAGCCATACTGCCTCACAACTAGCTGAACAGGCTGCAACATACTCTGCCTCAGCTGTACTCAGTGCTACACAGGACTGCTTCCTGCTAAACCAAGAGATCACACCTGATCCCATATTGAAACAACACCCAGATGTGCTCTTCCTATCTGCAGCACTGCCAGCCCAATCTGAATCAACATAACCCTGTAGGTTAAACTTTTGATTCGCTTCATACTTGAGCCCATAATCCACTGTACCCTTCAAGTACCTCAGAACATGCTTTACGGCAACCAGGTGAACACTCCTCGGATCCGTCAGAAACTGGCTCAATGTGTTCACAGCAAAGCAAATGTCTGGTCTCGTGTTCGTCAGGTACATCAATGACCCAATCATCTGACGATACATAGAGACATCAACCAGCTCATATGAAGCATCACATAGAAGCTTCAGATTCGATGCCATAGGTGTGGCCATGTCCTTGCAATCCATCATCCTGAACCTCTTCAGGATCTCTTATTGCATACTTCCCTTGTCCAAGGAAGATTCCATCACTCTGCCACACCTCCATGCCAAAAAAAAATAGTGCATCAACCCCAAGTTCTTCATCTCGAACTCGACAGTAAGCTTCCGCTGCATGTCGACAATCAATCTATCTTCACCTGTAACAAACAGGTTATCCGCATACAACTATTCAAGAAAGTTGTCTTGAAATCCATCTAGTGTATCTTCTATTTCATCACTTTCATATTTATCTATGCT
Organism: Larix kaempferi; assembly: GCA_027924585.1. Taxonomy (NCBI): domain Eukaryota; kingdom Viridiplantae; phylum Streptophyta; class Pinopsida; order Pinales; family Pinaceae; genus Larix; species Larix kaempferi. Next base: position 21,611,163 of record BSBM01000841.1, read on the forward strand.
GCCATCTGCAGCATGCTTGATCTTGATAGATCCATATGGAAGTCATAACAAACTTCCCTTCACGTCTTGGGACTACATCCCAAACATTATTCTTCATGATCGACGGATCATGGCATTCCATTTCTTCATCCCAGATCCTGGGAACTTCAATATCTTCAATAGATATCTTTGTTGCTGGAACAAATGTTGTAGTTCTTCTTTTGTAGGAGATGGAATACGAACTTTCCTACACAGCAAGTTAAATTGCATGATTAGAAGACATCTCATAGTTTTCAGAACAAATTCTTACACATAAAGAAATATGTCATACAGTCATGCAATTATCTTAGCCAATGCTTCAATACAACATTTATCCATATCCCATAACTTTCTAGATGCCTTCCAATCTCTACCAGAACATTGTTAAGAGTGTGCACAACTCCCAACATGTCAGCAAAGAGGTTTCATTCTAGATAAGTAGCAATGGAATGTTGTACAGTGCCATAGGCCACTTACCCATGTATATTAGTAGTATACTGTTCATTAATGCAACTATTTTACTATGCACAATACATATCCTAAGTCTAGGAACATGAGCATATACATCATTGAACAATTTTATTTAAACAAACAAATATGCAAGAAATGATGATTAAAATACTTATCTTTCTTTGTTCGTTGGGTGGACTCCCTCTGAGTCTTTGCTTTCTTGCAGGAGCTGCTGGAGTCCTAATCTGCAGTAGCTTCTTCTACACCTTTCTGTTGTGGAATGTAGAGAGATGGACAACTCCCTCTGAATATCTGCATCCTTTCATAAACCATTGGAGTGTACTCCCTCTTGATCTTTTCTCCCTGGATTACCTGTCCTTGAACTTATATACATTCTCGATCCCTATGCATGCTTGTTAGTATCATCATTGTGTTATCCTCTAGGTCTAATATAAAATCATACATTCATTAGTATACTATTAAAACACAATAATCTCAACCATGTATAGTCATGATCATTTCAAACAGAAATAGTAAGCATTATTATTCAAGGTTTATGTAGGATTCTTATGGTTAGTCAAATCATAAGAAACATAACATGTCTAAACCTGTAATTACTCAAACCTATGACTCTTCAGGTTAGTTGAATCATCAATCAAGATAAGAGATATAATATGCATAAAACCTGTGATTATTCAAACCTATACCTTCATGATTCTTCTGGTTAGTCATATCATCAATTATGGTAAGAAACATAATATGCATACAACCATGATTATTCAAACCTATGACTCTTCAGGAATAATCATTATCAACAACAGTATAAGATCCTAACACAAGGTAGGATTCTAGCTTGATATAGGAAAAACATACCTGGATTAGCATGCTAGCTATTTATGTCTAACATACTCACATGATGTCTTCTTGTTCTTCTTCAATGACTTGTGCTAGTAACCTATATATCTCATAGGTCAACTATTACAAAACCAAGTTATACATACCTCGTAAATGGATCTTCTATGAGATCCATGACAATGGATGAATCTTTGTCTTCATGCCACCATGATCATACGTTCTTGAAGAAGAACATGATTTGTCTTTCTTGGTGTACCTTTCATGTTAGCAGACAACATAAACCTCATACAACACCATAATGCATTAGTATAATCATAAGTGTCAACACCCTAATCAATGAATATCTTCTATCATGCATTCATAATTTTGTTAAGGTGATAACATGAAGACAAACATACCATAAACTTAATCAAGAACAAATCTCAAAACATACCTCGATGAGTCATACCTGTCGAGATCGCTTGTAATCTTCTTATGTAAAGCCTTAGCCTTATCTCCCTCTGAAACAGGAACTCCTTCACTTATGCAGGTGACCAATCCATCTTCTTCTAGGATTAACCCAATCCACTTGATTTGCAAGAACTGGACTTCGAGCTGGATATGGGTTTGTCAGAGAAACCCCAAAAATTCAAACTTTGAATTTCAACCTTCTGACAGGATAGAAATATGTGTCTTGATGAGCTGATCAAGCTGGTATATTCAAAATTTGAAAACTGCAAAGTTTCACTCCTCAATTTTGCCTTTGAAACTTCCGGATTCACTAGACGTGACCCTGAACTGGGGTTTGATGAAGCCCACTCTTCTGCCCAATCAAAATGTTTGATCCAAATCTCTAAGCTTCTATTTTTTCTGAGGAGCTTCCAGCCGTGGTCACAGATTTCAAAAATTCCCATTTTTACAAAAGCCCTAATTTTCCACTTTTCTGATCAAAGTCCCGAACTAGGGTCTAATCAAGCCCGGCCTTCTGCCCAACCAAAAATTCTGATCTTGGTCTCTAAATTTCTATTTTGATGAGTATCATCCAGCCGTGGTCTCGTATTACAAAAATTCCAACTTTCTACGAAGCCCTAAATTTCGGAAGCCATGAATGAAGGTACTCAAAAATAATTCTGTTTTGACAGAAATATGTACCTGATTGTTTCTGGTGTAACTCCAAACTTTTCGATCCACAGAGTCTGAAAAAGTTTCCTGAGATAGCCTGACCTGTTATCTTTCCATCCTGACAGGTCTGACCTCAATTGGATTCTCTGAGAGAGAGTTATGCCAAATGTCGCAACGTGACCTGTTTTGGGATAATACAGGAGAGCTAACTTGTACGGCGTGCCACATGTCACTGTTTCAACTTCGGCCTCTGAAAACGTTTTCTGAGATAGTAAAGTCTATGTACTACCTGTCAATTTTCATGAAATTTCATTTGGAGCTTCCTAGCCCAAGTTATGACCTTTTTCCCAAGGTCACCTGATTTTGACTCAGATCTGGAAGAGGCAGAAACCCTATATTGTACAGATCATAAATCACAAAGTACAACGAATTAGAGGTTTTCCTTTGGACACAAGGTACCTGGAGATTTAATCTTCGTCCTGTAACAATTTCAGAACCAAAAAATTCGCCAAAACGGATTTATAGCGAAAGTGCTACGATGACTGGTTTTTGCTATATCAAGCCCTAGCATCGTAAGTGCAACAAGTGTCATACATGCCATATCATGCCTTCTTTCAGGCTAGCTATGATACCATGTTAAATTTTCTGAATTTACTTCAATCTAATCTAGGATATTAACTGAGAGAACAACATGTACAGCATATCTACAGCATATCAATCATGGAGACAATAATTCAAGCACACAAGAGACACAAAGATTTACTTGGGGAAAACCATAAAGGTGAAAAACCCCAATAACTTCCTCAGAGATAGATAGAGAAATGATACAACCAACCAAGAGAGATAGCCATAACCTAGCAGCAGATCCTCCTCCTCCATAAGTGCGCCACTCCTCCTTGAGTGCATGTGTGAGAAGTGAGTGAACAAATAGAGTGCCTCCCGCACTCTATTTATACTTGACTTGACTTGCCTTTTTACCTAACTCATGTAGGCTCAAAATTAACCACATAACATAATGCTGACTGGGCCGACCCCAATAGGGTGGTCTAATAACCCTTTGACCCACATGGCCGACCCCCAATAGGGTGGTCTAATAACCCTTCGACCCACATGACTTATACAGGGCCGACCCCAACAAGGTGGTCTAATAACCCATCAAGTATAAGTTACGACACTTACAATATAAATGACGACACTTCCGTATAGAGGAATAATACCATCTCTATAGGAGTACATACAACATATATGAAATACATTCCGAAGTTACATATACATCAACAACTAATATGCATATGATTGGTAAGTTGGACAAACATTCCATTGTTGCTTGTCTAGAATGAAACCTCTTTGCTGACATGCTGAGAGCTGTGCACACTCTCGATAGTATGTTCTGGTAGAGATGGAAGCCATCTAGATAGCCACTGTATGCATACAGGATATGGAAAAATGTTGTGCCAAAGTATTGGTCAAGATAGTTGCATAACTATGTAAATGATATTTGTATGCATAATAGGTTATCATGATTTCATGATAATGAAATATTACTAATCATGTACTTAATTTTGATTTGTAGGAAAGATCATGAAGAATGATGAACACCGAACACGTGATGGATGTTCAACAAGAAGATTTACAAATCAAACAAAATATAGAAGGCTCATGGCTAGAAGATTCTCTTAGAAAGAGGAAGAGAATCATAACAAGATGTTTGCTCCAAGTGGATAGATAAGACCATTATCTTAATGGTGTAATTAAAGAAGAAGTGTGAATCAGGTTCTGTATGGGTACCCAAGATTGGTAGTCAATTGATGAGCTTAATGATCATCATGGGTGATGTGGATCTCAACCTTTGCTACAAGGTTGAATATGGCTTCTATACACAGATGACATGGATGCAAGAAGGAACTCACCACAAAGTTCGAATGATATTGAGGCTCATATCAGTAGACCCATCTGACGAGAGACGGCACAGATAGATATGCAGAAGATCATTCAATGCAGAGTGTGAATGAATGAGAATTGACAGCTTCTTAACAAAGCTTGGGCTTTACCAGAAGTAAAGCTAATCCTAACCTTTACCTTAAGATTGTGGATGATGAACCTATCATACCATTATTGTATGATGATGATCTCTTTCTGACAAGGAATGAGAAACATAAATGAAAATGAAAGATCTCAGATTGATGCATTACTTCCTAGGTCTGGAAGTATGGCAAGGCTCAGAAGGAATCTTTCTCAACCAGGGAAAATATGCCGATAAATATTAAAAGGACTTGATGTGTTGGAATGGCCACTCTCATGGATTCCAACTTGAAGCTGTTAGCGGATGACTCATCAGAGTTAGTAGATATAACTCTATACAGACAAATTATTGAGTCATTGATGTATCTAACGAATACTAGGTCATATATATGCTTTGCTGTGAACACCTTGAGTCAGTATCTAGTGGAAACTAGATGTGTTCACCTGATAGCTGCAAAGCATGTGATGAGGTACCTAAAGGATATGATAGACTTTGATCTATGTTATCTTGGAGATCATGAATTCAGATGGCTACACAGATATTGATTGAGCAGAAAGTGTATTAGACAGGAAGAGCACATCAAGAAGATGTTATTGTTTGGGATCAGCCATGATCTTGTGGTTTAGCAGGAAGCAGTCTAGTGTGGATCTCAGCACAAGCGGAATATATGGCTACTTGCTTTGCTAGTTGTGAAGTAGTATGGCTTCAAGATTGTTTGATTTAGAGATAGACCCAACTATGATCCTATGTGACAAACAGAGTTGTACCAAAATGGCAGAGAATCCAGTGTTCCATGATAAGTCAAAGCACATAGAGATATGATATTTCTATATACGAGATATGGTGCAGAAAGGAATTAAAGTTCGAATTTGTAACAAGTCACCAATGTACTAACCAAACCTCTACCGATCCGATGTACTAACCAAACCTCTACCTCAAGTAAAGTTTTACGAGACAAACTTAATATAGTTCAGAAGGACCCTCCTCGAAAGGGGGAGTGATGTGATCACTTATGATGAGATTGCCTACATCGACAGTGAGGTCGATGATGTGGATACCTATATTGGTGATGCCGACAGAGAGGTTGGTGGATGGTCCTTAGATAGGGTCTAAGGTGACAGAGGGATTGCATCATCCTTGAACACATGTTCTAAAAAGAGCCGTAGACAGATGTCTTTGAGAATGAAGTCCTTCGTGGACATGTGAGGATTGAATCATCCTTGGATTTCAGTCCTAAAGTGAGCCGTAGACAGATGTCTCCGAGAAAGAAGAGGGATTGCATCATTCTTGAACACATGTTCAAAAGAGAGTCGTAGACGTATGTCTTCGAGAATGAAATCCTTGGTGGACATGTGAGGATTAAGTCATCCTTGGACATAGTCCTAAATGTACGGTGGGGATTGGATCGTCCCCGGACTTTGGTCCTTTGAATTGAGTCGTAGACAAGATGTCTTCGAAAATAAAATCTTGAATGAACAGGTAAGGGGATTGGATCGTCCTCGGACTTTGGTCCCTTGAATTGAGCCGTAGGCATGAGGTCTCCGAAAATTGAATTATAGGACTGTATCGTCCCTAAACCTCGGTTCAAAAGGTACATGATAGGACTGGATCGTCCCTGGACCTCGGTTCAAAAGGTACATGATAGGATTGGATCATCCCTGGACCTCGGTTCAAAAGGTACATGGTAGGATTGGATCGTCCTTGGACCTCGGTTCAAAAGGTACATGACAGGATTGCATCATCCATGGACCTATGTCCTAAAGAGAGCAGGATTGATCATCCTGTAATATGATCGTGTGTGTTGCAGGGTATGCTGCTATTGTGTGAATACTTGTATTGATGATGTGTATACTTGTATTGATGATGTGTATACTTGTATTGTGTGGATACTTGTATTGATGATGTGTATACTTGTATTGTGTGGATACTTGTATTGATGATGTGTATACTTGTATTGGTGTGGATACTAATACTGTTGATCTAGATGACGATGCTGCTGATCGTATTGATCTAGATGACGATGCTGTTGATCGTGTTGATCTAGATGACGATGCTGTTGATTGTGTTGATCTAGATGACGATGATGCTGATCATGTAGATAATCCAAATGCTGTAGATCGTGATGAACCAGATGCTGTAGAGCATGATGAACCAGATGCTGTAGATTGAGATGATGTGACGATGCTGATCATGTTGATCTAGATGATGATGTTGATGATCGTGTGATGACGATGCTAATGATCGTGTGATGACGATGTTGATGATCATGTGATGACGATGCTGACGATCGTGAGGATTCAGATGTTGATGTTGTTGTAGTTGTTTGAGTGCTGCAGAAGATAAGGACTCAGTACTGAAGATGTTAATGTTCCAGTATTGAAGATGTTCCAGTAACTGGTTGAGTTACTGATGATGTTGAGAAAGCTTCCAATGATTTACAGATGTATCATGTTGATGACTCCTTGCTCCTGCAGATGTTGTTCTAATATCCTTCTCATTAAGGGGGAGTGTTGAGATATTGTAACTTCTAAGAATATTATATTTGTACTTTATTATTCCGGAGATGTTTCATTCCTCCGTGAAGATCTTATTGTATATCCGGAGATTTTTATTCCTCCGTCGGAATGTGGTAACTTGGGTTATTAGACTTCCCTAGTGGGGGTCGGCCATGTATGTGTTATGTGGGTCAAAGGGTTGTTAGACCACCCTAGTGGGGTCGGCCCAGTTAGTTGTAATGGGGTATTTAATCCAATGGTTAAATACGAGCCTACATGATTTGTGTAAAAGACAAGTCGCAGTAGTGTATAAATATAGGAGGTGTATTCCTCATTTAACACACACTCACTCACTTGAGAGTGGCGCACTTATGAGAGAGAGGTCTGCTATGGAGAAGGAGGAGCTTATGCTCAGGGTTACATCTTTTGTATTTGCTGGTCATCTATATTGAGGAAGCTTTGCTGGGTTTTCTACCCCATGAGGGTTTCCCAGGATAAATCTGTGTCTCTTGTGTTTATGATGTGCTTGTTGTTTCTTCAGTGATCCTGTATATGCTATTATTGTGAAATGGAATGTAATGCTGCTATTTTCTGTCTTAGCATATTAAATCTTAACAATACTCGACCCAATATTTCAAAGCACTAACCAGGGAGGATTAGGACTGTACCCCTGACCATATAACCTGACTACCTGATAGTACGTGCGTAGTAGCTCCCCAAGTGCTGTTCTCGGTGTATTGTTATGCCAAGATGGACAAATGGTTAGCTCAGTTGGTTTCAGGAATCCTAAGGGTGTCTCTCGATATACACAAGGTACGTGGGAGCTCAAATCCGTAGTGTTGTTGTGTAATGCACAACCGTACGACAAGAGCCTTCCGATATACTACCAAGTATGTGAAACACCTTTCGATATACGCCGAGTACGTGAAGTGCCTTTCGATATACCCTAATGTACGTGAAAGAGCCTTCGATATACCGGTTGGTACGTGAAAGAGCTTCGATATACCAGTTAGTACGTGGAAGAACTACAATACCCTTGGAATGCAGTGCAAGCAAATAACGATAATTGCCACGTTTTACGATGCTCGAACACGTCTCTAACTTAACACACAAGTTACTAAAATATTTACCTTAGCTACCGTTAATTTTATCTGGACGGTTAGGTGAATGCATGAGGTGAATACATAAACGTAAGCATAATGCAAGCCCTAACTACATGAAGAAATGCACTTTTTCTTTTGATGAAATCTATGTACGGGAAGGAGAAATCTTTTTCCAAGTGGTTTTACCAAAACAACAATTTTCAACAAAATCCCAAATCTACCAAAAATGACAATGAAAGTACTCTTTTCCGTTTTTCAAGCAAAACATGAAAATCAACAAACATCAAATCCAAATCAAAGCATTTTATTTTTGTCTTTTCAATTAGAATGAATCTAAGTGATAAAAAGGTAGAATTTCTACTTAGAGCACGCTAACTCTTCAATTTTCACTATGATAGCCTAAAAGCATGAAAACCAAAAATGTATATAACTTTTTCAAGCATGGAAACACTTTTGCAAAAATTTGACTTCACTTGGATTTTTCAAGAAAATGAATGGCTCATAATTCGTGAAAAATACAAACAATTAACTTCTTTTCAAACTTTCCAAAAGATCAATGAATGATGAATTCCAATGCATGAGACAACTTTTACAACAATTCTCAGATGAACTTGAAAAATGGTAAAAATGAAGCGATCTTTTATTTTTCCAATGAATGCACCAAGACAACACTTGATAATAATAATGCTTTTAAATGTAAATGGCTGAAAAGAAGAGACTACTTGCAGCACTCTAATCACTCAGAAAATATCAAAGAAAAATGACAAGCACTCCAATAAACCAAAAACACACAAGACACTCGAAATCGACCAGATGCAAGCAAAACTAAATGATGTGTGCAGAAAGAGGTCTGGAATCATATCTAATACAATGACTAGATCAGGTGAGGAGAGGAGGGAATGCAAGGTCAAGCGGATGAAGGCGGGGGAGTCTAAAGTGTCCACCACTACCAAGTCTCAAGCTTGTCCAAAATCGAACCCAAAACTAATCTAAACGGGTCAAAACACTATTAATGCAAAATCAAAAGTTCTCTGACTGGAAAGTGCAGTACAGAGAGGTCTGCAAATCAAACCAATCTCAAAAAGTTGGAGAGGGAATGTCCCAAGCACTAGTCTTGACTGCTCGATGCATCTTGTGGTCAGGCTCAGAGCACCTGACGCAGGTGATAGGTATATGGTTTGCGCTGACGGTGCAAGATACAAATCTGAGCTAAGCGTCGGAGGCACAGGTTGCAGGGAAGTAGAATGCGCCCGCGAGGGTACGACACTCTGGTTATACTAGCCAGGTGTGCGAGGCGAAATCCCAATGCAAGGATGAAAAGATCTCCAAGAATGAGCAACTAAAAGGTTTGATGATTATACACATAGACTCAAAGAAAGTCAATAGACTCTTCAAAGAGAAGATCTGGTGGCGAAAAAGGCTTAGGAGGCAAATGAAATGGCTCACAAAGAAATCAAAGAAGATGACATTCAAATTGAAATCTTAAAACAATGCACGTATTCCCCAGTATGCTCTCCAAATTTGTTACTAGACAATCTACCGAAAGCGGACTTAAGGCATGATCTCCCTAGTTCAATGCGAATCTAGAACAAATCATACATAACACAAATCTACCTTCCTAGATCAAATTAGATATTAAGTGATGTAAACATCTTACCTTTCAGATCTGTAAATCTTTTCTTCCTTTGTCGCTCCAGGCTCCATGGTCGTCAGATTCGTAGTTGCAAGACCTGTCAGAACATGCAAGAGACAAACAAGCAGTAATAGTACATCTACACAATAACTGATCTAAGTAAACGCTTAAGGAAGTAAACTATAAATATCAATGAACAACAAGACATTTATGGAAAGAGTTTTGTATTACTGTTTAAAAGTGGGAATACAAGGAAAATAGAGGATTACAACCAAGCCCTAATGTCGTAATCTTCCTCCAACAAGCCAAGCCAATGCCTCTAAAGAGAAATAGGTGCCTCCAAGAGATGAATGATGATCTCCTAAGCTTATTCCACTAGCATATGGATGCTATAGCCTTCCTCCCTTTAGAATGGAGAGGAGCTTCATATATATAAGACTAGGAGGATATAATAGGTTTAGAAATAGTGGGAGAGGACTAAGGCATCCTCCCAAGGGGTTAGAAAACCGAAGCCTAGCTCACCTACAAGCTAGGGATAGAGATCCAAGTCATACACCTTCGAGAAATCGCTCGAAGATGCCCTTTATCCACATTAACTAACATCGGCGCAAATTGTATTAGGACAACCTGTGCTTGGTAGGGATGGCGTATGCTATACAAAGGTAACATGGGTCAACGACGCAAGATGTCAGGTGGCCACCTGCGCCTGGCCTAATTGGGCGCAAGTTGATAGGGATCAACTTGCGCCGGCCCAACTAGATCCTATGGAAAGGGGTCAGCAACTTCTCTAGTTGGACTTCCTAGTCATGGAAAACGCAGGGATTTTTGCACTGAGTTAACATATGTCCTATGATGGCGAGATTTTAGGTGTAACAACCGCTGAAAATAGGCTCATCTCAACCACAGGAGTGGCTCAATGGACTGAAAAAATTAGGACCGCATCATGGTATCCCCAACTACAATGTATGTGATAACAATTATCATCTTCCTTCATATCTAGAGTCTCAAACTATCCTCTATAAGTTTGCAGTTTTTCCTTTTTCACAGTGTCATATCCTTTATTAATGCTCTAAAGTTTGTCCCATATTGCTTTTGCTAAGCTTCATTGCATGACCTTTGTAAATTCTGAGTCTGGTGGGCCACTTAGAATTGCATTTTTGGCTTTTGCATTGCATTCATATAGATTTTTGTTGGCAACATCAGTTGGAGGAGTATCTGGAACTTTATAACCATTCACAATTGCCATCCAAATATCATTTCTAAGTGACTGTATGAAGACTTCCATTATTATACTTCAGAAAGAATAATTGGATCCATCAAAATGTGGTGCTCGGTTTGTTGAAATACCTTCCTATATGTCCATCTCTACGCAGAAATATGAATTGCACAATGATCCTCCTTCCAATGGTTAGACTATCTCTTAAAGGAACCTGTTTTGATACCAATTGTTGGACCCCAAGTAATACTGAGAGGGAGGGGGGTGAATCAGTATCATGCACTTTTAATCCTCTCAAACATTTATTGTGTTATGCTATCATTCATTAACACATAAACCATGTATCATAAGCATTTTTTAGTACAAAGAATACTGCACAAAGAATCTGAAGAGAAATCTTATATATATATGTGTGTGTGTGTGTGTGTGTATCTTCTTATTACAAACAAAGTTAGGAGACACCAATCTCCAATACAGGTGTGAGCACTCACTAATTTCACTGACACCGATAAGAGAGGAACACTCCCATGCAAACACCAACTTGTTGTTTTACAGGCACGAACCTATTAGGACACCGATCCTCTTATGAGCACCAACTCATATCAGCAAGCACCAACCCAAGCTATTAGGCACCAACTTGTAGACGACACCGATATTTTGTCCTTGCCCCGTCCTACCACCCAGATATAGATTTGTTGTTGTTGTGTACCTCAATCACAGACCACTCTATGCTTCCTAGATTGTTGTTTCCTTTGTTCTACGCAAACTAGTGTACTTTACCTTTCCAACTCTTTCTACACAATATCATTCCCTGTATCCTTTTGTTCAAATGTTCCTTGTGTTTTTTTCAAATGCTCCTCATACTTTCTGCGCGACTGCACCTTGAATTTATCCTCGATATGTAACCTCACGCACTTCCTCAAGTTAAATTGCCATTGATTCCCCTAAGCATTTCATTTGTTCCCCAAATCTTTCATTTTCAGAATATCACATATTTTGTGTACCCAAGCTTCACTAATACACATCAAACTTCTTCTTATTTATACTGAACTTGTTCAATTGAAATGTCCACAAGTTGGTGTTTCTCTAAGTCAGTAACATCCCTTCTTCCTTTCTTCTCGATCAAGTTTACCACCCCTCTTATTCTTTCGTCAGCGCACACATTTGTATATCCACTAAATTCGTGGTAATTTAGCCACTTGTCCTTATCTTTTGCTGATTTGGTGGGTCTTGCACACAATAGTTCGATAACTTGGTGGGACTTGCACACATAGAACCTTTTTGTATATTTCGTCAAACTGGCTTTGTGGGACATGCGCACTAGAGTGCCATGACTTGGTGGAATCTGCGCACTTAAAACATTGCCTTGTATATTTCTTCACGCTAGCTTCTAGACTTCAATGCCATCACCAAGTTCAACAATCTTTTTGACATTTGGTAGGACTTGCTGAGACTTGTGCACATATTTTCTATATACTTCTTCAAACTAGAATTAAGACTTTAATGTCATTACTGAGTTTAGAAAATCTCTTTGACATCAATGACAACACCAAGCTCAACATGAGCAACCACTCTTTTTCGGTGACCTTTCGAAGCAAGGCCCTCATAGTAAATGTACAAGGACTCCATTGTCCCAAATTCTTGGCACTTTTATTCTCTTTCTCAACCTTGCACATTCACTTTAAATCAACATTTTCATTACTTTATTTCATGCAAAAGAATTAAATCTATATTTCTCAAAGGAAATCGCAAGCAGATTTATTGCATGTTTAGATCTACCTTTATTTATTGAAAAATATTTAGTATATCTATTTAAAGACCAAATTCTCTTGCATGCATATGATCTATTTCATCATGCATGCATATATTTTCTTGTTCTACATCATTAAACGGCCTCCTTATTTAACTTATTGATCTTACAGATAGAAGACACACGAGAGCAGCTTAGTGGTAGTAAATTAGAACATATTTTGTTCATTGTCCTGTTATCTGAATAAACCATAAACAACCCTAAAAGTATTTTCTTTTGTTGTTTATTAAGTTCACTTTTCCCTTTAACTTTTGTGTTTAGTTGTGTTCATTTTGCAGGACAAATTAGCAATTTTCTTGTGGGATTAGGTGGCAGCTAAGTGGTAGCATTCAAGTGAAATATTTGCAGTTGTTCATGCACTTTTTTAAGCAGGTTTATCACATCCCTAAGGAAGCCCCATAGGAGAGACCTCATCCTTTGGAAGTTCACAGTCAACCGACACACTTTTCGACGCAATTTTCACCTTCTTTCTCTCTTCATTCTAAGCAATTGTAAGCTTGATGGTATCCCTTCGAATGGAACAGCAAGCACTTCCTCTAAAAGGTCCTTGGGAAGATTGTAAATACTTGGGAATAGTGGTCAAGCCACTAGTCCCTCGCATCCCATGACTTGCCCCCTGTCTCAATTGCATAACGGCGTGTTATTTTTGTAGTTTGATTTCTTTTACATTTGTCATTTCTTTATTCTATTTTAGATCACCCAGAATTTGTAATTATCAGTCCTCCATAAGTGGACGTCACTTAGAGAAACTTAGTTAAGAAAATCTTAATTAAAATTTTCAAAATTTACCAACAAGGAATCAAGCTCTACATCCTCATTGCAACTGAGCGTACCTTGGATCTTGAGACCCACGAGTCAACGAACACCAATTTTACTAGTTGGGCATCGAGGTTCTCAGGATTTCCTATGTGGCAAGGGTGTCTTTCTATTTTTGGTCTTCTGACTTCATCTAGCTTATAACTAATTACTAATCATTTTTATATATCTATATTATCCACTAATCACTTTACATTCCTAGATTAAACTTTTTTATATTTATTGTCCATCCATTATGTGGATGTCAACAATCTAGTCTAGGACTTTCATCATATACAATCTAATTAGCTAAAAATAACTACAGAGCATTTACCTCATTTAGCATCTTTCAAGCAATCCTCATATTTCAAAGTTTCCTACATGCAAGTTTCATGATATTGTAGATCTAAGCTTCCTTGTCATTAATTATCTTTGTAGCAAAGATCTATCTGGGCATTGGTGTTTTTTAATATCTTACTTGCAGAGAATCTCATTTGCTTGTGAGTTCGTGGATCTAAGATCTTGTGCTATTTCTATAACTAGAATATATGTTTTTATGTGCTTTATTTCCTAAATAGTTGGTTGTAACTTCATTTAACTCCTATAGTTTACTTATATGTAGATTCTTTTATTAGGGACCACCTCCGTAGGCTCTTTTTAGGAGTTGGCCAAAACAAAGAGGTTGAGTATTGTGGTGATAGTTTGCACCCAACCTGAACTTTCCCCCAAGGCTGCACCGAGTGAGTTAATATTTTTCTCATGTTTTCTTGGTGTAGATTAGGTGACAACAAGTTCGAAACCATTAACATTAACTTATGAACTAAGTTTTTTCCAACTCTCACCTACTTGTTGTAAGAGTCATGCCTCAACACCACCATCTACCTTGTATTGAGTCTAAGCCCATACCTTGGAACCAATCATAAATTTATTGAGTGATGGGACCATCTTCCTTAAGCCCCATGCCACAAGATTATTTGGATCCATCTATTAAATTTAGAAAATTGTTAACTCTTCAACTTTGCCCCCCTTGTCATCTAGGGTTCTAGGGCTAGATTGGAATCTTGTAGCCTTTATCTTTACCTTTTTCATAATCCTCCTCTCTAAGATGCCTTCTTGACCTCCCATGGTTAATGAGTCCCTCCCTAGAATTAAAAATTGATCTTAGGGCCTCCTCCTCCCTTCCTCAATATAATCCACCAACTAATCTTCCTCCATTTCCCCTCTTAAGGTTTTTCCATGTTCTTTTTAATTTGAATTTGGTCTACGACATATTGAATTTTAAGTTGGACACTCCAACATTTTTTAGCAAATATAGGGTATAAACATACACCATTGAATTTTAAGTTGGATTCTCCAACCCTTTTTAGCAAATATAGGGTAAAAACATACACTTTGGAGATTTTGTTTTTCCAAGAACAACCTCATGGGAAACCAAAGGGATGCTTCTCCACATTCGTGGATGGTATCCCTATAAACCCATTGGCATAGGCTAATGTGTCTCATCCCGGGGGATTATAACCAAGCAAGTACCAACATAGAACTAACCAAATACTCAACAACATGGGAGACAATCGGTTGAGCTAACCCCTTTGACTAATACACCTTGGATATTTCTAAAAACGTATTCATATATATTGAATTCCCTGGGTTTAAAAACACTACTCTATTAATTGTTGTTTTTGTCAAATATATTTGTTTTTTAGCCTATCACTCAGCATTTTCCCCACATTACTACACAATCTTTTATAAATAAATAATGTAAACAGTGTATTATGAAAATTTGTGTTTCTATTGTTGTGTGTATGAAAATTTGTGGTTTTTTTGTTGTGTGTGTGTATTGAGACAACTTAAGTCATAATTTGATAATAGCACAAGTGCCTAAAATTTATTTATTAAGAACATAAAGTGTTTCTCAAGATAGTTTAATTTTAGTGAGATCTATTTTCATATGCTATTGTGGGTTTATTCAACCCTGTAGAATGTCATTTTTATATACATTACATAACATGTAATTGTATGGATAATCAATATTTAGTGAGATCTATTTTCATATGCTCTTGTGGGTTTATTCAACCCTATAGGATATCATTTTTATATACATTACATAACATGTAATTGTATGGATAATCAATATTTAGTAATATTCCTTTGCAAGAAAACTATATATATATAGGTGAATAATACACATTATATCTTTTATTTGAAATTTAGGTGAATAATATATAAATTATTATTATTGTGTACACAAGATCAAACACTATGTGTTGTTGATTCATTTTAATTGTCAACTTTCATCTATTATTAAGATTATTAATTTTAATGATTAAATTATTATTAAGATTATTAATTTTAATGATTATATTTGATGATGTTGATGTCTAGTAAAATGATTTAATTCATTATAGAAAGTTTAAAAATCTTGTCAAAAAATGCAACATTCATAACAACTCGTCAAATAAGAAGGGTTAATAATTTATTTATTATAAAAAGAATCCCATGACATATACCTACTTGTATATATTTAATAAATACAAATAGAAATGGCATATACAACCAACTAAGATATTATGTAACACACAACAAGTAGTATTTCCATAAACTTGAAGTAAATATACAAACATAAAACGATGAAATATAGTACTCTTGGCACTCTCTAATATTCTTGAGTTTTATTTATTTGCTTAAGGTGGTTTGTATATATTGTAGTTTGTCCTCCTAAAAATCTCAATATTCAAGTGGTATAACTTGAGTTTTATTTATTTGCTTAAGGTGGTTTGTATATTTTGTAGTTTGTCCTCCTAAAAATCTCAAATATTCAAGGGGTATAACTTCAATACCTTATAAAAAAAAATCTTTCGAGAAACTAATACAAACAATTTTTTTAATGATGTTACTTAACGAGGTCAACAAATTTTCATCTCAAATAGTCAAGGGGTATAACTTCAATACCTTATAAAAAATAATCTTTAAAAAAACTAATACAAACAATTTTTTTAATGATGTTACTTAACGAGGTCAACAATTTTTTTTAATAATGTTACTTAAAGAGGTATAACTTGAATACCTTATAAAAAAATTAATCTTTGGAAAAACTAATACAAACAAATTTCTTAAAGATGTTACTTAAAGAGGTCTTTTAAGGTGGTATGTAAATATTAAAGTCTTCCCTCCTAAAAGAACTCAAGGATTTAACTTGAATACTTTAAACTAATACAAACAAATTTCATATATTCAAGTAGTATAACTTGAATTCTTTATAAAAGATATAATCTTTGGAGAAACTAATACAAACATAATTTCTTAAGGATGTTGCTTAAAGAGAATAATTAGAAGTGCAAGATGGTTTCCAACATAAAGTATATGTACAAGTAACCATAGGCCTCGTTTGAGTTGTCAAAAACATATATGAAGTTGTGGTGTTAATCTCATTAGTTATTGAGACAATGAACCAAATGTTGTTATAGTGTTTTATTTTTTTCTCATTGATATTATTGAAATATATAATCTCGCTTGTTCTAGTTAGCTAGGAGTAGTGTTTTGCATCTAGGATTCAGTTAGACAATAGTGTTTGACCAAGTAAGAACCTCTTAAATCTTTTCTAAATTTCTATATTTAGCAAGTTTTTGGGTCCACTTGGCTACAGATGTAATTCTTTATGTTATGAGATTAATGGAGAAGAGTGTGCGGGAATGCTCCATATTTACTTTGTGTTTAAGGTTATCAAAATTTGTTAAGCTACCTTAGCTTGATGCATAAGATAACTCTACTAGTTTTTATTAAATTTTAATAGATAGTTATATGTTTTTCATTTCTTTTCTAAAAATAAAAAAATTATTAACCTTTCTTATTTGACGAGCCATTTTGAATGTTACATTTTTTATAGATTTGTGTTTCACCAAATTCTATAACTCCTCATAACCCTTTTACAATCCATTGACATCATCAAATGAAATATAGACTTTGAATGAATTGTAATTGTGAACCAAAAAATATTAAAAAACCATATTTTCCTTGAAATGTTTAAAAGCCTTTATTATTTCCTTAATAATCACATTTATCACTACTCCTAAGTCAATCAAGGAAATCCATATCAAGCAATTATAACTACTCCTAAGTGAATCAAGGTAACCCATATCAAGCAATTATCTCTATGAGATTTGGGGTTTCTAATTTTTTTTTTTTTTTTGGGTTCCCCAAAATGAAATTTGGGTTTCTCATAAAGAAATTTGGGGTTCCCCAAAATGAAGTTTGGGTTTCTCATAAAGAAATTTGGGGTTCCCCAAAATGAAATTTGGGGTTTCTTATAAGAAATATTTTTTTTTAGTTTCTCATAAAGAAATTTGGGTTTCCCAAAATGAACTTTGAGGTTTCTCATAAAGAATCACAAAATTTGAAGTGAAATATTAGGGCTTTGAATTTTTTGTCTATTTCCATGTGAATTTAGAAATGACTTTGCATAATTATGAAGAACGCACCACATGCTTGGTCAACCATAATGTGTCCACCTTGAGGCTTGTTCACACGTGGGAAAACTCTCTTTAAGGGTGCACATATGAAGAGGGTTGTTATCATTTGTGGAATGCAAATCATTATAATCCTTGCCATGGGAATTATAAAAATTTAGAATTTACAAAATTTTTAAAATTTCATGGATTTATATTTTATTTTCACAGAGATTTGAATTTTATATTATTTTTTTATATTTTATTTTCAAAAAATTTGGATTTTATATAATTTTCATTGTAAAGAAGCTCAAAGAAATATTCATTTGAAGTTTTAGAAAGGTTTGCCAAATGGAAAATATTAACCCTACAATTGTATTTCTTCCATAGAAACCCATTTTAACATAGAAATAAATTATAATCAAATTTCAACCTGAAGCTTTTAAGATTAAAAATTCTCTCTTGTCAATAAAAACACATTCTAATAAAAATGAAATATGATGTAATTAAATTTCAATACTCAATGATATGTAGTTTCACATTTTGAAAAATAAATAGGATCCACGTAAATTTCTATCTTCAAAGAAATGTTCCTGGATCATGTGACAACTAGGTGAACAAGGGAATTAAATTACGAAGTGATGGGAAGGGGACCTCGGGCGGATTCCAATGCACTGTGTCCATCATTCCCTGACCCATCTGTTCTCTCCACGGGATGGTGCAATGAACTCTCCAGCTCTCAGGCGTAAATGTGGGTTAATGGCGCCCACGGTGGCATCCTCCAAATCGTTCAGTTCTTTATTAGTATGCATGCATAGGATGGCTGATATCTTTGTGTCTCCTCTCCCTCCCTGCTTCGTTTTCCACTATTCTGCAAGAGCGAACCGGCGGGCATTTTCTTAGAGGGCCTGCGTTGTAGTGAACTCCGCCATGGTGTGTGAACATCTGCGCGCCACCTGCCGTCGTGGTGAACAGTCCAGGGGGACAGATGGCAGGGATATAGTGGGGCACCTAACCCCCTTGTGTATACCCTTCTTGACATTAGAAACAATGTCCACCTTCTTGGAGAAGAAACGCATGCCCGTGCCCAAGATTTGGCTCATCGGGTCCAAGTGATAGGGGATTGGTATGCTGACTTTGCAAATATCTTTCATCTGCCATTGCCTCAATTTATTACGGTGGAAAAATTGGAGGTTGATGCCCCGACCCCAAAGGCGCCACCTCCCAACGTGGCAATGGCCTCCTCTCCTCAGGTTCCAGATAAAGATGACAAGGGAAAGCAAGTGCAGACTTTAAGGGTCATGGACACAAAGATGGAAGATAGAAAGGCGACCAGACTTCCTATGGCTAGTGAGAGGGCTCCTGATAGTTCCTCGGAACCTCCTCTACGGCGTCAACATGTGGACTCAAGCTGTGGCGTGGAGGAAACGTAACTACTCAGCCTTCCTGTTCGAATGGGTTTGCGTTTCAGCTTTCTTTTTTATCTTGTCTTAAAATGTCCATAGTTTTTGGCTCAACAATAGTTCCTTCCAGTTTTGTCTCGTGATAATGTGCACATGGTCGGCCAGTCGTCGTCAATTTCAGAATTTCTCAAAGTCAATCCATTGCAATTTGTTTTAGCATATCTATGTATGAGTTTTTCAAAGGAGATTCGTAGGTTTCATTATGCTATTGTAATCATGATATAGGTCACTCTCTGAGAACCTACCCTTAAGCAAAGGTTTTGTGTAAGCCTGTTAGAGGCGGTTTTAGAACTCTCATCTCTGAAGCAGTCATAGATAGGTCTGAAGCAGTCATAGACAGGACATGGGCGAAATAGTATTGAATGTCTTTAGATATCTTTTGAATCTTGGACTGGGCATTTTATCTGTATTGAAAACCTAGAACCTTGTCGATGTATGTATTTGTAAATTTCTGATTATGTAATATAAGAACTAACTTACATAAAAAAAAATATTCAAAGAAATGTATTTTTTAAAATGATCTTTATCAGTGCAGGGGGGTTCTCTTAGGCTTCAATGGAAGCATAGAAGTGAGCTATTCTTGGGGATTTGTAATAGCGACAAATAATCAAGCCTAAATATACGCCATGTTCATAAGAACTCTCCTCTAGGCTCATCAAGTTAAGAATGTCACGAATTTGGGTGATTCTTTCTTCATCATCAGTCAAGTAAGAAAAACAAAACCAAAGGATGGAACAATGTTAATTTGAACCTTTGAAAGAGTCTATGGAAATCTCGTCAGTTTGGATCCACTTTGAATCAGGCTAGATTATTCCATGTCCAAAGGACAAATAATGGTCCATCATATCAAATGGAAAATGAAGTTGTTTATCTGGATGAGGGTTTCCTAGTAAAAAATGGGGAACCACCTGAGAGGTACTAGCTCCCCTAGTTCTTTTATGATAAACTTCATTAAGTTTTTAATCCACATCATTACCACCAACTTGTACAAAGGATGGGTGATCAGAATTTGTCATAATTTGAATTCCAAGCAACATGCAAATCAAATCAGCCACTTCAATGTGTGCGAGGGAGAAATAAATCTCCCTCATGCCTTATATTCCCTCACCTCCTCTCTTATAGTCTAACACATGTCAAATTTTATAGGGCAGTTATGAGCACTTGCTTGTAAAGGTGGGACAGTTTTGGTAGGTGTTGGGCCTGGTGAGATGTTTTTCGTTGACTGTAATATCCCCAAGTAGAGCTAGGATGGAATATTAATATTACTTATGCCCTAAACTCATTGACAACTTTTTACAAACAGTTTGCATTCATTCCATTAACAACACCCATCAAATATATCTAAGTACACATAATATAGAAAAGACATCATGGCATTTTATTATGGATGGAACTCAATCACAAGAACTAATGGCTTCTATAGCATCTACAAAGTAATAATAACACCCAATAGATAAGCATGGAAGTGATGCAAAATCAAAAGCTGAAGCTCAAGTGAAGACCCCAAATGAACCCTCCTCCTTGTCTAGCTAGGGTGGATATGTTGCACCACCGAAACCAAACCAACAATGGAATAGTTTTTCCAAACCCTAACAAAAACTCTAGGATAACCCCCAGACGGTCACAAGAAATCAATGTCAAATCAAGTTGCCCCTCATGGATGTGCTTCTCCCCTTTTATTTTCTCTCTGAGCCCAATACCATGGGCCATCCAATACCATCCACTGAAATATCCCCCCTTTTAATTAAATGACACCTTAATATTATAACAATTTTACGTCTAAGTGTCATCTAATAACTCCCTGGAATGATCATCTGAAAATGGACATCACATTGACAACTTCAAATGACAGTTGGTTTCAAGCCTTTGAGGAGTCTCCTAGTCCATGACCTCTCATCCCGATGGTGCTGATTTTTGGATATTATAGGCTCACATTTGATTGAGGTAAAACTATTACCCTTGTGTGGACTGTTCTCATGTGTTTTTAGTCTTCTTTGGCTTTGGTATTTGCCTTGTCTTTGGACAGGGTTATGTTGGATGTTTTGGATTTTTAAGGTAGTGTTTCAACGTTTCTTTTCACCAAGTCATATAATCCTTTCCTAAGAATTTTGCTATGTATTCCTTATCCCCCCATTGTTTTTCATTTGGTTCCTGAAGAGCTCTAAGGGGTTGACACCATTTTCCTTATCGGTTTTCTTGTATGGCTAATACTTCTAGTTCAAGTTGGAATAGAGGTGAAAAGATTGGAGAAATAAAAATGATTTTTTGAAGACTGACATGGTATCTATAAGGGATCTGGTAGGCCATTTAATACATTAGTATTCATATGGAAAAATAAGAGGCCAAACAAGAGGAATTAGAAGCTGAGTTGAATGAGTAGTGTTAGGAAATATAGCTACTCCAAGTTAATAATTAGTTAAAAGAATCAATTATGGTAAGAATCTGTTAGGCAGTTAGAACAATGTATACATATGTATTATTCAATATATGAAATAGTGAAGGTGGGTTGAGTTTCTTTAAGCCCATGTATCTCTTTTCTTGGCTTTATTCATTTACATTATGTAGCAAATCCGCAAGACAGAGTTGCGGCTCTGCTACACAATGGACAAAGAATAAGGTATAGAAAGGGATACACGGGATCAAAGAAACCCATCTACTTGAATTTCATATCTTGAATGAATTACATATATACAATATGTTCTAAATTTCATGAATTGTCTAAATGCACTGAACTGAAACCTAATTGCCTAACAGATTATTTTAACTAATTCATTAGGTGGGAGTAATTATACTTTCCAACACTCCCCCTTAATTACAACCGTTAAACAAACGATCAAACTACTACTAAAAACATATGGCCTCTAAGGCTTATATCAAAACCAAAAAGTGAATGCATGTTGGGCTATGTCTCAGCTAGGCTTACAAAAAGTTCAAACATATTCATTTTCACCTTCTTTGCTGCTATGTGATAATGTAGCTTATTCCTGTACTCTTTGTTGATGTATATGTAACTTCGGAATGTATTTCATATATGTATATTGTATCCCTACAAAGAGGTTATTATTCCTCTGTACGGAAGTGTCGTCATTTGTATTTACAAGTATCGCAAGTGTCGTAACTTATACAAGATGGGTTATTAGACCACCGAGTGTGGGGTCGGCCCTGAGTTGGGTTACCATGGGTTATTAGACTCTCCTAGAGAAGTCAGCCCTGTTAGGTTATTAGGCAAGTCGAGTTGTGTATAAATAGAGTGAGGGTGTCACTCTATTTGATCATTCACTTATTCATCTCTCTCTCTCATTGAGTGATGTGCACTAGTGGAGGAGGAGAAGCTGCTAAGGAGAATGTCTCTTGTACTTGGGTTTTGTATCATTGCTCTTTCTATCTCTGAGGAAGTTGCGGGGTTTTTCACCTTCTTGGTTTTCCCCAAGGAAACTCTGTGTCTATTGTCTCTTATGATTGATATGCTGTGCTTGTTATTCTCTCAGATAAGATCCTAGATCATATTGAATTAATGCTCAAAATCTAACATGGTATTAGAGCTAACCTAAGAAAAAGACACTATGCAGTTGCGGAAGCTAGGGCTTCTTGATTTTTGGGTTTCTCTCCACAGATATTCAAAGGTAGGAGGCTAGATTAACTCTCCTTGCAAGGGCGCATCTTTCTGTCGAAACAGAATTCAATTCTGAGCACTTTCAGTTTTTGACCTAAAAATTAGGGTTTCTGCAAAAAATGGAATTTTTGAAATTTGAGACCACGGCTGGAAGTTCCTCTGAAAAATTGAAGTTTAGAGCTTTGGATCGAACTTTTTGGTTGGGTGAAGCTTCGGGGAAGTCAAACCCTAATTCAGGGTCTTGCCTAGTGAATCCAGAAGTTTCAAAAGTAATTTTGAGGGGTGAAACTTTGCAGTTTTCAAATTCTGAGTATACCAACTTGATCAACTCAGCAAGGCGCATCTTTCTATCCTTTCAGAAGTTTGAAATTCAAAGTTTGAATTTTTAGGGTTTCTTTGACAAACCCTAATCTAGCTCCAGATCCAGTTTTCAGCAAATCAAGTGGTAAGACCTAAATCTTTTATTTCCATTTGAGTTTCTCATTAAGATGTCTCACCACACCAAGCTTGAGGATAAGCTTGAAGGGGCTGATAACTTCCGAGCATGGAAGTATAGGATTGGGTTAATCCTGGAAGAAAATGAATTGGACACCTACATAAGTGAAGAGGTCCCTGTATCAGAGGGAGAAGAGGCTAAGGCCTTACACAAAAGGAACTTGGTCAAGGCTAAGAGAATCATTGCTGATTCTATCAAAGACCATCTCATACCACATGTGTCATCTCTAAAGACACCTAAGGAGATGTTTGATTCCTTGACCAAGCTATTTGAAGGGAAGAACATAAATCGGAAGATGACCTTGAGGAATCAATTGAAGAATATCAAGATCTAGAATGTAGAGACCATGCAGTCTTATTTCTCAAGGGTCTCCCAGATAAAAGAACAACTTGAAGCTGTGGGAGAAGATATAGAGAATGGAGAAGTGGTAATGACCACTCTTAATGGCCTTCCTAGGTCATGGGATTCTTTCATCCAAGGAATTTGTGCTAGGAGGAAACTTATCACATTCAGTAGGCTGTGGGAAGAATGCTCACAAGAAGAAGCTCGAATTATAGTTCGAGAAGAGAAGATTGGGAATGAAGACCAAGCTCTCATAGCACACTCCAAGAAGTATGATGATAAGAAGGGACACCATCACAGTAAGAAAGAAAAGCATCACCATCAAAACCAAAGGGGTAGCTTCAGATCTCGAAGAAACACATCCAATGATCGATGCTTTACATGTGATGAAAAGGGGCACTATGCCAGGGATTGTCCCAGAAACAATAAAGATGGCCCCCACAAGAAAAAGAAGAACATCAAAAGAAAACATCATGCTCACATTGCAGAGGATGATGAACCTCCCAGGAAGAGGGCTAGATGAGAAAGTGAAGATTCTTCAAGTGATGAAGAGTATGTTTTGATTTCTGCCCTCACTGGTACTATTGCTCATGGAAGCAATGATTGGCTTATAAATAGTGGGGCTTCCAAACATATGACAGGATTCAAGAGATCCTTTGTGAAACTATCTGAACATGAATCATCACCCCATAAGGTGAAACTTGGGGATGACTACCAGTACCCAATAAAAGGAAGTGGTGAAGCCTCCTATAAGCTAGACTTTGGAAAACCTATGAAGATGAAAGAGGTACTTTATGTTCCAGGTCTCAAGAAAAATCTTTTCTCCATATTTGCTTTGGATGCAAAGGGGATTAGAGTTGCATTTGTAGATGGCCAAGTACTCATGTGGCCAAAAGGTAAAACCATTGATGATGCAGTGGTGATTGGAGAACAAGAGGGAGGATTGTACAAATTAAAGGGGCAACTTGAACATGCCATGGTACATGAATCCATGGAGCCAAGTGAACATTGGCATAGAAGGTTTGCTCATAGCAAGCAAAGCAGTAGAGGGTCTTCCTGAAATCCAATCAAAGCATGAAGGTATTTGCAAAGAATGTGCAAAAGGAAAGAACACAAAGAAGACATTTCCAAGTAGTGAAAGCAAAGGAAAAGGAATTTTGGAGATTATCCACTCCGATGTATGCGGTCCAATGTCTTCCAGCTCTTTGAGTGGGTATGTATATTATGTTTCCTTCATTGATGATTTCTCTAGGAAGACTTGGGTTTATTTCTTGAAGAACAAAGATGA
Source organism: Larix kaempferi (assembly GCA_027924585.1). Classification (NCBI taxonomy): domain Eukaryota; kingdom Viridiplantae; phylum Streptophyta; class Pinopsida; order Pinales; family Pinaceae; genus Larix; species Larix kaempferi. The sequence continues at coordinate 21,636,306 of BSBM01000841.1, forward strand.
AGTGTTTGATAAGTTCAAGGAATTCAAAGCCTTGATAGAAAATCAAACTGATAAGAAGATCATGATCTTTAGATCCGATAATGGCGGAGAATTTACATCAGGAGATTTCAAGAAGCTATGCAGTGATTCAGGGATTAAGAGGGAGTTGACTACTCCTTACAATCCACAACAAAATGGGGTTGCAGAAAGAAAGAATAGAACTATCATGGAAGTAGCTAGGGCAATGCTTCATGACCAAGATCTACCTATGCACCTATGGGCAGAAGCAACAAGGACATATGTATATGTACAAAACATAACACCTCATAAGATACTTGACAACAGAACACTAGAAGAAGTGTTCACTGGGAAGAAGCCAAAAGTTAGCCATCTCAAAATATTTGGTTGTCTAGTGTACACACACATTCCAAAGGAAAAGAGGACAAAGCTAGATCCCTCAAGAAAGAAGGGCATCTTTGTGGGATACAGTGAAAGCTCGAAGGCTTACAGAATATACTTTCCAGGGTTCAAGAAGATTGATATCAGCAGGGATGTAACTTTTGATGAAAACTTAGCATTCATCAAATCAAGGAAGACACCTGCTGAAGACAATGAAGAACCAAGAATACCCAGAACACAAGACACCACCATGAATGAAATTATTCTAGAAGAAGATTGTGAGATAGAAGATCCACAAGAACCTGTAGATCCACCCCGTGAGAAGAACTCTCACAAGAGGAAACCAGCATGGGCTAGAGAGCTCGTCCAAGATGTAGAAAGGTATGGTATTCCAGAGGAAGAACACAGAGAAAGAAAAAGCACTAGGTCACATACCAGCTATGTTGCCTTACTCTGTGATATTATGAACAAAGAACCTTCCAGTTATGAAGAAGCAGCGGAAAAGAAAGAATGGAAGGATGCCATGGTCGAGGAATACTAGTCGATCATGAAGAATGATGTTTGGGATGTGGTCCCAAGACTTGAAGGGAAGACTGTTGTAACTTCCAAGTGGATCTATAAGATCAAGCATGCTACAGATGGTAGCATAGAGAAATACAAAGCAAGATTTGTAGCTCATGGCTTCTCTCAGAAAGAGGGGATAGATTATGAAGAGACTTTTGTTCCTGTAGCCAGATACACTTCCATCAAATCAGTACTTGCTCTGGCTGCAGTGATGAAATGGAAGATACACCAGATGGATGTCAAGAGAGCTTTCTTGAATGGTGTAGTCGAAGAGGAAGTGTATGTGGAGCAGCCACTTGGTTTTGAGACACATGACAGGGAGTCATATGTGTGCAGGTTGAAGAAAGCCTTGTATGGCTTGAAGCAAGCTCCTAGAACTTGGTATGGTAGGATAGACAGCTTCCTATCCAGCTTGGGTTTTACTAAGAGTAAAGCGGATTCCAACCTTTACTACAAGGTTGAGGAAGGCAATCCAGTGATACTACTATTGTATGTGGATGACTTGTTTGTGACAGGTGATGATAGATTGATTGCCGACACAAAGAGGAAGCTTGCTACCGAGTTCGAGATGAAGGACTTGGGTATGATGCACTACTTTCTAGGCATGGAGGTGTGGCAGAGTGCAGATGGGATCTTCCTTGGACAAGGGAAGTATGCAGTAGAGATCTTGAAAAGGTTCGGGATGATGGACTGCAAGGCCATGGCCACACCTATGGCATCGAACCTGAAACTTCTGTGTGATGCTTCATCTGAGCCAGTTGATGTCACGGTGTATCGTCAGATGATTGGGTCCTTGATGTACCTGACGAACACGAGACCAGATATTTGCTTTGCGGTGAACACATTGAGCCAGTTCCTGACGGACCTGAGAAGTGTTCACCCGGTTGCTGTAAAGCATATTCTGAGGTACCTGAAGGGTACGGTTGATTATGGGCTCAAGTATGATGCGAATCAAAAGTTTAACCTGGAGGGTTATGTTGATTCAGATTAGGCAGGCAGTGCTGCAGATAGGAAGAGCACTTTTGGGTGCTGCTTCAGTATGGGATCAGGTGTGATCTCTTGGTTTAGTAGGAAGCAGTCCTGTGTGGCACTGAGTACAGCTGAAGCAGAGTATGTTGCAGCTTATTCAGCTAGTTGTGAGGCAGTATGGCTTAGGAAGCTATTGTCTGAGTTATTTGATCTCCCATTGGATGCTACAGGTATCTTTTGTGACACCCAGAGTTGTGTGAAGCTGTCTGAGAACCCGGTGTTCCATGACAGGTCGAAACACATTGAGATCAAATGTCACTATATCAGGGATATGGTGCAGAGAGGAGCAGTGAAGCTCCTGTATGTTGCGACGGACGAGCAAATAACCGATGTGTTGACCAAGCCGCTGGCCAGAGTGAAGTTTGAATACTTTAGAGAAAGACTCGGTGTACTTCAAATCGAGATTCCCAAAGGGAAGTGATGAGTCCGGAGACACAGATGCACATGAGCCATTCTCACATAGTGGTAGGTAGGTCCTCCTATGGTGCAGATGTAAGGGCTGGGGCCATTCTCACATGGTGGTAGGTAGGTCCTCCCATGGTGCAGATGTAAGGGCTAGACCATTCTCACATGGTGGTAGGTATGTCCTCTCATGGTGAGATGTAAGGGCTGGGCGGGCTTTTCCGACATGGTGGCAGGTAGGTCCTCCCATGGTCGTTGATGTAATTATTGGGCTTTTCCGACATGGTGGCAAGTAGGTCCTCCCATGGTCATTGATGTAATTGTCGAGCCTTTCCGACATGGTGGTAGGTAGGTCCTCCCATGGTTGTGATGTAAGTGCTGTGCCTTTCCGACATGGTGGTAGGTAGGTCCTCCCATGGTTGTTATGTAAGTGCTGAGCCCTTCCTGGATGGTGGTAGGTAGGTCCTCCCATGCTGGTGTATGTAAGTGCTGTGTGATGTGCATCTGGGTTGTCCTCCGTGGACGATGACGATGATCTGAAGACGATGAGGTGACATTATGGTACACAGGTTTTGCAGAGGCATATAATCAGTCCTGAGATGCTCTTGTAGGTTTTGCAGAGGCAGTGTAATCAGTCCTGGGAGATCTTGCAGGTTTTGCAGAGGCAGTGTAATCAATCCTGAGGTGTACTTACTTGATGGCTTGCTCGCAGAGATGATGAAGACCTACATGGAGGCTAGGCCTACAACCAACATGAACAAAGGGTTAGCTCTGTAGAACTTCCTATGATGAGTAGATTGGAGATTGATTGAGATAGTAGCAGTGACGATGACGATGATACGATGATGATGATCTGATGATCCAGAGAAGAAGACTTGTGCTAGAAGACCTGTGTCGAGAAATACCTTCCTAGTTAAGAGGGAGTGTTGATGTATATGTAACTTCAGAATGTATTTCATATATGTATATTGTATCCCTACAGAGAGGTTATTATTCCTCTGTACGGAAGTGTCGTCATTTGTATTTACAAGTGTTGCAAGTGTCGTAACTCATACAAGATGGGTTATTAGACCACTGAGTGTGGGGTCGGCCTTGAGTTGGGTTACCATGGGTTATTAGACTCTCCTAGAGAAGTCGGCCCTGTTAGGTTATTAGGCAAGTCGAGTTGTGTATAAATAGAGTGAGGGTGTCACTCTATTTGATCATTCACTTACTCATCTATCTCTCTCATTGAGTGATGTGCACTAGTGGAGGAGGAGAAGTTGCTAAGGAGACTGTCTCTTGTACTTGGGTTTTGTATCATTGCTCTTTCTATCTCTGAGGAAGTTGCGGGGTTTTTCACCTTCTTGGTTTTCCCCGAGGAAACTCTGTGTCTATTGTCTCTTGTGCTTGTCTCTTATGATTGATATGCTGTGCTTGTTATTTGCTCAGATAAGATCCTAGATCATATTGAATTAATGCTCAAAATCTAACACTCTTTGCTCCAAAATCTGAGGATTTCAGTTCTTTTCTTCTTCTTCTTACTCTAGACTTTGAACTTTGGATATCTCTTGTTTTTGCTACTATTTGGCTTCAGCCATTTCCTCTTCTTGAATCTAGGAGGTGCAAAAATGCACTGTTTGTCTTCAATTTCATAAAGTTGGTTTGAAAACCAGTGATCTATTCCTTCTTCAATGACACCTTCAACATCATTTAAACAATGAATGTACTTCATACAAAAGGCTACAATCTTCCACTTGTTGTTCTCATAAAGTGACACACTATCATCCTCATCACAACTCAACAATGGTCGATAAAATTGAATCTGTTCAAGAATCCATCTCAAGAATATGTTATCAACAAGATCTTCAAGATTCATGTCATCTTCTTCAAACTTTCTTCTTGTAGCATCTTCAACTTGGTTGCATTCTCCGTCTTCTATACTTGCAACATCAAATAAACCACTAGTAAAATCAATTGTGCCCCTTGGCACATATTCCTTAGCCTTTTCATTGGCCATTACTTCGAATGTCTCATCTTCTCTACCTTCATCATCTGATTCTTTTGCAACTTTAGTTATATCTTCCTCTTCCTTAGAAAGTAGGTTTACATCTTCAACATCTTTTGGCTTTGCAAGCCAATCCTCAATAAATGCCAAATCTTCATCAAATTGTGTTTCTTCATACCGATCATCTTCTTGTACATCTTCTTCTATTTCTTCAACTTTTGTAGCTTCAATTGCTTCAGCATTAACATCTTTGTCATTATCATCCACTTGCGCAGTGTGCTTTACTTCATCATCTTCTGGATTCACTTCGAGTCTAGGTATATTGCTTCATTGGAAGTTTCTTCTTCAACAATAGACATTGTTGGGTTCACCAAACTACTCCCTGCTTCATTGGAAACTTCACCATCACAAGCTGCTACATTGGCATCTTCAACTATGACTTCTATATCTCTGTCTTTGTCATTTATGTGTGCATATGCACAGTGGGATTCACCATGCTTTGTTGCATACACAGAGTCTTCCTCGTGCTCTGGTTCATTCTCCTTCTCTGGTGGCTCTATGTCACAAACAGAGACCTCTTATAGTGTGGAAATTTATACAAGATGTTGCTTCCCCTTATAGTGTACTCTTTTTCTTGAATACACCAAGCTTCCTTGGCATCTGTTGCTTCTCCAATCCTATGTAATATGCTCTCATCCAAGCCTTATCGAATGAGAGACAATGCAACTGCATCATTCTTCTTATGATCTTCCTCATATGCATGTTCTTCAAACCATTTCAACACAATGCCCCATAAGTCTTATGCACGTAATCTAGTGCACATTTTAATAACCCACATACCATAGTTTTTACTAGTGAAAAATGTTGGTGGGAGATAAAAACTGATCTTTTCCATCTCTGCTACAGTCTTTGACAAGTATGTCGTTGAGAAGTATCCCATGAGCTATTGCTCATTCACCACTGCAACTTATGCTTCTGCTACTCTGATCTATTTGAGTCCTCTCTTTTGACCCCTGGCGATCTCTCTTGGTAGTTCATCAACCTTCTTTTGTGGCTGACATCAGCCTTCAGCTTCCTTTCCTTCTCTCTTCATCATTCCTTCCTTATCACCCCCCAAAGGAATATGAGTTTGCTTGGCACCCCCTTAAAGCAATATATTGGGGGATCTCTGCTCTTTTTCTTCAACTCAAGCTATGAGTGACTACAACCCCCTTTCTTTTCCATGAAGGGTTAGGATCTACCCTTTCTGAAGCTTCAAAACTTCAATGACCTCACACACAGTCGATAAACCTCTTTTTTTTTTTTAATCAATATCAAATATCATTTACACCATCCATAACCATATAAGATTAACAATTATTCAAAATAGGCCCCCTTTTTAAATTATAATCTCCACAACCCCCTTTCTTTTCCATGAAGGGTTAGGATCTACCCTTTCTAAAGCTTCAAAACTTCAATGACCTCACACACAGTTGATAAACCTCTCTCTTTTTTTTAATCAATATCAAATATCATTTACACCATCCATAACCATATAAGATTAACAATTATTCAAAATAGGCCCCTTTTTTTAAATTATAATCTCCACTTAACCTTTTAAAATACCATTTCATTAATAATCTCCAATAAATAAAATTTTATTTAAAATACCCTTTTCATAAACCAATGTGGACATGAAATAAACTTTGTAAAACTTTTTCCTTTAACATAAAGTAATCTCTTTTTAATATGAACTCTTCTCAATATATTAATAATGTCCTCAACCATTATATTAATATCATACCTTCACGTGGGCTCTTTTCTATTAATGATGATGGTTCTCATGGATTCTTCAATGACATTCTCCTACACTTGTTTTTCCATACGCTAAATTTCCTCACGGATCGACCCTTAGTAGATTCTTTCGTGTTTCCACATGGAGTTTCGGCTGCTACAACACACTCTCCAATGATGATCTTCACTCCAGGGATTTATTCCTTCTTGAGAGGGTGTATCTTTTTTAATGGGTTGTGAACTTCTCACGGGACATTTTTTTACTCAATTGTTGATCGATCTCTTCACAGCTTCTCCTTAGGGCTTATGGCTCATTTACAGCTAGCCTTCCACGATTTCTTCTACAAAAAATTTAGTCTATGATTTGATTTTTTTTTATTTCCGACACTCACCCCTTCTGTGTAAGGATTTGCAACTAGTTTATGAATTGTGGCTATTTTAGTCATGTCTCTTATATTGGTACCCACGACTGTACCTTCATACCCACAACTGTACACCCTTTATGACACAGGGTGAGCAAAATAACCTTTCTCTGGCTCTAGCTACAACTTCTCCTCAGCCGAAAAGCTTCACATTTCACAAGCGGATCTTAATACCCATTATCCTCTTTTTTTTGGAGTGGTGGATCTACACTTTCTTCTCTCCAATCATTGAAGAGGTTCCCTCCTCAGCTCTAACACCAATTTGAAGGGCAGATCTATGGATCCACTACACAATGGAAGAAGAATAAGGTAGAGAAATAGATACACGGGATCTGTAATGTCCCTTGTTAGGAATTTTATTAAAATTGCAATTTTCCACTTTTTTCCTTGGTTCGACCTTTGACTAGTTTCGATCTCTAGGTCCCAAATTTGCCCCAAATGATCCCAAATCTTCTGAGAAGGTATATGAATGATATTAGAACATAAATATGTGTTTCAGGGATGCCTTTGTACCTTTAAAACACTTCTGCAAATACTCTTTCAATTATGGTCAATGTAGGTAACTTTACTAGTGATTTCCCTTTGACTAGTATTGGTCTCTAGGTCTCAAATTGATTCCAAATGCCTTCAAATCTTCAAGGAAGGTGTATGAATGATATTAGGGATTGAATATGATGTTCAGGGATAAAATATGGCCACCAAAATACCTCTGCAAACTCTCTTAAGATTCTGGACCAAGTATGCAATTTTACTAGTAATTTGGGGTTCAAATCCCCCTAAGGTAAGTACTGAAAATGGCTTCCCAAATGCCTCCAAACCCACTCAAATTTATGAACAGAGGTATGTAATGTGTTAATTATGTTATTAAGGTCTCATATGCACCATTAATGGTTTATTACAACTGTTCTCACCCTCTCCCATTCAACTGCAAAAATCACCAATTCGACCCTTGGGGAAATGGCACTATTTCTTCTCCCAATGCAATTAAACTGAGTAAAAATACTTCAAATGCTCAAGTACAGTACATGAAACTTTTAAAATACATCCATGGCAGTCCATTAATCACAAATGCATCATAGAATCATCCATTCATTCGAAATCATCATCAATACATTGGTTCACAACAAGGTAGTGGGGAAATGGCATTGTTCTTCCATTAAAAATGAGATTTATACATTTCTACTTGGAATTTCGACCTGAAACTTTCTGGAGATGAAGAACAGAGTATTTACTTCATATCACAAAAGAAATGGGGCATTAGAAGCTCCCCCAAAGAGTACAATAGCTCACCAAAAACGCCCTCCCTCAAGGATCAAGAATATGCCATCAAAACTGGAAATGGTTGAAGGAGCGAGCTGCAATAGAAGAAACAATGAGCTGCCCTGTAGCTTACACCTGAAAATAAAGACTCCATTAAAGCTCCAAATGAAAGGTCTGAATGGCCTTTCCAATTACCAACTTGGATGGGAATCTTTCACCCTCGAAATTGGCTAAGGCAAGAAACTAGTCATCCACTAGCTCTCCCTCTTCACAAATGCAATTGCAAATTCTACAAATGATCAAAAGCCATTCTCATACTTCATTTCTACATTTTATAACCAACATTAGCCTTCTAAGGGTCGAAATCCTCTCAATAGATTCAATAGATTTTCATTTAGGAAATATTCCACATTTGCCACTTGTCTCCTAGTTCCAACCTTCTATCTTCTCCCAAATTCGATTTTGAGTCTCTTTGGCTTCTCCAACTCCCAAATTCGCCTTCTTTGATCCTATTTTTGGGGCTGACATGTCATAGTGGTCATATGTCAGAGGTCAGGGACTCAGGTCTGCAATTTGTCATAGTTGTCATAGATGCTCCATCATTGGTGTCATAGGGGCTAGGGAATCTAGCCCAAGTGTCCACAAACTTCCACTTTGACTCTTTATCTTCCATGGAGGTTACCAATCCTTCCAAATTCGACCTAAGATGCTCAATGACATGTGTTATGACTTACCAACTCACCCAAGAGTGTTCACATTCCCATTAATTCGAATTTGCAAAAGAGAGATACCATGTATTATGAAAAATCAAGCTAGTGTGGGTCCCACATCCTCCATATGTCTCCAAAACCATTTGTCACTTAGGATTTCTCTTGAATTTCTTTATTCACTCTATTTATTAAATACTTGAACCCTTCTAATGTCTAAACATCATTTATTATCCCCCTTATTCCAAATCCCAAAGCTTCCACCCCAAACCTAGGAAACTAGTAATTTTCCTCCTTGGCAATTATTTGACCCTTAACATCAATTATACAAACTCTAATGAATATGGCTAATGTGATTAGGCCATTGTGACCCAATTCCAAATTTGGGACATGACAAATCCTCCCTTCCCAATATTGCTTGTCCTCAAGCAATTTCAAACATGGGTGTTGAAGAACCTGCTTTCTGTATAATTCTTTGAAGTTGCCATTGAATTGCCAAACCTTGAGTCTTTGAGTTTCCATGAATATTTTAGAGAGGAACCACCATGCTTGCTGCTGCACTACTCTTATTAAAATCACTTTATTAAGTGGGGAATCCATCTCCCATGCTGCTTGCTTCCCAAAAAAAATGAAACCAATGAGACAAAAATTATTCCAGGGTCCCATTGCTTGTATTGCACCCCAACAATTAAGAGTGCTCTCCAACCTACACCATTAGTTAAGAGGATTCCTGGATCCCATTTTCTTGTATGCATTCTTCCAAACATCATGAGTACCAAATATATATCATCAAAGTACATAACAACATAATGAAAATGTACATCAAGGATATGCTTCATCAAAGAGTCATGAAAGTGCTTATACCTCCAAGCAAGTAGACCACCATTTTCCAAGTGCATACAAGCTTCAAGTGACCAATCAAATCTGCTCCAATGACATAGGTGAGGATCCCATGTCCTATAATGCTGCTCCAAAAGGATGTGATATGCATCAAAATATTCATCCATGTATTCTTTCATCCAAGAAGTGAATGAAGAATCTCCACTAGAATCTGAACCAAATAATGAGCAGAAAAAACAAGGAGACTTCAAATGACTCAAAAAAGTCTCACCCATACATCCATGAATGTGAGAATCATAAAGATGTAACAAAGTATGTGGCTACCAACAAAAATGTTCTCCCATCATAAATCTATTCATCCAAGTGTTGGATGAAGTTCCTCTAACATCAAATGAACCCAGTGTTGAGCAAGAAAAACCATGAGTATTCAAGTGACTCAAATCCATATCATAGGTGCATCCATGTAGATGTGAATCATCATAAAGTGACAAATTATGCTGTTGCAAATGTGAATAAGAATGTGCTCCAACCATGTCATCATAAAAGTTAAATCTAGGAGTTCCATACTCCTCATGTGGCACCATCAAAAAGAACCCTTTCACCCATACTTCATTGAGACTAATACTGCAAAACATGGAATTGTAGGATGTAGGAGAATGTACTAACTCACCCAAATGATCAAAAAGTTCAGGAGTTTCATCATGGGAAGGATCCATGTGGGTAGTATCATGCAGCTCCTTCAAAAGTGTGAACTCTTTGTCATAGTTTGGTTCCAATGTAGAGGAATCATGCTCTTCTTTAAAAATTGTATAACCTTCATCAAGAGGCAATTCAAATTCCTCTTCCACCACATCAAGTGTTTGGATCTCTTCAAGTTCATCTTCAAACACATCAAGAACATTCAAATTTTCACATTTCTCATGACCCACCATGTCATGAGAATCCTCCAAACAATCTACCATTTGACAATCTGAAACATAGGAGGAAAAACAAGTATCTTGCAACTTTTCAAGAAGTTGCTCATTTTGAATTGTGAGCTTATGAATATCCTCATTATTCTTCAAGTATGCATCATGTAACAATTCATTAAGCTCAAACAAATGGTTTCTATCAAAAAGCAAAGACATGAAATTACCTTTGATGTGGCACATTGCTCTTTGAATCTTCTCCATGTCTTCAAGGAAGGATGTTTTCTCCAATGAAGTAGCTCTCCAACAAGAATTTGACACCAATGCTTGAGTGTCATGGATAATGCTGAGGGACTCTTGGATATTATTTTCATTCATCTTTAAGGACCCTTCAAGAAAATGAGGCTCTTGCAAATGAACCTCCTCATCTTCTTCAATTTTGCTTGGACCAACTTCATGAAGCTCAAGTAGTGATGGGGAAGTTGATCTTGGTTCTTCTTCAACCGCTACAAGGTCTTCATTATCATGCTTAATGAAACTTGTACTTGTAGAAACACTTTCAAAAGTGATCTCTATGTCACCAACATAGAGGTGTGAGCACCCATCAGTAGGTACTCCTTCATAGTTTAAGCATCCATCAGTAGATGCCCTTTGGTTCATGTCTAAGCTAGAAGGTGTCTCGAAATGATCTTCCATATTTTCAATAGAATCTTCTTCATGCTCTTGTGATGTCTCTTCCTTTTGCTCATTAAAGCAAGCTGATGCATTTTGCCCCTTGTTTTCCTTAGGATCAATATATTTGGAATCTCTTCTTGAATAAATCTCAAAAGCTCTCCTCAAGGAGGACATCATTTCATGCACACATATATGATACTCGCTCCAAGGGTTTTTACAAGAAGGGCATAAACCTTTCTTCACTAACTCCACATCTTCATTTTTGGGCCTATTTTCAAAAACATGTTCAACATAGTACTCAAAAGACATGGCATTTTGTGTATTTTTGCTAAAAGCAAGATATTCTTGATATTTTTTATATTGTTGGGGCAAGGTTTTATATTTTGCTCTCCATCTTTGGAACTCACTCATAGAATTATCCTTGGTTGGTGTGACACACTCATATTCATCAGATTTAAAGTCATAAGAATAATCTTCATTTCTCTTGAAATTGTAAGAAGTGTTGCATGATGGCACCTCTTCCTCATACCATTCACATTCTGCTTCATATTGCTCATAAGCATCTGCATATTCCTCATAAGAATTGTACTCATAGGATTCATCATAATAGTAAGACATGGCTGCCAATTATTCTTGAATGTATGTACCTAATACACAGGTGCAAGGACCATGCTCTGATACCACTGTAATGTCCCTTGTTAGGAATTTTATTAAAATTGCAATTTTCCACTTTTTTCCTTGGTTCGACCTTTGACTAGTTTCGATCTCTAGGTCCCAAATTTGCCCCAAATGATCCCAAATCTTCTGAGAAGGTATATGAATGATATTAGAACATAAATATGTGTTTCAGGGATGCCTTTGTACCTTTAAAACACTTCTGCAAATACTCTTTCAATTCTGGTCAATGTAGGTAACTTTACTAGTGATTTCCCTTTGACTAGTATTGGTCTCTAGGTCTCAAATTGACTCCAAATGCCTTCAAATCTTCAAGGAAGGTGTATGAATGATATTAGGGATTGAATATGATGTTTAGGGATAAAATATGGCCACCAAAATACCTCTGCAAACTCTCTTAAGATTCTGGACCAAGTATGCAATTTTACTAGTAATTTGGGGTTCAAATCCCCCTAAGGTAAGTACTGAAAATGGCTTCCCAAATGCCTCCAAACCCACTCAAATTTATGAACAGAGGTATGTAATGTGTTAATTATGTTATTAAGGTCTCATATGCACCATTAATGGTTTATTACAACTGTTCTCACCCTCTCCCATTCAACTGCAAAAATCACCAATTCGACCCTTGGGGAAATGACACTATTTCTTCTCCCAATGCAATTAAACTGAGTAAAAATACTTCAAATTCTCAAGTACAGTACATGAAACTTTTAAAATACATCCATGGCAGTCCATTAATCACAAATGCATCATAGAATCATCCATTCATTCGAAATCATCATCAATACATTGGTTCACAACAAGGTAGTGGGGAAATGGCATTGTTCTTCCATTAAAAATGAGATTTATACATTTCTACTTGGAATTTCGACCTGAAACTTTCTGGAGATGAAGAACAGAGTATTTACTTCATATCACTAAAGAAATGGGGCATTAGAAGCTCCCCCAAAGAGTACAATAGCTCACCAAAAACGCCCTCCCTCAAGGATCAAGAATATGCCATCAAAACTGGAAATGGTTGAAGGAGCGAGCTGCAATAGAAGAAACAATGAGCTGCCCTGTAGCTTACACCTGAAAATAAAGACTCCATTAAAGCTCCAAATGAAAGGTCTGAATGGCCTTTCCAATTGCCAACTTGGATGGGAATCTTTCACCCTCGAAATTGGCTAAGGCAAGAAACTAGTCATCCACTAGCTCTCCCTCTTCACAAATGCAATTGCAAATTCTACAAATGATCAAAAGCCATTCTCATACTTCATTTCTACATTTTATAACCAACATTAGCCTTCTAAGGGTCGAAATCCTCTCAATAGATTCAATAAATTTTCATTTAGGAAATATTCCACATTTGCCACTTGTCTCCTAGTTCCAACCTTCCATCTTCTCCCAAATTCGATTTTGAGTCTCTTTGGCTTCTCCAACTCCCAAATTCGCCTTCTTTGAGCCTATTTTTGGGGCTGACATGTCATAGTGGTCATATGTCAGAGGTCAAGTCTGCAATTTGTCATAGTTGTCATAGATGCTCCATCATTGGTGTCATAGGGGCTAGGGAATCTAGCCCAAGTGTCCACAAACTTCAACTTTGACTCTTTATCTTCCATGGAGGTTACCAATCCTTCCAAATTCGACCTAAGATGCTCAATGACATGTGTTATGACTTACCAATTCACCCAAGAGTGTTCACATTCCCATTAATTCGAATTTGCAAAAGAGAGATACCATGTATTATGAAAAATCAAGCTAGTGTGGGTCCCACATCCTCCATATGTCTCCAAAACCATTTGTCACTTAGGATTTCTCTTGAATTTCTTTATTCACTCTATTTATTAAATACTTGAACCCTTCTAATGTCTAAACATCATTTATTATCCCCCTTATTCCAAATCCCAAAGCTTCCACCCCAAACCTAGGAAACTAGTAATTTTCCTCCTTGGCAATTATTTGACCCTTAACATCAATTTTACAAACTCTAATGAATATGGCTAATGTGATTAGGCCATTGACCCAATTCCAAATTTGGGACATGACAGGATCAAAGGAACCCAACTACTTGAATTTCATATCTTGAATGAATTACATATATACAATATGTTCTAAATTTCTTGAATTGTCTAAATGCACTGAACTAAAACCTAACTGCCTAACTAATTCTTTTAACTAATTCATTAGGTGGGAGTAATTATATATTCCAACACTCCCCCTTAATTATGACCGCTAAACAAATGATCAAACTGTTTCTAAAAACATATTGCCTCTAAGGCTTACATCAAAACTAAAAATTGAATGCCTATTGGTCTATGCCTCAGCTAGGCATACAAAAAGTTCAAACATCTTCATTTTCACCTCCTTTGCCGCTATGTGATAATGTAGCTTCTTCCTGTACTTTATGTTCTCTCTCTCTCTCTCTCTCTTGATTTGTTTGAGTCTTCTCCTCTGACCCATGACGATCTCTCTTGGTAGTTCGTCAACCTTCTTCTGTGTTTGACATCGGCCTTCAGCTTCCTTCCCTTGTCTCTTCTTCCTTCCTTCGTGTATGTCTTTCTCTACCTTATTCTTCTTCCATTGTGTAGCAAAGTCATAGCTCCGCCCTTCAAATTGGTATCATAGCTCAGGAGGAGGCCTCCTTAAGGATTGGAGAGAAGAAAGTGTAGATCCACCATTCCAAAAAAAAGTGGAGAATGGGCATTGAAATCGACTTGTGAAGTGTGAAGCTCATCAACTAAGGAGAAGTTGTAGCTAGAACTAGAGAAAGCTTATTTCGCTCACCCCATATCTAATGGGAATACAGTTGCAGCTATGAAGGTATAGTCGCGGGTACCGATCTAAGAGACATGACTAAAACAAGCACAATTCAGAAATTCAAAATTAGTTGAACTAGTTGCGGGTCCTTCTTGTGCAGAAGAAGCTACTGCAGCAAATAAAAAAATCAAATCACAGACTAAAATTGTGGAAGGAAGGTTGTAAACGAGTTGTGAGCCCTAAGGAGAAGCTGTGAAGAGATCGATTAATAGTTGAGTAAAAAAAGGCCCATTATAAGTTCACAACCCATTAAAGAAGATACACCCAATCAAGAAGGAAGAAATCGCCGGAGTGAAGATCGTCATTGAAGAGTGTGTTATAGCAGTCGAAACTTCGCGTGGAAATGTGAAAGAATTTGTTAAGAGTCAATTCATGTGAGCCATGAAGAAATACGGCATAAGTAAAAACAAGTGCAGGAGAATGTCGTTGAAGAAACCACGAGAACCACCATCATGAAAAGAAAAGAGCCCACGTGAAAGTATGATATAATATAATGGTTGGGGGCATTATTAATATATTGACAAGAGTTCATATTAAAAAGAGATTACCTCATGTTAAGGAAAAGGTTTAATAGAGTTTATTTTATGTCAACGTATTTTCATGAAAAGGGTATTTTAATAAAAATTTCTTTACTGGAGATTATTTATGAAAGGGTATTTTAAAAGGTTAAGTGGAGATTATAATTTAAATAAAAGGGGGCTTGTTTTGAAGAACTATTAATCTCATATGGTAATGGTTGGTGTAAATGATATTTGAGATTGATTAAGAAAAAGAGAGAGGTTTATCAATTGTGTGTGAGGTCATTGAAGTTTTGAAGCTCTAGAAAGGGTAGATCCCAGAAACCACCTCATGGAAAAGAAAGGATTGTAGCCCTAGTTGAAGAAAAAGAGCAGAGATCCCTTGAGATATTGCATTAAGGGGGCGCCAAGCAAACTCATATTTTTTGGGTGGGCGATAAGCAAGGAAGGACGAAGAGAGAAGGGAATGAAGCTGAAATTCGATGTCAGCCATAGAAGAAGGTTGATGAACTGCCAAGAGAGATCATCATGGGTGAGAAGAGAGGACTCAAATAGATCGAGAGAGTGGAAGAGAAAAATAAAAATTTGCAGTGGAGAATGAGCAGTAACTCATGGGATACTTCTCAACAACATACTTGTTGAAGACTGTAGCAGAGATGGCAGAGATCAGTTTTTATCTCCCACCACCAGTCTTCACTAGTAAAAACTATTATATGTGGGTTATTACAATGCACACTAGATTACACGCAGAAGAATTATGGGACATTGTGTTGAAAGGGTTTGAAGAGCTTGCCTATGAGGAAGATCAAAAGAAGAATGATGCAATTGCATTGTATCTCATTCAACAAGGTTTGGATGAGTGCATATTACACAAGATTGAAGAAGCACCAAGCGCCAAGGAAGCTTGGTACATATTATGGAAATAGAGTACAGTGAAAGGGGGAGCAACATTTTGCAGAATATTGCCACATTGGAAGAGGTTTGTGTGTGTGACACAGAGCCGCCAAAGAAGGAGAATGAACCAGAGCATGAGGAATACTATGTGTATGCAGCAAAGCATGCTGAATCACACTGTGTTGAGCCACAATTGGATGAAATTCATGATGACAAAGACAAAGATACAGAGGTTGCGGTTTAAGCTGCCAATGTAGCACCCTGTGATGGTGAAGCTACCAATGAAGCAGCGAGTAGTTTGGTGAACCCAACAGTGTCTATTATTGATGAAGAAATTGCAAATGAAGCATTATACCTTAATTAAGTGAATCCAAAAGATGATGAAGTAAATCCCACTCTGCAGGTGAATGATAAAGACAAAGATGTTAATGATGAGGCAATGCCAACTATAGCAGAAGTTCCATGTGAAGCATTTGAAGCTACAAAAGTTGAAGAAATAGGAGAATATGCACAGGAAGAAGAACAGTTTGAAGAAACAAAATTTTATAAATATTTGGTATTTATTGAGGTTTGGCTTGCAAAGACAAAATAAGCTGAATATGACAACCTACTTTCTAAGGCGGACGCAAATATAACTGAAGTTGCAGAAGAATCAAATGATGAAGGAAAAAATCATGAGACATCCGAAGTAATGGCCAATGAAATGGCTAAGGAAGATGTGCCATGGGGCACAATTGATTTTACTAATGGTTTATTTGATGTTGCGGGTATAGAAGATGAAGAATGCAGCCAATTTAAAGATGCTGCAAGAAGAAAGCTTGAAGAAGATGACATGAATCTTGAAGATCTTGTTGATAACATATTCTTGAGATGAAGTCTTGAAGAGATTTGATTTTATCTATCATTGTTGAGTTGTGATGAGGATGACACTATGTCACATGATGAGAACAAATGGAAGATTGCAAGATTTGGTACGAAGGAAATTTAGTGTTTGAATGAAGATGAAGGTGTCATTGAAGGTGTAGATCACTGCTTTTACAACCAGAGTTATGAGCAATGCATCTTTGCACCTCCCAAATTCAACAAAAAGAAGAAATGGTTGAAGTCAAGTAGGATCAAGAGAATATTTCCAAAGTTCAAAGTCTTGAGCATGAAGAGGAAGAAAAAAAGAGTTTGGAGCACCAAGTTCAAGAAAAATTTGCATCATCACATAGCAACAAAGACAATGAAGATGATAATTTTTGGATGAGTTGTAAGCCTAGCTGAGACATAGATTAGTGGGCATTCACATTTTAGTTTTTGGTAAGCCTTAAAAGCAATATGTTTTAGCAGTTGTTTGATCATGTGTTTAATGGTCGTAATTAAGGGGGAGTATTGGAAAATATAATTTCTCACAGTTAATAATTAGTTAAAAGAATCAATGAGGGTAAGAATCCATTAGGCAATTAGGACAATGTATACATATATATTATTCAATATATGCAATAGTGAAAGTGAGTTGGATTTCTTTAAGCCCATGTATCTCTTTTCTTGGCTTTATTCATTTACATTCTGTAGCAGAGACACAGCTCTGCTCTTCAAGTAGGGTATGGAATATGACAAGTTGGCAAATTACTATGAAATACACTACAATATTATTATGGATTTTGTGCATAGTTCCCAGTGTCTCCACTAATTCAATAAAGGACAAGGTTGTTGAGGAAGCTATTGTACAACACAATGGTGTGGCATTGATAGAGCATCCACAATTGCAAGGAGGCCATGGCCTTGATTGAGACGATTTGTATATGGAAGATACCCGCAACAAGCATAAATTTGGTCCATGTTAGTCCTTATATATGGTTTTTACATGTATGTTATTACTTCCAGGTAAATATGTAAGAAAATATAGTTATAGGTACTATAGGAAAGTATCAGGATTTGTTTACATTTTGTGCCTTCATGAATAATATGTGTTGGTTCGACTCAATAGATAATTTTTTATCAAATTTTTTTACTCTATGTTACCATCCGGCTGATTGGTTTTTCCACAGTCCTCTTTTAATATACATCTTTACCTATTTTTGAATAAAAATAAAAATAAATAAATAAATTGACTTTTATTTTTGCTACTAATTTAGTGAAGATGATGGAGATGTTGTAGTTGGGTTTGTGTAATAAACATGTTATCACACAACTTGTAATTGCCCCAAAGGATGATCCTATAAAGGATGGTAGAGGAGCTAGGTAACTAAAGAGGTGACCTAAGAGGGCCTCATCCCCAGATAGATAGGTTATCACACCAATCGAGGCACTCTTCACTTTATGGAAACAAATCCCAAGGTAACAAAGGGGGAGACCCTAATCTATTCCAGACAGGAAAGATCTAAACCCAATCACCAGATCAAACAAAAACAAACTAGAATACGTAAGGTGATGTATGTGTAAACCCTAGATCTAAGGGATGAAGCCACTAGAGAGGTTGTATTTGGTTAGAGAGGCTTAAGAGAGATGAAATATCAACCCAAATGCCTAAGTTATAGTGACTTAGAGGTTAAAAGTGGATCTAGGATATAGGTGCTAGGATAAATGATCAAATCTCACTTCCTTGGGAAACGTAACTTAAAACTTGGGAAGAATGGGCCAAGGTAGTAGATATGGATGAATTAGGGCTTTATAGCACAACTTGATAATTGATATGACAGTATTAACACACACAAGCTCAAAGTTGGATCTTGAAACAACCCAAAAGACAGACAAACCAAAGAGGGCAAATTGGTAAGATCAGTGCCTACGGTAAAAGGGTAGATGGAGTCCTCTAGGGGTGACGCCCTAGGGAACCTGCCTAGGGCTAATCCTTAACGTTTAAGGTAAAAAACCAGAAATGGTTCGCCGGAATTTCAAGTTATTAGACCTAGAGAATTTTTAGTATTTTTAGAGTTTGGGTTTGAACAGTTAAATCAAATGACCAATGGATTAGAAATTCAATATAAAATATTTGGAGTAGATCTTACTAAGAAAATATTGTATATTCCTTGCAAATGATGATCTATCCCTTCTCAATCAATTTGAGATGATTTGATGATGTCTCCAAGTGAAATCGATTTTCCCAAAGGAGGTAGTGCGCCCCTCTCTCCTGCACAAGCAAACTACTGACGTAAGATTTGATTCCCAGGAAAAACGAAGAACTGTAAATGAAAAATAAATAACATAGAGTATATCAAAGATAAAATATGCTATTGAAAACCCCCTGATTATACAACACCTTCAAGAGAAACGAGTTGGGGAAGCCCGCAAAAACGTCCAAGAGAAGTCGCCCTTCTGCATTAAAACATTATCTTCCAAAAAATATATGGATCCATGAACAATATCCCAAATGCTAAGAGAAATAGACTTTCCAATCAAGTACAAGAACATCCCACAAAGGAGATCCAATAATTTCTATAAAAATCTTTTTATTATGAATATTCCAAGAGCCTAAGTCCCTTTACAATGAGGGAGTCCTCTCTCTTAAATAGATTCGAGAGAGACCAAAACCCTAACCACTTTTAAAACGAGTGGTTGAGATTAAAAGAGACATCATAGGTCATCAACTGTGGAGATATTTTTATTTTTTATTTACATGGATCAATGATTAAGTCAAAAGAGGGGGGCCACACTTTTTCCCAAGGACACCGTAGGAGGGGACAAAATAATATAACAATGTGATACATCATGGGATAACATTGTAAAGGGGTCACTAGGGGCATAAATCACCCTAGGACTCAACCTTTTATAATAATACACTACTATAATATGATAGTACAAATGATCAATATATGAATTGCACCCCATAGGAGGGAGACATCCTCTCTAGGACAAGATATCATCATGAGAACCATCCGGGCGAAGCCAAGCCATGCAAAATGCATCTGGAGCCATAACATATCATGAAAAATCATCCTCATGCCATTTCCTTTCCCACACTAACCAAATCGATTTTCCTAGTAAAAGCCATGGTCATAAAAACTGCTAGTAAACTCATCCTAGAGAAATAAAACTGCCAGGTGCCCAGTGCACAAAAATGACTGCACAAATCAATCCGGAAGCATAGGAGTATGGTAGTGATGATTGTTCATACCTCATATCTAGCTTGTAGCGCCCTAGGTGAACAAGGCACATCTCTGTTGTGTAATAAAAATGGCCACTGTGGCAAAAAATGATAATAATCACGGTAACTCGGAAACTATGACCATCTGCTACAAACTGAAATTGCTGGAGGTATGATGGAGACTCTGGAACAAAAATAATCAATATGGAGCTCTGTAGTCACTGCCTCGGGAACTCTGTTGACCAAGTCAAAATATCCAAAATGAAGGTAGAGCAGTACTCTGAAAGATCCTATATGCATATAATATGAGCAATGCTCGCAATTTTATGTTAGAAACCAGACTATAACATGAAATACATGGCAGTGGCTAAATATAATCCAATAAAAATTAACTTGTGTGAGAGAAACCATTAAGTCTTTCATGAAGTTCCCTACATATGCTCGCTCACAGACTTAGACAGACTGCTAGGATGGGTGAGGTGGAAAACAAGGATTAAGGTAACATGGACTTGTAACTTTGACACTGTGATCTCTCAGATACAATTTAAAGGGGAAAACACTCAGATGTATGTCATACAGAGAACACTCAGGGAATGGCGGTGCCTCACCAATGGGTAGAGTGCTTGGACTACTTCCTATAGACTCAAGACAAGCAACTTTTGCATTTAATTTATTTGTTAGCTTCACACTTTAACATTTAACATTGACTTTCAATATTTAGCATAGGATCATCTTTCTCTACCCATCCTCCAAAAGAAGGTGCCCTAAATAGCCTTGTGGGCCTCAGATAATGACTCGGTATGACCTTCATTTCCTGCCACCGTCCATAGGTGCGATGGAGTGACCACACTGTTGTCATGTAGAGGCAAATGGCCTTACATCATACAAAGGATGAGTGCTCGTCCTTTGGCAATTGAATAGCTATGGAAGACATTTTAATTGCATGTAGTGTTTAGCAACACCGTTTAAAATGACTCTTGCATCCGTTTAGATAAAACATTTAAGTTCCGATACTTTACTGTTTAGCAACACTTTTGTTTGGAATACTTGCTTTCAAAGACTACCAGAGAGAAACTCGGTGACCAAAATGCCACACACTCCAGATACGAGACACGAGAGAAACATGGAGTCATATCTGACAATAATGTCTAAGTGGGGGAATCCTTGATCTCACTAGTCAAAGTATAAGTCGGGATAAACCAATAAATGGAAGAGACGAATGGATGGAGAAAGTGATAGGTGATGCCATCAAAGTATATAAGGCTAATTCCATGTGAAGTAAGGGATACAAGCAAGCATAGATAATGACCTTACATTAGGGGCTCACTAACTACTCACAACACAAGCTATTAACCATGAAGCTCAAAATGACACTGCCAATAAATTTCATAGTCACAGTAAATAACATAAACTATAGAGAAATAAGAACATCCTAATGCAACAAATATATACCTCTGCTCAACCATATACCTGTCCCTAGAATATCTGCATCAAAACATCATCACCAGCTGACTGCTCTGCACTACACTGACCATGGCTATACCAGAATCATCTCAATGGGGTCATGTAAACTCAGTCATGACAAGGGGGCATACTGCTGCTGCTGGCCCAAAATATAGATCATCATTGAAAAATAAGTTCATCTCAACCACAGGACTGGCTCAATGTACTGAAAAAAATCAGGACTGCATCATGGTAGCTCCAGCTACATTGTATGTGATAACAAAACCCTCTCATATCTGAGACGAATTTTTGGATTAACTGCTTGTCATTTTGGTTTAGTGTTTTCACCAAACACTTTGGAAAATACCGCCCAGACCCTGATGTGGCTGATTTCTTTGTTGGTTATTGACTTGTATTTCAGATTTCATTTGTCATAAATAGTGTCATGGTTTAAGCACACACAGAATTAGAATTTATTGCAATTAATAGCCATAAACAATCCACAAATACATATGTATGGAAATAGTGATCACATTCAGCTGTGTACAGGAGTGTATAAATACTGTAGATGACTGGAAAATTTCAGCTATTGTAACAGCAGTGGATTAGACTCAAGTAAAAGGAGAATACATCACAAATCAAACCTGGCAACAGTTCTGTAGACTAGCAGTACTCTTGTACTAGCAGTACTCTTGTATGGAAATACCCCTCCTCTTGGGTCACATGATTGGGAAGAAAAGAGGTACAAATCAGCAAATAAACACAGTGAACATGCCCAGCTGTAACATGACCCCTCTTTCCAGCTCGAATTGGTGGAAAATCAATGTCTCCAGATGAGATATATATGAGAATGTACCCCCCAACAGTCAAAGAATTCCCCTTGTATCAGCCTCAGTAAGTATGATCAGCAATTTGGAGTCAATGAGGCCCTACGTCCACCTTGTAAATGCGTTCTCTACTTTGGCAATGTGGCATCTTCCTTTATACATCAGTTTGGTTCTTTGATGGGTAAAACACCCCTTTAAGAGGCAGTTTGCTCTCTGTATAGCAGAATAAAGCAGCAGTAAGATGACAAGGTATGGCATAGTCCTTGGGAGTGTTCCTTCCACAATTCGACCTCCCAAGACAAACGCCCTAGTTCATAATGGACCCACGCTTCTCTGTGGTCTGCGTCCCCTTTGTTAGCCTCAGATATGAAGGAAATACCCCCAGTCTTCCCCTAACAACATGTATGCTCAGGAAATGCAAGTGTGACCTCCTCAATAAGTGCGCCCTTCACCAAGAATGTCTAAAAAATCCACAACATTCATAAGTCTGCGAAAACATGTGTTTCTCCTTCATGGCAATGAAGTACTATGGAAAGATCTAAGTGATATTCCCTCTCAAATCGGCTAGGGTGGATAGTCTCACCACTAGAGCCAATGTTCTCTTAGGGTTTCCGTCCCAAGAGCCAAAAGCCACAAGAGCTTTCCAAATCTCTTTTTCAAAAATGAAAATGACATGAATGAATGAGAGAGGGGTCGATTTTCCCTTTTAAGCTCATTTTACCCTTTTTGGGCCACTTTTACCTTTTCCCGCTCAAAGAATTAAATAAAGTGACTTTATAAAGTCATTGCCACTTTATGACCCCCTTTTTATTTAATTATTCAATGTCACCTTTTTAATGTTGCTTTTATGTCCCGTTGACATTCAGTAATTATTAATTCCCTTCCTTCGTCGACTATAGCCTACGGGAAATAAATAGGATAGTACATCACCTCCCTGGAGTGATCAATCGAAAATGGACATTACAGTTTGGATAAGAATTTTATGATGAAATAATACCAAAGATTCATATTCCCCAAATGTCACAAAGAATTTATAAACTTTCCATACCCACTGCTTGTATCCAAGCTCCAAGATCCTTTGATCTTCCATGTTTCCTTGGATTCAATAAAAAGGGATCTTAGGAAATAAATTTTGGAGTCATGTCAAACTTTATAATATTTGTAGCATTCCAGTCATTTTAAATATATTTTCCCATGGAATGCTTTACAACAAGGTATTTCTCAAATATCATAAGTGTTATGGACTTTACATATTTGTGTACTTTATGTTGTTTGAATTTTTATTTTAAAATCTAATTAAATCAATGAAAACACTTATAAGCCCCACTATAGTAGGGATATCAATTATGTGCACTATCGCATGGACATATAAAATACCCTTATATTGTCATATGTGTATATTTTTTATATGGTTGTAGAGGTTTCTTAAAATATAATCTTTCAAGGAGGTACACTTATAAGCCCCATTGATGCAATCATGGGGGGGCTTCAAGCCAGAATGACAAAACAAAAGCACAACATACATTAAGCCGAGAATAAAACACAATATATAGTTAAGAGAGAATAAATATGCTATACACAACAGAATTTATAGTGACTAATTATGTAGACTTGTATTGAAATCAATGGCCAATGATCTCGTGCCTCATTACTTTTACATAGCCTATGCATGGGTTATTGGATCACACAACACTACCAATAATTACAAAAAACAAACAGTGGAGAGGTTCATTGGATCATCATCACATAACACTACCAAACACTACAGAAGGCCAAAACAATGGAGAGCCAAAGACCCCTACTACATCAATATCCCAAATATTTAATCTATGAGGCCATGATTGTTCGATTCCAAAGCCTTCTCATTTTTTGAGGTAACTCAATCATTTTTATAAGTAATCCTACCTTTACATAGTTATTAGTCACTTTCTGAAGTGCAAATGTAACTCAATACTTAAGGTTTAAATATTCAAAGTGAAATCAGAAAAATGAACATGAGTATTGTGCTTTGTGTTTGGTGTAGGCCCATCCCTTAAAATACGTATTTTTATCAAATTTTGGGGAGAGGTATAGGAAGATGTCCTCTACATCATATAAAACTTTCAAAGCCTAAATCCAAGTATTGAAGATGCATTGGTCAAAACAATAACCCCTTTATGCAAAACTCTAAAAATCTCTACACATTGACACTGGACAGATGCACATACAAAATCTCAATATTATTTTATGATATTTGATGGAAATGTAGAGGATGGTATCCTATATAACATATCCAAATTTCAAACTCTGAATCCAAGAGATGAGAGGGCAATGATCAAATTACTAGACCCATGTCATTGCAGAAAATCTAGAAAATGCAAAATGAAATTGAAAATACTTCTGGGTGTGTAGGATTGTCAAATATCTAGGGGTGCTCTCGCATCCAACTCCCCTAGTTGAAAAAAAGTAATCATGTTTCTCACAAGGTTGTTTATGAATAAAAAATTCTTAATATTTGATCTTCTCCTTTCTTTTGTCTAACACTTGGTATGGTTCATTATTTACATGGTTTCTACGTTCATCATTTACTCACTCATTCATGACCAACCTCCTCAATGGTTTTCAAACTTTCTTCAACTCGTCTGCACAACAATGATCACTGGGTCCTCCCTCTAAAGCTCTATCAGCAATTCTTCAAATTTGTTATCAATTCTAGAGATTGCAACAATTCTACTAACACCACTAATGCAATCAAACTCTTCACTTGAATTGGACATGTCTTCAAAATTTTGGATCTATAATGTCCCTTTCCCACTGATCACCCCCGGAGGACTTAATAGCCTATTTAATTCTCGTACGCTATAATCGGTGCAATGGAATTAATTGTTTTGATTATTTAATGTCATTTGAGCAAAAGAGCAACATTAATGGTGACATTTAATAATTAAATTAAATGACGGGAAAATGACTTTGTGGGAAATCTTAAATAAACACTATAAAGTTACTTTATAATATCTAAGTGAGTGGAAAAGGAAAAAGGAGTATATAAAATGAAGAGGGGCTCATTTTTTCATTATTCATGATTATTTTCTCAAATCGTTTTTGAAGAGCTCTTGTGGATTTTTGGGTTGAAACCCTTGGGCGAATTGGTTTCGGTGGTGAAATGAATCCACCTTAGCTGATCAAGTTGGAGAGATCACACAGATCTTTCACTGGGATTCTTTGATGAAGGAAGGAGATCCATCGTTTTTCCAAATTGTGTGGATTTGCAGAGTTGTTGGGGGTTTTTGTGGGAGTGCAATGCACAATTGAGCTCATTGCTATTTCTCATTGATACCATAAATATGAAAAAAGGGTGATCTGATCTCTTCCACCAGGGACCTAGTAATGATTAAGGGAGACGTCTCAGTTTGGATCAAAATCATGGGGTTATTGGAGAAATTGTGGGCCTGAGGAGGGCGCATTTTTCAAGGGTCTTGGCCAATCTTTCACTGTTGTCTACAAGTTTGAAACAAAGGCATTGTACCAGACTTGTTTGCTGACTGTTTGGGTGCAATTTCCAAAGGGTATTCACTTCCCATATTACCAGCTATCATTTCCCCTTGGCTGCATCATCTTATAGTAGTTTGGGGGCATTAATGAAGGGTCTGTTTAGTGCCAAAAGGTGCTACAAACTCAAGCTAATTTATCAGGTCAGAAAAGAGGAGTAACTCATATTTCCTTTACTATATTCTTACTGCTATTACTGTTGATGTAAAAGAACATTGTGCTTTGCATTTATTGTTGTCACTTCCATGTATTAGTGTGATTTGTTTCCAGCACTAAACAAAATAATAAAAAGGGGGGGTTCGATGCATATTTTCTGTTGTTAAATATTACTATGAATGAGATCTGAAACACACTGCCAAAAAAAACAACAAAACACAACAAGAAAAGTCAGACCTCATTGGAAGGGGATTCTACAGTGGTATTAGAGGCATGCTCCTACCAGCCTGTGAGTTGCATGTTTTTCTATGAATCCGGAGGATAATAGATATATCACATACAAGAGAAGAAGGCAGAAAGGGTCTGAAAACATATTTCAATCAGAAATTAGAGGAAGAGAATCAACCAGAATCAAAAGAAGAGGAAGACATGCGGGATAGGAATGATCCAAATAGGAATGAGCCACTCGAGGGAAGTACTATGAGCATTTTGAATAATCTGGCAAGGGGGTAGCAGCAGTTGGTCCAGCTTATGACTCAAATTATCACTAGTACTCAAGAAAACCAAAACCATATTAGCAACAATGGCCCAGGAGGAACTAATGGACTCGATGGAAAACATGTAGAAGGGAGCAACACTCATATTCATGTAGAGAACAACACTCGAACAACTAGTAAAGTGACTCCTAGACCTCTCTTACCTTAGTTCTTGGAGGAGCAACAAACAAGAAATCAAGGGAAGCCAAGGCAAGGTGACAGTTTTAACTTTTAATGATTATTTGAGGGAATATCAAACTCTTGGTGAGGAGTTTCAGGATGCCATGTCATTATAGGACTTTTGTACCATCAAATACAGGAACAGGCCAAGGGACTTCAACAGGGGCTTGGGACAACAAAACCTATATCTTATGTGAAAGGTTGGAAAGTTATCCATTCCTTCCTTGATGGTTCAAATAGGTGCACATCCAAATCGTGGGTTCAGAGTTGGACACATACTTCCAACTCAACCCCATGACAGAGTTAGAAGCGATTAAACTTGTTACTTTGCATTTCGATGGAGAGGCTCATGAGTGGTGGTACCATGGGCTAGTCACATTGGAGCATTTTAGCATTACCTCATACCTGGACTTCACAGAGAGGTTGAATGAAAAATTTGATAAGAAGGACCTCGAGTTGCATTTCAAAGAGTTGGCACAGCGCAAGCATACAGGTGCAACAGATGCTTACATTTCTGAGTATCATAGAATTGCATTGATGGTGACAGATGTGTCGAAGCATAGGCTGAATATGATTTTTATTGAAGGACTATCCAAAGCCCTACATGGTTGGGTTATGGCCTTCAAACCGGTATCTCTATAGGATGCCATCATCAAGACAAGAGACATGGAGGACGCATTAGACAAGAGGCCTTCAAACTGGTATCTCTACAGGTGCATGGGTAAAGGTAAGGTGCAGTACATAGAGGTTCTCTCGGGCAATGATTTGGAAGAGGAGGTACCACAGGTTCAGGATGGTGAGCATAACAGTGAGGATGTTGAGCAACCACGTGTAGAGACTCAGGGTGGAACTATTGCTACTCTATCATGTGATGCTACATTTTACACTTTCAAGGTCAGGGGAGTATTACAGGGATAGCATGTCACAAGTTTGATCGATGGTGGGGAAACCCACAACATTATAGATTCGGATTTGGTGGCCAAGGGAGGAATTCCTATAGAGGACTTTGAGGGATTAAGTGTTATGGTAGTTGATGGGGGCAATATGGCATGCATGCAAAAGGTTCTGCGGTTGAATGTGACATTCGGTAACTACAGTATGAAAAATGGTTTCTATGTGGTTGAGATGGAAGACACTAATGAAGTCTTGGGTGTTTAATGGCGTAGTACTTTGGGAACAATTTCACAGAATTATCAAACAATGGAGATGGGATTCAATGCAGCTGACGGTAAGAGGTTATTTTTGAGGGGCATGTCCAATGGTGCTCCAAAGATTGTTTCATCAAAGCGGATGGAAGCCTTATTCAGACATGGGGATGTATCCTTCGTAGCAAAGTGTTTAATTACAATTCAAAAATATTCAAACAACAACCAACAATATCATGTACACATTCAGTCATTGTTGAGAAAATATGATCGGGTTTCTGAAGAGATTCCTTCAGGGAGGCCTTCTGACAGGGGCTTTGAGCACACCATTGAGCTAGAAGAAGAGGCCAAACCCATGATAACCACTCCCTTCAGGCACCGAAAGAAGTTCAAAAATGAGATAGAGAAGGCAATTAAGGAGCTAATAGAGATGGGGCATATCAAACCCATTTCTAGTCCATTCTCTTCTTTAGTGGTCTTGGTTAAGAAGAAAGATGGGACTATGAGGATGTGTATTGATTATCGAGCCTTGAACAAGAAAACAATAAAAAACAGGTACCCCATTCCCAGGATCGATGAGCTGTTGGATGAGTTGCATGGGGAAGTGTAGTTTTTGAATATTGATCTTCACTCGAGGTATCACCAGATCAGGGTCAGGGAGCAGGATGTTGACAAGACTGCTTTTAGGTGTCATTATGGGCATTATGGGTTCTTGTCCATGCCATTTGGGTTGACCAACGCACCGTCTATTTTCTAGTCTTGCATGAACCACATCTTCAACAAGTAGTTGCGGAAGTTTCTGTTGGTATTCTTTGATGATCTCCTTATATACAACAGGACATGGGAGGATCACTTGAGGCATGTAGACGAGGTTTGGGCATTATGGAGGAGTAGTCCTTGTATTCCAAGGCATCAAAATGTGAATTTGGCATGATAGAGATTCTATATTTGGGCCATGTGATTACTGCACAAGGGGTGCAGGTACATCAGGAAAAGATCCATGCCATATTGGATTGGCCAAATCCTAGGTCTCTTACAAAGTTGCAGGGTTTCTTTGGACTATGCGGCTATTACAAGCGCTTTGTTAAGGGGTTTTCGCAATTGGGTGCGCCCTTGACAAATATTATAAAGAAAGGGGCATTCAAATGGACAAAAAATTATCAGAAGGCATTCGAGAAGCTTAAGGAGTTGATGAGCACTTTTTAAGATCCCTTCTTTGTCTTGGTCGGGTTTTTCTTAGTTTTCTCAGTTTGATACATAATGCATTTTTGTCATAGTTGATATATTCTAGGGTTTGCAAATTTCATATCTCCATCATAAGATAATTCCACAATATATTTTGCACACAAATATGGTTTTTAATATTTTATTCATCTCAACACAAAAGGAAACAAGTATATCTTATGCAAATAACAATGATCTCATATCAGTTGTAGTAGCACTATTAATTCAACAATGAAAATCAGATCTGAAGCAACAATATAATTTAGGCAAACAAATATGATTTATTTCTTTATTCCGACCTCTAGATGTCCATATACATGCAACCTTCTGAGTATTGAAGCGGCCCCTCCCTAGATGCCACAAATTGCATAAGACTAACATGATCCAAGGGAAAAAAGAAGACTTCAAGTGTGAGCGATGTTACCTCCAAGTTGCACTTGGATGAACTATTCAGTTGAGCAACTGAAAATTGAACAAGTCAGTTTTTCAATTCTCATAAGTTTAGTAGTCCATGCAAGCCAATTTTGGCCCCTTTTTAAATTTTTGCATGTTCTTACCCCCGTGGGGAATTGTAATAAGTGACATAGCATGATGAATTTTTGTAAAAGGCTTCTCCTACTTAGACTTGGTCATCAATCCAATAACTCTATAGTGTTTTTTCCTTGTTAATTATTTATCGCTTTTCAACGACTTATAATTTTCAAGTTTTCACTCAAACATCCAAAGCTGGAGTAATTGTCTTGGTGGTTAGGCCTTAGGAAGTTATTAAAATCTAGGTGTCAATGTATATTAACATTTTAGTCACTATGTTTGAGTCATACGAACATGTACTAAGCCCCCCTAGGTTTTTTTAATATTCCATTAATAAAAAAAATTCCCACAAAATGGGCGATTTTTTAAAATTTTTAATGTAAAAATAAAAAAAAAGTGATAAAAGTGGTGTTATGAGGGAGAAGTTTCCATGGATGTTTTCTAAACCAAACCACCCATTTAACCTCTAAACCCACTTTTGAGAGTCAAATTAGTGATTATTTATCACTTAATTTGATGTTCTCTTGAAAATGGCCAAAAAGATATAATAAAGTCAAAATCAGCATCCCAAATTTTGAGGGAACGTGTCGGAGGCATGTCTTTAGTGATGGTAGAGTTAACTAGAAATCAAATCAAGTTAATTGATGGTTTAATCAATCGAATCCTTGAAGGGTGATTTAACTCCATCATAAGGTGGGGGTACTCTCTCCAAAGGGGGGCACATTTGCTTAGATAGAAAATGAAGAGTGGATGGGTGATAATCCCAATAGAGAGGGAGACTACCTATTGAGAGGTGGAACCCCTCTCTGAGTCAAACCCAAATTTGATCCCTTAGTTAACTCATGAACGTGCCCTCTCATCTTCAGTTGGATAATGTGCCCCCCCTCTCTCATTTTGGCTATAAAAGCAAGGCTCCTTCACCTCATTCAGGAGGAAGGATTGAAGAGTTGTCGAAACTCTTTATAATATTTGTTGAATCATTGGATGAATAAAAGGCGTTGGAGGCTATATTGATGTATCTTATTGGATGTGTGGATGAGTATTGTCAAATTGTACATAAGGAGCTAATCGTAGCTTAGTTAATCTTATTATATTTTACTTTTCAATTCTTAGCCTTTGAACGTTTGTTTCCAATTAGGAGGAGTGAATGGTTAAATGTTTATTTATCTCATTCATTTATTCATGTATGCTTAGAGATCAAGGAATCTACATGTTTTAGTTTGTTTACTTGCATGTTATCCTAACCTCGAGTATATGTAATACTAGATATGACAAGTGTTTTGGCAAGTTTATTCTAAGTTTTACAGGTATTTCCATCTAGAGGAGAAGGAGGATCTTGTTTGACTCTTCTTTCTCTCTTGATTCTATTGGAAAATGCATGGTCCCTCTTAGTTCCACCACCATGACTCCATTCATCCAAGTCCAGGGTTTTCTCTTCTCACCTTCTTTCACATTTAAAAATCTCAATCTTTTGGTTACTGGTTACTACTGGCTATAGTTTAGATCTGTTTTTTTTAAAGTAATACTTTAACGTAGATCTGATTTATCGTTATTCATGCATAGATCTTAACTGCTTTCAAATATTTCACTATTTTATAAGTAGATTTAGCACAGTGTTTCCTTCTCACAAAGTCATTTTTACAGCACATTTAAAGGATTTAGTGAAAAGGTTTCTTTTGTGTTTTAAAAGTGAGATTTAGCAAGTACAATTGCTTATAATTTTCTGCCCCAAAAGGACAAGCAAAGCTCCTAAAAGAGCTTGCTTTTTAGCCTGCTTCTGTTAGTTACTTTTGTGCTTTAGATCAAGTTTTAACTTAGATTTTTTTAAAAGATTTTTCTAACCTTGTCCAAGAACACTTTTAAAGTGTTTTTGGGCATTTTTCTATAACAAATTCTTGTTGGTTTTTGTTTTTTGATGAACAGGTAAGAGGAGGTGCTAGCGAAATTTTCAACTTTGGAACCACTCAAAGCACCAGGAGCTTTCCTACTTCATTTTAAGTCATTTTCAAACCTTGTAAGGCTTGTTTGGTCTTGTTTCATAAAGGACCAAAGACATTCCCTAAAATTTGTAATCAATCATAATAAAAAGAGAAGCAAGTGGGATACACAACTCCCACACCCCATCCCCCCTGGGGGATTCACATCTTCTTTGGTGGTTTGTATTTTTCTAACAATTTTGCTTTCTGCTTTAGTTAGTTAAGTTTAATAGCTAAAATTGACCGTTTGTTGGTTCCGATTCAACGTCGAACCACAAACTCACTCAGGATGTAGATTTCCGTTTTTGCAACACTAGTACTCACATCACACCATATACTTTTTCACATTTTCATTTTATTCAATTAATCACACTTCAACACTTAGCATTGTTCTTCTGTTTATTCATTTCATTTTTGCAAAGAAGTAACAAACCTTGGCTTGGTCCCCTGTATGTTCTTGTCCATCACAGGCTTGCTTGATCTGTGGAACAACCGAAAAGGGGATTTGAGCAACTAGATTAATAGGGAAACCCATCAATGATTTATTATTACAAGTGAAGGGTTACTGTGAACTTACTACGGAGTCAGGGAGATACTCTAAGCATACATTAGGTCTCACCCTGTTGGACATCTGGTACTGTTGCTCAGTACTCACTTAGAGGATAAATCCAAGTTGGGCCAAACTTTAGAGTAGTTAATTTCTTCTTTGCATTTCACTTTCATTGCAATATCCAAATAAACCCACTTCTAATCAAGTCATTTTAATAATTAAAATAGACCAAGAGACATTTGCAAAGCATCTTCCTTTACAACACTTTTCACCAACCCAACACTAGTCTACCTGCTACAATCATTTTTGCTTAAGTGAATTTACATGTTGGATGGGATATTCTTTTATATGGTGTTAAACCTATTTAAATTATCTTTGGAATTATTGTTTCAGTAATTCTTTTAAACTCCTAGAATAACATTTACATTCATAACTTAGCTTAAAAGCGTTAGTTATTTTCTTAGGGACCACCCCCCTTAACTTCACTAGGAGTTGGCCTAGACAAAGGAGTCAAGAATCAAGTGACAAATCTTGACTCGAGACTTGCCCCCAAGGTCACACCTAGTGGCTTGAAGATTTCTTCCATGTTAATCCTAAGGTGTGTATCAAGTGGCAACAAGTAGAACATCTCCTTCAGAAATTACACCTAGATGCCTCCAATCTAATATGAAAAGTGCCTTTTTTCAGCAGTTATGGGAGTGGTGATAGATAGAAGAGATCAATTGTAGATTGCATCCTCCTCCAGCCCCCACAAACTCTTTTGATTCCCACCCTATAGCCAACTCAAACATCTTCCTTAATCACTGATAGATTCCTTTGAAAGAGATCAGATTGCCCTCTTTCTCATCAGTTATGGTAGTGATCCCCCAATGATAAAGCACACTCGCCCAGATGATCAATGCGCCCTTCAAAAAGCCTCCAAAACTCTGTAAAATCCACATGATCTAGAAATTTGATGCTTCTCCTTTCTTCAACGTTGAATACTGGTGAAAGATTTGTGTGATCTCTCCATATTTATTAGCTAGGGTAGATTTTTTTCACCATCAAAACCAATTCGCTCAAGGGTTTCAACCCCAAAACTCAAGAAGCCACAAGAGCTCTCCAAAGTTGATTTGAGAAAATGATCATAAATGATGAGAGAATGGGGGTCGATTCTCTCTTTTATATCCCTTTTCACCTTTTTTTTGCTTAATTAATTAATTATAGTGACTTTATAAATTTATTCCTCCATATTTCTCTCGAAGTCACTCTATAACACCCCTTTTTAATTTAATTACTCAATGTCACTTTTTAATGTTTCCTTTTCTCCTGAATGACATTGAATAATTAATTAATTCCCTTTTTCATCGGCTAAAGCCTACATGAATTAAATAGGCTAATAAGTCATCCGCCAAGAGTGATCATTCGGAAAGGGACATTACACACTTGTCCAGTATGATCACTGCCATATTTCACTCAACCCTTTGTGCTCAAGTATGATGCTTCAGGTGAGGGTATAGGAGCAGTCTTCATCAAGAATAGACATCGAATAGTTGGAACTTGTTATCACCTAGATTGTAGCTGCTTCTAAGAGGTATTCTATCTAGGATGGTAGAGGCAAGGCAGCTAAATCAAGTGACACTACAAGGGCCTCGTCCATTACTAATGGAGTAGTTGTCACATCGAATGGGCTCTTGTCACTTTAGGCCAAGCTAATAGAAAGACCGATGGGGAGACCATAGCTAGCCTAAAAAGACTAACTCTATAGACAAGACACACAACCAATTAATGGGAATAGATTGCAAGTAGTGGTATCTTGACTTAATACACTAGGTCCACAGGAAAGAGTACTGAGGTAAGGACTTGAGGAACAGGTTGAGAGGATTATTGAATAGCAAGATTGTCAACCAAGATAATTTACCCCAATAACTATAATTTTAAATCGGATCTAAGATAAAACAAGGGCCAATACAAAAATACCCAATTCACACCAGCTAGGGTTTAAGCAGTGAAATGAGAAATGGTTATGAACTGGAAATCTAATAATTCAATGGCACTAGAAATATTTGCTAGATGCTAGATATGGCAATTAGTGAAGATTCAAGCAACACCCAGATCACCAAAACAAAAAAAAATTGAACAAATACCCAGGGAGGGCGAATTGATCCAAAGGAGACCAGTGCTAATAATTGAGCAAATGGATTCAAATGTATAACAAACTTGGTCTCTAAAGATTTTATGGAAATTCCAACATGGGTTTTAAACATAAAAGCAAAAGGTGACTGGAACTACTACTTCTATAAAACGAGGGTTTTAATTTTATTATTTAGTGGTTGGTAAATGGAATAGAAAATTAGAGAAAGAAAAGACTCGTCATACCTAGATCCAAGAGATGCCAATTGATACTTGTTTGTCTTCACTTGTCAACAAAATAGTTATCAATATCCACACTTGGTTTGTTCGTTCAATTTTTCCAGTGCACCCCTGCCAGACAGTATAGAGAATTAGTTTTACAAAATAAAGTACGACAAGAAAGCATAAATTTGCATACAAGTTGACAAGAAATAAATTTGATTGAATGACTAGCAAAATCAACACAAGAAACCCCCTGTCACAAAATTGATCCAGAAAGAACGAAGACTCTAAGCCAAGTTATTATCTCCAAATCAATTTCTTCTCTTGTATACAAAACTTAATTCCAAAAATGTCAAATCGTGGAGTATATGATATCTAATGCAAATATGTACATCACAACAACATTTTCTTGAACATCCACAAATGAAATCACAAGATAGAGGCCAAGAACAAATTTCTTCTCTATTAGTTTCAAATGCCAAATTCCAGTCCATTTACAATGAGGGGTCTTCTCTCTTAAATAGTTTTGAGAGAGACCAAATCCCTAACCACTTTCTAAATGAATAGTTGAGATTAAAAGATAATACAATGATAATCAATGGTGAATATCTAATCTGACACTCACTACATCAATCACAAGACAAGAGGGGGGCGAGTTGCCTCATAACGCCCAAATATAAGATATAAAGTGATATAACATGATAATACATCAAAAGGGATCTCCTAGGGGCCAATGTGCATCCTAGGGACATAACATAACATCCTCACATAGTACATGGTACAAAATAATATATTCTCAAGCCAAAAAGTCGCCCTCCCTAGGAAGTGTGAATTGCCTAAGAGAAGCAAAACATGAAGTGTTAATGCCGAAAATGATAAAAATATGTGTGAAGATGTATGGATATCCTCTGGATCACAAAGAAGAACATCCAATTCAAAACTTTGTTTTTCATTCACCCTTTGTTCCATTTACTAAACCATGGTCACTTTAATTAATTTAATTTATCTGTTGAATATCCTTTGTAAACCACATAATATGCCCAAAACATGATTTTCCGCTGCCTGGAATAAAAATCTAACTCTACCAAAAATTCTAGCAATCTGGCAATACTCATTACTAATACCCAACAACGATTTTGGTGAAAGGCCTTCAAATAAATTTTCCAAAATCTGATAAAAATTGGTTCACTTTATTAAATATTTACCCAATCACTGCATTGAACCAATATTTGAATTTATGAAGCACTGGAATGATGAAACTAGCCTCCAAAGGCATCAAAAACAATATTGGGACGTGTGAAATGATACTTGGCCTCGAGGGCATGCTCGTTGACCAAGTCAAGAAAGTTGACCAGGTCAAAACTGACCAAAAATTGATAGTTGAGCCAAACTGAATGAATCTACATGCATATGGGGTGAAATATGCTCTCCTGTGTATGTTAATAACCAAACTAAAACATGAGTAACATAATAGTGGTGATCAATCATTAAATAATCATAAGACTTGTGCAAAAGTAATCAGACAATTCTTCATGAAACCCTTCACATATGCCCACTTACAAACTTAACCAAGTTGTATGATGGGTGTGTTAGAATTTACACTTGAATAGTAGTTATGTTAGATCTTTAAACAATTTCTACTATATCCCAACAGACATAAGCAATAGGATCACTAAAATATAGACAAGCATAGCATACACAAGAGTTTATCCTGGAAAACCCTCTTGGGGAAGAAAACCCAATAGAACTTCTTCAATATAGAATCTGTCAACAAGTACATGTCAATGCAATGAAGAGCTAAGGCTCTCTCATACAAATATGCCCCAAGAATAGGAGATACAGAGACAAGATAAGATAGAACCCCAAACATAAGCTTCCTCCAGCTGCAGCTACTCTCCCATGTGCACTTATTCACTTGCTTGAGCGAACTTGAGTGTGTGTCAAATGAGGAATGCGACCCTCTTATTTATACTCTTCTCTGGCTGACTTTTTCACTATAGGGACGACTTCACTGGGGCAATGTTTCCCATTGTTTGGGGCATATTTCCCATTGTTTGGGGCAGTTTTACCCACTGATTTTTGTGGCGTCGACTTGTTTATTTTCACTTGATTTCTTTATTATTCTTTTAGGGTTTATTCAATAGAAGAATATCTTCTGAAGTTACATAATCTTCAACACTCCCTCTTAACAAGAAAGGTATTCTTCTGGCGTGATCATCATCACTGTTGTTGCAACTTTGTACTCTGACCATTAACTTATGACATCTCTCGAATCTATACATCACTAGAATTTCTATATGAGCAATCCATCATCTCAATCATGCATCAATCATGATCATACATTTGGGGGCATCACAGTAACAACACATCAACGATCCAGTTGTGCACATTACATCATTACAGCTCGATTGGATACACATACTCGACTGGATATGCATACTAAGTATGGTCATGCTCTCCAGTCCTCATGTGTATGGTCACTCTCTCTAGCCCTCGCAAGTATGGTCATGCTCTCCAATCCACGCAAGTATGGTCACGCTCTCCAACCCTAGCAAGTATGGTCGCACTCTCCAATCCTCCTCAGCTGGCCACACTCTCTAGTCCACACATACATACTAGCTCTAACTAGATACACAACTCAACTGGATACACATGCAAAGTATGGGCACGCTCTCTAGTCATCATGAGCTGGTCACTCTCTCTAGTTCTCACATACACACTAACTCTAACTGGATACGCAGCTCGACTGGATACACATACAAAGTATGATCACGCTCTCCAATCATCATGAACTAGTCTCTCTCTCCAGTTCTCACATAGTCTAGTAATACATGCCCATAAATGACCACCTGTTGTTACCACACTATATAGCTACTACCCCCTGAATCGCATATGTGACTCATCCCTGAATCGTTTCCAACCATTTTTGCTTACTAACATTGCAGATTTTAAGCATCTTCATGAAATTTTTTGTACAGATTTGCTACAACTATGTTCTCCCTCTTCTAAGTTTGATTTAGAGCAACATTCTTTGGGTAGTTTCCATCCATGTTCCTTATCATTGGTTGCTGATTTTTCAGAGTATTTGGAGTAGATTTGTGAGTGCACACATGCAGACAAATTTCAGCCCCATAACCCTCCTATCTTTTATGATTATCTATTTAAAAATTCAGCAATTGATGATATTTTTTAGGTTGGAAATTACATGGGACAGCCACATGATTCTTGCAAATTTATTCAGCCCCCTCTTTCATTTTCTTTTGATGATCATATGCATAACTTGGAGCAGCCTAAGTCCCATTTGTTTGAGGGTAGTCATGATGCGATTATAAATTTTAATGGGTTTCCTATGAAAGAGGTGTTTCTAAGCCCTATCCAATACTGGATAGAGGCATCTTGTGGAGATTCTTGCCTTACTTGGCAAGATTTTGATGATGTCACACATGCTACTAATCTCTCATTTATTTTCAGCCATAATATTTTAGAGATTCCACCATATATTTATGCATGTATTGATGGCACCTTGTTTTGGATCATGACCAAACACAAAGGAAAGACTCATGGAATTGATGAGATGTTAAGGTGGTTACAAAAAATATGATTTTACTTAACATGGTCTTGTTTATATGTTAGAGTAGATGATTAGGAAGAATGAAGCTCAAATGTGAGCATTGATTTTGTAGGCATCGTTGGCTTATGCCTTATCGTTTGTGGGGTTTGGGATGTGAATTAAGGCATCCCACTATATAGTTTCTCTTTCCCTCTTCCTCTCAAGAAGGTACAACCAAGAGATTATGAGTTTCTCATGCACTCTTCCTCAAAGAAGAGCACATGTCTTGCAGTTGGAGCTAATTGTTACCCCTCATATTGTATGAGGGCAATTCAGTTGAGGATTGGGATGCATTCATTTAGACTCCATATCCCAACACAACATAATCAGCAGCACATGGCTTATAGTTCCTTAGAGCAATTATCATGATTTATTATTGTAAAGTCATGCTTGATGGGATGTATATAGTATGTGGAATGCCCCCTTCAAAAAATCGTGGGCACACTCCATTTAGACCAATTTAACCCCTCAAACTGTGCTAGGTGCACCCTCTTGAGACATAATCTCCTATTTTTTGGATTATGGAGACAATATTCCCTCATTTGTGGGATTTATGTTTGGAAAACCCTAATTTATGGATTCTGGAGACAATCCCCTGATTTTAGGACCTAGGATCCTTGATTTTTGGATTTTAGTTGGAGATTTCCTCATTTTGTGGGGGGCACGCCTCTTGGAGATAGGAGCCCTTCATTAAGGGATGTCTTCCCCCCACATTTGACATCCTGAGGCTTGGGTGCATATCTTCTTGTCCTCTATCTTCTAGAGGTGGCACATTCTCTCTTGCATGAGCTCATACACTTTGCTATCTAGGATAACCGAGAAGAGTAAACTTGAGGTAATCTTTAGACCATCCATTCTTGATAACATTAAGCAATGGCAAGTTTTTGATGATGATGAATAAATATTTAGGTTCATGAACAACTTGCAAGAGTTTGCTAATAGTAAAGTTGATTGGCAAGTTGAGGGAGATGAGACCCAAGGAATTGAATACTTGGTAAATGATAAGTACCCAAAGGGACTTGTCCCCTTAGAGCGGACATTTGATAAAGATAACATGTTCAAGCAAAGGAAGGAAACCATTAAGCCTAAGGACTATATTGAATTAAACATTGGTTCTAAGTATAGTCCTAAAATCATTAAGTTGGGAAAAAATACCACTTTGGAAGAAAGAAGAAAGATTGAATATCTAGTAAGGGAATATAGGGATGTGTTTACTTGGTCATATGATAACTCAAAGGCATATCAGGAGGATGTGATTCAACATACTAGCCCTTTGAAGGAAGGTGCTAAACCCTTTAGACAAAAGTTGAGAAGGATTGATCCAAATTTGTCTCCTCTTATCAAAAGAGAGTTAGAAAAGATGTTGGATTCCAAGATCATTGCCCCTACTAGACACTATGAGTGGGTAGCTAACTTGGTTGTGGTTAGGAAAAAGAATGGTGAGATAAGACTTTGTGTCAACTTTCGAAACCTTAACCAATTGCCCCTTAAAGACAACTATCCACTTCCCAATATGAAGAATCTTTTATAGAGAGTCACTAAGGCTGGCATGGTATCAATGTTGGATGGATTTTCGAGATACAATCAAGTATTAGTCAAAGAAGAAGATAGACCAAAGACATCCTTCACGACTCATTGGGAAAATTTGAATATCTTAGAATGCCATTTGGATTGATGAATGTCGGCTCCATGTTTCAACGTGCTATGGATTTTTCTTTTATGTACCTCAATGGAAAAATAATCGAAATTTATCAAGATGATTTGACCGTGGTGTCCAAAGAACAAAAGAATTATACAAGTCATCGTAAGCAAGTCTTTGAGAGGTGTAGAAAATACAGAATATCCTTAAACCCAAATAAGTCAATTCTTGGAGTTAATGAAGGTAAACACTTGGGACACATTGTGTCCAAAGAGGGAATCATAATCAATCCTTCAAGAGTTGATGCCATCAAGTAAATCCCATTGCCTCTCAATAAGAATTCCCTTCAATCCTTCTTCAAAAAGATAAACTTTATTAGACGGTTCATTCCTAACTTCATTGTAATTGTTAAACCGATCAATAGAATGCCTAAGAAGGATAAAGTTTTCGAGTGGGATGAGTAAGGTAGATTAACTTTTAACCTAAAATCAACAAGCCATTGCCTTAGCCCCTGTCTTGGTCAGTCCTGATTACTCTAAATATTTCCAACTCTTTTCTTTCACTTTCGAGGATACAATTGTTGGGGTGCTATTGCAAAAGACTGATGAAAACTTAGAGCAACCCATAGCCTTCATGAGCAAAGCACTTAGAGATGCTGAATTGAAATATGCTATCATGGAAAAGCAGGCTTATGCTCTTGTACAATCATTAAAACATTTTAGAAGCTATTTTGGTCACTCCAAGATAATAGCCCATGTACCCCATGCCGCGGTTAAGAATATCCTAGCTCAACAAGATTGTCTAGGAGTTAAAGGAAAGTGGGTAACTCAAATCCAAGAGTATGCCTTAGAGATTAAACCCACTAAATTGATCAAAGGACAAGGCTTATCCCAAATGCTCACAGAAGGAAATGAAAAAGCATTGAACTTAAGTGATGAACCCCTTGAGATGATTTCCGTAGTGTTGGACACGTTAGAACAACATGCTTGGTACTCGAACATTATTTATTACTTGAAGAATCTTACTTGTCTATACCACTTAGTTGACCATAAATGGAGATCCTTAAGACTTAAAGCATCCAAAGCATCCAAGTACTATGTTGTGCAGGGAGGACTAGGTTGGAGAAACCCGGATGGATTAATCCAGTTGCTGCCTGATACGCACCTCGGGTAACGTGGCAGAAATCTTCAAGCCATTGGGTGTGTCCTTGGGGGCGAGTCACGAGTTGAGATACTATCACTTAACTCCTCCATCTAGGCCAACTCCTAGTGAAGCCAAGGGGGGTGATGCCTAATAAACAACAAAACTAAGGCTGATTACAGTACAAAGAAAAAGGAAAACTATTCTAGGAGTTTATTAACCGTTTATGTGAAGAAAAAAATGAACTTTGACATAACGGAAAGACCAACAAAAGCGCTAGCAACCCATCCTTTTTTATATTTAGGCAGCACTTTGTGATTGGAGTGGGCAGTGATGGCCATGACGTCAAAAAGTCCAAGGTATGCTTGCACGCAGATGTGGAAAACCTACCTCTTGCAACTAAAAACATGACGTTTTCAGAATATTGTTTACTTGATGTCCAGTTGAAAACTATTTTAGTAAAAAAAATATATAGCTCGGGGATTGATTGAGCAATAAAATACCAAGGTTTCTTAAAATTTTGCACACAAAATGAAAATTTTATGGGTGTGACAAATTAGAATTCAGTAAAGTTACGACGAATTAAGAGCCAATTGAGAATTAGAATTCACTATGGAAGCAAATAAGTTTCAAGTCTATGGTTGCATTTTCCAATACGATTTGTGCAGATATATTTTTTGAAATTTGTTTCTTAGTGTTGGACAAACAAATTATCCCATTTTACTGGCATATACCAACCAACGAAGGGTTAGAAATCTTCCTACCCCGGGGCTGTTAAAGCACCTCGCTATCTGCAGTACCGCTTTCTTTAGGAAAAAGAAAGACGTTTTAGTTATGAAGATTCGGTGCCTTTAGAATTATGTCCATAACCATAAATTAGAACCATAACAATATCTGAACCAGTGACCAAAGCCTTCAGTGGCTAATAACTGAATAATACTTATTTATTAAGTAAGAACATTAGCTCTTGTTAGAATATCATTTCTAGGAACATAAAGGTTCTTGAGAGCTCCTAAGAATGGCCCTGTCTGAGTGACTATTTCTAAGAATGGCATTCATCTAAGTACTGTTAAGTATGTTTAAACCCTAGTCGACATTATCTCTCTATATATAATCTCATTTCAGTTAAAATGTTTGGAACATCTTGTCTTGGTGAGATTGTTGGTATCTCAATCAATTTGTGAGATTTGAATTGGGGTGGGGATAACGATTTCTCAATTATAATTTTTGGAAAATCTTGTCTCGGTGAGATTGTTCAATTTGTTGAGATTTGAGAGATTTCAATTGAGGTGGGAATAACAATTTCTCGTTTGGAACCTCTTGGTGAGATTGTTGGTATCCCATCAATTTGTTGAGATTAGAGAGATTTGAATTGGGGTGGGGATAACAATTTCTCAGTTATAAACATCTTGTCTCGGTGAGATTGTTGGTATCTCCGTCAATTTGTTGAGATTTTAATTGGGGTGGGATAACAATTTCTCAGTTAAAATGTTTGGAACATCTTGTCTCTCTATCAATGATAAACAATTTCTACTCTTAATCACCTAAACCCAATTAACAATCTAACTTCCAGCAGCTGTTACTTTTACTTTGCTTTAACAGTGACAAGAAAAAGGAATCCTCTGTAACAGACTAATTTCAAACTAATAATAGACAATATAAGAGAGCTCTGATGTTACTATAGGTTGAATATAACAGTGATGGCATAAATCATTCTTTGATCTATGTGAAAACAAATATCTTCACAAGCGGTATTTTTTCACAAAACAAATATTAGTGAAACTCCACAATTTTAGAGGGAAAATAAAACAATTACATTACATACCGAGAGAGCTCTGTTCAACAATGAGGCACCGGTTCCTTTCATTGCATAAACGTGTACTATACACTATACTGAAGCTGCAAGCAATGCGTTGGATGATTTGATACTGAGCGCTCGTCGCCAAACATCAAGGAGGCTTAATGGATTTCAATTTCCTCGTCGTCTCGCGCATGGCAGAAGATATTGGGATCTCACAGTTATTACACATGTTAGCTCCACGCTTAGAAATAGTATCGAGGGAGGGGAGCCAGCAGTGAGTGAGTGACCAGTAGTATCAAAGCAGTCCCACTCCCAACGCTCCCAATATTGAAAAATGAGAGGGAGCCAGCAGTAAGTGACAAATGGTAACAATGCAGTCACACTCCCAATATGGCCAAATAACTCAATTTATTTGCCTTATTTGGAATACCAATAATCTGTGTCAGAAAACGCCTGAATCATCATCATTGTTGTGCATCAGATAAATTCATATATTTCTAATTAAAACGATGTTGAAACTTGGCAGCCGACAACCCATTGGGAGTCACGCGTCGTAACAGTTACACTGCAGTGGTTCTGGTTAGTCCCCGCCACAAGGTAAGACTATGGTCTCCAGTTTATACTATTAGGCCCCGCCATAAACATGATATGAATATTTAAAAAGAAAAAATCAAAGTTTGAACGCAGTTTAAAAATATTTTATTATTATTTTTATCAATTCAGA
Source organism: Larix kaempferi (assembly GCA_027924585.1). NCBI lineage: Eukaryota > Viridiplantae > Streptophyta > Pinopsida > Pinales > Pinaceae > Larix > Larix kaempferi. The sequence goes on from BSBM01000841.1 coordinate 21,679,550, forward strand.
TTTTTCTTCAATATCATTGGACCAAGCCTTACAAAATAACATAATAAAATTTGTAAAAGATATATATATATAACTTCGTCTAGTATGGGCATCGTGTATAAGTGTGGAATTTTTATGGGATTCTCTTGAAAACGTTGATCGAGGTATCTAGGTTGCACAAGTTGGTATGATGATAGATTATTCGAGGGTTTGAGCTTTGAGTTGAGTAGTTGGTTTTAAGGTTATTCCAGTTCGACTATGGGAATCTTTGCTATGAATGGGGTTTGAGGTTTATTTGTTTTAAGGATTCTTTGGTGGATTTTTCTCTAACTACGTTTTGTCGGTCTCTGTTTTAGTGTCAAATGTCGAACCCACGGCAATCTACATTAAGGGGTGGGTGGGCTAAGGAGGAGTCGTTGCTCGCTTATGGAGGGGTTTAGAGTGGGAATTGCTCCACATGGTCACAGACCAAGTTGAACAATGTTCAACTCAATATGTTGTTCAAATCAATATGATGGTCCTTGAGAGCTTCAACTAGAATAAAGCACTAATGAAGGGCTTCACTATAGCCCTAGGAGGGGAACCTCAATTCAAGTGGTGTGAAAAATGTTACAGCTCTTCATAATAGTAGGCAAACCTTTTCCATGTCCGATTTTTGTTATAATGCTTCTCACCACAGTGAGAAGCAAGGACAATTTTAAGGATGCAAAATTTTCTTAAAGTATAGAAACCTTGGTGAATCTCACTATTTCTTAAATTTCGAACCATAAAATGTTTGACGATATTTTTTTTTTTAAATATTCAAATTTCTAAGGATTTTATGTAACACGTTTTTTTATGTATTTCTCGTTTTTTCGTGGGATGGGGTCTATCAAAAGCAAGTTCGACGATTTCACCCATTCCAAACAGGATTTTCCAGCACGAATCCATAAAAAAAATTGAGATTTCAAATAATAGTGTTTAAATTTGCTTGAGCTAGGTGCCCTAGGGGCAGGATATTTTTTAAGGGCGAAATTTCGCCAATTGGCTATTTTTGGGGGTTTTTTTCAAAAAATAAATTTGCTCTTTGGTAATTTTTAGTCTCTAATATCACCTTTACATTAAATATGTTTTTTTTCGTAATATTCGCCAAAATTTACACGTTTCAGTAGTAAATTGTATGTTTCATATTTAATATTCGCATGCCTATCTATATACATGATTTTTTCAATCCAAAATAATTGCCTATGATACTATACTTAAGTATAATATTAAAATCCTTAAAAAATACCCTGCCTAGGGGTATTTGAGGGAGCTGAATCCATTTATGCATTCAAAATCATGATTTGAACAACACATAATCCAAACTTTAAAAAACAAATCGTCAGATTCCGATCAAAAAATCGTCGGGCGAGCAAAATTGTCGAATGTTTAGACTCATTCCATAAAAAATATGCATCGTGGGTACAAGTAACACGTTTTTTTTTTATGTATTTCTCATTTTTGGTGGGGTGGGGTCCATCAAGTATGCAACATGGGTACTTGTTGGACGTGGAATTCAATTCCGTATCCAACGAGTGCTCTCACTCAAAATTTGAGTAAAACCACAGGGAGATAAGTTGAAAATACAAAGAAAAATATAGTTTATTTTATCTTTTCCTCCAAAATTCACAATTCTTATTTTATTATTTTAACTATTATTTTATTATTTAATGACTAATGTTTTTTTGCTTGAAAGCTTGAATTCATATCTCAATTTTAACATTACAATACGTTCTTGGGGCACCTCTAACTCATTTGGAAGTTTTTATTAGACCTTTGTGAAAAATCATAACAATGAGCCAATTTTTGGTCTTTGTGGCATTTTTTTTCATAGTTGAGTTTTTGCTTAGATTTGACATTAAAGCAAGTTGAAATGGGTTTTGGGTATAGTTTAGTTTTGACTTGCTTTCTTGCCCATTTGAGTATGCCTAGTGAGTATTTCGAGTTTTTGCCAAGTAAAACTACTATGCTTGAAATTTGCTCACAAGCATTTTGCTTGCTACATAGATTAGCTTTCCTAGATTAAATATTGCATCTAACAATCAGAAAGAGTATCAACTACTCTAGAGATGCAGACAATTCGCTTTGGCCCTATCTCTTAAAAAGTTTTGTAGGTCTTTTCATTGATCCCTAGATCTTCTTATTATGTTCAAGTAATTGAGTCACTATGTATTGCATTGCAGGGCGGCTTATAAGTGTTGTTATGTTTCATTTCATTCCTAGTTTCTTATGAAGAAATTGATTGTTATGAGTGGGTGGGAGGAAATTAAAACTATTTTGGCATCATGAAACTCAGGTAGACAAGTGTGTATTGATTCTTATTTCAATCCATTTCCTTCATATATCTACTTCTAGTTGAAATCCAAATAGTTGCATTTGCAGTTGTCTCTTAAACTGCTAGAATAAAAAATCTAGGCTCCCCTCTAAGACATTCCAAAGTCGATAAAGAAGTTATAGCATCTCAATAACGTATTTGCCAACATTTGACCTAGTCTTTCTGTAAGGAATTAAGGCAATTAGGAGAGCTTTGTGGTTGGGAAAACCTGAGATAGTTAGATATAAGCGAGTGTGAACAAGTAGAGAAGTTGCCATGCCTTAAAATGTTTGACATATCTTTGGAGGTGATTGATACTTCTTGGTGCAAGAAGCTCAAGATCATACAACATATCGAGATTGGGCCAATTTACGAATCTTCGTACAATGAAAATTGATTGTTGCAAGGAGATACAAGAACTCGTGGTGTACAGCATTTGACGTCGTTGGAGAAGGTTAATGTTCGTAATTGTCCCAAACTGCAAAAAGCGTAATGGAATCCTTGAGCAACTGAGCCAACAAATGAATGTTTAACATAAGATGTAGAGTATAGCAAAAGAAGCAGTGTCTAGTGTTTATGTGATGAAGATTGCAAAAAGGGTAATGGAATCCTTGAGCAACTGAGCCAACAAATGAATGTTCTTATGTACAGTATAGCAAAAGAAGCAGTGTCTAGTGTTTATGTGATGAAGATTGTTTAATGGTTATAACTATAGTACAACAATACAACTAGGTGTTGTGTTATAACACGACGAAAGTAGGTGTGTCTAGTGTTTATGTGATCTTGAGCGTTGAGATTTTTTAATGGATGTAAGATATGTTGTATGAACGTTGTTCTCAGTAAACTCCCATTGAAATTGAAATGAAGATGACAAGCCCTAGTAGTGAAGAGAGATACATGTTTTTGGGTAACATGTCTTAATTGATGTGCTCATATGAAAACAAAAAGGCTAAAACTCTTTCTGGTGAACCTGTCTTTCGTTCGTCTGGCGATAACAGGCTTTGTGTTTTCTCTGTCGGGTATGATTGAATGGGGCCATCTCTTCCCCCTGGTCTGTCGGTAAGTATTTGGTCTATTCTTCTCAAAAACACCACCGCTTTGTTTTCTCCAATGTGGATGAAGCCTTGGCTATTCTTCCAGTTGCTTATGAATTGGTGTTTCACGACTCTGTAAACAGATGTATGAAATGTTTGGATGTTGTAGAATGTTTGAAGGCAAATATAAAATCCGGAGCACAGTTGAAAAATTAAAAATAGATTGTAAAAAGGCAAATGTGTGCAGGTCTGTTAGTGTGAAGGAGTTCAATGACAATGTCGAACTCATTAAAACTGAAGATAATAATGATCTCCATGATGTTTGTCATTCCATATATGAAACATGGAATAAGTTTTGTGACATGGATATTTATTATTTTTTTAATTATAATATAGCTATTCAATTTTACCATTTTTTCAATGCTCTCATTTGAGGCTTAAATTGTCATTTGAGTTTAAATTTAATAAATCAAATTTATAATGTCCTTGTTCTAAGTTTAAACTTACATATTTTTCATTATCAAATATTTCAAATTTAAAATGGTTCAACTTTCATATTTTTTCATTATATATTTTTATTTTAAATGAAAAGAAGTTTGGGTTATTATTTGAAACGGACATAACTTTATTTACTTTTTGAATTTATATAGTTAATCATTTATATTAAAAAAAGTTGTATCTTGTATTGTTTCTTAAAGTTTTATGGATGAGTTTAAGTGTTTTTGGAAGATGGTTTATAAAAATTAATTATTTTTTAATTTTAATTTTAATTTTACTTTTATATTTAAATATTGAATATAAAGTTTTATTATATATATATATATAAATTTTAATAACAATATTTTAATTTTATATTTAAATATTGAATATAAAGTTTTATTATATATATAAAACTTTTAATAATAATGTTTGTTAGAAAATGGGAGAGTAGACATGTTTTATTAAACAAACTAAAACTATGTCGAGGTTATATATTATTCATCAATAAATATTATATATTATTTATGTTTTCCCTTAATACATGAAGTTTCCCTTAATCACATTAATGAATTCTTTAGGAATATCTCAACAACACACTAATTAATTAATTATAAAAATTAATTATTTTTTAATTTTAATTTATATTTTACTTTTATATTTAAATATTGAATATAAAGTTTTATTATATATATATATATAACTTTTAATAATAATGTTTGTTAAAAAATGGGAGAGTAGACATGTTTTCTTAAACAAACCAAAATTATGTCAAGGTTATATATTATTCATCAACAAATATTATATATTTATACATGAAGTTTTCCCTTAATCACATTAATGAATTCTTTAGAAATATCTCAACAACACACTAAAAATAGAAAATTAAATGGAGAGAATCTCTCAATCTCCAACTAAGCCTCAAGAACCTCAATTTAGCAAATGACCAATTACAATAACAAATTACAATATTCTCATGAGACCGTATGAGACAAGTACTAGTTAATATTTCAACACTCTCAATCTTTGTCATGTCTTCGTCAACACCCATCACCAACAACACATGTTCCTCTAGATATTGAAGGTACTCCTCATCAATTGGGTATGTATTTTGATTTGGACTTCACATATGTGCCTTGGTCAAATAGATATCACCAAATTATCAATGTCCATATAAGGGAACAACCATCCACCGGAATGCATGGGTACCTAGCTGTTTCAACCACCAGTATAGTAGGATGTCCTTCAAATACATGGTTCATTCAACTTCTCGATAAACTCCCCCTGGATGTGCAAACAATTTTGCTAGCAATTTCCAAGAGTTAACCGGTGTAACTGATACACCCACTCTTTGTTGACACCTATACTCGGAAGTCTTTTCTTATTCTAACACATAAAACAAAAAGGTTTTTGATCTCATAACATCACCTAGCCTGCACAACCAACAGGGTCCACTAATAGAGCATTCAACCGTCACATAGCCCTACTCCTCTAAGTGTTAACAACTCCATTTACGAGTGAACAGCCTCCCCCTTGAGGGAAATAGAATAGGTACTCACTTCATAGATTTACGGGAAATAGAATAGGTACCCACTTCATAAACTCAACTCAACTTTGCCATATGTATTGGCATCAATTTCCATTGTGTTCAAGCAACATTGAATGGCCAATTCAACCTATGCACCCAAACATGAGGATGCACCTCGAAATGCCACAAATAAGTTTACCTCGCCTCTTCTTCACGGAGACCAAACCTACTATCTTTCGACCCGTTGCAACTTGGGCCACCTGGCTCTCATCTCGGACACACCAAGACATCCCTTCAGTGGCCTGGACACACCAGGCCATCCAATTCTCGACTCGAACACACCCAACAGGCAATCAACTCGAACACACCAAGTGATTTTCATGCCATTGATAATACAACCAGCAACGAATCCATGCACCATAGTCCATTTACCAATTCTGCCTCACAGAAAAAATAGAAAACATACATGTGCAGAGACACACGCGGAAGCTCATCATCCAAAGCAACACCATTGCTTTCGTTGTTTCAAACTTTGATTCTTCCATCGAGTGACATGTATCCTCTATAATGCACCACATTTCGACACTACCATAGCTCCCAACATATGCTCCGCCAGGGTTTGAAGCCACACGCCCTCTCTTGTCAGCATTTGCAAGCTCGGCCCTGTTATGGATAATACCTTTCGTGTTGGGGGGAGTTAATTTGTTGCTAAATACGAACTTCTTGGGACGGGGCTTGAACACGGACATCTTGAGATGTCGCTTGCTATCGTCCCTATTCAAAACTCTCCCTCGACTAAAACCCTTCCCCTTCCTTGGGGATCTTCTTTCTTCACACCGTGATTATTCAACCTGGAAAGCTAAAAATGCCAGATCACGATGAACTATTCAAAAGCCTATAAAATAGCCAGGGTGATTATCAAGCTCGGGAGTAAAATTTCAAGTAAAAAAAAAAACTTTAGAATCCCTCTCCATATAAACTTTTCGAAGCTTTTGAAACATATCTTCCAGCATAACCCCTTGCAACAACCTCCTTTTAGATTTTACGGAAGGCCTGAGAGAGACTGGAACTTGCAACCTAGAGATGTTGTAAAATAAAATGGCCAAGGGCACGAAGCCCATTGTGGGCTATAAGAAAAAGGAAATTGTTGTGATAAGACGTGACTTGAGCATCCTCAACCATGGGAATGTCAATAGTAAAGCAACCAGAGCATCTGCCACCACCAAATATATATTCTGCTTTGTGACCTAGAGATGCTTGGCACAATGAGCCACCATAGTACTGGTACACAATTCAACTTCCTATAGGTTAAGGACACACATCGACCTCTGTACAACTAAGAACTTATGCATTTCTTGGAGTGATGGTCATTTCTCGAAATTTCAACATTGCCGAAATTGTTTTGCTCAACAATATTTATTTATTATGTAAGGAAAGAACCAGGGTGATCAACCTGCTCGGATGTGTGTGCACTGAACAGGTCTCATTATTTCAACATTTTCACAACAACTCATTCCTTCCTGCAACAACGCTTCACTATGCCAACAATATTGAGAACTAATTTTCTAATTCGGCAAGATCTTCGTAAGCACCGTCCACAGACAATAAGTCGAAGCTCTTCATGGTGTTGTCCTTGGCGATAACCACTTTCTCAGAGACGTAATCGAAGTGACAACGGACTGATCCACACCAATCTCTCTCACTTGCTTTAGTTTCTCACTTACGGTCACAAGCGCTGCTCCTTTCAACTTGACGATGGCTCTTCTTTTACTCGCTTTTCCACACGATCCTAAAGGATTATTGGGCGCACTCACAGCAGGACTTCATCTTGGAGTTCTTTCACTGATCTTATCAATGCTCTGCAATTGCTTCAACACCTCCTTTTCAATGCTCACACGAATCTAATTCAGTGTGAAAGAACTCCAACACCTGCAATTGCTTCAACACCTCCTTTTCAATCCCCCGCTTGAGGATAAGTTCAGTGAAAGAACTCCAAATGCTCACACGAATCTAATTTTAATGCTCTGTGATCACAACAGCACACAGCCAACATGTGCTCGATCTCATACAGATGATTCAAATAGACATCGCACTCAAAATTAACACGGACACAACGCAACAATCACAAACAGAAACAATATACTTTCAACAAACGATTAACTCTCATATGTTAAGGTAATCCTATACATGTCCAGAAGATCAGCTCTTAAATCTTTCTCATATTGTTTGGCCCTACCGTGAGGGATTCAAGGCTAGACCAACTTCAGTACCATGTTAGAAAGTGGGAGACTAGACATGTTTCGGCCTCTAACAAACCAAAACTAGTTGACAAACTCTTGAGGGAATATCTCAACAACACACTTTAGAATATTAAATTGGTTGGAGAGAATCTCTCCATCTCCAACTAATTCTCAAGAGCCTCCTAAACTTAGCAAATGACCAATTATAATATTCTCATGAGACAAGTATGGGTTAATATTCCAACAATGTTAACAATATCAGAAACATTAATTTTAACAATAATATTAACAACAACATTAATGTTAACAAGCCCGGTGGGCTAGCTCAAGTGGTTGAGTGTTGTAAGTTGTGAGCAGAAAGTCTGGGGTCAAATCCCCGGGTGGATTGTTGCTATATGGCATAATATTTTTACATTATTACTCTATCATGTTAGTGCTTTCACTTTCCATGTTATTGTAGTTTCTCATGTTCTTTCTTCCACTATTCATGTTTTTATTTCTCATATTAATGTTAATGGTGTTGCAATTATTTTCTTCTTTAAACTATATTATCATAACCTTATAAAATTAGCACTCTCCGACTTCCACAATTTGACATAATATTGAAAACTTGAATTTTACATTATTACTACTTAAATGTGGCTATATGACGTAATATTAATATGACATTATCAATCATGGTCAATCATAGTTAACCATTGTCAACCATGGTCAATCATAGTTGAATGTCTTTAACGATGGCCAACTATCATCAACATAGTCAATCACATTGAACATCGTAATGTTCATAACCATATTAAGATATTGTAGTCCAACATAACTCTTAGAGAATGTCAAATTGCTACCTAACCCTTTGTGAGGTTTGTAATGCAACATAACCATTCAGATGCATAACTACCATACAAAATTTAGCTTAGATGGCATCGTAATGTGACATCCATAATGGACCATGACAACCAACATAATCTATACAATATTTTGTATTGAAACATAACTTTTCCACGCTGCAATATGGGACATAACCATTGTTGAATTTACTATTTTGACAAAATACAAAAATTAACGTTGCAATATGACGTACCTATGTAATTCTCGACATTCTTTATATCACAATTTAATATATCTTTGCAGTCTCCCAAAATGTTACAGTGTGACATGTTTGGAGGACATTATCTCCATATCAAATGCTTCATAATTTTCAATTGAAACTCTTCACCATAATCTACCCCTTTCAAGCAATCACAATATTGTCAACATCTTCCACCATGCTCATCCATAGTCAACATGGTCAACCATAGTCAATTCAATATAACCCTATAATAATTAAACATTGCAATCAAGCATCACCATTTAGGAACATCGCAATCCAATACAACCCCTATTGAACATCACACTGAAACATAACTCTCGAATCATGTTGCAATGTGATGTACACAATCATGAATGACACTATTTAATATAAGTGAATCAATGTGAACCTCGCAATATGACATAACATATAAGACAACCATTTCAATCCAAAATGATCCTTACGAAAGGTTCTAATGCAACATAAACATTTAGTACTGTAGCAATCTAACATAAACTAAAAAAGGTTATTGTCGCAATGTGACCTAATAACATTAGTGTTAGTAATAAAATTAATTTGTTAACAATAATATTAACATTAACATTAATGTCAATAATAACATTAATGTTAACAATAATATTAATATTAACATTGAACACATACTTTGTCGCGGCTACCGAAGTGATGATCGATGTGACGGGAGAGGCGGATGAGTGAAGGTGAAAATCAACTAGGGTTTGGCAGTGCGCACGGTTTTCTCGGCTGTCAAAGCCCTCGTGGTAGGGGCTGCATTCCATGCAGCGGTCCCGGCGGAGGCCCCAGGCCATGTCGTCTGTGGGAATGACATCGGCTGAAGGGGGAGATGAGGTAAGGAGGGAGGAGGCAGGAAATCGGGAGTCTGGAGCTAAACGCCGGATGGGCCTGAGGGGGGTGTCTTCTAAAGTCACTGGCTATCCCGACCATTCAGATCCGGGCGGAGAAGGTGAGAGAAAAAGTAGAGTTGTGGAAAGAGAAGGCCCTAATTGGCAAGTTCGTGGGTATATGGCCTAAGGAAAGGGTTCTAGTTCGGTGGATCAAAAGCACGTGGAACCCAAAAGGGGATTACGATCTGCAATTGGGGGCCAAGGGTTTCTTTACCATAATCTTTTTTAATGTGGAAGACAGAGATCGAGTATTGGAGGGGGGACCCTATTTTTTCTTTTCAGCCAACCTCTACCTTAGACCCTGGAAAGAACGTTTCAACCCAGAAACGGAGGACATGAAGGTTGCCCTAGTTTGGATCAGAATTTTTTCTCTCCTCTACGAATTTTGGGATCTGGAAATCTTGCAGGCTATTGGTAATTCACTTGGGGAATTCGTCATCGGAACAGACGAAACTGCAAAGGTATACTTCATGTGCCCGGATCTGTGTTTATATGGATCTCTCCAAGGAGCTCCCATAAGCTATCAGCGTAAATTGGGAAGATGAAGAATGGATCCAGCCGCTTGATTATGAACAACTTCCTTTTTGTTGCTGCCTTTGCCATGAATATGGCCACTTCGACAGAAATTGTCCTTAGTCTGATAGGGAGAAACCCTCATCTCGATCAGACTCTGACAGTAAGAAGGACAAGGAAGGGTTTACCTAGGTCTGAAGCCGCAAAAAGAATAGATCTAGTGACCAATCACGAAAAGGAAAGGAAAAGGTGGATAATGGGTCCACTAGCAAAAACCCGTTCTAGGTTTTGGAGGAAGCCGATGAGGAGGGCGAGGGCAGAAAGGGCGAAAAAGAACCCCTGCAGATGAGTACAGAGGAAGTTTTGGAAAACCAGAGCCAGGATCAGATCCCGGAAGATCAACTCGCAACGATGGAAGAAGATGGTGAGGAAGAACTAGATCTTGGAGAATTAGATCTGGACGCGCTCGAGAAGGAATGTGAAAAGAGAGGGAAGGGTTATGTTACCAGAAGACAGGTGGATCTCCTAAGGGAAGCGGTCATCAAATCGAAGGCTAGTTAGAAGCTGGGTATCATGGCCAACCCTTAGTCTGGGAACAAACATAAATCTCCAACATAGGATATGAAGTGTGGCAGGAAATCCAACAAACAGAGGATAGCAGAAATCGGTGTAAAGCTTATTGAGTCTGGCCAATACCCGATGATCAGGGTGGCCTTCTTTGAAGTAAACAGAGTTACTCAATGAAGATTATTTCCTGGAACATTAGGGGGTGCAATCATCCTCGAAAACTAAAAACTATAGAAAGAAAGATTAAGCAGGAAAGACTTGATATTCTTTTTATTCAGGAGACCAAATGTTCATCCAGTACAATGGAGAAAGTAGGGCAAAAAATATGGAAAGGCTGTGAGGTCATGGCAATTGATGCTAATGGCATGGTGGGGGGCTTGGTGGTCCTATGGTGACCCCTCTCCATCTCGATTTCCCATTAGAGAGCTAACATATTTGCTTTGATGACCGATTTTGTGGTTTCGGATTCGGGCGTATCCGGATCCCTCGCAAATGTTTATGGGCCGAGTGCTACACCTCATAAGGAGGCCTTCCTTCAGTTCTTCTCCTGGTTAGCAGTGCAGGCTGAGGAGGGGTCATGGATTGTTGGTGGGGATTTCAATCTTATTTCCTCCCTTACAGAGAAAAAAGGTGGCAGAAGGACTTTGGATAGATTCCAAGAAACGTTCTGGGACGTTCTCAGTCGTAGCCAGTTCATTGATGTGGAGACTGGGAACGGATGGTACACCTGGGATAATAGAAGGGGTGGTACTCACCTGGTGGCATCTAGACTTGATAGATTCCTAACTACCGAAGATGTTGCACGGGGGTAGGGGGAAGTCAATGCCAGTGTCCTTCCTTCAGTAGGCTCCGATCATTGGCCCGTCGTTTTAAATTGGGATCTCTCGAATTCTGTGCTCTTTAAGCCTTTTCGATTTGAGCAGTTTTGGATGGAACATAAATATTTCAATGATCTGGTGAGGTAGTGGTGGCAGGAGCTAGTCGCCCTGGAGGGATCTAGCATGTATCAATTCCAGCAGAAGTTAAAGGCCCTGAAGGCCAGGATTAGGACCTGGAATCAAGAGGATTTTGGCAACATCTTTCAGGATAAAAAGAAATTGAGTGAAGACTTAGAAGTCATTCATCGGAAAGGGATGGAAGTTGTTTGGGATATGAACTTACGTGAACAAGAGTAGATCCTCCTGGAACGCTTGGAATCGCAGGAAAGGCAAGAAGAGATTTTCTGGAAACAGAAGTCTCGTAACCAATGGCTGCAAGAAGGTGAGAGGAACACTAAGTTCTTCCACAATACAGTCATCCAGAACCGTCATAGATCTAAATCCTCAAGATTTGTAAAATCAATGGGGAACAGGATGAAACTAGAGGAGAAATTGAAGAGGAACTTGTGACCCATTTTGAGGTTGTCTTAAAAGAAGATCGGGTGGACCGCATCGATGACATAGCCAAAATTTCCATCCTCATTCCTCGTATGGTTTCTAGGGAGCACAATGAAATGTTATGCAAACCAATCTCTATGCAGGAGGTTGAGGAAGCAATGAATCAGATGGCTCTTGGGAAAGCCCCTGGCCCTGATGGGTTCACCACCAACTTTTTTCATCACTTCTGGGATCTTATCAAGGTGGAAGTTCATCAGATTGTGGAAGAATCGCGCAGCAGTCGAGGGGTTCTAAAAGCTTTCAATGCAACTTTCTTATCACTTATCCCAAAAGAGAATGGAGTTGATTCTCCGGGGAAGTTTCGTCCGATAGGCTTATGCAATGTAATCTATAAAATCATCTCTAAGGTGATTTCCAACCGGCTTAAGCTTCTCCTTCCCATTCTTATCAGCCCAGAGCAATCGGTTTTTGTGGAGGGTAGACAAATCATGGATGGTATTATCCTGGTTCAAGAGGTCATGCATTCCCTAAAGGTTACGAAGAAACTTGGCATCCTTGTTAAGTTAGATATTGCCAAAGCTTATGACAAAATCAACTGGGAATATATGCGGGGTATCTTGAAGGCCTATGGATTTGACAGGGAGTGGGTGACTTGTATTATGAACCTGGTCTCGACCCCTTTTTATTTTATTCTCCTCAATGGGTCCCCATCCAAACTCCTTCAGGAATCTCGTGGTATTCGTCAAGGTGACCCCCTGTCTCCTTTCCTCTTCATTTTAATGGCGGAAGGCCTCAGTAAGCTTTTGCAATCCCAGGTTGCCGAAGGTAGGCTTCGGGGGATCCATCTTCATGGGGGTATGGATAAGCAGACGCACCAACAATTTGTGGATGATACAATGTTAATGGGGCACCCTTCAGTCCAAGAGGCCCGGACCTTCAAAAATGCCTTGCCCTTTTCGCGAAGGCGTCTGGGTTGGAAGTTAATCCTGGCAAATCTTAGGTTTTCTTTTTCAATACTCCTATTCCCACCCAACATAACATTATCAGAATTCTTGGCTTTTCCCGGGCTTCTTTCCCCTCTAGATATTTGGGGGTTCCATTGGCTGAGGGGACTATTCGAAGGGTCTCTTGGCAGTATTTATTGGATAGATTAAAAAGTAAATTGGCTAGTTGGACTCTTTTCCCCTTGAACCTGCCTAGTCGCCTGGTTTTAGTCAAATATGTCCTCCAGGCTATGCCGGTTTATCTGTTTTCAATGCTATCTGCCCCCAAGTCCATTCTCAAAGAGATCTGGGGTATTCATAGAAATTTTCTCTGGGGTAGTAGGGAATCCAAGGCAAAGTTTGCTTTGTTCGGGTGGGACAACATTTGTAAACCAAAGACGAAAGGGGGTCTAGGTCTCAAAGACCTCGAGGTGCTGAGTGGGATTTATGGAGCGAAAATATGGTGGAAATGGTGCACGCACAATTCTGAACCATGGGCTCGCTTGTGGCATATTAAATATGCCAGGGATCGTGAGCTGGGACAGTTGATTAGATTCAATGAAGTCAAACATGGTTCTCACATCTGGCTTAAAGCTTTCTCCGGGCGCAATCTTGTTCAAAGCCATTGCTTCTGGGAGGTTCATAACGGGGAACGTGCGAATTTCTGGGGAGATTCCTGGAACCAGTTACCCAAACTCAGGGATGATCCTAGGTGGCAAGTGATCAAGGATAGAGGAATGGCGGAGGGCAAAACTAAAATTTGTCACTATTGGGAGCTGCCTGACCAGGAAGGATATAGGAATTGGTTTAATCTCGATGGATGGGAGGATCTCATCCCGGAGGTAGATCTTCTCAGTTTCCAGTCCACCATGCAGGAAAGGCTTATCAGAATCAATAATTCCCTTGACAGACTACGGTGGGGATCTTCTCAGCGTGGCACCTTCAGTATTAAAGAAGCTTATGCTTACCAGATTGAGGATGATATGGAGGAGGATAAGATGTGGGGGAAAATTTGGGGGATGAATAGATGGCCCAAAATCGGGATCTTTTGCTGGCTAGTGATATGGAAAAGAATTCTGACCAGTGAAAATTTGCGGAAGCATGGAATCATTGGACCATCGTGTTGCCCTCTGTGCTTCAATGCAGAGGAAACTATTGGCCATCTCTTAGATTCTTGCCCCTTTTCTTCCGTGATGTGGAATCAGGGAGCTACTATTTTTAGGCGAAGTAATATGATCAGAGAGAAACTAGACCAAACCTTAAAATCCTGGGACATTAAAGCATTCCCGAATCCCATCATTGATACTCTCTGGTTGATGTTTCTGGGCATGGTCATATGGTCGTTATGGAAAGAGAGGAATGAACGTACCTTTTGGGACCACAACCGGGAAGAGGAAGTTTGGATGAAGTTGGTTAGGAACATGAAGCAGACTATCAGAAGTGCCCAGTGGGATGATAAGGATAAAGACTTATCAGTCGGCGAGCTGCGGATTGCTGCCAGTTGGGATCTTGGTCGGTCTGACCTGGAAGGGCTAAGGAGAAAAGAGAAATTGTGTCGACCGACGATTCCGATCCATTGGTCCCTACCCCCCCCCTCTTCTAGCTTCAAAATTAATTTTGATGGTGCATCTTGTGGTAACCCCGGGTCTGCTGGTTTTGGGGGGGTTTGTCGGGATTCCTCAGGTGTTATTCTAAATTTTTTTTACGGTTCCATTGGTCACGACTCGAATAACTCTGTCGAGCTGGAAGGACTGATACAGGGTGTTAAGTTGGTGATTCGTGAAGCTTGGATCCCGACGTTTCTGGAAGGAGATTCACTGATCATTATCCAAATGGCCAAAAAACTGCTATGCGACTAGTCTCCGAAGAAGGTGTCATCCAGTTGGCGCCTCCTATATCGTTTAGATTACCTCTAGATGTTGCTAGCCAATCAGCCAGATTTGTCTTTTTCCCACGTCAAACGTGAGGCCAACAAGGTGGCTGATTTCCTCGCGAATAGTGGTGTGGAGGTTGGTAGGACCCTTGTGAGTGGCACGCTGGTGGACTTTCGGCAAGAACCATGGTTTTGGAATTGTAGTCACCTAGCGCAGGCTGACTTGGCTGATTGTAGACAGGTGGCATTGGTGGATCCCACACACCGAGGTGGTGAGAGCAGGTGGCCGAAGACAGTTATGAGGATGCACCGTGTCCCAGATCAATCATGAGTGATCTGACACTTGCTATCGTTTCGAGTTATGATGCAGGCATAAGAAGGTACAACCCAAAGCAAGGGAAATCCGGTGGAACAAATTTGTACAGCTTTCTCTGTACTTTTGTTTGCTGTTTCTTCATTCTTCTTCGTGGGATGCTCGGCGCCTTGCTCATTGCACCGTATTCTGTGATGCAAGCTCATAATATCGCAGTTAATCCCATAATTTCGTTCTGGATTTTAAATTGGGATGGCCCTCCCTGTATGTTTACCATTTCTCATTCTTCCTCTGTTTGCAAGTGTAGAGAGAGTGTCAGCAACAAGTTTGCGTATAGGTGTGGGTGGTTTTTCTGGGTTCGACCACCTGATTGTCTGTGGGTTAGTGCAATGGCGCCTAAACGTATCATTCATCCCAGGAATTCGAAAAGTGTTGAGGTTGCTGGGCAACAGGTCGCAAGGGAAACTTTCGAGTCTCGCAAGGCTAGGGTGGGTAGGGTGACGCGGGCTTATGCAAAGTCTAGAGCCCAGGTATCTGTTGCTTTCTTCCGTAGTCGCATCCCCTCTGTTATTAGGACTGATATTGAAGTGGTGGAAAAGGATCTGTGGGAGACGGTTCTAGCTCTCCCTATGGAGGAAATACGCAGAGAGGTCGAAGATTGGGTGTTTGATCCCGGGTCTATGGCTGGCAGAGCGTCGGCCTACGAGTAGATGATTATGACTTACTGGGTGACAGAATTTGCTAGCTCATGTGCTTATGGACTCTGTCAACAAGAGTAAGGGGGACAAGGAGCCCGTTAGAGCTTGGAAAGCCCATAACTTGGATAACAGGGTCATGCACATGAAAATTGACTCCATTTCTAAGAAGCTGGGGATCACGTTCGTTGTCCAGAGCTCGACTGATGGAGTGCCTCAGGATAGTGGTCGACAGTGCACGCAGAGCTCTTTTGAAGCTGCTCCTGGCGATGCTAAGGAAAAGACCTAGGTCGCTGGGAAGCTACCAACTCCGGGGAACGGCGGTAAGGAGACTGTGCCTGTGATCCACCTCTGAACGGTGTTTCTGGTAGTTGTTTTGTGCCACTGTGGGCCTTTCCTGAGTTTACTGTGTCTGGTCTAATTTTTGGCTCCCTAGAATGTCTAACTGTTTTCTAAAATTTTTGAGTTTTTGTTTTGTCCAAACTTTATGGCAATGGCAAGATTCCTGTTTGGCTGCCCACAGCTGAGAATGTTTTATGGATTTGATAACTTTGTAAGGTCTAAAGTATGGTTTCCTGTTTGGCTGTTATCAGCCGGGAAGGCCGAGGGTTTTGAAAACTCAGCATGACTAGCTCGGTATCTTTTCATGCAGTAATATAATGTTTTTTATTTACAAAAAATATTAATATTAACATTAATGTTAGGAAACAATAATGTTTCCTAATATCAACATTAATATTAATATTAGTAAACATTAATATCAATCTCAAACATAACATAACCTTAATCAAATTGTTACTCTTTGACTTCCACAATTTGACATAATATTGCAACTTGATTTTTACATTTTTACTACTTAAATGTGGCTATATGACATAATATGGCATAATGTAAATATTATTGTGGCTATATGGCATATTTTTTTATAAACTAGTCTATTTTATATCATATCAAAAGAATTAGAGGTTGTATCAAACTCACCCACCACTTGGGAAACCAAACCAATCCTAATGCATAATTGTCTTAGTTTTTGTCCATATGTATTTCTTTATACCAAAACAAGCATTTGATTGTACTATTATATTAAAAAACTATATAACTTTCTAACTGATCAAAAAGTAACTAAGTAATACTAAGATAACCGTTTATCATCTACAATAGAGATAACTGACACTTCATTATTTGGAGCAGGGTCCTTTTGCTATCGAACATGACTCATCTTAAAGACAATGCATGTTGTATGCTTGGCAAGGGTGTTCATCTTGTTATCAAGGCTTGTCAGGGATTTAATTAAGATATTGAACCTATTGTTGAGGGTATCAATCTTGTCATTGATGTTCTAAAGATACCTATAAATTTCTTCCTCCCTTTTATCCCAATTTACTTGGTTGTCCATTAAAATATTTCCCGGTAATGTTTTGGTTTGCCACTAGAGTAAAATTGTTTTAGCATGCTTGGTCTCCCTTGTTCGGGAGGTAACTGTATCCTAAGTCCACTGCTACATATATTCCTACTCTATTTCAACAGTTGGAGAATCCTTATATCTCTTGACCCAGTTCTCTGCCTCTTGAAGTTTATTTTGGATTTTTTTAGGGATACATAGGCTATATGTGGTCCTTGCATCCTCGATTTCATTCTTAATCCTAGGCATATGATCATAACTATTATTTATTTTGGTGGGAGTAACCCTTTCGCTTATGTTACCATCCATGTTTACTAGAAGAAAAACTAAATTGAGACTTGAGAGAGTGAGGGAAAGAGTTATCTCTATTCCTTGATGCTTAACTGGATATTGAAGCCACTCCTGTCTCATTTCCCTTCTTCTATTTTGAATGCAGGTACCTCCTCTCAAAATTATGCATCCCTCCTCAAATACTCTACACCCCCCCAAGAATTCTACTGCCATACAAATGAAGTCTTTTGTCATCCTTGTAGATTTTGTCACCACCTATAGGTGCTTTGTTACCAGTCACAAGAGCATAACAGTCACCCACAAACCCTCTCTCATCGCTTCAAGAACCTTGTTAGAACCCACTAAAGTTTTATCACCTCCCGTAGTTCTACCACCCACCATAATTCTATCGCTAATAGGAGCAATATAGTCACCCACTTGAGCTTTGAAACCACCCACAGGCTCTGTGTTTTATGTTGCGAGGAGGGCAGTTAGAGCTACTGAATTTTTCTTTCCGTTCGATGTTTCCCTCTTTGAATATGGCCACTCATCGTCTGCTCTCCTCGTCTTCCATTCCTTATCTCGAGTGTTCTTGAAGATTAATATGGTGAGGATTCTTGATTCGAAGACTTGAAATTGCAGAGATTTGATGAGAGAGTTCTTCCTCTATCTAATGCATAAACATTCATAATCAAAGCAATGATCCAAGCCATGTTGGCTTCATTATTTTTCCTAAAGTCACAATGATTGGCCAGTTCAGGTATGACGAAACCCAAATCCATTTCACCTTCTGTGAGCTCAACCATATCTGTTACAATCGTCCTTGCCATCTTCTCGTGTAAGTGATCAGGATTGGTAGATGTCCTCCTCCCACATTCGCACTCATTATGGATATGCATGGAAAGTACAAGTGGAAACCCAAGCTATGGCCACTTGCCTTGGATCATGGCTTCCCTTTAGTGCTTTGTCTACTACCCGACTCAGGGGTGGCTATCTAGCATAATTAAATATTAACATTAACATTATCAAGGTTAATGCTAATGTTAACATTAACATTAACATTAACATTAATGTTAATGTTAATGTTAAGAGTAATTTTAACTAATATTAAATGTTAATGTTTCCTAATATTAACATTAATATTAATATTATGAAACATCAATATTAACATTAACATTAATATTAATAAATTTAACATTAACATTAACATTAACACTAATTAATTGTGGCGATATGACATAATATTTATTACATTATTATGGTCTCATGTCATTGCTTTTACCATGTTATTATCTCGTCTCATGTTTTTTCTTCCACTATCCATGTTTTCTTTTTCATATTAATGTTAATGATATTGTAACTATTTCCTTTTATAAATTATATTATCAACCTCAAACATAATATTATAAAATTATTACTCTTTGACTTCCACAATTTAACATGATATTGAAACTTGATATTTACATTATTACTACTCAAATGAGGCTATATGGTATAATATTAAGATGTCATTGTCAACCATGGTCAATCATAGTTAACTATTGTTGACCATGACCAATCATAGTTGAACGTGTTCAGTGATGGCCAACCATAGTCAACATAGTTAACCACACTGAACATCACAATGTTCATAACAATATTAAGATGTTGCAGTCGAACATAACTCTTCGGGGATGTCACATTGCTACCTAACCCTTTACAAGGTTTGTAATGTGACATAATCACTCAAATGCATGACTACAATACATGATTTAGCCTAGATGAATGTCACAATGCGACATATCCATATTGGACCATCTCAACCAACATTCCATGCAAGATTTTGTAATGAAACATAACCCTCTTGCATTGCAATATGGTACATCATCATTGTTGAATGTACTAATTTGACATAATCCAACCTAAATCCAATGTGACATACCTATGTTCCCAAATTTCTTTATATCATGAATTAATATAGCTTTGTAGTCTCCCAAAATGTCATAATGTGACATTTTTGGAGGACATATCTCCATACTTAAATGGTTCATAATTTTTAGCTGAAACTCTTCACCATAATCCACCATTTTCAACCAATTACAAGTTTGTCAACATCTTCCACCATCGTCATCCATAGTCAACATAAACCATGGCCAATTCAACATAACCCCATAGTAATTGAACATCGCACTTAGACATCACAATCCAACACAACCCCTATTGAACATCACATTATGACATAACCTTTGGATAATGTCACAATGTGATGTACCCAATCATGAATGTTGTCATTTGATATAATTGAACCAACGTGAATGTCACAATTTGACATAACATATGACAATCTTTGCAATCCAACATGACCCTTGAGGAAGGTTCCAATGCAACATATTAATTTAGCACTGTAGCAATCTAACTTAAATTAAACAAGGTTATTTTCACAA
Source organism: Larix kaempferi (assembly GCA_027924585.1). NCBI lineage: Eukaryota > Viridiplantae > Streptophyta > Pinopsida > Pinales > Pinaceae > Larix > Larix kaempferi. The sequence continues at coordinate 21,699,550 of BSBM01000841.1, forward strand.
TGTGACATAGCCATATGTTCGACCTTTGGTTGTTGCAATATAACAGAATATTGAAGTATTCATGTTTGTGAAATAAAAATTTCCTACCATAGTCATCTGTTATTTACAAAAGTCACCATACTCTAGCATGGTCAACCATAAATTTTTGAATATTTAATATCTATAATTAAATATCAATCATTAATTTTTCAACCATTAATGAACATCGCAATTGAATAATATTAATTAATAGCACAACAATATTTATTAATATTATTCAATCATAAATTTTAACTAACAGGACAACCATACTAAACATTAATGAACATCACAATTGAATCATTTTAATTATACCACAACGATATTAATAATTAAACATTAAACATTAATCATTAATCATTAATTATTCAATCATTAATGATCATCATAATTGAATCAAATTAATTAATAGCACAACCATATTAAACAATAAACATCAATGAACATTGCAATTGAATAATTAATAATTAAACATTAAACACTAATAATTATACATTAATCATTTAATATAAAATATTATCGACAAATCTAAAATATTTATCATTAGTTATTCTTTTTTTGTTTGCATGAATCCCCCTAACTTGTGAGAGTGGCATGTGGTCTAAGAAACCGTGACCCGGGGGCATATAAGTCGTCAAAATCACTTAGGGATCACACTCAACCTGGGCCACACCAACCCTTAGCATGCTTGGATTTTTTTGGTGTCTCCTCGCACCCCCACCGATTTTCGAACCCTAGGCCACCTAACAAATGAAACCCCTCAAATACCAACCACGCCAGTGGGAGATGACTCTTAAAATTGAAGGACATGGGGTTGGGATTTGATCCACTTATATGTGGATGGGTTATGAGATCATTTAATACAATCTCTCTAGGTGCAACCACACGTTTTCCCACTACCTCAAGGTGACCCCATGACTTCGGGCTTGGCCCTCATTGGAATAGAACCTTTCCCATTGGTGAAAAACTCCTCGCTCTTCACCAATAGATCCAACTCCTTTGGGAATTTATCATTATTGCCCATTGGTGAAAAACTCCTCGCTCTTCACCAATGAATCCAACCCCTTTGGGCATTTATCATTAATGAACACAAAAACTATTAATTAGTCGCACAACCCTATTATTAATTAATAGTGCCACCATATTAATTAATTATAATTATAATTATATTATTCATTAAACATTAAACATTAATTAATTAATTAATAACCATATTAAACATTAAACATGGATGAACATCACAATTGAATAATAATGATTCTAGCACAACCATATTAATAATCAAACATTAAATTTTAAATATTATATTTATCATTAATTATTCAATCATTAATAAACATCACAATTGAATAATATTAATTAATAACACCACCATATTAATTAATATTAATTAAATATAAATATTATTATATTATTCATTAAACATTAATATTTATTTATTTATTTTGTAAACTCAAACAATCTATATTACTTTAAACGAAATTTACGGAGTAGTTGTATAGGTATCCCCCAAGGGAAACCATACCATCGATAAAATAATAAATTATCATTGAGATTCCATGAAGTCTTACTCAACCTATGATAACTGGCTAAAGAATTACTGGAATATGGGTCAAGCTATATAAACTAGATATCAAAATATAAAGCTAAAAGCATCTAAGTTATTCTTTGGTTTCATCATCTGAAATGGGGGTTAATGAAACCTCTTTCCCATTAGAGGGTTCAGGTGCAGAAGCAACAAAGCTCAAGCATGTGGTTGCCTTGATAATGATGTTGAGTTTGTCTTTAATTTTCCTGTTGTGTCCCTACAGTTCATCCATTTCAAGGAGAAGTTTCAGCCTTTCCTCCTTGGTATCCATAAGCAATTTCCACATCAAGGATTTGACCAGCCAATAGTGCACATATATTTTATAATACTTCATCTCCCTGGTACAAGTGCAACCTATATCTGGAACCCATAGACCCATTTCTCCCACAATGTCCTGTGCCTTAACATGTTTCTATTATGTTTTAACCCATGTCTTTGCTCGAGAGATCTGGGCTCAAATAGAAGTTGGAATCCGAGTTAAATAAGTGGATTTAACATTATCCACATCAACTTGCACGTTAGTTTGTGAATTGTTGCTACTGCCTCAACACATTTTTTGACCCTTTCCTTTTTCAACCATCACAGAGAAGATCCAAAACCTCAAAAAACTAAGAAAATGTCGACTACCCAATATGGAAAACCAAAGCTTTGGAGCCTGAGAGTGGTAAGAGGGGGAGATCATGGAGAGGGAAGGATGAGAATTTTCTTGAATAGAGGGAAACCCACAACAATAAAATCCACAAAACTAGGAGCCCATAACAATAGATGAGGAGGAAGGAAATATAGAGAATAGAAGGTACCCAAACCTTGCCAAAGCCTCATAGAACCGCCATGAGTTGTAGCGCCACACTCTAACTCATCATGCATGAACTCTCCCTGCTTCCTCTCTAAGTCATTGTGATCTGGTGTGCCGAGTTAATGCTCTTGATCTCGACATTATATTTTAGTGCGCCATGGAGGAGGTCCATCTATGGACAATAATCACATTCGAGCTCATGTATCCCTATTCCCGTTCTCACCACATGTAGCTCAGGATCATCGACCCCATCTGTCCTCCCTCCACCTTGAACATTGAGGAGGGTACTTGGAAATAACATCACCACATGGAATCCATGCTCGTCATCATTCCCATCCTTGACACCATATCCAAAGAAACATTAATAATAAATTAATTAAACATTAATATTATTAATTAATTATAAACATTATTATTTAGTGTTTATAATTCTATTATTAAAATTTAATGTTAATAATATTAAACATTAATATTATTAATGTTTAATAATGTCAACCAAGTTGTGCTTTAATAATAATGTCAACTATATTATTAATTAATATGGTGGTGGGAATTACATCTCCCATTATTATATATATTCATGTTTATAATTAATAATATTATTAATTAATTATAAACCTTTAATATCAATTCTAGAACAACTATATTAAGAATTAAAAAATATTAGTAATAAAACAATCATATTAATGAATATTAATTTTTTAATCAGCTCGATGGGTTAGCTCAAGTGGTTGAGAGCTGTGAGTTGTAAGGATAATGTCTTGAGGTCAAATCCTCTAGTGGCTATGCATAGATATATAAGGGCTTCACTTGATGTCCCCACCAGGTTGGGCTCTGTAATCAGAGCCGGCGAGAAGAGGCCCCTTCGAATGCCCCCCTATGAATTCTTCCCGTGGAGGTAGCAACTCCTCTTTGAGATTGTGAACCACATTGAAAAAAATTGGGCTCCGTAATCAGAGCCGGCGGGATGAGGCCCCTTCGAATGGCCCCCCTGTGAATTCTTCCTGTGGAGGTAGCAACTCCTCTCCGAAATTGTGAACCATATTGAAAAAAAAATTGTTTTTAATCGTAATTAATTAAAAATATTATTATATTATTCATTAAACATTAATATTAATAATTAATATTTTAACATTAATTAAAAGGACAACTATATGGTTGATGTTAATATTAAGAACATTAACGTTAATTAATAGCACAACCACATCAACATTAATTAACCATTAATGTTAATAATGATTAATCAATATTAGATTGGTTGTGCTATTAATTAACGTTTACATTCTTAACGTTAATTAACCATTAATGTTAATAATGACTAATCAATATTAAATTGGCTGTGCTATTAATTAACATTTATATTCTTAATATTTATTATTAATGTTGAGAACCATGTAATTGTAGTATTAATTAATATATAGTTCTTAATATTAATGTCAACCCTATTAATTAATATTAATGTTGAATATAATATTAAAATTAATGTTTAATATTTATAATTTTTTTTTTTTGTAAATTAGATCAGTACCTTCTATTGCCAAAAATAAAGATATACATTCATTAGTTTTATCAGGGCCCTCCCATGACAGGGAAAACACGTCATACCAAAAAAAGAGAAGGTCCCAGCCCTCCCATAGGGAAAATAGGCTCAAACTTTAACCAGTATCAAGATGAAGTCTACTTCTAAACGAGACTAAGCTAAACCATTTACAAATTGAACTGTTCAGAATTAAATGCTTACTGTTCTTCATATTCAAAAGCAGAGAGAAAAACCAAGAAAAATAACTCAAATTAACTGAAATTAACTCACATCCAGCTTGGTTTCCGAGCTGGAAGGGGCTTCCTTGTTGTCGTTCAGCTGAAGACCCAGATGTGTAGCAATCTAACGGAGATTCATGGTAAGCTCATCAAGCTGCAGGAGGATGGCTTCATGAGATTCCCCTCTCTCCACAAGAGCCTTTCCCATCATGTACTTCTGATTCCAAGCAATATCCAGGGTTTTGAGGTACAAAGAAACTCTTCCCCGCGCGTATCTCGGCTCTGGAATGAGGGCCTCAAACTCCTTCCCGACTTCCTCGTCCTGGGTGCAACTCCGGTCCACCTTTGCATTAGCTTCCACCGCTCCAATCTTTTTTTTGATTTTAGCCGGTATTTCCTTCTCATAGAGACGTTCCGAGTGCACAATGTTTCTCATAGTTCAGCTTGGGGTGGCGGGGGGAACAGAAGAGGCACTGGCCTCCTTTGCCTTGCGATGGCGGTAGGCTATTTTTTAGGAGGAATTGGGGCAGGTAGCAGTGGAGGAGGAGAAATCGAGATCCACTAAATATATAAAACCTTTGAAACCAAACCCCCCAGAGAATGCTGAGAGTCAATCGATTCAGAGAGGGAGTGATTGCACAGAGCACAGAGGAAAAACCTTGGAGCAAGGGTGAAACCCTTCAAGAAACTAGACAGGGATCCCTTAATTGGCAAGAAAAGGACATAGGGAAACTCAAGCTTGCGGGACAGAGGGAAAAACTTGCCAAGTAGAGGGTGGAGATCCGGGCCCTGGGAGTTGAGAACTCCCTTGGGAAGGCTGAAAAGGCCTGTAACCAACAGAGAAACTTGACAGAGAACCAGAGCCTCATCGACAAACCAAAAACTGCTGAAAATCCCGATAGTGAGGCTATCTATAAAAGTCTTAATCATCGAATTACCTCTTAACTGCATGATGGAACTCAGACTGGGACGAACGTCCTTCCTTATCATCGTCATGAAGGTTGGAGCTAGGAGAGGAGGATCGCATGCACCAAGCGCGGACGTCTTCATTGCAACCAACCGTCAAGCTACCACCTTGGATCGACCTCTACGTACGCTCTCCATCATTCGACTGAGCTCGCACACACGAAGTTATATCACCAGGCCATGCTGGAGGTGATGAGGTGGCAACACGGGTGGCGGCCTGAGGCCCAACCATGTGTCCCCCATGTAACTCACCATTTTCCTCTTCGTTCACCCTCCGTGGGGGAATGGAGTCATGTTCCATGATCGTGGCTAACTGATCCCTGAGAGGTTGCCTCCTGAAGCTTTTCCAACTGTGGTCCAAGGCTTTATTGGTATCGATAACACCATGGTTATCTAGGAAATCAACCAGCTTTTTCCCGGTTCTCCTTATGTGACTGGGTTGAAGCACCGTGAACTTATTTAACAGGTCCCGCAACTGCTCTTTCAGCCAATCCAAACGCCAGTGATTGGAAATCTTGGTAAGAGGCATTCCTTTGGAGAGCTTCTTAATCAAATTTATGATGATTTGTGAGTCTCCTTCCACAACTAAAGCACCCCAATTGTGCCTGTGCGCAATGTTTAATCCCTTGATCAGCGCTTGCAACTATGCCACATTGTTGGTGGAAGTACCTATGAATTCCGCAAATATATGCAGGATTTCCCCATTGCTTGATCTGAACACCCCGCCCGTTCCCGCAGGCCTTGGATTCCCTTTGGAAGCCCCATCGAAATTAAACTTTAAGAAAGGAGAGGCTGGGGGTGTCCAAGCTGAAGGAATATATGATTTGGGCTGGGAGGGATTAGGCCTCAAAATGAGACTAGAGAGTCGGAAGTCCCAGGCTTTTAGAATGATCTGCTTTGGGGGGGGAGCCTCCAAGTTTGAAGTCGACCACTGAGGGAGTTGAGCCGTTTCCAGGATGTTGTTTTTTACTGCGAGGCAAATTTGCTGAAAGGGAAGAGTTTCAGTTTTGAAGATGCATCTATTCCTTTCCTTCCAAATATTCCAAAGCACAAGCCCCGGAAAAAGAATCCAAATCTTGTTGAGGATTTTGATTTTGAAGCATCGAGTGGTGGAAGAATTTTGTGTTCTTCTCACCCTCTTTGAGCCATTGAACACTTGACTTTTTCTTCCATAGTTCTTCTTCTTGTTGGTATCTGATGTTTAGCTGATTCCGATTTTCCTTTTCCTGAATTCGAAGTTCCTCTGTATAGCGTGATTGAATGGCTTGCAACTGAGTATCCTTTAATTGTTTTTCCAACTTTAATTTTTCTTCGAAGATATTGCCAAATTCCTTTCTATCCTAGGTCTTGAGATTACTTTTAAGTTGCTTAAGCCTTTGTTGAAAGCTATACATAATTGACCCCTCTGTATGGGAGGAGTCCCGCCACCACTCCTTGACTCTTGTCATGAATTCAGGGTGGGATAGCCAGAACTTATCAAACCTGAAAGGTCTTATATTGCTAGGGCCTTCCAGATCCATAAGAAGACATACAGGCCAGTGATCTGAGCCAACCATTGGGAGAATTGTGGCTGAAAGATTGATTTGATTCCGCAACATCGATTCAGAGATCATAAATCAGTCTAGTATACAAGCCACCTGTCTGTCCCCCCCTCTATGGTTATTCCAGGTGTATATGCCATTGGTGGTCTGTATGTCTGCTAATTTTAGATTTTTGATTAGTAGTTGAAGCTCAGCACTGTCTCGATCGACTCTTTTGTTACCCCCTTTCTTCTCTTGAAGGGAGGTTATGATATTGAAGTCCCCTCCAATGATCCAATTTGGGGAGGGGATTCAGTCTTGCAAATAGTTTAAATGGCTAAGAAACTGAATTTTTTCATGTACTTGCTGCGGACCGTGCACATTGGTAATCACCCCTGCTTGAGTGGTTCCAATGACTTTGAACCAGCCCGAAATAGTGTGCTTGGATGAAAAGAAGCCTTCTATGTGCAGCAGATTCGGATCCCATATTATTGCTACTCCCCCAACACTACCTTTGGCATCCAAATCCATGAATTGGGCATTTTTCTAGTATTGATTTATGAAAGTTTGGAGCTTCTTCTCCGAGCATTTTGTTTCTTGAAGCATAATAACAATAGGTTTCTCATTGAGAATCCTATTTTTAAACAGACGCCTTTTGGAATCTCCCCCGATTCCTGTAATGTTCCAGGTAATAAGTTTTAATTCCATTTAAACTCGGGGTTGGAAGTGTAGGTCAATGGGGACATGCTGTCCCGAGTCTATTAAGTATACTCCCAGTTCTTGAATTAAATGCTTGTTGGTATTTCTTCGTTTCTTCGGGGTGGCACTCTGTATTTTTGGCATGTATCTTCGCTTATGTGTCCTTATACCCAGTGGATCCTACCCTGATGCTTGAACCGATAATTCCTCTTTCTGTGAGAGTTGTTTATCTTTTCTTATCGAGTTGTAGAGATCCTCTAACAAAGCCATTTGATGGGCTGGAATGTCTTTGGTGTTTCCAGTTTCGACTGCTTCTTTTAATATTGAAACATCGAGTTCTCCCAATTCCATGTCATCAGGTTCCGGTAAATTGCCCTCCCCATTCATAATCTGATCCTCAGAGGAAGCTGGAGGTGTTTTCCCTGAAGGATTGGGGTTCGAAAACAGAAGGGTCTCAGAAGTGAGACGGGGTGACCCTTCTTTTTCAGCTGAGGAGGATACCATATCTGGGGTTTCAAGAAGGTCTTTCTAGGTAAGAAAAACAAAACTGTTCTGGACAGTTGGATCAGGATGATGGGTTGTAGCTGAAGTTTTCTTGGTTTGCCCACGCTTCCCTGCAGCCTTGGTGAATCCTTCCTCATCAACTTTGGTGTTAGGGTTAGGGGGGGGGGTTGGAATCCTTCCTCTACAACGAAAAGGAATGTGTTCATAATCAATGGTTTGAATCCATTCAGAATCCCTATGACTTAAGCAAATGGATTCCGGGAGGGCTGCCGAAATATCAAGGAAAAGGAAAATTTGGGCATAGGAGGTGTACCTTCCTACAAGCGTTGCATCTGAAATCTGCACGAAAGTGCCAAGGGTATTTCCTATACCTGCGATAGTTTCTATGTTTCAAAATTCTTGCGGAAGAGAGTACAATCTGACCCGAACTGGTACTACTTTAAAGTCTTCCTTCTCCAATGATAAGTGCTCCTTCTAGTTGCACATGTATAGACCTGCATAATGCAGAAAGTAGGGGCCTCCTTGAAATATTATGCATTTGTCTTCAAGATTGTGAAAAATCATCGTAAAAAAACCTTTAGATCCCAGTTTCAACTCACATTGTCCTTTCGGCTTTGAAGTGTTGGTGATCCATCCAACTAGGGATTTTTCTGAAGGCCAGAGCCCTATAAAATTGCATATGATAGCATGATCACGCATGAATTGGATGTGCTGACTTACCAGTTTCGAAGTGACCTCATATCTCCGGATTTGCAGAGTTTTTGGTTTACATTTTGCATTTTCTTTCGTAGTGTCCTCCTTTGTAGATTTTTCCGCGTTCTTGGTAGTAGAAGGTCCTGGCTCCTCCGGCGGCGCCTCCATCGACCCCGCTCCTCCCTTCCCTTTGGACTCCTTAGTCGAAACTACCTGCAAATCTGAGCCTCGAGCAAGAGGGGCTTTGCTACGGGTGCCCGTCGAGAGAGGACATTGCTGAAAGAGGTATTCCTGCGTCCCCCACTGCTGGCTGCCATGGCCATCACACCAGAGAACCCTATCAAAACTCAGAAACCCTAATAATCCTCCAAATCTCTAGAGATCCAAAAACCTCCTCCCATATAAAGATTAATATTTTGTATGTACTTTGAAGTGAAAGGAGAAATTTTATATGTATAACTTTAATAGAAATTCAAATTAGTGTTTAATATTAACTCTAGCACGATCATATTTATAATTCATTATTATATGATTCAGTATCAATCATAAATTATTATTTTTTTGCCGAGTTTTTTTAGTTTTTCATTTGATTATAAATATTATTATGTTATTTATTATGAATTATAAGTATTATTTATTAAATATTATATTATTAGATATTATTCACTTAATATAAATATTATTTATTATTTATTTAATAATATGGAGAAAAAATCTTAATAAATGACAATTTTTTCTCAAGAAAAAATATTTATATTCCAAAAAAGAAAATATAAATATGGTATGTCCTCAAGGAACTGTTTGAAAAAGACCGTGTCTAACTAAAAACTAACTGGATCATAAAAGATCTGACTATACTGATGAAATATTACAGTCCTCTGAATCTGATAGATTTAAAAGGACTATACTCGATCAAATAGCTCTGGATCTTTTTATGGGATGGGCTATGGCTCTCAACCCGGAAGGGATGCTACTAGCCCTGTAATTGGATTTTAGTCAATTTATGGAATTCAATCTTTATATACATTTGAATCTCCAATGTATGAAACTTGAACTCGATCCTCAAATGGATCTACTTCTGGAATTGGTTCAAGATCAACAACTACTAGAGAGATAGAAGACTTCAAACAAGACCTCCTACCTACAGGTTCCAAAACAACCAACCAAACCAATACATAATATATTACCTAACAGTGCATTGCATTCATTAAAACCCCTTATAAGTTAAAAAATAAATTACATAAACTCTCTCTTCTGGCCATCTTTGAACTCGTAGAAAGTGAAAGAACCATCGGTGGGTGTGACAACTTCTTTATACAACTGATATGTTTTTTTATTCAAATCTCTGAAAATATGAGAGAAAGACAACCTTTCAAAATCCTGGATATTGCTTATGATCTATTGCAATAATGATTGAAGATGCACCGCATCCATGTTGTTTTCTCCATTGTCCCAGTCGATTGCAACCTTGGGATCACCCAAGATCTAGAGCTTCTCAACATATCCAAATTATTGGTTGTAGAAATAGTCACATTGTTGTTGTGTTTATTACTTATTTGTTCTAGCATTTGTAAGGCTTTTCCCTGCTTTCAATCAACAGATTGGTATAAGAGCAAGGTTATAGATTTCCTTTTCCAATCTAGTGAAGGATTTAGGAGCAAAGTTTAGTAAAATTTGCGAGAGGAACCACCGCAGAAGATGTCCAGATGCGCTCTTGACCCAGTTGTTGGTGATAAGTAGTAAATGGGGTGACTAGAGGGGGTTGGTCGCTAGTAACCAGTGCAAACTCGAAGATGCCATTGGTAACAAGTTTGCTAGGGAACGACCAAAGGGACCAATGAACTATCACTGGTCACTAGCCTTCTAAGGAGCAACCAGATCCCAAAACTCCTATTCAATCAATTTCCTCCTTTCGATCACAACTAGACACCAAAAGAAGGTGTGACCTATTTAAGAAATGGTATTTTTCAGCAAAGCAATGTTTTGAAAGGGAAAAATGGCTTCAAGCAACCATTTTTATGCCTAGATCCCCATTTTCACTAGGAAAAATTATGAAGTATGGTTGGTTAAGATGAAGACTTTGTTGCATGCCAGGGATGTTTGGGAATATGTAGCCTGTGACTATACAAAACCGGTTGATGACCCAACCGATCAAGCATTGACGAATACACAGAAGAATCAATTAAAAGAACAAAGAACCAAAGATGCAAAGGCATTTCATCTAATACAAAATGTCTTGGATGACACCATATTTCCCAAGATCACAATCGCAAAGTTTGCAAAGATAACTTGGGATATCTTGGAGACCAACTATCATGACATCACCAAGGTAAAGACCCTAAAACTATAAAATTTAAGAAGGGATTTTGAAATTTTAATAATGAAAGAGTTAGAGTCAATATATTAGTATATGACTTAGTTCATGGCCATCGTAAATCAGTTAAAGATGTATGGCGAAGATATAACATATTAGAAGGTAGTTGAAAAGGTTCTCATAACCTTACCTATAAATTTTAAGGTGGTGGTAGTAGTTATTCAAGAAGCTAAAGATTTAAGCTAGCTATTAGTAGATGAGTTGTTGGGATCTCTGCTATCCCACAAATCTAGAATAAACAGGAATGATGATTCTTCTTTGGAAAATTCTTTCAAAACCCAAGTCTCTATCTCAAGAGGTAGAGGAAGATGTAGATGAAGATGAAGATGAAGAGGCAGGTGTAGAGGAAACAGTAGCAGTGATCAAAGAGATGGTAAGGAATATTTATAAAAAGAAAGGGAGAGAACCAGGAGAAGCTCACAAAAAATTAGAGGTATGATAAATCCAAGATTAAGTGTTTTTATTTTAATAAATTAGGTCATTATGCTTGTTAATGTAAGAAGAAGTAGGATGACCATAGAAAACAAAATGCGAACTATTCTAATATCTCTGGGAAAACTGAAGTTCTATTATTCCTTACTCACCATGCTACCCAAGAAATTTCGAATGATGTTTGTCCCTTAGATAGTGGCTGCAACATTCATATGCCAAGTAATAAAAAACTAATTGCAGGTCTAGATGGCTCAGTTAAAACTAAAGTCAATTTGGAAACATATATTATTGTTCATATTGTAGGAAAAGGTGTGGTCAACATCCAGAGCAAGCAAATCCAACAAAAATGTATTCAAGATGTGTTATATGCCCTATTTTTGAAACATAACCCGATGAGTGTTCGCCAACATACTCAAAAAGGATATAATGTGATTTTTAAGGGAGAAGAGTGGTTTATATATGAAAAACCTCCAAGTAAGAAGGTAATCACCAAGATTCATATGGCCAAGAATAGAATGTATCATATTATCATGAATTGTGGCACACGTGATACCTCATTCACCCAAAAGGCAACATGTTTGGATAATTTCCGGTTATGGCATTTCAAATTCACTCATCTACATTTTGTTCTTCTAAAATTATTGTAGTAGAAAAATATGGTTAAGGGTTTGCCTCTCATTCAAGAACTAGCTATTACATGTGAATGCTACATCCGAGCAAAGAAACACATGGACAATTTCCCTAAAGGAGTATCTTATAGAGAAAAGGCACTCCTGGAACTGATTCATATTGATTTCTATGCCCAAATCAAACCCAATCACTTGGTGGATGTTATTACTTTCTTACTTCACAAATGCTTACAACGAGAAAACTTGGGTGTATTTCCTTGGGAAGGAAGCTGAAACCTTTGACAAGTTCAAGGAATTCAATGCTTTGGTTGAGATCAAAGTGACCATTAGATTAAAGTATTAATATTAGATAAAGGAGGTGAATATGACTCAAGTGATTTTCATGATTTCTATAAGCAGCATGGTATCAAAAGACAATTTACATCAAGGTATACACCTTAGCAGAATGGTGTAGTAGAAAGAAATAACATAACCATTTTGAACATGGAAAGAAGTATGGTGAAAGGAAAACACTTAGCTAACAAATTTTTGGGAGAATTAATAGCTTGCTCCATCTATTTTTTGAATAGATCTTCCACTAGAAGTGTGAAGAACAAAGTGCCACAAGAAGCATGTACAAGTATGAGTTGCAACATAGCACATATCAGAGTATTTGGTTGCATGGCATATGATCATATGCCTAAAAAAATGAGGAAGAAATCAGATGAAAAAAGTGATAAATGCATCTTCATTGGGTACAATGAAAAATCTAAGGCATACAAGTTGTACAACCTAGTGACCGAGAAAGTGATCATCAACAGATATGTAGAGTTTAAAGAAGAGGAGACATGGGAAAGGAGTATAAACAAGTCTATAACCATTAGAGAAACAATACCTCAAGAAAAATATGAAGAAGAGGAGGAGAAGATTCAACAGGGTGGACAATAAGGATCATAAACACAACCACCAATCATAGGTATTTCAAAAAAAAACTCCAGCAAGAACTCCAAGAAATTTCGCTCAAGGTGAATTATCAAGGCTAGTAGGTCATTCCACTACTTGTCCTTAGTCAAGTAATGTTTCTGACCCAATTACTAGAAATGTGAGAAGTTTGCAAGATATTTATGAAGAATTACATGTTCATTCAAATTTTGTATATTTCACATACTAACTTAAACTCTTTGAAGAAGCAATTAAAGAAGAACATCGGGTCAAGGAAATGGATGAAGAAATAGATTCCATAGAGAAACATGATACATGGGATCTAGTCGATTTGCCAAAAGACAATTATTGTATTGGTGTGAAATGGTTTATAAAACCAAATTTAATGAAAAGGGTGAAGTTGAAAAGTTTAAGGCAAGACTAGTAGCAAAGGAGTTTGCATAGTAGCATGGAATTGCTTTTGAAGAAACATTTGCACCAATAGGCATATTGGACATGGTAAGGGAAGTATTTGCATTAGTTGTTCAAAACAAATGGAATGTATACCAAATGGATGTGAAGTATGCATTCTTAAATATGATTCTAGAAGAAGGATTCTATGTGCAAAAACCACTAGGATATGAGATAAAAGGACATGAAAACAATGTATATAGGTTGAAGAAAACTCTATATGGGCTTAAGCAAGCTCTAAGAGCTCGGTACAACATGATATATTCCCATTTGATCAGCAATGGATTTAGCAGAAGCAACAACAAGCCCACTCTATATACAAAGGTAAATCAACAAGGGAAAATTCGACTTGTTTGCTTATATGTTGATGACATGATTTTCACATCAATTTAACTCAGCTATGAAACATGAATTTGAGATGAAAACTTGGGCTTGATGAAGTATTTCCTTGGCATAGAAGTGAATCAGTCAGATTTAGTAATTTGTATATGTCAAACAAAATATGCATTTGATGTGCTGAAAAGATTTAGAATGAATATAAATTGTGAGGCAACACCCACATCAGTAGCAAGAGGAACAAAACTCAACAAAGAATATAAAGGTTTAAATGTAGATCCTATAGTGTTCAAGAGATTAGTTGGAAGTCTCATGTATCTCACTGCCACTAGACCAGATATTATGTATGTTGTTAGCTTGATTTCCAAGTTTATGGAGACACCTAAATAAATGCATTGGCAAGTTGGAAAAAGGATTTTGAGATACACTACATGAACATATATGGCATATTATACTCAAGCACTGAAATAATTTTTTGGATTTTCTATACTGACAATGACTTTGCATGTATCCTTTATTATAGAAAGAGTAATTTAGGGTATGTGTTTCATCTTGGTTCAAGGGAAATTTCATAGGCATCCAAGAAGCATCCCATTGCGACACTCATCATAAAAAACTAAGTATGTATTAGAAACAACAACAACCTATCAATTATATTGTTTACAAATAGTATTTGATGATATTCAACAAGGACAAGAAGGACCAACTCCAGTTCATTGTGACAACAATTCAGCCATATCCCTATCCAAGAACCATGTTTTTCACTAGAAAAGAAAGCATATAAATACTGGATATCACCTCATTACAGAACTTGTAAACAATGATGAAATTTATTTGGACTTTAGTAAGTCAAAAGAACAACTGATGGATATATTCACAAAGCCATTGGAAAGAGCTGCTTTTGAAATTCATAGACATAATCTAAGTGTTGTAGATGTTGAACTATTTAGTGGTCATAATTAAGGAGGGTTTTGGAATAATGTAATTACTCTTGCTATTATAGGTAGTTGAAGTTAGTGGGTTAGTTGTTGTTTGTGAGTCTTGAGATTAACATAGTCAAAATCTGGACATTGCATTTATACAAGTTTTTGGTAGTTAGATCCATCCAGAGAAATATCCTTCTATGTACTTATTATCATTTCATGAAGTAATGCATGTAGCATTGTGTGGTGTGGTGTGAGAGAAATCACTCAATAGTTCCAAATTATTTGTTGTAGTAATAGTCAAATTTTCATTGTGGTTATCACTTATATGATGTAGTATTTGTAAGTCTTTTATGTACCTCCAATCAAAACCTGCCAAAAGTTCATGCACAAATGTTAAAATCCACTAAGTAACCATCTCTTCCATTCCACAAAACTAACTACTAGCATTAACGTCCAATCATATTTACAAATGTTAGTATTCATTATTGGGTATGCCCAAAGAAATGGATTCATGAACATTGATCATGGTATAGTATTACTGTCAATGAGCCAAAACCCCCAACCCCACCCACAAAAAGAGTAAAAAGAGTGCACAAATAATTCTTACCCAAACAAATAGAAAGACGAGATAACTTCCAATATTCCACCAAAATTTCCGCTAGGGGTGTTGTTGACACAGATATTTCAACAGGGGTTCACTTCGCACTACTGTCAACAAACATCGACTAGACACCCTTAAGCATCGGCCTAGAAAGGTTTTACCCTTTCTAGTAACACCTGCAGAGCGAGTGAGGTCTCACCCGAGATGTCTAAGGGGGGATACAGGAACCAAGTTTCCGCAGTTGGGAGAAGACATGCATTAATTCATACTCAGTCGCTACAGAAACCAGAGATTCACTTTCACATTACACTAGCAATTCAAATACGCAATAGACATAAATCATATCAACCAACATTACTGATCAATCGAAAAAGCAACAAGATTGCATCATTACAAGATATCATTCATACTTCATAACATAGCGACAAATAAAAATCACAGAGTTGAGACATAGCCGAACATCCTCATTCATTAACTCATCAAAAAGACTGCGGGATGAACTTCGCAGAAAATAGTCTAAGCAACTTAACACAAACCCATATACTCAGAGCAAAAAATGCCGAAGGCAGACAAAATACATCAGAATTGATCGACCAATCTCTTCTATGATTCGATGACTCTATCTATTAAAATTGTGTCTCTATTTATAGACACTTATGGTCGTTACAAAATGGTCCAAATGACCCATTCTAACTAATTTGGACCAAAAATTCTGCTTCCATCGGCTTCTTATCCTTCGCGAATGGTCCTTTTCCTTCGCTGATGACCCCTTTGTCGTTGTCAGCTCCGCATCTTCTACGTTCTAACCCTGTGCCAATAGGCCCCCAACAAAAACTTGTGGCTCGCCCTCGAGCCACCTCGACTGGTCACATTTTCTACGGCTCTGTTTCACCAATTTGATCATCCTTCGCTGGGCATTGTGCTGACAACTCTACTTCCGGCACATCTGTTTCACGAATTTGATCATCCTTCGCTGGGCATTGTGCTGACGGATCTTAAGTTCCGACACATCCATTTTGTGAATTTGATCATCCTTAGTTGGGCCCGAAGTGCCTTTGCTCTTGGTGCTTCTGTGGTTGAAAGGCCCGCTTTTCTTCCAACAACTGAAGTTTGCTTAGATATCTCGGGGGAGACTTCACCTCTTTTCTTCCTGATTGTTTTCGCGTCCACATCTGTTGGTTTCTCATGAACACTTGTCGTCCTCTCCCTTAGAACACCTTGGGTGCTTCCACTGGAAACACAATGCACCATCGCAACCCTCTAATCTCACTCTTTACTCTGCAACTTTCTTAGAATCGCGAATTCGGCTCAATGATTCTCACCCGTAATGCGCATACGACTTAATGATGCTATATATCCATTTGTTTGGGTATTCATAAATTAAATTGCTCGCTCTCCGTCCATCTTGTCGTTCTTGAGCAATAATTACCAAATCATTCATCGAATCTTTCACTGATTTACCACATCCTTTCATCGAGTGTGTCATCATCGACTTTCGTCGCCTTCCCTCGATGCTTAAATGTTGTAATTATGATCTGATTTGACTTCCGCGTGCGAAACGTTGACAAGCGTCTAGCTTCGTCGCTTACTCTTTTTTCTGCTATTGTTTCATCGAAAGACGTAATGTTGTTGATAGATTTCCAACCTTTAATCATCATTATCATTATTATTATTATTTTTTTGTGCGAACCCTGTTTAAGTCGTTATGCGCCTGACTATGGAAATAGGGCTTCAGTCGGCTTCCATTCACTAGATTTGTCAAGAGTGTCCCATATAGATTTTGTAACTACACCGCACCTCCGTCAGTAATAAAATTGATAATATAGGTACCCAACCAATGCATCTGCAACTTACCTGGGTGCTTCGCAAACTTACTGTCATATATCAGCACCATATCTCCATGCTGGAAGTGCTTTACTTTGACATGGCGATCGTGCCAATCCTTCTGTCGATCCTTTTTCACTTGTTGATTGAAACCTGCGATAAACATGTCCTCGTTAAGCTGCACCAACTGCGCCAACCGTTCTTCAATTGCTCTGTCGTCACTCATTCTTGTTGCTGTTGCGATGCCCAGACTTAGGACAATATACTCCTGCTTCTTGTTTGTAAACTAACTTGAATGGAGTTTGGCCTGTCAATCGTTTACAAGTCGTTATGTAGGCCAACAATATTGCTGGAATCTTCAAATCCCAGTCATCTTGGTTTGTGTTACACACCGGCTTTGTGAGTGCATGCTCCAATACTTTTTTGAATGCCTCCACTGCACCGTTCGCCTGTGGGTGATATGGGGTACTTCTTCGATGCTGAATTTGGAATTCTTCCGTCATGGACCTGATAGTTTGGTTGACTAAGTGAGTACCTTGGTCACTCATCAGTATTTTTGGGCACCCTAACCTAGTGACCCCATTATCAAAGAGAAATCTTGCTGCTGTCGCAGCCGTGCAATCCTTTATTGGTGCAACTTCAGCCCATCGCGTCAAATAATCCGTCGCAGTAATAATATATCGTGAACCTGTTCTTTTTCCTAGTGGGTTTATAGGTCCTACAAAGTCAACCACCCATTTGTTGAAAGCTTGCAGTGTTAGTTGAGGTACTAATGGCATTTCATCCCTTCGTGACAGTTTTCCTATTCTTTGGCATACATCGCAGCTCTTTGCGTAATCTACAACATCTCCATGCACCGTCGGCCACCATAGTCCATCTATGAGTATCGTTTTAGCAGTGGCACACCCTCCATAGTGTCCTCCTATGATCCCATCATGAGATTCTGCTAATATTCTTTCCTGTTCATGCGGAAGGACGTATATGCGAAGGATTTCGTCTGGCCCCATTTTGTAGAATTGACCCGCAATTAGCTGAAAGTCGGCAACCCTCACAACTAGCTTTTTTTTCTGACTGGTATTCAATCCTTCTGGTGCATTTTCTATAGTAAAGAACTGAATTATTTTCTCATAATGGTCATTGACCATTCCAATTCGAAATAATTGTGCATATGGTAAGTTGTTTGACGGACAATCCACTCGAGCGGACGCGAGCCGGATCTCCCTAGCTCAATGTGAGTCTAGAACAAATAATACAGGCTTTAAACCACTTTCCTAGATCTAGTTAAGGATCGGGTCACTAGCTGTCTTACCTTAAACTTGATGTCCTTTCTTCCTGGATGTTGCTCCACGCCTCGCGGTCGTCAGATCTCAGTTGCAAGACCTGTCAAGACACAAAACAATACAAACAAGTAAAAGAGCATCTATACAATAATAGATCTAAGTAAACAGTTAAGCAAGTAAACTACACAATATCATCACACATAAACAATATTGGTGGAAAGCGTTTATATTACTGTAAATCGGGAAAGTACATAGAAATGAATAGACTACAACCAAGGCTTAACGTTGTAGTCCTTCTCCATCCAAGCCAAATGCCATATCCTCCCAAGGAAGTACGAGTCTCTCAATGGATGAGTAGAGGTCTCTCGACAATGATTTCACCAACATGTAGACACTATAGACTTCCTCCCTTTGGAGAGGGGTAGAGCTTCACTTATATAGGACTAAGTGGATAGGGTATGGAAAGGGTAGGTTGAGATATGGTAGGAGAGAGATAGGGGATCCTTCGAAAAGGTTAGGAATCGAGTGCCAGCTCTCCCAAGAGGTCAGGGATAGGGATCCAAGTCAGCAGGCTTTGAGAATGGGCTCGAAGGACCTATTTTTGTCCATTAACTAACTTCGTCGCACCCTGCAGTAGAGCAAGATGCGATGTCGCAGGTTGCATGAGTGTAGCCTACGACGACCTCTCAAAACCTAGCATGAATGCAATGGTATCTCTTCCAAGTTAATGACTTAGCCAATGAAACTTTAGGGATGTATACACTGAATCTCATGATGGTAGGATTTTAGGTGTAACAGAATGCCCCCCAAAGCATGAAGCTGTTGAAAGATTGGACAGGTGAAATGATTTGACAGAAAGAATGGCAATGGCTTGTCGTACGAAGGACACTGCTGCAGTACAACTGAATCTGAGTAGGCTGTCTCATATGACGTACAACATGGCTGCCGACCAATACAATGTAGATCCATGGTAGTAATGACCGACTGAATACAATCATGGCTACTAGACACAAGCATAGATCCATGATGAGATGATAACACAGCCACGACCAATACAAATGTGGATCCATGTAATATGACTCAATACAAACTCCATTGCAACCTGGGTAAAACATGACTCCCCAGGGTCTTCAAGCTGAACCCGCAATGATACAAATCTATCCATGTGATTACAAATGTCTTGGCGTCGAACATGGTAGAAACCATTTGATTACCGGTCATTGATGTATACCGTTAACAAGTGCAAGGGAAATCATCATTAATGTCAATGATCCCCAAGGCATCACAATACATATCATCAAGCGTGAATAAATGAGTTGAAGTCGAACGTGAGATGAAATCTTTCAATCAAGAGTCAATGATGCAAACTCATGTTGAAAGCGAGGTAACCTACCATTGAGGCATGCAGGGCCAAGGTACTTGGTTGGTTTCTAAATTCAATCCTCGGATGATGAGTTTAAGTCGACAAGGATGAATCCGTCGAAGGAGGGCCATGATGAGTCCCCTATCATCGACACAAAACACGACAAAGGATGTGTAGAGAAGATTAGATGGCACAGTGATATACAAGACTGACTCAGAGTAGACCGACATGATGGAAGTTGTACTGACTGCAGATAATGAGTAGTGAGAGTATTCTTGAACATGGGCATGGCATGCCTTGGCAGTATTGACTTGACGAGTTATGGTACCAACTCCTAATGCAACTAATGATGGAAGCGTTCTTTGAATGAATCAAAGGAGTAACAAGACTCAGGAAATAGGTGAAACTCGAGGACAAACGGATGATCCAAGTGCAGTATGCAAATGCAAATGAGTGCCATGTTCAAGAAATGACTGGGTACTGCCACTGATAAAGGGTGTAACATAAAAGCTTTCATTTTTCCCCATCATGAACGATGAGTTCCTCATGTGTTTTTTACGAGCTTGATGAGGGTAACCAGATGCTCGGTATAGCTCATCTCAGAGATGATTCCAATCCCAAATATTTTCCAAACCTGGTATAGGAGGGGTTCGTCCCATGGCAGGCCCTTCAATGTGAAAGTTTAACGAGTCCATAGAAGGTAAACTCGGTCATCATTTCATGTTTAATAGAGAGTCTAAAAAGAACTAAAGAAGACTCCAACGGTCCTTTTTCGTAAAGTTAGCCTCATCGCCCGAAAAAAGGGTAAAACAATGCGGGAGAGGACTCTTCCAGTCATGATTGGCTGGAGTATACCTTTTTCGTAAGTAGTGCCTCCTGGTTCGAAAAAGGGGTAAACTATCACCAGGAAGATGACCATTCAAATTCTTTAACAAGCGTGAACGCGACAAGTTCGCTTGGAAATTTTTTCGTATTTCGAGAGCCTGAAAAGAGCTTAAAGATAGACTCTCGGGGGGTTCCTTTTCCGTAGGAGTTTAACGAGCCCGAAAAAGTGATAAATCGTAACTCAGTAACGTATTCTCATGGTTTAAAGAGCACGAGAAAGAACAAAGAGTAAGGTCATTATCATTAAAGAATTACAATCTAATGAATGAAAAGATAACAACAAAATATACAATGGGTGTCATACCTGAGATGATCATTCCAATGCGAAAACGGCATAAAAAGACACTTAATGACTCCTGCACACTTGGAAACTAGGTCAAATAGTTAACCAAGCATTCAAACGTAATAAAAAATGATCCAAACTATAGCAAATGACCTAAAGGAATCAAATATTTGGAAAAATAATATTCCATTTTGATTATAACTGAAAAATGGGTCAAGTAGAGTCACCATTGTTTCAATTGCCAAATTTGGGAGGAGAAGTGCCATTTGGAGCCAAAACTTCACTTGTCGATTCTGGGAGCTACGAGTGACCATTTCACTCACCATCCGGAGTAGGTAACTCTCAACTTCATCCAGCATAATTGTAGTGGTTTGCATTTTTTTATTTTTGTTCATTTTTTTTGGGTTTTGAGTGGATTTGTGGAGGGCTATTGCATCCTTAGGTCGTCGCAGTTTTCCCTTTCGGGAACTGCGACAATCATGAGTCGTCGCAAAGCTCGTAAAGATGGACTGCAATGACGTCGCACTATTGGAAATAACGGGGTGCGACGGCCGAAACGTCCATACCAACCAACAAACCAAGCCCCAAAAAATCTTTCAGTGGTTGAAGTGAGTTTTAACAGTGTTTAAACTCTCCTTTTGGTAGGTTACAAGCAGCCAAAATGGTTTTGGAGTGGCGAGAATGGGAGCATGAGGTAGATGACATGCAAATTGCAAATGATCCATTATGTGTGATAGCGTTGAGGAACTGTGGCTTGCTAAAGTTCTTCGAGATCCAGGGCATGAGAGCCCAAATCCACCTGTTGACGCATATGCTTAGATGTTGGAATGCAACTCAATAGTATTTTGTGATCGGTGAGCACGTGCTTACCATAGATGTCGAGGACATCTACTTCTTGACTGGATTGTCCCGAAGGGAGGACAATGTGCTTCTTACTGGATCACGGGGAAGTGATCGGACCGTAGATTACATGATCCAACAACAGTGTACTCCTCAATCTCGTGCTTCTAGTGGGAAGATTCCCATAAAAGACATGCAAGAGCGTCTGTTACATGCCATTCTTTTCTCCTTTACGAGGATAGCGGGGATTCAAGCTCCTCACTTGGCCACTCAGTCTCAGATGCTATATGTGGAGGACTGCATGTCTCCAAATATATTCAACTGGTGCGAAGGACTCCTCGCGAACATGCGAGCTTAGCTGACCAAGTGTTGGCGGGGAGAGCTCAAACAGTTCGGCTACGGTTTGATAGTGATCTCATTCCTATTGGACCGGGTTCCCCTCTTGCGCCCTCAGGTACCATTGGAGGACAGGGATCCTAGGGATCCTCACATGGCTAGGTGGACAGACGTGATGGACCGACATGGTGGGGGCCCCATCATCACATATGGTCCTGAGTTCTTCACCTGGTTGGAGGTCCAGTTACTAATGGTAGAGGACTTCCCATATAGTGGTACGGACTTCAGAGCTGATCTAGACTTGCCGCTTCCCAAGGGAGCAGCATGGGGAGACATATGTAAGAACAATAACCCTTGTACTTTTAAGTTTTGTGCATTTATGATTTTTTTGTTATAGCGCTGACAAGTTAACAACATGTGTGTGCAGACGTGGGACCCGTACGACTAGTAGGAGTCTCTCTACTTGCAAGGAGAGAAAGAGGAGAGGGAGTAGTCATGGGTCCATCCGTACATGTTTCCATTGCAGAGATGGATGGATTCTATGCCAACCTGAGTGGATTGACGTTAGACGTTCCCGAGCTGACAGTAGATGAGGTGCCGTGGCCTATGCAGGTGTACACGGTTGGAGTGACCACGCGCTTCAATGCGCTGCTTCGCAGGGTTGCGAGAGCAGTTGACTGTTTCCACACTCAGTAGGCTAGAGCCGTCAGACCTAGGGGTGTACGGGCCAGGCGCTAGGCCTTATGTTCTTACCATGCATGTACTGAGATCTTAGAGGCCTCAGATTTTTTTGTACTTACTGAAAGTTACGAGGCTTCAAATTTTGTAGAGACTCACTGAAATCCATCGTGCTTCAAATTTTTGTACCAGCACTACTTTTTATGATGATATATATATATATACAAACATTCTGGCAGTTTATACAGTATGTGTTTTAAAATGGATGAATGGTGTAGTCTTGTTTATGTGTTTGCTTATAAAATGAGTTATTTACATGTTATGTCTACTTTTAACAATTCATAAATATGCTTATGTGTGTGCAATGTACCAATCTAAGATGAAGTTGGCCATGGAGTCAGCAACTGTGTTCACGTCTCGTGGAATGTGCAGGTACTGAATGGACTCGAAGGACCTTTCCAGAAGACGAACTCATCTATAGAGACGGAGCAAGGTGGGATCGCGGATGGCGTAGACTCGGTTAAGATGAGAGACCACTAGTTGAGAATCCAGGTGGATGAAAACGTGGTCCATACCCAAATAAATGGCATCAGTTAGGGTTCCAATGACTGCTTGATATTCCGTAGCATTGTTGGTTGCGAAACCTAGACACATTCCTCCTGATCTGATGAGCTCGCCAGTAGGTGAATAGAGTACCCAGGATGGCGAAGCAAGGTTACGGGTATGCCGGCTGGCACCGTCCGCGAATCCATAGCACGTTTCCATCTGCACACGCAGACAAAACATGGTATAAGAAACGAAACAAGACCTAAACACGCAAAAAATCAAAGCGTCACACCACACAAAAAACACACACATGCCATGTACAGTATATACAAAAGTACCTATGCATGAAAGACTCAGGCATAGTACCTCTTCAGGAAAATCCCGTTGCGGGTCTCACCCAAAGATATCCTGTCGCAGTCTTCAAGCTCATAAGATCCCTTCTCTAAGACTCATTTCACTACGTATGGTCCATGCCACATGGACTCAAACTTTCCTGCCCCCAGCTTATCATGTTTCTGGTCATATGTAAGGACTAAATATCCTTCGCTATAGGCGCGAGGTTCTACCGACTTCTCATACCTCGCTTTGATGTGTCACTTATGAGCCTCGTTGGTAAGAGCGGCATCTTGGCGAGTCTCGTCGAGCTTAGCTAGGTAGAGGAAGCGTTCTTCCTCGACAGTAGTGTTTGGGAGAAGTTCGATGGCGAGCTTGAGGGACGGAATCTTTCACTCAATAGGAAGGACCGCCTCTAATCCATACACTAGTTGGAAGGGAGTAAATCCAGTGGTGGTTTTAACGGATGTTCGATAAGCCCAAAGTGCGGAGAAGAGCATGTTATGCCCATTGGCCTTGTGCGTACCCACCATACGTTGGACCATAGTTTTCAAGACCTTGTTAATGGCCTTGACCTGTCCGTTCGATTGTGGGTAGTACGGTGTTGAGTTTTCATGGCGAAAAGCCAATCGGTCGCTCAACTCGTCAACCATATGGTTCATAAAGTGAGAACCATGGTCGGTAACTATTGCTTGAGGAACTCCGAACCGCGCTATTACATGGTTAAACATGAAGAGTGTGGCGGTCTTGCCGTCGTTCGTGTATGTAGGAATTTTCTCGTCCCACTTTGTAAAGTAGTCCAAAGCTACAATGACGTAACTATGTCCCCCAACCGAGGTAGGCTTACAATGCATGAAATCGATGCCCCATTTAGCGAAGGGGCCAACGGCAATAACCGGGTGTAACGGAGGGGGATGGGTGCGCTTTTTCATTTGAAAATGTTGACATGGAGGACTTTTTTTTACAGCCTCGATGCAATCTTTGAAATAGACGGCCAGTAATATCCAGCGTGAAGAATCTTCTAGGATTTATCCATCCCAGAGAGGTGACCGCCACACGCCCCAGCGTGACAGTCATTCAGAACCCGTTCAGCCTCATCATGAGTCAGACAACGTCGAAGGATAGAATCAATACCACGATGGTACAAAGTATCACTAATAATCAGATAATACTTCGCATGGTCGCGTATTCGATGATGGTCGTCGCGAGAGAATTCAGGGCTGAAACGTTGGGTTTGAAGATACAAAGTGATATCTCCATACCATGGATCAGACGTACTTATGAGAAACAATCACTCATCCGGAAAAGAGTCATTGGGCTCAGATTCTATGTTAGTACGAGGGAGGTCACAGATGAGCTCAACAAACACCAAAGACTTTTTAGACTTGGATTTTTCGAAAAGAAGATCAAATTCTTGCAGTATCACGATCCAGCGTAAATACTTGCCCCCAAGTACTTGACGAGTCAGAACGTGGTACATGGGGTTCGAATCAACGATGATGGTGGTGGTGCGAAGCAAAATGTAATGACAAAACTTCTGCACGGCAATGACTGCCGTGAGAGCGAGCTTCTCAACATGTGAATAGTGAGTTTCAGTGTTAATAAGACCTTTACTGGCATAGTATATCACATGTTCTTGGGCGTTTTGGTCTTCCTGTACCAAAACCATGGCGATAGTGGTGTCGGAAGCGGCGAGATATAAAATGTAATCTCGATAGTAATTCGGGGGTTGAAGCACAGGGGCATGTGTGATGGCATGTTTCAAACTATTAAAATATTGTTGAGCTTGATCATCCCAAATGAACGGGACGTCTTTTTTCATCAATCTCATGTAGCCCTGCGTCTTTTGTGCAAAATTACAAACAAAACTCCTTAAATAAGTCGCACATCCTTGCAGACTCTGAAGTTCCATAATATTAGTTGGAGGTGGGAGTGTGACAGTGGCTTCCACTTTCAAGGGATCAATGTGGATCCCATCTTTCAAGACAATAAAGCCTAAGAGGCGTCCAGACTTGACACAAAAAATACACTTATGAGGATTCAGACGGATATTGTACCGTCTACATCTGAGGAAAACGACCGTCAGATGATCTAAGTGGAACTCACGCTGCTTCAAGTGGGTAGGGAGGTCATCCAAGTTGGGTTCCACAAAGTCCTTCACATCATGGAAGGCATACGACATGGCCCGCTGGAATGTGGCACCAGTGTTTTTAATATCGAATGGAAGTTTGCGGTATGCAAACGTTCCCCAAGGGAAGATGAATGCAGTCTTGTGTTGGTCGGCAGGGTGGATCTCAATTTGGTTGTATCTGGAAAAGGCATCCATAAATGAAAAAATGACACTTTCGACACAATTATCGATAATCTGGTCAATAAAGGGAGTCAGGTAGTTGTCCTTGGGACAAGCTTTGTTGAGATCCTGATAGTCGACACAGACACAAATGGTAACCTGTTTTTTGGTAACAGGGACGACGTTTGAGACCCATTTTGTCAATGGGACATGATAGATAAAGCCCGCCTTCAAGAGTTTCTCAATCTCTGCCTTGATTTCCGCAGTCTTCCGAGGGTGTACCGGTCGCAGCTTTTGGAGGACAGGTTTGAGGTCGGGATAGGTTTTAATCTCGTGTAAAACAATGGAGGGGTCTATCCCAGGCATCTCCTAATAGGTCCAAGTGAACACGTCTCGGAATCGCTTGAATAAGGACGTACAAGAAATGACTTCTTCAGGGGAACACTTCTGTCCTAAATGAATGTGTTCCACTACACCAGGAGTAACCGAGATGTCTATCAAGGTGGTGGGTTCGACGTTGGCTAAGTTTCCTTCGGAGTCCGTTCGACATGTAAGTATCGAGGGCTAAGACCCTGAGTAGATATCTGGTGTAAAGATGGTGTGAATGCTGCTATCCACAGTATCTATAAAGGAAAGGAAAGACGAACGATGATGGAGGTCTTCCCACGGAGGATCATCTAGACTCATGATTTCCATAATGGACTCGTCAGAATGAAAAGTCCGTAGCAGAGGATCAGATGATGTCCGTTGTAGAGAACAGGATGTGGAGGCCACAACTAAGTGGTCCTCCGACGCTGATTGGATAGCCTCATACATGAGTTCAGCGTGTGATAGAGGCATGGTGTCTCCAATCAGGTGTGTGGTGGCTTCATCAGGTACAAGCCATGAATCAATGGAGTTAGGGGTATATGAAATCTGCGAGGAGATCATGTTCACCGTGGAAACATGGTTTGGGGGATCTGAAGTAGGAAAGACGCCCATAAGGGATGAATCCTTAAGGAGGCCGACCCCCACACTCTCATACTTTTGCAAAGATTGTCCAATAGAAGGAATGTTATCACCTGGATGAGTAGTGGTGTCAGGTGTGCAGAAATCCAGTTGGTCGACTGTGACAATTCGACCTTGATGGGGGAATTGTATTATGCAGAATACAAATGATGCGACCGCAGTCATGGCGTAAAAACAGTTACGACCAAGCAGAATGTTATAATCTAACGGGGCAGCGACAACTTCCACGTTAAGGGTGGCGGTCTTTCCCCCCAGCTCGATTGGTAAAGCTTGTAATAGCCCATGAGGTTGAAATCCACGTCCGTCGAAAGATCTCAAAGTGGTAGGAGAACGGTTCAACTCGGGAGAGATAATGGCTCTCCAACATGCGATCGACATGACTGACGTAGAGGCTCCTTCATCCAAAACAATACGATGGATTATCTTCCCAGCAATGTTTGTAGCAACTTGAAATGCCAATTGATGGGAGAGCCTCGGTTTGAAGTATTCCAACCAGAACATAATGGTATTCGATGAATTCGGGTCAACTGCACTGATGGCAGTGAGGAGAGTCTTGCGCTGATTCAGACAGTTTTGCAAGACCTCGAGCATCGACATAGCATAAGGAGCTTGTGCTAGGTCCTCTACAATGTTTTAGTTTTGAGCAGCCCGAGCATTATGATTGAAAACCGATTTTCTAATCGTGGTCTTGGGTGGACGCAATACTGACTCGAGAGAGGGCTTCTCAATGGTGAGAGGAGCAGTCGATACAGTGACGTCGGGCATCGAAGTGGAATCTTTTTTAGCATTACTTCCAAAAGGTTCTTTGGCTGGAACAGAGTCATACGAACGAGAACGAGTGTTCAGGTTGATAGTCTCATTACGTACCATGAGAACATGTGCGGTGGTGGATGCTTCTCCTTGGGAAGAAGAAGTGTGGGCGATCGATTGTTGATTTTGAGCAAGGAAAGGATCGTTGAGAACTGCGGGTGTGGGTTTTCCCTTGAGAAACTTTTGAACTTCGTCTCTATGGGGGCACTCTTTAGAAAAGTGATCATCACCACACAGTAGGCAAGGATACTTCAACTTCCTTTTCTGTTTGGTATCATCAGGGGTGCTCTTTTGTTCTTGCTGGGTGGAATATTTCTTAGGTTTCCCTTTGTTCTTTTTCTTACCACCAGAATTTTGAGGTGCAGCTGATGAAACAGAATTCACTTCTTCGGTGACAGCAGGAGTGGATGATTTGGTGGTGCCGTGACCAGCCTGTGTTGGTGATGGGGAAGAACCGTGGGAGTTCGACTAACCAACAGTTTGAGAGGAAGGTTGGGTGTGAAGGAATCCAATGATGCCATCGGCTTGGGGTCCCTTGGGTGGTTTCGCAGAGTCGTAGGTGTTACGGGGTGCGTCGGGAAGAATATCAAACAACGTGCCAGATTGAGCATAGAATAAGTCTAGCAAATGGGAACGAGCGACGGCTTGTTCCTCAGTGACAACACCTCTCATGGAAACATCTCCTGCTATGGTAGGAATGAGAGACTTTGTAAACCAGTCTGCTAGGAGTTGATCTGGAATAGGAGCCTTAATGAGACGTCCTCTCCTCCAACACTCATGTATATGATCTGAGATATGAGTAGCAGTATTTTGACATAGCGAGGTTAAAATCTCTGTATCAGTTTCGTACCGTATCAGCAGCTGGAAATGAGTCAAAAAGTTCATAGCAAGAGAACCAAAATCAGGAAAAGAATGGGGTGGTAGCTCAATATACTACTTGGCAGCCGAACCAGTGAGAGTCCATTGGAATAACCTAAGACGGATCGAGTCGTCCATCAAGGAGTTGGATGAACACCATAAGTGGTATGTCATCACGTGGTTTTTAGGATCCTCACCCGGCTTACCATCAAATTTTGGGATATTTGACGAAAGTTTCACCAGAATGGGTGGCCAATTAGTTCCGTGGTAGATGGGGTCGTTGGTGAGGTGAGACAGGTCAGGTAGATCCAAAGGAGCCAAAAAGGGCAGTTGCGGATTAGGCTGCGAGTACTGATAGTACGGATAAGGCGTGTAAGGACCAGTCAGACCTTGTATCGACTGAACATAGGGGTACGGGCCGCCCGAACCAAATGTAGGTTCAACGCCATAGTAAGGTGGTCCATTACCATAATAAGGTGGCCCATTACCATAAGGTGGGGGTCGGCCTCCGCCGTTGGGAGGGGGTGGGCTGCCTCCAAATGGTGGGGGTCTGCCACCACCGCTAGGGTAGGATGGGCCGCCACCGCCTCCGCCGGGAGGAGGTGGTGGTCCAGTACCACCACCGGAATAGGACGGGCCTCCACCACCTCTGTTGGGAGGGGGTGGTGGGCCACCGCCGCCACCAGAAGGGTAAGATCGTCCTCCGCCACCGCCACCATAGTAGGGTGGCGGTCCACCACCACCGCCACCAGGATGAGAAGGTCCTCCACCACCACCACCCAGAGGGGGTGGTACTCCTTCGCCACCACCAGGAGGAGATGGTCCTCCCCCAACACCACCACCAGGGGGGGTGGTCCTCCACCACCTTCACCAAGGGTGGGTGGGCCATGATGACCGAAATGAGGTGGTCCTCCACCGAAAAGTAGAGGTCCGCCTCCTCCAGAGTTATGTGGGGGCCCACCGCCTCCAATGGGAGGTGGGGGTGGACCAAACGGGGGTGGAGGGACTATAAGTGGGGGTCCATGTTGTAAAACATTTTGCTGTCCCCATAGAGTGTAAGGGATTCTGGGGTAAGGTACCTCGTAGAGTGCGTTTCCGGGATTAAGTTGACCCGGCACAGGGTTAAAATGACCTAGATACGCTTGACTCGATGGAGGTTGAATTACGTTGGATGGTCCCCCGACATGGGATAGTCCCGAAGTGGAAGGTCCAGGAGGTAAGGAATTTCTAGCGGAAGGCCCGATGGGAATTCCTACTACAGTATTATGGGTAAGAGATGGGGGTTTCCCCTCAGCAACAACTTGCTGACTACTAAGTAAAGGTTGACCCAACACTGGTTGTTGATTATCCACCATAGGATTAACGTTCTCTGTAAAAAAGGTAGGGGATAAAGAGTATCATCCCCTTGAAGTTTGGGGTGGGGGAGGAATAGGTAAAGTAACCGTGGTGGTCACAGGTGTGTTGGACTGTTGTTGTTCAACAGGTTGGGTCGTAAGATGTACTGAACCGGTCTCCTGTCTAGGAGATGCATGTGCAGGAATGGATGGTTGACCAGTTTCAAAAGTGGTCACGTGTTGCGTGGATGATTCCGGTGACTTGAAAGATAAAGAGAGACCTGTGATTGGTCGGTAAGGAGGTAACGTCGGGTCTTCAACCCTTCGTTGGAGACTTGAGCTTCGACATCTCTCAGCCATAGAATGAAAGTAAGCCAATTGGCTACGATAGTAAGCTAAGGGATTTTCTGGAGTAGTCCCACTAGGTGGGGGTGCAATGGAAAAATGGGCCACTGGGTGACCGGTAGAAGATGTCCAATAAGCTGATGAAGGACCAACAACTGCTTTGGGGTCGTCCTAGGGTTGATTTATCCAGTCCAGCGATCCAGTCTCTCCTGGCGCAACGGGAGGTGAGTCTTGTGAAGTGGGGATTTGTGCTTCTTCACCCTACGGGGGATGAGAGGCCGATGAATCTGGAGGAGTATGAGGAAACAAAAGTCCTCCAACATTCAAAGTGGGGTTTTCCACTTCATGTGACCCGACCCTTGCTTGTGGATCCATTCTTACCCTCAAAATTACCTCCTAGTTAAGGGGATATTCGGGTGGCAAATTCTGAATCCTGCGAGACCTTCTCCAAGGAAAGTCAACCAGAGTGACTGAAACAAAAATTTTCTCCTAGGGCAAGCTAAATGAAAGAAAAGCAGACCAGACAAACCCTACACAAAATAAGGCCACAAGCAAACTTATGTTATAAGAGTGGATTCAACGGTCTGGAACCTCACATGATTGTCAAGGCTTCGCAAATCGCTATATACTGTAGGGTCCAACAGTAAAATGCGATAAGGAGGATTGGGACCGTACCCTTTCCTGAATACCCGATTACTTGGATAGTACATGCGTAGTAATCTCCCCGAGTGTTGTTCTCGGTGTATTTCTCCTCCAAGATGGCCAAAAGGTTAACTTTGTTGGTTTCAGGAATCCTAAGGGTGTCTCCCGATATACGCAAGGTACGTGGGAGTTCAAATCCGTAGTGGTGTTGTCTAATGCACAACCGTTCGCAAGACACCTTCCGATATACTACCAAGTACGTGAAATACCTTTCGATATACGCCAAGTACTAAAGGGACTTGGTGGGTACGTGGAAGACTACAATACCCCCGTGATACAATGCTGGAAAATAATGACAACTTCCACGCTTAACGACACCGGAACACGTTTCCAACTTACACACAAGTTACTAAAAATTTTACCGTAGTTCTACCGTTAATTTTTATTGGACGGTTAGGTGAATGCATGAGGTGAGTACATAATCATAAACATAATGCAGGCCCTAACTACATGCACAAATAACGCTTTTCTTTCAATGAACTCTATGTATGGGACGGAGAAATTTTATTTTTCTTTCCAACAATTTTACCAAAACGATGCAATGCAATACAATTCCAAATCTACCAAAAAAATGACTACGAAGTATTCTTTTCTTTTTCAGCGAAACATAAAAGACACAACACTACTAAACCAAATCAAAGCATGTTTTTTCTTTTTCTTTTATATTTTCAAAACGAAAATGATGCTAAGTGATGAAAAGAGAGAGTTTCTAAGTAGAGTATGCAAACTTTTCACTTTCACTACAATGGCCTAAAAGCATAAAAACCAAAAGATACGATGCAACTTTTCCAAGCATGGAACTACTTTTGCAAAATTTGATGTCTATTCGAATTTTTCAGGAAAATGAGCAACTCATAATTCATGAAAAACACAAACACTGCAATTTTCTTTCAACTTTTCCAAAAGATCTACAAATGAGACATTCCAATGCTGTGCAATTCTTCAAATGAGCTTGAGAAATGATGGAAATAAAGTACTTTTGATCTTTCAATGGATGTATTAAAATAATAATTTGACAATAACAATGCTTTTAAACATGAATACTTGAAACGAAAAGATCACTTGCAACACTCCAATATCTCAGAAAATCTCGAGAAAAGATGAGCACTCAATGGACTGAAAGTACATACAAACACTCAAAATCAATCAGGAACAAGCAGCACTAAAGCAAGCAAAACTCACAAAATGTATGCAAACGAGGTCTGGAAACCGATCCAATACACTTGACCATATGTGGCTAGGAGAGGAGGGAATGCAAGGGCGAGTGGATGCATGTGGGGGAGACAAAAGTGTCCACCACTACCAAATCTCAGACTTGTCCAAGATGGAACCCAAAACAACTCCAAATAAAACCAAACAACTCAATCACACAAAGCAAAATGGGGTCTCTGACGGGATCTTGCAATACAAAGGGAGTCTGCACACAAACCAAACTCAAAATCAAAATGGAGAAGGGGTGCCTGTATGGAAAAAATGGCAGATTGGTGCACTCTGTGCTTGTACACAGTGCAACGTCGCAGTTCACCAATGCGAGAAGTGAGACGGTGTCGCAGTATACCAATGGAAGGGATGCGACGACAGACTAACAGGAAAAGAACAAAGATAAAAAAATAACACAGTGTCGCTCTGGGTACACTAACCAGGTGCGACAAGCGAGATCTAAGTTAAAAAAAGAACCAATTCTCCAGATAATGAGCATGAAATGGTCTAAAAAGGAGAAGTACAAACTCAGAGGAAGATAATCAGACTCTTCAAAGTGAAGATTTGATGGTGAAACCAGCTTAAGAAGGAAATGACAAATAATATTGCTTGGCAAGAAATCAACTGAAAAATGACATTCAAATTGACAACTACAAAGCAATTCTCTTCCCCAGTATGGTCACCGGATTTGTTTGACGAACAATCCACTCGAGCGGACACGAGCCGGATCTCCCTAGCTCAATGTGAGTCTAGAACAAATAATATAGGCTATAAACCACTTTCCTAGATCTAGTTAAGGATCAGGTCAATAGATGTCTTACCTTAAACTTGATGTCCTTTCTTCCTGGAGGTTGCTCCATGCCTCATGGTCGTCATATCTCAACTACAAAACCTGTCAAGACATAGAACAATACAAACAAGTAAAAGAGCATCTACACAATAATAGATCTAAGTAAAAAGTTAAGCAAGTAAACTACACAATATCATCACACATAAACAATATTGGTGGAAAGCGTTTATATTACTGTCAATCGAGAAAGTACATAGAAAAGAATAGACTACAACCAAGGCTTAACGCTGCAGTCCTTCTCCATCCAAACGAAATTCCATATCCTCCCAAGGAAGTATGAGTCTCTCAATGGATGAGTAGAGGTCTCTCGACAATGATTTCACCAACATGTAGACACTATAGACTTCCTCCCTTTGGAGAGGGGTAGAGCTTCACTTATATAGGCCTAAGTGGATAGGGTATGGATAGGTTAGGTTGAGATATGGTAGGAGAGAGATAGGGGATCCTTCCAATAGGTTAGGAATCAAGTGCAAACTCTCCCAAGAGGTCAAGGATAGGGATCCAAGTCAGCAGGCTTCGAGAATGGGCTCGAAGGACCTATTTTTGTCCATTAACTGACTTCGTCGCACCCTGCAGTAGAGAAAGATGCGACGTCGCTGGTTGCATGAGTGCAGCCTACAACGACCTCTCAAAACATAGCATGAATGCAATGGTATCTCTTCCAGGTTAATGACTTAGCCAATGAAACTTTAGGGATGTATACACTGAATCTCATGATGGTAGGATTTTAGGTGTGACATAAGCCTTCGTCAATGCTTTTGGGTTATTCTCCTGACTCAATTCAGGATAGGTGATCAGGCCCTGCATTCAATTGTCCTGGTTTCACGATGATCTCAAAGTCGAATTCTTGGAACAACAACAACCAGCGACAGATATTCCCCCCCAACACAGGCTTGTCGACCAAATATTTCAATGCAGAGTGGTCAGTAAACATCTTCAAATGGACTCCAAGTAGGTAGTGGCGGAATTTCTGTAGCGCATAGAGCATTGCTAGCCCTTCCCTTTTTGTCGTAGTATAGTTTTTCTCCACAGTTGACAGCTTCCTGCTTGCAAATGCGATTGGATGATCGATCGCTCCTTCTCTTGGCTAGGCCAATATCACTCCTAGTGCGACTGATGACGCATCCACATGAACATGGAATTCTTTTGTCCAATCGAGAAAAACTAATATTGGTGTTGCAACCATCTTTGCTTTCAGTATATCGAGGCTCTTCTGGAACTCGTCATTCCACTCGAACTTAGAATCCTTTAATATTTTTTCCATTGCCGCTGTGATTGCCGCATATCCCAAGATAAAATTTCTGTAATACCTGGTATGCCCTAATGTCGCCCTTAATTGCTTCACTGTCGTCGGTGGTGGTAAGTCAACAATGATGGCAATCTTTGCTGGTTCAACCGACATCCCTTCCTTGCATACAATATGCCCTAACAGGATCCCAAATGGATCACAGAAGATGCACTTCTTCAAGTTTAGCGAAATTTGATGTTGTCTACATATTTCCAGCATCAACCTTAGATTCGCAACATGGTCCTTCACCAGGCCATATACAGTCCAATCATCCATATATACTGCGAGGAATTTATGAATGAAATCTTTCAATGTAGAAACAACTAATCTTGAAAAGGTCATAGGGGCGTTTTTGAGACCAAAAGGCATTACCTTGTATTGAAAACAACCCCATTCTGTTACGAACGTTGTCTTATGTCGATCCTCCTTCGTGATATTTATTTGAAGGTATCCTGAGAATCCGTCTGTTAACGAATATATCTCCTGACCTGCGACGCCTTCTAGCACTTTGTCAGTGAACGGTGTCGGGAATGGATCGTGCATACATGCATCATTTAGTTTTCTTAGGTCGATGCAAATGCTGATTTCGCCAGTCTTCTTATCTTGGACAACCATCGGATTGATCCATTTGGATTCCTCCACAGGATCTATGATTCCTGCATCCAACATTCACTCTATTTCAGATTTCACTCACTCCTTGTACCTGGGATTCAATTTATAGGGTCACTGATTTACCGGATTCGCATAAGGTTTCAGAGGAATCTTCATTTCGCCCAGTTCCTTGGAAATGCCTTTCCTTTCCGAAAATTTTGTTGGGAACAAATCTTGAAACTCGTGTAGTAGATGAGTGACTTTTGCGATTGTCACATCATCCCAATAATCTCCAATACTTGCGAACTTGGTGTATGCCTCTGACCCAACATTAACCTTCTTGATTCGTAGTGGCTATTGGAATTTGTCAGAGGGAATATCTGGTGCTTCGACATATCGGCTTCCTTTCGACTCTGGTACATAAACAACTCGTGGATCATCCTCTTCGTCAGGTCCTCTCGTCATGTTGTAACACTCCAACAACATTTATGGTATCGCAGTCCACTGTAATCCCATTGATTTTTCCATCGGGACTGCTTCAAGTACCTTCTCCCAAATATCCAGTAGCGCGCTATGGATGAAGGGGTTTTCATCCGAGAAGCTGAAAGTCCAGCTAAAGTTAATAGTTAGCTCTTCCCAGGTAGTTGTTCTGTGTCACAGTTCTGTTGCTACGTACCACCTTCGCGATACCTCATCCAATGTATGTATGAATGCATGGACCCATTCTTGTTGTGGTCTCACTCCCCATGCGCTTTGACACTCCTCCAAGTGATCCCTTGGGTCACTCCTTCCACTGTATTTCTTTCCGCAATACCCTTCAGTTTCTCCAAATCTTCTCCGAATCTAACTTCCATTAGTCTTCTACATAGTGACCATCTTGTTATCGTCGACTTGTGCGTTTCCCACCATCGCGCTGGTGCAACCTTCAGTGCTTCCTCCAATTCCAGTAGTCTCTGCAGTTTTGCTACTCTTTATTCAAATTCGGCGATAAATTCAGTCAGATTAGGCAATCCTTCGTATGTTGGCAGTTCGCATACTTATGTCGTCACCCATCTCAGCGACTGGGTGATTCGTGCGCACCTCCTAAATGATACTTCGTGTAGTCGATTCTGCCAATTCCCAAGCACTTCATCGGATTTTGACGATGCCGAGCTAACGCTTTTCCACCCCAATTATCCAACGGTGGTGGGATTGATGTAGCCCTCTGAGATGTTGTAAACATTGTCCCATCCTCCTTTGAATTTGTATCATTGTCTCGACATACCTCTGTCCTTTTGATGGATCAAGAGGGGCAACAAACCTCATGTCGCGGTTCTCAAACGATATTGTTCGTATCTTAAATTTGATCACAGCTTGATTCTCCATTGCCCAGTCTATCCCTAACAACACCGGATAGGGGCTTGTGTTATCAACTATTTCTATGACGTTAAAATCTGCGTAAGTCTTTAATCCCTCTATCTCGACTGCGATGTGACATAATAGACCAATGGGTGCGACCTTGCTCTGATTTTCTAGTCGAATTTGTACAGGGGACCATGCCATCTACGGTTTCCCCATTGTCTCCCATGTCTGTTTCATCAAGATATTTACATCTGATCCAAATTCCAGAATGGTAGAGTCGACGTCGAATGCACCAATCTGTGCAGTCATCCTCATTTCTCTCCTTGTCTTCTTCCTGGGAAATCGATTTACTGTTCGAACCTGTCATCTGTCCTCATGTTGGTGTAATAGGTTGGCTATCTCTGCTAGCGCATACTGATATTTCGCCAGTTCCAAAAAATTTTCTAGGAAATCCCTTAAAGTATTGATCCTTCCTGGTGGCCTCTGTGAATTCATTATATCGAATATCGATGACATCTCATAGGTGGGTTCTTTCTGGCCAAGCTTATTCCGTCTCATTTTCTCTTGCACTTCTAAAAAGGTTCCCCTTTCCGCTTCCACATAAAATCGGACTTGTTTCCTTTATATAGGTCAGATACTAGGCTATGGCCTGTCTTCCCCTGTCGCAGCCCCTCCTCTGGTCACTACTGCGACATTCACAGGTCGACTTCTTATCTCTACTGATATCTTCTGTACATTCGGAGGTGGATTTTGATTGTGATTTGGATTCGGTTGAGGTTTGGGTGGATTTTTGGTTTTCCATTTCGCAATCAACTGGGGACATTCATCAACACTGTGGTCCATTACTCTGCAGTACGTACACTACGGATTCGGGTTCAGAAAATCCCTTTGATAATGTCCGACTTGACCATAATTATAGCATACAACTAGCCCTCGACCTCGTCCAAAATCTCCTCCCCGATCAACTCCCCCACCTCGACCTCCGCGGAATCCTCCTCGCGACTTGCCATATGGTTGTTGGTTATATTGCACAAGATGATACTGCGGTTGGCCATACTGCGGCGATGGTTGGTTGTACACCGGCTATGGTTGGATATAGTGGAGTTGTGGCTATTTATAATGTTGATTGTAGTGCGGTTGCTGCTGACTATACTATTGTTGCTGCTGTACAGGAGGTTGCTCCTCGCCCTTCATAAAAAACGTATCTGCGGTCCTTTCTTGGAGTAATTCATACACCCTACAATCCTTTTCTTCATGGCCAACTGGTCGACAAAAGTTGCAAAAAATATTGGTTGGATTCAACATCATCTTCTGTAAATATACGCATTCTTCTGATCGATGCCCCCTTGTCTAACAAATTCGGCACAATGACATTCCTCCTTGACTGAGTGGATTAGGTGCGCAAGACTGTAAATATTCGCGGAACTCCGAGCACTGGTCCTTATGGTGTCCTTCTGATTTGTAGCGACTGCACCATATTTCCTCATGAACTTATTTTCCCTTCTTGATGTCTTGTAGCTGGATCGTCAGGTTTGCTAGTTGCGCTTGGATGTGGTTCATACCTAACCCCGTTTCAATGACTGGTGAAGCCTCCAACTTCATCGTGATTTCCAGTGCTTCCACCTAGGATGCGATCTTCTGTTGCATTAGCGGCATACAAATGTGTGGTACTAATCTTGTGATGAACCATTCCTTGTGTTGTATTTCGCTCATCCCAAAACTTACTTTTTCCATCAAGGTTTTATATCTTTGGTCGAAATCCCACACTGATTCATTTTGAAATTGCTTGATCTCTTTCAGTTCTGTGATATATTGTAACTTGGATTTCGGTTTCCTAAACTCATCAATCAATCCTGCCCTTATCTGCGATAGTTTTTTCTCGAGAATCCCTATCGGTACTTGTATGAATTTCATAAACCAGTCCAGCGCACGGCCCCTGAAGGTCGTCGCCAGTTGTCCCTTCTTAATATTGTCATCTTGGAACTGTTTTACCATCCATAATACTTCGTATAAAAACCAATACTGCTTGGGATCCTCGGTCCTGTTACCCTGAAAGATCGACATCTTCACATCGTTGCTTGCCATCCTTGGTCTCCTACTATTATTTACAGACCCACTACTCCTACCGTTGTTCTGACACATCGGAAAGCCCTGCGAATATCTTATGTTTCTTCCTTCGAAATTTGGCGTAGTGTGCAGATTTGTGGGTACGTTGTCACTTTGGGTCTGTCCCTCTTCGGCTTTAGGGGTATCCTGGTTGCTTTATTCATTACAGTAAGGTTGCTTAGTCCTTTGTGGTCCTGTTTCGCAGCCTTTCATTCCGATCACTCTAGGATACTCTCTCTCAACCTCAGTCCTCCTCTTCTTCTCCGGCCGGAACCTCACCCCACTTCACAGGGTACCACAATCTTCCACAACCTCTGTCATAGCTGATATCCATATACTCCGCATCATTCTATTAGACCCGCATCCACATGGTACGCAAAACCTCCGCACATCGATCTTTACTCGTTGGAATTAATCTTCAGTATACCCTTTTCGCAGATAAGAATTTTAATCCATAGTTTCAGCGACAATAGATACCTTCCTCTGGTGATCCAGGTCGTGTCCAAGTAGCACGAGGGGGACAACAGTTCGACTGAATGAGTCGGCCCTGTTATGGCGGAAGCTTAATAAAAAGAAAGAGCAAAAGCAGGATTACACAACATAGATAAACACAAATACGCACAGACAATATGCAGGAATGCGAACT
Source organism: Larix kaempferi (assembly GCA_027924585.1). NCBI lineage: Eukaryota > Viridiplantae > Streptophyta > Pinopsida > Pinales > Pinaceae > Larix > Larix kaempferi. The sequence goes on from BSBM01000841.1 coordinate 21,738,498, forward strand.
GCTCTTCTATTAGATGTAAACAGAAAGATTCTCCTGTATGTTACAATATTATACATGCTTATATAGAATTCTGAGACGCTTGAGTGCCTGCCCGTTATGTTCATTTATAAAGAAGAAGTTAGAATGGTTCAACTGTTCAACCGTTAAAGTCGACTGGAAGACAGAGAGACAGTCTGTTGAAGTTCGATAGTTGCTGGTCGCATGTCGACGCTGCTTGTCATTGTCACAAAATGTGAGGTTGCTGAACATGTTGAAGGTGCTAAACGTGTCGCAGTATGTCGAAGTCGAGACTCATCGGAACCTGTCGAAGTTGTCGAAGTCATGTCGAGTCTAAACTTGTCGAAGTTGTATCGACATCAATGACTTGGCAACTGTGATGCGGATCAGAACTCCTTCCTTAAGAAACAATGGTCTCCATTGTTTGCTTGCGAAGGTGAGGAAACTTGTCGGTCACTTCAGTAGTAGAGCCACTTTTCTTGAGATGGGATCTGGCCAGCTTTGGAAACCTGAAATAAGGGAATTTTGTTCGTCCTTGTAAGGCATACTCGTCGTCCCACAATCGTGTCTCAAGGAAGAGGCTCTTGAACATCTGGATGGATGTCGTCGGGTTCCGTTGTCGATAAGTCATTCTGTTCCAACAAGGGTGCATGATATGGTCGAAGTAGATCCACATTGAAGACTGGATGCAGACCCAGGCATGCAGGAATGTCAAGTTGGAAAGTGTTTTCGCCAATCTGTCGAAGAATACTATATGGACCATATCGCATAGGTTTTAACTTCTTGAAAGGACTAGTGAAGTGCTGCTTCTTGAGATGTGGCCAGACCTTATCCCCAATTTGGAATGTATGAGGAATATGATGCTTGTCATGTCAGGCCTTAGCTTTCTTGTTTTCTCTGTGCAACATCTTCTGTGCTTGTCACTGGATGTCGCAAATATGTTCTCGAAACATGACTTCTTTATCAAATTCTTGCTGGCTGTGGTCTGTGTCAGAGTTTGGCTGTGTCGGGGATCTTATCAAGTTGATAGGAGTTGAGGGTTGAAATCCGTAACAGACTTCAAATGGGCTCTTGCCTGTAGAGTTGTGCTGAGCACGGTTGTAGCTGTGCTGGATGTATGGAAGACTTTCATCCAATGTATGTCGATGCTGGTGATTGTACATGCGAAGCAGTTGTACTACCAAGTGGTTCACAACTTCCGTCTACCCGTCGGTCCGAGGATGGAAAGATGTCGATAATGAGAGTCGTGTGTCTAGCAATTTCCAGAGGGTCTTCCAAAAGATGCTGACGAATCTGGCATCTCGGTCAGAAATAATGGTTGTGGGTAAACCAAAGTGTTTCCAAACATGTGTAAAGAAGAGCTGAGCGGTATGCTGCACTATCGTGGTCTTCTTACATGGTATGAGAATGGACATCTTGGAAAATCGGTGGAATACTACTAATATCGCGTCATGCTGATGTCTGGTAGTAGGATAACCCATCAAGTATTCCATAGAAATAGATTCCCATGGTTGACTAGGAACAAGCAAAGGTGTGTACAATCCCTGTCGTCGATTAGGTGGCTTAGCAATGGCACAAACCATGCATGATCGAATGTACTTGTTGACGTTGGATTTAAGTGTAGGCTAGAATAAATACTTATGCAGAATAGCAAGGGTCTTTGCTACTCCAAAGTATCCCGCAGTCTTGCTATAGTGCGCATCCCAAATGAGTTGTTGTCGATGCTCATCGGTCGGTACACAAAGTTGTCCAAGCTTGTATAGCAAGGTGTCTTTCAGGAAGTAGTCAGAGTCTGAGGTCGACGACTTGTTAGTATGTAACTGTCGGTAGACTGTTGAGAAGTCGTTGTCATCCTCGTACAACTGTTTCCAAGTGGTCATTTCATATCCCTGCATACTCATTAATGTCAAAAGGAGAGTAATGGGTGGTCGACAGAGGCAATCTGCGGCGGTGTTAGCCATGCCTTTCCGATACTTAATCACCAACTGGAATTGTTGTAGGTAATTAATCCACTTGAGTTGTCGTTTTGTATGCAACTTTGATTGTGTCAGAGAGAACTGTAGAGGCTTGCGATCAGTGAGGATGACCGTTTCCTTTCCAAGGATGTAATGCCTCCATTGCTTGAGAGCTTTCACAATGGCGTACAGTTCTTTTTTGTACATCGAGTATCTTCCAACTGTGTCCATAAAAGTCTCGGAATGAAAAGCGACTGGATGACGAGACTGAGTGATCACTGCACCCAAGGCATAGTCCGATGCGTCCGTCTCAATCTCAAAGGGCTAATGCAAATCAACTAACTCAAGTACTGGTGCAGTGCAGAGCCTGTGTTTGAGCTGTTCAAAAGCTGCTTGTTGTGTTTTTGTCCACTGGAAGATAGTTTTCCCATTTCCTTTCATCAACTGATTCAAGGGCTAGGCTATGTGACTGAAGCCGAGTATGAATCATTGATAGAAATTTTCCAAACCAAAAAAACTTCTTAGTTCTTGAATGCTTCTAGGAATGGGCCAATCTTTGAGGATTTGTACTTTTTCTAGGTCGACGTGAATGCCTACAGAGTCAATTACATACCCCAAATATTTGATGCTGGTCATCGCAAAAGAGCACTTGTCCATGTTCAGATAGAGTTGATGTTGCTGGAGAGTGTCGAGGACTTGTCGAAGATGTCCGACATGTTCTTCCCTTGATCGATTGAAAATCAATATATCAGCCAGATAGACAATGACCCATTTTCCTATGAAAGTTCGAAGAAGGTTATCCATATGCCGCATGAAGGTCGCAGGTGCATTGGTTAAGCCGAAAAGCATGACTAACCATTCAAACAATCCTTCCTTAGTCTTGAAAGCAGTTTTCCACACATCTGAGGACTCAATTGGAATCTGATGGTATCCCGGCTTGAGGTCGAGCTTAGTAAAGAATTTAGCACCTTTCAGACAGTCGATGAGCTCATCTATCCGCGACAGAGGGTAGTGATTCTTCACCGATATTTTGTTGAGAGCTCTGTAGTTGATGCACATACGCCAAGTTATGTCCTTCTTTGGAACTAAGACTACTGGACTTCCACAAGGAGAGGAGCTGGGTCAGATATGACCTTTGTTGATTAATTCTTGGATTTGTCTATGAATCTCTTCATTTTCAAGAATGGATATTCTGTAAATAGATGCGTTAGGCAAAGAAGAACCAGGAACAAGTTCAATGGAGTGTTTTACCTGACAATGTTGAGGTACTCTGTCTGGAGATTGAAAGAGGTTCTTGTACTCATCGAGAATATGATCGACTTGCTTCTTCTGTCGAGAGCTGCATTGGTCGGTGACTCAACTCGTTGCTGCAATATTCTTAGAATGTTGCGTCTTGATCATGATTAATGCGAACTTCTGAGCATGATTGATGAGCTTCTTTGTTTGTTTGGAAGATATCAATGCGACTGTCGGTGTAGGTTGACGCTTTGGTATGTTGAACCATCGATTTCGGATTCTGACAATCACCTTCTGAGGTCATGACTGATAACTTCCATGTCTATCCCAGAGGTAAGGTTTCCCAAATAGGGTGTCGGCTACGGAGAGTAGTTCCACTTCACAGAGTACTTCATCTTCAAAAGGATTTATGAAGTAGGCGAGTTTGCATTGTCGAGTGATCTGTAGTTCTTGTCCATCCTTCATCCAACCGATGCTGTAAGGCTGAGGATATAGAGTGGTCACAAGACCTATTTTATTCACGAGATCTTCAGAAACGAATTTTTTCTGGCTTCCGTTGTCCACAATCAGATGTAATGGGTTGCTTTGGACCCATATCCGTGTATGTAATAGGCATTCTCGTTCCTCCTCATCGACGATAGTCGAGGATACTGGAGTGGTCGAGGTCAAAAGGGTTGTTGTGTCTGGATCATATTCTTCCATCGTCTTGTCGAACGCATTGGAGGGCGACATTTTTTCCAAAAATGTCTTCCGAGCTTTGCATTCAGACTTATCATGCCAAGATGAGTGGTGGTAATCGCACAATTTTCCGGTCAGCGGTTGTTTGCTAAGTTCCCTCTTGTGAAAATGATTCTTTCTGTGGTCTGGTTTTGGTGGTGTCGGCTGGTGCCTTTGTAATGTCCCTCTTTAAGAATTTTATTAAAATGACCAATTTTTCTCTTTTTCCCCAAATTCGACCTTTGACTAGTTTTGATGCCTAGGTCTCCAATTTGCTCCAAATGCTCCCAAATATTCTGATAAGGTATATGGATGATGTTATAACATAAATATGTGTTTTAGGGGTGCTTTTGGACCTTTAAAATACTTCTACAAATCCTCTTTCAATTCTGGCCAATGTAAGGTACTTTACTAGTAATTTCCCTTTGACTAGTATTGGTCTCTAGGTCTCCAATTGGATCCAAATGCCTCCAAATATTCAGTGAAGGTGTATGAATGATATTTGTACTTTATTATGATGTTCAATGATGATTTATGACCATCAAAAGACTTCTGCAAAATTATTTAAACTTTTGGCCATGATGGGAGTTTTACTAGTAATTTGGGGTTCCGATCCCCCCAGGGTAAATGCTGAATATTACTCTCCAAATGCTCCCAAAACCACTCGAATTTCTGAAAAAAGGCAGATTAATTTCTTGTGTGCATCATTATTCAATTTATTAAGCTGGTTATAACCCTCTCCCAAACAACTACAAAATCACTTGTTCGAACTTGGGGGAAATAACATTAAATCTCCTTCAAATAAAATAAAACTAAGCAAGATGTCTACAAATGCTTAAGTGATGAACATGAAACTTGTAATACTCATCAATAGAATTCCATACATCATAAATATATCATATAATCATTCTTCCATTCTAAATCATCATCAATACATTGGCATACATCAATATAGTGGGGGAATGGTCATTGTTTGCTCATTAATAATCAATTTTACATATAACCACTCGGTATTTAGACTTGAAACTTTTTTAGGATGAATAACAGAGTATATCAATAATATTACAATATAAATGGATCATGAGAATCTCTCCCAAATATTACAAGTTCTCACCAAAAACGCCCTGCCTCAAGGATCAAGAATATGCCATGAAAACTGGAAATGATTGAAGGGGTGAGATGCACTAGAAGAAACCATGAGCTGCCCTGTATCTTACACCTGCAAATAAAGACTCCATTAAAGCTCCAAATGAAAGTTCTGAATGGCATTTCCAATTACCAACTTGGATGGGAATATTTCACCCTCGAAATTGGCTAAGGCAAGAAACTAGTCATCCACTAGCTCTCCCTCTTCACAAATGCAATTGAAAATTTCTCAAATGATCAAAAGCTGCATTCATTCTTTTTTCTTGACATTTATAAAGTTTCCAAGCTCTCTATGGGTCGAATTTCTTCCAAGATATGCATTCCAACTCAAGTTGGGAAGAGATTCCAAAGAATGCCACTTGTACAACAATTCCTAGTCTCCCACTTCCACCAAATCACATGTGGAAGCATATTAGCTTCCTTAACTACCTTGAGTGCCCTCTTGGAGGATAGTTTTAGCTCTGACATGTCATATATGTCATATTTTAGCTTTCAGGTCTGATTTGTGTCATAGGTGTCATAGCATCTTCATCGTTGTTGTCATAGAGCTAAGGAATCTATCCCAAGTGTCCCACTAGCTCCAGATTGCCTCTTCCTCTTCCATGGGAGTTACTCTTCCTCTACATTTTGACCTTGGATGAGTCATTCCATGAATAATACCTTTTTAACTCCCACAATTATGTTACCATTCACCTTGAATTTGACTTGGTGAGAGAATGATGCCAAGTGTAGTGGGGAAATCTAGCCATATGTGGGTCCCACTTCCTCCATGTATCTTCATGATCAAATGCCACTTTGATTTTCACTTGTATATATTTATCTAGCTCCTTTATTCAATATTTATTCCATTCTAATGTTCAAACATCATTTATTATCCCCCTTATTCCAAATCCCAAAGCTTCCACCCCCAACCTAGGAAACTAGTAATTTTTCTCCTTGGCAATTATTTGACCTTTAGCATCAATTTGACAATCTCTCATGAATATGGCCAATGGCCTTAGGCCATTATGACCCAATTCAAAATTTGGGACATGAAATCCTCCCTTCCCAATATTTCTTATCCTCAAGCAATTCAAACATGGGTGTTGGAGAACCTGCTTTCTGTATAATTCTTTGAAGTGGCCATTGAATTGCCCAACCTTGAGTCTTTGAGATTCCATGAAGATTTTAGAGAGGAACCACCATGCTTGCTGCTGAACTACTCTGATAAAAATCACTTTATTAAGTGGGAAATCCATCTCCCTTACTTCTTGTTTCCCCAAAAAAATTGAAACCAATGAGACAAAAATTATTCCAGGGTCCCATTGCTTGTATTGCACCCCAACAATTAAGAGTGATCTCCAACCCATACCATCAGATAAGAGGATTCCTGGATCCCATTTTCTTGTATGTATTCTTCCAAACATCATGAGTACAAAATATATATCATCAAAGTACATAACAACATAATGAAAATGTACATCAAGGAGGTGCTTCATCAAAGGATCATAAAAGTGCTTATACCTCCAAGTAAGTAGACCACCATTTGCCAGGTGCATACAATCTTCAAGTGTCCAATCAAATCTGCTCCAATGACATAGGTGAGAATCCCATGTCCAATAATGATGCTCCAAAAGGATGTGATATGCATCAAAATAGTCAGCCATGTATTCTTTCATCCCAGAAGTGAATGAAGAATCTCCACTAAAACCTGAACCGAATAATGAGCAGAAAAAACAAGGAGACTTCAAAGGACTCAAAGAAGTCTCACCCATACATCCATGAATGTGAGAATCATAAATATATAATAAAGTATGTGGCTACCAACAAAAATATTCTTCAAGCATAAATCTATTCACCCAAGTTTTGGATGAAGTTCCTCCAACATCAAATGAACCAAGTGTTGAGCAAGAAAAACCATGAGTCTTCAAGTGACTCAAATGCATATCATAGGTGCATCCATGTAGATATACATCATCATAAAGTAAAAAAGGATGCTGCTGCAAATGTGAATAAGAATGTGCTCCAACCATGTCATCATAAAAGGTAAATCTAGGAGTTCCATACTCCTCATGTGGCCCCATTAAAAAGAACCCTTTCACCCATTCTTCATGTAGACTAATGCTGCAAAACATGGAATTGTAGGATGTAGGAGAATGAACTAACTCACCCAAATGATCAGAAAGTGAAGAAGTTTCATCATGGGAAGGATACATATGGGTAATATCATGCAGCTCCTTCAAAAGTGTGAAACCTTTGTCATAGATTGGTTCCAATGTAGAGGAATCATGCTCTTCTTTAAAAATTGCATAACTTTCATCAAGATACAATTCAAGTTCCTCTTCCACCACATCAAGTGTTTGTATCTCTTCAAGTTCATCTTCAAACACATTAAGCACATTCAAATTTCCACATTTCTCATGACCCACCATGTCATGAGAATTTTCCAAACAATCTACCATTTGACAATATGAAACATGGGAGGAAAAACAAGTATCTTGCAACTTTTCAAGAAGTTGCTCATTTTGAATTGTGAGCTTATGATTATCCTCATTATTCTTCAAGTATGCATCATGTAACAATTCATTAAGCTCAAACAAATGGTTTCTATCAAAAAGCAAAGACATAAAATTACCTTTGATGTGGCACATTTCTCTTTGAATCTTCTCCATGTCTTCAAGGAAGGATGTTTCCTCCAATGAAGTAGCTCTCCAACAAGAATTTGACACCAATGCTTGAGTGGCATGGAGAATGCTGAGGGACTCTTGGATCTTCTTTTCATTCATCTTTAAGGACCCTTCAAGAAAATTAGGCTCTTGCAAATGAACCTCCTCATCTTCTTCCTTCTTTCTTGTACCAAATTCATGAAGCTCAAGTGGTGATGGGGAAGTTGATATTGTTTCTTCTTCAACTGCTACAAGGTATTCATTTTCATGTTTAATGGAATTTTGGCTTGCAGCAACACTTTCAAAAGTGATCTCTATGTCACCAACATAGAGGTGTGAACACCCATTAGTAGTTACTTCTTCATATTTCAAGCATCCATCAGTAGATGCTCCTTGATTCATGTCCAAGTTAGAATGTGTCTCGAATTGATCTTCAATATTTTCAATAGGATCTTCTTCAATATTTTCACTCACACACATTTCACTTACACACATATGATACTCTCTCCAAGGTTCTTTACGAGAATGGCATAAACCTTTCTTCAATAACTCCACATCTTCCTTTTTGGGTCTATTTTCAAACAAAATATCAGCATAGTCTTCAAAAGACATGGCATTTTGTGGATCTTCCCTCGAAGCAAGATATTCTTGATATTTTTGATATTGTTGGGGCAAGGTTTTATATGTTGCTCTCCATATTTGTAACTCCTCCATATAATTATCCTTTGGTGGTGTGACATACTCATATTTATCATACATATGGTCATAATAATAGTCTTCATTCCTCCTAAAATTGTAAGAAGTGTTGCATGATGGCACCTCTTCCTCAACCCATTCACATTTTGCTTCATATTGTTCATAAGCATCTGCATATTCCTCATAAGAATTGTACTCATCGGATTCATCATAATAGTATGACAGGGCTGCAACTCATTCTTCAATGTATGATATTAACTCACAGGTGCAAGGACCATGCTATGATACCACTGTAATGTCCCTCTTTAAGAATTTTATTAAAATGACCAATTTTTCTCTTTTCCCCCAAATTCGACCTTTGACTAGTTTTGATGCCTAGGTCTCCAATTTGCTCCAAATGCTCCCAAATATTCTGATAAGGTATATGGATGATGTTAGAACATAAATATGTGTTTCAGGGGTGCTTTTGGACCTTTAAAATACTTCTTCAAATCCTCTTTCAATTCTGGATAATGTAAGGTACTTTACTAGTAATTTCCCTTTGACTAGTATTGGTCTCTAGGTCTCCAATTGGATCCAAATGCCTCCAAATATTCAGTGAAGGTGTATGAATGATATTTGTACTTGATTATGATGTTAAGGGATTATTTATTACCATCAAAAGACTTCTGCAAACTTATTTAAACTTATGGCCGAGATGGGAGTTTTACTAGTAATTTGGGGTTCCAATCCCCCCAGGGTAAATGTGTATATTTAACTTCGGAATGTATTTCATCTATGTATTTCATATATATTTATTGTACCCTTATAAGAGATGTGTTATTCCTCTATAAGGAAGTGACGTCATGTGGATTGAAAAGTGTCGCAAGTGTGTGTACTTGCCGATGGGTTATTAGACCACCATGTGTGGGGTCGGCCCTAAAATATATATTATATTGTGGATGTATCTAGATAGATAAGTCGGCCCCATAAGGTCACTGGGAAAACAGGTTAAGTATAAATAGAGATCAGGAGATCTTTATTTGGATCATTCGAAAAGACACACTTCTCTCACTCAGAAAGTGGCGCACTAGTGAGGAGGAGGATCATCTGCTCTAGGAGACTATCTCAAGTGTATTTTGATTGTACTTTGGTTGAGCCATTTCTCTCTCTATCTCTGAGGAAGTTGTGGGGTTTTTCACCTTAGGGTTTTCCCCACGGAAACTCTGTGTCTCTTGTCTCTCATGCTTTTTATTCTTGTGATGCTTTTCATGCTTATTGTGATTGTTATGCATTGATATACTGTATATGTTATTCTCTCAGTAAAGATCCAAGAGTATTGTGAATTAATGCTCAAATTTTAACATGGTATCAGAGCTAACCTGAGAAGAAGATATTTTGCAGTGACAGAAACTTGAGTTTCTTGTTTATTGGGTTTCTCTCCACAGTTTTTGGAAAAGCAGTATAGTAGATTGACTCTACTCATCAAGGAGAATCTATTTATCCAATCAAAATTCAATTTTGAGCATTTTCAGATTTGGCCCTAAAAATTAGGGTTTCCACAAAAATAGGAGTTTCTGAAATCTGAAGCCATAGCTAGAAGCGCCTTGCAAAAATCGAAGTTTAGAGCTTTGGATCGAGATTTTTGGCTGGGTAGATCTCCGGGAAACTCAAACCCTAATGCAGGGCTCTCCCTAGTGAACCCGGGAGGACAAAAGGAAAATCTGAAGGGTAAAGCTTTGCTGATCTCAAATTCTGAATACACCAGGCTGATCAGCTCATCAAGGCGCATCTTTCTATCCTTTCAGAAAGTTGAAATTCACATTTTGAATTTTTAGGGTTTTTTCGACAAACCCTAATCCGGGACCAAATCCAGTTTTCAGCATTTCAAGTGGTAAGACCTAAATATTTTCTATTTCATTTGAAGTACTATTTAAGATGTCTCACCACACCAAGCTTGAGGATAAGCTTGAAGGGGCTGATAACTTCCGAGCTTGGAAGTATAGGATTGGGTTAATCCTGGAAGAGAATGAGTTGGACTCATATATAAAAGAAGACATCCCTATCCCAGAGGATGAAGAGGCTAAGGTATTGCATAAGAAGAACTTGGCCAAGGCAAAGAGAATCATTGCTGATTCTATCAAAGACCATCTCCTACCCGATGTGTCTTCTCTAAAGACACCCAAGGCTATGTTTGACTCTTTGACCAAGCTATTTGAAGGAAAGAACATAAATCGGAAGATGACCCCGCGGAATCAATTGAAAGGGGTCAAGATGTCGAATGGAGAAACCATTCAATCCTATTTCTCCAAGGTCTCTCAGATCAAGGAACAACTTGAAGCTGTAGATGAAATGGTGGAATTGTTATGACTACTTTGAATGGCCTACCTAGGTCATGGGACTCTTTTATCCAGGGGATCTGTGCCAGAAAGAAGTTAATCTCCTTCAGCAGATTATGGGAGGAATGTTCTCAAGAAGAAGCAAGGCTTGTGGTAAGAGAAGGGAAGATGAGAAATGAATATCAAGCTCTCACAACTCACAATAAGAAGGGCAAGTTCAAGAGGGAGCCATCCCATCACAAGAAGAAATCTTCTCATCATTATGACAAAGACAAGAAAGATCTAAGGTGTTTCACTTGTAATGAGAAGGGTCACCTTGCTTCAGAATGTCCCAAGAACAAAAGGGACAAACACAACAACAACAACTCCAACAAGAAGAAGAAGGGTAACGAAAGAAGGTACCATGCTCATGCTGCCGAATATGATGAACCTCCAAAGAAGAAGGCTAGGGAAGAAAGTGATGATAGTAATGATGACTCATCAAGTGAAGAAGAGTATTTTCTAATCTCTACTCTCACAGGTACTATCTCCCATGGTTGTAATGATTGGTTAATTGACAGTGGGGCTTCCAAACACATGACTGGGTTTAAAGAATCCTTTGTAAATCTGTCTGAACATGAATCACCCCATAAAGTGAAACTTGGGGATGATTATCAATATCCCATCAAAGGAAGTGGTGAAGCCTCCTACAACCTAGATTCTGGAAAATCTTTGAAGATGAAAGAAGTCCTTTATGTACCTGGGCTCAAGAAGAACTTACTCTCCATCTTTGCATTGGATACAAAAGGTATGAGGGTTTCATTTGTGGATGGCCAAGTCCTAATGTGGCCAAAGGGAAAGACCATAGATGATGCAGTTGTGATTGGAGATCAAGAGGGAGGTTTGTATAAATTAAAAGGACAACCTGAACATGCCATGGTGTATGAATCCATGGAGCCAAGTGAACTTTATCATAGAAGACTTGCTCATATGCACTATAGGGCACTTCCAATTGCAAGCAAGGCTGTAGAGGGTCTTCCTGAAATCAAGACCAAACATGAAGGTGTTTGCAAAGGATGTGCAAAAGGTAAGAATATTAAGAAGGCTTTCCCAAGCAGAGAAAGTAAGGCAAAAGATATCCTGGAAATCATCCACTCAGATGTATGTGGTCCTATGTCATCCAGTTCCCTAAGTGGGTATGTTTACTATGTCTCATTTATTGATGACTTCTCCAGGAATACTTGGGTATACTTCTTGAAAAACAAAGATGAGGTGTTTGATAAGTTCAAGGAATTCAAAACCTTGATGGAGAATCAAACTGACAAAAAGATCAAAATATTTAGATCCGACAATGGTGGAGAATTCACCTCAGGTGACTTCAAGAAGCTTTGCAGTGATTCAGGGATTAAGAGGGAGTTGACTGCTCCTTATAATCCTCAACAGAATGGAGTTGAAGAAAGGAAGAACAGAACAATCATGGAAGCAACAAGGGAAATGCTGCATGACCAGGATCTACCTATGCATCTATGGGCAGAAGCAGCTAGAACAACTGTATATGTGCAGAATAGAACACCCCACAAGATATTGGACACCAAGACACCAGAAGAGGTATTTTCTGGTAAGAAACCTGAAGTCAGCCATCTTAGAATATTTGGTTGTCCAGTATACACTCATGTCCCAAAGGAAAAGAGGACCAAACTAGATCCTTCAGGAAAGAAGGGTATCTTTGTGGGTTACAGTGAAAGCTCGAAGGCTTACAAAATATACTTTCCAGGGTTCAAGAAGATTGATGTCAGCAGGGATGTAACATTTGATGAAAACTCAGCATTCATCAAATCAAGGAAGGCACCTATCGAAGTTTATGAAGAACCTAAGGAAACTAGATTTCAAGACACTACCATGATTGAAGCAATTCCAGAAGTTGTTCGTGAGTTTGAAGATCTGCAAGAACCTGTAGATCCACCCCGTGAGGATAACTCTCACAAGAGAGAGAGCTCATTCGAGATGCAGAAAGATTTGGCATTTCAGAAGAAGAACACAGAGCAAAGAAGAGAACCAGATCACATACCAGCTATGTTGCTTTACTCTGTGACATTATGAACAAAGAACCTTCCAGTTATGAAGAAGCAGCGGAAAAGAAAGAATGGAAGGATGCCATGGTTGAGGAATACCAATCAATAATGAAGAATGATGTTTGGGATGTTGTCCCAAGACCTAAAGAGAAGTCTGTTGTGACTTCCAAATGGATCTACAAAATCAAGCATGCTACAGATGGCAGTGTAGAGAAATACAAAGCAAGATTCGTAGCTCGTGGCTTCTATCAGAAAGAGGGAATAGATTATGAAGAAACTTTTGCACCTGTAGCCAGGTATACTTCCATCAGAACAGTACTTGCCCTGGATGTAGCAATGAAATGGAAAATACACCAGATGGATGTCAAGACTGCTTTCTTGAATGGTGTAGTTGAAGAGGAAGTATACGTGGAGCAGCGACTCAGTTTTGAAATACACGACAGGGAGTCATATGTGTGCAGATTGAAGAAAGCCTTGTATGGCTTGAAGCAAGCTCCCAGAACTTGGTATGGTAGGATGGACAGTTTCCTATCTAGCTTGGGCTTTACCAAGAGTAAAGCGGATTCCAACCTCTACTACAAGGTTGAGGAATGGAATCCTGTGATTCTACTCCTGTATGTGGATGACTTATTTGTAACAAGATATGACAGATTAATTGCAGATACTAAGAGGAAGCTTGCTGCAGAGTTCGATATGAAAGATTTGGGAATGATGCATTATTTCCTAGGTATGGAGGTGTGGCAGAATTCAGGTGGGATCTTCCTTGGTCAAGGGAAGTACACAGTAGATATTCTAAAGAGATTTGGGATGATGGATTGCAAGGCCATGGCCACACCCCTGTCATCGAATCTAAAGCTTCTATGTGATGCTTCATCTGAGCCGATTGATGTCTCTATGTATCGTCAGATGATTGAGTCCTTGATGTACCTGACAAACACGAGACCAGATATTTTCTTTGCAGTGAACACATTGAGCCAGTTCCTGACGGATCCGAGGAGTGTTCATTTGGTTCCTGTAAAGCATGTTCTGAGGCACCTGAAGGGTACAATGGATTATGGGCTCAAGTATGAAGCGAATCAAAAGTTTAACCTGCAGGGTTATGTTGATTCAGATTGGGCTGGCAGTGCTGCAGATAGGAAGAGCACATCTGGGTGCTGCTTCAGTATGGGATCAGGTGTGATCTCTTGGTTCAGCAGGAAGCAGTCCTACATAGCACTGAGTACAACTGAGGCAGAGTATGTTGCAGCCTGTTCATCTAGTTGTGAGGCAGTATGGCTACGGAAGCTACTGTCTGAGTTATTTGATCTCCCATTAGATGCTACTGGTATATTTTGCGATAACCAGAGTTGTGTGAAGCTGTTTGAGAACCCAGTGTTTCATGACAGGTCAAAACACATAGAGATCAAATATCACTATATCAGGGATGTGGTGCAGAGAGGAGCCGTGAAGCTCCTGTATGTTGCGACGGATGAGCAGATTGCAGATGTGCTGACGAAGCCACTAGCCAGGGTGAAGTTCGAGTACTTCAGGGAGAGGCTTGGTGTGATTCAGATCGACGACACTTCGAGGAAGAAGTGATGGACACATTTGCTGAAGCCATCCCAAGCATGTTGGAAGGAGGATCCTTCACATGGCTGTGGATGTAAGCGTTGGATGATGAGTATCAGGGCGATGCTCCAGTTACTACTCTGTATATGCATCATGTTGGATGTTGGATATGATCAGTTGGATCATTTATATTTGTATGTATGTATGCATCGTGTTGATGCTGGATATGATCAGTTGGATCATTTATATTTGTATGTATGTACACATCGTGTTGATGCTGGATATGATCAGTTGGATCATTTATATTTGTATGTATGTACGCATCATGTTGGATGCTGGATATGATCGGTTGGATCATTTGTATGTATTTGTATATGCATCATGTTGGATGCTTGGACCATGTATCTGTATCAGGTGGATACATTATATGATCAGGTAGATCATGTATGTTGATATGTATCATGTATTTGTATTTGTATCAGGTGGATACACTGTATGATCAGGTGGATCATGTATGATGATATGTATCAGGTAGATACTTGGTGTGCATTAGGTGGATGCATTGTATGATCAGGTTGATCATGATGATGAGCTTCAGGATGTTGCTCCAGATGATATGTACCAGGATGGTACAAGTGATGATGATCAGTATGATCATGGGCATCAGGATGATTCCTCGTGCGATGATGATCCGTTGGATCATGAGTATCAGGTTGATACTTGGAGGTCAGAGATGATATGTGGCAGGTTGTGCAAATAGCATGTAATCAGTCCTGGGAAATCTTCCCGGTCATGCTGCGGCACATAAATGTTCCTGGGGTACTCTTTCCGGTATTGCTATGTAGTATGTAATCAATCCTGGAGATCCAAGAGGTTGAGCTGTGTACTCGTAATTAGTCCTGGGATGCTCTTTAGAGATCTTGTCGGTCATGCTGTGGCACATAAATGTTCCTGGGATGCTCTTTAAAGGTTTTGTCTATCCACATGTAATCAGTCCTGGAGATCCGAGAGGTTGAGCTGTATGCTCGTAATAAGTCCTGGGATGCTCTTTAGAGATCTTTTCGGTCGTGCTGCGTCACATAAATGTTCCTGGGATGCTTTTTAAAGGTATTGTGGAGGACATGCATGTAATCAGTCCTGGGAGATCTTTCCGGTCATGCTTAGGCACATAAATGTTCCTGGGATACTCTTTCCGGTATTGCATCCGCACATAAAATTAGTCCTGAGAGGCCACCTCTATCAGACCGTTTGCACAGATGATGAAGACCTGCAGGTGGTGGGCCTACATCCAGTATGAAAAAGGACTGGCTCTGTAGAACTTCCTATGATGAGTAGAGTCAGAGATTGGTTGAGATAGCAGTAGCAGTGACGATGATGATGACGATGATCTCGAGAAGAAGACTTGTCTAGCAGAACTGTGTCGAGAAATACCTTCCTAGTTAAGAGGGAGTGTTGATGTATATGTAACTTCGGAATGTATTTCATCTATGTATTTCATATATATTTATTGTACCCTTATAAGAGATGTGTTATTCCTCTATAAGGAAGTGTCGTCATGTGGATTGACAAGTGTCGCAAGTGTGTGTACTTGCCGATGGGTTATTAGACCACCATGTGTGGGGTCAACCCTAAAATATATATTATATTGTGGATGTATCTAGATAGACAAGTCGGTCCCATAAGGTCACTGGGCAAACAGGTTAAGTATAAATAGAGATCGGGAGATCTCTATTTGTATCATTTGAAAAGACACACTTCTCTCACTCAGAAAGTGGCGCACTAGTGAGGAGGAGGATCATCTGCTCTAGGAGACTATATCAAGTGTATTTTGGTTGTACTTTGGTTGAGCCATTGCTCTCTCTATCTCTGAGGAAGTTGTGGGGTTTTTCACCTTAGGGTTTTCCCCACGGAAACTCTATGTCTCTTGTCTCTCATGCTTTTGATTCTTGTGATGCTTTTCATGCTTATTGTGATTGTTATGCATTGATATACTGTATATGTTATTCTCTCAGTAAAGATCCAAGAGTATTGTGAATTAATGCTCAAATTTTAACAAAATGTTGAATATTACTCTCCAAATGTTCCAAAACCCACTTGAATTTCTGAAAAGAGGAAGAGGATGTATAAGTGACAATATTAATGTCTTGTGTGAATCATTATTCAATTTATTAAGCTGGTTATAACCCTCTCCCAAACAACTACAAAATCACTAGTTCGACCTTGGGGGAAATAGCATTAAATCTTCTTCAAATAAAATAAAACTGAGCAAGATGGCTCCAAATGCTTAAGTGTTGAACATGAAACTTGTAATACTCATCAATGGAATTCCATACATCATAAATATATCATAGAAACATTCTTACATTCGAAATCATCATCAATACATTGGCATACATCAATCTAGTGGGGGAATGGTCACTGTTTGCTCATTAATAATCAATTTTACATATAAACACTTGGTATTTAGACCTGAAACTTTCTGAAGATGAAGAAAAAATTATATTAATAATATTAAAATAGAAATGGATCATGATAAGCTCTCCCAAAGAGTACACAAGCTCACAAAAAATGCCCTCCCTCAAGGATCAAGAATATGCCATGACAACTGGAAATGGTTGAAGGAGTGACCTGCACTAGAAGAAACCATGAGCTTCCCTATAGATTACACCTACAAATAAATAATCCTTTAAAGCTCCAAATGAAAGGTCTGAATGGCCTTTCCAATTAACAACTTGGATGGGAATCTTTCACCCTCAAAATTGGCTAAGGCAAGAAACTAGTCATCCACTAGCTCTCCCTCTTCACAAATGCAATTGCAAATTTCTCAAATGATCAAAAGCTGCCTTCATTATTTGTTCTTTAAATTTATAAATTTTCCAAGCTCTCTATGGGTCGAATTCCTTCCAAGAGATGCATTCCAACTCAAGTTGGGAAGAGATTCCAAAGAATGCCACTAGTACAACAATTCCTAGTCTCCCACTTCCACCATATCACATGTGGAAGCATATTAGCTGCCCTAAATCCCTTGAGAGCCCTCTTGGAGGATATATTTATCCCTGACATATCATATATGTTATATGTTAGCCTTCAGGTCTGATTTGTGTCATAGGTGTCATAGCATCTTCATCATTGTTGTCATAGAGCTAGGGAATCTAGCCCAAGTGTCCCACTAGATCCAAATTGTCTCTTCCTCTTCCATGGGAGTTAATATTACTCTACATTTCGACCTTGGATGAGTCATGCCATGAATAATACCTTTTGAACTTCCTCAAGTATGTTACCATTCACCTTGAATTCGACTTGGTGAGAGAATGATGCCAAGTGTAGTGGGGAAATCTAGCCATATGTGGGTCCCACTTCCTCCATGTATCTTCATGATCAAATGCCACTTTGATTTTCACTTGTATATATTTATCTAGCTCCTTTATTAAATATTTATTCCATTCTAATGCTCAAACATCATTTATTATCCCCCTTATTCCAAATCCCAAAGCTTCCACCCCCAACCTAGGAAACTAGTAATTTTCCTCCTTGGCAATTATTTGACCTTTAGCATCAATTTGACAAACTCTCATGAATATGGCCAATGGAATTAGGACATTGTGACCCAATTCAAAATTTGGGACATGAAAACCTTCTTGTCAGGTGTTCGTCTTGATGTCAGCTTTGTCGTGAAGCGTGCTTTTCCTTTCTGCTTGGTTTCCAATTTGTTGGTGTAGTGGAAAGCATCCGCAAGCGTATTGATAGTTAGAAATTCCATCTCCTGCTGGATGTACTAGGACAATCCTCTAACGTACTTCAGAACAAGCAATTTCTCTTCTTCTTGGACGCCAAGTCTTGCCATGAGTCGATAGAAATTGTCGGTGTAACTCTTTACTGATTGGTCTTTCCATTGCCTTAGCTGCTACCACTTCTTATACTGCTGCTCGAGGTATTTCGATGAGTAAAATTCCTTTCGGATGTGTTCGAAAAATTTATCCCATGTGTAGATGGGTTCTCCACTTTTCTCCATCTTTTTTGAGAGGTTCTCCCACCAGCAGTGCACGGAGGTTGACATCTTTAAGGATGTAATGGTGATCTTGTCAGCTTCCGAGAGTTGATTCACAGCGTAATAGGATTCCAATTGTTGCACCCAATTGTCGACGAATTCCGCGTCAATCTGACCTTCAAGATTCGGTATGTCCATATTAATTTTCACTTTGAAGGGGCTGATTTTATCGGAGTGAGTTCTCGTCAAGGATCCTCTGGATGTCGAAGCGAATTGTAAGAGAATATCGTTGAACTAGGAGAACATTTTAGTTCGTTGTCGAGCCAGAGCTTGCTCAATAAGCTGTGTTGTCTCGTCGGCTACATGTCTATCGTCTGTTTCTTCTGTCATTTCTGGAGATCGCATCTACTTGGATTGCTGAGATTGCGAGCGAGTTTGAACCGGCATAATTCAGGTGACTTCGAGAGAAGTGTATATGCAGAAATTAAGCACGAACAAAACTTAATGCTCTGACACCAATGATCTGGGTCGTGTCCAGGAAGCACGAGGGTGACAACAGTTCAACTGAATGAGTCGGCTCTGTTATGGCGGAAGCTTAATAAACAGAATGAGCAAAAGCAGGATTACGCAACACAGATAAACACAAATACGCACATACCATATGCAGGAATTCAAACTGATCTTCTATTAGACGTAAACAAAAAGATTCTCCTGTATGTTACAATATTATACATGCTTATATAGAATTCTGAGATGCTTGAGTGCTTTCCCGTTATGTTCAGTTACAAAGAATAAGTTAGAATGTTTCAACTGTTCAACCGTTACAGTTGATTGGAAGACAGAGAGATAGTCTGTCGAAGTTCGACAGTCGTTGGTCGCATGTTGACGTTGCTTGTCAATGTCGCGAACTGTGAGGTTATTGAACATGTTGAAGGTGTAGAATGTGTCGCAGTATGTCGAAGTCGAGACTCGTCAGAGTTGTGTCAAAATAGGAACCTATCGAAGTTGTCGAAGTCATGTCGAGTTGAAACTTGTCGAAGTTGTATCGACATCAATGACTTGCCAACTGTGATGCAAATCATCTGGTCCCTTGAAATTTTTTCTTTCTACGTCGTTGTATGACTTAATTGTGTCGAAAACAAATTCAATGATGTATCCCTCCAAAATACTATCCACCCAGAACTCGACAACTCTAGAGGATCTGTTGTTCACTCACTACAATTGCTATATCAGTTCGAGCGTCCAATGTCCAAGCTCACCACCTTAAAAATTATTCTTTTGGAAAGTCGGTTGTGCCAACCACTCATGTAGAAGTATCGGGAATTCACAGAAGAATATCTCATGAACGTCGGAGTAGATATAATTATGTATCTAGTCATTCGTCGTCCATCCAGGATTGTGATTTCCCCCCTCAACAAATCCTCGTGCCTCCTTATCTAATCATTCCTCGATCTTTGGTTTTGTCGGATGCCACAACATGTCATCTCTTCTTTTGCACTAGGGTCCCAGAAATGGAACAGTTTGTTGACACAGTTCTGTCGACAGGGGTTCACTTCACACTGCTATCAACAAACATCGACCAGACACCCTTAAGCATCGGCCAGAAAGGTTTTACCCTTTCGAGCAACAGCCACAGAGAGAGTGAGGTCTCACCTGAGATGTCTAAGGGAGGATGTAGGAACCAAGTTTCTGCAGTTGGGAGAAGACATGCATTAATTCATACTTAGTCACTATAGAAACCAGAGATTCGCTTTCGCATTACACTAGCAATTCAAATACGCAATAGACATAACTCATATCAACCAACATTACTGATCAATCGACAAAGCAACAAGATTGCATCATTACAAGATATCATTCATACTTCATAACACAGTGACAAATAGAAATCACAGAGTTGATACATAGCCGAACATCCTCATTCATTAACTCATCAAAAAGACCGCGGGATGAACTTCGCAAAAAACAGTTCCACGTGACTTAACACAAACCCATATACCCAGAGCAAAAATTGTCGAAGGCAGAAAAAATACATCAGACTTGATCGACCAATCTCTTCTATGATTCTATCTATTACAATTGTGTCTCTATTTATAGACACTATGGTCGTTACAAAATGGTCCAAATGACCCATTCTAACTAATTTGGACCAAAACTTTCGTTTGTTAGAAAAACAGGATCGCAGGGCAATAACAATAAACAAGATGCAAATATAATCACACAGACACATTACAAGAGAGACACCAATATATCGTGGTTCACCCAGGATGGGATATGTCCACACTAAAATCGCCAGTCCTTATTATTATACCATCCAGCAAATGAAGGGATACAACCTGCAGCACATCCGTTTCACTTCCTCTTCATTGTATCACAGTCTCTCTTCACGATCTCAAAAATCTTTACAATGCATAATACCTAATACATATTCCTTAGCCATATTACAATGTATTTCTTTTATAGGGGAAATACAATGGGAAAATACCATGGGATACCCAAAACCATGGGTTCGCAAAACTGTTTTCCAACAAACTGTTGGGGAACAAGTGTACAGTCCTTTTGCATATCATATAAAGTTGGGGTACATGGCTGAGACAATATCATCTATGAGACTTGAAGATCTTGCTCCACAACCAACAAGCTCCCACTTGGAGACTGATCACAACAACTCCACTGTTGCTGTACTTGCTGGATCTTGGACTTGGAAAATTTCTCATCTTCACCTTCACACTAGAAGGCCAACTAAAACCGAGCAGAAACTTAGTTCCTCTTTGGTCACTACCTTTGTAAACATGTCTGCAGGATTCTGGCTAGTATGTATCTTTTCCAGCTTCAACAGTTCATCTTCTAGAACAGAGCGTATGAAATGGTACTTGAGCTGTATATTTTTAGTCCTGGAATGGAATGCTGAGTTCTTTGCAAGATGAATGACACTTTGGCTGTCACTATACAACCTGCTATCCTTTTTCTTCTTACCTAATTCCTCCATCAACCTCTGCAACCAAATCATCTCTTTACTATCCTATGTAACAACAACATACTCTGCTTCCGTTGTTGAAAGTACAACAACCTTTTGCAGTTTCGAAATCTAACTTACTGATGTTCCACCTACAGTAAACACATACCCTGTGGTGCTCCTCCTGCTATCCTTATCACCTGCCATTTATGCATCAACATATCCCTGTAGAACAGTGTTTGAACCTCCAAAACATAATGCCTGAGTGGTAGTACCTCTCAAATACCTGAGAATCCACTGTACTGCCCTCCGATGTTCTTTACCTGGATTGTTCATATATCTTCTCACAACTCCCACTGAATGTGCAATATCTAGTCTTGTGCACACCATGGCATACATCAAGCTGCCAACTGTGGATGAATAGGGAATCTTGGACATGTAATCTGTCTCTTCCTGTGTCTTGGGACACATTTCCTTACTGAGATTGAAATGGTTGGACAAAGGTTTACTAATTGGTTTTGCATTCTGCATTCTGAACCTCTCCAACACCTTTTGTATGTACTCACTCTGAGGCAATGTCAATTTGTGATTTTTCCCGTCTCTTGTTATTCTCATACCAAGTATTTGATTTGTATCACCCAAATCCTTCATCGCAAATGAATTAGCTATCTTCCTTTTGATTACATTTATATCCTGCATGTCAGACCCTACAACAAGCATGCCATCCACATACAATAACAAGATAATATATCTTTCATTGTCTAGCCTCTTGAAATAAACACAGTGGTCACAATGACATCTACTATAACCTTGTTCTGTCATAAACCTGTCAAATTTAAATAACACTGCCTTGGAGCTTGCTTCAAGCCATACAAGCTCTTCTTCAACCTGCATACCAAATCCCCTTCCCCTTGAACTCATACCCTTTTGGCTGCTGCATATATATCTCTTCCTCCAAATCCCCATGGAGAAAGGCTGTTTTTACATCTAACTGTTCAAGATGCAAATATTCTACCGCCACTAGACTTAAAATATTCCTAATTGAAGTCATCTTAACAACAAGAGAAAATATTTCATCAAAATCTATACCTTTATTCTGTGCAAATCCCTTTACAACAATTCTGGCCTTGTACCGCTTCTTACCTCCTTCTTCTTCCTTCAACATGTAAACCCATTTGTTCTGCAATGCTCTTTTACCAGTAGGCAACTGAACCAAATCCCAAGTCTGGTTTCCTACCAATGAGTCCATCTCCTCATTCATGCCTTACTCCCACTTCTTTTTAGTTTCCACCTGCATTGTTTCTTCATAACATTTTGGTTCACTAGAATCAGTCATCAATAAATAATAAATTGAAGGAGATTATCGTTCAAGGAGTCTACTTAACCTGGTAGATCTTCTTACACTTGTAGGAGTTTCAAGTACTTGCTATTGTTCTTGATTTTCTGGCACCTTTGGAACTTCATTTTCTTCAATTTCATCAAGTACTGTGTACTCTGTTTTTTCCTTTTCCTGTTTCTTTCCCTGCAAGTGATCTTTATACATGACCTTTTCATTGAATATCACATTTCTACTCCTAATGATTTTGTTATTTTCATAATCCCTTAAGCGATAACCAAAATCGTCAACCCCATATCTAATAAAGGTACATTTCTTGGATTTAGCTCCAAGCTTTGTTCTATTTTCTTTATCAATATGGACAAATGCTTCACAACCAAATGTTCTCAGAAATGAGTAGTTTACCTTTTTACATGTCCATGCCTCCTCTGGAATATCACCATCCAAAGCACTAGAAGGCCCTCTGTTTATTAAATAAACAACAGTATTTACAACATCTGGCCAAAACTGTAAGGGAAACCCTGCATGCAATCTCACACACCTTGCACGCTCCATGATCGTTATATTCATCCTTTCTGACACACCATTTTCTTGTGGTGTTCCTGGGACTATCTTCTCTCTACGAATCCCATGGTATGAATAGTAACTATCAAACTCCTTTCCGCAGTACTCACCTCCATTATCAGATCTGAGACACTTCAACCTTTTTCCTGTCTCATTCTCAACCAAAGATTTCCACTTCTTAAAAGTAGCAAACACATCAGATTTATGTCTACTATAATAAAACCAAGTTTTTCTAGTTGCATCATCAATAAATGTAACATAATAATGAGATCCACCAAGAGATTGTACCTGAGCCGGTCCCCATACATTTGTATGCACAAGATCTAACTTTTCATTCTTCTTTTGTTTTCCAACCCTGAGAAATTTGACTCTCTTATGTTTTCCATAAACACAGTTCTCACAGAATTCCAAACTTACCTGCTTCAAATATGGTAGCAACTTCCTTGAGTGGAGAATCTGCATCCCCTTCTCACTCATGTGGCCAAGCCTATGATGCCACAATGCTGTATATATTCCTGTGGAAGCTAAAGAGATAGAATGCTCAGTATTATGAGGACATAAATACAACGTACCTACCCTGTCTCCTTTTGCTATCACCATTGATCCTTTAGTGATCTTCCACCACATTTCTCAAAACGTAGATAGACAGCCGCCATCTCCCAACTGCCCTGTTGAGATCAAATTTTTTCTCATAGCAAGAATATGCCTAACATCTTTTAGCAGCCATTCAGTTCCATTCTTAAATTTTATCCATACCTTACCCATTCCAACAATTTTACATGGCTCATTATCACCCAATAAGACATGTCCAAAATCACCTGGAACATAATCATGAAAATATTTCCTATGGGGTGTAGCATGACATGAAGCCCCTGAATCTACTACCCAATAATCACTAGTATTATCTAATGCAAGAATCAAATCATCTTGTAACACATCACCTGCTACATTTGCTTCCTGGGTAGTTTCCTGCTGTCCATCTCCTTTCTTCTTTAGAGATCTACAGTCTTTCTTCAGATGTCCTTTCTTTCCATAGTTCCAGCACTCTATTTTTCCCATTCTGGACTTGGATCTGCCCATTTTAGACTTTTTGCAATTACCTTGGCTCTTTCCTTTATCCCTTTGTCTTCCCCTACTCTCCATGGTCAACGCATTACCTAATGTCTCACCTGTGCTTTTTCTTCGCATTTCCTCGCTAAGAATAACACTAACAACATCATCAAATATCAAGGTGTTTGAACCATAGATAGAGTTACTTACAGCCATGACTAAGCCATTCCAGCTTTCTGACAATGAACACAAGATTTGAAGAGCCCTAACCTCATCATCGAAGTTCACACTTACAAAACTTAGTTGATTTGTAATCATATTAAATTCATTTTAATGATCAACAACAGACCCACCTTCGTACATGTTCATATTAAATAAACGCTTCATTATAAATACCTTGTTGGAGGCCGAGGGTTTTTCATACAGCTTACCCAATGCACTCATCAAATCCTCCGTTGTCTTTTCTTTTGAAATGTTGAAAGCCACCGACGAATCTAGGGACAACCGTATTGTTCCTAGTGCCTTTCTGTCAAGAACCTCCCATTCTTCGTCCTTCATAGTCGCCGACTACTTTGCTCTTCCTCCCAACGATAGGAATAGATAGTCCTCCATTTGCATCTTCCATAACTGGTAGTTTTGGCCATTAAATTTCTCGACCTTTAACTTTCCTTCTTTCGCCATTGCTCCCACTCGAACCCGAAACCCTATTTTCCTGTGGGTTTATCTGCCAAATAGACCTTTGGCTCCGATACCAATTGTTAGAAAAACAGGATCGCAGGGCAATAACAATAAACAAGATGCAAATATAATCACACAGACACATTACAAGAGAGACACCAATATATCGTGGTTCACCCTGGATGAGATACGTCCACAATGAAATTGCTAGTCCTTATTATTATACCATCCAACAAATGAAGGGATACAACCTGTAGCACATTCGCTGCACTTCCTCTTCACTGTCTCACAGTCTCTCTTCACGATCTCAAAGATCTTTACAATGCATAATACCTAATACATATTCCTTAGTTGTATTACAATGCCTTTCTTTTATAGGGGAAATACAATGGGAAAATACCACGGGATACCCAAAACCATGGGTCCGCAAAACTGTTGGCCAACAAACATCCCAATTTTTTTTTCTCAGGGGCTTCGCCCCCAAACCCCAAGGTTGGGGAATGAGTGTATAGTGCTTTTGCATATCATATAAAGCTGGGGTACACGGCTGAGATAATATAATCTATGAGACTGGAATATCTGGCTCCACAACCAACACCGCTTCCGTCGGCTTCTTATCCTTCGCGAATGGTCCTTTTCCTTCATTGATGACCCCTTCGCCGCTATTGACTCTGCATCTTCTGCACTCTAACCCCATGCCAACGGGTGTAGACCATGTGGTGATAGAGTGCACTGTTAAGGCACCCCTTGCGAAATTATTGGTTCAAACCTCTCTTAGCACATGACTTATTTTGGGGGCTACGTGGGTGCACCTAGGGGTATAGTGGTAGTAGACAAGAATTAACTCTATGTCACGCAAATTCAAGACCCTCCCCAATTGTAGATTCCCCTAGTAAAAAAAAATAAAAAAAAAGTTTCCACATAACCTCTCTCTCACAACTTGATATGTGGCTAGTATTTTCAACCATACATATCAACCTTGACCTCATCCCCATGTTGAAATCCTTCATTTTAGAGGGAAATATGTCACGCTTAATGCACCAAGGAAGGATAGGAACCAAATTAACACAAACAATATAAAACTCATAAAATACAAAATATACCCAAACAATTTAATTATGACAATCGATGAACACTAACTCAAATCATGCTTGCTCAACGAAGGAAAATCAAGTTTTCAAAGGACCTCCTGGACCTGAATTACGTACCAAGAAACCATTAATTCTGCAAAAGACATGCCATTAATCAAAATCGATTCTACACAATCACCACTTATGTCATTTAATTAATTTTCAAACTTGTTAAGAGATTCTATGAAAAAACCACAAACCACTTATCTTCTTTCCTCTATCAAAAATTTGAGATTAGTAGATTCGGTAGCCTTTCGAATTGATCCAATAGCAACGCAAGTTGTAGAGATGGTGCATTTCTCTATTTTCTTACTTGAAATTTTTAATAAAGAAGTATATTTGTTTGGAACAAGAAACTATTTGAAATTATTTTACATAATTTTATTTTGAAAAATCAACAATAGTAATTCTGCAATTTTTCCTCATTTTTTTAATCAAATATTTTCATATATTCAATAAAAGTGGTGGATAATGGGGTCTCATCATAAAATTTCTTAACAAGTTTGACATATTAGCTAACTATTACATAATTTATCACTATCATCTATCACAAGTGGACAGTTTAGAAAAAACACATCTAGGGAGGGACGCTCAAACACCAATGGATTTTCTGCCATGGTGGGGAGTAGGATGACGCCTATGGATGTGATAACCCTCCTCTACCTCTACTCAGTCACAACTTTTTCAGAATATTTATTATTGCACCCCATTGATGTCGTTTTGGTGTTTTTTGTAAGTTGCTGGTCATTTGGATGGAGTGGAGGTGCTCACTGCTCGACTATTTGACAGAGACACATTGTTGGAGGTACCCTCTAGTAGGACTCTACTCCTACCGACTTCACCCGCTTGTGTTTTTCAACACACCATTTAGATGTTGGGAACATTGTTGTGGGATTTTATTTTTCTTGTATGTTCATTCTACCGGTTGTTTTATGTATGTGTCGATGGAAAGGATAGCAAACCTTATACTGACATTTTCAACTTCGGGCAGGCTAATGTAGAATAGGCAGGATTTTTACCCTACTTTAATCCTTCTTATACAAAAGAGAAAAATAAACAAGATTTATGCTAAAAGCAAATATAAAAGTTTCTTTGTACTGAAAAAATAAAATAAAAGATTCAATGTTGTAATACACAAATTGTGCAAAGAGATTAAACATAAACAAAGAAAATACCTGCTAATAAATATAAAATAAGACCAAAATGGGATAAATCAGCAATAGGTTTTATTATTTCATTATGAGTTTGTTGCAGCTGCAACCTGATCCCCATAATTTTCTTAAAATTATAGGGCCCAACCTTCGTTGCGCACCGTTTTGTCTTATGGCCTGCCAACCGGTCGCAGTTTTTAGTTCTAACGTGGCCGACCGTTGCGTGGTCCTTGGGCTGATTTTCACCGACCAGTCGCAATTTTTAACCTACTCACCGCCGACCGTTGCGCTAATCCTGGTCTTATCTTCGCCGACCGTTTCGTCGATCCTCGTCGATGCTTCCCAGTCGCAGTCTGTAACGTCTTTCTTGCCGACTGTTGTGCAAAATTTTCGCTCTAGAGGCTCTGCCAATCATTGCGCCATCCTGTTTAACTCCTTGTCGATCCTCGTCACATCTCCCTAGTCGTAATGTTTAACGATAACTCTGCCGACAATTGCGCAAGCTTTAAGCATAAAATCGCCAAAACTACTGCAAAAGTGGGTGGGTGGAGACTTTATTTGAACCCGTGCGAATATAGTTTTTGATCCATCGAGCCCCGTACTGCACTTTAAGTGCCCAACCACCAATACCGTGCGTATTAAATGCTCATAAGTATATATATGTAACAGGATTTGGCCTTTTCTCCCACCAGTTTTGAAGTTGGAAGAGCACCGTTCATGCGCCGAAGGGAGAACGCCAAGTTGCAACCAGTTAGAAGGCTCATCATTCATAATCCACTCCGCTGTCAACATGTAGGTTTGACAAACCTGTTCCATTTATTTGAACGCTGGGAGCTTTCGTTTTACCATGTTCTTGTCTTTTAAGCTTTTATAGAGGTTTTTAGGGGGCAGGTTCCTTTTTCTCCTCATCTATGTGACTGCGAGAGGAAGTCGTGCCATGACAGGTTTTGCCCACGTCTTTCGTTCAAACCCTGCATCCCTTCCAACCTTTTGTCCTTGGTTAATCCCTTTTTCCATGACTATTGGCTTCAAATTTTATCATTCCCCGGAGCCTAGCACCCACACGACATTTTTCTCTTAGCTGGGTCGTTGACTAGTTTCAACCCAGCAGGCGTACTGTTACTAGAACTCACCAAGAACTTCAAAACCGCGCACCCGCGCTATTGTTCGCTCCAATACTTTATCTCGCATAGTTTTCCCCGCGTCATCCCACCCTGTTTGGTCTTACGTCGTGGTTCCCATTGGTCATTTTGTGTCAAAGAAGGAGTCATCTCATGGGCAGTTTGTTCGGCAGCAGAATTCTCATCCAATAGACAGATTCCACACAGTCGTTATGCTTTGCTTGGTTTCACGCACACACACCCTTGCTTCTATCAGTTTCTCGTAGTTATAAATTTCAGTTAAACTATAATCTCTTTCATAGTTTTTTTGTTTTCATGTACTGACCATGCTAAGGCTTCATCCATCACCCCTTTTTCTGCTCAAAAGATAGTTTGCACAAACATTAAATACATTGGTTTGCTTTAAAGCTTGTTTGCTTCCACGGCATAAATACTTCGCATTTTTGCTTTTCTAAAAATAATGTCAACAACCCTTGCTTGCTTATTAATCATGGTGATAAGATAATCGTATTAAATTCATTTAAATGATCAACAACAGATCCACCTTCATACATCTTCCTATTAAATAAACGCTTCATTAGAAATACCTTGTTGGAGGCCGAGGGTTTTTCATACAGCTTACCCAATGCACTCATCAAATCCTCCGTTGTCTTTTCTTTTGAAATATTGAAAGCCACCAACGAATCCAAGGACAACCGTATTGTTCCTAGTGCCTTTCTGTCAAGAACCTCCCATTCTTCATCCTTCATAGTCGCCGACTACTTTGCTCTTCCTCCCAATGGTAGGAATAGATTCTTTTGGTACAGATAGTCCTCCATTTTCATCTTCCATAACTGGTAGTTTTGTCCATTAAATTTCTCGACCTTTAATTTCCTTCTTCTGCCATTGCTCCCACTCGAACCAGAAACCCTATTTTCTTGCGGGTTTATCTGCCAAATAGACCTTTGGCTCTGATACCAATTGTTAGAAAAACAGGATCGCAGGGAAATAACAATAAACAAGATGCAAATATAATCACACAGACACATTACAAGAGAGACACCAATATATCGTGGTTCACCCAGGATGAGATACGTCCACAATGAAATTGCTAATCCTTATTATTATACCATCCAACAAATGAAGGGATATAACCTATAGCACATTCGCTGCACTTCCTCTTCACTGTCTCACAGTCTCTCTTCACGATCTGAAAGATCTTTACAATGCATAATACCTAATACATCTTCCTTAGCTGTATTACAATGTCTTTCTTTTATAGGGGAAATACAATGGGAAAATACCACGGGATACCCAAAACCATGGGTCCACAAAACTGTTGGCCAACAAACATCCCAATTTTTTTTCTCGGGGGCTTCGCCCCCAAACCCCAAGGTTGGGGAATGAGTGTATAGTGCTTTTGCATATCATATAAAGCTGGGGTACACGGCTGAGATAATATCATCTATGAGACTGGAATATCTGGCTCCACAACCAACACCGCTTCCGTCGGCTTCTTATCCTGCGCGAATGGTCCTTTTCCTTCATTGATGACCCCTTCGCCGCTGTCGACTCTGCATCTTCTGCACTCTAACACCATGCCAACGTGTGTAGACCATGTGGTGATAGAGTTCACTGTTAAGGCACCCCTTGCGAAATTATTGGTTCAAACATCTCTTAGCACATGACTCATTTTGGGGGCTAAGTGGGTGCACCTAGGGGTATAGTGGTAGTAGACAAGAATTAACTCTATGTCACGCAAATTCAAGACCCTCCCCAATTGTATATTCCCTTAGTAAAAAAAAAGAAAAAAAAAGTTTCCACCTAACCTCTCTCTCACAACTTGATATGTGGCTAGTATTTTCAACCATACATATCAAACTTGACCTCATCCCCATGTTGAAATCCTTCATTTTGGAGGGAAATATGTCACGCTTAATGCACCAAGGAAGGATAGGAACCAAATTAACACAAACAATATAAAACTCATAAAATACTAAATATACCCAAACAATTTAATTATGACAATCGTTGAACACTAACTCAAATCATGCTTGCTCAACGAAGGAAAATCAAGTTTTCAAAGGACCTCCTGGAACTGAATTACGTACCAAGAAACCATTAATTTTGCAAAATACATGCCATTAATCAAAATCGATTCTACACAATCACCACTTATTTCATTTAATTAATTTTTCAAACTTGTTAAGAGATTCTATGACAAAACCACAAACCACTTATCTTCTTTCCTCTATAAAAAATTTGAGATGAGTAGATTCGGTAGCCTTTCGAATTGATCCAATAGCAACGCAAGTTGTAGAGATGGTGCATTTCTCTATTTTCTTACTTGAAATTTTTAATAAAGAAGTATATTGGTTTGGAACAAGAAACTATTTGAAATTATTTTACATAATTTTATTTTGAAAAATCAACAATACCAATTCTGCAATTTTTCCTCATTTTTTTAATCAAATATTTTCACATATTCAATAAAAGTGGTGGATAATGGGGTGTCATCATAAAATTTCTTAAAAAGTTTGACACATTAGCTAACTATTACATAATTTATCACTATCATCTATCATCATAAGTGGATAGTTTAGGAAAAACACATCTAGGGAGGGATGCTCAAACACTAATGGATTTTCTGCCATGGTGGGGAGTAGGATGACGCCTATGGATGTGATAACCCTCCTCTACCTCTACTCAGTCACAACTTTTTCAGAATATTTATTATTGCACCCCATTGATGTCGTTTTGGTGTTTTTTGTAAGTTGCTGGTCATTTGGATGGAGTGGAGGTGCTCACTGCTCGACTATTTGACGGAGACACATTGTTGGAGGTACCCTCTAGTAGGACTCTACTCCTACCGACTTCACCCGCTTGTGTTTTTCAACACACCATTTAGATGTTGGGAACATTGTTGTGGGATTTTATTTTTCTTGTATGTTCATTCTACCGGTTGTTTTATGTATGTGTTGATGGAAAGGATAGCAAACCTTATACTAACATTTTCAACTTCGGGCAGGCTAATGTAGAATAGGCAGGATTTTTACCCTAATTTAATCCTTCTTATACAAAAGAGAAAAATAAACAAGATTTTTTCGAAAAGGAAATATAAAAGTTTCTTTGTAGTGAAAAAATAAAATAAAAGATTCAATGTTGTAATACACAAATTGTGCAAAGAGATTAAACATAAACAAAGAAAAGACCTGCTAATAAATATAAAATAAGACCAAAATGAGATAAATCAGCAGTAGGTTTTATTATTTCATTATGAGTTTGTTGCAGCTGCAACATGATCCCCATAATTTTCTGAAAATTATAGGGCCCCCCCCTTCGTTGCGCACCATTTTGTCTTATGGCCTGCCGACCGGTCGCAGTTTTTAGTGCTAACGTGGCCGACCGTTGCGCGGTCCTTGGGATGATTTTCACCGACCGGTCGCAATTTTTAACCTACTCGCCTCCGACTGTTGCGCTAATCCGGGTCTTATCTTCACCGACCGTTTCACCGATCCTCGTCGATGCTTCCCAGTTGCAGTCCGTAACGTCTTTCTTGCCAACTGTTGCGCAAAATTTTCGCTCTAAAGGATCTGCCAATCATTGCGTCATCCTGTTTCACTCCTCATCGATCCTCGTCACAACTCCCTAGTTGTAATGTTTAACGATAACTCTGCCGACAGTTGCACAAGCTTTAAGCATAAAATCGCCAAAACTATCGCAAAAGTGGGTGGGTGGAGACTTTATTTGAACCCGTGCGATTTTAGTTTTTGATCCATCGAGCCCTGTACTGCACTTTAAGTGCCCAACCACCAATACCGTGCGTATTAAATGCTCATAAGTATATATATGTAATATGATTTGGCCTTTTCTCCCACCAATTTTGAAGTTGGAAGAGCACCGTTCATGCGCCAAAGGGAGAACGCCAAGTTGCAACCAGTTAGAAGGTTCGTCATTCGTAATCCACTCCGCTGTCAACAGGTAGGTTTGAAAAACCTGTTCCATTTATTTGAACGCTAGGAGCTTTCGTTTTACCATGTTCTTGTCTTTTAAGCATTTATAGAGGTTTTTAGGGGGCAGGTTCCTTTTTCTCCTCATCTATGTGACTGCGAGAGGAAGTCGTGCCATGACAGGTTTTTCCCACGTCTTTCGTTCAAACCCTACATCCCTTCCAACCTTGTGTCCTTGGTTAATCCCTTTTTCCGTGACTATTGGCTTCAAATTTTATCATTCCCCGGAGCCTAGCACCCACACGACATTTTTCTCTTAGCTAGGTCGTTGACTAGTTTCAACCCAGCAGTCGTACTGTTACTAGAACTCACTAGGAACTTCAAAACCCCGCACCCGCGCTATTGTTCGCTCCAGTACTTTATCTCGCATAGTTTTCCCCGTGTCATCCCACCTTGTTTGGTCTTACGTCGTGGTTCCCATTGGTCATTTTGTGTCGAAGAAAGAGTAATCTCACGGGCAGTTTGTTCGGTAGCAGAATTCTCATCCAATAGACAGATTCCACACAGTCGTTATGCTTTGCTTGGTTTCACACACACACACCCTTGATTCTATCAGTTTCTCATAGTTATAAATTTCAGTTAAACTATAATCTCTTTCATAGTTGTTTTGTTTTCCTGTACTGACCATGCTAAGGCTTCATCCATCACCCCTTTTTCTGCTCAAAAGATAGTTTGCACAAACATTAAATACACTGGTTTGCTTTAAAGCTTGTTTGCTTCCACGACATAAATACTTCGCATTTTTGCTTTTCTAAAAATAATGTCGACAGCCCTTGCTTGCTTATTAATCATGGTGATAAGATAATCGTATTAAATTCATTTAAATGATCAACAACAGATCCACCTTCATACATCTTCCTATTAAATAAACGCTTCATTAGAAATACCTTGTTGGAGGCCGAGGGTTTTTCATACAGCTTACCCAATGCACTCATCAAATCCTCCGTTGTCTTTTCTTTTGAAATATTGAAAGCCACCAACAAATCCAGGGACAACCGTATTGTTCCTAGTGCCTTTCTGTCAAGAACCTCCCATTCTTCATCCTTCATAGTCGCCGACTACTTTGCTCTTCCTCCCAATGGTAGGAATAGATTCTTCTGGTATAGATAGTCCTCCATTTGCATCTTCCATAACTGGTAGTTTTGGCCATTAAATTTCTCGACCTTTAATTTCCTTCTTCTGCCATTGCTCCCACTCGAACCAGAAACCCTATTTTCTTGCGGGTTTATCTGCCAAATAGACCTTTGGCTCTGATACCAATTGTTAGAAAAACAGGATTGCAGGGCAATAACAATAAACAAGATGCAAATATAATCACACAGACACATTACAAGAGAGACACCAATATATCGTGGTTCACCCAGGATGAGATACGTCCACAATGAAATTGCTAGTCCTTATTATTATACCATCCAACAAATGAAGGGATAAAACCTGTAGCACATTCGCTGCACTTCCTCTTCACTGTCTCACAGTCTCTCTTCACGATCTCAAAGATCTTTACAATGCATAATACCTAATACATCTTCCTTAGCTGTATTACAATGTCTTTCTTTTATAGGGGAAATACAATGGGAAAATACCACGGGATACCCAAAACCATGGGTCCGCAAAACTGTTGGCCAACAAACATCCCAATTTGTTTTCTCGGGGGCTTCGCGCCCAAACCCCAAGGTTGGGGAATGAGTGTATAGTGCTTTTGCATATCATATAAAGCTAGGGTACACGGCTAAGATAATATCATCTATGAGACTGGAATATCTGGCTCCACAACCAACACCGCTTCCGTCGGCTTCTTATCCTTCACGAATGGTCCTTTTCCTTCATTGATGACCCCTTCGCCGCTGTCGACTCTGCATCTTCTGCACTCTAACCCCATGCCAACAGGTGTAGACCATGTGGTGATAGAGTGCACTATTAAGGCACCCATTGCGAAATTATTGGTTCAAACCTCTCTTAGCACATGACTCATTTTGGGGGCTACGTGGGTGCACCTAGGGGTATAGTGGTAGTAGACAAGAATTAACTCTATGTCACGCAAATTCAAGACCCTCCCCAATTGTAGATTCCCCTAGTAAAAAAAAAGAAAAAAAAAGTTTCCACCTAATCTCTCTCTCACAACTTGATATGTGGCTAGTATTTTCAACCATACATATCAACCTTGACCTCATCCCCATGTTGAAATCCTTCATTTTGGAGGGAAATATGTCACGCTTAATGCACCAAGGAAGGATAGGAACCAAATTAAAACAAACAATATAAAACTCATAAAATACTAAATATACCCAAACAATTTAATTATGACAATTGTTGAACACTAACTCAAATCATGCTTGCTCAACGAAGGAAAATCAAGTTTTCAAAGGACCTCCTGGAACTGAATTACGTACCAAGAAACCATTAATTCTGCAAAAGACATGCCATTAATCAAAATCGATTATACACAATCACCACTTATGTCATTTAATTAATTTTTCAAACTTGTTAAGAGATTCTATGACAAAACCACAAACCACTTATCTTCTTTCCTCTATAAAAAATTTGAGATTAGTAGATTCGGTAGCCTTTCAAATTGATCCAATAGCAACGCAAGTTGTAGAGATGGTGCATTTCTCTATTTTCTTACTTGAAATTTTTAATAAAGAAGTATATTGGTTTGGAACAAGAAACTATTTGAAATTATTTTACATAATTTTATTTTGAAAAATCAACAATAGCAATTCTGCAATTTTTCCTCATTTTTTTAATCAAATATTTTCATATATTCAATAAAAGTGGTGGATAATGGGGTCTCATCATAAAATTTCTTAACAAGTTTGACATATTAGCTAACTATTACATAATTGATCACTATCATCTATCATAAGTGGACAGTTTAGAAAAAACACATCTAGGGAGGGTCGCTCAAACACCAATGGATTTTCTGCCATGGTGGGGAGTAGGATGACGCCTATGGATGTGATAACCCTCCTCTACCTCTACTCAGTCACAACTTTTTCAGAATATTTATTATTGCACCCCATTGATGTCGTTTTGGTGTTTTTTGTAAGTTGCTGGTCATTTGGATGGAGTGGAGGTGCTCACTACTCGACTATTTGACGGAGAGACATTGTTGGAGGTACCCTCTAGTAGGAATCTACTCCTACTAACTTCACCCGCTTGTGTTTTTCAACACACCATTTAGATGTTGGGAACATTGTTGTGGGATTTTATTTTTCTTGTATGTTCATTCTACCGATTGTTTTATGTATGTGTTGATGGAAAGGATAGCAAACCTTATACTAACATTTTCAACTTCGAGCAGGCTAATGTAGAATAGGCAGGATTTTTACCCTAATTTAATCCATCTTATACAAAAGAGAAAAATAAACAAGATTTATGCTAAAAGGAAATATAAAAGTTTCTTTGTACTGAAAAAATAAAATAAAAGATTCAATGTTGTAATACACAAATTGTGCAAAGAGATTAAACATAAACAAAGAAAAGACCTGCTAATAAATATAAAATAAGACCAAAATGAGATAAATCAGCAGTAGGTTTTATTATTTCATTATGAGTTTGTTGTAGCCGCAACCTTATCCCCATAATTTTCTGAAAATTATAGGGCCCCTCCTTCGTTGCGCACCATTTTGTCTTATGGCCTGCCGACCGGTCGCAGTTTTTAGTGCTAACGTGGCCGACCGTTGCGCGGTCCTTGGGCTGATTCTCACCGACCGGTCGCAATTTTTAACCTACTTGCCTCCGACCGTTGCGCTAATCTGGGTCTTATCTTCGTCGACTGTTTCGCCGATCCTCGTCGATGCTTCCCAGTCGCAGTCCGTAACGTCTTTCTTGCCGACTGTTGCGCAAAATCTTCACTCTAAAGGCTTTTCCAATCATTGTGCCATCCTGTTTCACTCCTTGTCGATCCTCGTCACAACTCCGTAGTCGTAATGTTTAACGATAACTCTGCCGACAGTTGTGCAAGCTTTAAGCATAAAATCGCCAAAACTACCGCAAAAGTGGGTGGGTGGAGACTTTATTTGAACCCGTGCGATTTTAGTTTTTGATCCATCGAGCCCCGTACTGCACTTTAAGTGCCCAACCACCAATACCGTGCGTATTAACTGCTCATAAGTATATATATGTAACAGGATTTGGCCTTTTCTCCCACCAGTTTTGAAGTTGGAAGTGCACCGTTCATGCGCCAAAGGGAGAACGCGAAGTTACAACCAGTTAGAAGGCTCGTCATTCGTAATCCACTCCGCTGTCAATAGGTAGGTTTGACAAACCTGTTCCATTTATTTGAACACTGGGAGCTTTCATTTTACCATGTTCTTGTCTTTTAAGCTTTTATAGAGGTTTTTAGGGGGCAGGTTCCTTTTTCTCCTCATCTGTGTGACTCTGAGAGGAAGTCGTGCCATGACAGGTTTTTCCCACGTCGTTCATTCAAACCCTACATCCCTTCCAACCTTTTGACCTTGGTTAATCCCTTTTGCCATGACTATTGGCTTCAAATTTTATAATTCCCCGGAGCCTAACACCCACAGGACATTTTTCTCTTAGTTGGGTCGCTAACTAGTTTCAACCCAGTAGGCGTACTGTTACTAGAACTCACCAGGAACTTCAAAACCGCGCACCCGCGCTATTGTTCGCTCCAGTACTTTATCTCGCATAGTTTTCCCCGCGTCGTCCCACCCTGTTTGGTCTTACGTCGTGGTTCCCATTGGTCATTTTGTGTCGAAGAAGAAGTCATCTGACGGGCAGTTTGTTTGGCAGCAAAATCCTCATCCAATAGACAGATTCCACACAGTCGTTATGCTTTGCTTGGTTTCACGCACACACACCCTTGCTTCTATCAGTTTCTCGTAGTTATAAATTTCAGTTAAACTATAATCTCTTTCATAGTTGTTATGTTTTCGTGAACTGACCATGCTAAGGCTTCATCCATCACCCCTTTTGCTGATCAAAAGATAGTTTGCACAAACATTAAATACACTGGTTTGCTTTAAAGCTTGTTTGCTTCCACGACATAAATACTTCGCATTTTTGTTTTTCTAAAAATAATGTCGATAGCCCTTGCTTGCTTATTAATCATGGTGATAAGATAATCGTATTAAATTCTTTTAAATGATCAACAACAGATCCACCTTCATACATCTTCATATTAAATAAACGCTTCATTAGAAATACCTTGTTGGAGGCTGAGGGTTTTTCATACAGCTTACCCAATGCACTCATCAAATCCTCCGTTGTCTTTTCTTTTGAAATATTGAAAGCCACAGACGAATCTAGGGACAGCCGTATTGTTCCTAGTGCCTTTCTGTTAAGAACCTCCCATTCTTCGTCCTTCATAGTCGCCGACTACTTTGCTCTTCCTCCCAATGGTAGGAATAGATTCTTCTGGTACAGATAGTCCTCCATTTGCATCTTCCATAACTGGTAGTTTTGGCCATTAAATTTCTCGACCTTTAACTTTCCTTCTTCCGCCATTGCTCCCACTCGAACCAGAAACCCTATTTTCCTGTGGGTTTATCTGCCAAATAGACCTTTGGCTCTGATACCAATTGTTAGAAAAACAGGATCGCAGGGAAATAACAATAAACAAGATGCAAATATAATCACACAGACACATTACAAGAGAGACACCAATATATCGTGGTTCACCCAGGATGAGATACTTCCACAATGAAATTGCTAATCCTTATTATTGTACCATCCAACAAATGAAGGGATACAACTTGTAGCACATTCGCTGCACTTCCTCTTCACTGTCTCACAGTCTCTCTTCACGATCTCAAATATCTTTACAATGCATAATACCTAATGGATCTTCCTTTGATGTATTACAATGTCTTTCTTTTATAGGGGAAATACAATGGGAAAATACCATGGGATACCCAAAACCATGGGTCCGCAAAACTGTTGGCCAACAAACATCCCAATTTTTTTTTCTCGGGGGCTTCGCCCCCAAACCCCAAGGTTGGGGAATGAGTGTATAGTGCTTTTGCATAACATATAAAACTAGGGTACACTGCTGAGATAATATCATCTTTGACACTGGAATATATGGCTCCACAACCAACACCGCTTCCGTCGGCTTCTTATCCTTCGCGAATGGTCCTTTTCCTTCATTGATGACCCCTTCGCCGCTGTCGACTCTGCAT
This sequence comes from Larix kaempferi, assembly GCA_027924585.1. NCBI lineage: Eukaryota > Viridiplantae > Streptophyta > Pinopsida > Pinales > Pinaceae > Larix > Larix kaempferi. The sequence continues at coordinate 21,776,916 of BSBM01000841.1, forward strand.
CTTCTGCACTCTAACCGCATGCCAACGGGTGTAGACCATGTGGTGATAGAGTGCACTGTTAAGGCACCCCTTGCGAAATTATTGGTTCAAACCTCTCTTAGCACATGACTCATTTTGGGGGCTACGTGGGTGCACCTAGGGGTATAGTGGTAGTAGACAAGAATTAACTCTATATCACGGAAATTAAAGACCCTCCCCAATTGTAGATTCCCCTAGCAAAAAAAAAGAAAAAAAAAGTTTCCACCTAACCTCTCTCTCACAACTTGATATGTGGCTAGTATTTTCAACCATACATATCAACCTTGACCTCATCCCCATGTTGAAATCCTTCATTTTAGAGGGAAATATGTCGCGCTTAATGCACCAAGGAAGGATAGGAACCAAATTAACACAAACAATATAAAACTCATAAAATACTAAATATACCCAAACAATTTAATTATGACAATCATTGAACACTATCTCAAATCATGCTTGCTCAATGAAGGAAAATCAAGTTTTCAAAGAACCTCCTGGAACTGAATTACGTACCAAGAAACCATTAATTCTGCAAAAGACATGCCATTAATCAAAATCGATTCTACACAATCACCAGTTATGTCATTTAATTAATTTTTCAATCCTTTTAAGAGATTCTATGACAAAACCACAAACCACTTATCTTCTTTCCTCTATCAAAAATTTGATATTAGTAGATTCGGTAGCCTTTCGAATTGATCCAATAGCAACGCAAGTTGTAGAGATGGTGCATTTCTCTATTTTCTTACTTGAAATTTTTAATAAAGAAGTATATTGGTTTGGAACAAGAAACTATTTGAAATTATTTTACATAATTTTATTTTGAAAAATCAACAATAGCAATTCTTTAATTTTTCCTCACTTTTTTAATCAAATATTTTCATATATTCAATAAAAGTGGTGGATAATGGGGTCTCATCATAAAATTTCTTAACAAGTTTGACATATTAGCTAACTATTACATAATTTATCACTATCATCTATCATAAGTGGACAGTTTAGAAAAAACACATCTAGGGAGGGACGCTCAAACACCAATGGATTTTCTGCCATGTTGGGGAGTAGGATGACGCCTATGGATGTGATAACCCTCCTCTACCTCTACTCAGTCACAACTTTTTCAGAATATTTATTATTGCACCCCATTGATGTCGTTTTGGTGTTTTTTGTAAGTTGCTGGTCATTTGGATGGAGTGGAGGTGCTCACTGCTCGACTATTTGATGGAGACACATTGTTGGAGGTACCCTCTAGTAGGACTCTACTCCTACCGACTTCACCCGCTTGTGTTTTTCAACACACCATTTAGATGTTGGGAACATTGTTGTGGGATTTTATTTTTCTTGTATGTTCATTCTACCGGTTGTTTTATGTATGTGTTGATGGAAAGGATAGCAAACCTTATACTAACATTTTCAACTTCGGGCATGCTAATGTAGAATAGGCAGGATTTTTACCCTAATTTAATCCTTCTTATACAAAAGAGAAAAATAAACAAGATTTATGCTAAAAGGAAATATAAAAGTTTCTTTGTAGTGAAAAAATAAAATAAAAGATTCAATGTTGTAATACACAAATTGTGCAAAGAGATTAAACATAAACAAAGAAAAGACCTGCTAATAAATATAAAATAAGACCAAAATGAGATAAATCAGCAGTAGGTTTTATTATTTCATTATGAGTTTGTTGCAGCTGCAACCTGATCCCCATAATTTTCTGAAAATTATAGGGCCCCTCCTTCGTTGTGCACCGTTTTGTCTTATTGCCTGCCGACCGGTCGCAGTTTTTAGTGCTAACGTGGTCGACCGTTGTGCGGTCCTTGGGCTGATTTTCACCGACCAGTCGCAATTTTTAACCTACTCGCCGCCGACCGTTGCACTAATCCGGGTCTTATCTTCGCCGACCATTTCGCCGATCCTCATCGATGCTTCCCAGTCGCAGTCCGTAACGTCTTTCTTGCCGACTGTTGCACAAAATTTTCGCTCTAAAGGCTCTGCCAATCATTGCGCCATCCTGTTTCACTCCTTGTCGATCCTCATCACATCTCCCTAGTCGTAATGTTTAACGATAACTCTGCCGACAGTTGCGCAATCTTTAAGCATAAAATCGCCAAAACTACCGCAAAAGTGGGTGGGTGGAGACTTTATTTGAACCCGTGCGATTTTAGTTTTTGATCCATCGAGCCCCGTACTGCACTTTAAGTGCCCAACCACCAATACCGTGCGTATTAAATGCTCATAAGTATATATATGTAACATGATTTGGCCTTTTCTCCCACCAGTTTTGAAGTTGGAAGAGCACCGTTCATGCGCCAAAGGGAGAATGCCAAGTTGCAACCAGTTAGAAGGCTCGTCATTCGTAATCCACTCCGCTGTCAACAGGTAGGTTTGACAAACCTGTTCCATTTATTTGAACGCTGGGAGCTTTCGTTTTACCATGTTCTTGTCTTCTTAGCTTTTATAGAGGTTTTTAGGGGGCAGGTTCCTTTTTCTCCTCATTTGTGTGACTCCGAGAGGAAGTCGTTCCATGACAGGTTTTGCCCACGTATTTCGTTCAAACCCTGCATCCCTTCCAACGTTTTTTCCTTGGTTAATCCCTTTTGCTATGACTATTGGCTTCAAATTTTATCATTCCCCGGAGCCTAGCACCCACACGACATTTTTCTCTTAGCTGGGTCGCTGACTAGTTTCAACCCAGCAGGCGTACTATTACTAGAACTCACCAAGAACTTCAAAGCTCCGCACCCGTGCTATTGTTCGCTCCAGTACTTTATCTCGCATAGTTTTCCCCGCGTCATCCCACCCTGTTTGGTCTTACGTCGTGGTTCCCATTGGTCATTTTGTGTCGAAGAAGGAGTCATCTCATGGGCAGTTTGTTCGGCAGCAGAATTCTCATCCAATAGACAGATTCCACACAGTCATTATGCTTTGCTTGGTTTCACGCACACACACCCTTGCTTCTATTGGTTGCTCGTAGTTATAAATTTCAGTTAAACTATAATCTCTTTCATAGTTGTTTTGTTTTCATGAACTGACCATGCTAAGGCTTCATCCATCACCCCTTTTGCTGCTCAAAAGATAGTTTGCACAAACATTAAATACACTGGTTTGCTTTGAAGCTTGTTTGCTTCCACGGCATAAATACTTCACATTTTTGTTTTTCTAAAAATAATGTCGACAACCCTTGCTTGCTTATTAATCATGGTGATAAGATAATGTCGAGTGATCACCAACAGTGTTTGTTTCTGTTTATTTGAGCTGTTGTATGGATAAATTGCGTGTAAATGTCTTGCCTCATTGTTTTCAACCTTAATGGGCAGTTTTAAATGGAAGCTAACAATCATGTTAATTCAACTTCTATTTTAATATCACGAATAGGAACACCATATTGCTCATAAACAATTGAGATCCCTCATTTGTCCCTTCATTGTTGTCACAAGATTGATATGCACAAGCAATCCACCATAAAGAAAGCCAATTTAGCCGAGTTAGACTCAGACATACAGATTCTTTTAGACACCTCACTCGAGACGATGTTCGACGACACGAAAGCTATTACAGGAGCTGCCCTAGAATATCAATGGGGCGAACTATACAGAATTGTAGAAGACCAAAACTTCCCTAAAGCCTCCTTGGAAGAGCTAATGGTTTATAAGAACATAAAAAATTATGGTCTCCACAAAGCGGCCACTCGCCTGGAGCTGTTCCCATGCTCAGAGGTTATTGGTTGGATACTACCCCAGGCGAACACTGACACCAGATTCATCATTGATATCATCGGGATGAGTCTTGCATCTTTTGCACTAGATTTTATCACGGCGGCATACAAACTACAGTACCCCAAGACCCTACTGAATGATGAATGGATATCCGGGTTAAATATGGACCCTTTGGAATATGCAAGAAAGATGACAATTGCTGAAAGGAAAATAAGGTCAAGGGTCAGTGGAGAGTATGAGAGTCATCATCTAAGAACTCCATACAGGCTCAATGCCCTCATGTTGAGCCGATTTTTTCGGTATGGAAAATGGAAACATATATAAACACGGCTAGGTGCTGGTGATGTTCCATGTGGCCACACATGGTACAATATTCAACTGGGATGATATTATCTCGGATAGCATGGATTCACATATAACTGTTGCACAGGGAGGATTGACACAGAATAAGTACAATTTATTCATGTCCTCTTATCTGGTGGACTGTTTATTCATCAAGCACCCTTTCCTTGATTTGGGATGCATCTGGAAGAGCAAAGAGTCTCCCCTCCATGTGGCTTATCAGATGACGTGGGCACACAAGTATGCAAGCCACTACACTCAAATTTGTGAAAAGTTCATCATGCCCCTGTATCAACTACTCTTCAAGGCAAAACCAAATTGCCCATCAGAGAATTCTATGCCAATCATAGAAACATTCAAAGATTACTACTTCTCTTTGGAGGGAACATACATTAGAATATGTGGAGAGAGTCGACCCCCGTCCCTATTGCCCCAATATGCCATGGATTACGTAGTGAATAAAGAAGCCATAAGGCAACTCTTTATCGATGGAGTTAGTAGAGTGCTCCATGACAAGAAGAAGTCTGCATACCCGCCGATGCCTTTTACCATTGGAGCATACTAGCTCCCCAAGGAAAGAGATGGTATAGAATTTGCTTAGAACTTAGAAGCCTTCCATTTTGGAACAAAGATTTTCAGAAGGCATGACCCCGAAGGCAAATTTTCTGCTCACTGTCTTAACTGCAGGGTCACCTTTGATTACACGCACCTTTTTGACAAGGATGAAGAGTTCTTTCGAAGTGCCAAAAACATGACCGAGTTAGGCAAGCGCTACCGCCACAAAAGTGGGGCTAGTTCCAATTCCAAAGTTTCCATAAGAATTGGGCTAAAGTAAAAGGAGGAAGAAGAGAAGCAACGCTAGGGAGCTGAAAAGAAGAATAAAGAAGAGGCAGATAGACTCAAAGAGGAAGAAAATCAAAGGCTTCAAAAGGAGCTAGCAGAGAAGCAGAGGGAAGAAGTAGAGAAGCTTCAAAAGGAACATGAAGAGAAACAACATCAGGATGCAGAAGCCGACAAAATTCAGCAGGAGCAAGCTGAGAGACTACAGAAAGAAGAAGCTAATAAACTGCAGAAAGAAGAAACTGATAAACTGCAGAAAGAAGAAGCCGAAAGGATAAAGAGAGAAGAGGTTGAAAAGTTGCAGGAAATAAAGGAGAAAGCGGAGAAGGAAGCAACCGAATTGCGGAGGCAAAAAGAGGAAGCAGAGAAGTCCAAAGAAATTGTGGATCAAGGGAGCTCAGGCACACAAGATATGGACTTAGATGTATCAATGACAAACCTAGCAGAGACAACCATTGAAGGACATGTCTCAACTCAAGAGATCGCCCTCACCCCATACACTCTCTCAAAGCAATGCCAAATGGCAAAGATGGATTCCATCTTTTTCAATAAAAATAAGAAGTCTATCATGAGTAGATCGGAAAAGAGGATGAAAATTCAAGATGATCGAGATGAAGTAAGAATAATAGAAGTTCCGATTTTTCAGGGGACTAATAACGACCCTCAGTGAAGGATAATCTGATGAAGGAATTGCATCAGGGTAATGAGCTGAAAAGAAAATTTAGTGAGCTTCAAGAAGAAAAGGGGGAGATAGAAGAACATACCCAAAATCTCGAAGATGAAAAGGATGCACTAAATGCGCAACTTGTAATCGTGGAGGGCGAGAAGAAGGAATTAGAAACTCACATAAAAGAGTTAGAAGAACATGAGACCAACAACAGGCAACAACAACTAATAATCGTATAAGGCGAGAAGAAAGAGTTAGAAACTCGCGTAAAAAATTTAGAGGCCAACAGTATACTGTAGATCGAGTTCTATAAGCTTCAGTTCGAAAGGCTGGCGAAGGAAAATGAGCAGTTGTTAGAGCAACTAAAGGCTGCAAATGAGAATAAGTAGGACTTCATCCCATTCCATGAGCACGCAGGTGATATATTGAGGAAGATTCATCAATCACTGGAGCTGATCACAGAAGAGGTATGTAGTATTAAGAGAATGATTTCAAGGATAAAAGTAATTGAGGCTAATGCACTGATACTCAAGAAAAGTACGTGCGCCACTTGGAGGAAATAAATAGGCAGCTTGAATGGAGGAAAGGAAAATCAGGATTCCCATGGCACCTACCTCTCAAGTCCGAAGAGGATTCACAGCTGGATTAAGGACTCCTTGAGTTTTGTAGAGACTATGGCAGAAAAATAATGAGTGGAATCCAAAAAAATGTCTTGAAATGTATCGTCTTATACTTAAGGATTCGTGAAACCCATGAGAAATGCCATATGGTTTTACCTCAGACCATAAATGATTTTCCTGACAAATATCAATGTTTATCGAAGCTGCAGGGCGAGCTGGATTCAGAAACAAAATACCTAAAGAAGATAGATGGCCTGACACCAGAAGACCTCTATCGGTATATTGCAAAAGATTCTATTCATGCTTGTTTTCTGGAGGACATCGCCCATGCAACAGCAACAGGAGTAGCAAGCATTAAAACAGAGTTGTACAAGCATGAGATCTCACTAAAAGTGATGGTCTCTGCGCGGGGAAATTTTATTATACGAGAAGCTGGCATGTGGACCAATTACATTGCTGAAATGGAGAAGGCTGCTGAAGTGGAAAGGGAAACCGAAGTGGATAGGATAACTGAAACAAACAGGCCAGCTGAAGTGGAAAAGGCAGCTGAAATGGAAAATCCTGCTGGAAGTTAATTTTGTTTTTTTATTGTAAATACTAAAAGACAACTGAAAGCTGATTTATTGTATAAACATTTAAAAAACAACTGGAAACTAATTTTGTCTTATATGAGCACTAGAAGACAAAATTTTGGGCTTCCCTAGGTTTAGGGTTGGAGAAAGACAATTTTGTAAATTTATAAATAGAGGAATAGAATAGAAGAGAAGGACTTTTGGTAGGTGAAAGGATTGATTTGTCTTGTACGTGAACTATTTTGTTGCATCAATAAAGAAAGCTCCATTTGCCTGGGAAAATCTAGCACTGCGTTTTGCTTGGGAATGTGTTGAATGTCTGCTGAATTATTTATGCATCTTTCATGCATATATTGTGAGATCGTTCCTGACTATTCTGAATTATTTCTTAGTTATGAATGCTTTCATTTCCTGTGCAATCAATTCTATGTTAAATGAGTAATTGAATGTTTTAATTCTGTCAAAGCTATCTTTTATACCTTTTACTTTCTGTTGTAAATGCATCTATATTATTAAATAGCTACTTGTGAGATTCTTGGGGGTATTTCCAGCGTATTACTCATATTTTAGTTTTGCTCCCTGCGGGGATAGATTAAGTTAGATTAAACAATTCAGATTTACTTAGATTAGATAGTTTATTTTAGATTAATTTAGATTACATGCATTTAGACAGGGCATGTGCACATCATCTTTAAACATAAAATACATAAACGGTGGATCGGGCCGCAATCGGTGAAAACTCAACTTTAAAATCACATACGGTAGCCGGGATTTAACTGGACAGATTCCCCACACTAAACGATGAGCGATCTAATTGGGCTTGCTTACCGAGGAGAATCCCTTGCTGATTGGTGCTGCGAATTTTGAGGCATCAACAGTTTTTTGGCACTAGAAGGAGGGCCACCAGTGCATGGCTGGAATAGGAGATCCATTCGTTAGAAGAAATCCCACTGAAGACCCACTTGAAACAGCTATCCTAGACGATTTCATTCTGGAATCACAAGTTCAAGAACATCCCAATCTTGAAGTTGAACATCAAAAAGCATTATATGCTGTCCCTTTTGAAGAAGTAGAAAACTTCAAGAGACATACCCATTCTTATGTTCGAACGCTTGGAGGGTTAAACATAATTCCCTTATTACCCAGAAGGAGAGCTCCTAGGGGACAGACACAATTCACTAGAGATTTGGTTCTTGTTGAAAATTTAGAAGAATTATTGGATATGTCTTTACAGGAAATCATTGAACCTCTTAGTGATCTCAGACCCGAAACTCCTTTGAATCAAGAAGAACCACATACTCCACCACATACCCCATCGCATTCTCCACCACGATCACCACCACATTCTCCATCGAGAGTTATGGCTGTACCTACGTGGAGAGACAGAGGGGCGCTCAATTTAGCCGCACCTTTCTGTGATCTACCCATAAATATGGAAAAGGTATTACCTAAGTATGATCCTGGAAAAGGTATTTCTGCTGAAGATCACCTTAAGAGCTTTTATTTGGCTCCGAACCTTCTCAATGTAGAATACGAAGACGTAGTCTACAGACTTTTCCTCTATACATTCGAACCCAAAGTATATTCCTGGTACTTTAGTTTGCAAGCTAATTCAATAGCGAGTTGGGAAGATTTCGAAAAATGTTTCCTAAGTAAATATGGAAATTAGAAAACAGTCGCTACACTAATGAAAGAATTGTTGTCTATGAGGATGGAAAAGAAAGAAAAGGTTCAAGAATTTAATCAAATATTTACTACCTTACTAAATAATTTTAGTGCTGCAGAGACTCGCTGAGGAATCTTTAGTAGAGTATTATGTTGAGATATTGTAACTTCAAAGAATATTATATTTGTACTCTATTATTCCGGAGATGTTTCATTCCTCCGTGAAGATCTTATTGTATATCCGGAGATGTTTATTCCTCCGTCGGAATGTGGTAACTCGGGTTATTAGACTTCCCTAGTAGGGGTCGGCCCTGTATGTGTTATGTGGGTCAAAGGGTTATTAGACCACCCTAGAGGGGTCGGCCCAGTTAGTTGTAGTGGGGTATTTAACCTATTGGTTAAATACGAGCCTACGTGTACTTGTGTAAAATACATATCAGAGTAGTGTATAAATAGAGGATGTATGTTCCTCATTATACACACTCACTCACTTGAGAAAGGCGCATTTGTGGAGGAGAGGTCTGCTATGGAGGAGAAGGAGCTTATGCTCAGGGTTTGCATCTTTGTATATTGCTGTTCATCTATATTGAGGAAGCTTTGCTGGGTTTTCTACCCCATGAGGGTTTCCCAGGATAAATCTCTGTCTCTTGTGTTTATGCTATGCTTGTTGTTTCTTCAGTGATCCTGTATATGCTATTATTGTGAAATGGAATGTAATGCTGCTATTTTCTGTCTTAGCATATTGAATTTTAACATGGTATCAGAGCTAACCTGAAGGAAGACAAGGTATGGCACTAAAGACACTTGCTTTACTTACGACAATTTGAAGGTTAGGGTTTTACATAGCAAAAACCAGTCATCGTAGAACTTTCGCTATAAATCCGTTTTGGCGCAGTTTTCGGATCTGAAATTGTTACAGGACGAAGCTAAGATCTCCAGGTACCTTGTGTCCAAAGGAAAACCTCTAATTCGTTGTACTTTGTGATTTATGATCTGTACAATATATGGTTTCTGCCTCTTCCAGATCTGAGTCAAAATCAGGTGACCTTGGGAAAAAGGTCATATCTTGGGCTAGGAAGCTCCAAATGAAATTTCGTAAAAAGTGACAGGTAGTACACAGTCTGCACTATCTCAGACAACTTTTTCAGAGGCCGAAGTTGAACCAGTGACACGTGGCACTCCGTACAAGTTCGCTCTCCTGTATTATCCCATAAACAGGTCACGTTGCGACACTTGGCATAAATCTCTCTCAGAAAATCCAATTGAGGTCAGACCTGTCAGGATGGAAAGATAACAGGCCGAGCTATCTCAGAAAACTTTTTCAGAGGCCGAAGGTCAAACAGTGACACGTGGCACACCGTACAAGTTCGCTCTCCTGTATTTTCCCAAAACAGGTCACGTTGCGACATTTGGCATAACTCTCTCTCAGAAAATCCAATTGAGGTCAGACCTGTCAGGATGGAAATATAACAGGTCAGGCTATCTCAGGAAACTTTTTTCAGACCCTGTGGATCAAAAATTTCAGAGTTACACCAGAAACAATCAGGTACATATTTCTGTCAAAACATAATTATTTTTTGGTACCTTCATTCATGACTTCCGGAATTTAGGGCTTTGGAGAAAGTTGGAATTTTTGTAATAGGAGACCACGGCTGGATGCTACTCATCAAAATAGAAATTTAGAGACCAAGATCAGAATTTTTGGTTGGGCAGAAGGCCGGGCTTGATTAGACCCTAGTTCGGGACTTTGATCAGAAAAGCGGAAAATTAGGGCTTCTGTAAAAATGGGAATTTTTGAAATCTGTGACCACGGCTGGAAGCTCCTCAGAAAAATAGAAGCTTAGAGATTTGGATCAAACTTTTTGATGGGGAAAAAGAGTGGGCTTCATCAAACCCCAGTTCAGGGTCACGTCCAGTGAATCCGAAAGTTTCAAAGGCAAAATTGAGGAGTAAAACTTTGCAGTTTTCAAATTCTGAATATATCAGTTTGATCAGCTCATCAAGGCGCATATCTCTATCCTTTCGGAAGTTTGAAATTCAAAGTTTGAATTTTTGGGGTTTCTCTGACAAACCCATATCCAGCTCCAGGTCCAGTTCTTGCAAATCAAGTGGATAGGGTTAATCCTAGAAGAAGATGGATTGGTCACCTACATAAGTGAAGGAGTTCATGTTTCAGAGGGAGATGAGGCTAAGGATTTACATAAGGAGATTACAAGCGATCTCGATAGGTATGAATCATCGAGGTATGTTTTGAGATTTGTTCATGATTAAGTTTATGGTATGTTTGTCTTCATGTTATTACAGTTAGTACAATCTTGATTTTAGATTTGTTGTATCACCTTAACAAAATTATGAATGCATGATAGAAGATATTCATTGGCTAGGGTGTTGACACTTATGATTGTACTAATGCATTATGGTGTTGTGTGAGGTTGAGGTTGTCTGCTAACAAGATACAGGTACATCACAAAAGACAAATCAGGCTCCATGACCATGAAAACATGAAGACAAAGACTCATCCATAATCTTTGTTCTACTTACGAGGTATGTATGACTTTGTTATATTATGCTTAACCTATGAGACATGCAGGTTCTAGCTCAGGATCTCTAAATCATTGAAGAGGTTGTTTAGGTATGTTGTACATAACCAAGTAGGTATACTAATCCAGGTATGTTTCCCATGAATCTTACCTTGTGTTAAGATCCCTTATATAAGTATACTTTAAATGATTGGTTATGCTTATTCATAAAGTTAGTAATCAAGGGATTATGCATATTATGTCTTTTATCTTGATTGATGATAAGCATGAGTAAAACAAGACTTCCCTACTAATGTTTATTAACTATAATCATGACTATACATTCTCAAGATTATTTAGAACTATAATGTTTTGATAACATTTAGAACATACTAATGGGTGTATGTTTGTGTATGAGATCTTGAGGATGACTTTTGAGCATGCACAGTGGTACAGAATGAATAGAAATTCAAAAGACATACAGAAGATCAAGCGGGAAGAAACCACACAAACATAAAAGATAAGTATTTGAGTTGCTATTTGAAATAGTAATGATATTGCCTGTAATAGGTTGTATGCATATTTGTATTCCTAGAATATATAATGCTGAGTGTAAACATTCATAGAGCATTGAACAGTATACTACTAATATGCATATGATTGGTAAGTTGGACAAACATTCCATTGTTGATTGTCTAGAATGAAACCTCTTTGCTGAAATGCTGAGAGTTGTGCACACTCTCGATAGTATGTTCTGGTAGAGATGGAAGGCATCTAGATAGCCACTGTATGCATACAGGATATGGGAAAGTGTTGTGCCAAAGTATTGGTCAAGATAGTTGCATAACTATGTAAATGATATCCGTATGCATAATAGGTTATCATGTCAATATGATTTGATGATTATGAAGTATTACTAATCCTATACTTAATTTTGATTTGTAGGAAAGATCATGATGAAAGATGAACACTGAACAAGCAATGGATGTTCAACAATAAGATTTACAAATCAAACAAAATATAGAAGGCTCATGGCTAGAAGATTCTCTTAGAAAGAGAAAGAGAATCATGATGAAATGTTTGCTCCAAGTGGCTAGATAAGACCATTCTCTTAATGGTGTAATTAAAGAAGAAATGTGAATCAGGTTTTGATAAGCTTAATGATCACCATGGGTGATGTGGATCTCAACCTTTGCTACAAGGTTGAATATGATTTCTATACACAGATAACATGGATGCAAGAAGGAACTCACCACAGAGTTCGAATGATATTGAGGCTCATATCAGTAGACCCATCTAACGAGAGATGGCACAAATAGATATGCAGAAGATCATTCAATGCAGAAATGAAAATGAAAGATCTCAAATTGATGCTTTACTTCCTAGGTCTGGAAGTATGGCAAGGCTCAGAAGGAATATTTCTCAACCAGGGAAAGTATGATGAGAAATATGACTTGAGGTGTTGGAATGGCCACTCTTATGGATTCCAACTTGAAGCTGTTAGGGGGTAACTCATCAGAGTTAGTGGATATAACTCTGTACAGTCAAATTATTGGGTCTTTGATATATCTAACATTTACTAGGTTAGATATATGCTTTGTTATGAACACCTTGAGTTAGTATCTAGTGGAAACTAGATGTGTTTACCTAATAGTTGCAAAGCATGTGATGAGGCACATAAAGGACACGATAGAATTTGATCTATGCTATCTTGAAGATCATGACTTCAGATGGCTATTCAGATTCTGTTTGGGCAGGAAGTGTATCAGACAAGAAGAACACATCGAGAGGATGTTATTGTCTGGGATTAGCCATGATCTCGTGATTTAGCTGGAAGCAGTCTAGTGTGGCTCTCAGCACAAGCGGAATATATGGCTGCTTGCTCTGCTAGTTGTGAAGAAGTTTGGATTTAGGATTGTTTGACTTAGAGATAGAACCAACTGAGATCCTATGTGATATTTAGAGTTGTATCAAGATGACATAGAATCTAGTGTTCCATGATAAGTCAAAGAACATAGGGAACTAACAAGATATGACACAGAAAGGAACTCTAAAAGTTTGAATTTGTAACAGGTTACCGTTGTACTAACCAAGCCTCTACGTCAAGTGAAGAAGTTACCAACCAAACCTCTGTCTCGAGTGAAGTTTGAATACTTCCGAGACAAGCTTGGTGTAGTTCAAAAGGACCCTCCTCGAAAGGGGGAGTAGTATAGTCACTACTGATGAGATTGTCTCATCAAACAACAAGGTCGTTGATGAGGTAACATGTTCTCTACACCCAGTTACTTAGAATTATTTAGATTTAGGACTCTTATACTTAGAATACTTAGCTTTACTTATACATGCTTTTGATGATAGATGTATTGGTGAGAATACATGCTAGATGTATACATGTTTTGATGTATTAGTAAGAATACATGCTAGTTGTGATATATACATGTTTTGATGTTAGATGTATTAGTAAGAATACATGCTAGATGTGATGTATACATGTTTTGATGTATTAGTAAGAATACATGCTAGTTGTGATGTATACATGTTTTGATGTTAGATGTATTAGTAAGAATACATGCTAGATATGATGTATACATGTTTTGATGTATTAGTAAGAATACATGCTAGTTGTGATGTATACATGTTTTGATGTTAGATGTATTAGTAAGAATACATGCTAGATGTGATGTATACATGTTTTGATGTTAGATGTATTAGTAAGAATACATGCTAGATGTGATGTATACATGTTTTGATGTATTAGTAAGAATACATGCTAGTTGTGATGTATACATGTTTTGGTGTGATGTATATACATGTTTTGATGTATTGGTGAGAATACATGCTAATGTGATAACTGCTCTTGTATAGATGAGAATACAGAAGGGGATTGGATCATCCCTGGACTTTCAGTCCTAAAGAGAACCGTAGACGTAAGGTCTCCGAGAATGAAGTCCTTAGTGGACAGTTGAGGGGATTGGATCATCCCTGGACTTTCAGTCCTAAAGAGAACCGTAGACGTAAGGTCTCCGAGAATGAAGTCCTTAGTGGACAGTTGAGGGGATTGGATCATCCCTGGACTTTCAGTCCTAAAGAGAACCGTAGACGTGAGGTCTCCGAGAATGAAGTCCTTAGTGGACAGTTGAGGGGATTGGATCATCCCTGGACCTTCAGTCCTAAAGAGAGCCGTAGACGTGAGGTCTCCGAGAATGAAGTCCTTAGCGGACAGTTGAGGGGATTGGATCATCCCTGGACCTTCAGCCCTAAAGAGAGCCGTAGACGTAAGGTCTCCGAGAATGAAGTCCTTGATGGACTTGAGGGGATTGGATCATCCCTGGACTTTCAGTCCTAAAGAGAGCCGTAGACGTAAGGTCTCCGAGAATGAAGTCCTTGATGGACTTGAGGGGATTGGATCATCCCTGGACTGTCAGTCCTGAAGAGAGCCGTAGACGTGAGGTCTCCGAGAATGAAGTCCTTGATGGACTTGAGGGGATTGGATCATCCCTGGACTGTCAATCCTAAAGAGAGCCGTAGACGTGAGATCTTCGAGAATGAAATCAGTGGATTAAATCATCCTTGGACAGTAAATCCAGTAATTCCGAAAGGAAGGATAGTCCTAAATGAATTGAGTGGATTAAATCATCCTTGGACAGTAAATCCAGTAATTCCGAAAGGAAGGATAGTCCTAAATGAATTGAGTGGATTAAATCATCCTTGGACAGTAAATCCAGTAATTCCGAAAGGAAGGATAGTCCTAAATGAATTGAGTGGATTAAATCATCCTTGGACAGTAAATCCAGTAATTCCAAAAGGAAGGATAGTCCTAAATGAATTGAGTGGATTAAATCATCCTTGGACAGTAAATCCAGTAATTCCGAAAGGAAGGATAGTCCTAAATGAATTGTGGTTGGATTAAATCATCCTTGGACAGTAAATCCAGTAATTTCGAAAGGAAGGATAGTCCTAAATGAATTGAGTGGATTAAATCATCCTTGGACAGTAAATCCAGTAATTCCGAAAGGAAGGATAGTCCTAAATGAATTGTAGTTGGACTAATCATCCTTAGATAGCAAATCCAGGAGGGATAGTCTTAAATATGATTGTAGTTGGACTAATCATCCTTAGACAGCAAATCCAGGAGGGATAGTCTTAAATATGATTGTAGTTGGACTAATCATCCTTAGACAGCAAATCCAGGAGGGATAGTCTTAAATATGATTGTAGTTGGACTAATCATCCTTAGACAGTAAATCCAGTAATTCCGAAAGGAAGGATAGTCTTAAATATGATTATGATGAGTTTGATCCAGTAATTCCGAAAGGAAGGATCAAGTATGCTGCTGATCGTGTGATGACGATGCTGCTGATCGTGTGATGACGATGCTGCTGATCGTGTGATGACGATGTTGCTGATCGTGTGATGACGATGCTGCTGATCGTATGATGACGATGCTGCTGATCGTGTGATGACGATGCTGCTGATCGTGTGATGACGATGCTGCTGATCGTGTGATGATGATGCTGCTGATTGTGTGATAACGATGCTGCTGATCGTGTGATGACGATGCTGCTGATCGTGTGATGACGATGCTGCTGATCGTGTGATGACGATGCTGCTGATCGTGTGATAACGATGCTGCTGATCGTGTGATGACGATACTGCTGTTCGTGATGTTGATGTTGATGTTGACATTGATGTACCAGTAACTATTTGAGTTACTGCTGAAGACAAATTGAAGAAAGCTTCCAATGATTTATAGATGTATCATGTATGATGTTGATGACTCCTTGCTCGTGCAGATGTTGTTATAATATCCTTCTCGTTAAGGGGGAGTGTTGAGATATTGTAACTTCAAAGAATATTATATTTGTACTCTATTATTCCGGAGATGTTTCATTCCTCCGTGAAGATCTTATTGTATATCCGGAGATGTTTATTCCTCCGTCGGAATGTGGTAACTCGGGTTATTAGACTTCCCTAGTAGGGGTCGGCCCTGTATGTGTTATGTGGGTCAAAGGGTTATTAGACCACCCTAGAGGGGTCGGCCCAGTTAGTTGTAGTGGGGTATTTAACCTATTGGTTAAATACGAGCCTACGTGTACTTGTGTAAAATACATATCAGAGTAGTGTATAAATAGAGGAGGTATGTTCCTCATTATACACACTCACTCACTTGAGAAAGGCGCATTTGTGGAGGAGAGGTCTGCTATGGAGGAGAAGGAGCTTATGCTCAGGGTTTGCATCTTTGTATATTGCTGTTCATCTATATTGAGGAAGCTTTGCTGGGTTTTCTACCCCATGAGGGTTTCCCAGGATAAATCTCTGTCTCTTGTGTTTATGCTATGCTTGTTGTTTCTTCAGTGATCCTGTATATGCTATTATTGTGAAATGGAATGTAATGCTGCTATTTTCTGTCTTAGCATATTGAATTTTAACATATTATACCATAGCACTTGATCCACCCATAGCGATGTTTTTCAAGAGAATGAAGCAAGCTACGTTGATAGATAACTTTGAAGAAGCTAATAAGGTTGAAGCTAAAGCATACAGCATTGCTAAACACTCCCTTGAGCTGGAAACGAAACCAACAACTAGCAAGAAACCCCTGTTGTTAACCAGAACTAAGGAAGAACCATCAAATGATTTAGAAAATGTGGTCAAGATGATGCATAAGCTATCCAATAAAATTGTAGATCTAGAGAAATATAAGGTATCCAACACTTCAAGGAAACCCTTCAAACCCTTCTACAAGAAAAGGGAAGAAGGTGGACAGCCTCTTCCACCTGTGAACAATTCTGCTGTCCTAAATTTAAATGAAGTGGGCATGGATCATTTATGCACCTTTCACCAAGAACAACACTCTGAAAAGAGATGTCCGCAATGGATAAACTCGATGAGTTTGGTGATGAATCAATTTCTAGATGCCCAAGTGACAGAACAAGAAGATCCCTAAGAAGAGCAGACACTCGAACAGGAAGAGCCCGCTCCAGACACTACAATGGTATTATGGGATTGGGTTCCCTTAACAAAATTGATGGAAGAAGACGCCAAAGAAATTCAAGTTTCAGCTGTAAATATCACTACTCGGAGTAAAGGTCCAGTTGATGATCCAAACCCAGTTGTCCCCAAACCTAAATTTGCAAAAGAAATACCCAAGGGGCACATAATGGTCATTCCACCACAACCTAAAGTAAACTCCACAATGGTGAAAGAGACAAACCCGGTAATTAATGAAATGCCAAAGCGGCACATAACTGTCATTCCACCACAACCTAAGGAAGATTCAACGGTGGTAAAAGGATCAAACCCAGAAATAAATAAGCAGCCAAAAGTTACAGCGAACAAAACATAGAATCATGGAAAAGGATCAAAGAGTATGACATTGTTAGTTTTTCAGAATTTACTTCAATCTGATCTAGGATCTTAACTGAGATAACAACATGTACAACATATCTACAACATATCAATCATGGATGCAATAATGCAAGCACACAAGAGACACATAGTTTACTTGGGGAAAACCATAAAGGTGAAAAACCCCAATAACTTCCTCAGAGATAGATAGAGCAATGATACAACCCAAGCATAAGAGATAGACATCTCCTAGCAGCAGCTTCTCCTCCTCCACAAGTGTGCCACTCTCCGAAGAGTGTGTGTGAGAATAGAATGATCAAATAGAGTGCCTCCCGCACTCTATTTATACTTGACTTGACTTGCCTAATAACCTTTATTAGGTCGGCCTTAACTTAACCACATAACATAATGCTGACTGGGACGACCCCCAATAGGGTGGTATAATAACCCTTTGATCCACATTGCCGACACCCAATAGGGTGGTCTAATAATTATTTGACCCACATGACTTATACAGGGCTGACCCCAACAAGGTGGTCTAATAACCCATCAAGTATAAGTTACAACACTTACAATATAAATGACGACACTTCCGTATAGAGGAATAATAACATCTCTATAGGAATACAATATACACATATGTGAAATACATTACGAAATTACATATACATCAACACTCCCTCTTAACTAGGAAGGTATTTCTCGACACAGGTCTTCTAGCACAAGTCTTCTTCTCTGGATCATCATCAGCGAATCATCGTCCTCGAATCATCGTCATCATCACTGCTGCTGCTATCTCAATCAATCTCCAATCTAATCATCATAGGAATTTCTACAGAGCCAGTCCTTTTTCATATTGGATGTAGGCTCACCACCTGCAGGTCTTCATCATCACTGGCCATACTGTGGAATCCTCAGGACTTATTACGTGAGTCAACAAAACCTCGAAAGAGCATCCTAGGACTGATTACGAGCACACAGCTCAACGTATCGGATCTCCCAAGACCTTTTAAATGCTACTGCACAACCTGTCCATGGCCACAGAGTATCATCCTGATACTCATGATCATCGTTCACGAAGCACAACCCAGATGCACATCACATAGCACTTACATCTACGCCATGGGAGAACACATCTACAACCATGCGAGAATGGAACAACACTTATATTGCAGCCATTGGAGAACACATCTACAACCATGCTCAAATGGCCCAGCACTTATATCGCAGCCATGGGAGAACACATCTACAACCATGATTGAATGGCCCCATCACTTATATCGTAGCCATGGGAGAACACATCTACAACCATGCTCGAATGGCCCCAACACTTATATCGCAGCCATGGGAGAACACATCTACAACCATGCTCGAATGGCTCTGGCAATTACATCACGACCATGGAAGAACACATCTGCCACCATGTCGGAAAATCCCAGCAATTACATCGCGACCATGGGAGAACACATCTACAACCATGTCCGAAAATATCATGTGCATTTGTGTCTTCGGAACTCATCACACATAACCCAACTGATTATGTAATGTATCCACCTGATACATGTCATCACATATGATAATCCTGATCATCATCACTGCATCATCCTGATGCATGTCATCTAGAGTATCGTCCTGATACTCATCACACATGATCATCCTGATCATCGTCACTGCATCATCCTGATGCATGTCATCTAGAGCAACATCCTGAAGCTCGTCATCTATGATCATCCTGATCATAAAATGCATCCACCTGATGCATACCAAGTATCTACCTGATACATATCATCATACATGATCCACCTGATCATATAATGTATCTACCTGATACATACACAGATACATGATGCACCTGATCATACAATGTATCCACCTAATATATATCAACATACATGATCTACCTGATCATACAATCGTATCCACCTAATACATATACAGATACATGGTCCAAGCATCCAACATGATGCATATATACATACATATAAATGATCCAACTGATCATATCCATCATCCAACATGATGCATACATACATAAATGATCCAACTGATCATATCCAACATCCAACATGATGCATACATACATGAATGATCCAACTGATCATATCGAGCAGAAACTAGAACATCATCTTGATGCTCATCATCCAACGCTTACATCCGTAGCCATGTGAAGGATCCTCCTTCCACCATGCTTGGAATGGATTCAGCAAATGTCTCCATCACTTCTTCCTCGAAGAGTCATCGATCTGAAGAACACCAAGCCTCTCTCTGAAGTACTCGAACTTCACTCTGGCTAGTGGTTTCATCATTACATTTGCAATCTGCTCATCCGTCGCAACATACAGGAGCTTCACTGCTCCTCTTTGCACCATATCCCTGATATGTGCTTGTACCTGTCGTGGAACGTCGGGTTCTCAGACAGCTTCACACAACTCTGGTTGTCACAAAAGATACCAGTAGCCTCCAGTGGGAGATCAAATAACTCAGACAGTATCTTCCAGAGCCATACTACCTCACAACTAGCTGAACATGCTGCAACATACTCTACTTCGGTTGTCCTTAGTGCTACACAGGATTGCTTCCTGCTAAACCAAGAGATCACACATGATCCCATATTGAAGCAGCACCCAGATGTGCTCTTCCTATCTGCAGCACTGCCTGCCCAATCTGAATCAACATAACCCTGCAGGTTAAACTTTTGATTCGCATCATACTTGAGCCCATAGTCAACGGTACCCTTCAAGTACCTCAGAATATGCTTTACAGCAACCAGGTGAACACCTCTGGAATCCATCAGGAACTTGCTCAATGTGTTCACCGCAAAGCAAATATCTGGTCTAGTGTTCGTTAGGTACATCAAGGACCTAATCATCTGACGATACACAGTGACATCAACCGGATCAGATGAAGCATCACATAGAAGCTTCAGGTTTAATGCCATAGGTGTGGCCATGGCCTTGCAGTCCATCATCCCTAACCTCTTCAGGATCTCTATTGCATACTTCCCTTGTCCAAGGAAGATTCCATCTGCACTCTGCCACACCTCCATGCCTAGAAAATAGTGCATCATCCACAGGTTCTTCATCTCGAACTCGGTAGCAAGCTTCTACTGTGTGTCAGAAATCAATCTATCCTCACCTGTAACAAACAGGTTATCCGCATACAAAAGTAGTATCACTGGATTTCCTTCCTCAACCTTGTAGTAAAGGTTGGAATCCGCTTTACTCTTGGTAAAGCCAAAACTGGATAGAAAGCTGTCTATCCTACCATACCAAGTTCTGCACATATATGACTTCCTGTCATGTGTCTCAAAACCAAGTGGCTGCTCTACATACACTTCCTCTTCGACTACACCATTCAAGAAAGTTGTCTTGACATCCATCTGGTGTATCTTCCATTTCATCATTGCAGCTAGGGAAAGTACTGATCTGATGGAAGTGTACCTGGCTACATGAGCAAAAGTCTATTCCCTCATTTTGAGAGAAGCCACGAGCTACAAACCTTGCTTTGTATTTTTATATGCTACCATCTGCACCATGCTTGATTTTATAGATCCACTTGTAAGTAACAACAGACTTCCCTTCTGGTTTTGGGACTGCATCCCAACCATCATTATTCATGATCGACTGGTACTCCTCGATCATGGCATTCTTCCCGAATCCTGGGAACTTCAATATTTTTAATATCTTCAATAGAGAACTTTGTTGTTGAACAAATGTTGTAGTCCTTCTTTTGTAGGTGATGGTATATGATCTTTCCTACAAAACAAGTTAAATTGCATGATAAGAAAACATCTCATAGTTTTCAGAACAAATTCTTATACATAAATAAATATGTCATACAGTCTTGCAATTATCTTAGCCAATGCTTCAATACAACATTTATCCATATCCCGTAACTTTCTAGATGCCTTCCAATCTCTACCAAAACATTGTTAAGAGTGTGCACAACTCCCAACATGTCAGCAAAGAGGTTTCATTCTAGATAAGTAGCAATGGAATGTTGTACAGTACCATAGGCCACTTACCCATGTATATTAGTAGTATACTGTTCATCAATGCAACTATTCTAATATGCACAACCTAATTCTAGGAACATCAGTATATATATTATTGAACAGTATTATTTAAACAATCAAATATTCAAGAAATGATAATTCAAATACTTATCTTTGTTTGTTTGCTGGGTGGACTCCCTCTGAATATTTGCAACTCCATTCTGATGTGGATTGTGAGAAGTGGTCGACTCCCTCTGAATATCTGCATTCTTGCATAAACTACTGGAGTGTGCTCCCTCTTGATCTTTGCTTCCTGGATTACCTATCCTTGAACTTATATCCATCCTCGATCACTATGCATGCTTACAAGGATCATTATTGTGATATCCTTGAGATCTCATACATAATCATACATTTATTAGTATATTCTCAATACTATCAAAACACAATAATCTTAAGCATGTATAGTCATGATCATTTCAAACAGAAATAATAAGCATTAGTATTCAAGGACTCTTATGGTTAGTCATATCATAAATTAAGGTAAGAAACATAATATGCCTACACCCGTGATTACTCAAAGCTATACTTTCATGACTCTTCTGGTTAGTCATATCATCAATTAAGGTAAGAAACATAATATGCATACACCCACGATTATTCAAACCTATAAATAATCATTATCAATCATGCCATGTATACTTATATAAGAGATTCTAACACAAGGTAGGATTCTAACTTGATATAGGAAAAACATACCTGTATTAATATGTTAGCTAGTTATTGTCTAACATACCCACATGATGTCTTCTTGTTCTCTTAAGTGACTTGTGCTAGTAACCTGCATATCTCATAGGTTAACCAAGTTATACATACCTCGTAAGTAGATCTTCTATGTGAACCATGGAAATGGATGAACCTTTGTCTTCATGTCACCATGGTCATATGTTCTTGAACTAGAACATGATTTGTCTTTCTTGATGTACCTTCCATGTTAGTGGACAACATCAACCTCATACAACATCACAATGCATTAGTACAATCATAAGTGTCAAAAACCCTAATCAATGAATATCTTCTATCATGCATTCATAATTTTATTAAGGTGATACGACAAGTCTAAAATTAACCAAGATTGTACTAACCGTAATAATATGAAGATAGACATATCATAAACTTAATTATGAACAGAATTCGAAACATACCTATATGAGTCATACCTGTCGAGATTGCTTGTAATCTTCTTATGTAAGGCCTCAGCCTCATCTCCCTCTGAAACAGGAACTTCTTCACTTATGCAGGTGACCAATCCATTCTCTTCTAGGATTAACCCAATCCACTTGATTTGCAGGAACTAGATCTGGAGCTGGATTAGGGTTTCTCAGAGAAACCCTAAAAATTCAAACTTCTGAAAGGATAGAAAGATGCGCCTTGATGAGTTGATCAAGCCGGTATATTCAGAATTTGAAAACTGAAAAGTTTCACCCCTCAAATTTGCTTTTGAAACTTCTGAATTCACTAGACATGACCCCGAACTAGGGTTTGATAAAGCCCACCCTTCTTCCCAGTCAAAAGTTTCGATCCAAAGCTTTAAGCTTCTATTTTTCTGAGGACCTTCCAGCCGTGGTCACAAATTTCAAAAATTCCCATTTTTGCATAAGCCCTAATTTTCCACTTTTTCGATCAAAGTCCCGAACTAGGGTCTGATCAAGTCCGACCTTCTGCCCAACCAAAAATTATGACCTTGGTCTCTAAATTTCTATTTTGATGAGTAGCATTCAGTCGTGGTCTCCTATTACAAAAATTCCATCTTTCTCTGAAACCCTAAATTCCCGAAGCCATGAATGAAGGTGCTAAAAAATAATTTTGTTTTTACATAAATATGTACCTGATTGTTTCTGGTGTAACTCCTAACTTTCTGATCCACATAGTCTGAAACTTCTACCTATGGTAGCGCGACCTGTCATATTTCCAAACCCATAGGTATGACCTCAATTGGATTATCTGAGAGAGATTTATGCCAAGTTTTGCAACGTGACCTGTTTATGGGATAAAATCGGAGAGTGAACTTGTACGGTGTGCCATGTGTCACTGGTTCAGTTTCGGCCTCTAAACAAGTTACCTGAGAAAGTACAGTCCGTGCACTACCTGTCACTTTTTATTAAATTTCATTTGGAGCTTCCTAGTCCAATTTATGACCTTTTTTCCTAGGTCACCTGTTTATGACTCAGATCTGGAAGAGGCAGAAACCCTAGATTGTACAGATCATAAAACACAAAGTCCAACGAGTTAGAAGTTTTCCTTTGGACACAAGGTACATGGGGATCTGATATTCGACCTGTAAAAGTTTCAGATCTGAAAAAGTTTCCAAAATGAATTTATAGCGAAAGTGATACGATGACTGGTTTTTGTTATATCAAGCCCTAGCATCGTAAGCGCAACAAGTGTCATACATGCCATACCATGCCTTCTTTCAGGCTAGCTCTAATACCATGTTAGTTTTTCAGAATTTACTTCAATATGATCTAGGATCTTAACTGAGAACATGTACAGCATATCAATCATGGACACAATAATGCAAGCACACAAGAGACACAGAGTTTACTTGGGGAAAACCATAAAGGTGAAAAACCCCAATAACTTCCTCAGAGATAGATAGAGCAATGATACAACCCAAGAATAAGATATAGACATCTCCTAGAAGCAGCTTCTCCTCCTCCACAAGTGCGCCACTCTCCGAAGAGTGTGTGTGAGAATATAATGATCAAATAGAGTGCCTCTTGCACTCTATTTATACTTGACTTGACTTGCCTAATAACCTTTACTAGGTTGGCCTTAACTTAACCACATAACATAATGTTGACTGGGCCGACCCCCAATAGGGTGGTCTAATAACCCTTTGACCCACATGGCCAACCCCCAATAGGGTGGTCTAATAACCCATCAAGTATAAGTTACAACACTTACAATATAAATGACGACACTTCCGTATAGAGGAATAATAACATCTCTATAGGAATACAATATACATATATGTAAAATACATTCCGAAGTTACATATACATCAACAGACATGGGATACGACATCATTGAAGATATCAAGAAAGCGAAGACAAATATTTCTATATTCGAAATGTGTAGTCTTCCCCAGCAAAGGAAGAAATTGTTAGAAGCTTTTCACCCACAATCTAGCACTTTAGTAGAAAACACCGAGGAAAATCCTGAGATAAATGAAGCTAGTATTGGCGGGAAATCTAGATCTCAAACTTTTCCTTTTTTGTTGACCTTTGAAATTTTTAATCATAATGTACACAACTGTTTGGTAGATTTTGGGGCTTCTTCGAATGTCATGCCATTGTCAATTTGTAAAAAAATTAATGGACAGCCAATACCATCCCCATCTTAGATCATACAGTTGGACATGCCTGCTATTAAAGTAATTGGAGAAATGAAATATGTTCTTATTAGATTATCAACAGATCCTAGAGTGTGTCAATTTATTGATATCATGGTGGTAGATATACCGAAGGCTTATGGTTTAATATTGAGCAGGGACTGGTCTACGAAACTAAATGGTTATTTTGCAACAGACTGGTCTCACTTGTGGCTGCCATACCAAAACAGACAAAATCAGATCAAAATACTGAGAGAGCCCCACATGAAACAAAATGTAACTCAGTTGGAAGAAAATAATGAGGCTGTAACTTTTTCATCTTCAGTATTGGGAAATTACTTTCTAGAGATTGAACCAGGAAATTATCAAACAATGGAAGTTAGCCATGAATCAGACGAGCAGTCCGATCTCCTTCATTTTTCTCGGACTGATGATATTGATTGTAACATAGTAGGATTAGTCACTGACTTAGGTAGTAACGACACTAAATTAGTTAAAACAAAAAACACATTTTGGATTTTGTACTTCGATGGTTCCAAAACTCAAGAAGGATCCGGATCCGGTTGTGTTTTGATTGACCCTGCATCAAACAAACATTTTTTTTATCTTGTAGATTAGAGTTTGAATGCACAAATAACATAGCAGAATATGAGGCTCTAG
This sequence comes from Larix kaempferi, assembly GCA_027924585.1. Taxonomy (NCBI): domain Eukaryota; kingdom Viridiplantae; phylum Streptophyta; class Pinopsida; order Pinales; family Pinaceae; genus Larix; species Larix kaempferi. Next base: position 21,802,271 of record BSBM01000841.1, read on the forward strand.
TACAGGGATTAAAGAAGGCTATTAGTTTGAATGTTAAATTATTAAAAGTATTTGGTGACTCAGAGATAGTTGTCAGACAGGTAAGAAATACAATTCACTGTCTTTCACCACATTTAAAAGGTTATCAATCTAAAGTTTGGAATTCGATTTCACATTTTGATGCATTCAATATCAATTATATTCCTAGGTTACAAAATGTTGCGGCTGATTTGTTAGCTACTTCTGCTTCCAGATTAGTGCCTACAAATAACAAGTGCTCTATTGAATTGATTTCCAGGCCATATGTTCCTAATAATATCACAAATTTAAGAGTGTTTGATGATGATGATCAAATTATCAGCTTCTTAACTAATGAATATGCTTTTCAAGAAGCCATAATCGATGAAGAGAAGCATGATTCGGATTTGAAAAATAAAGATGCAGTCAAAGGAAACTTCATGCCAAAAGGAGTAAGGACTCTGGAAAGATTGTTTGATCCACAAAACAAGTTCAGGAGGCCAGCGATTGTCAAAACTAACAGCTCCTCCATGCATCATGAATTGGTAAACCTAGGCACAGAAGATGAGCCAAAATCGTCAATCTTGGTAAATGTTGCTCGCTAGGCGAGAGAGATAAGTTCATCAAACTGTTTCAACAATATAAAGATGTTTTTGCATGGACTTATGAAGATATGAAAACATATGATACTCGCATTATACAACACATAATACCAATGAAGACAGGTGTGAATCCATTTAAGTAGCAATTGCGAAGAATGCATCCGACGCTTGAGCCGTTAATACAAAAAGAGTTGAAGAAGTTGTTGGATGCTAAGATCATTTTTAAGGTCCGACATTTTGAATGGGTTGCTAATTTAGTCCCCGTGCAGAAGAAGTCAGGGGAGATAAGATTGTGTGTGGATTTTCAGAACTTGAACAAAGATTCCAATAAGGACAACTACCCTGTGCCACCAATGGAGCAAATTTTACAGATGGTTTCTAGTTCATAACTATTCTCTCTACTAGACGGTTTTTCTGGATATAATCAAGTGCTAGTAGCAGAAGAAGACTGACTCAAGACCACTTTTCGTACAAAGTGGGGAACCTTTTCATACCGAAGAATGCCATTCGGTTTGATAAACGCAAGGGCTACCTTTTGGTGTATTGAAGCAAATAGTAAATCACACACAAAGATATAATCAAGACAAGAGAGACGAGTCGAATGCATCCAACTAGTTATATTCATCTTGATGGTATTATTTATACATCTTTATATGTGGTTGGAGCGGTTGCACCCGCTCCAGCTACTTCTTTAACTATACTATTACATAAGTAACTAATGAAAATTAAGGATCCCGAAGGGTCCCCTCCAACATATCCCTCACCTAAAAATCTTTTTTCATCCTGAATAAAATGTGAACAACCATGAAATGCGATTCCTTTAGTCTTTGTCAGCACTCTGGTAGTGGTCAATCGAGCCTCACCCTTTCACCTTCCTGCCGGATTCATTTTCCATGGTCTAGGAACCTTTAGGCTTCCACGCTCTACCATTACACCAACTCACCAATTGCCTGAATTTTTTTTTAAATGACACTGAATAGATGTTTATGTATTTCAGCACCGGGGGACTTGATCAATTTAAGTGTTCTTTTGTCATTATTAAACGTGAAGCGCTTTCTCTGTGTGGTATAGATGTCTTCTGCTTGAATACATGGTTTTCGTAGACTCAGCTGTTGTGAGGCTTCCTGCAAGTTTCGAATGTGTCGCTGCTGCTTGTGGTTGATACCGACTGATATTGGTCGACTTGACTCGACTCGACCTGACTCGACATCACTTATTAATTCGGCTAGAGACCGACTGAATTACAAAATTATAATACAAAAAGGTCGGCCCTCGACCATATTAAAAGACTTGACCACTTACACTATCGACAAATGACTCGACTATTTTGAGTTTCGACCACTTTTAGTACCGACCATTTACTACCGACCAAAATAATACAATTTTGTCGACTGCATTATATATACTACAATGAAGAGTCAACCAAATAGCTTCGACTACATAAGTAAAACCTCAACCATTTTATCACGACATTTATTTGGCAAAGCATGTCGACCAGTTGTAACATCAACCAAATTGACCCATATTTAATGATATAGACCTTATATTTTGCAAAATACTCGTCGACCTATTAAAACATCGACCTCATAAATGAAAAAAAATGGCTGGACCAAATGTATAAATATCATTATAGACCACATTTTACAATTGACCAACTTACATCGATTGCAAAAAAGTAATGTCACCATCCACTTTGCATAAATTTGAAGACATATTCATACTTGGTCATTATAGTATACTGGTTGGTGGTTGGAAATTCCCGGCGGCTCAATTAGACAATTCCCAATGCAAGGAACTATTGGTCGACGGACTATTGGTTTGGTCTACACATTCATAGAAGAAAACTGCAGCATTCCTTCTCCTTCAAACCAGAAAAGCCACGACGCAAGAAACCGACAACAATAGTCGAAAATTTCAATATTATCCATGTGAAGATTGCTGATATTGAGTCGAGTGGTATGTTCGAGACGTCTGTAGTCTACATCTTCCGACAAGTTTCTAGCCGATTGGTTACATTCACTGACAAGTTGCTAGCCGACATAGAGGAATTTACATGGTATTCATCGACTAGCCGTGGTTCTTCAACATTAGACAAATCTCTCTTCTCAGAGGAGTATTGATGCATACTTTTATAGGCGGGGGACTTTCGACAGATCCACCACGTGTTATCCTGCACGCTTGGCGAGCAGATCAATAAACAAAATTAAACGATTGGAATGGTTGGTTGTTTGTCTCCTAAAGTGGCTGGCTGCTTAACGCCACTGTTCTCTACAGGAATACATCATTTCTTTGCAAGTGTCATGATATTCAAGCGACCAGAACAAGTGTCTTCCAAAGATTCTTGTCATTTACTTTGTCTCTGAGTAATTAGGAAGATTTGTTGATCTATGTGAGCAATGGAGCAATATGGATATTTCTTCAAACTCGTTGCTCATTGCATGCCAAGTTTAATATGATGATACTGCTTTAGCCTTGCAAGAAAGAGTGTTCTCCATATTGACAAGTAGGTTGTAAATATCGATGAGCTGTAGCCATCGATTGTTTCAAAACGTAACTCGTCATGCCCAGTCGATGGATTTATTTGGTTGAATTCGACAAAGGCTCCAACTGAACAAAGCTTTGAGCTATCAACATTTGTGCAGAGACAAAGCGCTGGTGGATGACCATACAACTCTGGTCGATCAATAGTTTGACTGGTGTCAGACTTCAACATAAAGAGTGTCACCCAATCAACATTGCGACTTCCACTGAACAACAAAGTTTTGCACCAAGGAAATAGAACGAACAATGAAACCAACTATGTTGCATAACCTTATACTCATGATCAATATTATGCGGTCGATGGTCAATTCCATTTCTAACAATTGTAATAAGAAAGCAGAACATTACGATACTCTGAATATTGAAGTAGTTTTGTTCAAAAATAATAATAATAATATCTTATCTTTTATTTTTATTCTTTCTTCAACATACGCAGACTTCCAGGAGCACATCGCATAACTTTTTCCATCTTGCAGGCTTTATTGCATTCCTCTCTCTCGTTCTTTTACAGGTCCAACTTTCTTTAATCTTTAGCAGAACTTCCAACTTTGCGGTTTTCTTTCACCTCATGATAGCTTCATGGTTTGAGCCATCAAATATTGAGCACGCTAACGATCTTTAATCTTTTTCTTGCAGGTTCCTTTCTACCTCTCAGGTTCGTACCGCTCCTCCTTTGTTGCTGTTGTCACTCAGCCAAAAGAGAACCGCAACGACGCCAGATGTTGTATTCAAGCAGATAGTAAAGAAAACAAAGAGATATAATCAAGACAAGAGAGATGAGTTGAATGCATCTAACTGGTTATATTCATCTTGATGGTATTATTTATACATCTTAATATGTGGTTGGAGCGGTTGCACCTGCTCCAACTGCTTCTTTAACTATATTATTAAATAAGTAACTAATGACAATTAAGGAGCCCGAAGGGTCCCCTCCAACACCTTTCAAAGATCCATGGACATTGATTTTCGAGGATTGGTTGGCCACTATGTGGTAATTTATTTAGATGATGTGACAGTCTTTTCAAAGAAAAGAGAAGACCATGTTTTCCATTTGAAACAAATTTTTGATCGCTGTAGAAAATATGGTATATCTCTAAATCCTAAGAAGAGTGTCTTCACTGTCCTTGAAGGTAAGATTTTAGGTCATATCATCTCAAAGAAAGGAATCTCAATAGACCAAGAGAGAGTGCAAGCCATAAGCAAGATTCCCATGCCCCATAACAAAAAGGCTATGCAATCTTTTATGGGCACGGTAAACTTTGTTTGAAGGTTTCACCATATTTCGCTCAAATTGTGAAACCTTTGCAGCAAATGGTTAAGCAAAGTGTGCAATTCAAGTGGACTGACATAGAGAAGACTGCGTTTAAAGACATTAAAATTGCCATAGCTAATGCACCTTCCTTAAGAAGTCCAGATTTCTAAAAGTATTTCATCATGTACACTTTCGCTTCAGATAACTCTCTCGCAGCTGTGCTCACTTGGAAGGGGGAATTAGGAGAGGAGTATCCAATATCCTTCATGAGCACTGGTTTGTAGGGTGTTGAAATGAATTACCCCGTTGTAGACAAGAAAGCATATGCAGTATTTAAAGTGGTAAAACAGTTCAAGCCATATATCCTAAAGAACAAAACTAAAATCATAGTACCTCACCCCGTTGTTAGATCTCTATTTGTACATAAGGAATTGGGTGAAAGGAGAGGAAACTGAGTCACTGCTCTTCAAGAGTATGATTTGGAATTCAAACCAACCACCATCGTAAAGGGTCAAGGGTTGTGTAAACTACTCATTGAGAATCCAGTGCCTGAAGAGCTGGACTGGGAGAATGAAGCCGAACTGAATATGATTGAGGTATGTCCCATCTTCACTGCTCCTGAATCTTGGTATAGGGACCTAGTGCATTATTTGTAGCAAGGATATTTACCGGAGAACTGGAGTTCTAAGCAAAGAAGGTCACTCCATCTGAAATCAACATCCTATCAAATAATTGATGGAATACTTTTTAGAAAGAATTATGATGGGATATTTCTCAGATGTCTTGAGAAAGAGGACGCTGATAAAGTAGTCAAGGAATTACATGATGGCCCTGCTGGAGGAAACTACTCTGGAGATACCATGGCTCATAAAATACTCAGAGCTGGTTACTATTGGCCCACTCTATTAAAATATGCTCATGCCTATGCCAGGAATTGCGATGTATGTCAAAGGAGCGCTGGCAGATTGCCGAAAGCAGTAGGACCGTTGCAGCCAGTTATTATTTCTGAACCATTTGAGCAATGGGAGATAGATGTTATTGGAGAGATAAATCCGAGCTCTTCGCTGCAGCACCGGTATATTCTTACGGTGACGGATTATTTCACCGGGTGGACAGAAGCTGTTCCGCTGCGCAAAGTGAATAAATACGTGGTTATCAAGTTCTTGGAAGAAAACATCATAACCAGGTTTGGGGTTCCAATTCCCCTAGTATTTGATAATGCAACTTATTTTTCATCTATGAAATTAAATGAATTTGTTTATGAGAAAGGAATTAAATTGCATTATTCCGCAAATTACTACCGCCAAGGAAATAGTCTGGCTGAATCCACAAACAAAAACCTTATACGAATTCTTAAGAAAACCGTCATTGAAAATCAGGGAAGTTGGCATATAGCCCTCCCAAATGCTTTATGGGCAGATAGGGTTACCTCGAAGAATGCCTTAGGATTTTCCCCGTACACTCTAGTCTATGGTAAAAAAGCCATAACATACTCCCTCCTAACATACTGCTTCCATCCTTACAATTAGCCCAAGCCTCTCGAGGTTCTAGCTGCCAAGTCTTACAATCAAGAATTGATATCCTGCTGAAGCTTGAAGAGTCATGGTAGAAGGCCAAAGATAGGTTCCACCAACACCAAGACATTGTCAAGAGTTGGTTTGATAAGAGGAAATATGGCAAGAGGAGTTTTGAAATAGGTGACTTAGTCCTGAAGTGGGATCACTCGCATGATGGTAAGGGAAAGCACACAAAGTTTCAACAATTATGGCTTGGCCCTTACCAAATTTCTGAAAAGCTTGGCTTGTCGATGTACAAACTGAAAGACTTACAAGGGGAGGAAGAGAATATCCCTGTCAATGGCCTTGCTTTAAAGAAGTACTTCTCGTAGTTATAGGGACACTTTTGTACATAAATAAACATTGTTTTGTTTTTGCTAAGTTTTCCTTTTCTGTTTGTTTTGTTTTAAGTTGTTCTTTTCTTTCTCTTAGTTTCTTTTAGTATTTTTGTTTATTTGTTTCCATGTTGAACTTTTACCCTGCTCTTTGCTTAGGTTCTTTATTCTTTAATAAACCCCAACCCAACTTCTTGGTGTAGTTGAGAGACAGGACTTTGAGCAAATATCAAATTTCGAAAGGCCAGAATCTACTTGTAAAGAAAATTTCTCTATGGGACTTTGCTCTTACTAACTAGTTTCTAGAATAAGGAGATCCTTTCTGTTCATACTTGTGTTGCAATAACCCTTGTTAAATGACTGAGACTTATGATTTCCTTGTTACTATATTTGGGCTCCATTCACTCTCACATTAATGAATGTCTTAGGAAGTTCGCTACAATAGACCCACGAAGAGGAAGCATGTCTCACCGATGTATGGTATTTAAAATGATCCCATGCTGCAAATTTAAAGCCAAAAGAGCTTATATCGATGAGTGTGTTTTCCAGAAATTATCGCCTCCATTAAAGCATGGTTGAGAAAAGCAAAGACATTCAATCAAGGAAGTTGTTCTAATGGTCAGCCCAACAAGGTTCTTCTTCATCCATGAGCATGACAATCAAATAAATCTCTTGCTCATACAAAAGGACATTATGGATTGAAGAACCTAAGTTAAATGTTGACAATTGAAGAAAGTTATCATGGAAGGCTCAAATGACAAAAGTCGTAAATAAAGAAAGTATCCAAAAGAATGTTGATAGCACGAGAATGAGAAACAAATGAATATGTCTGTGGGATGTTGTTACAATCCCGTGGAGTCCTATTTTAGTTGGCATCTGAAAGACAAATTTGAAAAATGAACTCCGCATTTTGGCCCTAAGAGAGTTGTAGAGAAGTCTAATTCAAGGTTACCTTTTACCCAATGACCATTATGATGAAAGTGATCACTTCCTTTGCGGAAACTGGAATAGATAAGAAATTTGTTACATATGGGGCCAACAACTCGTAATTTTTCTAACCTTGGAAAGAAATTAATTCAGAGATTTGTGTTCACCAGCGAATCGCCAATTGTTGTTGCTGCAACTTGATCCCCATAATTTTCTAAAAATTATAGGGCCCCTCCTTTATTTTTTAGAAGAAGTTTCTGTGGTCTTTTGAAAGCTTGGTTTATTGCCCCTTTAAGTTGTTCTTTTTTCTCAAAAGAAAAGTTGTTTTTTTGGCTAAGGAAAACTTCAAGTTTTTCCAAAGATGTCCGCAGCTTTTTAGTCTATTTCTTGCGACCCGTAACTTTTGTTTGTAAAGCGATCGAAGCCTTTAGGATTAGAAACATCGACCGGTCATAGACCTTAGCTTGTCTTTCGCCGACCGTTGCGTGTTGTTTTGTCTTATGGCTCACCGACCGGTCGCAGTTTTTAGCGCTAATGTCATCGACCATTGCGCGGTCCTTGGGATGATTTTCGCTGATCGGTCACAGTTTTTAACCTACTCACCGCCGACCGTTTCGCTAATCCGGGTCTTATCTTCGCCGACCATTTTGCCGATCCTTGCCGATGCTTCCTGGTCACAGCCCCTATTTCTTTCTCGCCGACCGGTTCACAAAATTTTCGCTGTAAAGGCTCCGCCAATCATTGCGCCATCCTATTTCACTCCTCGCCGATCCTTTTCGCAGCTCTCCGGTCGTAATTTTTAACGATAACACTTCCGACAGTTGCGTAAGATTTAAGCGTAAAATCGCCGAAACTACCGCAAAAGTGGGTGGGTGGAGACTTTATTTGAGACCGTGCAATTTTAGTTTTTGATTCATCGAGTCCCGTGCACTTTAAGTGCCCAACCACCAATGCCATGCGTATTAAATGCTCATAAGTATATATATGTAACGGGTTTTGTCCTTTTCTCCCACCATTTGCGAAGTTGGAAGAGCACCGTTCACGCACCAAAGGGAGAACGCCAAGTTGCAACCAGTCAGAAGGCTCGCCATTCGTAAGCCACTCCATTGTCAACAGGTACGTTTGAAAACCCTGTTCTATTTGTTTGAACGCTGGGAGATTTTGTTTTACCATGTTCTTGTCTTTTAAGCTTTTATAGAGGTTTTTAGGGGGTAGGTTCCTTTTTCTCCTCATCTGTGTGACTCCGAGAGGTAGTCGTGCCGCAGCAGGTTTTTCCCACGTCTTTCGTTCAAACCCTGCATCCCTTCCAACCTTTTGTCCTCGGTTACGCCCTTTTTCCATGACTGTTGGCTTCAAATTTTATCATTCCCTGGATCCTAGCACCCACACGAAGTTTTTCTCTTAGCTGGGTTTCCGACTAGTTTCAACCTAGCAGGTGTACTGTTACTAGAACTCACCAGGAACTTCAAAACCCCGCACCCATGCTATTGTTCGCTCCAGTCCTTTATCTCGCGCAGTTTTCCCTACGTCATCCCACCCTGTTTGTTCTTACGTCATGGTGCCCATCGGTCATTTTGTGTCGAAGAAGGAGTAATATTTCGAGCAATTTGTTCGGAAGCAGAATTCTCGTCCAGTAGACAGATTCCACACAGTCGTTATGCTTTGCTTGGTTTCACGCACACACACCCTTGCTTCTATCAGTTGCTCGTAGTCAATAAATTTCAGTTAAAATATAGTCGCTTGCATAGTTGTTTTGTTTTCGTGAATTGACCACGCTAAGGCTTCATCCATCACCCCTTTTTGTTGCTCAAAAGATAGTTTGCACAAACATTAAATGCACTGGTTTGCTTTAAAGCTTGTTTGCTTCCACGGCATAAATACTTCGCATTTTTGTTTTTCTAAAAATAATGTCGATAGCCCTTGCTCGCTTATTAATTATGGTGATAAGATAATGTCGAGTGATCACTAGCAGTGTTTGTTTCTATTTATTTGAACTGTTGTATGGATAAATTGTGTGTAAATGTTTGGCCTCATTATTTTCAACCTTAATGGGCAGTTTTAAATGGAAGCTAACATTCATTTTATTTCAAGTTCTATTTTAATATCATGAATAGGAACACCGTATTGCTCATAAACAATTGAGATCCCTCATTTGTCCCTTCATTGTCGTCACAGGTTTGATATGCACAAGCGATCCGCTAGGAAGAAAACCAAGTTAGCTAAGTCAGACTCAAACATAGAGATCCTTTTGGACACCTCACTCGAGACTATGTTCGGAGACACGAAAGCTATTACAGGAGATGCCCCAGAATATCAATGGGGCAAACTATACAGAGCTATAGAAGACCAAAACTTCCCTGAAGCCTCCTTGGAAGAGCTAATGGTTTATAAGAACATAAAAAAGTATGGTCTGCACAAAGCGGCCACTCGCCCGAAGATGTTCCCATGCTCGGAGGTTATTGGTTGGATACTACCCTAGGTGAACACTGACACCAGATTCATCACAGATATCATATGGATGAGTCTTGCATCTTTTGCACCATATTTTATCATGACAACATACAAACTTCCCTACCCCAAGACACTACTGAATGATGAATGGATATCTGAGTTAAATATGGACCCTTTAGAATATGCAAGAAAGATGACAATTGCTCTAAGGCAAATAAGGTCAAGGGTCAGTGGAGAGTATGAGAGTCAGCATCTAAGAACTCCATACAGGCTCATCGCCCTCATGTTGAGCCGAGTTTTCGGTATGGCAAATGGAAACACATATAAACTCGGCTGGGTGCCGGTGATGTTCCATGTGGCCACACATGGTACAATATTCAACTGGGATGATATTATCTCGGATAGCATGGCTTCACATATAATTTTTGCACTGGGAGAATTGACACAAAATTAAGCCGATTTCTTCATGTCCTCTTATCTGGTGGACTGTTTATTCATCAAGCACCCTTTCCCTGATTTGGGATGCATCTGGAAGAGCAAAGAGTCTCTCCTCCATGTGGCTTATTAGATGATGTGGGCACACAAGTATGCAAGCCACTACACTCAAATTTGTGAAAAGTTCATCATTCCCCTGTATCAACTACTCTTCAAGGAAAAACAAAACTGCCTATCAGAGAATGCTATGCCAATCATAGAAACATTCAGAGATTACTACTTCTCTTTGGAGGGAACATACATCAGAATGTGTGGAGGGAGTCAACCCCCGTCCCTATTGCCCCGATATGCCACGGATTACGTAGTGCATAAAGAATCCGTAAGGAAACTCTTTATCGATGGAGTCAGTAGAGTGCTCCACGACAAGAAGAAGGTTGCATACCCGCCAATTCCTTTTACCATTGGAGCATACCAGCTCCCCAAGGCGAGAGATGGTATAGAATTTGCTCAGGATTTAGAATCCTTCCATTTTGGAACAAATATTTTCAGAAGGCATGACCCCGAAGAAAAAGTTGCTTCTCACTGTCTTAATTGCAGGGTCACCTTTGATTACACACACCTTTTTGACAAGGATGAAGAGTTATTTCGAAGTGCCAAAAACATGACCGAGTTAGGAAAGCGCTACCGCCCCAAAAGCGGGGCTAGTTCCAGTTCCAAAGATGCCATAGGAGCTGGGCTAAAGAAAAAGGAGGAAGAAGAGAAGCAGCGCTAGGAAGCTGAAAAGGAGAATAAAGAAGAGGTAGATATACTCAAAGAGGAAGAAAATCAAAGGCTTCAAAAGGAGCTAGTAGAGAAGTAGAGGGAATAAGCAGAGAAGCTTCAAAAGGAACATGAAGAGAAACAACGTCAGGATGCAGAAGCTGCCAAAATTCAGCAGGAGCAAGCTGAGAGACTGCAGAAAGAAGAAGCCGATAAACTGCAGAAAGAAGAAACTGATAAACTGCAGAAAGATGAAGCCGAAAGGATAAAGAGAGAAGAGGCTGAAAAGTTGCAGGAAATAAGGGAGAAAGCGGAGAAGGAAGCAGTGGAATTGCAGAGGCAAAAAGAGGAAGCAGAGAAGTCTAAAGAAGCTATGGATCAAGGGAGCTCAAGCGCACAAGATATGGACTTAGATGTATCAACGAAAAACCCACCAGAGACAACCATTGAAGGACTTGTCTCAACTCAAGATCTCGCCCTCACCCCATACACTTCCTCAAAGCAACGCCAAGTGGCAAAGCTAGATTCCATCTTTTTCTATAAAAAGAAGAAGGCTATCATGAGTAGATCAAAAAAGAGGATGAAAACTCAAGACGACCGAGATGAAGTCAGAATAACAGAAGTTTCGATTTTTCAGGGCACTAATAGCGACCCACAGTTCACGACAGCATGCAGTGTGGCTTCGGCTCAGGAAAGTGTCGATAATGTAGATCTGCTGGTAGAAGAAGTGAAAAAATATAAGGGCAAGCTCTTCAAAGTGAAGGATAATCTGATGAAGGAAGTGCATCAGGGTAATGAGTCGAAAAGAAAATTTAGTGAGCTTCAAGAAGAAAAGGGGGTTGATAGAAGAACATACCCAAAAGCTCGAAGATGAAAAGGATGCACTAAATGCGCAACTTGTAATCGTGGAGGGCGAGAAGAAAGAATTAGAAACTCGCATAAAAGAGTTAGAAGAACATGAGGCCAATAGCAGGAAACAACAACTAATAACTGCAGAAGGCGAGAAGAAAGAGTTAGAAACTCACATAAAAAAGTTAGAGGCCAACAGTATACAGCAGATCGAGTTCTATAAGCCTAAGTTCGAAAGGTTGACAAAGGAAAAGGAGCAGATGTGAGAGAAACTAAAGGCTGCAAATGAGAAGAAGCAGGACTTCACCCCGTTCCATGAGCACGTAGGTGATATACTGAGGAAGATTCATCAATCACTAGAGCTGATCACATAAGAGGTCTGTAGCATGAAGAGAATGATTTCAAGGATGAAAGTAATTGAGGCTGATGCACTGAGACTCAAGAAAAAGTACATGCGCCACTTGGAGGAAATCAATAGGAAGTTTGAATGGAGGAAAGGAAAATCAGGATTCCCAGGGCACCTACCTCTCAAGTCCAAAGAGGATTTGCAGCTGGATTTAGGACTCCATGAGTTTTGTAGAGACTGTGGCACAAAAATAATGAGTGGAATCCAGAAAACTGTCGGGAAATGTATCGACTTCTACTTAAGGATTAGGGAAACCCATGAGAAATGCCATATGGTTTTACCTCATATGATAGATGATTTTCCTGACAAAGATCAACATTTTTTCGTAGCTGCAGGGCGAGCTGGATTCAGAAACAGAATACCTAAAGAAGATAGATGTCCTGACACGAGAAGACCTCCACCGATATATTGGGAAAGCTTCTATTCATGATTATTTTCTGGAGGACATCCCCCAGGCGACAACAACAGGAGTAGAAAGCATTAAAACAGAGCTGTACAAGCATGAGATCTCACTGAAAATGATGGTCTCTGCGTGGGGAAATTTTATTATACGAGAACCTGGCATGTGGACCAATTACATTGCTAAAATGGAGAAGGCTAATGAAGTGGAAAGGGCAGCTGAAGTGGACAGGCCGGCTGAAACAACAGGCCAACTAAAGTGGAAAAGGCAGCTGAAATGGAAAGGCTAGCTGGAAGTTATTTTATTTTTATTTTTATTGTAAATACTAAAAGACAACTAAAAGTTGATTTATTGTATAAACATTTAAAAAACAGCTGGAAACTAATTTTGTCTTATATGAGCACTAGAAGACAAACTTTTGGGATTCCCTAGGTTTAGGGTTGGAGAAAGGCAATTTTGTAAAGTTATAAATAGAGGAATAGAATAGAAGAAGAGGACTTTTGGCAGGTGAAAGGACTGATTTGTCTTGTACGTGGACTATTTTGCTACATCAATAAAGAAAGCTCCATTTTCCTGGGAAAATCTAGCACTGCGTTTTGCTTGGGAATGTGTTGAATGTCTGCTGAATTATTTCTGCATCTTTAATGCATATACTGTGAGATCGTTCCTCTATTCTGAATTATTTCTTAGTTATGAATGCTTTCATTTCCTGTGCAATCAATTTTGTGTTAAATGAGTAATGGAATGTTTTAATTCTGTCAAAGCTATATTTGACACCTTTTACTTCCTGCTGTAAATGCATCTATATTATTGAACAGCTACCTGTGAGATTCTTGGGGGTATTTCCAATGTATTACTCATATTTCAGTTTTGCTCCCTGCAGGGATAAATTAATTTAGATTAAACGGTTCAGATTTACTTATATTAGATAGTTTATTTCAGATTAATTTAGATTACATGCATTTAGACAGGGCACGTGCACATCATCTTTAAACATAAAATACATAAATGGTGGATTGGGCCGCAACCGGTGAAAACTCAACTTTAAAATCACATACGGTAGCCTGGACGTTAACCAAACGGATTCCCCACACCAAACGGTGAGCGATCTAATTGGGCTTGCTTACCGGGGAGAATCCCTTGCTGATTGGTGCTACGAATTTCGAGGCATCAACAGAGTTACAAATGAGAAATTCCTTTTCGTACCCCTGCGAGGTTAAGGACCAAAAACAATGCCTAGAAATTAGAGGTGGAATGATGCTTCACACTAAGATTTATGGCTTACAAAAGAATGAATCAAAGAAGACCTTGATGGACCAACCATGCATTAAACATGTCACAATCTTGATGCTTTAAGGCATAAATAGAGATGATGTAACTTTGATCTTTTTTTCCACCTTCAACACTATTCCTTTTTATCAGAGTTTCTTTCGTCTCTTTCCTCTCGCCTTCAATTCCCTCTTTCCTTCAATCTCCTTGTGACTCCTTTTTATCATTTGAAAAGAAGTTAAAGTTCTTACAAACTATCTTTTAGTTAAGGCTTTAGTTATGTTTAATATATAAAAAAAAAAAATTTAAATAAAATATGATAAACGGACTATAGTAAATAATCGTAGGTGGGACCCCCTTCGGCCTTCATTACTTCCCAAATATTCACTTAATATTTAAAAAGAATCTAATATATGCCAAGTCAAACATCTATTATAAATCATGATATGCAATAAAATATTCCATCATAATCATCATGTTTCCAAATCAGTCAAAAATGAAATATATCATGTCCAAAATAACCCTCTCCCAAGCATAGTCTGAATATGTTCATAAATCAAAACCCACTGAAATAAAAACATCATGAATTATATCATAAACCATAAGCCTTATGAGAAGCAGTAGGCCTTTGTTGACTTCCCTGTGAAGTTCCCTTTTTTTCTTGATTCTCCCTTTTGCACAACTGAATCTACCCTTTGGTTGGTTGACTATACATCATCTGGAATGTGGCTTTTATTTCCAGCATTGGTTTCAGGAATAATAGGATGAGAGGTGATCGAATGAGAGGAAGCCTTTGAAGAACTGGATTCAATAGAGTGTGTAGGCCTCTTGCCTTTGGTGTTAAGTGATGGATTGGGTGATGACTTGGGTTCATCAACAGGCTATAGGGGTTGAGCCTTGTAGGCCACTGAAGCTATTTGTTGAGCATGTTGTTGAAATGGTGGTGGAGGAGGCAATGGAAAAGACAAAGTGGGAAATCCATGAATGCTAGATGGATGATTGGGAAGTATTTGGTTCCATCCAAAAATATTTTGAGGCTTGGTTTGGATTGATACATTAGGGGGGACATGTACACCTAGAATGATGGGTTGAGAATGATTTGTAGGTATAACATAGGGCTTGGAAGCTGGAATGTGGCCTTGTCCAGCCAAGTTTAAAAATATAGTTTGCAACAACTAATTAAACTCTTTTGAGTCTGCATCGAACTATATAGAAAACCTTAATATTTTATTTCTGCCACCTTTCCAAGGGGGTTGTTGACCTCTACCCCAATTGTCTTTGTTTCCTCTATTCCATCTGTTGCCACCTCTACTAAAAAAACCCATCTATAGAGATGAAAAGCAAGATCAATACAAGTACTCAACAGTGAAACGAATATCAAATAAATTTCCAATTAAAATAGTCTATTTGTTGCTCTGAATCATGACAGTCAATCATACATGCAACCAAATTATAAAGGAGCAGGGGAATGGACACCACAGTATGCTTAGAAATTTTTTATTTCACGAACTAAAACCATCCAACTCTGTTAACTTTCCTTTTTTGAACATGGGGCAAGGGATCATTAGGAAGATGAGAGAGAGTGAGTGAATTAACTGGTGTAAGTGAGCGATGGAGATGAGGAATGTACATGTTCAAGCAATCCAATATTATCCAACATCAAAAAATATTCAAAAATCCCAATCAATGACAATCAATCACCATCAACTTCAATCATGAATTTGAAATCTCCACACAGACATATAAAAACCATTGTACAGTTTAATACAATGACAATCTATGATCCAACACATATCCAAGAATGAAATAAGACACACAACCTTATGAAGAAAGTCTTCATTACACAGCATAGGACCATGATTGGTAATCATTCTCTCGCCGACTTTATCATTTAATCATTCCAATAACACAGAGATAGAATTTCAATTTCAACTTTCTGAAACAACATCAACCAAGCCTCACATTCAAATGGACAATAGTCAATGAAGTGCTACCAAATATTATGTAACAATGTCATTGTGATTGTCGATATTTGGTAGAAAACTGATATCTTTTATGTGCAATCCAAGAGGAACTAATCTTATAACTATGCAAGATTTGCATACATCATCGTACAACCGTCTATATTTGGTCTTTGCATTCAAACTTTTATCCAATAATAATTCATAGAAGAAATTATCGTGTTCGATATTTTACATTCAAAGCTACATGAATATTAACAATTAGCCTAACAACTCATTAATTTCATCACCAGTTTATAAAACCCTAAAGAGTTTTCCATTCGAAACAGTCTCCTCTTAAACCTGAATTATAGGAAATCAAAGTATGATATGCATAATGACCAATACAAATTTTAAACCTCTGCACAACAATCATTTCATTCCATGATAGAGATACAAAAAATTGCCTCAAAACTATAACATGCAAGTATTTTGAAACAAGTGCTTTAGCACCAGTTTAGCTCGAGAAGCATGGCCAAATTTTGCATGAGGCATGCAAAGTTTTAGTTTTGTATTGTCAATAACTCAAACGTTCTCACTATGGCTCGAAATCAATTAAGAACACAAATATAGTTGAAATATATCGCCTTTAGCCACTGTATGTTTCATAACTGAGACATTAATTCATCTCGAGAGGGGAGAGGCTAAGCTTCATGCCATTTCCAACTATTCATTTCATGTGCCATTAAAATGTACTCAAGGTTCAACATTTGTCAACCTTGTCATTTTGTTTAAAACAATTTCCAAACAGGAAAACAAATATACGCACTATTCCATAATTGATAGAGTTTTGTGAAAGATTCAATGCAATTCAACCCTCAAATCTAGATAAAACCCCGAGGAATAAAATTTATGCATGGATTTGAAAAACTGAGCTAAATGATTTTACACCTAGTTTGGTGCAAATTAAGAATTCTAGTTTACAAGGTGCGCAATACCTGAAGTAGAATCACTATCAAAGGCTTCCTTATGTCATCAAAAACCTACTCGACCTGGTAATAGTTGTTAATATTAGAGTTTGGTCACAAATTTAGGGATTTTCAAAGTGGTGCCAACACCTGTTTGGTGGTCAAAGTGCATGTAAACAAGGTTCCGGAAAAAAAAACATTTGTAATGCATGTTTGTGGGTCTGAACCCTAGACTTAAAAAAAAACAAGAATGAGTTCAAAAAAACTTCAACACTTTCTAAGTATAGTGTCATGAATCTAGCCAAACAATCAAACCAACCATAGACTTAGAGGACTAGCACACTCTTATATTTTTCTAGATTTTTATCTTGGAACTACTAATTAATACAAGCGTGAGTAACTGAAAACAAGAAGACTGATAACTCAAATAGTATATTGTAGACTTAAAACCCAAACCTATATGTTTGAGCAACATTGTTTTCGAGCCCGAAAATCAATAACCACAACTACAATCTCTTCTTTACATGGTAATTATTCACCATTTCAATTCTTAGAACACCTTCAACTTGGAACTAAACCATTTAACTTTCAAGCAAAGTTACATTGGGGGTACAAGGAAAATGAGTGAATGGAAGCACAATTACAGTCAACCAGAACCAAAATAACCTATTATGCAAATTCACTATTTGATATGGAGTTAACTGTCGGTCTACATACCTCTCAAAGATTCTCAAAACATTCCTTTGAACATCATCAAAATCAGTTGGAAATCTTCCAAATGCAAACCACATGCGATGGGAGAAAACCTTCAAAGAAATGGTAAAACTCGCCTCAAAATCAAGTAAAAACTTGAAATCTTTGCATTAAGAGCTGTGAACTGGGGCATTGAATGCAAGTTTTAGTGCTTGATCCACTTTCACAATACTTTCTAAAACAAAAATACAATAACCAATCGAAAAATCATGTTGAGGCTGAGTGGGTGAGCCATGTCACTCAATACAAAACCAACCTTTTACCACATAGATAAAACAGATAGCTATATTAATGACCCAAATCATTCCATATTTTTTTATCATGAGGCCATATCAACTTTTACCAATCACGCGTACATGGTATTAATATATACATTAGCATCTAACTCACCACCGTTTCAAACTTTGGAGCTAGCCTTCATAATCATAAACACATAAAATATGCAAATTTATATATATTCAATTTGAATAATAACAAGGCCCCATCTAGCCATAGTAAGGTGTTATTACCACTAGGTTAAGAATGAAATAATTTAGGAACATGGCAAAATACAAATCCAATTGAAATTTTCCCTTATATCAACACACCTTTTAAATGTGACCAAGCTTAAAATACATGTAGGATATATTGAAAGATTTTAAACGATACCACCAAGTTGTAGGAACATTCCAAGTTTGAAACAACGCCAACAACTCCATATTTGACTTGCAACTTTG
This sequence comes from Larix kaempferi, assembly GCA_027924585.1. Lineage (NCBI taxonomy): Eukaryota > Viridiplantae > Streptophyta > Pinopsida > Pinales > Pinaceae > Larix > Larix kaempferi. The sequence continues at coordinate 21,820,427 of BSBM01000841.1, forward strand.
ATCTTTTTTTTTAACTTTAAACCTTCATATGAATATAATATCAACTCAAGTCATGATAATTGGATCACGTGATTACCATCCTTTGGAGTAATTTGCAATTTCATACAAACAGAGAACATGAGTGTGAAAACAAATGTAAAAGCCACCTTGTGTCAATCCGTCTTGCAATTTGAAACAACTCTTATCATTGGACATATCATTTTCTTTGGTGGTCCCACCTAACTATTAATATTATATATAGGTTTTTAATAGGCCTTGCAACCATTTGTATGCTAGTATTAGGTGACGTAAAAAATTTCAATTTTTTTAACAAACATCTGGAAACTCCATAGGGTAGCCAATTTCATTAGCTAGAACTAGAATTTATGGTTAGACTGCTATATTCTTTGCTAATTTTTGAAAAATTTCATAATATCTCTTATATGCTCTTAAAAAATTGTATTGAAGAAGAAAAGCGATAGAAGAAGTGGGACAACCCATATCCTTAAGTATAAGCAAGAAGACCAAAGGTCTTGTGGGAAACAACAACAATATTTATGGATACAAAGAAGTGCATTTGTTTTGTTGTTTCAGTTCTCTTTGAAAAACAAAAATCAATTTTACATAAAAGTGACCAACTAATGATTTGACTGATCCAGCGTGACTCAATGTCAGAATTTAAACAAAACTGCTGACATTGACAAAATTTCAAAATGAAAGCCCAAAACTGAAAATATTAACAAACAAAAGAAAAGAGATATGTATAGAGATAAATACTGCAAAAATAAAAAATCAATTTGGTTCATAATAATGCTTGAGATGGGAACCATTTGTAGTGTAAGAAAATAGCCTTTCTTACATGTCTTTCAACATATAAGAATTTTTTCCTACAACAAAGGCAATACTATAAGGACCTAGCTAGAGTCTCTAAAATTTTGTATGTTTTCCCTTATCCGCATGGGAAGAGTCCCAAAGAAACACCTTTTGATTGACTTTAAAAGAGACAGTCTTGGATTTCTTATCAAAATATTTCTTCACAGTTTGTTGTCTCTTCTTGATATTGTTAAGGGAATAATTTCTTTTCTCTTCTAAAGCAATCAAGACATTAATCCTTTGTGGGACAGTGGTGGAATTAGTTCTTTGGACTATATTTCAAGTCTAAGGGAGGTTAGTAGGTTAACTCAATGGGCATTACAACTTCCTGGCCATATAGAAGTTGAAATTATGTATGGCTTGTGCTATTCTTTGTGGTGGTTCTGTCAACCCATAATGCATAGATGAGAAGATTAAGTGATTGACGTGAATTATCACTTATTATCCTTTTCCATGTTTTGATCAAATTTTTATTAGTGGACTCATCTTGTCCATTTCCCCGCGATAATAGGTAGATGAAGTAAATACATCTCTCCGAATTTGTTTAAAAAATGAGTTAATTTTGCATAGATAAAGGTTGGTCCATTGTCAGAAATTTATTTCAAAGGGAATGCCAAATCTTGAAAAGATATAAGATTCTAAAAATGAAATCACCTGTTCATCTTATGCATTTTTAAGTGGGATTGCTTTTGTCCATTTAGTAAAATAATCCGTTCCTGTAAGGATAAAAATATGGCCAACATAGGAAGGAGGATTAATAGGACTGATGAAGTCTAATCCCCATTTTGAAAAAGGAAAATATGGGAAAACAGGTTGCAGAGGCATAGCTGAAAACTGTTCCCTACTTGCACATTTTTGGCACTTTTCATAGGCCCGCGTGAACTTATATGAATCAATGAAAACATAAGGCCAGTAAAAACCAGTCCTCAAAATTTATGTGCAGTAGCTCTTGTGGCGAAATGTCTGCCAATATGAATATTAGAATCAATAGATCCATGAATTTATTTAAGGATTTTTGAGAAGTTGTATCATCGATGCATTAGAGAGGCATGGCATCAACATTCCTTCAAAAAAAAGAATTCCCTAAAATCGAGTATTTGGAGGTTTCTAGATGAACCCTTCTTCGTTGGTGACTTTCTAAATTATCATGACATTTTTGAAATTGTAAAAAATAAATTATGTAACTATACCAAGGATGTTCTGCTAGTTCAATATTTTTGGATTGTATGACAAAAATTTCAGATAAGGAATCATCATTATTTTCAGAAAAAGTATTTGGCTCAGGGTGTTGAGCTAAGTGCAAGGATATATCTCGTCCCTTAATTGTATTTGATGTAGTAATTAATAAATCGTGTTCTTGAATTTTGACAAGCCAATTCGCAAGCTTCCCTGAAAGATAAGTTTGATAAAGAGGAAATTTTATAGTAGGTAAAGGGACTTTTACCTCTGTATGCTTGCCTAAAATGAAGTGACGAAATTACTCGATAGCTTCAATGAGAGAAAAAGCATGTTTTCCACCTTAAGAATAATTTAGTTCATCATCAGATAGGCTTTGACTCAAGTAAGTTATTGACTTTTCTATGTTTTGATCATATTTCTGAAGAAGGATGGCTGAAATTGCTTCTTCAGTAGAATTTGTGTAAATGATAAAATATTTTTCAAAATTAGGTCTTACAGGTATACATGAGAAGAATTGATTGCCGTTTTTTATTTGGACAAAGTCCTTTTTAACATTATCATCACAAGAGAAAGATTGATCATGTTTCACCATGTTATTAATTGGTCTAGCCATTACAACAAAATCTAGAATAAATCTCCGTACAAAATTAATCTTACCCACAAATGACTGAATTTATTTTTTAGAGGTAGGAGCTTGAAGGTTTTTGATGGAAATAACTCGTTCAGGATCTATGCTAATTCCAGAATTTTGAAACAATACGGCCAAGGAGTTTTCCTTTAGTGACACCAAAAATAGTCTTTATCGGATTTAAAGACATTCCAGATTTCCTGCAGCACAAGAAAACTTGTCAGAGATGATAAAATTGATATTTTCGAAATTTTGAATAAACTATTAATTCATCAAGATAGACTTGGATTATCTTTCTGATAAGATCATCAAAGGATATTTGCATAGCCCTCTAAAAGGTAGCACCTACGTTTATAAGGCCAAAAGACATTCTTTCATAAGCAAAGGTGCCCCAATGAGTGGTAAACGTGGTTGTATACTTGTAATCCCTCTTGACTCTAATCTGGTTATAACCCGAAAATCCGTTAAGAAGGGACATCATTTGAGATCTTGTTACTTGTGTTAGGATTAACTCCATATTTGGAAGTGGAAAGTTGACTTTTACGCTTTCTCTTTTTAATATGTGAAAATCAATGCATAACATAATATCACCATTCTTTTTCCAAATAAGGACAAGATTAGGAACCCATTCAAAATATTTGATAGGAAAGATAATATGAGTATTTAACTTTTCAACTTCCTTTCTAATTGTAGCTTCCAAGGCGGGGTTAATTGGTATTTATCTTTGCCTTACTGGTATCGCCTCTTCCTTGATAGGACTGGCATGCTAAATAATGTTAGGATCAAAACCACGAATATCCTCATACGACCAAGCAAAGACATCTTTAAATTCTTTAAACGATTCGATACATTTTTCTTTTTCTTCTTCCTCATCGGGCCCCTAATTTTATATTCTTTGGATTATCAAGAGCTCCAATGTTTACCAAAATTGTTTCTCCAATTTTTATTTTGGATTCTTCTTCCTTTTTAATTTTTTATCTCTCACATCACTAGAGGAAAATGAATTTTCCAAGGATGTTAACCCCTTAGGAAATTTATTATCTTTTAAGGATATGATTTGTTTTTGTTTTAAAGGTTTATTCTGTACAAAAGCACAAATACTTTCATCATCAATGAAAATTTTCCATGAATCTATGTTATTAGGGAGATGTGGTCAATATAAAGATAAAAAAGTGCAATATGGCATTTGGGACAACAACTGTCTAGAAGGATTTGCAACAAAAATAGCCAGCCTGTCAGCCATGGAATTTAATTCTCTTCTGATATGAGTGATGTTAAGGATAGAAAATTGGAAATAAAGGTCTCGGATGCCTATGTATATATTTTTAACATCTTGTTCGAGGGGTTGTAAATTCCTTTAATCATAAAAATAATTAATTGAAAGTCCCCAAAAAAACCCAAATGATAACAACCTAAATTAAAAGCATTTTCCATTCCCAAAATTAGTGCCTCAAATTTTGTTATGTTATTTGTACAAGGGAATTCAAATCTATATGAAAAATTATGAAAATAACCAACAAGAGATTATAAAATGATGCCTGGTCCATTTCCCTCATTAGAACTTGCACCATCAAAGTGCATATGCAAAATTCCATCTTTTGACTTTGTGCAAGGGGTTATTGGTTCATATTCATCCTCAAGAAAGATGGAATAAACACCTAGTTCCTACTCTATGTAATTAACATGAGGTTGAGGAACACTTTCAATATAGGGAGATATTTGATCTTCCTTTAAAAAAATGATGTTTTCCCCGTGTTTAGGTAAGGACATGTGTGACCCATCAAGAGAAATGTAACCACATATTAAATCTTGCCAATATCTACCAAGAATAATTGAGAAAATATTGACTGGCATGTCAATAACCTGAATATTACAAGTTGTTTTGATTTCGAGATGAGAAAACATAGATAGAGTCACATCCTTTATTTATCCTATAGTTTCTTGTTGTTGGATGTTATAAGAAAGTAAAATCCTTGAATTCTTATTGTTACAAGTTAGACCCAATTTCTCCATAAGGATTTTAGGCATGACATCCAGTCCTGACCCACCTTCTACTAAACAACAATGAGCAATTTTCTCATAAATTTTGACTGACAGATAAAAGGGAGGATTCCTAAGACTAATTCTATGATTATATATAGTTACCTTATTTACATGAGTTTCTTCTTCGATATGTTCCTTATATAGGCTGGCTATGGTAGGAGTTCTTCCTTCCATAAAATTCTTGAGATGTATTTGTTGTTCAGGAATAGTTACCATATCAATCAAGGTAGCATCTTGATTTATAGCAGACAATGTTTTTAGAATATTGTATTTAGAGGAAGAAGAAGGGGGTATTTGATCCACGTGACTTTGAGTATTAGTCATAATCTACGGACTTGGTTTTTGAGGAGTTGGGTTTTGAGTAGGAGGAGTCTTTGTGGGTCCTCCTGTATTCTTGTTAGTATAAAACTTGTTTCTTGTATCAACCAACATACAATCCTCCGAGGTCCAATTTATGGTGGCAATAGTCGTATTAGGTTTCTTCCCAAAAAATATATCCCTAGCACTTTTCTTAATCTGTCAGGTTTCTTCGTCGTGGCCCTCTTCACAAAAGTTACACCAAGATCTAGATAAGATAGCCCTTGGCTAAAAATTATTATTATTTCAAAAAGAGCCTTGATTAGAAGATTTGACAGGTTTAGAGGTAGGACTTGCTCCTTTTCTTTCGAAAGCAATCATACGATTTCTCATATCTTGAACCAATTGTAGGATAATGGATATGTCATTTTTCCTTACAAAGTCCTCATTAGGAAGTCTAGTTATGTCGGGAACCTCCAGCAATTAAATGATGAAAATGCACGATATATTAGAAATAACAAAACACATAAGAGATTTGTTAATCGCAGGCCACTTCTAGATGGAAACCTCCTTTGAGCAAGCTCCATACAAATAACTCGTGGATTCCTTCATTGGCCTCAAAACGTAATTATATATTAAGTATAATTAAACAACTATTACTCCCCATGAATGTGGGATAATACAATATACTCACGGGACAACTTACAGAGCATATGCATCCAACAACAATATACTAACAATGTGGGATAATACAATATACTCATAGGATGACTTACAAATCATATGCGTCCAACAAGAATATACTAACAAAGTAAAGAGAAGGGTTGACATGGGTTCCTAACATCCCCTCCCCCTTAGAAAAATCTTTGTCCTCAAAGCTTTAGATGTGGAAATTATTGTTGAATTTGAAGGAGTGGTTCCCATGTAGCATCCTATGGATGCATTTCGTGCCACTGAATTAATACCTCTGTGATGGATCGAGAGAAAAGATGACGAGTGCACCTATTGAGGATGGCCTCCGGCTCCAAAATGATGGATCCTTCATTATCTAGTTCTGGTAAAATATTTTGTGCTCTAATGTTGGTTCCAAGAACTTTCTTTAGACAAGAGACATGAAATATTGGATGAATGCGGGAAGAAGGAAGAAGTTCCAATTTATAAGCAACAGACCCAATCTTTTGAAGAAACTTATATGGACCATAGAAATTTGGAGCAAGCTTATGATTCCCTTTGAGTTTCAGGGAGAATTTCCTGTAAGGTTGTAGACCAATACAAACCATATCACCTACTTGAAAAGTGCACTCAAAATGTTGTTGATCGGCTTGTTGTTTCATTCGATTTCTTGCCATGTGAAGATTGTCCTACAAAATGAGAAGAATCTGATCATGGGTTAGAAGAACCGTGTCAACTTCCTGAACTATTGAATTGTTGGGGGTGCATGGAAGAAGCATTGGCGGTGCCTGACCATATACTGCTTCATATGGAGTCATTTTAGATGCAATGTGGTAGGAGGTATTGTACCACCATTCAGCGAGAGGGGGCCACTTTTCCCACTGATGTTGTTGTTTGGAGGTGAACCAACAAAGATAAGTTTCCAAACATTTGTTGATAATTTCAGTCTGACCATCTGTTTGTGGGTGATACCCTGAACTCATCTTCAGTTTGGTTCCAGTGCGTTGAAATAGTTCTGTCCAAAAATGACTAGTGAAAGTTGCATCATGATCTAAGAAAATGGAAGAAGGAATTCCATGAAGACGGAAGATTTGGTATAGGAAAATTTGTGCGACTGAGGAGGTGGTATAGGGATGGTTCAGGGAACAAAAATGACTATATTTAGAGAGGCAATCAACCACAACCAAAATCATTGTCTTCCCTCCATATTTAGGGATCCCTTCAATGAAATCCATAGAAATATATGTCCATATCTGTGTACGGATGGGAAAGGGTTCGAGCAATCCCAGAATGAGTGTCGTTTCACCCTTGTTGCACTGGAAGGTATCACATTCAGCCAGCATCTGTTGAATTTTCCTTTTCATTCCCTTCCAAAAAAATTTACACCGTGCCCGCTCATACGTTTTGAGGAACCCAGAGTGCCCTGCCGATGGAGAAGCATGGAGTTATTAGAAGACAGGTTGTTGAAAATCTGTGCTATAGGGAAGCACCAGACGACCCTTATATCTCAGGGAAGCACCATCCCAAGAGTAATGCGGTACAACAGAAGGGTTGTTGGCCAACCATTGGATTATTTGAGATAATGAGGAGTCATTGACATAGACCTACTGAACAGATTGCAACCAATTTGGAACATGCATAGAAATATCTAAAAGAAAAACTTGGTCATCAAATGTGTGAGAAAGAGCATCCGCCACAAGATTTTCCTTACCCTTCTTGTAAGTGATCTCATAGTCATAAACCATGAGTTTTATAACCCATTTGTGTTGTGCTGGGGAGGATACCCGTTGTTCCAGGAAATATTTTAGACTCTGGTGATCAGTCTTGATGCATAAATTATTCCCTAATAGGTATGGCCACCCCTTTCGTACTGCATGCAAAATAGACATCATTTCCTTCTCATATGTAGAGGCGACTAAATTCTTACCGGAAAGGGATTTGCTGGTGAAAGCAATGGGATGTTCATCTTGAAGGAGAACAACACCAAGTCCATTGTCGCAAGCATCACTCTCAATAGTGAAGGGCTTGGAAAAATTGGGCATAGCTAGACCAGGTGTAGTACACATAGATTGCTTCAGTTTGTCAAATGCGCACTCAGTAGCATGTGTCCATGTAAAAGCATAATTTTTCAATAGAGTTGTTAATGGAGCTGCAATCTTCCCATAATCCTTGACAACCTTGCGGTAGTACCCATTCAATCCCAAAAAACCACCAAGGCTCTTGAGTGTCTGAGGATGCGGCCAATTTTTGATGGCATCTATTTTGGCAGGATCCACGCGAAACTCTTATGCTAAAATAATATGCCTGTGATACTCTACTTCCTCCTGTCCAAAAACACATTTAGACTATTTGGCATGGAGATGATGATCAGAGAAAAGTTGCAGTACAAGATCCATATGCTGGAGATGCTCATTCCATGTTTTACTATAGATGAGGATATCATCAAAGAAGACCAGAATGAATTTCCGCAAGTAGGGCCAGAATATTTTATTCATCAATGCCTGGAATGTGGAAGGAGAATTAGTGAGGCCACAGGGAATGACCAAAAACTCATAGTGGCCATCATGTGTGTGGAAATTTTTTTTAGGGATATCATCCTCATGAACCTGAATTTGATGATACCCAGAGTGAAGATCCAACTTGGAGAAAAAATGAGCAGCATGAATCTCATCAAGAATCTCATCAACAACAGGAATTGGAATCTTATCCTTGATTGTGAGTTGATTAAGTACTCGGAATTCAATGGAGAGGCGCCATGACCCATATTTTTTTCGGACAAGAAGAACTGGTGAAGAAAAGGAACTGATACTAGGGAGAATAATACCTTGCTTCAGTAAGTCTCGAACGAGCATCTCAATATCTGTTTTTTGGTGAAATGGGTAGCGATAGGGCCTGATGTTGGGAGGAACGCTTCTAGGAAGGAGCTGAATACGATGTTCCTCTGGTCTTGATGGTGTCAATCCCATTGGTTCAGTAAATACACATGCATATCTATCCAAAATTTGTTGTAGATCCAAAGGAGTACTGGAGACCATTGATTGGTACATCTGAATGGAATGGAGCTGAGTGATGACACCATGTGAATTATTCTTAAGGATATTTTCCATGCGATGTGAACTTATGATGCTGAGAGAACCTGGTTGTAATCCCTTCAATGTGTGTTTTTTCCCATTTAATGAAAACTGAATCCAAATTTTATCAAAATCCCATAAGATGGGGCCAAATGTGCATAACCATTGAGCGCCCAAAACCACATCACATCCACCTAAGGCCAAGGAAAACATGTTGGAGCGCAGGTTATAATCTCCAATAGAGATATGCACATTGCGACACTTCTCCTTGCAAGGTAAGGTGCACCCATTGGCAATCATGACTTCAAAGTTGGAGCAAAGATGGACAAGACAATCAACCTGTTTGGCGATCCGAGGGTCAATGAAGTTATGAGTGCTACTAGAATCAATGAGCATTGTAAGAGGGAGGTTCTTGAAGTAACCCTTGACCCACATTGTTTTTGGGGTGGTGAATCCGTGTTGTGTCCCTTTTTAATAAATTTGGTAAAATTGGAAAAATTGGAAAAATTGCAAATTTTGGCCAATTCGACCCTTAGACTAGTATTGACCCAAATGCCTCCAAATGGATCCAGATGCTTCCAAATTGGTTCTGAATGTATTTGGAAGGTATTAAGAAATAAAATTGTGACTGATGTATTCTTGGACACTCACAAAATACTTCTTCAACATTCAATTATAATCAGGGAAATATAGGGCAATTTACTAATCAAATCAAGGTTCAAATCATCCAAGGCTAGTGGTCAAAGATGGATCTCCAAATGTTGTACGAAATTTCCAATTTCATAACAGAGACATGGTACTGTTAAAGGACTTTGATGGCTCCCAAATACATAATTAATCAGTTTCTAAAGGCTTCTTCAACTCCCATAAATCATAGGTTTGTGGACATGTCTTCATATAGGGGGGAAATGCTAGTAAACTTCACCACTTGCTATGAAATTCGAGATTTATGTTCCAAAGACTTATGAAATGTATATGAAACTTATTCCAGACATTAATTACTCTCCAGAAATCATAAAAATCATATATATGAACTGATACAAGTCGAAATAAAGCAACTTCAAGATTTCATAACAAGATGTAGGGAAAATAGCACCATTTATGCATTGTTTGGTATTTTTACATAGTTCCACTTTGTATTTCGACCTGAGAGTATTCTGAGAATTAAATACAAAGTATATATATCATAAAAAAAAAATGGGGCCACAAGATCTCCCCCAGGGAGAACGGAATCTCACCATGTGCGCCCTTCCTCCAAGAGCCAAAATATGAAGAGAAAAGTGAGAAAGGTGTAGAAGCAAGTTGAGGATGAGAATGTCACGATATTCTCTGTAGCTTCAACCTGAACTGAAAGTTCTGAATGGCCTCTCCAATTTCCAATTAGGATGGGAATCTTTCACCTTAAAAATTGGTAAAAAGGCAAGTAGAGTAAACACTCCACAAGCATGGACAAGCTATGCTCTCCAATATGCAAAATGACAAATGATCAAAATCCACTCTCCTTCTTTGTTCTTGACTTTTATAAACTTCCAAATACCTCCTTAGCTCGAATTTCATCCATGATATCCATGCCAACTCAAATTAGGAAGAGATTCCAATGTATGCCACTTGTCCCTCCATTCCTATCCTCCTCCTTCACTCAATTCGAATGGGTGACTCTTTGGCTGCCCTAAATCCCTTGTGTGCCCTATTGGAGGCTATGTTTAGACCTGACATGTCATATATGTCATATTCCATCAATCAGGTCTTATGTTTGTCATAGGTGTCATAGCATCTTCATCATTGTTGTCATAGAAGCTAGGGAATCTAGCCCAACTGTCTCAATATCTCTCAAATGCCTCTTCCTCTTTCATGGGAGTTACTCTTCCACTCCATTTCGACCTTCATTGAGTCATGCCAAGTATATTGACCTCCCAACTCCCCAATATAATTAGAATCCAACTTGGATTCGAATGGATGAGAATAGAATTCCATGTGGCATGAGGAATCTAGCTTTGTGTGGGTCCTACACCACTAATGTGTCTCCATGACCAAGTGCCACCTTATTTTCCTATCATAAATATTTATTTAATCCCTTTTAATATATTTATTTCAATCTAATGTCCATTTGCGGTTTTAGAGTCTCCTTATTCCAAATATAATGTTTCCACCCCAACCTAGGAAACTAGTAGATTGGTGGAATTTTCTATTTTGAAATTTATTTGAATGGGGACATTACAGTCCTCCCCACCCAAGATTGCTTGTCCTCAAGCAATTTCGAACATGTATTTTGAAAAATCTGCTTCCTTTCCAAAACTTTATTTCCCAAAATATTTGAAACCAATGAGACTAAAAATTATTCCAAGGTCCCATTGCTTGTATTGCACTCCAACAATTAGGAGTGCTCTCCAACCCATACCATCAGGAAAGAGAATTCTCGAATCCCATTTCCTTGTATGCATTCTTCCAATCATCATAATTAAAAAATATATATCATCAAAGTACATAGAAACATAATAAAAATGTACATCAAGGAGGTGCCTCATCAAAGAATCATGAAGGTGCTTATACCTCCAAGCAAGTAGACCACAATTTGCCAAGTGCATACCACCATTTTCCAAGTGCATACAAGCATCAAGTGACAAATAAAATATGATCCAATGACATAGGTGAGGATCCCATGTCCTCCTATAATGCTGCTCCAAAAGGATGTCAGATGCATCAAAACAACATCCATGTGTCCTTTTATCCGAGAAGTGAATGAAGAACCTCCACTAAAATATGAACCAAGTAGGGAGCAAAGAAAACAATGAGCCTTCAAGGGGCTCACATAAGTACAATTTATGCATCCATGGATATTTGTATCATCAATAAATGAAAAAGGATGTTGTTTCCAATGTAAATAATAAGGTTCTCTATTTGTGTCATCATCAAAAGGAGAGATAGGAGTTTCATACTCGTCATGTGGCACCATTAGAAAAAAACCTTTTACCCAATTTTCATCACCAATTGATGTGGCTGAAAAAGAAGTAGGGGGTGAGTAATTATGAACCAAACTTAACTCTTTGAAACTCTTACCCATCGAAATCTTTAATTCATCTTCTCCATAATTGGTTGGTCCAACTATTGTGATATCATGTGCCTCCTCCAAGGCTTTGGAACTCTCTCCATGAGGTAACTCATAATCCCTCTGAACAAAGACAAGTGCTTGTATTTCTTCTTGTTTGAGTGTAACATATTCAAGCACCGGAATATCAACATGTACCTCATGTTCCACCATTACATGAGGTTCCTCCTTTGTGATATAAATTCTTTCATCCATTGCCTTCTTTTTCTTGAAAGGAGAACCACTGCTCCCTCCTATTGCCAATTTTCTTCCAAATTGACTAACCAACAATTTGAACCCTTGCATTAGCTGTTTTGTCATGTCTTCAAAGAATGGTTTCAAGAATTTTATAAACTCCTCATTCTCCTCTAAGGTTCCTTTCTCATCCTTACTCATGGTTACCGAAGAATGCACTTCTTCTCTTACTTATTACCTTTCACCAAAAGTAATTTCAGTTTCAGTTTCTAAGGGTGGGGAATGATTTATTTGACTTCTTGTCCTCATGAATGGTCATCCACATCAGGCGCAAGGACCATGCTCTAATACCACTTGTAGTGTCCCTTTTTAATAAATTTGGTAAAATTGGAAAAATTGCAAATTTTGGCCAATTTGACCCTTAGACTAGTATTGACCCAAATGCCTCCAAATGCTTCCAAATTGGTTCTGAATGTGTTTGGAAGGTATTAATACATAAAATTGTGATTGATGTATTCTTGTACACTCTCAAAATACTTCTGCAACATTCAATTATAATTAGGTAAAGATAGGGAAATTTACTAGTCAAATCGAGGTTCAAATCCCCCAAGGGTAGTGGTCAAAGATGGATCTCGAAATGTTGTACTACCTTTCTAAATTTAAGAAAAGAGACATGGTACTATTAAAGGACTTCAATGGTCTCCCAAATGCATCATTAATCAGTTTCTAAAGTCTTCTTAAACTCCCATAAATCAGAGGTTTGTGGACATGTCTTCACATAGGGGGAAAATGCAGTAAACTTCACCACTTGCTATGAAATTCAAGATTTATGTTCCAAAAGCTTATGAAATGTATATGAAACTTATTCTAGACATTAATGAATCTCCATACATCATAAAAATCACATATATTAACTGATACAAGTCAAAATAAAGCAACTTCAAGCTTTCATAACAAGATGTAGGGAAAATGGCACCATTTATGCATTGTTTGGTATTTTTACATAGTTCCACTTGGTATTTCAACTTGAGAGTCTTCTGAGAATTAAATACAGAGTATAAATATCATAATACAAATAAATTGGGCCACAATAGCTTCCCCAAAGAGAACAACATCTCACCAAGTGCGCCCTTCCTCCAAGAGCCAAAATATGAAGAGAAAAGTGAGAAAGGTGTGGAAGCAAGTTGAGGATGAGAATGTCACGATCTGACCTGTAGCTTCAACCCACAACAAATGAATCCATTTTAACTCAAAATGAAAGTTCTGAATGGCCTCTCCAATTTCCAATTAGGATGGGAATCTTTCACCCTCGAAATTGGTACTAAGGCAAGCAGAGTAAACACTCCACAAGCATGGACAAGCTATGCTCTCCAATATGCAAAATGATAAGTGATCAAAATCCACTCTCCTTATTTGTTCTTGAATTTTATAAACTTCCAAATACCTCCTTATCTCGAATTCCATCCATTATATTCATGCCAACTCAAATTAGGAAGAGATTCCAATGTATGCCACTTGTCCCTCCATTCCTAGCCCCCTCCTTCACTCAATTCGAATGGGTGACTCTGGATTCCCTAACTCCCTTGTGCGCCCTCTTGGAAGATATTTTTATCCATGACATGTCATATATGCCAGATTTCATCAATAAGGTCTGATTTGTGTCATAGGTTTCATAGCATCTTCATCATTGTTGTCATAGAAGCTAGGGAGTCTAGCCCAAGTGTCTCAATATCTCTCAAATGCCTCGTCCTCCTCCATGGGAGTTACTCTTCCACTCCATTTCGATATTCATTGATTCATGCCAAGTATATTGACCTCCCAACTCCCCAATACCATTAGAATCCACCTTGGATTCAAATGGATGAGAATAGAATGCCATGTGGCATGAGGAATCTAGCTTTGTGTGGGTCCCACAACACCAATGTGTCTCCATGACCAAGTGCCACCTTATTTTCCTATAATAAATACTTATTTAACCCCTTTTAATATATTTATGTCAATCTAATGTCCATTTGGGGTTTTATAGTCTCCTTATTCCAAATCTAATGTTTCCACCCCAACCTAGGAAACTAGTAGATTGGTGGAATTTTCTCTTTTGAGATTTATTTGAATGGGTACATTACACTCCAACTAAATCATGGAGAGATATATCTGGGTGGTCATCCTGAGAAGGAGGGTCAACAAGCGGTTGCTGAATGTCGACCTGATCATATATTGTATCATGATCTTCTTCACCAATTTCAGTTACAGGTGGATAATCCACATCCAAGAGATAGATCTTTTTCTCAACACATCTATGTCCCCGAGTGAATTTCTCATCACAATTATAAAAAATCCCTTTTTCTCTATGTTCCCGCATCTCTGCTTCAGAAAAATGCTTGATAGGAGTTTCTCTAGGAGCTGGAGTGATGGGAGGTCGTTGGGAAACCATATTTCTGAATGGAACAAAAGTGGATTTGGAGCGTTGTTGGGCTGTGATCTTGTCCTCTGCCAACTTAGCCAACCCTAGGGCTTCCATCATTGTGCTGGGATAGAACATTTTAACCTCAGATCGGATTGCATCCTTCGGGCAACTAACAAAACAACTCCTGTAGAATTCATCAAGAAATCCTTCTGTGTGATTGGCCAGTTTCTCAAATTATGTCTGATACTCTCTCACGGTGCCAATTTGGAAAATTTTAGTGAGTGCTCATGTGAATTCATCAAAAGCAATAGGACCAAATCGTTGCAAAAGGAGTTGGCAAAAATCTATCCATTTTGGCTCTTAATGAGCCTTTATGTACCAACGGTACCATTGAAGGGCTTCATGTTCCAAATGAAAAGATGCAAGTGGAACTTTGTTGACATCAAAAGTATTATGCAGATTGAAATATTGTTATGCCCGGTATATCCATCTAGTCGGATCATCACCATTGAAGCGAGGAAAATCAAGCTTCGACCCACGAAAATTGCTGGAAGAAGAGAACCCAGTGTCTGCAGAAGACTTTGGTTGTCGTCTATTTTTCATGGCTGAATGTTGGAGATGGAGGCCAAGAATTTTTTCATCCAGATCTTGGAGTTTGGTTTTGAGGGCTGCAAGTTCTTCCTCCATGTTTTTTGCTCCTATGCGGGTGACAACCATAACCAAGGTTTTTTTTTTATTTTTTTAATGGGTAGAAAAACAAAAACAAAAACTTCTTTAGTAAAGGAAAATTTGGATTTGGGAAAAACTTTGATGGGTAATTGGGGTCTGACTAGGATTTGGACACTTTCTAATGGACAGGGAAGCAGAAAATAGGGATTTTAGAAGCGGGGTGAAAGAATGGGAAAATTTGTCCAAGAGGAACAAAGAAGCAGAAATAGGAAATGAACACTGTGGCAAAATTTGAAGGCGGTTGGATGAAAATCGAAGAAGTTATGGAAAACCCTAAAAATAGACAGATTTGGGATTTCTAGCTTCGAGAAGTGGAATTTTGGATAGGGTCCTCAGGAAGGAAATATGCAATATGGAAGTGTAGGTGTTCCAGTGAATTTTTAAGGGAAACAGATCTAAAGCAAAGAAGATATGGAAATGGCTCAGAATTGATCTGCAATGGCTCTGGATAGATGTAATCTGCTATATATCAGCTGGAAATAAATATGGACCCCAGGTATGCTCGGCTTCGTAACGGTTCAGAGGATTCACTTGGATACCAATGTTGTCTAACGGCTTGCGTATTGGGGAAGTACCACTCACTCCATAGCTCAGGTAAAACTGATAACTTATTTGCCACAAACGACAACTCTTGGTTTACCTCACGGCTGGGAACTAGTCAATCAGGTAGGGGTTGTTTCCCTTTTTGTTGGAAGGTCCTCTCAATGGGCTAGCTACTTCGGGGTTCTTGTGGTACTCCTCACAATGACTTTTAGGGCTATGGCCAAGTACTTCCCACAGTTAAGAGGAGAGGGATTATTCCCAGATCCAAACCTGCAATTGAAAGGAACAATATAGATGCAAATAAAAAGAACTACTGCAATAATCATAACGACTGGAAGCCACTGCGGAAAAAAAAATTGGCAGAAATTCCACCCAGCGAGCCCAATAAAGTGCTCTGATACCATATCTGAGGAACCTCCAACAATTAAACGATTAAAATGCATGATATATCAGAAATAACAGAACACAAAAGATATTTATTGATCGCAGACCACTTTGAGGGGGAAACCTCCTTTGAGCAAGCTCAATACAAATAAATCATGGATGCATTCATTGGCCTCAACACGTACTTATATACCAAGTCTAAGCTAAACAACTATTACTTCCCATGAATGTGGGATAAAACAATATACTCACGGGATGACTTACAAAGCATATGCATCCAACAACAATATACTAACAATGTGGGATAATACAATATACTCATGGGATGACTAACAAAGAATATAAGTCCAACAACAATATACTAACAAAGTAAAGAGAAGGGTTGACATGGGTTCCTAACAAGTTCTGGCCAATTGATCCTCGAATTGTAGACAAGTTTGTAAAGTTGAACCTAAGTTATTGGCATTTTTATCTTCAAGGTTATGCTAAAATGAGTAGGTAAGGTATTGTAATAAAGCATTAAGGAAGCTTGATTATTAGGCCTTATCAACTCAAGAATTTGATTATAAAGTTTGGTGAAACACAAATTAAAGGATTTAACTGTTTCACCTTAATTATAAACTAGATTATTATATTCCATGTGTTTGTAGGCATGACTCTAAGGTTGTCCATAGGTTGATTTAAACTAGTATCACAATTCATCCCAATTAGAAAATATTTTTGGAGGCAAGTAAAAGAAATATGCTACAAATTTACCTTCTATTGAATTTACAAATAAGTGCATACAAGTATTTGTGTCATTTGAACCTATGTTATGACATGCATTGGAAAGGCAATTAAATGTTCACTAATTGAAATTGTGCAATTTCTAGAAAACTTGGACAAATGATCTTTGAATTTGGGTAAATGGATTGTAGCAGGAGGAAGATTTAAATGAGATGATACATGCCAAGGGGTAGTATCAACATCCTCTTCAAATTTAAATAACCCATACTACCTAATAACTTTAGCAGGATTTGTAGAAGATGTAATAGGGTTATAATGACTGTACATACTTCCTATTAAGGAAGATGATGAGGAGTGAGATGAAGTTGAACCCATAGAACCACCACTTCTTTCGGAGGAAGTCATATTGAATGATTTAAAAGAAAAATAATCTACAATTGTAGAAGATGCATAATCTGGTAAGGTTCTTCTAAGTTCAGATTGAAAATACTCTAATACTTCCTTTCTTCTACCAATTTGAGAAAAAGAATCAAACTATGGAGACTAACCTATTTTTAGACGAGAATATCGTTGAATACTGCACATGAAGGCTTATTGTGTAGGTTGAGGATTTATGGCCTGCCTTGCAGCCCTTTCTTTTAACTCTTCACGATTAATTTCCTGATGAATTGCTTCCTGGGAATTTTCAAGTTCTTGAGCAGTTCAAGTAATATCAAGCATAAGACCAAATAAACAAGAATTTATACCAGTTTGATATTTCAAACTAACTCTAATATTAGGTTGCACATGCTCAAGCAAAGTTGTGAAAATCTGAAAAAGTAAGAGAAAATATATAAAAAAAAATACAAGAAAATTTTTAAAAACCAGGAAAGATAAATTCTTCCTTAGTATGGTCGTCAATGAAATGTTGATGGAAAGGATAGCAAACTTTATACCAACATTTTTTAATTATGCTAGGATAATGCAAAATAGGCGGGATTGCTACTCTAATTTAAAGCCTTTTATACAAAAGAGAAAAATAAACAAGATTTCTGCTAAAAGGAAATATAAAAGTTTCTTCATATAATAAAAATAAAATAAAAGATTTTGTTGTAATAAACAAATTGTACAATATATTAAACATAGACAGAGAAAAGACCTGCTAATAAATTATAAATAAGACCAAAATGAGATAAATCAACAACAAATTTTATTAATTTTCATTCTGAGTTACAACTGAGAAATTCCTTTTCATACCCCTGCAAGGGTAAGGACCAAAAACAATGCCTAGAAATCATAGGTGGAATGATGCATCACACTAAGATTTTTTTATTTACAAAAGAATGAATCAAAGAATACCTTGTTGGGCTAGTCATGCATTAAACATGCCACAATATTGACTCTTTAAGGCATAAATAGAGATTATGTAACTTTGATCCTTTTTTCCACCTTCAACACTATTCCTTTTTATCATAGTTTCTTTCATATCTTCCCTCTTTCTTTCAATCTCCTGTTGACTCCCTTTTTATCATTTGAAAAGAAGTTAAAATAGTTACAAAATACCTTTTAATTAATGCTTCAATTAGGTTTAATATAAAAAGGGAATATTTAAATAAAATATGATAAAAGGAATATAGTAAATAATAGTAGGTGGGACCCCCTTTGACCTTCATTACTTCAAAAATATTCACTTCATCTTTTGAAAGAATATAATATATGCCAAGTCAAACATCCATTGTAAAACATGAGATGTAATAAAATATTCCATCATAATCGTAATGTTTCCAAATCAGTAAAAAATGAAATATATCATGTCCAAAAATAACTCTCTCCCAAGCATAGTTTGAATATGTTCATAAATCAAATCCCACTAAAATAAAAACATCATGAACTATATCAGAAACCATATGCCTTATGAGAAGCAATAGGCCTTTGTTGACTTCCTTGTGAAGTTCCCTTTTTGCTTGATTCTCACTTTTGCACAACTGATTATGCCCTCTGGTTCCCTGAATATACATTATCTGCAATGTGGCTTTTATCTCCAACATTAGTTTCAGACTTAATAGGATGAGAGGTGATCGAATGAGAGGAATCCTCTGAAGAACTAGATTTGGCAGAATGTGCAGGCCTCTGAAGAAGTTATAACGATTTGGCAGTTCAACCGTTACAGTCGACTGGAAGACAGAGAGACAGTCTATAGAAGTTCGACAGTCGCATGTCGGAATATGGTTTTGCACAAGTCGCAGGTTGACGTTGTATGTCGATGTCGCGAAACTGTGAGGGTGTAGAACATGTCAAAGTCATGTCGCAGTTCGACAACTTACCAAATTTGTGTCGAAGTCGTGGAATGTGTCGAAGCCGTGTTGAAGTCGAAACTCGTCGAAGTTGTGTCGACGACGATGACTTGTCGAAGAGGTGTCAAAGTCGAAATCCGACAATAATGCCAACTGTGATATGGATCAGACCTCCTTCCTTAAGAAACAATGGTCCCCATTGTTTGCTCGTTAAGGTGAGGAAACTTGTCTGTCAGTTCAATAGCAGATTACCACTTTCCTTGTGTCGGGATCTGGCCTTCCTTAGCAACCTGAAACAAGGGAATTGTGTTTGTCCTTGCATGGCATACTCGTCGTCCCACAATGGTGTCGCAAGGAAGAGGCTCTTGAACATCAAGGTTGATGTCATAGGGTTTTGTTTTCTGCAAGTCGTTCTGTTCCAACAGTGGTGCATGGTATGGTCGAAGTAGATCCACACTGAAAACTGGATGTAGACCAAGGCACGCAGGAATGTCAAGCTGGAAAGCGTTGTTTTCAATCTGTTGAAGAATACTGTATGGACCATATTGCAAAGGATTAAAATTCTTGAATTGGCCAGTGAAGCACTCCTTCTTAAGATGTAAGCAAACCTTATCCCCAATTTGGAATGAATGAGGGATACGATGCTTATCGTGTCGGGCCTTAGCTTTTGTGTTTGCTCTGTGCAACATGTCCTGTGCTTGTCGTTGGATGTCGCAAATATGTTCTCGAAACTTAAATGCTTTGTCAACTTTTCATTGGTTGTGTTCGGTGTCGGAGTTCAGCTGTGTCGAGAAGATGAGCAAGTCTATAGGCGCTGAGGGTTGAAATCCATAATAGATCTCAAATGGACTCTTTCCTATAGAGTTGTGCTGAGCATGATTGTAGCTATGATATATGTATGGAATACTTTCATCCCATGTGCGTCGATGCTTGTGGTTGTACATGTGAAGCAGTTGTAGGACCAAGTGATTAACAAATTCCATCTGTCCCTCGGTCTGCGGATGGAAAGTTGTCAACAATGAGAGTCTTGTGTCTAGTTGTTGCCAAAGGGTCTTCCAAAAGATGCTAATGAATCTGGAATCTCGGTTGGAAATGATGGTTGTCGGTAAACCAAATTGTTTCTAAACATGTGTGAAGAAGAGCTGAGCAGTCTATGTGATAATCTGCAAGGATCTAGCAACTGTAACAAACCCACAATCTAACTCTCAGGATTATTTGCAAAGAAGAAGAAGCATGCATTCAATAATCACTCATAAACACAGAATAATGGACAATGTCAATATCATACAATGAATAATGAAAGTAGAGAATGTGTTACAATAATCAATGATGAGGCATCATATAGGATTCGAATTAGCCAAGTAGGGAAATCGAATCTCTGAGCTCAGATTCCAACATGAATAACTATGGAGACATCATCCAGTTGGCAGTATCAGTCATAAATGGTAAGATTCAGTCAAGTGTGACCAACTGAGTCTAACATAACTATCTAACCATAAATCAAGGAATGGAGACTCCAAGGTGGGTGCATGAGGCTGTCTAACTCAAAGTCTAGCTTGGATAACAATGGAGACATCATCCATTCAATAGTATTAGTCATAAATGGTAATATTCAGGAAAGTGTGTCTAACTGAGTCTAACAGAACCATCTAGGCATAAATCAAGGAATGGAGATTCCAAGGAGGGCACATGAGGCTATCAAATAGTCAAGTGGAATTCCAAAACTAGCTAACTAGAAGCTACAAGTAGTCAGTATGAGCAATCAGTGGAAGAACTACTCAATCAATGCACTAACTGAATGATAACTCCCGGTAGGTGAGATAATGCGCCCTAGCTAAGTGATAACTGGTGGTAGGTGAGCAAAAGCGCTCTAACTGACAGTGGTAGGTGAGAATGGCACACTTGCTAAGGCATTAGGTAGGTAGGAGGCCAAATGAGGGCTAAAGAGAGGATCTGGAGAGCTAGAAGCAAGCTCTAGGTGCTGGGGAGACAACCATGATGATGATTGGATGCATGCAGCGGCATGCAAAACATGCATATTTGCATGCATGCATGCAAAATACAAAAATGATGGTGTGAATATTCCAACACCCCCCCCAAGCTATACTATGAGATAATAACCAGAAAAAAAAATAGGTCCCTGCTGACTGAGACCAAAGGTCACCTCGTACAACCAATCTAAATAAACTAAGTGAGGAAAGAGGGAAAACCAAGTGAAAAGAAATCCCTCCCTCAAAATAAACTGAAGGATGCTAAAATAGCATGTCATCACTCACCCCTGAAGGAGGTAAGTGTCCTTCTTTTCCAAAGAAGGTTCGATTGATCTGAGAGGGATTAGCAATGTGAGAAGGATGAAACCTTCCATTCTGAAAATCTGATATGGTTCTTCTATGATCATGTGGATCACCAACCAAATCACCAGCATATCGGAGTGTAGTGGATTCCCATCGAGGAAGAGGAGGAATATCATGTGAGAGATCTTCAGGTTCTTGTGGATTTGGATCTCCCATTCGCTCATCTTCATCACCAGTTGCTAGACCTTCAGGTTCTTGTGGATCTGGATCTAGCATTCTATCATCATCATCACCATCTTCTGAATCCACAATATAGTGTGAAGATGCATCATCACATCCAAACTCTAAATCTGAAATCTCATGAGTAGGAGCAAGTAAAACTGGATCATCATATGCAAATTCTGAAATATCAAGAGGAGAAGTAAGTAAAACTGGCTCACCATCACTTGAAGCAGGAACATATCCAAAAGAGTTGATGTCATGAAACTGTTCCAGAATATGTATGTAGTCCTCATCTGAACCAATATGACTGTAATCAATAGAAGAACAAGGACTAGATGATTATGGATCTTCATTAAGATCAAAAGAGGATGTAGTAGTGGAGGCCCACTTTGAAGTAGGAGTTGGACAAACATGTGCTGGATCTTGCATTCGCACTTCTTCAATAGTCCTCTTTTTCTCAATATCCCCTGATGTATCTTTTCCCTTTAGACAACTTTTGAAGGTGCCATAAACAAACTTGCTACTTAGAATACCATCAACCATATTTCGATCTAGCTTGTGGTTGAGATGAGATAGTCTACTCTCTTCATAAGTATGAGACCGAAGAGAAGACTCCTTTGAGAGAGGAAAGAAGTGTGAAAACTCATAGAGTCTTGTCCCATGATTTGCAACTCCTTTTGCAATGATTTCCCCTGAAACCATGTCTTGTACCTCGACTTCATATGGAGTAAAGATCACTCTTTTGGGCTCTCTAGTATGAGTCATTTGATACACTGAAAGGACATTCGGTGCAAGAGAAGGAACATAAAGCACATCAGAAAAGTGACCATGATCAAGATCGGTTCTTCCAATCCCATGAGAGGAGACTTCTGCATCATTTCCCAAACTGACAGAAGGACCAATGGAGCTTTTGAAACTAGAGAAGAGATCTTTGGAGAAATCCATGTGGCTATGAGGCACCTGCAACAAGTAATTAATACGAATATGCGAAATAGCAGAAATGACAGAACTCAGAATCACTTTTATATTGATCACAGGCCACTTCGAGGGGGCAACCTCCTATGAGCAAGCTCAATACAAATAACTTCACAGTGCCTTTATAGGTCTCAACACACACTTATATACTAATTCTAGGTGCCAATAATGTGGGTCGAAACCATGGGCCGTTACAAACTATGGATCAACAATACTACGGCGACTTACAAAGCATATGCGCCAACAACAATAACACAAACTATTGATCAACAAATACTACGGGACGACTTACAAAGCATATGCGTCCAACAACAACATACTAACAAAGTAAAGACATGGGTTCCTAACATCCCCTCCCCCTTAAAAAAAGCTTTGTCCTCAAAGCTTTAGATGTGGAAATTGTTGTTGAATCTGAAGGAGTGGTTCCCATGTAGCATCCTCTGGTTGCATGCCATGCCACTGAATTAAGACCTCTGTGATAGAGCGAGAGCGAAGCTGACGCGTGCGCCAATTGAGGATGGCCTCTGGCTCCAAAAGGATGGATCCTTCATTATCCAGTTCGGGTAAAATTGTTTGTCCGCTGATGTTGGTGCCAAGAACTTTCTTCAGACAAGAGACATGAAAGAATGGATGAATGCGAGAAGAAGGAGGAAGTTCCAATTTATAAGCAATGGACCCAATCTTCTGAAGAATCCGATATGGCCCATAGAACTTTGGATCAAGCTTATGACGCCCTTTGAGTTTCAAGGAGGATTGTTTGTACGGCTGGAGACGAAGAAAAACCATATTGTCGACTTGAAAAGTGCGCTCTGAACGGTGCTGATCAGCTTGTTGCTTCATGCGATTTTGTGCCATGTGAAGATTGTCCCGCAAAATGTGAAGAATCTGATCGCGGTTTCGAAGGACCGTGTCAACTTCCTGAACTGGTGAACTGGTGGGGGTGTATGGAAGAAGAGTTGGAGGTGCCTGACCATAGACTGCTTCATGTGGGGTCATTTTAGAGGCAGTGTGGTAAGAGGTATTGTACCACCATTCAGCCAGAGGGAGCCACTTTGCCCACTGATGTTGTTGTTCCGAGGTGAAGCAACGAAGATAAGTTTCCAAGCATTTATTGACAATTTCTGTATGACCATCTGTTTGTGGGTGATACCCTGAACTCATCTTCAGTTTGGTGCCAGTGTGGCGAAATAGTTCTGTCCAAAAATGACTGGTGAAAGTCGCATCACGATCCGAGACAATGGAAGAAGGGATGCCATGAAGACGAAAGATCTGGTCCAGAAAAATTTGAGCGACGGAGGAGGCTGTATAGGGATGGCTGAGAGCACAAAAATGACTATATTTGGAGAGGCGATCAACCACAACGAGAATCACTGTCTTCCCGCCAGATTTAGGGAGCCCTTCAATGAAATCCATAGAAATATCTGTCCAAATCCGTGTAGGTATGGGCAAGGGTTCAAGCAATCCTGGAAAGAGTGTTGTTTCACCCTTATTGCGCTGGCAGGTATCACATTCGGCCACCATCTGTTGAATTGTCCTTTTCATGCCCTGCCAAAAGAAGTTACGCCGTGCTCGTTCATACGTTTTAAGGAACCCAGAGTGCCCTGTCGATGGAGAAGCATGGAGTTCATAGAAGACATCCTGTTGAAGATCTGTGCTCTGGGGAAGCACCAGACGACCCTTGTATCGCAGAGAAGCACCATCCCAAGAGTAATGTGGTACAGCAGAAGGGTTGTTGGTCAAGCGTTGGATGATTTGAGATAAGGAAGAGTCATTGACATAACCTTGTTGAACAGATTGCAACCAATTTGGAACAGGAATAGAAATAGCTGAAAGAGAACCTTGGGCATCAAATGTGTGAGAAAGAGCATCTGCCACAATATTGTCTTTACCCTTCTTGTAAGTGATCTCATAGTCATAACCCATGAGTTTTCTAACCCATTTCTGTTGTGCCGGGGAGGAGACACGCTGGTCCAAGAAATATTTTAGACTCTGGTGATCAGTCTTGATGCAGAAATGGTTCCCTAATAGGTATGGGCGCCACTTCTGTACTGCATGCAAAATAGCCATCATTTCCTTCTCATAGGTAGAGGCAGCTAAATTCTTACCTAAAAAGGCTTTGCTGGTGAACGCAATGGGGTGTTCATCTTGAAGGAGAACAGCACCAAGTCCATTGCCGCAAGCATCACTCTCAATAGTGAAGGTCTTGGAAAAATCGGGCATAGCTAGCACAGGTGTAGTACACATAGCTTGTTTTAGTTTGTCAAATGCACACTGAGCAGCAGGTGTCCATGTAAAAGCATCCTTTTTCAATAGAGAAGTTAATGGAGCTGCAATCTTCCCATAATCCTTGACAAACTTGCGGTAGTAGCCATTCAACCCCAAAAAACCACGAAGGCTCTTGAGTGTCTGAGGATGCGGCCAATTGTTCATGGCATCGATTTTGGAAGGATCCATGCGAACCCCTTGTGCTGAGATAATGTGCCCGAGATACTCAACTTCCTTCTGTCCAAAAACACATTTAGACTGCTTGGCATGGAGATGATGGTCCAAGAAAAGTTGCATGACAAGATCCAGATGCTGGAGATGTTAATCCCATGTTTTACTGTAGATGAGGATATCATCAAAGAATACCAGAATGAATTTCTGCAAGTAGGGTCGAAATATTTTATTCATTAAGGCCTGGAATGTGGAAGGAGCATTAGTGAGGCCAAAGGGCATGACCAAAAACTCATAATGGCCATCATGTGTGCGGAAAGCTGTTTTAGGAATATCATCCTCATGAACCCGAATTTGATGATACCCAGAACGAAGATCCAACTTGGAGAAAAAGTGAGCCCCGTGAAGCTCATCAAGAAGCTCATCAACAACAGGAATTGGAAACTTATCATTGATGGTGAGGTGATTAAGTGCTCGGAAGTCAATGCAGAGGCGCCATGACCCATCTTTTTTGCGGACAAGAATAACTGGAGAAGAAAAGGAACTAGTGCTTGGGCAAATAATACCTTGCTTCAATAAGTCCCGAACGAGCATTTCAATCTCCGTTTTTTTGTGAAATGGGTAGCGATAGGGCCTGATGTTGGGAGGAACGCTGCCAGGAAGGAGCTGAATACGATGGTCTTCTGGCCTGGAAGGTGGCAATCCCACTGGTTCAGCGAAGACACCTGTATATCGATCCAGAATTTGTTGTAGATCCAAAGGAGTAGTGGAGATTGCTGATGGTTGCATCTGGATGCAATGGATCTGAGCGATGACACCATGTGAATTCTTCTTCAGGAGTTTTTCCATGCGATGTGAACTGATGATGCTGAGAGAACCTGGTTGTAATCCTGTCAATGTGTGTTTTTTTCCATTGAGGGAAAACTGCATCCAAAGTTTAGCAAAATCCCATAAGATAGGGCCAAGTGTGCGTAGCCATTGAGCGCCCAAAACCACATCACATCCACCTAAGGGCAAGGCAAACATGTCAGAGTGCAAGGTATAATCTCCCATAGAGATACGCACATTTCGACACTTCCCTTTGCAAGGTACGGTGCCCCCATTGGCAACCATGACTTCAAAGTTGGAGCAAGGATGGATAAAAAAATCAGCTTGTTTGGCGATCCGAGGGTCAATGAAATTATGAGTGCTACCAGAATCAATGAGTATTGTAAGAGGAAGCTTCTTGAAGTAACCCCTGACCCGCATTGTTTGGGGGGTGGTGATTCCAGCTAAAGCATGGAGAGATATCTCTGTCTGGTCATCCTGAGACGGGGGGTCAATAGGCGGTTCCTGAATGTCGACCGGAGCATCCAGTGTTTCTAGATCTTCGTCACCAATTTCAGAGGCAGGCGGAGACTCCACATCCAAGCGATAGAGCTTTTGCTGAACACATCTATGTCCCCGAGTGAATTTCTCATCACAATTATAGCAAATCCCCTTTTCTCTGCGTGCTTGCATCTCTGTTTCAGACAAACGCTTGATAGGAGTCGGTCGAGGAGCCTGCGGTATAGGTGGTCGCTGAGAACCCATATTTCGGAAGGGAACAAAAGTGGGCTTGGAGCGTTGTTGGGCTGCAATCTTGTCTTCTGCCAACTTAGCCAACCCTAGGGCTTCCATCATTGTGTTGGGATAGAACATTTTGACCTCAGAGCGGATGGCATCCTTTAGACCACTAATAAAACAACTCTGGTAAAAGTCATCAGACAATCCTTCGGTGTGGTTGGCTAGATTCTCAAATTCGGTTTGATACTCTCTCACCGTGCCAATTTGGCGAAGTTTAGTGAGGGCTCCTGTGAAGTCATCAAAAGCACTAGGACCAAATCGTTGCAAAAGGAGCTGGCAAAAGTCTGGCCATTTGGGCTCTAGATGAGCCTTGATGTACCAACGGTACCATTGAAGAGATTCCTGTTCCAAGTGAAAGGATGCCAGCGGAACTTTGTTGACATCAAAAGTATTATGCAGACTGAAATACTGTTCTGCCCGATAGATCCATCCAGTTGGATCAGTACCATTGAAGCGCGGAAAATCAAGCTTCGGACCACGAAAATTGCTGGAAGAGGAGAACCCATTGTCTGATGAAGACTCGGACTGCCGTTTGTTGTTCATAGCTGAATGTTCAAGATGGAGGCCGAGAAATTTTTCATCCAGATCCTGGAGTTTGGCTTGGATGGCTGCAAGTGCTTCCTCCATGGTTTTTGCTCCTGCATGGGTGACAACCATAACCAGGAGTTTTTTTTTTTCGGTTGACTGGGTAGGAAAACAAAAACAGAAACTACTTCAGTAAGGGAAAATCTGGACTAGGGAAAAAATATGAAGGGTAATTGGGGTTTGACTAGGTTTTGGACACTGTTGAATAGACAGGGAAACAAAAATGAGGATTCCAGAAGCGGGGTGAAAGAATGGGAAAATTTGGCAGAGGGGAACAAAGAAGCAGAATTCAGAAATGAACTCTGTGGTAAAATTTGAGGGTGATTGGGTGAAATCTGAGGAAGTTATGGCAAACCCTAAAAATAGACAAATGTGGGATTTCGGGCTTTGGGAAGGGGAATTGTGGATAGGGTCCTCAGGAATGAAATATGCAGAATGGGGTGACAGGGGTTCCCCGAAAATTTCAAGGGAAACAGAGTGAAAACAAGGGAGATATGGAGAAAAAACTGAATCTTATACTCGGGGTTTTTTTTTTTTTTTTTTTCCAGACTGGAGCGGCTACGGCTCGAAAGGGATCTAAAACGGCGCTGAACGGATTGAAAATGGCTGGATCTGGAACGGCTTGCAAAATGGATCTGAACGACTGGATGTAAAACGACGCAGCAACGATCGACGACAGTTCAGCTGAAATTAGATATGGACCCCAGGTATGTGCGGCTTCCTAACAGTTCAAGGGTTTCACTCGGCCACCAATGCTGTCTGACGGCTTGCGTATTGGGGCAATACCCCTCACTCCACAGCTCAGATAAAACTGAAAACCGCTTTGCCACAAACGACAGCTCTTGGTTTACCTCACGGGTGGGAACTAGTCAATCAGGTAGGGGTCGTTGCCCTTTTCGCTGGCAGGTCCTCTCAATGGGCCAGCTACTTTGGGGTTCCTGTGGTACTCCTCACAATGAGTTTTAGGGATTATGCCCAAGTACTTCCCACAGTTAAGCGGATAGGGATTATTCCCAATTCCGAACCTGCAACAGATGCGAAAAAAAAATTTGGCAGAAATTTCACCCAGCGAGCCCAAGAAAGTGCTCTGATACCAGATGTGAGGCACCTGCAACAATTAATTAATACGAATATGCGAAATAGCAGAAATGACAGAACTCAGAATCACTTTTATATTGATCACAGGCCACTTCGATGGGGCAACCTCCTATGAGCAAGCTCAATACAAATAACTTCACGGTGCCTTCATAGGTCTCAACACACACTTATATACTAATTCTAGGCGCCAATACTATGGGTCAAAACCATGGGCCGTTACAAACTATGGATCAACAATACTACGGCGACTTACAAAGCATATGTGCCAACAACAATAACACAAACTATTGATCAACAAATACTACGGGACGACTTACAAAGCATATGCGTCCAACAACAACATACTAACAAAGTAAAGACATGGGTTCCTAACAGTGGCATGATGCTCCTGAATATATGATGAAAGAAGAATCAGTTGATGCACTTGCTATGAGAACATTACATCTTTCTATGCCTTCGGATCTAGGAGATTCAGTATCATGATCTTTCTTCCTTGCACATGTTGGTACAGGAAGATTGTTCTTCTCAAGTATTTGAGCCATCAAATCTATAGTCTTCTGCATGCAAGAACTCTTGGGATGGAAACCTCTAAGAAAATAGGTGCACTTGGTCTTTCCCTTCTGAGAATGCTTGGTCTTCCTTGAGTTGGAAGCCCCATCTGACTGGTATGTACTATCTGTAGGCCTTGTATCATTCGATCTCTTGTCAAAAATATTTTTCTTGCTTTTACCATTCGCTCTATCTGCAACTGTGAGTTCTGAATCCAATTTGGGTTTGATCATTCCCATAGAGATCAAATTCTCTTCCTCTTGAGTAAGAGATTGGATGAAATCATCAAATGAGGGGAACTTCCATCTTGGAATGGAAAACCTAGTTGATTGGAAAGTAGAGACAAAAACTGAGAAGTTTGCCCCCAACTTTGAGAGAATGGCAAGTATAAGTTGTTTGTCTTCTTTCACTATCTCATATCTTTTCAACTGTGATATCAAGCTTTTGAACTTGGTGACGAAGGCATTAATAGATTCGAAGCTGTATGTACTCAAACATATGAGCTCATTCTCCAATTTGTGTCCTTGCATATCATCTTTCGGTCCAAAAAGAGATTCGAGCTTGACCCAAACCTCTTTAGGAGATGTAAGATCGATGACATGGAAGTGAAGATCTTCATAAATTGAGAGAAGGAGCAGGCCAATTGCTTCATCAAGCCTATCCAAGTACTTGGACTTTTCAACTGCACTGAGAGGTTATACCATCGTTCCATTGAGTATTCGGGTGAAGCCCTTTGATCTCATGAAGAGAGTCATCTTGGATTTCCACTCAACATAGTTGGAAGATGTAAGCTTTAGATCCATCTGAAACAGAGAAGGTCGAATAGTTGAAGAAGATTCCGAACGGGTGAATAAAACTGCAAAACAAGAGAATTTTTGCTGATGGAGAACGCTACACTTCGACTGAACACTACCTTAAGGACACTTGGCACATAGACTAAGTCCTTCATACTTGGCTAGACCTCACTGGATTTCTCCAATGAATTCAAGTAATAGCACCAGGATTTGTTGTGGAAACTCAAAGGCTTCTGGTGCACAAGTGCAAAGATAGCTGCTCAAAGAAATGTTGCAACTGATACAATGGCTGCAATTCGAATAGCTGCTTACTGCTCTGATACCATGTGATAATTTGCAGGGATCTAGCAACTGTAACAAACTCACAATCTAACTCTCAGGATTATTTGCAAAGAAGAAGAAGCATGCATTCAATAATCACTCATAAACACAAAATAATGGACAATGTCAATATCATACAATGAATAATGAATGTAGAGAATGTGTTACAATAATCAATGATGAGGCATCATATAGGGTTCGAATTAGCCAAGTAGGGCATTCGAATCTCTGAGCTCAGAGTCCAACATGAATAACTATGGAGACATCATCCAGTCGGAAATATTAGTCATAAATGGTAAGAGTCAGTCAAGTGTGACCAACTGAGTCTAACATAACTATCTAGGCGTAAATCAAGGAATGGAGACTCCAAGGTGGGTGCATGAGGCTATCTAACTCAAAGTCTATCTTGGATAACAATGGAGACATCATCCAGTCAATAGTATCATTCATAAATGGTAATAGTCATTCAAGTGTGTCTAACTGAGTCTAACAGAACCATCTAAGCATAAATCAAGGAATGGAGAATCCAAGGAGGGTGCATAAGGCCGTCAAATAGTCAAGTGGAACTCCAGAAATAGCTAACTAGAAGCTACAAGTAGTTAGTATGAGCAATCAGTGTAAGAACTACTCAATCAATGCACTAACTGAATGATAACTCCCGGTAGGTGAGATAAGGCGCTCTAACTGAGTGATAACTGGTGGTAGGTGAGCAAACACACTCTAACTGACAGTGGTAGGTGAGAAGGGTGCACTTGCTAAGCATATAAGTCAAGGAGGGAGCATTAGGTAGGTAGGAGGCCAAATGTGGGCCAAAGACAGGCTCTAGAGATCTAGAATCAAGCTCTAGGTGCTGGGGAGACAACCATGATGATGACTGGATGCATGCAATGGCATGCAAAGCATGCATGCAAAATAAAAAAAATGATGGTGTGAATATTCCAACAGTCTGTTGTGCTGTCATCGTCTTCTTAAATGGTATGAGAATGGCCATCTTGGAAAATCTGTCGACTAATACTAAGATCGCACCATGCTAATGTTTCGTAGTAGGATACCCTATCAAGTAGTCCATAGAAATATATTCCCATTGTCGACTAGGAACTGGCAGAGGTGTGTACAATCCCTGTCGTCGATTAGGCGGTTTAACCATGGCACAAACCACACATGATCGAATGTACCTATTGACGTCGGTTTTAAGTGTAGGACAAAAGAAATACTTCTACAAAATAGCAAGTGTCTTTGCTACTCCAAAGTGTCCTGTAGTCTTTCTGTAGTGCGCGTCCCAAATGAGCTGTTGTCGATGCTCACCGGCCGGTACACAAAGCTGTCCAAGCTTGTATAGCAAGGTGTCTTTCAGGAAATAGTCGACGGTCGACGACTTTTCAGTCTGAAGTTTTTGGTAGACTGGTGAAAAGTCAATGTATTCCTAATACAACTGAGGCCAATTAGTGGTGTCATATCCTTACATAGTCATCACTGTAAAAAGGAGAGTAATGGGCGGTCTTCTTAGACAATCGACGGCGGCGTTAGATTTACCTTTTTGATACTTAATTACCAACTGGAATTGTTGCAGGTAATTAATCCACTTAAGTTTTCAAGTCGTTTAAATTTTTTGTTGTGTCGGAGTGAACCAAAGAGGCTTATGGTCAGTGAGGATGACCATTTCTTTGCCAAGGATGTAATGCCTCCATTGCTTGATAGCTTGCACAATGGCGTACAGTTCTTTTTCGTACGTCAAGTATCTTCTAACTGTGGCGTTAAAAGTATCGGAATGAAAAGCGACTGGGTGACCAGACTGAGTGATCACTGTGCCCAAGGAATAGTCTGATGCGTCTGTCTTAATCTCAAAGGGCTGATGCAAATCAGGTAACACAAGTACTGGTGCAATGCAGAGCTTGTGTTTGAGCTGTTCAAAAGCTGCTTGTTGTGTCAATGTCCAATTAAAGACAATTTTCCCGCTTCCTTTCGTCAACTGACTCAAGGGCCAGGCTATGTGATTGAAGCCGAGTATGAACCGTCGATAGAAATTCTCCAAACCAAGAAAAATTCTTAGTTCTTGAATGATGTGAGGAATGGGCCAATCTTTGAGAATTTGTACTTTTTATGGGTCGACATGAATGCCTGCAGAGTCAATTACAAACCCCAAATATTTGATGTTGTTCATCGCAAAGGTACACTTGTCCATGTTCAAGTAAATTCGATGTTGCTGGAGAGTGTCGACGACTTTTCGAAGCTGTCCGACATGTTCTTCCCATGACCGACTGAAAATCAATATGTCGTCAAGGTAAACAATGACACATTTGTCGATGAAAGGTCGAAGAATGTCATCCATGTATCGCATGAAGGTCGCAGGTGCATTGGTTAAGGAGAAAGGCATGACTAACCATTCAAACAATCCTTCCTTGGTCTTGAAAGCATTTTTCCATACATCTGAGGGCTGGATTGGAATCTGATGATATCCTGACTCAAGGTCGAACTTAGTAAAGAACTTAGCACCTTTCATATAGTCGATGAGCTCATCTATCTGCGGAAGAGGGTACCAATTCTTCACCGATATTTTGTTGAGTGCCCTGTAGTCGATGCACATGTGCCAAGTCCCGTCTTTCTTCGAAACGAGGACGACTGTACTTGTCTTTGTGGATATGGCCTTTGTCGATTAATTCTTGTATTTGTCTGTGAATCTCTTCATTTTCGAGAATGGATCTTCTGTAAACAGATGCGTTAGGAAAAGAAGAACCAAGATCAAGTTCAATAGAGTGTTTTACCTGACAATGTAGAGGTACTCCGTCTGGAACTTGAAATAGGTTCTGGTACTCATCAAGAATATTGTCAATCTGATGCTTTTGTTGGGAGCTGCATTGGTTGGTGACTCGACTAGTTGCTGTAGTCTTCCTAGAATGTTGCAGCTTTATCATAATCAATGTGAACCTCTGAGCGTGATTGATGAGCTTCCTTGTCTATTTCACAGATACCAAGGAAAATGTAGGTGTAGGTCATCGTTATGGTATGATGTATCTCTGGTCTCCAATTCTGACAATCACCTTCGGTGGTTATGATGGATAACTTCCATGGATATCCCATAGGTAAGGTTTCCCAAATAGGGCGTCGGCTACGGAGAGTGGTGCCACATTGCATAGTACTTTATCTTCAAAAGGATTTATGAAGTATGCGATCTTGCATTGTCGGGTGATCCTTAGCTCTTGTTCGTCCTTCATCCGACCGATGTTGTAAGGATGAGGATGTGGAGTGGTCACAAGACCTAGTTTCTTTACAAGTTCTTCAGAAACAAAGTTCTTCTGGCTCCCGTTGTCCACAATCAGATGCAATGGATTGTTCTAAACCCATATCTGTGTATGGAACAGGTGCTCTCGTTCCTCCTCGTCGACGATGGTCGAGGCTGCTGGAGTTGTCGATGTTAAAAGAGTCATTGCTTCTGGGTTAGATTCTAGCACAGTCTTTTCAAATGCGTCGGATTTCAACACTTTTTCCAAAAAGGTCTTCCGAGGTTTGCATTCAAACGTATCATGCCAAGATGAGTGATGGTAGTCACACCATTTTCCAGTTGGTTTCTTGCTACGTTCCTTTTTATGAAAAGGCTTCTTGTCGTGATCTGGCTTCGGTGGAGTCTGTGAAGGTTTCGACTTGTCTAAGTCAGCTGGTGCCTTCTTGTCGGGTGGTCATCTTGATGTCGAAATTGTCGTGACGCACAGTTTTCCCTTCTGCTTGGTTTCAAGTTTGCTAGCATAGTGGAATGCATCCACAAGAGTATTGATAGTCAAAAACTCCATATACTGTTCAATGTACTGGCATAATCCGCTAATGTACTTCAGAACAAGCAATTTTTCTTCTTCTTGGACGCCAAGTATAGCCATGAGTCAATAGAACTCGTCGGTGTATATTTGCACAGACTAGTCTTTCCATTGCCTTAGCTGCTTCCACTTCTTATACTATTGTTCAAGATACTTCGGTGGGTAAAACTCCTTTAGGATGTGTTCAACGAATTTATCCCCTGTGTCGATGGGGTCTCCGCTTTTCTCCATATTTGTCAAAAGATTCTCCCACCAACAGGGCACAGATGTTGACATCTTTAAGGATGCAATGGTTATCTTGTCGGCTTCTAAGATTTGATTCACAGAGTAATAGGACTCCAATTGTTGAACCCAATTGTCAACGAATTCCGCGTCAATATTGCCTTCTAGATTCGGTATGTCCAAATTCAATTGCACTTTGAAGGGGTTGATTTTGTCGGAGTTGGTTCTCGTTGGAAATACTCCTGATGTCGAAGAAAATCGCATGAGAATCTCGTTGAACTGGGAGAACATCTTAGTTATTTTTTGATCCAGCGCTTTCTCTATGAGTTGCTGTGTCTCGTTGATTGCATGTCTTTCGCCTGTTTCTTTTGCCATCTCTGGAGGTAGTGTCTGCTTCGATTGTTGATTTTGCGAGCGAGTTTGAACTGGCATAAGTCAGGTAACTTCGATGAAAGTGTCTACGCAAAACTTAAGCACGAACAAAGTTGATGCACTTTGACGAAGTTCAAAGTTACACTTCTGTTATACCTCAAAGTTACACTTCAAAGCCTAGTGTCACATCTTTGTACCATGTGACCTACCAACATTTCTCCCTAATGAATATTATGTGATGTCAACACTCTCCTAGGTCTCATCTAGACATCTTGGAGATAAAATCACCCGCTAATGACCGAGAAACAATCTCATGTGCCATGTGTCACCTTGTTTGCCTTGATTTTCACGCCCTGCAGATCTATCAAACCGCGAAAATATCCCTTTTTCGCACTCTGCATAACCTATACCCCGCGAAAATTTTGTGTTATGCTCAGTTAAAGGGGCTTGAAAATCCTTATTTATCCCTTTGCCTTGGATTTTGGATCTCTACCTTCCGAGAGATTACCTTGGGATTGGCACCCTGATTCGATTCCAACTTCCCCTCTCTATTTAGTTGGTTGATCCACTAAACCCTCACTAGATCCACCTTCCTCTCCTTATGGTTAACTCCTCCAAGTGCTATAAGAGAGAGGATTTCCATGAGCCAAGGGGGAACCACTTGAGGCATCCAACCCATGGTCTTAGAAGATTTGCAGAGATAGCTAGAGGAGAGAATACTTGGAGCTGGAGTTGGATTGGGCATCAAGCAACCTTTGTAAGCACTTTTCAAGCTTCTTAATAAGATAACTTGTCTTGTTTTCCCATTTCATGTGTATTGTATGAATCTTTGATATGAAATGTGTCTAGTTTATATTTGAACTTAATCTTTGCTTCAAGGTGTTTGGAGGATTGTGTGCTTGTCCTTTGTTTGATTCCAAAAGGTTCTACGCAGGAGCTTCGAGATCAAGAGTTAGAGGCGAGACAAACATCGAATCAAAGGGTGAGTTATGTCTTTCATCTCTTCTGAATGCATTCAATATTGTTGTAAAGCTTAGTTTAGGAACTCAAGGTAGCATTTGTTTCTCAATTGTCCTAGATTAGAACTAGCTACATCCTAATCTATCCTAGGAGAGTTTCTTCTTATCTGTAGGGAGAAATTTCTACAACAGGGTGGTCATCCTGATGTCAGATTTGTCATGAAGTGCGCTTTTCCCTTCTGCTTGGTTTCAAGTTTGCTGGCATAGTGGAATGCATCCACAAGCATATTGACAGTAAAAAACTCCATCTCATGTTGAATGTACTGGGATAATCCGCTAATGTACTTCAGAACAAGCAATTTTTCTTCTTCTTGGACGCCAAGTCTAGCCATGAGTCGATAGAACTCATGTGTGTATATTTGCACGGACTGGTCTTTCCATTGCCTTAGGTGCTGCCACTTCTTATACTGTTGTTCAAGATACTTCGGCGGGTAAAACTCCTTTCAGATGTGTTCAACGAATTTATCCCATGTGTCGATGGGGTCTCCGCTTTTCTCCATCTTTGTTGAAATATTCTCCCACCAGCAGGGCACAGATGTTGACATCTTTAAGGATGCAATGGTGATCTTGTCGGCTTCTGAGAGTTGATTCACAGAGTAATAGGACTCCAATTGTTGAACCCAATTGTCGACGGATTCCGCATCAATATTTCCTTCTAGATTCAGTATGTCCAAATTCATTTGCACTTTGAAGGGGTTGATTTTGTCGGAGTTGGTTCTCGTTGGAAATACTCCTGATGTCGAAGCAAATTGCATGAGAATCTCGTTGAACTGGGAGAACATCTCAGTTCATTTTTGATCCAGCGCTTGCTCTATGAGCTACTCTATCTCGTTCATTGCATGTCTTTCTCCTGTTTCTTCTGCCATCTCTGGACGTAGTGTCTGCTTCGATTGCTGATTCTGCGAGCGATTTTGAACTGGCATAAGTTAGGTAACTTCGATGGAAGTGTCTATGCAAAACTTAAGCATGAACAAAGTTGATGCACTATGATGAAGTTCTGAATGAACTTTGATTCTACTTTGATACCAATGATCCACTCGGGGCCAGGAAGACGAGGGGGAAAATAGTTCGACTGAATGAGTCAGCTTTGTTATGACAGAAGCACGAGAAATAGAATAAGCAAGAAGAAATTAAAATATGCAGATAAACACAAATACACACAGACAAATATGAAGGAATGCGAACTGATCTCTATTACTAAAAACTAGATAGATAAGATCTGGATTGATAAGATGTATATTACAATAGTTTACATGCTTATATAGAGAGTGTTGAGACGCTTCGGTGCCTTCCCGTTACGTTCAATTACAAAAGAAGTTATAACGATTCGGCAGTTCAACCGTTACAGTCGACTGGAATACAGAGAGACAGTCTGTCGAAGTTTGACAGTCGCATGTTGCAAGATGGTGTTGCTCAAGTCACAGGTCGACGTTGTATGTCGACATCGCGAAACTATGAGGTCGCAGAACGTGTCAAAGTCATTTCGCAGTTCGACAACTTGCCAAAGTTGTGTCAAAGTCGTGGAATGTGTCAAAGCCGTGTCGAAGTCAAAACTCATTGGAGTTGTGTTGACGACGATGAATTTTCAAAGAGGTG
This sequence comes from Larix kaempferi, assembly GCA_027924585.1. Classification (NCBI taxonomy): domain Eukaryota; kingdom Viridiplantae; phylum Streptophyta; class Pinopsida; order Pinales; family Pinaceae; genus Larix; species Larix kaempferi. The sequence continues at coordinate 21,857,402 of BSBM01000841.1, forward strand.
TCGAAGTCAGCATCCGACAATAATGCCAACTGCGATATGGATCAAAAACATGAAACTTTTGGTGGTTATTTGTGTGTATTATTTAGTTGTTTTGTTTTCTTCACTCAAGCATAGGCATGTACTTAGCCTATTTTGCAAAGGGTTACCTAAAATATTTGTGTTATTTTCTAGGAATGGTAACTGTTTTGGTTTTCATTTACGAATGCCTTCCACCCATTGTTTCATAATGGAGTTCAATTTGTCTCTACTTGCAATATAATTGGATGGTTTTCTACAAGTGGCAAAGATATATGTTAATTACTTTTTCCAGCTTGTCTTGTTGTTGCTTCTCAAATAATTTGTTGCTTGCTTTATTTTGTTGGTCTTTTAAATTTGGATGAAATTTGATTTCTTTTTCTCTTGAATGAGACTAAGAGAATTCCTTTGACCCATTGGATTGGGATGATTTTCAACCTTATTTTGGTTTGAAATATTTTGTTAATACTTTTTATATATGATGAAGACTTATATAGTCTTGTTTTTATATAGGTACTTTCTTGCTACATATTTTGAATTTTTCCATTGCCGATTGAGATTAAAAGTGTATGTGTTGGAATTATTGTAGATTTCTTGGTCTTAAAAATCAATGTTTATTTGTTGTCATGATGGTGAATTGGTTGGGATCAAAAGCTAATGACTAGCCCCTGATCTCCTTATGTGCCTGAGATGTACACAAGATATGTGCATTGTCTGTGGTGGCTTGATTGTGAATTTTTTGGGCTAAAAATATATATAACAATCCACTGATTTCTTTTAGTGCTTTGGATGTACACTAGAAATGGATGAAAATTGGCATTAATATTTTTAAACCTTTGAGATTATAGATCTTCGTTTTCTATCGATTTTGATTGGTAACTTATTACATATGAGATAATAAACTAGTGGTTTCATCTAACCTATCTTGGTGTTGCTCCTCAAATAATATGTTGCTCACTTGATTTTGTTGGTCTCTTAAATTTGCATGGAAATTGGTTTCTTTTATTTTTCCCACGAATGAGACTAAGAGAATGCCTTTGACCCATTGGCTTGGGATGAATTTCTACCCTATTTTGGTTTGAAATTTTTTGTTAATATTTATATCTATGATGAAGACTTATATAGTCTAGTTTTATACATGTACTGTCTTGCTATGGATTTTGAATTTTTCCATTGCCCATTGACATTGGAAGTGTATGTCCTAGCCTAATTTTGGATTGATTGGGCTTAAAAATCAATGTTTATCTGGCAGTGTTTATCTGTTGTCATGATGGTGAATTGGTTGGGCTTAAAATTCAATGAATAGGCCCTGGTTTCCTTATGTGTCTGAGATGTACACAAGATATGTGCATTGTCTCTGCTGGCTTGATTGTGAATTGTTTGGGCTAAGAAATAAGTTACAATATACTGATTGCTTTCAGTGCCAAAGATGTACACTAGTTATGGATGAAAATTGACATTAATATTTTTAAATCTTCACTATAAGGAAAATGCCCTATAGTGGAGGTTGTAGCGGATGCTCATCTTAAAAGAGCTCAAATATCCATTTATAGCGGAGGTGCGCGACTAAAGGTTGTAAAAGATGTTTTTTTTCGATGCGTTTCTAACTTAAATGCACTGGTGTGTCTATAACCAACACGCATCGGGATGGCCAAAAAAACAATGTTGCACGACGAAAAAAAATGAATTAAAAAAAAAATGCAAAACGGCCAGAAATTTTGTAAAACCATCACGGTGCATTTTGCTACACCAAATGAACCGATGCGTCTATAGCCAACAGGCACTGGGATGCCTAAAAAACCAATGTTGCACAACAAAAAAAATGATTAAAAAAAATGAAAAATGGAAAGAAATTTTCTAAAACCGTCATGGTGCATTTTGGTACACAAAACGCACCGGGACGACCAAAAAAACAATGTCGCATGGTGAAAAAACAATGTAGCACGGTGAAAAAAATGGATTAAAAAAAATGCAAAACAACCAAATTTTTTGTAAAACCATCACGGTGCATTTTGGTACACCAAACGCACCGCTGCGTCTATAATAAACACGCACTGGCACAGGAAAAAAAAAAAAAACAATGTCGTACGGTGAAAAAAATGGATTAAAAAAAATGCAAAACGACCAGAAAGTTTCTAAAATCATCACAATGCGTTTTGGTAAACCAAACACCCTGGTGCGTCAGTGAGAAAAACTCACCGGTGTGCCTAAGATAAATAAATGCTCCGGGTTGTTTTATAAAACACAAAATAAAAATCCCTAAACACGGTGCGTTCATTATTAATAAACACCCTGGTGTGCTCCTAATACTAAAATGCATTGGTTTAGGATTTGTTAAAAAAATAAAAATTAAAAACGATAAATATGGTTTAAAAACCTGCATGCAGTGCAACATCAGTACAACGCACCAATGTGTTACCCTATCGGGTGCACTGGAACAAGGTCTTATAAAAAAAATAACCGCACTGTAAAAATAATTTTAACCCCTCATCCATTTGCACCAGTGTCGTTCCTAACCCACCTAGACGCCCTACCACTCGTGCTCACTCCACCCCTACTGACACATTTCTCCTTTTCATTGGTTAGTGACTTGAGTTTGATTTTTTCCAAACGGAGAGTAAAATTTCAAATTCTCCATACATAGCCAGGATGCCTCCCCGACACGCGATTCAATAAGTAAATCAAAGCTTACTTGATAATTTAATTTTTTTTGCGGTTTAATTTTTCCAATTAGGTTATAATTTCCCCCTTCTAAAAAGAAATTTAAAAATTTGTGCGGTGCGTTTGAGCCGTTCGGCTCGCAACGGTCATCGGTGCACTCTGTAGTTTGTTATAGGGCTCACCGCAGGTGGGACGAGCCGAATGGTTTGATCCCACCGCAATATCAGTTCGCTACACTTCATAGCGCACCACAATAACATACAATTAATTTTTAAAACTATAAACTAATAATCGGTGCGATCATTATATATAAGCACACTGAAAATACAGTGCGCTTACGTGTATAGAATGCACTGCCATAACATAAATTAATGTTTAAAACTATAAACTAATAATCAGTGCGGCCATTACATATAAGTGCACCAAAAATACGATGTTCTTACGTGTATAGAACGCACCGCCATAACATAAATTAATTTTTAAAACTATAAATTAATAGTCGATGGGATCATTACATATAAGCACACTGAAAATATGATGCGCTTACGTGTATAGAAAGCACCAGTAAATACACAAAATTTTTGAAAAAAACAACCTATAAGGTGCTTCGATTACACGTCAGCACACCGATTCTCGGTGCTCGGATGTGTGGTAGGCGCACCAGTAAAAAAAAATTGATAACGCGCTAATGCGTGTAGATTATAACGCACCAACTTGCTAATAAAATTATAAATTTATAAAAATATATTACCGATGCGCTTGGATAAACAGAGTGCACCATTGGCGGTGCGGTAAAAACTAGAGTGCACTACCAAAAATGCGTTATGTTTATCGAAGCGCACAAGTTGTCAATTTTTTGAAAAAAATACAAATTTTTATTTTAATACATATAATTTTCATACAACTTTTTTATATTGTGTTTTATGAGACTAGCTAACTAATTTTATATGTGAAACGGAGACATGAGCGTCGTGAGGTGAGGCAGCAACAGGAAGCTCAAGTTGACCAGTACAACTTCCGGAGAGAGTGGTAGGCCAGGGAGAGGGAGAGATATTTATACCCTCGTCCCATTACTACATAGATGAGACACCTATTGAGAGTTGTCGACATCCTTAAGTTATATGAGGATTCCACATCACTCAAGGGGAACACTGCATTTCTCACCCAGTTGATCGCACGCTAGGATCATCATAGGTAGGCATTTCGAGTTGTCCCTGATCAGTGGTTCTGAACCACTGACTCAAGGACATATATTTTATCACAGGGCTCTCTAAGAGAGGTGAGGACTTTCCTTAGTTCCCTGAGGTCCTAGTTGGAATTGTAGAATCATCACATCTAGTATATCTTCAGAGGTATGTGGATCCCAACATTTTCGAGCCTTCTCATTTTCAGGTCAGCGGTGGGAAGCTCTCCATTGTTTCTTTTGGTAGAGAGGATCTTAGGTGCCTCTCTTTGTTGTTGATGACCATTGTGCATATCAGTAGTGATGGGAAGCACATTAGATTCCCTCTATTATATTATGTTGATTCTTTATTGCAGGAACCTATATGTGTTAGGTGGTCTGCTATTTTCTTACGACGGTTTTATTATGCTCTTAGTTGATTTCGTGCGTGTATTGGGAGGGAGAACTTCCCTTTCGCTTTGGAGTTGTTTTGTTTTTTTGAGAGATATTTCCAGCCACCAGGCCATATTTTGACCGACACCCTCGTAGGTTGATGATATATGTGTGTATCTGCATGTGGGGGCAGATGATTCCCAAGAGGGGGCATCCTGACTTTCAACAAGGATCACCGCATATGTGATCGATATGCTAGGAGGCGAGGACCCACCTAGATTAGACATGGTTTCATAGCCATATATCGGCTTGGATTGGAGAGGATGTCCCAACATCTTATTCTCTCAAGACGAGCCAGCAAATTATATAGGTAAATTTAGCGTTATGTCTGAATCAATCTAGTTGCATTTTATTCTTTTTATATTTAATGCAAAAGAAAAGTATTTTAAAATGTTATATTAAAATCATGTTTGTTGAAATTTCCTAATTATTATTGTGTACTATATATTTTACAGATTTTGGGAAATTTAATGATGATGTGCCTCCTCCTCCCATTTAGGATGAGGAGGATATGGATATGGATGCAAGTGATCAACCCGAGGCGCCCCATTAGGCTAGACTTTTCCTTTGACGCAAGCCAGATGAGAGGTTCCGGCAGGATGTCGCAGACAGGCTATCTATGATGTTGGCAGATCGACGGGTTCGGCTTGTACGGGTGAGGTACATTATGAGGGACCCTCCCCGTGCAGAGTTGTGGAGGATTCTTCCTTGTGATATGAGGATCTTGGCCCAACAAAATTTTGGTGCTTACAATATTTTAGATGGTATCCATGATAGTAGCTCATCGTCAGATGAGGGTATATATCCTCCGTCGGCTAGTCCACCTCCTTCTCTACCAGCTGCTTTGACTGGTGACGCAATCTCCACATCCACTGCACCTACTCCTCAACCTCCACCTCCCCCCCCCACCTTCGACATTTCATCCACCTCCTCCTCCCCCACCATGTCCTCCTCCTCCACCTCCTTCATCATTTAGTCCTCCACTCCTAGTCGACCTTCCTCCCAATAGTACATCATCATCTCCTCTACTCATGCTCGAACGACCCTTCCATCCTACTCATCGTCCCGACCATCTATCAGTTCATACTTCACTCGTTTCTATTTTAAATATGCTTAAAGAGGGTTGTATGCTTCATCTTGATGGACTATCCCTCCTACTCTTAGATCTCTTTTTCTTTCTGGCAGAGGTGTTGATACTACCTCTGGATCTATTGGTGGAGGTGATGATGCATCTAGCTCGGGTCGAAGAGATACTGGTGATGCATCTAGCTCTAGTTGGAGAGATATTGATGATGCATCTGTTGGCGGAGGTGGATCAAATATGTCCTAGCAGTTATTGGACTGGAGATATATTATATTTGACATACTATATCATGACTTTGATGTTATATATGTTCGTATCTATATATATACTACATTTTTCATGTTAATGTTGATGTCGATGTTTATGTTGATGTTTATTTATTATGTTTATGTTTATTTATATGTTGATGGTGATGTGTTTTATGTTTGTTAGATGGTGAAAATGATTATCATCGATGATGGCATGTTTATGTTTATATGGTGAAAATGATGATCATGGAACGTTTATGTTTACGTGTATTATTAGTTATGTGTGTTAGATGATGTTTAAATATGTTACATGTATATGTTACCTAAACATGTGGCATAATGTTTATGATGGTACATTCATGCTTTTTTTATGTTAATGATGGTATGTTTATGTTTATGTCGTGAAAATGATGATGATGCAGGTACATTTTTTGTTAAAACTTATGGTTATGTTTATGTTAGTATGATGATGTTTATGTTTATGTTTATGTTTATGTTTATGATGGTACTATCATGATGTTTATGTTTGTTAGATGTTGAAAATGATGATGATAAGAAAACGAAGTAATATAATAACAAAATTTTAAAGCAAACCAAGTAATACCCTTCTTAAGGTCCGATAGACCAAAGTTGGTCTTAGTGGACGTTAAACATCATCATTGTCATTAATTAAAGACAAATGATTTCAAAAAAATATCATAACAATATTACTATTGGAATAATAAATTATAAACTATATATATATATATGAACTTACATTTCTATTTAAACCTAATTTCACATACTTATCAAATAATAGATAAGGGTGTTTCAAGATTCTTTCCAGAGATTTTTATATAATTAACTTTATAAAGAAGATAATATAATTTCATAAATCCAATATTCAATAAAAAAATTATCATTTCAAATCAAAATTAATTATAAAAAAAATATTTAAAATCAAAACTAATTATGAAAAAAATCATTTGTAAATATACAAATTTAATATATTTTAATTCTAATATAATTCACCTAGTTAAATTTATAAAAAAGATAATGAAATTTCATATATTCAATATTCAATAATTTTTTACCAAAATCAAAACTAATTAAAGAAAAAAATTTAATCAAATTTATATTTTAAATATTATTTTTCTCTTTTAAAAATATAAAGTATATTAAAATACACAATCAATTTATTTAATTATAATAATAAAAATTAATTCATCAAAATTGATTTATATTTTAATTTCAATATTTACATTTTTAACAAAAACAAGAAAACCTGTTATTCATATCTAAGTATATAAATTTAATATTCTTAAACTTCAATACTTATATTTTTAACAAAATAAGAAAGTTTTTATTCATTTATAAATATACAAATTCAATATTCTTTCAATACTTACATTCTTTTACATTTGGGCTAGGCATAAACAATACATTGTTACAAATTTCAAATGTTTCATATCTATTTTAGCTTTTAACTTTAAAAATTGTACAACAATTTCATTAAAGCAATTTCCAAATAGCAGGTATAAGCAACATTGCTGCTAATTTCACTTGTTATTTTTTTTACAATAATTCACTTTACAATGATAAATAACAAAGCTCTAATGGGAAGAAAGACAAATACTTAATTAAAAGAACAACATTTAATTATCTCAATTGTAAAACCAAAAGTTGCATTCTCCAAACTTATTATTATTAATCATGGTAATATTCATTATATAATATAACATTAGTCCACATTCAAGGAACACATCTTCTACCCTCTAAAAATGAGGTCTAAAGCTAGCTAGTGTTCAAAGAGTTGCAATTATTTCCAATATTGACAGTTATGTACTTTTCCATTAAATGCAGTTGGATAAGGCGATAAAAGAGAGTTGGATCACGTTCCCAATATCCTTTTTAACCAAGGTCAAATGATGGAATAACTCATCAACAATGAAATTTGAAATACATATAGATATGAATATGCATATTCCAAATATAGAATTTAAAAAAAAATATTGTTTGTTATTTTTAACTTATTATATCATATAAATGTTAAAGGATATACATATTTTATTAATCTTGCCATAAGTTTTTTTCCGCCTTAACAATATATACGTGTCTAATTATCTAAAAGATAAAATATAAGTGTCTAAGTATAACATAACATTAAATTGACCCTGTTATTGAAATGAGAGTAGATGAAGTTACAACAAACAATAAATGTGATTAACATCAATGATAATTCATACTCTAATTCGTTAATTTTGATCCAATTGTAACAATACAAGAAATTAAATGATAAAACCCAAATTGCAATTATGAACTAAATGGAAAGCTACAAATATAATCTCTAACTATGGAGAATGACATACAATCACAAATTAGTTCGTAGGCATAAACCATATTTCACATCACATTGGTTGTTAACCAATTGGAATTATTTAAACACTGCATCCAGCAATCAACTTTCCATTTCCACCACCATAACATGAAAAATAAACAATATAATTAGACAATCAAAGATAACAATAACAAAATGATATCTTCGTACTCTAATCCACTAATTCTGATCCAATTGTAATAATACAATAAATTAAATGATAAAACCCACACTGCAATTATGAACTTAGTGGAAAGCTACAAATATTATCTCTAACTATGGAGAATGACATACAATAATTCCATACAATCACACATTAGTTCATAGACGTAAACCATATTTCAGATCACATTGGTTGTTAACCAATTGGAATTGTTTAAACACTGCATCCAGCAATCAACTTTCCATTTCCACCACCATAACATGAAAAATAAACAATATAATTAGACAATCAAAGATAACAGTAACAAAATGATATATTCGTACGCTAATCCGCCATTTTTTATCCAATTGTAACGATACAATAAATTAAATGATAAAACACACACTACAATTATGAACTAAATGGAAAGCTACAAATATCATCTCTAACTATGGAGAATGACATACAATCATTCCATACAATCACAAATTAGTTCATAGACATAAACCATATTTTGCATCGTATTGGTTGTTAACCAACTGGAATTGTTGACACACTGCATCCAGTAATCAACTTTCCATTTCCAACGCCATAACGTGAAAAATAAACAATATAATTAGACAATCAAAGATAACAGCAATAAAATTATATCTTTGTACCCTAATCCGCTAATTCTGATCCAATTGTAATAATACAATAAATTAAATGATAAAACCCACACTCCAATTATGAACTTAGTGGAAAGCTACAAATATTATCTCTAACTATGGAGAATGACATACAGTCATTCCTTACAATCACAAATTAGTTCATAGACGTAAACCATATTTCACATCACATTGGTTGTTAACCAATTGGAATTGTTTAAACACTGCATCCGGCAATCAACTTTCCATTTCCACCACCATAACATGAAAAATAAACAATATAATTAGACAATCAAAGATAACAGTAACAAAATGATATATTCGTACTCTAATCTGCTATTTTTGATCCAATTGTAACGATACAATAAATTAAATGATAAAACACACACTACAATTATGAACTAAATGGAAAGCTACAAATATCATCTCTAACTATGGAGAATGACATACAATCATTCCATACAATCACAAATTAGTTCATAGACATAAACCATATTTTGCATCGTATTGGTTGTTAACCAACTGGAATTGTTGACACACTGCATCCAGTAATCAACTTTCCATTTCCAATGCCATAACATGAAAAATAAACAATATAATTAGACAATCAAAGATAACAGTAATAAAATTATATCTTCATACCCTAATCCACTAATTCTGATCCAATTGTAATAATACAATAAATTAAATGATAAAACCCACACTGCAATTATGAACTTAGTGGAAAGCTACAAATATTATCGCTAACTATGGAGAATGACATACAACCATTCCATACAATCACAAATTAGTTCATACACGTAAACCATATTTCACATCACATTGGTTGTTAACCAATTGGAATTGTTTAAACACTGCATCCGGCAATCAACTTTCCATTTCCACCACCATAACATGAAAAATAAACAATATAATTAGACAATCAAAGATAACAGTAACAAAATGATATATTCGTACTCTAATCCGCTATTTTTTATCCAATTGTAACAATACAATAAATTAAATGATAAAACACACACTACAATTATGAACTAAATGGAAAGCTACAAATATCATCTCTAACTATGGAGAATGACATGCAATCATTCCATACAATCACAAATTAGTTCATAGACATAAACCATATTTTGCATCGTATTGGTTGTTAACCAACTGGAATTGTTGACACACTGCATCCAGTAATCAACTTTCCATTTCCAACGCGATAACATGAAAAATAAACAATATAATTAGACAATCAAAGATAACAGTAACAAAATGATATCTCAATCTGTAAATGATGAAATAGAAGATGTACATATCACTCTTTGTTTCCATTACTCTCATTATCTTCCTTGTTTGGCATGATAACACTGTTTTTCTGAAAAAACATGTTTAGATCTAGGGTCGTGTCTTAATATGAACCACCAATCTCTATCCAACACATCTGGGTAAAAGAACACTTGCTTGCAGTGTTTTGGGAAAACATAAGGCTCTTTACTTGCATCCCACATATTTCTAGAGTTGATACATATCAACCCACTATCACAATATTCTTTTACAGTATTCACGTCAAATGTGTCCCACCACCCACACCTAAAAATAACACATTGGAAAGATGAGAAGTCTACTTGAATGATCTCTTGTATCTTTCCAACATAACCCAACATCCCTCCTATCAGGTTTCAATCTCAATGGCTAGCATGACTAGATTGGTTGAACTCAACTTCCACTCCACAGTCTTTTGTTGCATACCCATCATCAAAATACTCGGTGTGCAAATGATGGCCATAATCCCACATAGATGGGAACGAATGCACCTGTGATAAAATTTAACAAATGATGGTGTCATATGTATAATAACCCAAGAATTAATATATTAAATATAGATGTTATAATTCAAAGTTGCATTATAAAAGTAGAAATGTACATAAATATTTTATTACCGAGTTGTTGCACCCAATCCCAATGTTTAGCGCATCCTTCTCTTCAGGAGGGTAACGACCGGATGCACCATATTTCTCTCTGACTTGGTATGCAACCCAGTTGTTGGGACAGATCATTGGCATTTTCTTTTAAATGATCTGGAAAAGAAATGCTCCTATTGTGCAACCACCTGAATTCTTTTATGTCAATGTCCCATTTCCTCCTCTTCTCTTCATACAATGCAACCCACAGTTGTGTTGCCTCCGCGTTGTAAATAATGAAAGTATTGATTGAATCAATTTTTGAATTCATTGTTGTATTCATGGAAATGAAACCAAATTCACTATGTATGGGATCAAATATATATTTTGAGGTTTGTTGTGAATAGTTACTATGTGGAAATTTGAAAATCGAAAGATAAGTGACTTACTCTTTAACATGCGCCTTTTTTTCACTCGTTTCCAGTACCTCCCCTTCTCTTTTGTCCTCGTTAGGATCATCATCCCAAATCACTGCACCTGGTGTGTAGTCGATTTGCTTGATGTACTCACTAGCATAATAGAACGACACATATACTATGTACCCCTCTGCCATAGACCCCTCAGGTTTTTCCCTTTGTCGAAAAAATCCCTTCACTTTTTTCATGAACCTCTCTAAGAATAACATCCAACGACACGATACCACCTCAACTAATTCAACCTCATCGACTAGGTGAATTAGAATATGAACCTACAAGTCCGTGAAACTCGACGGCAGTTCCTTCTCAAACATGCAAACAATCTCAACTATCTCTTCACGCCACCATGGAATGCTATCGATGTAAATCTCCTTGATGTGATCCACCGTACAAATGCAGATAGTTTAGATATGGAACGCCACAAGTCATCGGGAAAGTCATGGTTCACACACCCATGCACGAACAACGGATAATGACACTACATAGTAAACACAAAAATTTAATTGCATTTTAACTTTTGTGGTAAAAGATATAAATAAATAGTAATAACATTTTTTTGCATTATACGTACCCTTAGAAGGTTGAGATGGTCATGTGATTTCAAACCCAACAACTTTTCGTCTGCAGTGAAGTAGTGTCATAGAGTAGACCTATAAAAAGAAGGTGCCTTCACGCCCAATATAAGTTCCATTTCCAAATTAAGATCATATTTCTTCAAAATCCATGGGACATCGCCTCTTTTAAATGAAAAAGAGGAGCCAACCTATCCTCTATTTTCTTATCTAGGCCAATGCTTCTTTTTAGTATTTGAATAAATAAGACCTTTCCTAACTTTCATCTTGTCACTTTTTTTGGATGATATGTGATGCCACAAAGAACATGAAACATTTTTAAATATATGCATGGGATCTTGTAACTGGGAAATCTTAAGATGATCCTAATATGGGAGCTCATAAAATATTGATTTCCTTTTCATCCCTTTGGGCATTTTATCAACATAAGTGTTGAAGAATTCAGGATCATCGATCACAAGTTGCACATTTGAATTGAACATCTCTATGTATTCCTTCTCCTTCTCTCTATCATATGCCCTAAGTCAGTCAGTCGGTGTCATTATTTTAGGCCTTTGGGTTATCTCTCATTTACCATTGAAAGCAGGTTTTGATCTTCTATAAGAGTGGTTTTCAGGGAGGAATACCGTAGAAAAGTCGTACACTAACTTTCATAGGTCTTTGGACCATCTATCCTTCATAGAAGGTCCACAAGATTTACATCCATAATAAACTTTTGTTACAAGACCTGCGATGTTATAGTAAATAAAACACGTTGGTGTTGAAGATGAAGACAGTAGCATCGAATTAAATATGTCAAAAATTATTTCTTTGAATGTAAAAACAAATAAAAAACATATTTACTTGAGAAAAATCCTAACCCCAAATAATCATGTGTGGTGTATGCACATATTCCATAGTGTAAAACTCCTATGTGATGGGATGGGTCTCGACACATCATATACCTGTATCCCTCCCCATAATTCCTTGAACTCATCAATCAATGGTTGTAGGTAAACATCCATATTCTTCACTTGTATTTTAACGGGGACTATAGGATCCAACATAAGATGTTCATTCTTTATGGAAAACCATGGGGGGTATTGTTATTGATCACTACTACAGGACAAACAGTATAGATGTTGTTTGGTTGGGAATATGAGTTGATTCCATTAATGACTATTCTCAATCGGAGGCTATGTACTTCATCCTTGAATTTATTGGGACATGTATCCTCTATATGTTTCATGGCTATTGAATCTGTTGGGATTTGCATAACTCCTTCCTCGCTTCGGTTTGATGAATGCCATATATGCAGCATAGCTAATTCTTTACAACAAAAGAGCCTTTGAATCCTTGGGATTATAAGCATGTGCCTCAATATCTTATGAGGAGGACCATGTGCTTTAGCCTTTTTATTCGATTATGTGTATCTGTCATTCCCACATTTTGGAAATATCTCTTTGTCTGCATATTCGCCTCTATATAGAATACAATCATTGGGGCATGCATGATATGATATGTACTCTACACCCAACATTTTCAACATTTTCTTTGCCTCTGCGCAGCTACCGGGAAAGACATTATCATTCGGAGGTACCTTATCTTTGAATAAACTACAGTTAGTGGGAAATACAAATGTACAATGTCATTTAACGTTCATAAAATCGACCATTTCCAATGATGATTGTGTCACAAGATTCCTCAAAATATAATGTAGTTGATGGTCAGTTACCTCAACATTGCCAAGAAACATGTGTCTGACATGCCATACTTTGATTTCAAGTTGTACAATAACATTGTTGTCCCCAACTATGTAGACTTTGATCGTCCAGGTCCAAATAGAGGTTTGGTGGAAGCTTATTTAAGGATTTCGAAGAAGGATTCAGTAATATGAACGTCATCCCTTAGCTCATTGTCCTGGAATGTATGGAGCAACATTGCATCCATGGAACTCCTTTGTCATAATAACTCATCCATACCAACATCTACTTCATTGCCTCCATTTCCAACATGTGAAGAACTACTATTACTATAGGAATTCCTGATTGGTGAGGATGGACGCAATGGAAATTGAATAGGTGGTTGATTCAACCATGCTTGGTATGCTTTCTCTCCAATTTGCACTCTTTTTTTAGCCTTCTCTCGATTTAGCATTATACTAGGGTGCAACAAAAGATGGTAGGCAGGTCGCTCATCATCAGAATCATGATTTCAAAAATATTTAACATTACATCAATGGTGTTAGTAATCACAATGCAATTGGTTTGATCTATCATTATAGAAAATAATTATTACAGAAGCACGAGAATCACTTCCAATAGAAAATGTTAAGATGCAAACAATTTATAGAGAATACGTTCAGATTAAGCGGTATATTAACATCAATTCCACATTAAATATGAAAAATTTTAATTGAGCAACACATTTCCAAATTGAATTTATAAATTAAATTAACAATTTATAAAACATAATTTCAAACTGAGCAATACATTAACATAAATCCATTGAAAATTAACAAATACAATTGATCAATGTTTTTTTGTCTTACGCCCCAAGGGAATGTATAAAGTTAATCCCAATGCAAGGCGTCTCTGATGAGCGATTGGTGGTCTACGGAAGTTGTAGTTTATTAACAACTCGTCACCAGGAGACAAACTGTGTATTGCATGTAGTACAACAAATCTGGACGCTTTCTTTTTCATAAATAACTCCTAGTCATTGAAGTGTTCCTCAAATGAACAATTTGGATAAAATAAAGAGCACCTAGAACTATTTATGAACCCTGCAATGTTCCCATGAGTGCATGTACGACCATCTATATACAATAGGTTTTTCCTATTAAAGTTTCCAGAAACATAACCATTCATGCACATACTATACATGGAAATGTTGTGCTTGTAATTAACAATATTCAAGTAATCATACCAACAATAGATAGGACCGCAAAATGGAATAAGTGCTACTGATTGTTTGGGAGGAACGAGTACATGTGAAAGGATAAACAACCCAATATTTGTATCATCTATATTAGACTTGGTAATCATAAAACGAGTACCACAAAAGCAGAATTCGGTTCCAACATTAGGCACAAGTAGAGAGGATGACCAAGCGCCATATAAAGAACTATTGTAAGAAGTTCAATATTTACTTTGCAAATTCACAGGAAGGGAGAAATCATCGCTACCCTCCAACAATTGGACGGACCTCGGTGTGTACTTGGACATTTTTTCTTTCAACTCATGTAAATTTTTGGATCTTCTAGTAGAGATGGGTTGGGTGGAATTCATATCATACTTTGGATCACCAGAAATTTTAGTTGACTGGACATAAGCAGTGGGGTTCATCAATTTAGGATGAGACATAGTTGTTTTGGCTTCCAACTTTTTCAAAAATGAGCATAGGGAAGTGTTCCTGCGTGTCTTTTCTAGATCACATATTGAATTTTTTACTGCAGTAGGGGGTATTAGACCATCGACATTGGGTAATATATCATTGGTGTAGTGGGTGAGTGTGATACGTCGAGGTTTCTCCTTCAACCCTTGAAAATTTGAACAACCACAAACTATTGGGGTGTCATAAAAGAGTTCCATCTCACGATGAATTACCGTCAATGAACCAGGATGGCAGCTTGAAGATGGCATGTTACAATTGGTGGGGTAAAGCAACTACCCATTTTCATCCATGAACTTCTTGCGGTATCTTGCTCTTGATAAGACCTTACAACATTTTGAAAATCGTGGAATGTATTGTGCATCTGAACTCGAACCTGAATCGTGATCCTACAATATAGAATAAATCGATATTCAGATTCACATGGATAAGTAACATAAATTCAAATAAGTAGTCAAAATATAAATAAAATCTGAACTTACTAGGGATGGAAAGGGAGAACTCGTCGAACTTTGAACAAGATGGAATGAGATGGAATTTGAAGAATTGGCCATTTGATACTACAAAATTTTCTTCCTGCATTTGAGCCAAATTAGCAATCAATATACGTCTGTACAGTCCTAAGTTATTTTTAAGAACTTTATCACAATCTAACTTCCAATATAGTTTGGAAACCATTTTGTAAGAATAAGGTGAGTTTAAGCAACATATATATACTATGAAATATTGTAATTGGTGTGGTTAAATACTAAAATAAAATTTGGGATGAATATATAATTTGAAGTGGACACATAAAACCAGGGAATTTCCAAATTAAACTAGTGCATTTATTCATACATAAACGCACCAGTGCGCTCACATATACAAACCGCATCGGTGCACAACAACTATAAACACACCACCAAAGAACATCCACAAAATACCCAGTAGTGGAAAATATCCGCTAGATTTGGTAGTGGATATTTCTACATGCATTTTTACAACATAATTCATTGTGGTGCATTTCCTACACATAAGCACACTAGTGCGTGCGAACTTTACATGCATTGTTGCATGAGTTTTTAAAATGGTGTTCAGACAGTTCGTTTTACTTATGTACGCACAGGTGCGACTTGACAACATGCGCACCGAACATGCTGAAACTCAAAATTTAAAAAAAAAAAACGCACGAACTCTTTTTGCCCTAAATTAAAAAAAGGTGGCAAATTTAAGCTCAAAAATAATTCTAAATAGTGTTTAAAAGACAAAAACCTAAACATTAATTCATTCTTTTTCCGGAATTTTCAAGGGAGAGTTTTGGAAAAGAGACTTACGTGAAATGAGTTTGGAGCAACTTGAAGGAGTTCTGAGGGTCAAAATTTGTTAGGTATGGTGAATTAAACAAAGCCTACAAAATAGAAATTTCAAGTATGTAAATATTATTGTTGATCTTAATATCTTATTTAGAGTTTAACTAGATTTAGAAGAAAAAAAAATTCATACTTACCTTCAATGTTGCAACCCTTATTTTCTCGTTGTTTCTTTTCATTTATGTGGATGCAAAATTTTACATTAGGGTTTAAATACCTCTATTGTTAGATAGAGTTACGATTTCACCTTTTATGGGTTTTGGATTTATTGAGATTTTGATTATATATAGAAAGCGTAGGATGATATGGGGCCACTTTCTTGGTTGAATATGTAACCATGTCGGCCCCATTAAGTTTTTTTTTTAATTTTTTAATTTTTATTAAAATATGCGTGCGTCAATATTGGTCTATTTGTATTACATGAACGCACCGGTGCGTCCATATACATAACGCACCAGATATGACTCGTGTTGCGTCATGTTTTATTATTTTATAAAAATGAAAAAGTCAATTTTCGTATCTTGGTTCTCTATTTATGGTGCGTCATATTTACGTCAACACACTGTTGCATTGTTGTTTTGAACGCACTGGGGTGTTTAAGTTATTTAAGTGCACCGATGTCATATTTATTCCCTTTTTAATATTTTTTTTGTCATATTTTGAAGGCCTGTAATTTGTTTGTATGATATATTGATAGCTTATGTATTTGATGGTACAACTTGTTTATTGATAGAAAATGCATATTATGAGTTCAATGAACAACAACTTTAATCAACATGATGGGAGCACATCCAAAATTACGAATAAGGCAAGTGCTTTTAATTAATTTGTGTATTTAAATTAATTTGATTGAATTATTTGTAAATTTAACTAATATGTATTGGTTAATGTGTGACATGCAAAGCCAAAAAATGAGGAAGCTCGATAAGATTCTTACCAAACTAAGTCCAGAAGAGTGTAAAATGTTGATGGAAAATTTGTAGAGGGATGAATAAGGTGAATAAAAAATAAGTCAATAGGAATTATTTCATCAAATTTGAGTAATAATCTACTTAAGAATATTCACTAATATGTTTCAAACATCGTAATTCACTTATGTTGAATGTTATGGAGGGACTGACAACAACAGAAGTCAATGTCATCATAAGAAAAAAAAATTATGGAAGATGCAAATGATGACCAATTGGTCCTTAGCTCATCTAGAGTGGTGCCGGAAGTTAATAGAAGGGGTAAAGAATTTTATAATACTATGAGGGATTTAGTGTAAAGAACGTACATACGTACTTTTCACTTACAATACAGAAACCAATCAAATGATTCGAAGAATCGAGTCATATGTAAACTATAAGAGGCATTCCCAGAGCAATGGTCAATGAGACATGTTAGGCTTGTAATAGAAAAAACATACAACAACAAAAAAGAATCATTCAAAAAGTAATATTCCTAAACATGTTTATGTGGAAAATGTATCTATAACTATTACAAAGCGTCATTCATTCAATAATTTTAATTTTGCTATATTTATTTTTCATATCAATAGAAAAATAGTTTAATGTTATTTTACATTTTCAGGAAGGTTATGATAATCCCAAAGGATGAACGAGGTGATATGTGAAATGTGCTAGTAGGGATGTCCAAAAAGGTTTACAAGGAGATGGTCAAGGAAATGGACATAATTGCATCGCAGGATGAGCCATCTCAACAGAAACGTGCTTCAAATGTATGAAGTATGCATTGATTTTTAGGTTTATGTTATACATCTCATTAATTAATTCAACATTAAATATTAAATTTAAATTGTTAATTTGTTGCAGAAAAGAAAAAAATGGAACCCATTCAGCACAAAAGACAGGACAACGAGGAAAAAAGGGGTTGATAGCAAAGTTTGTGAGTACTTGTGATTTCGTTGTAAGAAATAAATATTCCGTAGTGGTTGTGATTTGTATATTTAATTTTTTTTGTTTTCACTAGCAATCCTTGCATGTATTCAAATAGGTGTTAACATACAAAGAGGATCCATCAGAAAAATTGATTGACATGGGTTAAGCAAGGGTTGTGAGTATATTTTTGCGTATCAAAAATTAATTTTGTATTTTGGAAGTCTCTATGTTGTTTTACTTATCTCATTTTATAATTAATAAAACACAAAAAAAAATTATATTAAATCTATGATTTGTGACGAAGCAGAACACTTGTAGGAAACAAAGTATGGAGTGGAGCCAACATAAGACTTGTTGATAGGAGGAATGATATTTGGTTTTGAGAGAATGTGTATCATTCATGAGTCAATTATTTCTATGGTACGTCACTTTTCAATTTACATTCATGTATACTATCTATTTATTTTTCGTTATTCTCACTGGTAATGTAGATTCACTCAGTACACTTTATTTGTATGTTTGAATATGGAAGCTGAAGAAGAGGAAAACAATCGAGACAATCAACAAAACATTCGGCCAAATAACCCAATTGATGCAAGTGGCTCACACACCGATAACAATTCTAGCGAAGAATGATGCTCAATATTTAATTTTTATGTGAATGCAAGATGTTGTAGCTTGTTGTATATTTTGAAATAATTGTCTTTGAAAATCAGACATATTTTTGTATGATAATGTACTGGACATAGTGTCTGAATTAAAAAACACGTTACCAATAAGTGTAACAATAATTACATGCATGTTGACATTTTGATTATTGTTGTCTCCATGTTGTCGTATTTTGTATGACAAAGGAACTCTTGTTGATATATAATAAAATAAACTTGTGTATTCTATTGCAATATTCTTCAATATTATTGTCAAATGTTACATGTGAAATGGTACATTGGTAAACAAAAATCCAAGAAAAAAAACATATTTTCATTCAAGATGGAGCAAAAATACATTCTTCGGCGCCATATAGCAGTAGTAAATCATACATTGGTAATTAAATGTATGGATGATTAAATATTACAATAGATTCTTGCATCTATGACATACGAAATTAATACAAACAAACAATTTCAATAATTAAAATTGAAATGAATTTTGCTATAAACAATATTTCAATTTTAGATGAATAATGGAATTAAAAAAATAAAAAATATAATATATATATTTGACTGAAATATCAGTATCCATTCTTCAAATAATCATATTTGGTGCCTTTACTAATATATGTTGCACCGGGGCTCCTATACTAACATTACGCATCGGTACGTATAAACGAAAAATTACGCATCGGTGCGTATAGAACGTTAAGCACCGGTGCGTTTTATTCTCTGAACCGCACTGGTTCATGTAGATGGCTTATGCGCACCGAGAACGATCAAAGCTTATGCCTGCTGATTTTTTAGTTTTTAAGGTTGACGGTGCGTTTGATGTGTGAAACTGCACCGGGTCATGTTGATAGTTTGTAAGCACTGGTGCATTTGAATATTAAATGCACAAGTGCACCATAATAAATGTACAACATCGATAAAATTTAAACTGCTAAAAAAATGTACAGTGTGTATGATGTAAAATACCACACAGGTGCATTTATGATGTAAACATGCATCGGTGCATATATTCTATATGCAAGCATTGGTGTGGTATTGAAATTTGATTATTTTCGATGCTTGTTCTGGATGAGTGCACAGGTGCGTCTTTTCTAGTCCTACAGCACTGGTGCATCCTAGTAGGAAACACATCGGGGTGCGTAATTTTAGTTATGCGCACCGATGAACAAACATATGCTAAAACCTCCGGCTATCGAGTATTTTTTATTTATAAACTCTATCCGTTATGACCTCCGCAAAAACATCCTCTGCCATTGATGGAGGTCGTAGCGGAGGTTTTTTTGACATTTTTTGTCAATCTTGTAACACTAAAACCTTCGTTATGACCTCCGCTATAGGATCTTTTCCTTGTAGTTATTTGAGATTATAGATCTTGGTTTGTTATGGATGTTGATTTTTTTCCCTTTCCCATTGATGTTGGTAGTGTCTGTGTTTTTATTATTATGATTTGGTTGGGCTGAAGTCATCATTTAAGTCATCCATTAAGTCCAAAAGAAATAGGATGAATATGTCCAACATGACACCCTTTAAGTCATCCATTGGTTCGTCATCCATTGCTTCCCTTTATACAATGAATCAACTAGTAAAGCAAACCTAGAACAATTCTAGAAATTGCTTCCAAATAATTACTTCCCGTTCCCTTTCCCTTTCTGTATTGGTGGCCATTGAAATGTTCAACTCGTTGAATTCTCTATCTAAGGATAATAGTTTTCTCACCATGCCAGCTCAGACTAATCCTTGGCTATTGGTGGCAAAGTTTGTTTCATTTGGACTTTATTTTCTTATCCTTTATGTTCCATTTCTTGCCACTATCTTTGGCATTGTACCCTTGAGTTTAAGTGAATGGTGTTTAGTTGTAGTAGTTTCACTTCTAATGATATTGATATATGAAGTGTTGAAACTGACTCATAAGAGAATGTGTAGAGGACACCAAAAGTAAAAAATTGTTTAAAATTGTTAGTCGTATTAGTGCACAAGCAAAATAGATATTTGGCCATACTTATTGTATAAAGTGTGGGCTAGCATGTAGCAAAGTTTTTAGCTTGACTAATTGTGTGGATGAATGTCTCAAGGGAAATTATGCTTCTATAGGAAACATGCATACCATTTAGTAGTTTTTTTTACACATGCAATTTTTTTTATTACTTCTGTATTGTATAAATAAGAGGAAAATTCATGCAATGCAGTGTTTTCATGTCCTTGCAGACATTCCAAAACATTTTCTGAAGAACTTAAAAAATTGTGTTGCATATAAAATTTCAATATATTCAATGCCTAACAAGTTATTTAGATTTGTGGATTTTATTTGATTAGATTATGAATGCAATACTTCTATACTAAATAGATGGTAACCTCCAAATGTGGCCTCTTGTATTTGGGATCGCTAAATTTGGAAGCATGTTATTGGATTGTAAAATCTAAATATAACAAGTTTTCTAGTATCATAATATCGAAGAGGTTGTACCCCAAACTGGGTGTTTTGTCATAGTCTGAAAAGAGTAAAATTCAATGTTTTATTGGATGTAGAGTTACTTCAAGTAAGTAAATCTAGTTTAAACCCATCCTCCTATGTCATGTAGCTGTAGATTACTTAAATATCATCCCATCCCTTACTCCATCCAAACATTTCATTGAAAAGATTAATTACTGCTTCAACATCATCATTTGGCAACATTGTCCTCATGAATATTCAATACTACTTCAACATGATAAGTTTCCAACTCAAAAGGTGAAGCACTCCCAATCATTAATGGGTCTACATCCTTGAGATACTAAAAATATGCCCAAAATAATGGAATGGGTTAGGGAATCCACTTCAAGTGCTCATACAATTCATCCTCCAAAGTGATGAAGATACCAAATAAAGTGTCAAACCATAGATCTATAAATGAGGATTTAATCCCTATATATTCTAGTGTAGATCCACATGCACCATACTAAAAACAATCTCATGGATCCATAGTTCAAGGAGTATTAAACCACTAGCAGTCTTCTTAAAAAATGAATGTTTTCCTCCATGAATATGGAAAGGTGGTCCATAAAAAAAGAGGCTTCAAACTAGCTTATGTTGCCACATATCATTACCTTTTAGCTTATGCTGGCATATATAAATTCAAGCATATACTATTCACTTATACACCATGGAATTGAATGCACAATCATCCAAAAAATTCCTATTTAAAAAAACCCACAATGCATATGGTTAGGCATAAACATATTTCATCCTTATGATCCAGGAGCCTGAGTTTCCTCATTACCGAAACTGGTTGAGCCTCCTACATTTTCCTGAGCCCAGTTGTTTTAGGTGCCTACATTTGCTTTATCATAGTGTGTTGAGTTCCTAGAATTTTCCTAATTCCACATTGTTTTCTGCCAAGAAGGAATTGAAAACCCATAGCCCTGACTTGTGCCCAATACCCATGGATTGTTTGGAGGTGTCGGAAAATCTGATCTCAGATTGGCCCCTACATTAGATGGAAAAAAGGGGAGGTGGACTAGGTGGATTATATTGGGGGACCTAGATGCTTATAAGGTCTTGGAAGAAACGTGTATTCTCTGCAATTTGATCAAACGATACCATCCTCCTCAGCTTGTTCTCGTCCACAGTTATGTCCACCTCCTCCATACTTCCGCGATCCTTTTTTTGTCTGAGTTGGACCTTTATTTATTCATTTTCATGCATGGCCAGTTTTTTATGGTATTATTTGTTCTGCCTTTGTTGATATATTTCCATCCTTTCCTACTTTCATTTTTCCGCTTGAACAATCTTTGCTTCCCTCCTATCCTTTGCAATTTCCTTTTTTTTTGTCTCATTTCCTACACCTCCTTTTTTATGTTCATGCTTTGCCAACAGTGCAATGTACTCATTTGAGGTAAGTACCTAAGAAATTTTTCCTCATCAAATAAAATATGGTGTCCTTTCCCTTTCCTTTCCACTCACTCTCTCCACTGGCAGCCTTAGGAATTTTCCAAGTAGTGGTGTGGTACCTAGATGGCCTTGAGTATCATTTAGGAGTTGTTATTCATTTTCAATGTCTTCAATTGGTTCTTCATTCCCTACAGTATCTTCTTCTACACCACCTACATCCACATAATAGTGGACAACTTCATTTTTCATGTATGCTGGCAGTGAAGGCATGCCAAGCTTTCTTTATTAGTGCTAGTAATAATGTATTTATTTGTATTCAACATTTCTTATGCTAACCACTCTGGTTGTGGTCCTTAGCTTGGAAATGTCAACTACTCTTCGTTTCTTTGTTGTGCTTGAAAACCTTCAACCATAATAGGTCCAACATATTTAGTTTGAATCTACTATGCATATTATGTATGTGTTTGGTGTGTTCCAACTCCTTCCATGCTTGGTGCAGTTGCTTCATCGTCAGCATGGGTAGTATTGATGTGACCATCATATTGAGTTTCATTGACTTGTTCATCGTCATCACCCAATGGTTGTCACTTCCCTTGAGAGAATTATAATGTGTTGTCCACATCATCTGTATATTCCATAGCATCTACACCTTAGAAGGCTTAGCTACAAGCCATGTCATGGAGGAGATCATCATAATCTAGTGGCCATATTCTAGTGTGCCTAAATCCAGCCTTATATTTGAGACTGAAAGTGCCCTTTTAAAAGCATTACTTGCAAGTTCTATCGATTCAAACCTTTTTACCTCTTCCCTGGGGTTCTTGTTCATCCATGAAGCTCTCTCAGACCCAAAGAAACACTTAAACAAACCAAACACACTCATGTTAAGTGGTTTCAACCTATGACTGGTATGTGGTGGTCAAGTCAACAAGTCAATACCCATCCTATTTGCATCCTTAATGTTTTGTAGTGCTATGTGGATTCCATGGCCATAAAAAATCAGTAGGTGCCTATTTTCAGGAGATACACCAACATGCACATATGCAGAAAAATGGAAAATCGAATTCATGAATAGTTCTTTAGTCATCCATGCATTGGGATGTGCAGCGATGCATGCTCCTGTATCACAGTTCTTGATATAGTTCTTTAGTTGGGTATTTCCCTTGAACAAATGAAACCTAGGGATTGAGGCACTAATTGCATTTACGCAACATAGAATAGTAATCCACTCTCTTCTTTTAGGAAGAATTTTTGGCACATTCATGTTGCCTCTCTTGGCACTTACCTGCATGCCACAATTCATGCCTGCTTGTAATCCAATTTCATCACAATTCCATATATGGGATGGACCATATGATGCTTCTGATATGTGCTTGACAGAGTGTCATGGAACTTGGACACAACTGTAGGGATCAAATTTAGGTCTTTGTCTCTATCTAGGCCCTCTGTTTTTCACAAGACAATTTGTGGGTCTCTAGCCTTGAAATCTTCCCACCATGATTTC
Organism: Larix kaempferi; assembly: GCA_027924585.1. Classification (NCBI taxonomy): domain Eukaryota; kingdom Viridiplantae; phylum Streptophyta; class Pinopsida; order Pinales; family Pinaceae; genus Larix; species Larix kaempferi. Next base: position 21,881,736 of record BSBM01000841.1, read on the forward strand.
CCAGGAAATCCATCTCTGAATGGATTTGGCCTTGACTCGAATATTTGTGCCACATTCGATTTCAGTTGTATGAACTCCATCTCGTGGCCCATGTCGGCCATATCCTTACACTAAACAACCACTTCTCCCTCCTCATGTTCAGTTAAAATTTTAACAGGCCCCTTTCCTCTTGGTATCGGTGAGACCATTTACCCAATAATGCAATGACGTAGTTGCAATCTCGTATTTATTTGTAGCTTCTCTCATAGAATATCCATTGAATTCCACATCATCAATCACCTTTATCATGTCCTCTTTTGTCCAACACCTAATAACATTGATCTTCTTGCTTGAACCAACTCCTTGCATTGTGGTTGATGGTGGAGCAACAACAACTGCCTATGCCTCATTATGGTTTTCAACATTTGTATTGCCATTGTGGTCTATTTCCTCATCTAATGAAGTATGTCGTAGTTGGGCACCCTTGGTCACTCCTCTTCATGTCCTCCTTGTACGATTAGCATGGTTCCCTCTTTCCATGGCTATAGAAACATGTGTTACACTGAAATCCAATGCAATTTATATTGGATGCATGTATATTTTATCTATTGGAATCATGTACAACTTATATAAATCTAAATCTATCCTTCAACAATAGAGCTAGTGGGTATGTTTGTTCATTTTCATGAGTATTCAATTCGGTATACTTGGATGTTATACTTTGGGAAGTGTTATATAAAGATACGAATATGGATTCATGGATGCATGAAGATAAGTAAATCATTGAAGAATATGGATGCATGAAGGTAACATACATTTAGTTGATTTATTGATGCTCTTAGTTTTAGCAAAGTTAATGAATAGTTTTGAAGTTGAATGAATCTTTTGTAACATGTTTGGGTTTGTGTTGCATTGCATGAATTGTATATAAACAATAAAACTTGTTAAACTTGCATGGGTATTAAACTTGTTATAATTTGTTGTTGCCTCACTTGAAACTTGAATGTGACCTGAAACCGCTCCTTCCTTTCCAATTTGTCCATAGTGGGAAAGAATGGTGAAAAATAAAACAATGAGGAGTTAAAATTTGGCTACCCTTCTTTGAAGGAGTTCTCAGTGCATATTAAAGGAGGCAAAGAGGAGGAAGCTTCTAGGGATGTAAGGAATATGGTGGAATCCTTTGCTAATGAGAAGGGAGGTAGGGTTTATGGGTCAAAGGAGATTATGAGCATTGGGTCACAATTTAGATATCACTTAAGATCTTCTAAAAATATCTGTGTGGTATCATTTAGATATCATTTAGGAATCAGATAACTTAAGGGATTCTATTTTAATGAGATAACTAGTGTAGGGATTTCACACTTTATAAATTTATTGAAGGAACCTCAAAGAGATTATAATGGAGGATCATTGAGGGGTGGTGGAAGGATAAAGAGTTTTAGGTAAGGCATCAGGGAATATAAACACTACCACTCTACCTTTGATTCCAAAGAAAGAATATGCACCTAACACTTCTAAGGACTTCAAACCTATATATAATTCCATTTGCAAAAGTATTTCAAAGGTAATTGCTAAGAGATTGAGACCCATTCTATTAAATTATATTTCCTTAGAACATTTTTGCATTATGAGTGATAAGAAAATTCATGATGCTATGAGTGTGAGTCAGGAAGGTCTACATATTATTAAGACTAAGAAATTACTAACCTCTGTTGTCAAACTGGATTTATTCAAATCCTATCATAGTGTGTTTAAGACTCCTGTTAATCCATGTTGGAACCTATTTATCCTTTTTAAGTTGGATTGATAATTGTCTTATCTTAGTGTCTTTCTCTCTATTATATGAAGCTAAGAATATGGATTCATGGATACATGAAGCTAAGTAGCCCATTGAAGAATATGGATGCATGAAGGTAAGATACCTGTAATTGATCTATTGATGCTTTTAGTTTTAGCTTCTAGCAGATTTAATGAAGAGTTCTGAATTTGAATGACTCTTCTGACATGTTTGGGTCTATGTTGCATTGCATGGATTATATATAAATAATATAATTCAAATATGCACTAGAAAATAAATCTAGTAGACATGTTTGTTGGTGTGTCTGGGTATTAAATTTGTTATAGTTTGTTGTTGCCTCACATTTAAATTGAATGTGACCTAAAACTTGTTTTTAGAATGATACTGCTAGTTGGAAAAATAATTGAAGAATATATTAATAATAGACATGATATGTGTTGTGTGAGGCCTGCTATCAGTGATCCCTTCAAGCAGTTTTGGAATTTGAAAAGTGAAAATGGTGGTTCTATGAAGATGGATGGTGATTTATAGAATGCTATGTTAGTTTTGATTGTCTCTTTGAATTGGTATGGATTGAAATCTTGAATTTTTTATTAGGACCAATTGGAGTATGATCCAATGGCTAGGACATTCACCTAAATGATCCTTGTGCTTTCCACCAAATTCATGGTTGATTTGATTTGATTTGATTGGGTTGGTTGATAGTTAATGCATTGTATATTTCATACATACGGATGTGTTTTTGATAAATGAATCAGGTGAAGCTAGACATCTTGTTTGGTTTATTTGTACAGGTGTTGATCAGTTTTGGGCTCATGCTAGGCTTACTCCTTGGTACATATGTCTCCAGAGGTCATTTGTTGGCTTTGATTAGATGTTATTGTTGTACTCTTAGATTTATATGTGTAGAAGGTTTTAAGTTTTGATGGATTCTTTATGTCAGAACAGTGCAGGATGTGGCAATGATATGATGTTTTGTAAGGAAGATATGTCTAGGATGGGTAAGGGACAAGATGTTTTGTAAGGTGCATCTGTCATACATGGATAGTAGTTAGTTGTGGGCCCATACAATTTATGGGCACCTTTTGTAAATTTTTTGGACATTAATTATTATTTAAATGATATATTTATATGTTATTTATCTGGTGGTACTATATTTTTTTATTGGATGGTTGATTTGGCGAGTTGTATGATCACTTCTTATATTGTATGAGTAAATCCAATAGTGGAAATTATTTTGGTATGAAACCTTTATGATTTATCTGCAAAATCTCACAAGAAAAACAATAGTAGGTGAGACTTTAAAAGCTATCACAAATGACAATATCATCGTATTACATTTCTATAAGAGTTATGGCAGCTAAAATTATTCAGTGTCTACTCAAGTGTAACAACATTTGGACCTGGGTCATTTTTTTCAAGTACATCACTCCACCCTGTAACACCCTGATTTTGACCCCGTTGCATTAAAACATGTACATGATGTAATATCACTATAAAATCATGGTGAGAAGCTCAAGGCCATGGCCCCGCCATAGATTTATCATTCTCATATCGGAAATTAAAAATCGATGCATGTGGATCACGTGCTAGCATGGCACAATGGAAATCAAAAATATGATGTAAATATGTGTTTTAATAAAAAAAACCACAACTAGATATGCAATGCAACAAGAGTATGGGGGCATGATTCTTACAAGGAATAGGAGGAAAATATTAAAACTCTTGAAGCTAATAGTGTCAATCCAAGTGTCAATGAGAGAACCCATGAACCATTAACTACCCATGTTGACTTATGTGCCTAATCATTTATTTCTTCCAAGAGTTGGTTGAGGTAGTTATTGTTTTGGGAAATCGAGAGTATGGTTGTACCAAATTTCATGTATGGGGAAGCCATCATTTTTGAAAACGTGTTTCTCTTCTTGGGAAAGAAAGGACCCATGAATTTGCTTCCCAACCCATTATTCATGCATTAGTTTTTCTCTCTCACAAGTTTTGGGCTTGCTGGGCATTTTTCGTCACATTTTTTTTTAGTTTTCCTCCATTTTTGTTGTTGGGAAGTGGGTTTTAGTGTTGTAGAATGATTGGGAGGAAGAGAAATTCGATTTGGGGGTTCAAAGGGGTTGTTTTTTCCATTTGAATGTTGGTATGCCTGTGGGAAATGTCGATTTTCTCCCTAGTGGTCGATTTTCCCCTCTCACAACTCGTTTTTGGGGTGCCACGATTTGGGAAACCCATGGACATCTTGTTTTGTTCATATCACAGTTAAAATCATTTTTCCATCCCCAACTTTTTTGCTTATTGTGTGTGTGTGGAGATTGTTGCGAATTGGGTTATATGTATCCCTTGTTTTGGCTTGAACTTTGTGTAAGCAACCAGGAGTAGAAGAGAATTAGAGTTAGCTTGATAAACCCAGTGAAGAGTGTAACCTCACCAAAGATCAAAGGGATTTGGCTACCTTTCTGTGCACACCTTGAAGAGCACTAGAATGGAAGGTATGGCCTGAGGGACTGTGGAGCAATGAAGGGGATGCTTCCTTGTGTTGGGTGTGTAGGTATTGTGGGGGACAAACTAGCTAAATCTTGGAGAGTTTCCAATAGCTCTGTGGATGAGCTCACTAGCTTAGCAATTCTTCATTTCTATTGTCTTAATAGTATGATAAACCCAACTATGGATTGGCTTGGATGAGATGTGGTGTATGCTTGGCTATGTGTTAGTTGTTGTTCTCTTTTCCTTGTAGAAATCATGCCCAGCTCGAGGGTGGTAGTTGTGTTGAGAGATTGATGAGCACAGTTGGCCTATGGTTGGGTGGAATGTTGCAGTTGCATAGCTAGTTGCTCAGGATAGCCTCATACCAAGATAAGTATTCTCTTGTATTAATTATGCAATGTATTTATTTGATGATTGTTATGAATATGTTGAATGCATGCTAGATGTGTGCAGTAGATTTTATTTCCGATGTGTATTTTTATTTATACATCTGCACACATGCATTTTATTTGTTATGATTGCATACAATGATGATGGGGATGGTTTTGTGAAAGCTCGTATTTTTAGTCATGTTCCCTTCCTTGAGGGGGGTGATGTAAGGGGACGTGACACACTCTCTATTGAAGACTGGTTTAGGAGCAAAGTCAATTGACATAAGAATATTTCCATGATGTGCAAAGTGGCATTGGATGCGTTTTATTTTATTGCGGATGGGTTGCAATGGAACATAGGTGATGGAAGCAAGGTGAGACTGGGTATCGACCCATGGATTGGCAGCGATGAAGAATTTAGGCTTCCTGATCACATGATCGAGCATCTCGAGGATAGGGGTTTTCACTTTCTGTCTCAAATCAAGGATCCGACTCAAACTAGCATTCATCAATAAGGTTGGCAAAACACATAATTTTTTGGGTTCAGGCAAGAGGATAAAATTTTATGGGTAATTATATCAATGGTTTACAGGCACAATCTATCAGACTGGTGGATAGGCTGGATGATATTGTATGGGTCTCGAACAAGGAAGGAGTATTTTATTCACCCAAGATTGGATACAAGATCCTCTGTAATGAGAGGCTTATCCTAGAACTGAGATGGTGGTTCATAGTTATATGGAAGATAGACTGTCCTCTGAAGATGACGCTTTTTTACTGGTCAACATTGATGGATAAAATTTTGGTTTGGTCTCTTCTTCAAAGCAAGATTTATGAAGGCCCAGGTCGTTGTGTGCTATGCAAAGTTCATGAAGAGAACATTGAGCATCTGCTAATTAGTTGTTCTTATATTTTGAGGATATTGATGGGCCCATTTTTCAGGTATTTGATAACCCTTTTTCCACAGTCCAGCTAAAGCAATGGTAACAAAACGCACTCAATTGTGGGAAAAGTGTTTTACTTTAATGATTTAATGAAATTGTTTTTATGATTAATCTTGTATGTTAGAATGCATATCAATTAAACTGACTATATGGAAACTAAGCATGATTGAGAAGGTTCAGGTTCATTAAAGGATGGACGTGTAGAAGACTAGAGGATCACCAAGCTCGGCGCCCTGTTTCCTGATCTATAGAGGACACACTCCCACTTTCAAGATGAATCGGCACTTTGACAATCAGTTAGGATCATAGTTAAATCATATAAATATGGACCTGTCGGGTAGCGAGAGGCCCCTGCTGTTATTTTTGTGAAAGACATTAGTTTTAATGTTTTCTGCACTATTGAGATACTGAAGTACAGATTTCTATTTTAACATGGATTTTACATATTAATGAAAGATAGATGATTAATTCCAATAAGCGTTTCTGAGTTTTTATTCTCTCTTGAGTACGGGTTGGGGAGGGCCCCTCCAACACGTATGTCAGGAGATTCCTATTTGCATGTATTTTTCCAAGTATGTGTTTTACATTGATGAACAGTTATATGATATATGGGAGCGTTGAATGATTCATTATTTCTGTAGTAGTTTAGAATGCATTCCGTAGTACAGTAAAACGATTTCAGTAGTCCTGTAGGTTCTTTCTTGCAATGCATATTTTTATCAATGATTACATGTGTAATAGCTTTGCTTTCAATGTCATGGTTTAGATCTGGAGTTCACTGCAGTTTCTCATCGTGATTAGTTTCTTTTAGCTTCTTACTAATAGATGGGCAAGCATAGAATGATTATATTTCAATTTTAGATTGGTAAAATAAGTTAGATCAAGACTCCAATTTTGTGCGCAGATAGTAGTTACAGACTTCGTTTCCCCAATAGTAGAATAACTCTATTATGGTATCTTCATTCTCAGCATTTAGTTATTTCAGCAATTTAATTATTTCAAATAGATTTACCGTCTTTGTATCTTCATTTCTTAGAATAGATCAGTATTCAATCATTTCAGCATTTCAATTATTTCAAATAGATTTACTGTTTTACTTCTCAGAACATATTTACTGCTTTCAGCACTTTAATTCTTTTAATTAGATTTATTGCTTTCCAGTATTCAATTCCATAGCATAATCAGTTTTCACATTTAGTAGACAATCTTTAGAACATCGATACTGCCCTTTAACTGTGACAAGAGATTATCCTATAAAGAGCACAGATAGTGCATTCATCTCTCAAGTTTGTATGTTCCCCGGGTTGACATTTAAAGTAGGCTCTTGGTATAGCTTCCCTCATTAGGCATCCATATAAGGAGCTCACCAGATATGGCATTCAATTTCCCACATCAAAGGTTTTTTGCACGGCTGGTTCAGACAGAACCTATCTGAATCCTTCAGATCATGGTACGAGGCACCCTATGCAAAGAAATTCTCAGCTCTTCCCTATATTATTGGTTGGAACACATGGATTTCCCGTAACCACACCATATTTGAGGACAAGTACATTCCACTATAGGTCTATGCTTACAAGATCCTGAGTACTGCGGAGACCATGGTTCAAAAATCTACAGCTAGATCTCATTAGATTATCATTGTCGAAGAGGTGGACAAATCTATTCCATGGTGTTTTTCGATGGTGCAGCACAAGGGGACCCATCCAAAGGTGGAGCGAGTGGAGTTCTTTTCTTCAATGATCGTAGATGGACAAACTTTGCAGTCTCTACTGGCCTAAGCTTCAACAATTAGGTTGAGCTTATGGCTATAAAATTCACTTTACAACTTGCCATCTCTATGGATATTCACAGCTTACAGGTTATTGGTGAATCCTCCTTAGTAATCAACTAGTTGAAACACAAATGGAAACCCAAGAACATCCTATTAGCAACCATTTTCGAGGAGGTTGTCAGATTAGTGAGGCAATTCCAAAATATCACTTTCCAGCATGTGTATAAAAAAAGGACTCACATGGTAGATCAATTAGCTAAAATTGGGCATCAATTTGGTAATGGAATATCGCATAAATGGGAAAGTGATAATGACACTATCACTAAAGACGATTCAGGACCTTTCTCATTTTGATTGCTGGGTTACAGTTAGGATCAATTCCAATTATAAGGACTGTACTTATATGGATGATGTTAAAGATCAATCAAACTATACTCTTGTTTGAGGCCCGCTTTGGGTCATGTGCTTATTTTAATACAAAAGAAACATGATATTTTTTCTATGAAAAAATAAAAATCCATCGCAACACCTTAACGAATGATATTTAAAATAAAAATCCATGTCAACAAACAAGTCATTGGGAACACCTAGACACATATATGTAGATTTCAGATGGTGGTTTATGAGATGTTGACGCAGCATCTATCGACAGGGGTTCACTTGGCACTGTCGCTAGAAAAATACCAACCCAAAATCCCTTACACATCGGCCCGGAAAGGTGTAACCCTTTCCAGCAACACTTGCGGAGCAAGTGCAGTCTCACCCAAGATGGATAAGGGGGCTGCAGGAACCAAGTTTCCGCAGTGGAGTTGAGGATATGCTTTCAACACACATTACCCAGAGATTATAACATTCGCAGCATACTATCAATTCATCATTCGCACATTAAGCCATTCGCAAAGTTCAATAGATAACAAACATTTGGAACAACATATTCAATTTACCTATTTAGATCAACTTAAACCCATAGCATATTCACATCAAAGATACTCTAAAACATTCACAGTCATCGTCACATAAAAATAGAGACATATATTGCAGCATAATGGAACATCTTCATTCATTCATTAAACCCTGCAGAATCAACCTCGCAGAAACAGTCAATACACCATGTTGCGGATACAAAACAGACCCAAAAGATAGGATCAATCCTCAAAAACTGGATGCCCTTAGGCTTACAGTCCTACTCTATTTATATGCTTCTATTTGGTTCCAAAACGGTCCACATGACCAAATTAACTAATTAAACACTTCTTGCGCTTCCACGAACTCCGTGAATGGTCCTTCTTTCGTGGAATGACCCTTTCGCACCTGTCGGCTTCCACACTTCCTGCGGACTTATCCTGTGCCAACAGGCCCCCAACACAAACTTGTGGCTCGTCCCGAGCCACCTTAGCTGGACACTGCCATTTTGTTGAAATGTTGTTGGAAGTCATCATAGGTGGTTTGGATCTAGTCGACTATCTCTCTTACTGAGGCTCGGAGCTACGCACTCTCTATCACCTGCTGCTCCGTTGGGTGGTCGCATACTTTTCGTTGAACTTCCTCCAATTTCTCTTATACCTATTTCATCACTGGTACTACTCGTGCTATGAGGGCTTCAGCCTTTGTTTGAAGCTCATCCAAATGTGCATCTCGTCGTTGCTTTCTTTCATGGGCCTTTGTAACCCACTGCTTCATACTTTGCAGTTCTGCGGCCTTTATCATTCACATCATTGTGGGCATCATTTTGAGTAATCCCGTAAAGGTTTCTAACTTCTCTTCTGCTTCGCAAAGATTTCCCTTCAGCGTGTCCAGCTGGTCATCCTCGACCAACCTGTCCCAAGACTCTGTGATGCTTACCGCAACTAGTTGTTCTGCCTGTTCCATCTCCTAGATCTCAGCTACTGCTTCCTCTATCGTTGTCTGTCGACTCTGAATTTGTGTTGGCGATGTGCTAGGTGTCACTTGAGTCTGGAGCTCCGCATTTTCCTTTCTGATCTCGGTGATGGCTACTCCTAACATAACATCTTGTGCCTCCGAGGCAACATCCGAATCTAGTTTCGTCATTTCGCATGCCTTCGCAAGTGCTTTTTCCAATTTGGTATGTTCCTCTATAGCTCTTTCCTTCGCAGTCAGTGCTGTAGTCTACTCCTCTATGACCTTCTCTTTCGCGGTCAGTGTTGTAGTCTAGTCCTCTATGATCTTCTCTTTCAGGGCCAGTGCTTTTTCCAATTCAGCCCGTTCCTTTATAGCTTTTACTTTCACATCCAGTGCCGCGACTTGTTCGTCTCGAAGGTGTTGTGCCGCCATCTCGCTAGTTTGTAGTTGCTTCTGGTATTCGATCATTTTATTGTGCATCACAGCCTCGCAGTCGCGGATTTCTGCGCTTGCTGTGTCTTGGAATCTATGTAGTGTTAACATGGGAAGCAAATTGAAATCGACATCCACCTGGTCTCCCTTCTGGCTCTCGAGGTCCACGTTCTTATCCACTGTTAAGATGACATGGGATTCGAGTTGGACTATTCGCTGTTGGGTGGCGACTTCTACCTCAACTCTGGGAGTCGACAGATGTTGCTGTATGTCCCCATGTGGTACACCTATTTTGATTATCGTACCTGCCATTGTGTTTAGCAGCTCCTCTATGTACTGGAATTGTTCAGCGAAATTCTGTGTGACCTTTTTGCGGTTCCTTTCCACTATTTCTGTAATGCTGTCCAGAAATATGTCGGCCTGCTGCACAGTGAGCCCCTCCCGTGTGCTACTGTTGGCATGGTCCATTCATTTCTTTATCCTCAGCTCTTCCTATTGGATATCCATTTCTGAATCTGTCACGGTGTTGGCTATGGAAGCCCCATCGTGTCCGGATTCCGCCATCTAATCTTGCGCATCCTCCTCTTGTTCTGCACCCTCCTTTCGGCTAGCATGGTTTTGTCACTCGGTTTCCTGCCCATTTTCTATGTCCTTCGGATCGGCGGGGACCTTCCAGTCCTCTGACCACTTGGCGATAATATCGTCGATCTCAACATCAATGAGCTTATACCGTGTCCGTAACCATTGCTTCGCTGGGTATGCTCGAGCCTAGAGGTAAATTGTGTGTGCTTCGACGGATATCTTTGCAATGAAGTGATATTTTATCGCAGCTTGCGTTGATACCCGCGGGATAATCCATACATCCATCTGCATCCTTTCCAACCATATATAAAATTGTAGGGTGTTTTCTTTCTGGCGTTCCTTATCGGTGGTCGCCCACAGATTCTAGTACCGGGCACCTTCGCAGACCCGTTGTCCTATGGGATCCACCCCCTGGTAATCGTCTGGTTCCCTCCATCATTTTAAGGCAATCGAAAAGAGTAGCCATGAATATGTAAATGGTCGCCTATACTCCTGGGCATCGTATACATCCTGAGTTAATTCGTGTAGCAGGAACTGGGACCAGTTCATCTGCTCTCCTGCGGCGCACCTTTCCGCAGCAGCGATGACCCCTGAGTTACATTGCAGGGGTCAGTTCTTCCTGGTTATTTTGACTACTAGTATCTTTTCCCCTACTCTGACTGCCTGGTTATTGATTGTGTGAAGCAAGTACCCTTGGGAGTCTTTCTGGACACCATGCTATGCCGTCAACTGTTCTGCGAGTTTCTTATCGTTGTCCTTCCCCTGGAAAAACTGGGAAGGGTCGGCTCCTTCTTGAGGCAATCCAGTGATCCTTGAAATTAGGTTAATGGTGACCGGGATATTCTCATGCAGCCAGAGAAATCCGTCATGGAAACATGCGATAAGTTGCTTGACGCATGCGTTTATTTGTGCCAATCGCCCAAAGTGCGGCAGGAGGGTGATGCCTAATAGCCCCGAGCGTTCCAGTCCCAATGCCCACTTCTTGGGTTCCTTCGTCATTGGGCCTCCTGCGTGAGGGACATCCTCATAAGCCTCTACGTATTCTTTGAATTTCGCTAGGTCATGGTTGGTATACTACATCTTCTGCAACCTGGCTATAATATCCCCAACTTCAACAACCCTTGGTGGTACCGGTGTTACCTCGATGGGGTATTTTTCATTCTTGTGGATCCACAGCGTGGGCGCCCCTGCTCGACGTGGTGGAACGTACGGTGAGAGCATTCGACCATCGTATACATCTTGCACAGCTTCGATAGCTGAAGGGCCTGCAGCGTCGTTCATAAACCTTATTGATGCCCGGGTGCCTTCCTTTTTCTCCCGACCGGTGTCTGGGGGTCGAGTCACGCTCCTCTTCTTCTTGTGTGGAATTGTAGACATAACTTCTAGTTGTTCCTGCACAAGTGGTGTGGCATGCGTTCTTTCAGTGCTGGTGCTGGAAACATACACTTCCATTCGGCTTTGTGAATTAGTTAATGTGTTTACGCTTCTCCTCCTCCTATATTTATAGCGTTGATCTCTAGTATCAACCGATCGTGGGCCATAATTACCAAATCTAGCCAGGATCTGACGAATCTATCGCATGTGTTGGTTATTAACTGTCGTTGTTCTTGTTTTTTTTGTTGTCTGGTGTGGTATAACTGCTGCACTTATTTCCGGATTGGACCTCCGTGCCTAGTGGCAGCTTCCGACTTGTTTTTTTTTTATTGCCCAACTACCAGACCGACACAGAGAGTTCTGCGGTGTCGATACTTCGCCGTATAGTAGGTTTCTATGTTGTTGCTAATTTCTTCTAATTCCTCTAGGTCATTGTTGTGTAATTCTCAACCTTATCCGTTGGTTTTTCCGCATTGATCACGTTGTCGATCACAGCTCGCGTTGGTTGCTAGTGTCTTAGATTTAGTTGATGCAGTCGCTGCCTGACTGGATTCGCATCGGGTTTCATGGGAATCTTTATCTCCCCTAAGTCTCCGGAGATTCCATTCATCTCTGGGAATTTCGTTGGAAACAAATCCTGAAACTTATGCAGGGAGTCAGTCATCTTCACAATGGTTGACTCATCCCAGTAGTCGCCAAATCTTGAGAACTTTGGGTTTTCTTCTGACCCAATGTTCACCTTCTTGATCTTCAATGGTTGCTGAAATTTGTTCGATGGTATGTTTGGTGCCACAACACTGCGACTACCCTCTGATTCTAGCATGTATATAGCCCTAGGATCATCCTCATCGTCGGGCTCTCTGGTGATGTTGTAACACTCCATCAACATTTCTGGTGTCGCAGTCTATTGAAGTGCCATCGATTTTCCTGTCGGTACCACCACAAATATCTTTTCACGGATCACCTGTAGTGCAGTGTGGATCAAGGGATTTTCGTCTGAGAATGAAAACGATTGGCTGAAGCCAATGGTAAGTTGTTCCCAAGAAGTCATCCTACGTCGCAGTTCTCCTGCGACCAGCTCTGCGGTACTTCATCCAACATGTGTACGAATGCATGTACCCACTCATGTTTTTCCCTCAACCCCCACTGGTGTTGACGAGCATTCAGATGCTCCTTCGGGTCTCCCCTCCCGTCATATCTCATGTGGTTGTACTCCGCAACTTCGCCGAACCGAACCTCCATGAGGCGTCGACATAGTGGCCAAGTTGTGATGCTTGATTTGTGCGCTGCCCACCATCGCGCAGGAGTAGCCTTCAAGGCTTCCTCTAGGGCCAGTAGACGCTGTGGTTCTACCACTTTTTCCTCAAATTCTGTGAGAAACTTGCCCAAGTTGGGAAATCCCTCATATGTAGGTAACATGTATTCCTCTGTGGCTACCCTTCACAAGGACTACGTTATCCATGCACATCTTCTAAAGGACACTTCATGTAACCGGTTCTGCTAATTCTCGAGGGCCTCGTCTGAATCTGAGGATGCTGAGATGGCGCTACGCCATCCTAATTCTCCATCCGCGGTGGGATTAACATAATCCTCAGAAATGTTGTACAAACTATCCCACCCTTCCGCAAACTCGTCTCTGGCTGGTTCCGTATAGCGCCACCCTTCCGCAGGATCCAGTGGTGCGATGACTCTCATCTCCTGATTCTCAAATGACATTATCCTTTTCTTAAAATTGATAATCGCTTGATTCTCCATGGCCCAGTCTATCACCAGTAGTACCGGATAGGGGCTAGTGTTATCCACGATTTTAATGACGTCGAAATCAACATACGTCCTGAGCCCTTCAATTTCAACTGGAAGTTGACATACCCAACCAAGCGGAGTGACCTTACTATGATTCGCCAGTCGCAGCTATACTAGTGACCAGGTCATCCACGGCTTTCCCATTGTCTCCCACGCCTGTTTGGTCAGAATATTCACATCCGAACCCAAATCCAAAATGATGGATTCGACATCAAACGCTCCAATTTGTGCCGACATCTGCATCTCCCTGCCTGTCTTTCTTTTATGTATGTGATTCACTTTCTATTCCTCTCGTGCACCTTTCCGTCGATGCAATATACCAACTATTCCTTCCCAGTGCGTCTGGGTACTCCTTTTCCAAGTCCAGGCAACTTTCCAAGAAGGAATTTAGAGTGTTTTCCTTCCTTCGCAACTTCGTCAAGTCGAACATCGGTGGCATGTCATAGATTTCTTCCTGAAGAGGTAGCCGCCTCCTATTCCTCATTGCCTGTTGTGCTTTCAAGAAGACATCCCTTTCTGCTTCTACATCAAAGCTGACCTGCTTCCGCTGTGTTTGTGTTGGCCTAACATTGGTGTGTGACCTGTCGCCACCTGTCACCGCCCCTCTCGTGTCACTATTCCAACCGTCGCATGGCTACTTCTAGCTTCTGTCGATATCATCTGCACAGCTGATGGCGCATTCTAATTATTTTGGTTCTGGTTCTGGGGTGGATTCTTAGTTTTCCATTTGGCAATGAGCTAAGGGAAGTCCTCTACACTATGATCCAAAACACTGCAGTATGTACACTGCGGCGTTTGGTTTGGACAATCTCTCTGGTAGTGCCCCTGTTGTCCAATATTATAACAGATGATTGATCCTCTTCCCCGTTCAGCAGCTCCTCCACGTCCCATACCGGCGCCTTGGCCTCCGCAGAATCCTCCCCTGAAACCTCCGCGTGGTGGCCCATATGGTTTATACTGTAGTTTCCCGTACTGCAGTTGATGATACTGTTGATGCCCATACTGCGGCTGGCCATACGGCGGTGGTGGATACTGCGGGTGTCCATACTGCAGCTGCCCATATTGCCCCTGGTCGTATTGCTGTGATTAGTTAAACTGCGGCTGTGGTTGGTTGTACTGCGGTTGCTGCTGCACTGTCGGTGGCTCTTCTCCCTTCATAAAATATGTGTCATTTGTCTGATCTTGCAGTAGGTCATAGGCCCTGCAGTCCTTCTCATCATGTCCAACCGATCGAAAAAATTTGCAGTACAAGTTTTTCGGATTTGACACCATCTTTTGTAGATATACACATTCCTTTGGTCGATGCCCTCTGGTCTGACAGATAGGACACCATGGCATTCCTCCTTGACGAAGGGGGTTTGGTGCCTTCAATTGCAAATACTCACGGAATTCTGGGCAATTTTCCTTATGGTGCCCCTCATCTCTACACCTGGTGCACCATATGTCTCTGCGGGTTTCCTTTCCCTTTTTTATATCCCCCAATTGAAGTCTTAAATTGGCCAACTGCGCCTGGACTCTATCCATTCCTATCCCTGCTTCGCCGATTGGTGAAGCCTCCAGCTTCATCGCAATCTCTAATGATTCCGCCTGTGTCGCAACTTTTTGTTGCATCAGTGGTCCTCGGATATGCGGTACCAGTCTTGCGATGAACCATTCTTTGTGTTGTAGCTCATTTATCGGGAAGCTCACTTTTTCTATCAACGTCTTGTACCGCTGATCGAATTCCCACACCGACTCATTCGGGAATTGCTTAATCTCCTTAAGCTCAGTAACATACTGCGACTCAGATTTTGGCTTTTTAAATTCATCAATCATCGCCGTTCTGACCTGCGCCAACATCTTGGCTGGTGTTCCCATTGGAACCTTTACAAACTTCATGTACCAGTCTAACGCCCAGCCCCTAAGCGTCGTCGCTAGTTGTCCCATCTTTATGGCATCGTCTTGGACTTGCTTCACAGTCCAGACTGCTTCACATATGAACCAATACTGTTCGGGATCCTCGGTCTCGTTCCCCTGAAAGGTAGGCATCTTCACCTCGTCTGCCATCCTAACGTTGCTACTATTATTGTTTACTGAAGTGCTACTCTTACTGTTGCATGTAGGGAAACTCTGCAAGTAGTTTGGATTTCTTCCTATAAATTTCGGAGTAGTGCGCGGGGTTGAAGGTATGTTGTAACTTACGATCTATCCTCCTTCTGCTTCTGGGGTATCCTGGTCGACGTCTCCTTCGCAATAAGGTTGCTTCCTCCCTTGTGATCCTGTTTCGCAATTCTCCGTTTCAGTCCTCTCAGGAGGCTCTCTCTCAGTCCTCCTCTTCTTCTCAGGATGCCGGAATATCGCTCCACTCCTCAAGGTACCACACTCTTCGTCAGATTCCCTTAGAAACTCATCGTCGCTCATGTCCATCTTCCCCACATCTTTCTGTCAGATCCGTATTCACGCGATACCTTCACCCTCCGCACACTGATTTTTCTACTCGTCGACAGACATCGTTAATATTCCTTTTCCGCAGACAAGCATCTTAATCCGTAGTTTTAACAATGACAGGAACCTTCCTCTCGGCGTTACTGTACGACTTGATAGTGTCTACCGTGAACTCAGTCACGTATCCCTCGAGGATACTATCCACCCATAAATCAACAACTCGCGATACCTTGTTATTGACTTGCTTTAGCTATCGAACCAACTCTGGGGTCCAACAATCAGGTTCAGTCTTCTGGAAGTGATTCTTTCGGAATGTCAACTGTGCTAGCCACTCATGCAGCAACACTGGGAATTCATAGAAGAATATTTCGTGGATATCTGAGTAGATGTATTTTGTAGCCAACTGGTTGTTGTCTGTTTAGGATCTCGCTTCTCGCTTTCTGCGAACTCCTCTGCCTTCTTGTCGAACCACTCTTGGATCTCTGGTTTCATCGGATGCCACGGCATATCCTCTTCTTTTCTTCCTCAAGGTCCCGGCAATGGAACCATTTGTTGACGCAGCGTCTATCGACAGGGGTTCACTTCGCACTGTCGCCAACAAACTACCAACCCAAAATCCCTTACACACCGGCCCGGAAAGGTGTAACCCTTTCCAGCAACACTTGCGGAGCAAGTGCAGTCTCACCCGAGATGGATAAGGGGATTGCAGGAACCAAGTTTCCGCAGTGGAGTTGAGGATATGCTTTCAACACACATTACCCAGAGATTATAACATTCGCAACATACTATCAATTCATCATTCGCACATTAAGCCATTCGCAGAGTTCAACAAATAACAAAAATTCAGAACAACATATTCAATTTACCTATTCAGATCAACTTAAACCCATAGCATATTCGCATCAAAGATACTCTAAAACATTCACATTCATCGTCACATAAAAATAGAGACAGATATTGCACCATAATCAAACATCTTCATTCTTTCATTAAACCCTGCGGAATCAACCTCGCAGAAACAGTCAATACACCATGTTGGGATACAAAACAGACCCAAAAGATAGGATCAATCCTCAAAAACTGGATGCCCTTAGGCTTACACTCCTACTCTATTTATATGCTTCTATTTGGTTCCAAAACGGTCCACAGGACCAAATTAACTAATTAAACACTTCTTGCGCTTCCACGAACTCCGCGAATGGTCCTTCTTTCGCGGAATGACCCTTTCGCACCTGTTGGCTTCCGCACTTCCTGCGGACTTATCCCGTGCCAACATGAGATGTACAAGTATTTGAGCATACAAGTCCAGGCCTACCCGGATCCTCGTGCTGAAATCGTCGGGCTTATCATGTAAGCATGGGAATTGTATTGAGTGCCTCCCATGTGCTACTAATAATTGTTAATTGTTTTCCTGTCGAATTATTCCGAGACACATGCAAGGAAGACATGTCAATGTAAAATGACATCCCTAATGGTAAGATTTGAAATGAAATTTTCATGGGTATTCACGTTGTAAATACATAACCAATAAATGTTATTTTCATGGGTTTTTCACGGTGTAATGCATATCCAATAAATGTTATTTCCCAACTGTGGAATTATTGTGTTTTTCAAGGAATAGAACAATGAACAATTCAATAATTAATAGTTTTTCCTTATTTATTTTTATAGGAATTTGGTTTACAAACCAATATTAACCTAAATTTCGTTGTAAAATGCAATGAAATTTCAAATTTTGATTCCCACTCAAATTATTCCATTTATATCTCTGATATAGACAATACTCGCATTAATTTTAAAGAAAAAGACCAATAACTTATAAAATCTAAATCCTATTATTTCCAACATATTTTCCACATCGATCCAACAATAATGGCATATGCTTCCTTTCAGATTTGTTTGTGCATCGACCTACCTATCGAGGATTGTCAACGAAGTGTATTAATGCATTACAATGCGAGGGTATGTATGAAAGATTTCAGGTTATGAATTTTGATCACCATTCTTTCAGAAACACTTGTATATTAGGCCTACAAAATGTGAGTTTCAAAGAGCAAGAATTTTTAGATGTAGCTTGGGTGGTTGGGAGGATTGATTGTTATCCTCTTCACCCAGGTTCAATTCTTGTTAGTGACATGATGCTCTTGTTGAGCCCCTTTGTAATGAATGTGTGGATTATGTAAATCTGGCTATACCTTGATTCTCGTGTTGGAATATCAGGAGTTGGCACATATACTAGTGAAGTAACCCTCTAACAAATGGTAAACCACCTTTATAAAAAAACAAGAATTTGGTCTCTGTTTTGTTTCTTCTATTCCAATTTGAAGACTAGGCATTCGATCATTATTGTTGCGCTAGATCTAGCATTCTATCAGCTTGAACAATGGATCATTGCTACAATAATCGAATATTGCTTTTACATGCATTCATTTTGAAGGTCGTCGTGTTGCCGATACCTTGGCACTGCGGCTGCAACTTTCCTACACTATTTAACTTCGAGGACTTGACATCTGATACCGATTCTATTCACTTTTCTTTCTCGTATCATGAGGTTGCACATAATCCTCCCTATGGACAAACCTACTTTAGTAGAGTGATCCCTATACCACCCTAGATTAAGTGCCCCCACTTTGTCATCCCTATCAACATTTTCATCTGCAAGTGATGCATATATGCTAGCTAT
Organism: Larix kaempferi; assembly: GCA_027924585.1. Classification (NCBI taxonomy): domain Eukaryota; kingdom Viridiplantae; phylum Streptophyta; class Pinopsida; order Pinales; family Pinaceae; genus Larix; species Larix kaempferi. The sequence goes on from BSBM01000841.1 coordinate 21,900,247, forward strand.
ATTGAGAAATAAAAAATTGACGAAAGATAAAAGATGTGTGGATGTATTGTCATAAATATGCCTATGCAAAGTTAACGCAAGCTTGATAGATGAAGTAATAAACATGAATAAAGTGATCACTTAAAAATATTTCAATTTAAAATTTAAAAAAAAAATCATTTTCAAGATTTATTTCTTTAAATGACATATTTCATTAATGAAAAATTGAAATTTTAAAATAACTAAATTATATATTATATTTTTAAAATTTAAAATAATATTAAAAAAGTTTAAGTAAAAAACAAACTAATGTAAAATCAAACTAATTAAACTAATGAAAAGTATACTCCATACTCCCTACCTACTTTACAAACGAAAAAACACAAATCTAGATGGCAACCGTAAATGCCAAACTCGGAAACATAGTTGCCCAAGTTAAAAAAGGTAATAGAGATGGAAAACATATTTTATTTTGTTGATACCAACAATTTTTTTTTTAAGTAATTAATTTAAGTTTTATGTAATAAGTTTATTTAATTATGTTTTGTTTCATTCCATTAGACGATAGTTCTCAATCATGACCATTCATCTATCAATCTATCTATAATCTTTCTCTCATTCAAATTATTTCCATGTGTATAATTGCGTAAATTTAGCCATGCTGTAATTCCTATAACAACCCTATTATCACATTTATAGTAGTCGGGCTACCATGATTGCAGAGCAATTCATTGTATATTTTTGAGCCAGGCCTTTACACAGTTTGATGAGATCATCCTATGATGAGCAGTAATTTTGATGATCACTCACATATCAAAGCAGCCCCAGATCAGACAACAGTGAACCTTATGCCAAGACTGAGCCTCATGACCTCAGATTTGATGACCGAGATGACCATTTTCATTCCATACAGAGCAATGCAGTGCCCAGAGTTTCAGCAGCAGTGTATCCAGTGGTTATTGATGATCCAGATTGCAAGTACATCTATATGGCCCAGCAGGTATATAGTGTGCATTGGTTATGATTGTCCTTCTCTTTTGGTCATCTTAGTAGCTTGACTTAGTATATAGTGGTCATGATCTAGCGGTATATATATATGGTTGTAAATCATTATCTAAATGGTCTTATTACTCATAACTAGAAACTCATGTTTATACTCGTTGGTTTTACCCTCTTAGTAGTGTGGACGTGATCATTCCCACCATTTATGGCTTACTAGCTTAGGCATCACCTTCACTTTCCCCATCCATTCTTTCTCTCTCCCATCTATGGTTTTCACCCCGACTTACACCTCATCCTGTGATATGGAGGACCTCCCCACTTTTTCCTCTATGTTGGATAGCATCCCTATTAGTTTGTGTCTCTACTCTAAGTTGGAAACAGAACTTACCGGAGCCTTGATCCTTCTGGGCTAGGAGAACCCTCCAGTGTTGGTTCCTGAGCTTAGGTGAGTTGGATTTGATACCTTGATCACTCTAGTCGGTTGCCTCGATGTTTGGTCCTAATTGTGGATAATCCCCCTAGTTGCTTGAGTTGTGTTGGCTAAACTTGAAGCAAATAGTACTACCATCATTACATGCATTTGGAAACTATTATCTTATCTTTTGTGCAAGCCCATGGAAACAAATTAAAATTGTGCTTCTCAGCACAATGAAAGAGGGCTATGGAAATTGAAATGTTAAATCACCCTAGATGCAAGCTACGATTAGTTGTGCTTCTAAGCACATGCAAAATCCAAAGGGTCCTAAAGGCCTAAAAAGCAGTGGTTAAATGTATGCTAAATCCAAAGACTGCTGGCCATAAATTAAATGTAATGATTAATACCTTGTGGAGCCTACGAGTTGGGATGTGAGATGGAGTAAGAGACAACTAATTCTAAGTGTCCCCTAGAACCTCAAGTTACGGTTAGTTGTGCACCTAGATACAGTGGTTCTAGAAAAGATCCTCACGGATCTGGATTCAGCTTGGATGTGAGTTGTAGACATTTGCCAAGGTTTAATAAGCACCTCTCTAAACAACTTATTCCATTTGCGAGACACTACCATTCCCTATGTGTTTATTATCCGACATATGCTTAAGTGTGTATTCCCTTACCCTTATCCAAAGTATCACGATGTTGATTCAGTCAAGTCATCCCCTTATCCTAGCCTTGCATTCTTCACCCTCACCCTTTGCTAGCAAAATGTTCACGTCTACATAATGAGTATATTCTTGAGGTTCTATTTTGAGTAAATGATTATTTAAACTTATATTTGATATAATTATTGATTAACCGCCAGCGAAATGATGCTTCCTACTTTAAGTCTTGCTATTAGAATGATTAAAAGAGCACACCTTAACCATTTGTACTTGCAACATCAGGCATTTCTATCCTGGGTCATATTTTGATGAGTCTTGACCTGGTCAAACCTAGTTTGACAAAGTCAACCATGGGGATCTGAGATGAGTTGGACCAGTGATGTTAGAGGATGATGATTTATGGTATTTTGATACACCTTTGATGGTTCCATATAGTGGACACAGGTTTCATGTGATGGTTGATATATTTTTTTATGGTTATTATTATTCTCAAACCATTATTTTTACATTGTCCGGGTATGGTTGAGACTACATATTAATTATCCAGGTAGCCACAGGGTGTATGAGTATTCATCTCTAGTTTATTTGGACCTTATGAGTCCATTGTTACACTCAGATTTCAGTTACAGGAACTCCCAGACAAGATGTCACTCAGATTGTCACTCTTATGCAGATTTGCCATTATAAAATGGCCTGACAGCACAGTTGGATTGATATTTGGTTCTCCTATGGAGCTACAAAGGGAGTATGGGGTCCAACCACTTGTTATTACCATATATCCATACCCCTAGACACTTTGGTAAATTCATATTTGTTCTCGGGGTACCAAGCAGAGAGCTACAAGCATTTTATTTATTTACAGGTGATTTTTCGAGGATAAAAAATGGAATAAAATGGTCATTGAGGAAAAATCAATTTGGGAAAATGAGGCAAGGAATTGGAATGAGGTTGGTTCATAGGTCATTCATGATGCATCCCACACCTTCCAGCACAGCTTTCAACATTCAGTGGGGTCCACACGCACTCTGGGGGATTATTTTGATGATGTATTATGTTATCGAGGGGGCCACGATTTGGTCACTTGGTCACTTTGTGGTGTTATTGAGTCATATATTTTATCATTGTGCCATCGGGTAATTATAGTGAAGGGAATTAATACCTCCTAGCCCCACCATGTGCTCCTTACACTTGTCATAGTCATATTTTATGTGGTGTGACCCCCCTAGGGACACCTTAGTTAGTGCGCACCCCTCATTAGTGAGTTGATCCATGTGTTTCAGCTCTGTCTCATCATAGTCGTCGATTGTATTATGTTTATATTTTTATCTCCACCACTCGTTCATAAAGTGGTTAGGGTTTTGGTCTCTCTCATTCCTATTTAAGGAAGAGACCCCCCTCATTGTAAAGGCACCTTTGGGCTCTTGAACTCTTGGAATAAAAATACTATTTTGCAGATATACTTCTTCTGGCTTTTATGAATTCTCTTGCAAGTGAATATACAATATTTTCTTTGTGTTATCATTGTGGATCTAGCTTGTTCCAAACGTTTTTTCTGCAGGGAGGCCATGTGGTAGAAGAGGAGGGCGAATTGAAGAGGGCGCTATTGTGGGGAAACCCCATATATATCTCTTGGATCAACCTTTGTCTCAGGGAGTATATTTATTGTATATTTTGGAAATATTGATGCTAAGTGTTTCATCTTTTCTCCCGTATATTTACTTTCATGATTGATCGATTCTCATTATAGACCGTTTTTGGTAGTGAAGGGCGCATTGGTCACTCCGGAAGGATAGCAATTCTACTTGGGAAAGTTGGATCTCAATCTTGATTGCCTCAATTTAGGAAGACTATAATTTTGCAAGGCAGCCGCAAGCTTTTGAGGTAAGATCTACAAGGTATGTATTGGTTTTCATGCATTTTACCCATTGGTCACTTCAAACCCTCATTGTTAAAACCCTAGTTTTATAGATCTGATGGATCTGGCGATAATTTGGGCTTAATAACTAAAACCCGCCTCTTAATTAATTAATGAACCATAGAGACCAAATTTGGTTGAATTCTGACTCCATTTACCCCTCGATCTAAGGCACTGGCTGTCTCCAAGGGAGGTCGCACTTGTGGGTTATTAGTCATTTTCCAGATCTGTCATCTGGGTGTTGCTACTTTGTCATTTAAACTTCAAATCTGTAACTTAGCCACCCTCCTAATTCCATTTTTACTTCAATTTCAGTTTGTGGGCCCCATTTCACTCATTTTCCTTAATTTAAGGGTAGGCCCCACTTGGGTCTTTTAGATTGGCATTAGATCTATCTAGATCTACTTCTTTAATCTCATAAGTGGCATATTCATTTCATGGTTGAGCATTTAGCCCTTTTATAAGCCTCCTCAACCAAGCCCTAACTCCATTGGTCCACTTATATTCCCTAGATCTAGATCCACTTGCTCTTGATCTCTGCCTTTTTTCAACCTCACATTTCCCTAGAAGGTCTAGAGTAGGTTCGCTAGCCTCTTTTGGTTAGCTAGGGTCTCCCCCTTGGTCTTGCATTTGCTTGACCTAAAGTGAAGTGTGCCTCGATTAGCGTGACAACCATTTATCCTTGGGAATCGTGGCTCTCTTAGGTCACCTCTTTAGTTGTCCAACACCTCTACCATCCTGGATAGGATCACCTTTTGGGACAACTATAAGTTGTGTGATAACAAACCCATAGGGAGCACCACCCCTTGGTTAGCAAGGGAGTCGACTGTTTCATTGTTTGAGCAAAGAACATGGAAAAACAACACCTCTTCAAACCAATTACACAAGTTGAGAACTTTGCACTCTTTTGGACGAGTGAAATGGGATTTTTGAGAGGCAAGAATCCCATCCAAAGGGACCATTGCTCTACTTGACCCATGTGTAGGTTTCCAATGGTTTATCGAGGTGAAGAATAACCTGCTCTTGTTGTCCTCATTAATTGTTATTTTAAATGATAAACAAGTTTTCTAATATCAATATGATTATGATTTTTTATAATTAACAAGTTTTTTAATATAAATGTAATATTATTTTTATTGAAAAAAAAGGTAAAACCAGCATAGGTCCATCTTAAACCTGAATTTACCAAACACCAAAGGATCAAAATTGTTGATATGTAAATTTTTCTGAACATGTAAAAAATTTAAGATACAAAAACTTTACACCTCTTAAAATTGGATCCCTCTCGGTACTTGGTAGATCCGGATTTAAAATGGATCTATGGTAGATCCGGGTTTTAAATGGATCTATGTTGGTTTAAATAAAACAAGTATATGATTTTATTTGAGGTAGTTTAAGTATATGTGTGTGTGGCTCTTGCACCCCAATTTTAATTTTAATTTGAACTGTGATATCCAACTATTTCCATTTAACTTTTCCCTTTAAATACTTAATATTATTATTATTTTAATAAATGTTTAGTGTTGTACATAATAAATTTTCAAACATTCCTTTAGGTGGTGATAAAGTGTATTGTCAAGGCACTCCTTGCGACATCATGGGTTCAAACCTCAGCTAGCCCGTGACACATGCCACGTCATGGGTTCAAACCTCGGCTAGCCCGTGCCACGTGCTGGGGGGGTTGTGTGGGTGTACCTAGGGGTATAGTGTTAGTGGATGAGAATCGATCCCATGTCACATGAGTACAAGCCCCACCCCGCCCCAGTTGTCGATTCTCCTAATAAAAAATAAAAAAATAAAAATTCAAACATCTTTCATGTTAAATTAAATCGTATTTTTCAATCATATCTATCTTTAGTACATTTATACTCTTCATTACACATATATTCCTAAACAATAACGAACTTCTCATAATTTTCAACTTCAAAGATTTTTACATATAAAAATTAAGTCATATTTATCATTATCATTCTTAAATTGCACATCATAGTTGATTTTTTTTTTCTAACTATGACCTATTTTGGTTGCGATTTAACAAATCTTGGTTGTATATAAGTCCAAAATGTATAATTGTTAGATAACTCAATCTAAAACCTTCATTACTAAACCAAAAAATAGCTAACTCTACAAGGTTATATTTAGATATTGGTATGTTTCTAATACATTCTAAATATTTAATTCGTGGACATTATCTTTTGCATATAATTCATTAGGAAATTTTCAAATTGATTCAAACATAATTCCCCAATTACAAACATTTTCTAGTTGACCCCAAGTAAGACAATACTATATTTGTATTTCATCCATATATAACTTCTTTCTCACAAAATCATGAAATGGAAATGGACCTCTATGTGTTTGTTCCTTTCATGCACAACAATCAGGGCACTTAGATTATTGCAAAATATTTTGCATCGATGGATGAAGTGGCAACATTTTTTTGTTTCTTTCTTAGGTATGATATTATGCTTGAGCCCATGACCAAAACAAATATAAGTTTATTGCTTAGCTATGATATTATGCTTGAGCCCATGACCAAAAAAAATCTAATTGTTGATCAATGATCATCCATGGAGCCTTCTCAATCTACATTTGTGTGTTAAGAGAAAATTTTCATTTCTCATGTCTGAGCTAAATTTGGAGAGACTACTTACAAAATATCCTAGGCTTAGCCTAGTGCTTGTTAGATAAATATGAGTTCCAATCAATTTTTAGTAAAAAGTTTTATTTACTTTATGTGACCTATAAAACCTAAAAAGAATCAATCATGTTACCATAGGTATTTCCATTGGCTTGCAATTGGTCATCCTATAATTTTAAGCAACTCCTTGTCATGCTTTTTGTAAGAAAAATATGATTATTTGTCTTCCATACTTCTAGGTCGAGACAATAATGCAACCGTATAAGATATGTCATCTCAAATGACTTATTCAAATCCTCCTTCACTACTTAAATCAATTTTTCACTATTCTTACTTATTAGCAGGTTGTCAACATAAATAATCAAGATGGCCATTTATCCATGATGATGTTGTTCAATATACAAGCTATTTGAAGGACTTACATGGAAAACATGTGTTTCAAAATGTTCATCTCTTTTCACATGCCAATCACAATAAGCTTGTTCCATCCCGTATGGTGATTTGGTTAGTCTATATAAATGATGTTCTTAGCCTCGAACTCCAATTCTCTCAGAATGATGGATGTACATATCCTCCTGAAAATTGCCTTTAACATTCATTTGATGGATGCACCATCCAAGTTGAGACACAAGTGAAATCAAAACTCTAATGGCTTGCATTTTTTTAGTTGATGTTAAATTCTCGTGATAGTCAATACCTTCTATTTGTGTAAAACCCTTTTCAACCATTAATGGGGATTTCTATTTATCATTTGTGACAAATTGCCCTATACTTTGACTAAAATACCCATTTATAACCAAAGGTTTTCTTTTAGTTTGCGGATTAACTAGCTTCCAAGTCGAATTAGATATGAGAGCATCATACTTTGCATGCATTTCTTCTATTCACTTCTTTGACTAGAAAGCTTCACTTATAAAGTTTATTTCTAAAGAATTAATCATTGTACTCATAAATGTTAAATTCACTTCTTCTTGGTTAGACAAACACTATTGTAGTTTTTAGTGGCAAATTTTCGCTAATTGGCTTTTTTTTTTACCTTTTTTCAAAAAAAAAATTCATCGATTGCCAATTTTCTCTTTAAAAAATCACCTATATTTTACATAAAAAATGATTAGATTGGTAATGTTTGTCAAAATTCATAGGTTTTGATAGTAAATTCTATGTTTAATATTGAGCATTGGCATACATATCTGTATATATGATTTTTTTAACCAAAATAGTTGCCTAGAATACTATACTTAATATAATATTTGAATCAAGGAAAATTTTAGGGGCTAATCTTAGCCCAAGGGCTAAATTTAGGGGTTTTAAAGTTTTAATGGACTAATTTTTATTAAACACCCATTAGGTATGATTATCCCACATTTTATTTATTTATTTTTAATGAATATGAGGTTAGTCCCATCGAATTTAAAAAGGGGATCCAAGATAAAACAATTTCGCCCCTCTAAAAATGGATTTAAACCATTATTCACCCACGAAAATTTCTAGGTAGGTCCCATTCGCCCTCGATTTCCAGAAATGACAGTTGCTAGGGGCTCTTTCGCCTTCTATCGATCATGGAAATCGAAGTCAGAGTTACATTCATACAGATTTTATGGGTTGAATCTCAAGGTCGATTGATATTTACTATCAGGTCTTATAGCGACCCATTTGCATATAGGAGAGTTCTAAATCCCATCACCTCAAATCCAAAGTTTCCACAAGAAACATGGGGGATTTTGAAGCTTGCGATCGACGATGCAACACTAATGTTTTGTGGGTGTTTGGGGCATCATGCATGGGGGTTGGAACTTCATTGATAGCTGCATATTTGGGAATGCAGGGGGCCATGAATTGTCGAGGAGAAACTTGCCAAAAGTTCGCCAAGACTTCACAAGGTTTTATAATTTAGTGAAACATTCTCCAAGATTTTACAAGGTTTTATAATTTAGTGAAAGGTTTGCCAAGATTTTACAAGATTATATAATTCAATGAGAGATTCGGCAAAAAATTATATATACATAATATAACATTGATCAAATAGCCTTCATATTTTCCTATATATCATGGGGATTCGCCCATTTATTATACATAGAAATTTAGGGGGGGTTCTTAAAATTTTACCTGATTTGAATCCTTTAAAAATACCCAAGTTCCAAGTTGGTATTTGTGTTGATGTATATGTAACTTCGGAATGTATTTCATATATATTTGTTGTACCCTTATAAGAGATGTGTTATTCCTCTATAAGGAAGTGTTGTCATGTGTATTGACAAGTGTCGCAAGTTTGTGTACTTGCCGATGGGTTATTAGACCACCATGTGTGGGGTCGGCCCTGAAATATATATTATATTGTGGATGTACCTAACTAGACAAGTCGGCCCCATAAGGATATTGGGAAAACAAGTTAAGTATAAATAGAGATCGGGAGATCTCTATTTTGATCACTCGGAAACTCACACTTCTCTCACTCAGAAAGTGACTATCTCAGTGTATTTTGGTTGTACTTTGGTTGAGCCATTGCTCTCTCTAACTCTGAGGAAGTTGTGGGTTTTTTCACCTTAGGGTTTTCCCCATGGAAACTCTGTGTCTCTTGTGTCTCATGCTTTTGATTCTTGTGATGCTTGACATGCTTGATATGATTTTTATGCATTGATATACTGTACATGTTATTCTCTCAGTAAAGATCCTAGAGTATATTGAATTAATGCTCAAAATTAACAATTTGTATCCTTGTTGATCAACAAAGTTCAATAGGGTTTTTTAGTAGTTGTGTTACATTGTAGCACTCTTTTCTACCTCAAATGATTCAATATTAAAAACATGTTCCTCTTCTCCGTTTATGGTACGTCTCGCTTGATATATTGACTAACATATTCCTTAGTAACTATTACACAGATTGTCCTTCTAGACATTCTTCAAAAATCACATACTTTCTTATGTATGTTTTCAGGTTTGTAGGATCAATTAGTGCAACTGTAGATTTATTACTTCATCCAATAAAAATGCATTTTTTATGCTTTTCTCATTAAGTTTATTTTGTTTATGGTTTGGAACATGGACGTAGACTATGCTCCTAAATATTATTAGGTATTTTGTAGTGGGCTTCCTTCCCGACCATTACTCTTTGGGTGCCACTTTGTCCAATACTTTTTGGTGAGCCAATGAATTACAACAATATATGGGTTGTTGAATTCCTTATAAACATATACTTGAATTATTGACCTGGGGAGCATAAGCTTGTGAAGTAATATGCATTGTTCGTGTAACCTTCAAGGCTTAAATATTTTGGAATTGATTTTGCATCACTACTTCTAATTAATTGAATATGAATGTTGTTATATGTATCTATTCTACAAGACATTTCTAACCTAGCAATTGTTCAAGTGATCTGCAGCATAAGTTGTCCATGTATGTAATGCACTTGGCCCTTGATGCTAATGCTTCAAAACCCTTTCACTCTTTAGGACTAAAATTACAATGCTTGAAAGTAAAGGACTATTGATTCATAAAATAAATACTACATGAAGTGATGTTATTTATTGAAGAACAAATTGAATACTACATAAAAAAATTGTTATACAACGCACTGAAAATTATAATAGTGCCTTCCACCAACCACGAGATCATGGTTTGTTGGTGAAGGATTTCAATGCGAAGAAATTAAAATTCTAACTAATGAACTAAAACATGAACAATTCCTTAGCCACTCAAGAAGAAAAGAATTATAGCATACCACATTAAATAAAAATGCAAATGCAAAATATACACAAGAAGATGCATTCTCCAACAGTCTCTTTACACGGGCCTCGATTGAAGAGGATTAATGAACCCCTGTAAAATATCGTAGCTAAACTAAAAAAAAATGTCACTTTATTTCAACAATAACCACTTTCAAATTACAATGTGTAGTCTGCAACTTCTATACTGCTAACCCTTACTATCTACAATTAAGAGTCTACCCTAACTTAATTTACATTTGTGTATATTTATAACTAGGAATTCTTTGATTTCTCCATACTACTAAGGATTTCTAGGGTTCAACGCAAAGGTCTTACCCTAGAATTGCCCCCTTCGTTGCACCAAAGATCTATCATTTTGGTGGGTTGCTTATAAAATGAATTCAAGGGCACACAATCCTTCTTCATTGGTTGATTCGATGGCTTGTTGTAAAAGGTTCATAGGGCTAATTGCTTCCTTGATTAGTTGATTTTATGGAATGTTTTGGATTGTGAGCCCATTTTTCCTTTTGTTTGAAATAAAGAACTGGTGGATGTGTGTGTTCATGGGGTGGTTATTTTCTTAGTTAGACAATAGTAGCAAGTCAAATCTATGCGACCTCGTCTTTTGATCAACAATTTCCACCTATAATATAACTCCTTTACTAACTTTATAAATGTATAAAGACTACAAAGTATAAGGGATTTCATAGACAACTATTCTCATTTCAAATACTTGGGCAATGGGTGGGCAATGGGTGGGCAATGGTTGGTGAAAGACACTGAATGTTGATGAAATAATTATATAATCATTATACACCAATATCACTTCATAGCCAGTGAAAGTATCGTTCATAACTCATTAGTAAATCTAGTATCATTAACAACCATTCATTCATACAATAAAATACAAACATTTTCAACACGAAACTCATAAAATACTACCAAACTAACCATTGCAAGTAATTAATTAGTAAATTGTTTATGGCTAAAAAATTGGTGAGTGTAGTTGGTATTAAGATTAAAAGGGGAAATGTTCATGGTTTACGGGGAGGAAAATGGTCGTAACAAATTTTCACATCCCAACTTATCGATTGCACATCCCATTTGCAATAAAAGAAATAATGGAAAGGAAAGGGTAAGGCTATTGGTGATCATCTCCTGAGTATCCCTCTTGTTCTTGATTGTTTCCTTCCTAAATTGTTGTATAATTTTCTTGTTTTCTTGTGTCTCTTCAATTGTGGTTGCGTCTACCTCTATTTTTAGGTATTCGTATGCTTCTCCTTCTATTTATTTTTCTTTTATCTTAGTTTCTGTTTATGCCTTTGTTTCTTTCCCTTTTTCTACTTTCACTTCTCCTTTTACTTATTTTTCTTTCTCTTCCTCTATCCCTAAATATCAATATGAGATTAATTTATTAGTGGTGCTTATCCAAACTATGAAGGGAAATAACTACCCTTATTGTGCTATATTGATATCAACAACCCTCTATGCTATCAAAAATTTATCTCTAAGGTTATAAGAGACTCCACGGGTGGTACCCTTCTTTAGGTGATAACCTGATAATTTATTAATTTATTTCCACCTTGTCCTTTCAATAGAAATATCAGGTTCTTCAAATCATTTATAATAGAGGATAAGGTGCAATGAAAGTGGAAACATGAACTTTATCCATATCTAATGAAAAGTAATCCTGTGGATACGTTCAGTATAACTTTATCTCAAAAGGTAGTTGTTTTGAGACATGGAAATGAGTGGGGATCCATTCTCTGCATCTTTTCAGGGAGTTCTATCCATCTCATTTATGCATTCCATAACATAACATCTTTAGACGTACTGAGCAATCTACCACAAAGTGAAGCTACCTCTAGTTGTCTTTTCTCTAGCATTGTAAATGCAACTGGGTCTATAATTAACCTTACATGGCTCCTCCAAACATCATTTGGGTTGGAAAATTATCCTCTTACCCTTAATTCAACTATCATCTCATCAACTTTGAATTTTCAATGGATGCAAACTAGTTTACTCATTTTGCAAGCAAGATATGAACACCCTGATCTATACCACCCTAAGATAAGGTTTTGGGGACCACCTTAGATTTTGAGGTAGCACTTAATTGTGAAAATAGAGCTCACACAACATTTTTCCTTTTTAGAAGGATTTAAAAATAGAGTTGATATATTCCAATGGTTTTGGGTGTCTACCTTATGTTGGTAAACACAACAAAAATTGAAATTTGAACCATTGTCCTTTTATGTACAAAGTATAAACTCTTGTAGATGTTTTACATGCTATCATTTTGCAACATACTCAACAATATATTCACAAATGGTTCTTAATATTATCACCTCTTTATTCTTCTCTTTGTTCCCTTCTAACCACTTAACTATCAAAGAATTTAGCTTGGCATTTCCATTCATCATCTCCAAATTATGTGCATATTCAAAGGTGGGAAAATCAAAATTTTCATCCAAATGCTTAATTACTTGTTGGTTCTCTCTAATAGAGATGGAACCTTCTCCTCATTTTTAAACTTCATATTTTGACTTAGCTGCTTCATTAACTCTTCAATTTTGGCAATAGTAGTAGACCTTGAAATTATCTACTTCAACCTACTTGAACATGGATTTCTTATTCTCATTGGTTGAATCCACTCAATAGTGTGAATTATTACATCTTATTTCACTTCAACAATATGGACCTCGAATCCTAGTAGTGTAACATAATCCTCTAGTTGAGGAGAATCATAAACATCTATGGCTTCCACAACCTATGTTGAATAACCTTTTTAACTAACCTTAGAAATCTTTGTTTTGGTTATCCAACAAGTTGGGGAACTATCCATTTGTGTCTTCATCACATGATGCTATTGAGTTATGTTGGTTAAGTAGAAATAGACTCCAAATCTACATATACAATTACGAGCTCTGCATGAGTAGGTGCAAGTACAACCTTTTCAACTTCTTCTACAATTACTTTTGCTTCCTATTCTTAGAATTCCATAGATTCTCCAAATCAGGTGTCGATAAACCATCCCCATATTAAATATGGATGATTCCTCTATAAGGCATCCACAATTGGTAGCTTCATCAACCCACAGTGTGGTAAGGCACCTTGTTTTCCATCTTGCACTTCTACAACCATTTTCTGTATTGATTGTAACAAGAATAATGTGATAATGATGAATCCTTGGTGTCTTGGGTGCTTTAGGAACTTGAAATGGTAGGAAAGTACAATGTTGTGCATATATTCACAGCTGATATAACGAATGAAATATAGGGAAATCTCATCCCATGATCTTGAAAATGTCTCCCTTTTAACCCCTTTACCTATGTCTACCAGATGCAAATCCAAAGGGACTAGGTACAAATCTTGCCATGTATGGTAAAATTGAAAAGCTAAAAATAAATAAACTAGAGAAGTACAAAGAGGACATGGGATATAAAAACAAAATGTGTGTTATATCTAATTCCAATGCAACATGCTTGGAGGTACTGCATGTATACCAAATAGCATATTATGTGCTTATCAAGGTGGCTCATGAAATACCCCTACCGTCACCTACATACACAAGTGTGATAGGTTTGATTAGTTAAAAAACATGAAAAAAAAGAAAAAAGAAAAAATTATAATTTCACATTTTAACCCAAATTAACTTGAAACAATACCAACTATAAGAAGATCTAGCATAAACTCAAATGTTCAAAGGTGCAATCTTGGTCCCAAAGAAAAATAAGATTTTCCAGTGCCAGGTGGAGATGGCATGTTGATGTTTCCTATCAATGGCTATAGAAGCATGTGTGGAAGTACTTAGATGACCTTAAAATACACAAAATATGACATAAAAGACAAAAACTAACACCATACATGTCTTTTAAGGCTTGTAAATTTTTCTCAATGAATTAATATTGTCAATCCTAAATTAATATTGTCAATCCTAGGACAAGGTACTATGTAGGGAAAAAATAGCAGGGTACATATAAGTAGTGGTCTTTATATAGAAGGATGATCAAGAATGAATGTTTCTTTAAAAATACAAGGATGAACAAAAAAAATGGATACCCATTCCATCCTTGATATGCTCGTTGCACATATAAGGATGTGCATTTTTTTATTCTTATTATATTGATTACAATACCCAAATTTTCATACTACACACATTAAGCTTAGCTACCTTATTATTTTTACAACAGAAGAAAATATGTTGTTTTAGTATCATCATGCTCATTTGGGTCTAGCTCCCATTTGATAATAGGTAGATCATATTAAGCATCATAATTGATCCCAATAGCCATTACTAATGAATTTTATGTGATTAGATTGAAATCCGGTGGGATGTTTGACGGTCAAGAATTAATGGTATTTTAGTAAGTAGGAAGTCGATGGAATGTGGACGGTAGAATAAATGAGCCAATGTTGATAGGTCTTGTCAATTTATCTCTTACTACCCTTAGACTTCCACAGTTGGAAAGTGATTCTTATAAGCTCACACACATAAAGAGTTAAACTACACGATGTTGTGATTATTGTTCATAGCACATCCATACAAATCTTACACTTGCCTTTTTGGTAGCCCAAACTTGCTCCTATACATGACATTGCTTTGCACAAATTTAATAAAACTATTAAGTGTAAAGGAATTAAAACAACCTAATATATGCCATGTAAGATGTTAAAGGTGCTCAATTGCATTTTTATTAGATGTGTACAATAGGCCTTAGATTACTTGTTCAAATCAAAATATTTAGAAAGTTGAAGGTCCAGCTAACTCTTTATGTGCATGAGCTATCAAGATAGTTGATGTTTCACTTATAGTAATGTAGATTCAATATTGGTGAGGTCCTACTATAATATTAGAGATACATAAAAAGCATTAAACATAATTACTTGTTCATATCATAATAGTTAGAAAGTTCAAGGACCAACTAAATATTCATGTGCATGATCTATAAAGTTAATTGATGTTGCACTTCTAGTGATGTATATACAATATTGGTCAAGTTCTAATATAAGATTACAAATGTGTGGTAAGTATTAGACACGGTCTCACATTGAAGAGGGGTTCAAGTAGAATGATGGAAATGGAAGACTAAGTCGTTGAAGAGGATGTGAGAGAGGGGTTCAAGTAGAATTATGGCAATGGGAGACTAAGTTTTTGAAGAGGATGTTGACATTGTGAAGATAGAGAACCTCTAATGCAAAACTAATGAAAGGTTGAATAAATCAAGTATTCTAAACACTTGATGATAAAGTGGGACCTATGTGTAATTAGGCTGCTTCAATGCAACTAATTCATTTCAATGTAAATATCCAATAGTGATTTTATTTATGAATAGGAACACTGTGGGAAATGGATGTTATTCAAAGGAATTGTGCCTAACACACTTGCTAGACCTTTATATCTTAGTTATGTTGAAAGATGCAATTAGGGATATGGAAGCTCAAAAGGCCATATTCTCTTTCAAATCCAAAAAAATAGGACACGTGTATTGTTTTTCAAAAATCCAATGATATCCCTATGGTGCAACTCAACAAGGAACTCAATCGGTTGAAACATATGACTTTGAGTACATTGAAGAGTTTAGAGTTGAGACAAAATATATATTTAGTTACTAGTAATGTAGAATTGAAGGTTACATTTTTATTTATCACATATTGTTTCATTTTTTACGATGACATAGTAAAGACAAAAAATCCCCTACATCCAAACACATATCAATGTTTAATTAATGCAAAATGGAAGGGTGGTCATTTCTACCACTATCAAAATACAACTAGAGATATTATTGTATAAACTATGCATTTTAAAAATGCCACTGGTATTAGTAAGGGTTGAGGGTGATTCACTTGTATGAGTATTAGCATGAAATTTAATTAGGGCCAATATAGGTCATATAAAAAAAGACAATGTCGTAAAAAAATAATCCATGTCACTAAAAAAGTTAGTATTTTTTATCAAAGTTGATATTGTTAAAATAAAGAAAATAAACATAAAATGACTAGCACAGTCTAGTTAAACAAAATTACAATTCCACAATGCATGTTCCCGAGGTATTGTCCTTAAGCAAGTTACTACAACTACGGCACCAGTGATGGAAGTGACTGATGCATCCTGGGGTGACACAAGGGTATCATGTAGCAACTACACATGCCAAATAATTAAATATTTACAATAAATTCACAATCAACTATATACAATACTTGACATTTATAATGCACACGCACATAAATCAACTATATACAATACACACATGCACACATAATGAAGTCCATAAATATGATTCCATATTAAATTCATCCATGAAATTCTGATGTATAGGTGCCTACATATAGACCCATAACAAGTCCACCTACAATTTGAGCATGGATGAGGATCACATGAACTATGATCAAAATGCCTAGTTTGTCCAGATGACCTCACCTTAATGGACTCAGTTGAGTGGCCTGAAAGTTCAATCCTCAACCCTTAATGATGAGTTGCACATTATTTGAATATCCCTCCTAGTGGGATAAAGTGACAAATGTGCTATGTTGAAGTAAACAAGTGTGTGGGTGGTAATGGATGTTTGGGTCTCATGCATTTTGTTTGAAATACCATGATACTCGATATAGGGTTTAAGTATCTCTATAGGATCTCATGAACCTTTTAATGGGTCATTTTTGGTATTCTATCAATCTTGAGCAAACCCATGACCCACCCCTTGGAATTTGCATGAGGGCCTATAACAAATTCCACTCACAATTTGTTGAGAAAATATAGTGGTACCTCCCTGTTAATGCAAGGAGGTTTGTCAAAAATTATAAACCATCTATCAATCCAATGCTTGGTAAATGGTTAGTATGTTCATTGATCCATGCAAATCAACTATAGAATACGTGGCATTTGTAATTATATACTTGCTCATTAACACACACACACACACACAAGTCCATAAAGATGATTCCATATGAGTCCACCTACAATTCGATCATGGATGAGGGTCACATGAACTACGATAAGACCTAGTATCTCTAGGTGACCTTGCTTGATTATACTTGGTTGTGTGTCCTAAAGGACCAACCCTTGGACCTCCATCATTGAGTTGCACATCATTTGAATATCCCTCCTACTGGGATAAAGTGATGAATTTGTATGTTGAAGTAAACTATAGGTCAAGGTGGAAATCGATGTTTGGGACTCATGAACCTTGTCTAGAATCCCAAGATATTAGGCATGGAAGTTAAGTGTCCATCTGGGAGTGCACAACCCTCTTAATGGGTCACCCATGGAATACTGTTGATCTTGAGTATACCCATGACCTACCCTTTGGAAATCATTAATGTCAAAGTAGCTAACATGAGGACCTAAAACAAATTCCACCTACAATTTGCTGAGAAAATATAGTGGCACGTCCATGATATTGTAGAGATGTTTGTAAAAAACCATAAACCATCTATCCACCCAGTGGTCTGTAAATCGTTGGTATTTACGCCAATCCATGCAAATACACCTCTTTTTCACAAGAGGGTTGGCAAGTTCTAGGGTTAATAAACAAGTTCATGAGTTCATGTTTTGAAATTTGTAAATATCTCAACCCATTCCTATCTAACCCCATCCTATAGTATTCAAACTTCTCGGCCTTGTGTTTGGAAATATCAAATAGTTTTCCTCAAGCATAAGTAATGAAATATACAATTGTCTCAAGGGATGTGGGGAGTGATAGGAATGATGGCACTTTGTTGCTTATAAAAGCACCAATTATGCTTCTTAATGGTTCAATGCCATTGTCTATGTTGGTGTTTACATCTCTGCACGATGGTTAGGGGTTAAGCTTGTTAAGGTATTCAACTTCAACTAGTGATGGTGGGTTTGTATTTTGTTCATGTATATGTTCCATGGAAATATAATTATAGGCCACAATTGAACAAGAATAAAACATTTTTTCCTTTCTTAATACATATATTTTAAGAAGTGTAAACTTAGCATTGTCCAAATTTATACAATGTACTAAGTACACAAGACAAGACAAGATGAGAGGATTCAAATGAAAAATGTCTCCTTCCTATATATAGGATACAAAGAGGTACAATTACAACATGGACCCAAGCCAACATCAATAATATAATAATACTAATGACAATTACTACTTATAAACCCAAGACGACATCAATAATATGTAATGTGTCACAATATAGGGGGTAATGTGCCAACATTTAGGGATTAACATGGATTCTCCACATCAATCATGTCTTTGTGAGGATTAGTAGATGCAGCTAGCTTAGAGAATAAAGCTTTAGTAGAATGTATGTGGTGAAGTGGACAACAATATGTTGTATTATGAGAGGTCATTTTGTAAAAATTGCATTAATGGCTAGTGTGGGTAGGGAAAGTGAAGCAATGAAGGAGGTTGTCGGATCAAGAGATAGACAAAGCTGAGGAGAAAAGGCAAAGGGTGATTACCTAACTTATTTTCAGTGGCAAGATCATTTTAAAAATAAAGAGACATATTATGGACCAAGGCAATTTCATGACTAATTGAAGGAATAAACCATAAGTAATTTTAATGATAAGAACGTGTTAAGGATCATAAGTGGATAGTTCCACATGGATCTTCAAGAAGACTTAAATGTATTGTTGCATGGTCTAGTTGGAAAACTATCATAGCTAAATCCACCAAGAACATAAACTCTCATTATAATTTTCAAAATAGAAACATTCCTAAAGGGTTATGCAATGAGTTTCCCAACTATTGATGTCACTAGTAGTTTGTCGAACCATCTCGTCATTAAGTTTCACATAAAGGGAGGTATCTTTAATCTAAGTATGTTGGGTATTTTCCCACCATTAAGTCACTAGCCCTCGGTTATTTTCAACTTTATGTTTAAATTATGAGGAGGAAACTCTAAAATATGCATCCACGTGTTCACCATTAAATGCACATACAAATCAGGGAAGAGTTACCGTAGGTTCCCAATGCATGCCAGAGGAAGGCACTAATGTGGGACTACCAAAAACTTTAGATCTATGATCTAATTAGACAATATGGTGATGACTTGATTATATTGTCGGATCACATATGTATGATACTATAAAATTGTTGTTGATGTTGTAAGAACTAAGATTGTAAATATGCAAGTGAGACATCCTTGTTGTGACAAGTTTTATGAGGTGCTAGGTGGATTTTTGTTTTTGAATTCACTACTACTTGAGTCAATGCATATCCCGAAGGAGATTATCCTTTTTAGTTATTGATTATTGATGCGAGATATAGAGCATATTTGGCCCTTTGCATGCCTTGGCTACATAATCCAGGATCGCAAGTTGATCTAATACCAATTGATATAGAAAAGATAGAAAAATTAATAGACCAAAATTTTTATTTCGATATTCAAGCATGTGTTTTACATGGAGTGGCCTATTTATTATTGGCCACAAAAATGAGGCAATAGTCAACAGTCAACTTCGAATATGTCTCCCTCTTTTGTTAAATTAAATTCAATTAATATTATTATCCACTGATTAAACTATGTTATTTATTATCCTCCACTTCTTAGTGTCTCAATTTTGGTACCAAATTTGCTTCTCATAAGAAAGTGGATCACACTAATAAGTTGGAAATTTCTCTATTGGAGCATAGTAGTAACCAATCACTATAAGGTTATTAGGCTAGTGTCTAATGATATCTCAATTGTGTGTTCAAGCAATCGAAAGCATAAGAAGGAAAATCCATTGTTGATTTTGTTGCATGTGCATCCAATTACCCAAATGCACAATCAATTTACATTTGGGTAGAAGATAACTATGTGCGAGGAAGGACATTTCCCCTTATAAATAATATATAAGGCCAATCATGAGTAAGCTTCATTATCCTATTATTTATGAGTTCCAAAAATAACTAAAAAAATGTAGATAATCTAAAAGCACTTGTTCTTACAAATATATCAAGTAGAATATAAATT